>CM053784.1:378942049-380342049 GCA_028749045.1 Cupressus sempervirens
TGGAAACTTTCTTGAGGTTGTTTGTAACTCAATAAAATGTTAGAAATTTTCCTTATGATAGGTCATTGGCCATTTGGAATTCCATGTGTGAAATACAAGGCCTTTGAAACACTTCAAAAGATGGTGTTGCTACTATTGATTCTGACATAAATGATGAATTTAGGTCTTAGAGTCAAAATGAAGACGAAGATTTTTTGGATTTTGAATACTCAACTTAGAATGAAGAGGAACCTATTAGTACTAGCCCGTTCTAGGATCTGGAGTCCATATGGGATATAGAAGCATCACATTTGAGATTGAGTCAATAAAGTGATTTAGCATTCAATTCTAAGGTATTTATAGCTATACTCTACTCCTTCCATATTTAGTCATAGTACAATTACAATTTACAAAAATAGAGTCCAAGATTTTTGTTACTTTATTGTTGACATAATGTTGTTTTTGTTGGGACAACTTAATAGCTTTTCTATTATCAACTAAATTAGTCTCTTTGATAAATTTTTATCATCATCGTTTGAAGTAGATCATGAGGTACATATCCTTTTAAGAGGAGCTAAAGTGAAAATTTATGGAATTTGTTCATCACTACTACTACTAATGAACATAGGACATTAGTAGCTTCTATTGTTGCTAAGGAACATGACATTATTAAACATGGTCTTAATTGCAAATGCACATCTATAATATGTTTATGGAAATAGAAAGGTTTATTTATAATTGTATTTCTTGTAAATAAAATAACTTCAAACCAAGCAAGTTCCTATCAAAATTTCTTTTATTTTCACAGATCATTACCTTTAGGATTTCAGTGGTATTACCATGTCTCATGCTTTAAATTAACTAATACAAATCTCTTAGCTTATAGATGTGGGTTGCATTCAAAGTTCTAGATTTTGTGCATTCTGATTTTCAATGGAGTATTCCATGTTTAAGTCACTTTTGCTAGGAGTCAATTTCTGACTAGTTATCTCATGCTCTGGGTTACCCAAGACTATGGTCCTAGATGGTCATGTTCACATAAACACCATAAATATTTCTAAGATCCTCCATACTTTCAACCAATTTGTCATTGAGAAATTTTGACAATAGTTTGCTTGCAAGGAGATTATGGTTCTCAAATTTTGGTAAATTAATGTTTATTGTAGATCATGATGAAAGTAGACTTTACAAAGAGCCTCACATCCATTAAAGTCTCTTGAATGAACCAATATTACTTCTTAGATTGAAACCCATGCCACTATTTTTTTATGAGTAGAAAATTACAATTAACAAGTAATAGAAATATTTAACCTTCAATGTTAGATGAGATTCATGTTCTAGTATGCATTTTTATAGATTTCATTAGTCATATTGAAACAACATTCAAACTAGATATAATGTCTTCCAACAATCCTTTGAATAACTTGAGATGGTGCTCCAAGTTTCTCCTCACTATTGTAGCTTGTTGCTTACTTCCCAATGCTAGTTCTAGGGCTTAGAAATGCACAAAGAATTGTATTCTTATGTCAAAAAATTTCAAACAGCAAGTGATATCTCTAAGATAGGTTGATAAAGTAAAAAAATGGTTGCCACAAACACTTTAGTTATTTAATGTATTGTTCTCAGCTTAATAATGATAAATGAGAACACTTTTTAGTTATAGAGAACTCCGCACATAGGAAGAAAAGTTTTCACAAAAACGTCTATGCACCAACACATAATATCCTCATGCCAAAGCTTTAGCAAAGGTCATCACACAACTAGCCAATTCAGTAATGAAGAACCACATAATATAAGATATTAACAAAATCAATATTGCATGTAATTATAGATAACATGCTGATTCGGGGTCAACTATGTGGTATGGAGGAGGGTATGTTATGGACTATTATAAAATAGAGGTGAAGCACTGGTACTCTATGTAGAAAATTATGAAAGCCAACTTCATAGTGCTCCAGGATCACCTACATGCAAATAACCTACCAAAGAGAAATCAAAGAAGGAAGGAACAAGAGCTTAAAGCAACAAAGAGAAATTATAGTGCAACAATGAGAAATGAAATTGTTGTACAAAAATGAAAAGGGAGAGCCTATTTATAAAGGCATCTAGGAAGCTTGTAGAACAAGCTTAGAAAGTGCTACGAGATAAGAATGATAGCTAAGCATATGTCCACAAAAGGTGGGATATCCTCGATCAAAGTGAGAGGATAAGTATGACTTAGATAGGAACAAACTCCCATGTTGTCAACAACTCCTAGACTATAACTAATAAATAAATGCATTAACCTAAGTAAACTTAAGTAAAATAATAAATAATTATTTACTCTAACACCCCCCCCCCCCCCCTTAAGTGCAACTTAGGGGAATGCCTTAAGCTCACAAAAACTAAGATAAAATGCAAAATGGGTCCCGAAAACTAGGCCATGTTAGGTACCCGTGTACAATGCAAAGAAATGCAACGTCTAAAAATGGGGAAAGAGGGAAAACCTCATGGGAAAAACCCTCCCCCAAAAAGAGGTAAGTACAAGCATGCCGAAAAAAAACATGAAGGAAGGAAGGCCTCAACAAGACTCCCCAAGGACAACTTCCACCAAAAATGTTTCAAGAGACTCTCTCAAAACCATAAGTACAACCAGCCCCCTATGAGAGATAGAAAAGATGCCAAAGCCCCCCCCCCAGAATAATGGAGCCCCTGGAGAAAGAATCAAACCAATAAAACTCCAATGCGGAGTAGACCAGGGAACCCCTGAATGAGAGGGAAAACTAGAAGGCCTAATTGATGCTCAAAGGAGAAAATATGAGGATCTTGAAAGGGAATCCCCAAGGTAGGTGTGATGACACCATCATGAATGTCCACTGTAGAATCAACAATAGATGTACCTAGAAGCTCGATGAATGGAGTTGGAGGATCAAGTAGAGTAGAAGAAGAATCTTGCTAAAGAGAAAAGACCTCAACTAGATGTGGTGTGGTAGTCAAAATAGGGATCTCAGAAATAATACAAACGTTCAAGTATCTTGACTGCACCACATGATGCTCCTGCGAAAGAGAAGAAGTGTGTTTCGACAATGGAGATGGTGGACCAAAGTGTGAGAAGGTGTAGAGATGGGTGGAAGGATCAATTGCCCCTATAGCAATAAGACCTCCTATTGCACAAGCTCGAATGAAGACTGAATCTGCAATGAACTCAATTGTCTTCCCTAATCCACTGTGTGTAAATTGAGAAATTGAGAGGTTTGCATAAAAAGATGGAACATAAAATACATCATTGAAGGTGCCATCCTAAATGCTAATTGAACCTTTTCCATAGACTAATAGGGCAGTGTTATTCCCCATGCAAATATGAGGAATGGGAGAAGCCTCAAGAGTAGAGAAAACACTATGAGAAGATGTCATATGGTGAGAAGCACCTAAATCTAGTATCCAAGGAACCTATGAAGGAGATGCAATGGAAGCCTATAATGCATGACCCTTTTTGAGATTCGATATAGATGTCAAAGAGGTGGAAGAAGCCTAAAAAGAAGACCCTTGTGAGTTAGAAGAGGATGGAGAGGGAATAGTGCTCTTCTAAAGGAGAGCTTGCAGATTGGCAATCTGTTTCTTATAGCCATCAAATCTCTTTTGAAACCCATGTGACTCATCATGAGATCCCTTCTGACAATAGGAATAGGTAGGAGTCTTAGTCTTCTCTTTCTCCTTCTTCTTAGAAGATGACAAACCAGTAGAGTGTTGAGAAGAGGAATTCGATATCTACTTTGGCTTCTGCTCCTGTGTATCCTTGGCAAGCAATGTCTATGACTGTGAACCTATAAGTGAATCCATCTGAGTGATCTTGGATTGTTCCTATGTCAACCGATCACAAAATGTCTCAAAAGAAGGCATCCGATGTTTGTTACCTAAGGCATCCATAATGGAGTAGAAAGTGGAAGAGAAGATCTGATGTTGTCCTTACAATTTTGAGAGTATCAAAAAGATACACTAATCATCTATTTTGTTTTTTCCACATCCCTACAAAATTGCATGCAAAGATTTGAACTTTAGCAAGAAGTCTTAAATGGTGGGAAATATTTCTAGTGATAATGAAGTAAACTCTACATCAAGCTAAAGTACCCTAAATTCATTCACTATGCCAAACAAAGTTTGAAATTTGGTCCAATAAGCTTGTGGAGTGGTCAAACCATCCAAGTGAAATAGTAGACTATCTAAAATGTTCGGTGCAATCAATCCCATGGCTTCATCCATTTTATTTCTATGCTAAAGAACCTCAAAAGGGCATGTTAGAGTAGGTTGGTTCTCATCCAGACATGACCATAAGCCTCTTGACATTAGAAGACTTTTCATTTGTGCCTTCCAAGTGTGATAGTTGTGTGGCGTGAGTTGGGTCATAGATGGACCCAACATTGAGAGAAGAAGATGGAAGCAAAAGGGTCTTATTCTAAAGTAAATTACAGAAAAGAAAATCCCCCCCCCCCCCCCCCCCCCACAATGTATAAAGATATCCCTCAAGTACCACAAAAAGAAACTATAGAAAGTATGAAAACTAAAAAAGAACCTAGATTCTAGATGCAAAGAGGGAGGAAACTAAAGCCTCTACTTCAACACCAAAAATAGGAGCTCAATATTACTCCAAACTTATTCCAAATCTGGAAAGTAGATAATATGTCATGCACTTTTTTTTAAAATAGCATTGAAATATGTGTCCATATGAGCCCGAATGAAGCCTTCGAAGGTGCAAAAAATGGGATTTTCAAGTTGCAAAAAAATTGAGGAATAGAGATGTCAAAATTCCTACACCAATGTGTAGATCATGAAATTCTACCCCAAAACAAAAAAAATTTCTCAAAAAAATGAGTTTGTATGAGGGAGATATCAGTGTTTGAAAATCACCTCTATAGTTTTTTTTTTTAATTGCCGCCATTGCACCTACAAAAAATAAAGAAAAATGCCCAAAAAATGTCAGATCTGCTATGTCAAACCATCTTTCTCCCTTTTCTCCAAATACTAAAAAAATTCTCTTCCTCTCAATTGTAGAAAAAATCACAAACAAACTAGGGTTTGTGTCTCTGAATTGCAGCTTCAAAAATCCTTCAAACCAAGAAGCAGTAGGGAGGCTCTGATACCATGTAGAAGTTGATGAAAGCCAAGTTCACAGTGCACCAAGATCACCTGCATGCAAATAACCTGTCGAAGAGAAACCGAAGAAGGAAGGAACAAGAGCTTGAAGCAACAATGAGAAATTATATTGCAACAATGAGAAATGAAATTGTTGTACAAAAATGCAAAGGGAGAGCCTATTTATAAAGGTCTCTAGGAAGCTTGTAGAACAAGCTTAGAAAGTGCTAGAAAGTGCTAGGAGATAAGAATGACAACTAAGCATACATCCACAAAAGGTGGGATATCCTTGATCAAGGTGAGAAGATAAGTATGAGTTAGATAGGAATAAATTCCCATGTTGTCAACAACTCCTAGAGTGCAACTAATAAATAAATGCATTAACCTAAGTAAACTTAAGTAGAAGAATAAATAATTATTTACTCTAACACTCTATAAGTTAAAAATACTTATTTAGCTTGTGTGTCCCTACAAGAACCACCACTGCTTACCTCTATTCTTCTATCAAATTTAGCTTCCCCCTCTACCTCAATGCCATCCAAATTCAGTATTTGGACCATTAGCATCTCCATGACAGTGTCTTATGAGAGAAATGATAAGATCCTTGAATGATAATGAATTGTAAAAGATTCATCTAATGCATCCTCACTTAGAAATGCAAGCATTAACTTTCCTTAATTGTGGTGTAGGAGCACCTACATAAAAAGGTTTTTAATTTCATTTCCACATGTACATATGTCCATCATGCATTAGGATAGATCATGTGATTCATGTTTACTAGGTTGTGTTCATGTCATCTAGTCTTTTAATTGCATTTAGTTATAATAAAAGCTTATTGTGTAAGGCACTTACATGATTTGACACACCTATAAGCCATCATGTTCAAGTTTTTAACTAGCCTATAAGCATGTAATTAGTTCATTTAATTCAATATTAAGATCATCTAAGTGTTTCATATGGTTCACACAAATAGAAATGCATGGTAGTTCAATATTGCTTTCATAATACAAAGTTGCACTTTTAAAAGTAGGAAATTCTACAAATTTTAGAAGTATAAGAGTCTTTTAAATACACAAGAACTCAAAAGGCCAAGAGTCACAATTATATATGATTTTTTGGTCAAATTATATCATATGGAAAATGTATGAACAATGGAAAAGGGTTTTTTTGACAAGTTTGGATATAGAAACAAGAGAGATTTTCTAATTTTTGAAAAAATGTTTTCCGTTGTCTAGTTCTCATTTGTATATGTGACTTTCTTGAGGTTTGAACTTATATGGTTGGATAGAAATTCAAATTATATTTCCAACTAATCTAGTTGGAGGTTCTAACTCTTTCATATGAGGGAGAAAACTGAAATTTATTGAACAATGGTTAAAATTTTGGGTATTGTTCTTCACATTTTTTTTCTTGTTTCCAGCTTTGTCACATGTTTGTGTGGAAGGATAAGGGTTTTAATCCTTCATAAATGTTTAGGGGGTTTTGAATATCTTTCAAATGAATTATATTTGAATTCTTAAGATGATAGGATGTGTGAGATATGATAAAATCTTTGACAGAAGGTCTGAATTTGCTTGAAAACCAATGATTTTACAATGAAATTTGTTGTTTTTGATATCTCTGCATCATTACTAGTATCAAAGCTTGGGGAAAGCTCCTAAAATAATTAGGTTTTATGTCAAAATTAGAGTTTGAAGCTGAGACATCAAACATGATCACTAATGCTAAATTGGCAAAGAAGATGCAAGAACATGAGAAAACCAATAAGTGGTTATTGGATGAGCTTGAGAAGTTGAAGGGCCAAATGGAGAAAAGAGTAAATGTTTCCTCAGAGCAAGAGGAAGAAGGGGAAGAAGAAAATGCCCATAAGAAGGAGGTGGTTAACTTCCTTGCAGGCTAGAGATACTTCATAGAAGCCCTTGAAAGAGTTGGCAAGAAGGATGCCAAAGGTGATCTACCCATCTTTTTAGGCAAGATAGATGTTGACATCTGCTATTGTGGATTGGATAGAATCCTTAAAAAAACACTTTGAATGTGAAAATGTAGCAGAAAAAGATAAGGTAAAGATTTCCAAGTCAAGGTTGAAGGGAGCAACCCTCACTTGCTTGAATTTCACCCAGGGAGAAAGGGTCAAAGAAGGTAAGAACATGATAAATTCATGGGGCAAGATGAGTGCCAAGGTAAGAGAAACTTACCTACCTAAGTATTATTAAATCCAACTACATAGAAAAGATAAAGTCTAAGACAAAAGGAGCTAGATTTTTATACTAAATAATTCCAAAATTTGAGCCTAAGGGCAAAGTAGAGTGAATGTGGAAGTGTAAAAGTTGCTAGATACCTCAATGGATTGAGGTTGAACATTCAAGAAGAACTTAATCTATTGTGTCCCAATACAATTCAAAAATTTTATCAATTAGAATTGAAGGTAGAAGACAAATTGAAGAGAAGACAAGAGAAAAATAGTAGAGGAAGAGGAAGAATCCAAAGGGGAAGAGGAAAATTCCAAGGAATAGGACAAATCCATGAAGATCATAAGGAGATAAAGCAAGAAACTAGTTAAAGTAAAGGAAATTTCAGAGGTAATTTCAGAGGTAGAAGAGGCAATCTAAGAGGTAGGTTTGGTGGAAGGGAAAGTCCAATAATTTTCTTCAATTGCAATAAGGAGAGTCATTATGCATCCAGGTGCCTGGATAGAGCTACTTCAAGTTCACAAGGTGAAAGAAGAACACATTTGGTACAAGATGATGAATACCAAGAGAAGGAGATGGTTGATTTAGATAGTGTACCTAAAAGAGGAGAAAATTTGATGATGAGAAGAACACTTTTGAAGGTGCCTACTACCATGCAGCCACCACAAAGGAATACCATCTTTAGGACTACTTGCAAATCAGGAGGTAAGGTATGTAAAGTCATTATTGACTCAAGATCTACTAAAATTTTAGTTTCTCTTGAGATGGTTCAGAAGTTAAAACTTAGGAGAGTACCTCATCCTTTTCCCTATAAGGTTTCATGGATAACAAAGGGTCAACAAACTCTTGTTAATGAGCAAGCATGGGTTGATTTTTAAATTGGAAAGTATAAGGATAGAATTTTCTTTGATATAGTTGGCATGGATGCATGCCACCTATTGTTTAATAGACCTTGGCAATATGATTTGCAAGTACAACATAGTGGAAAACTTAATATATACACCATCAAGAAGGATGGAAAGGTGATTAAATTGATTCCATTTGTTGATCATGAAGAAGTGGAAGAGAATAAAGAGAGGAGAACCAAAATTATGATGGTTCATAAGGAGTTCTTACAAGACATGAAGGATGAACCTAAGCCTTTTTTTCTTTTCATTACTAAACCACAAACACAAGGATCAATTGAAAATGACAAGAAGAAGGCTAAAACAAAGAAGGAAATTCCTAGTGAAGTGAAAGAACTTTTGGATAAGTATGAAAGTTTGATTTTAGAAGGTATTCCAAAGTATTTACCACCTATAAGAGACATTATTCATTGTATTGATTTCATTCCTGTAGCTACTTTACTAAATAAGGTTGCATACAAGATGACACCTCAACAAAATGAGGAGATTACTAGACAAGTAAAGGAGTTGCTAGATTCTAGTTTAATTGCAAAAAGTTTAAGTCCATGCATTGTACCTATTTTTTGGCACCCAAGAAGGAGGGAACATGGAGGTTGTGCACTAATTCAAGATCCATTAATAAGATTACAATTAGATATAGGTTTCCAATTCCAAGAATTGAAGATTTGCTTGATTGCCTGGGAGGTGCAAAGTATTTATCCAAGATTGAATTAAAGAGTGAGTACCATCAAATAAGGATAAGGGTTGGAGATGAGTGGAAGACAACATTCAAAATCAATGATGGATTCTATGAGTGGAAGGTAATGCCATTCGGAATCTCTAATGCTCCTAGTACCTTCATGAGACTTATGAATGAAGTGCTCAAAGACTTTAATGGTAAGTTCATCATAGTATATTTGGATGACATAATAATTTTCAGCAAGACAAAGGAAGAACACCTAAAAGCACATTGACATGGTTTTGAGAAGAATTCACGAGAAGAAATTGGTGATAAACTTAGAAAAGTGCTTGTCCATGCAAGAGGAGCTCAAATATCTTGGTTTTGTGATCTCCCAAGGTAGCTTGAAGATGGATAAAGATAAGGTAAGTGCTATACTATCTTGGCCACCTCCTAAAATAGTTGGAGATGTTAGAACCTTTCATGGTATTGCTCCATTTTATAGGAGATTCATAAGGAATTTCAGTCATAAATTTGATCCTATGTTAGAAACTATTAAAGGTGGAAGGAAGTGTAAGTTTACATGGAGTCAATCAGCAAATGAAACTTTTGAATTGCTTAAGAAAAAGGTTAGTGAGCAGCAAATTCTTTCTTTACCTAATTTTAACAAATTTTCCAAGTAGAATGTGATGCTAACAAGGTTTCTATAGGGGCTATTCTTAGTCAATAAGGAAAACCAATGGCTTTCTCAAGTGAAAAGCTAAATGAAGCCAAGAAGAAATATTCTTCATATGACTTAGAAATGTATGCTTTGGTTCAAGCCATCAAAAGGTGGAGACATTACTTGTTATCAAAGGAGTTTTTTGTGTATATGGATAACCAAGCACTTAGTTTTCTAAATAGCCAAGACAAGCTAAGTCATAGGCATATGAAATGGGTGGAGTCTTTGCAGACCTATACCTTCACCATCAAGCATAAGAAGGGTATAGCAAACAAGGTTGATGATGTTCTTAGTAGAAGGAACATGACTATCTCCCAAATTTAGCTAGAAAGTCTGGGAATTGAAGCACTAAAGGACATGTATGTAGTAGATTCAAATTTTGGTGAAATCTAAAAGGTATGTATGGAGTTTGGTGATAGATACCATGTCAATTTTTGTGATTTTTTGATACAAGATAGACTTATTTTCAGAGGAGGGAAACTATGTGTACTTAGGTTCTCTATGAGGTCAAATATTATAAAAGAGAAGCATAGTGGAACAATGGGTGCACACTTTGGTTTGGATAAAACCTTAGAATTTATTAGGAGCCAAAGGGAGGACTAAAAATGTAGAGCTCTATCAACCTTTGCCAATACCATCTAGGCCATGGGAAAGCATAACAATGGATTTTGTAATGGGGCTGCCAAGAATGGAAAAAGGGCATGATAGTGTGTTTTTTGTAGTGGATAGGTTCAACAAGATGGCTCACTTCTTACCATGTAAATCAGCCAATGATGCTCCCATATAGCAGATCTCTTTTTCAAACAAGTCATAAGGATTCATGGGCTGCCTCTCAACATAGTTTCAGATAGGGATGTGAAGTTTGTGGGACACTTTTGGAGGACTTTATGGAGAAAAATTGGAACCAATGTATCATTCTCATCAGCCTATCGCCCTCAAACTAATGGGCAAATAGAGGTATTTAATAGAACATTGGGAAATTTGTTGAGATCACTCACAAGGAAACATAGAGAAAAGTGGAATGCAATCATACCCCAAGCTGAATTTGCATATAATGACTCCATCAATAGGAGTAGGGGAAAGTCACCATTTTAAGAGGTGTATGGAATTCATCCTAGAGGGATCTTGGAGTTAAGAGATATGATTTCACAAGAACAAGTTAGTACAGAAGAAGAGGATTTTTCTACAGCCATAAAAGAGATCCATGATGAAGTCAAAGCACAACTCCAACAAACCTCTAAAAAGTATAAGAAGCATGCAGATTAGAAAAGGAGACATTTAGAATTTAAAGTTGGAGACTTAGTGTGGGCTAATCTCAAGAAGAAGAGGCTACCAAAAGGTAAACATACCAGGCTCATGTTGAGAAAATTAGGTCCTTGCCAAATAGTGAAGAAGTTTGGAACCAATGCTTATGAGATTCAATTGCCACCTAAGATTGGAATCTCTCCCATCTTCAACATAGTATACCTCACACCATTCAAAGTAGCCAATGAAGGATTTGATACATGGCAGATTTTTTATGTAGAAGATATTAAAGATCTACCATTGAAGGGGGCACCACAACTAGAGAAGATACTTGACACCGAAGTAGTGAAGAAGACAAGAGGAAAGGAGTACAAGTAGTACTTGGTAAAAATTAGAGGCTATTCTGATTTAGACGTTGTGTGGATGATAGAGGAAGATATAAAGAAGAATGGTACCACTCTACAAGAGCTCATCTCAAGTGAGCTTGAGATAAATTTGCCTAGGGTGTATGGTGCTATGGTGCTCCATAAAGAATTTTTTAATTTCATATCTACATGTACATATGTCCATCATGCATTATGATAGATCATGTTGTTCATGTTTGATAGGTTGTGTTCATGTCATCTAGTCTTTTAATTGCATTTAGTTATAATATAGGCTTATTGTGTAAGGCACTTACATGATTTGGCACACCTATAAGCCATCTATTTTAAGTTTTCAAATACCCTATGAGCGTGTAATTAGTTCATTTAGTTCAATATTAGGATCATCTAAGTGTTTCATACGGGTCACACAAATAGAAATGTATGGTAGTTTAATATTGCTTACATAATGCAAAGTTGCACTTTTAAAACTAGGAAATTCTACAAATTTTAGAAGTATAAGAGTCTTTTAAATACATAAGAACTCAAAAGGAAAAGAGCCACATTTATATATGTTTTTTTGGTCAAATTATGTCATAGGGAAAATGTATGAACAATGGAAAAGGGTTTTTTTGACAAGTTTGGATATAGAAATAAGAGAGATTTTCTAATTTTTGAAAAAATGTTTACCACTGTCTGGTTCCCATTTGTATATCTGACCTGGTTAAGGTTTGAAAATTATATGGTTAGATGGATATTCAAATTAGCTTTCCAACTAATCTAGTTGGAGGTTCTAACTCTTCTGTATAAGTGAGAAAACTAAAATTTACTAAACAATGGTTAGAATTCTAGGTATTGTTCTTCACATTTTTTTCTTATTTCTAGCTTTGCCACATGTTTGTGTGGAAGAATAAGGGTTTGGAATATATTTCAAATGAATCAAATTTTAAGTCTTGAGATGCTAGGATGTGTGAGATATGATCAAATTTGTTCGATACAATTGTCTAATTGTGTGTTGTCTTTGATGTTACACAAATGTCATATCAGTTGTCAGTCAGTGCTTACTGAGCTCACTTGGTCAGCAAGACAGTTTTTATTGTCTACCAATCTTTCTTGGAGATTACTCTATGAATACAATGTCTACCGAGCTCACTCGGGCATTGAAGGAAATTATGGCAAGAAGTAGTGTTAACTGAGTTCTCATGGTTAATGAAGGAAAGTTGGTCAAAGTTAGTGTTCATTGAGTTCACTCGGTTGTCAATGGATTTTGCAAGTTCACAGTGTTAACCAAGTTTTTGTTGGTTAACATAGGAAATCATGGCAGGATCAATGTTCACCAAGCAGGGTCGGCCAATGAAGGATTTTGTTGATTTGGGATATGAAGTCTAATTATTTCAAGTACTAATTCTAGCTAACTATGGTAATGATTATTGGTCATTGTAATTTGTAATTAAGTTGACTTGATAATTTGGATGGTATAAATGAAAGGTCAAGTTGAGACTCTAGTGTGTGTGAGACACTTAAGCATTTGAGATCATTTTGCGACCAAAAATTGTGAACAAGTTTTTTAAATGGGCAATTTTTTGTTTTTTTTTTAATAACTAGCCCGTATTGGTCGCAATTGCGACCAATTAGTTTTGTCAGAATTGCGACACACAGGGAAGCATAAAACAAAAAAAAAAGGGCAAAACATTTCATTTGGCTTTTGCACGAGGTTCATTTGGCTTTGGCATGAGCGAGGGTCTCCATCAACATTGGCTCTGCTACAGATCATTGGCTCTACTACAGATCATTTTCATCTGGCTTTGGTGCGAGGGTCTCCATCAACATTGGCACGAGGGTCATCAACATTGGCACGAGGGCACGTCTGATCTGGTGCGTTTGATTGTAGAAATTTTGAGGGCACGTCTAAAATTTTGAGGAGTTCCATGTGATTCCATTAGTATCCTGCCTACGGTAGGAACTAATATGTTTTAGGAGAAAGTTGGATCTTTAACTAATTTATGAAAACCATTGCAATGTGCCTTTAAAATAATGTATTGGGTACTGTTGCATGATCGTAAAATGGTTAAATTCAATCGCACATATACTTATATATTATATCAGGTACATTTTTTTATACTATTCATTTTACCATGCTACTTACTCAAGGAAAAAAGTCATTATATTTATTATTATTGAATTTAGCTGAATGAAATCAGTTTTGGTGGGTCTACAATCTTATTATTTCCTGTATTTCAATAACTAAAAGGCTAATGAGTGTTGTCATTTAGTTTGGTTTTCTATTTATATTGCCATGTTTGTGGTTTGGAGCAGCAGTTAATGGATTCCTAATTTCTAATTAGGAATATCTGTTTGGGTGCATTTCATTTCTATTTCCATTTGAAATTGCTTTCAAACAGTCTACTGCATTATACTTTGACATTAGTTGATGGGTTTATGATAGTTTGCATTCATATTAATTGGTTATTGTATAAAATTAAAGTTAGCTCAATGTTTTGATTTGTATAGGCATAACATTCCACTTATTCTCATTTGTGAAGGAACTCCAACCGATCATAGTACCATTTTTATCACTAACCATTTATATCAGATAGTGATAAAAATGGTCAGTGGGTCATTCAGAACAGCGGCTTTTCAAAGAAACAACTTTTATCTCTGAATTTTTGATATTTTACTTGAATTAGATGGTTGTATAGGCATTTATAGGAAGCCAAACAACATTACATAAATCTTTGAAGAGATTGCTTCTCGTAGTATTGGGGAACAAATGAGTTGGGTGGTAGGCCACAACACTCATAGTTGAATGCCATTTACACCGCACATCCTTTTCCAAATCTTTTGTTCAACAAGACCACATCACACACACCATAATAAAAATGGACCTTCCTGAAACTTATTCAATATCTCAATTATATAGCCCATGCAAGACATCGTTTAACATCACAGTCAAAACGGTCATCATGTGGTCAATCTTTCAACTTATTACCGTATACTACGGGTATGTCTATTGAGGGAATGATTGGAAAATTGCACAGAAAAATGTAAAAAATTGTATAAAACATGGGTGAATACATAAATCTTTAAATGGTGAAACTAAGGGTAGAGATTTTAGGGAGTCAAAGAGATGTTTAGTGACATTATTAGCTTTCGGCATAGATCAGATTACATAATTAGGGATAAGGATTGTAGTCTGTAACTCTTTTTTGGGGCATCCTTTTTATGATATGCACTGTATCTTCTCATTAGATTCTTCACTCATACTATGCGACTTTCCACGAACTACCTATTTGGATTATGTTCATGATCTCAACTATTAGGGGAAACTCTGCACACTCTATCTTCTCTTGACTGTGTAAGGTTCTAGAATTTTGAACACTTTTGATCTCCTTATGGCTTGAAGAGCCTTATCTTTATCAGGTCTTCTTCCTTTGAAATGGATGTCATCTGAATTGATACTGAGTTTCTTATCAAATGCAATTGGCTACTTTGCATAATTCACACTAATAGAAACAGCAACACCAACTACTTGTTACTCTGCAAGGAAAAAGTGAGCATCTTCTGCACCCCTTTCACAACTTTCATGCAATCTTTTGTGTCTGTTACAAAGTGCACTCCACATTTAATGATTCATCTTGATAGAAGTCCTCTCCTTGGAAAATAACAAGCTTTTTCATTCTTCAATAGGGCTTGACTACTATTCTATTTATCCCAGGCATTCCATGTAAAACTCTCTGCCATATACTGACATATTCAGGCTATATTGTGTTTTTTAATGGACACTTTTAATGGATTTCTACCAAGTCACTACTTTAAGAATATGCTCTCTTTCATCAAGATTACTTTCTAGGATAGTTACTAAACTTTTTATGTCAATACTTTAGTTAGAAATATGCTTTCTTGTTCAGCAACACAAAATCTGCCTTGTCTTCATAATTTTGTAAAGTTCTATGATGCTCATCTTGCAAAATCAACCTTGACATTTTTAAAAATTCATTGAAACATAGTGCATATTCCTTGTTTCTTGTATCATATTTCATTATTCCACAAAGTTTTTCTTATGATCAAATCATACAATTACATAGCCTGATAGTTTCTTAAATCAAATTAGCATACATATAGAAAAATGCACGGAGATGGCAGGTTGTGAAAGCAATCATATAGGGTTGCAACGTGGGCAGCCTGTATTAATCCTTGAAACCTGCCATCTAATTCTTGTCATTTTATCTGGAGAAATCTTTAATTGCACCACCTATTCAGAATTTGTAACTACATGCCAATCAGGACAAAACAAAATTCTTAATAGAAAGTAAGGTCACTATGGTAACATTTTTCAATGCCAATTTTATAAATTCAATTGTGTTTATTTTTAATTTTAAGACTTTAGACTACTCATTTGTTTTTTCAATTTAAGACTGCCAAACACTTCAGTCATTCAAGTTCCTTAGTATAGCCACCCAACATAGACACAAATCTATAAGTACAATGGACCAGTGAAAATTTGAACCTTGATGACAGCCTCACCTATCTATTTTGACCCAGCTCTAAATAGATCACCACAATGTCAATTAATATTTACTTTAATATATTTTTATTATAGTAATATATTATAAGAAAAAATTAAATCTTTACAAAAAAAAATTAATACCAAAATATTTCATATGAAAAAGATATAGGCTAGTGTAAATGTAAAAAAAATTAACTAAATTTTTCAGATGTTAAAACTAGCACATATGTGAATTTAAAAGATTTATTTATATAATCTATTAATATTTTCTTTAAAATTTATCTCGACTCCAAGGAAAAAGCTAAGGAGTGAGCAGACATAAATTTGAGTGGTAAATGGATCCACCTAGGATTCTATTGGAAGCCAAAGTGGATGCTCGTATTGCTGTTCTTTTTACTAAAATAGATTCAAAATTCATAAGCTTGTATTAGATAAAAGGGAAAACTTTATACAAATTGTCAAAAACTTGTGACTATCAAATGCAGGGCCTTTGATCATTTCTACCATAAACATTCAATAGAAAAACCTCTTGTCCATAATTTTTGGCTTCCTTACACTTACAGACACCTCAATTCTGATTTATATATCTGAATTAAGAATTATGAAAATTAATTATAGTTCATAATTTTTTTCTACTTTCTGAGATCTATATAATTCTGATGATGGGTGTGATTTCAAAAATTGATAAAAGCAATTTGAGACAATCAAATTAAATTGTAAATTTTTCATCCTGGAAATCTTAGATTTGAATCTATTGAAACTTAATACATAATAACAAAAACATTTATAACAAAAGCTACCTGAGCTTTGAAGACAAGTGGTTCATAATAAACTGACAAATCCTCAAAATTGAGTATAGAAAGACTTTCAGGCCACTCTCCAGATAGAATCTCTTCCACAATCTTAATCCTCTCCTCTCTTTCCACTTCCACACTTTTACTTGAACTCACATTGAATTCATACCTCACCTGACCTCTTGATTTCCTTCTCTTCCTTTCACACTAAGATACTTGTGTTGGTAATAATGGCAGTGTAGCAAATGCTACACACTTCAATTTCATTGCATTTACCAAAGACATTGGTTGTTCCTCTCTACTTTATTATACTCAATTCAATATCTCTTTCATTTTGACATTTATATAGCAAATTAAATGGGCCATACTAAAATAAATGAAAGCTAAATGGTTTCAGAATTCAGCTTCATTTCATGCAGATATACATTGAATCTTATCTTATATGTGGGTCCATTTTAAGACACATGTCTATACATTGGCAAAGATTTGGAATGCCTTGGCACATTCCTCTGAATTATTGTGCAGTAGATAAGATGGATTAAGCTATTGAAAGAGATTGATGGTAAATTCTGTTGACTCTGATTTGCATGAAACAACTGCGTATTACAAGTGGCTTCTACAATGGAGGACAAATTGTTTTTGACTCTTATAAAAAAACTAGCTTCTATCATGGAAAGTGGGGAAGCTAAATTTTAGGGGCTTCAAATGAAGCCAAATATTTGAATGAAGGTCCCAAGGGGCTTCACTCGAAGCCTCCATGTCAATATTGGTGTGGGGGCTTTGAATGAATCTTAGGGCTTCATTCAAATCTGACATGCAGACCTCGTTCATACTCCTAATAACCGATCAGAAAATATTTTAAATCCAACATTTTTTCTTTTTTGTCCCATGGTTTCGTGTATGAGTTGGTAGACTAGGGTGCTAAGAGGGAAGTCAGTAACATCATACCTTGCATCAGCATCTCCGTCTATGGTGCAGGAGCACCTAACTCTTATGAAGTACAACTCAGCAATTGTTTGACAAGCTTTAATAGTTGACATGTAATGGGTGATTGGTGTTAGGCTACTGCATATGCATTAATCCTGGTCTTGAATGCAAAAGAAACTGTGAATTCACTAAATAGGGTCAAACTTATTTTTGTTGATTTAATAGATTTGATTTGATAATGATGGTCTAATGATTTGAGAGAAAGAGTTGAGAGACATATGGAGAGAGAGATAATACAAGTGATAGAAAGACTCCTAGATAATATTCTTGAGGATAATGTGTATTATAGTCCTTACCATGTTTTCCTTTGATCTACCAAAAGGATGGTGGCATCCTACACATGGCATGGCTCTTTCTACCACTTCTATTATCTCTCTCTCCATCTATCTATCCATTCTTTCTCTCAGATCATCTGACCAACATTCCCAAATCAAATCTTGACACTATTTAGTGGATTAACAACATAAACTTCAAATGCTTCTCCTATCAAATATGTACATTTCACAATAGCTAAGAAACATAATTGTAGGCATCATGGTCACATTTTTTTGGAAACGTAATTGGGTTTTGTACCCAAGCAATGCAAAGCAACTTCCACACCTTCGATTCCAAGTCGAATTCATCTGTAAGAATGATCGCTTGCCAACAGTTGTTGAATACATCTATAGCTCATGAATACAAGGTCCTCAACCAAATGTATTCAACAACTGTTGGAAAGCGATCATTCCTAGCTCATGAATACAAGGTCCTCCAACAAATCTATTTAACAGATATTGGCAAGTGATCATTCCTAGTTGCTTTTGTTTTATAAGGTTTGTCTCAATCCCAATAGGTTGTAGTTTCATTTTCTAGATGCACTTCATCACTTGGGTATACAACTCAATTACATTGATTCCAAAAAAATGTGACCATTACAATTATATTTCTTAGTTGTTGTGTCCTAAGATCCCTTATGACCCTTTACAACTGTTTACGATCCCTAAGAATAAATCTTAGAGCTCTTAAAATGTCGTAAAGGGTCATAAGAGACTCCTAGGAGGGGCCATGATGAGCTTCCACCTTCACGTGGTTGGCACTGTTAAGTAGAGAATGCTATGGTTTTCACAAAACAAAGAGAAGCTCAATAATTTAAGGTCTTAGTCCATAGACAAATTAAATTAGACTTATTATCCAAAACACATAAAAAACATGCACATAAACATGGTAGGCACTAAATAGAGATAGTTGGAAGAGAATTAAAAAAAAGATTAAGGATTATGTTATTTTAAGAAATATTTAAATAACAATTATAAATTGAGTTAAATCAATAAGTATTTGTTTCTACCTTTTCCAATATAAATTTAAATATTGAATGGTCTCTCCTTTATATCTTAATCCTTCAATACTCATAACTCTTTATTGTGTTCATTTTGATCATTCACTAAACTTAATTAAATTATAATTATATTACATGTTATTTTAATTTTTTATATTTTTACTTTATATTTTTATTATTGAATGTCATGTCAAAAAGGGGACATTATAGTGAGATGCATTACAATATAGCAAAATAACAAGAACATTATTGAAACAAACTGATACAACATTCAGATTATAAAATTAGACTGCTGCAACAACACAAATTAACCTAACAGAAAGCATAGAATACCATTCCCACAATGCCCAAACATTTACCCACTGAACTACACCTCTTCTAAATAATGTAAGATGCTAATAACACGTTGATACTGCCATCACACATGTCAAATTAGACTGATACACACTAAAAGCCACCCCAATCAATTGTAGCTAACATCTGGATGCACACTTATAATTGATGTCAATCAGAATACTGAAGGTCTGGAATAGGGCATAGTGGCTGCTGATACAGCAGGCACAAACTCGTAGAAAGCTCACCAAATTTGCCAAAGTCTACATAACTAAGACTTAGCATCAAAGGTTCTCCCTAGGCACCTCGAAACCACCAAATATTGACCCCAAAATAGGAGCCCTTCATCTTCAAGCTCTCACATACTTGCTCCACTTGGTACAGCACCCCATAAAGGTCATCTATTCACTTTCAACTTGGATAGCCTACAATATGGCCTTTGTATACAATTCATTTTTTGTCGTTTCATTATATGGTTTGAACAAGTGTGGAAAAAAATTAGATTTTTATTATGAATTTTCTGTTCACCAATCTATGTTAAACTAATCGGCAAGGTCACTTTCCTAATACTTTATGAACTGGATGCTATTTGCAAGGTCAGTTTCCTAATAATCACTATAGTACTTGCTATTCAATTGAGATAGACACGGCTCATTAGTTTGTTTGTATTCTCTTTGGATTTTGTTAAAGAAGACAGTTGAATGCTATATGATGAACTAAAAGTTTTGTGGTGTCAACAGGCTTGTGCATCTCTTGAGCCAAATTACTAGCCCTAGTGACATTTTTTGTTGTTCAAAAGTGGCACCATACTAGACTATTTGCAAACAACCATGCAGATAGGCATTCTATAGATAGACTTGGGAACATCTTGCCAAGTCTTCAATACATAATAAAGCAACTAAATTCCATAAATTGTTTTTTTGATAGTCGATTTGTTTAAATATTGCCCATCAAAAATTAGTTAGTACATCTCATCTTTTTTTTGCACAGGAGCTTGTAGTTCTGAAGAATCTAATAGCAAAGAATTTGAAGAAGATATTGTAGCAAAGGTAAATTTGGTGTTCTTTTTTAAGTGAAAATGTGATTGGAAATTTTGTATATTGTCATATTTCACTTGCAGAAAGGTCAAATTGTAAATAGAGGTGAAGTTGTATGGATTTAAGTTTCTTCTTCATTATTTATAATGCTCTCGATTCCTCCTTTGTAGCTGTAAAAATACTTGTTTATTTTCACCTTTCCAGATACCCTTTACCAGGTTCTTCAAGATTCCAAAATATCTTGGGTTGACCCCACTCCAGCATGTCCTAAATCCTACTTGGTTCATAGACCTAACTCCTTTTTATATGTGTCTTCCTCTTACTACTCCATCTGCAGGTTGCAAACAAATCATCCTTCTTCCACCAACGAGTCATTCCATTCAAGAAAGACCATGTTTGACGATATCAATGCACAAAAAAATAGGGTGGCAATTGCTAGACTGCAATCTAACTTAAAAATAAAATGTGATGGAAAATGTTATTGTCCTTGCAAAATGTGTAAGGGCTTAAAGACTCAAAGATATCTAATCAAAACAGTTGAGCAACATTGTAGGCAACATGGTCACATTGAAGGGGGAAACGAGTATCGCCCATTGGTATGTATTTTAATAGTTTATAAATTACATGAGACATGATTTGATGATGACATCATGGTCATGGTTAATATAAGGTCATCATTTTCATATAGGTCAACATCCCTGAGTTTCATGTTATGGACCATGATAATTCGGAGAATGCAGTTTTCCAAACGAGGGAACATGGAGGTGTGAATATTGAAGTAGAAGGTAATGATACCATGGAAGAAGATCAGGATGATGAAGATCATGATGATCAAAATGATCACGATGATCAAGATGATAATGATGATGATAATGATGGTGATGATGATGCAGAGTTTGATGTACCTTTACTTGAGAAGGCAGAGTAGCCCCTATATGAAGGCTCCAAAACAACTCTTCTTGCTGCTCTATTGCTATTGGTGAACTTGAAGGTAATGAATGGTTTATCCAATGTAGCAATGACACATATGTTAAGGTATGCCATCTTCTTTCATTATTTTACTCGTAGTTCCCTTACAATTAAAATTGGGTTCGTGTAGCAATTAATATTTTTTAAATTAAGAAATTATATTTTTGGTCGTAGGTTGATAGGTGAGTGTTTGTTACCACCATCAAACATTCTACCTCGCTCGTACCGAGAATTATTTGCCATCATGCAAGATATTGGAATGGAGTATCAAACAATAGATGCATGTCTGAATGATCATATTATATATTATAAATAGCATGAATTTGCAACACAATGCCCTACTTGTCATATCACTAGATATCAATTAGATCGATTAACAAAAAAGGTGCCTCGCAAGGTCCTTCAGCATATTCCCATTATTCCACGTCTGCAACGATTATTCAAGTGCAATAGCTTGGCACAATTTATGGATTACCATGCACACAATAGAAGTCAAGATGACATTATGCTAATGCCTGCAGATGGTTCGGCATTTAAGGAAATAGAGGAAAAATGGCCACACTTTAAAGAAGAACCTCGTAATCTCAAGCTTTCATTGGCAGCAGACGGTGTCAATCCTTATGGAGAGATGAGATCTACTTACTCAGTGTGGCCTATTTTTGTTATCAACAATAACATACCTCCTTGGTTGTCCATAAAGAGAGAGCACATAATGTTAACACTGATTGTTCCAGGTATTTTTTGATTTAGTGGTCATCTAAATTAATTTATTATTACTAATCCATCAAATGGTCAAAATAATTATGTAATGTTTTTGCTCATTCAACTAGGTAAGTACCAAGTCAAAGATATCAATGTATATATTGAACCCCTTATCGACGATTTGGTGGTGTTATGGAATGGGGTTACTATGTATGACATTTGTAGACCAATAGGACAAAGACAATTTCATGCAATGCAATGCTTGTATGGACAATACACGATGCCCCTGGGCTAACTTATCTTGTCATCCACACATAGATCCCAAACTACTAGTTAACCTTTTCCACAAGATTTGTATAAGACTCCTCTAGCATTATTCTTTATATCAAGAATCTTTTGGTATACGTTAAGGTATGTGACATTCAGAAGTGGGTGTCATTTTGAGATTTGATTCTAGGAATCCTCCATAAAACTATTATTGAGACTTAAACTCATTTCTTTGGCAATGATTTATTGCATTTAATAAAAGATTATTCAATTGCATTCGATAACTACTCATGTCTAGTGTAAGATAAGATGGCCTCATTAACTGGTTGATCGACTGTCATTTGGAGGATTAACCCTATCTCAAATTCGACTTAATCAAATATGAAGGGATCCCTATTTTTTTTCTTTCCTCCACTTTGCTTGGAAGAGATTTCTTATTCTATCTTAACTATTAGCGACGAGCAATTTGGAAGGGATGACCTCTAATAGGTCCTATAAACATGATTTTATATCCCTAATCATGGGATTTTTTATTCTTATGATTCTCAATCTATTCCTGGTCATTGGGAAATTCAGGTATTTGTAAAGCATTCCAAAATTGCATTTGGAGTCTTCTTTATCTGGTTTACACAGCTTGTGAGATTTGCATGCCCTGCTTAAGGGGACGTCGTTTGTGCTTAAGTTTCAGGAGTTTTCTCTGATAAATCTTTGGGTGGGAAATATATGTTTTATCTGCATTAGCTATCATGATGGTCTAAAAGCTTAACATTTCATAAAGCCTGAGTAATTAACATTTCATAAATGATTGACAATTTAAGGCTTCTTGTCAACAAACAGGTGTTTAAAAGTCTTGTTTGTTTTTAGGCATGGTGCTTGTTTTGGGGATACCACTAAGTACTTATTACCATTTTGGGAAGGTTATGGTGAGCAGAAAACATGAACACGAAATTGGATTGATAAACTAATGACATTTCATTCTTTGTCCTATTCCTCAATTTCATGCTTGGGTTTTATAACCCCAATTGATCTTCCTTAAAACATTATTCCATTTCTTTTATGAATTTTGAAGTCAAGAATCTCTGAAATTGTAATGACTTTGCAAGGTATCCCACCAAATCTCAAATTCATATTATTTTTTTTCTATCTTAAAGTCTTGCCTGTAGGAAAGTGTGATCTTGTGTTGAATACACATGTTAACCTACGAATTTATCTGACTTTCTCTTTGGACCTACTTTTAGTGTAATCTTAGAACCCATATTCTTGTACTCGAATTTGGAAGGCATGCTGGAGATGGCATAGTTGTGAAATGCCTGTGTTTGGAAAGCTATTTGGTTTTTATCTTGATTGATGAATAGTTTGTTGTCATTATGTGGATAATGGCTTCGGTTACGGGCATCTTATCTTTCCAAAAGTTTTCATACCTAATGACCTGAGAACATCCTAAAATTTTGATGTGTTATATTTGATTTGGAGGAGGAAGAAGTACAAACAATTCAAAAGGTTGTCTAGAATGAGAGAGTAGTGTGCTTCCATAGTTTTCATCTGTCTTATTTTTGTATATTGGAATGACTTGAATATTTTTAAATGCAGGAAGAACTGCGCCAAAAAGAACGTAAAAACCGGGATGAATTTCAAAGATTGCTGGAGGATCATAAAGCAACTGGCCTACTTACAGCAAAGACACACTTCATTTGAAGCAGGCTCTTTGCTTTATGATCCTCCAATTCTTTGATAAAGCAAAGAATTGGAGGATCATAAAGCAAAGAGCCTGCTTCAAATACATCTGGTTCGCCACCCAAGGATTTGTTTGAAGATGTTGCAAAAGGGATGAAAAAGCAGGTAAGAAAGTTGCATATATTTTAATGATTTGATTACAAGATTTAATTGCACTTTCACAATTAGGCTTGCAATCATTATTACTCAAGGCAATGTATGTTTGATTCCTTTGATGTAACCATTTTTTGAATATGTATCTTTGGCAGTACCAGGAGGAAAAATCAAACATAAAAGATGCTATGGAGTCAGGAAAGGTGTGCCTTTTATGCTTTAAGATTTTCCATTGGATGTAAAATATATTGTAATCTTTTTGATGTAACAATTGCAGCTCGCAGTAACATCAGCATGGACTCTTGACAAGTTCAAAGCCTCCATTGGGGAACTATATGATTTGGCTGCTACATCTGAAACAAATCTTAAGGTTTTTTCTGGTTACATTTCTAGATTTTTTGTCTCAGCTACAAAAGACATCACAATAAAAGTATTTGGTATTTTCCTTTGAACAATGTTGTCACATATTGTTATGTTCCTAGTAACTACTATTTATACAAACATGGATCTTATCCTTATGTTCCATATGACTCTGGTTCCTAACTGATTTGATCATTGCATCAGCTATATTATGTTTTGATTCATTTGCACTGGTAAGTAGTTGCTGGAAGTGAATCACTATCACAAATGCATTAGTCTATTCTCATTAGTGGATAATGGATTTTTATTAGGTTAAACTAAAACAATTGCAAATGTTGAAAGTAATGCAAGTTTTTTTGGGATATATGATTTTGTTAGGTCTTACTAACATCCTATGTATTGCTTGCACCTTGTGTTTGAAGAAGTGATTGAGCAAGTAAAGGAAAAGGAAGAGAAAGAAGCAAAAAGGAGGGAAAGGCTGGCAAATGATTTCAAGGCTTTGCTTTATTCTCTGAAGGTTTACATTATTCATTTTGGAAAAAATCCTTCTAATGCAGTCTCTTTTTCCTCTACTATGGAGTAAAATTTCACATAGTTTTGTACATTAAAAATCCTGAATATGAATGAATTTCTATTCTTATCATAAACGAATTTCTATCTATGTAACAATAAATTAGTTATATATTGTTTTTCCATTTCAGGAAATTGTTGCTTCCTCAGAATGGGAGGATTGCATACCTTTTCTCAAAGATGCGGAAGCATACAGGTAAAAGAGCCACTATCAAGAATTAATCTTATTGTGAGTAATTAAAGGTAGTTATCATGTACCTTACACTAGTAGTAGCTATAAATATATTGGATATGAATATTCAGGGCAATTAGTGATGAAAGCTTCTGTCGAGAGATATTTGATAAGTACATTGCAAATCTTCACGAAAAGGTTAAGGAAAACAAGCGCAAATGAGATGAAGAAGAGGTACATGACCTGATTATCATTTCCACTTTCATATCTAATTTTGTCAAGATCTAATTGTTGTTTAAATACCTTTTGAAAGCATATTTGGGTGAGTGTTGTACTGAGAATGCAAATTAGACCTCCTTATGAAGATAATTGTATTACTAACAAGTTATTTTAACTACTTTTACAAACTAGCTATTAGAAGTTAAATTGTTGCAAACTAGCCTTTATCAAGATCTGATATGACCTAGATGAGATGAGTTAGGGTTAGTAGACTAACCAACATGAAAGGTCATTCCATGTTGAACTAGAAAAAATAATTTTAAAATTTAATATAAGAGGCACCCACCAGATAAGATTTGGATGTTGTCTACAAGCACAACTCTTAACTATGAAATTGTTATAATATAGTGTGTTAAGATTTGGATGCCTTAGTTCAATTTCCTCTTGGTAGAGTTTCAAACATTAGCTCAATGCAATCCTTTTGGTTTAAAATTTGACAAAAAAAGTTTCTTAAAATTCTTATAAATGAAAAAAAGTTTGTAAAAGAAGCCCTCATATTTCCATACAGTGAAATTTCTTTTTAATTAAAAATTAGATTAATTGAAACTGTGAACTTCATTGTACTATGACCATTTCTGCCACTTAGGATAGCCCATACATTGCGACCATTCTTTTTCTTGTATTTGCAGCTTAAGTAGTTCACCGCCAACAATTTTTCTCTTTAGTTTTGCTACTGTTAAGTTAATCCATACGACTAATTTATTTTTATCTGAGCTTCTCTTCAAGGCTCTCATACATGAGGAAAATGGGGCAAAATTAGTGCCTTGGATGTATTGATGTTTTCACATATTATTCACCAGACCTGATTAGAACTAACCTATGAGAACTTTCTGTTGCAACAACTTTAGTAAGCACATTATTTGTGGAGTAGATACAAGGTTCTGTCTCTAGCATTGAATGCCTCGTAGATGGAGAAGAAGTCTAGTGCCAAGGTTTGTGCATTCCATAGAGATTTTTGCTGTCTTGATCACATGGCACCATCATTTTTTTGTTTGAGGTATAATACAAAATGGCGATGTACAAAATGTAAGGTTGCTCAATCAAATTATATTAAGTTCCTCATTTGCAGGAATAATTTAAACAATTAATACTACAATATATTGCATTATTATTGATTATTTTTGGAGGATGATGAAAGATTTTTAGGATAAGAAATCTATGGTTCAGAACATTTTATTGTGCTGTCATAAAAAAATCAACTCTTCAACGGGCAAGTGAACTACAACAGTTGTCATCCTGACTATAATGATTACAAATATATGTATACATTATGGTTAACTTCAATAAAATTCATTCTATTGGCACAAGATTCATATGCATCGGCCATTTGTGAAGCAAATATTAGCCCAAAACAGTTGGAACACAGTCATCAATGTTAAAGCCAAAAGAAATACAAAAGTTGTCAACAACTCTCTTGACATTCTCTATGTATATCCTAAACAAATGTGCTATCATCAAATGCACTTAACGATGATGTCAACCATTCCAATATGCATGCAGCTTTAATATTAAATGAAGATAATTCTAATGTAACAATCAATCATTCTAGCAATTCTTTTGGCCACAACTTCTTCCAGGCTAAAATCTCTTCCTCTGTAATTAACTTTCGAATGCCTCCATAAAATCCTTCAACCTCACCTCCTGCTTCATGATGACGTTTCCTATTGATTGGAGCATGTCTCCATCGAGAACCAGAGGTATATTGATGAAGAGATATTGAATCTTATTAATATAACAACTAACTTGATAGCATTAATATACATTATGGATGAAGAGATATTGAATCTTATTATGGACCTTATCCTTGGTGGCTATGAAATGACATCTAACTTGATAGCATTAATTTTGAAGTTTCTAACTGAATGCCCTAAGGCATTGGAGCATTATTAAAGAAAACATCAAGGGATAATATTTGAATTGTGGATATTTGTAAATTATGTTAGTTTTAGATAGTTATAGTTATAGTTATATATGCACTCTTATGATGATGTGATTGGGACTGTAAGTTTTTTTGTCACATTTATCTATTTGAAAAATAGATGAAATTATTGGCTTTCATTCCTGATAAATAATTATTTCCTAATTTTATTCTTCCCTGCAAGAACCAAAATTTAGACGCGCTATGCCAATTATTGCAAAGCCTTTGCTCTCATAGGAGCCTTCTAAACTCCACAAAATTTGAGTTGTAAAGCATAATTGCTCGATGGAAAAAGGATATCGTGCACATTTCTTCCTCCTTCCCATTGTTTTGTCGTCAAATAAATCATTTGACGAACGAAACAATGGGGTGGAGGTAGAAATGTGCATGATACCTTGACTCTCATGCATCAAGCAATAACGCTTTATAATCAAGTTTTGTGTAGTTTTGAACGCTCCTATGAGAGCAAAGCTTTCAAAAAAATTGGGACAGCGCGTCTCAATTGCGACACGTGTTGGTCTCAATTGCGACCAATATTTGTCGCAATTGAGACACCAAACTGGCACCTTTTACGTCGCGAGTATAGCACCGGCATCGAAAGCTAAGGGTTTGTGGTCAGAATTCTGACAAAAAATTGGGCAAGTTTACATTGGAATTGAGAAAATAATAGTTTAGGTTGACTAGAGAAATCAACAAAATTTGTGTCGGTAAATCCACGTTTATGTAGTCGAAATTTTGACGCGAAATGAATGTGGTAGAAAATTGACCAAATTTGTGCGACGACGACTTTGGTCACTTTAGTGACCTACTCTTGTCGAAATTGAGACCTTTTCGCATTGCAAATTAGGCCTAAATTTACTAGTGAGAGTATGCAAGTGTATTGATTGATTGTGAAGGAAAGTGTGAGCAAACTTGAAGGATGGTCAGATAGCCTTGTGGAGCAGTAAAGTAATACTCAATCAGGAAGGATCTAGTATGAAGCAGAACAAAGATTTGTAATCAACAATTTAGTTGCATCTCATTTAGTTCATTTCATTGTTACTTTCTTACCATTGTAGCAGTGATCCAAAATCTCTTAATAGAGTTGGTTTAATAGCCAGATGTAAATTCTCTAACAAGGTGATAGTTCCATTGACTTTTTTTAAGACCTTTTGCAAAGCCACTCCTTACAGGGTGATTAAATCCTCTAACAAGGTCACACCTAAAAATGTGTTTTGTAACCTTTAACCAGGTTGGCTCCTAACAGGGCTCACTTTAGAAGAGTGAAAAATAGTAACTAGTTACATTGGTAGTTTTTCCCATATTGGGTTTCCACATTAAATCCTGGTGTCTCAGGTGTTCATGTTATTTCTTTTATGCTTGCAAGTTAATCACTGTGAATGTTTAAGAGTAGTTAAAAGTAAAATCACACCCTTATTTTATCGAGTTACAACATTTTCTATGTGTTTACCAAATAATAGTAGTAATTAGTTTTATTGTTAACATCCAAGGGATCTAAAATATTTTAGTGGTAACTGATTCACCCCCCCTCTTAGTTACTTCTTCTATATTTCCAACAAAAATCTTTGATAGAAGGTCTAAATTTGATTGAAAACCAAGTGTTTTACAAAGAAATTTGTTGTTTTTTATATCTTTGCATCAGATTGTGGATCATAAAGTCGTGCACACTCTACCATGAGTTCATCGTATTCATAGTTGGTGGGTAACTTGTTGCATGATATACACCACTTTTTATGATGTTGATAGCCATTGGTGAAGGCAATTGATCTTGAGTTCTAGGAATCCTTGACTTCATCTTTTACATGTTTTGGTGCTCAAAGTTTCCATCACCAAACCTCTTCCTCATGAAAGACATTTGAGACTTAGGATATTAAACTTCAATGGTATTTTTCATTTTCTCCTTCCTAGCTACCACTTCTTTTACTTCATCCATTATCCTGTATAAAGCTCGAAGTTAGTATCTATAAGGAGATCTAGCTGAGAGAAATTTTTAGGTTGGTTGATCAATTTTGTTAACAATTTGATGATTTATGACTTAAAAAATTAGAGAATTTAATATTGTAATTGAAGAAAAGTTTGGAGACATAATTTGATTTGTCTTTCAAACTTAGAAAATTAGGTCATTGACATGTAAAACATAATTTAAAAAAGAGATTTGAAAATCTAAAGATAAGGATCATTGAAATGGCATTCTGAAGTCTAATTCTTGAATCTGGCCCTATAAGTGAAATCTTAAGACAACTAAATCAATATTAATTTTTCTATTTTTAGACAACTTAATCAATATTTTGCTTTCCCTAGGTTGACTTGGGTAAGGGTTGACTTTGAATTTCTTCTGAGTCTCCTAGAACCACTACCCTATTAGAGTTTTTAGACTTTTGGTCTGAAACTCAAAGTTCATCTCATTTTGATTAATTTCTAAGTTCCTAAGATCTAGCAATGAATTTCCAAATGCGGCTGAGCCTTCTGTTCGATTTACTCACTTCTGATCTTGCTTTACAAGATTGCAACCCTTGGAGAGAAAGTTTTCAAACCATGAATGGTTGGTAATTGTTTCTAACATATTCCAAACCCAAATTTAAGTCAAGAAAAAAAGGTTTCTATCCATGAAGCTTTATGTCAGCTATTTCAACCATGGGAGCCTCAACATTAGAAGGCATCCCAAAAGTAGTTTACTATAATAGAATGGCTTTCCAATTCATCCAGAAAGGATTAGTCTTTATAGGCCTACACATTAAAGATTTATTTGATGTTTTCCTCAAGAAAGAACATTTGGAACACCATGATGACATTGACATGAAGTTCCTTGAAATATAGGTCAATGAGTTCGACTCAAAAACTACAGAGTTGAATCTTGATAGCAATATCTCAATGAAGTTCTCTACGAAAAAATCAAGTAAGCAAGCAAGTAATATGCATCCCATATAGAAATGGAAATGGTTCAGTTTTTCTTTTTATAGGCAGTAAGTTGAAGCTTCATCTCCACTTTGATAAAATTGAATTTTTGTACATAGAGAACATTTTTTTGGGCCATCATTTGCATCATATACTATCTAAATGGCTGAAATCACAATGTAACCAAGGGGGATGTTTGCAACTTCAATTGAGGTGTATTTGGGTGATTGGATTCATATGGAATGTATCCTCTTTAACTACTAAGAATGGAATATGGGAGACAAGGTAAAGATACCATCGCTATGCTTAGCCTCCTCATGTTGTTACCTTACTTGAATTTGTGTGTGTATAATATTGGTAAAGATGTGGGAGTTTTAGGTGTTTGTATTAACTAGTACTATACTGTAGCTTTGCAGTTTCTTAAGAAATTGTGTGTAGTTGATAAGAGTCTATTAACTTGAGATGGAAAAGAAAATGTACAAATATTTTTAGGACCATGTCATTATGGATTTAGGAGAGTTCTCTAAAGGAAGAATTGTTTACACATATTCTCTAATTGAAATCCTCTTCTTTGGATGCATCCTCTATGATCTTCACTATCCCAAGTCCTAGGCTCACCTCTAGATTTCCCAAGCTACTACCATTATCTCTAGTGAAAATTTGACTAAATATTGGTAAAATTGTATATACTACCCAATATATTTGAAACTATTACCAACATACTAATATTTGTTTATAGCAATACTGAGTGAGAAATTTCCTTAGAATATATTGTTTATTGTAACCAACTAAATAATTCTTCACCTAGTCAAATTCCCTTTACCTTATGTTCATCCCTTGTTATTTAATTGATTAGTTTCCTTTCCATCTCAGTCCTAAAACCTTTAATTTTTTATAACTCCCTTCCTTCAAATTTGCAACATTATTGATGATGATTCAATTATACTTTGGTTCCTCAAACATAGTTACTACTTGTTGGGGTATTTTGGTTTTCTTTATTTATGATTTTTAACTCTCACAAATTCAATGTATTCCCTTGATTTCATAGATCCAAACTTTTGTTTGTCTCATTTTCGATTGATCAACCCCTTTGCTCAACTTTTCTTTCTTGCATGGTGCTTCATCTTTGCTATTTGATATGTAATATTTAAGGAAAAGAAAAGAGTAGTTGGATTCTAAATTAGGAACTCAATCTAAATCGAAGAAAGATGAAGCCATTATGGTGATGCCCTAGCCTAATATCTTCATGTATTAGGCTTGTTTTGCATAGCTAGACAAAGGGTTTGATAGAAGGGTAAGTTGGCGAGGGTTCAATTTGTTAGAAAATATGGACTAGACCATATGTCACATGTTTAGGGCTCAAGAATGAAGTTCGGTGGTTTGGGGATTGAATTACACAAAGTTGCTTTGGGAAACAAGCCTAATTAGGCCTTGTAGTAGAGTAGTAGTCCATTTATGAGGTATCCCTTTCATTTTGAAATATATCATATAAAGCCCAGATGGGTATCCAAAACTGATCTTATATCTTCTTGTTTATTTTTAGTTAGAAAGTTATGGCCAGAGTACACAATTTACTTCTCCTTTTAAGCCTAATTGTTGAATTATCATTCAGTCGTTGAGGGTGCTAGTCCAAGAAAACCCTACCTGCATTTAAGATATGTTATAGAAGGGCATAAATAGTCAAAAGGTACTAGATTATGGAGTTAAAAAATGTCGAGAAAGTTATGGTTGAAATACCCATTTAACTTATGGTGTCAAAGTATTTTTTTGAATCGTCGCTTGTTTAATTGTTTTTGACTAGAAGCCTTTGGCAGTTGGACTGAATTGGGATATTTGACTGAATGAAGTCTGAATCGAATGAATTTCAAATGTTTTAGCCTATAACGAATGTTATTGATAACTTTTAACAAAATTTTAAGCCTATAATGGGCGTTATTGCTAAATTTTAATGTAGACTTGTTGTGTATACTTTAAATTTACTTCAAACTTTGAATTGAAAAGTTCACAAATTACTGGCAAATTAGGTGTAGCATGGAGTCTGCATCTTTTAGGCTTTCACTAGCCTTTCAATTGAAACTGATACATGCCAAATAACCTGATGAAAATAGTTGGTATTGAATTTACATTTAAAATTTAGACTGTATGGTGTTCTTTAATTTAGATGCTAAAATAAATGCTATGTTCCTAAAGTATCAAATCCTCCTGCTAAAGATTAACTTATGCCTTATGAGAGCAATGCTAAGATGAGAAATATAATTACAAATAGTTTTGGTGATAAATAATATCTAAAAGTTATGGGTTGAAAATACATGTTTGATTAATTGAAACATCTTGGTAATATTTGAGAATGAGTTGTATAATATGAAACATAATTTTGAATCTCTAATGAATCAATGATGTCAAAATATGAGAACAATGAAGGTAAAATTAAACATGAATTTCATTAAAATGAAGTGGTAAATGTGTCACTTAACTAAACAATGTATTGAGCAAGTATACAGTAAGTTAGCCTTTGAATGTTTTAATAGTGGAATAGTAGGACACTATGATGCCAAATGTCCCTTTCGGGAATATTGGGGTCAATTCCAAATCATAACATCACACATTTCTTTTCAATAGTTCACAAGTTATCTTACTTCTGTATTCATTTTGTATTACATACATCTAAATATTTTAATAAAAAAATTATTGTGTCAATCTTGTTTCTAGCCATGTTAGTTTCTAGCCCTTTTAGAGATGGGAGATAGATATATATTTTCTAATTCACTTATTTTGTAAGAATTTAATTTAATTTAATTTATTGTAATATTATTATAAAATTTAACTATATAATTGTAATGTATATATTTTATGTCTAACAATAGCACAATGAATCAATTCGCCCAAAAAATTTAATTTTTTACTATGATAATTATTTTTTGTTCGCCAATGTATATATTTTTTGTGGTTTTAAAATAACACAATTCGCCCAGATTTTACACATTGTTCAAGAGACTATAAATGATTCCCCAATAAAGATTATTATTTTTTCTTTGTAAACTAATTTTTTCCATCATTAAATTTTTTTTATTAGGTGTTTTACACCTTTTGCCAAGTTTTTACACCTTTTCGAAAGGGGGGGTTTCTTAAAGTATACCCTGATAGATACCCCAAAATACATGTTCAATGAACACAATAGGAAACAACCCACAAACAACAAACAAAGAAAAATATCATGCCCCATCCTAGCTATTCTAGTCACAATGGTAAATGAGAGTGATTAACTCGTACCAAGGAGACATCCTTGAATAGCATAAGAACATGATAACAATGAAATCCAATTGATGAATGCATTTACTCTGATAATCAATCAAAGTTTTTATTGGATGCACAAATATCATGCCAAAGATCATGTTATTGTTTGATGTAATTCGTTTTGATTTTAGATGCATCAAAGGTTTTGATGTTGTAAATAGTTTGATTGAGCATTACAAGTTTTTGGGTCAACAATTTGAATCCACCAATAAGAACCATGTGATTGGTGTTTGCTTGTCTGAAGATTGTTAAAAAAATCCCTTTTCATCCTCTTTGTACACATGGTTTGTCAAAGATCCACTTCCATAAATAGGTAGAGGACCTGCACCTAGTTAGGTATTAGACTAACTTATTGATGTAGAAAAACACGAAAGGGGGAATGGGTGAACATCTAATCCAATGCAAGCTATGATAGAACTTTATTATGGATATGTACATGGTCGACAGTTTATTATGGTTATGTATATGATCGACAGTTTATTATGGTTATGTACATGACAAATGATGAGGTCTGATAAAAGGAATGGGGGATATAGACTAGGTGATAGAGAATTTAGAGGAATCCTACTAGATAGAGGAGCTAGTTTTGGTCACAAATGACATCTGTTTCCAGGTTTTCACCATTTTCTCTCTCTCTCTCTCTCTCTCTCTCTCTCTCTCTCTCTCTCTCTTTTGATATTTTTCAAAAAAATTGTTTTTTTTTTTGTTTTGTATTTTGATATTTCCAATTTTGTTTGCATTTTTCATCCCTTACACTAGGATTTTAGACATATAATTTCTTAAGGTGTATGATGTTGATAGGTTCATCCAACAGCTCCCTGTCAAAAGTTGCTAATTGATATACCCCAGATCCAAACATTTTTGTGATCACAAAAGGACCTACTAAATTTGCTTCAAAATTGCCTTTCTTTTCTCTATCAGCTTGATTCTTTGGATTTTCTCTTAGGACTAGGTCATGCACTTGAAATTCTCTAGGTTTCACTTTGTTATTGTACTGACAAGACATCCTTTGTTGATAAATTTTCAAATGGTCAAACACTTTTTGTCTCTTTGCATCTAGCAATTCCAATTCTTATAAGCGTGATACTTTGTAATTCTCATTTGGAATAAGATCCCTTAATGACACTCTGAGAGATGGTAATTCAACCTCGAGGGGAAGTATAGCTTCATTGCTAAAGACTAGGGAATATGAAATGGCTCTAGTAGGTGTGCAAATGGATGTGCGATAAGTCCATAGTGTTGGACTGAGTTGAACATGCCAGTCACGGCCAATGTCATTGGCAATCTTTTTGAGTATTTTGACAATAGTTTTATTCAACACCTCAGCTTGACCATTTCCTTGCAGTAAATATATGGAGGAAGAATGATGGGTGATGTGAAATTTCTCGCATAGTTCTTTGATATCCTTATTTTGGAATTGTTTACCATGATCTGTGACTGGATGTTGGGATACCATATCGACAGATGATATAGTTAAGGATAAACATTGAGACTTGTTTGCCTATGACGATTATGAATGGAATGGTCTCAACCCATTTGGTAAAATATTCGGTTGCTAAATAAACTACTGAAATTACATAATTTACAAAAAAATAATATAATTTATATTTAATTTTCTATAAAATGATATCTCTTAATTAGTGTGTGTATCATGTATCTCTTAATTTGTGTGTGTGTGTGTGTGTGTTATTCATAAATAGAAAGTTAATCTATATTTTTCTACATTTTCCTTTTTAAAATTTTAAATTTGATCGTAGTTTTTAAAATTGATTTACTTTTAAAAATTATGTTAATTTATTTTTGTTAAATTAATGTAGTTTTGAGGCTTGCTATTCTCTTTTTCTTTAAAAAATGGAGTTGCACAGAATGGGTCCCGCTTGATCCCAGGTGGATTGAAATCAATTTCGACGAAGCCCCTAAGGGCAATCCAAGTCTGTCAGGTGTTGGAGTTGTTGCCAAATCTGAGGACATATACATTTTGGCTTTCAATGCTACGCAGGTATTGGATGGTACAAATAATCAAGCGAAATGCCTAGTGGATGTGGATGCTATTATATTAGGGATTAAACTAGGTGTTATGAAACTACATATAGAAGGTGATTCCCAAATTGTGGTTAATGGTATTGCCAAGGGAAACCTTGAGGCTTGGTACTTGGACAAATACATAAAATAGATCCAGACGCTAGTTGATAAAGTTGATGAATTCAAAATTTCATGTGTCTTCAAGGAAGCAAATTCATTAGCAAACAAACTCTCTAATGTGGGTGTGGCGGGGTCAACTCATGATAATTTTGAAATGGTGGAGGCATTCATGGGAATCCCACCACATGAATTGGATTTATGACTAAGTGTGGCTTGAACAGGAAGTACCATTTCTACCAAGGTGTGTGAATCTCTTGAAATGAGTCACAAAGGTGTTGAAGCTATGATGAGCCTCTTTTGCTCTATCATTCCCAAGTGTGGGTTAAGTCTCGGGATTTCCCCTCTATGAAAATGGAAGCGCATTTTGTGGTTAATGAAGTCATGAAAGGAATAGGTGTACAATTGACCAATTTTTAAAATATCGAAAACATAATGGATTTTTCGGAAAATTTCAACATTTGATCTTCATGATCTGCATAGTTTGTAGTCAAAAATAACAAAAAATTTAGAAAAAATTCACTATGTTTTCATGAATCTGAAAAAAAAGTTTGACTTTGTTTTGTCTTTAATACATTTTGTTTGGAGATTAGTGTGTCCGAAAAGGAATACCCGTACTGATGAACGTGCAGGCAGATGTGTATTGTAGTAAGTTTTGGCAGCTAGGCAATGAGCTCCTACTAATTACATAAGCAGTGATTATTCACATAACCTTTTGGGCTTCTCAAAAATTTGAAGGGTTTTTTAGGGGTTGGAAGTACGTTTCTCTCTATGGTGAGAGTTTTTCATAGCGGGGGATTAATGGAGGCCAATTTCTGTCTTAAAACTAAGGGGCATATTATGGGTTTCGATGGGCAAATTTAGTTGACAATATTGGAAAATATTTTCAAGTTTCAGGATGCAGAGTTCATGGAGGTCATAAGGATGATGTTTAGGCCCAAGTATCTGGACATTGGGTGGAGGTCACGATTCGATACAGAGGTGGCATCTCTATTCCTTGCCATGGGATTGATGGTGGGTACAAAAAAAGATCCACTGCTCAATCCTGTCTAGAGCCACATTGGTCTGATGGAAATCATCGATCATGTCATGTTGGGAAAATGTTTAGACGTGGGGAAGGGCCCCTAGCGTATGGTTGGCGTGCGTGAATCTCCTCTTCAACCACTCATCATTTGTTCATCTTCCCTCCTGGCATGGGTTATGCTTCCAAAGGTGCAGGGGGGGTGGGAGAAAGTGAGAGCCTTTGTTGAAGTTCATGACAGGAACAGAGCAGAAGAGAGCTCGAAAAATCAGGTTGACCATGCGTCTAGGAGAGGAGGGAAAGGCGAATCCCACCCAAGAATGCGGAAGGGGTAGGTTGACTCTGCCCAAGGTATGAATAGGGGAAGGTTTGAATGGTTTGGGTAGGTGGTTTCGCAGTATTTTGGAGCCAGTGTGCTGTAGGGATTCCCCTGTATTGTTGGTGGTACAGTTTGGGGAGGGTTGATCTTTATGATCTGTATATTTTGTGATCGAAAACAATAAAATGTTCGAAATTCTTTTGCTGTGATTTGGTGAATTTCAAAAAGAATTGTCTTTTGGAAAATCTCAAAAGGAATTTTGTCAGAGATTAGCCAGTGTCATTGGATAGGGTGTAGAGCCTAGATGCTCTAAGTTGAATCTTGCATTCAACTTTATGCCAATATAAGGCATATGGATGTAACTCTTAATTGTTTAGCCAATAGAATGTATATGGGAGAATGTGAATTGTTTGATTTCTATTTTTGTTTTCTTCTATTAATTTTTTATAATGTATATTTTTTAAATAATCAGTTTATTAATATATATTAAATTAAATATAAAGAAATAATTATTATCTTTCTATTTTAACTTCTTTTATTTTTAAATATTATTTCAACTGAATTGAAAAATTATCTATAATATCATAAGCATTTGTCCACTTATTGTTGAAGCACAAAAGTATTGAAAATCCATACCAACGAGTAAATAATGTCTTCCCTATTGAAAACAGCTCTGTTGTTTTCAATTGCAAAATATACAGATCATGAAGAAAAATGGCAAAAATTTCAAACAATTTCATTGTATTTTCGTTTTTTTGAAATTTAGTCCATCATGCAATTTATAAAGAAGATAACCGTATTCATTGAAAGCCCTCTTTTTTAACTAAGAACTGATCAATTCCACACTTTGTAAACCTAAATCATTACCCTGGACTGCAGGGCTGCATGTCATCTGACATTACATCATTGCTAGGAAGAAGTCTTTTTGTCCAAGCAAAAATCTTTTTCTAAATGACTGCTATTATCGTATCGATTCAAAGTTCAACCCTGGTAGGCTTGTAACTCTGGTTAAAAACAAGCCACATGGGTCGCATGCCCTGTTCTCTTAAAGTGAGACAGAAGAACATTCAAGAAAAATATATGCAGTATGGTTTAGTTTGTCTTACTCATCCAGAATTTATGTTCACAGAAAAGGAAAAAAATGGAAATTAGCAAATGATTAGTACCTACCTAACTTCACAAATTTCTAAATATGTGTGTTTTTAAAGCTTACTCTTCTCTTAGCATTCCCATTCTGTGATGATTGAATTTCAACTTCACATATTTGTTGTTAAATGGGATGCAGACAAATAGTATTATACAGTGTACGCTAACATGTACTGCAATTAGTATTTAAAATAAGCATATTAACTGTTTAATTCATACAAGAAGCCGTCTATTTTTTTTAGGGACAGGCTAATTTTCAGACAAAATGTACTAAAGACAAAACAGAGTCAAATTTTAATTTAAATTCACAATGATGTAGTGATTTTTTTCTAATTTTTTTTTGTTGTTATCGACTACATACTATGCAGATCATGAAGATCAAATGCTGAAATTTTCGAAAATATCTATGATGTTTTCAATTTTTTAAATTTGTAAGAAGGATAGCCGCAATGTCCTACATTTCTGACAGTAGCATAGGAAGACCTAAAACTCCCTTCTATACTTCGTCTGAATTGAGATGCAAACAAATATAATGATTCGGTGTACAACAAATTTACTTTGCAGAGGGAGATGGTGGTAAGGGTAAACATCGCAGAAGACTGCTCCTTCAATTTCTTACAATCAATACACTATTATAAACAAGAGACAAATGACCTGCCTACTGTAAGTAAGCAGCAAGTAGTTCAAAGGAAAAACATTTCATTAACAAGCAATGAATACCGCTTACAGTAATCAATATAAGAGCCAAACTATACTTGAAAATGGAGGGCTTTCCCGTTACATCATTACTGGTCAACATTGCACCATAACCAGTATCAAAATTTGTACTAATATTTGTAACACAGTTAGAGGCATTAGGTTCAAAAACAAATGATATTGTACAATTTCAGGCCTCCTGCCCTAAAGCTGGAAAAATATCTCCAACTCTCCACCAAAGGAAACCTGATCATATCATTCAAGCCTCTGATTGTTTGCATCTCTCCCTTACACACACATGAACCGGATGCCTCATAAGTAACTAATACACATCAGACCAGAAAATTTGAATCAGACACAGGAAAAGTTGCTTCTATCCTCTCTTTAATTATGATCATAGCATTTTATTCACTCGCATATCGTCTGCTACAATATTTCTCAATTTCCTCAGCATTTCTACCTGGAATTCGCCCAGCTATCAATGCCCACCTGTTTCCATATCCATCAAGATTAGTAAGACAATCAATCTACTTTAGGGGTTTTTTCTTTTGCGCCCATTTAGCCCATAATTTCAAAAACATAAAAGGATCCCAAATGTACCTCTGGCCAAGTAGATTGTACAGCCTGGTTATAAGATCCTCTTCATCCTCTGAAAATCCCACCTTGCTGTCTGCATTAGTCTCCTCTGCATCCACCACATTTTGTCAGCAGGAGGAATATTCATGTTCTATCTATTCAATTTACATTTTTAGGATTTAGAGAGGGCTACATAATGCACATGAATTCAATCACTATCTTTGGCAGCCCACTGTTTGTTTTTTTAACAGGACAACTATATGCAAAAGTAATCTTTTACCGATCCCTTCCAAAATTAGGGCATCATTATCTGAATTCAATGGCAGGGCACGCTTTGCACTCCTTTCAAGAACAAAATAAAGAAAAAGAAAAACCCTGAAATGGATGATTTTACAGATTTGGAAGGACTGGGCTGCATTTGCCAAGGACTGAATTTCTGAAAAGGATGCATATCAAACCACATGGTACCAGAGGTTTACCCCATGAATTCAACTCTGTCACAAATCTATCAAAACCAAGTTCAATTCGATTTCGGGTACCCAAATCCTAATTCCAAATCAGGGCATGCATTCAAACCACTGGATAAACAAAACACCCCATAAAACAACATCCTAATTCCACATCAGGACATGATTTCAAGCCATTGCATAAACAAAATACCCTCAAAGAAACAGGAATTCAGCATATACTTCTATTTCCTAAGCATCTTTCAAATTGAATCCCCGGTTTTAACAACTACGATCTTTACCTTGAGAGCTCACTGAAATATTGTCCTCTGATGAGGAACGATCCCTGTCACTCATGACGCTGTTGGATCCCTGAGAAATTAAGTTGGGATTTCTACTCAGAACAGCAAGGTGCCCAATTTGGAAAATGAAGAAGGCGGCCAATCTGAAAAAGGAGGAATGAGTTTGTTGGAGTAATTTGCACTGCTCCTTGATATAAGTAGGTAAGGTACGGAGCCCAAGGAATATCATTGAATTTGTGACGTTAGAAAATACAAGTTAGGAGGAAGGAAGGAAGGAATGGTAGTTGTGGTTTGAGTGGTAGGTTAAGCGGTGAGATTCGAAGGTGGATCAGATGGGAGTGCTTTGTGGCGGGCCCAAAACCAACATGCCTAGTAAAACATACACAGCCCCACGTATTCTGCTACAAAATCAGATCTTCTCATGCTTTATCTCATGGCGTCCACATTTTCCACGTCATCAAACTGAATTGTCTATTTTCCATTTTAATTTCATTGAAAACATTCTTCATAATTCACTCAATATAGTGATATTGCTGTCAGATTCTCATTGACCCATGTTTCTTGAGTAGTGATTCAATATGAATCCATCTCTCATGAGAATAAATGGAACACTTAACACTCATTGGATCTAGGTGATGCTCACAGGGGTGAAGCACCGGGACTTCTCGAAAGGTCACTCATCCCAGTACTGCTCCAGCCTGAGCGCACTTAAGTACAGAATTTCTTCCATGGTTAAACCCAAAGCTTGCAACCCCATTTGCAAAACCTTCACCAAGTGTTGTGCCTTATGAACCATTCATTAGAAAGCCACTTAAGCTCACTCAATATAGATAATTTGTGTTTGGTATCAATGACTTCTAGATATTTTATTTTTATTAAAAAACCCTTACATTTTTTTGTAAGGGCTGCCACGAACTAAAATCTAAATCTTATCAATGGACATACAACCTTATATGGGGCACACTTTTGAAGTTTGAAAAAAATAATTATGTGTTCTAGTCTATTTGAGCTTTGCATTTGTGCAACTTATTAGTCCCTCTTTTTTATAGTGATGAAATTAATGTTTTTGGTTGAACATTGGTCTATTAAATTTTTTAAAGTGGGGATGAATATTGAGACACTTGGTATAGTTTTTATATAGTTTTGGACATCTACATTTCAAAAATTATATTTTTGCTATATTGTAAAATTAAATGATTGTTTAGTTATAATTTTCTTAGTATTTTTTTATATTTTCAATGAGAAAATTTGGGGAAAAAGGACTCTCCATGTGCTATGCTCTTAATACATTTGGTTGACAATGGATCATTTTAGATGTGACATTTAATAGCCGACAACATATCACTCACATAATTAAATTTGATGGGTTCCTTTTCAGCTCCTCTTATTTGCATATTGGTATGAAAAAGTAAGGTTTGAGCAAGAGATGATAGAGAATTTTCTAGGTATGATGACTATTTGTTTTACTTTTGTTGTTTGGTTTATACCTGACATAAACACCCACCCTAGCAATATTATTATGAGATTAGACATTGACATGATTGTTCAGATTTTTGTTTCAGTGTCATACTTTGGATCATGTTTCATACTATGTTTTCAAGATATGATTTGCATAAATTGCTTGCAAGAATATTTCGTCTATGGATATGATTTATTTTGCTCTGACTATGATTATGATTTGAACCGATTGATGTAGGGACTTTTAGGGGTCATAACTTTTGACTCGTATGTGGGTATTTATGAAAATTTACAGGTGGCTTTGTTAAGATAAGTGGATTGCCAATAAAGATTTTCTCTATAGGTGATCGTTTCAATTTATTTTTGAGAGCCAAAAAATCCATTTAGACCCCTGAATTTAGCTTTGTGTGTGTGTTTTGCTTTTTTTTAGTTTTGTTTATTGTAATAACTTTGAAATAATGTTCCTAATTTCAAAGGTTAGTTGGTAGTTTGTCTTTTCGTACTATAAGGAAAGTTTAGTTAAAAATTAAAGTTTCTAGGATTTATTTTTGAAGGTTACCAAAAATGGAAAATTTTAAGAATTGTAAAATCTGTCAAAAAAGTAATTTTTGTTTTTTTAGAACTTAGAGTGTTTGAGTTATTTAAGGAGTTGTTGAACATTGTAGATGGAGGTTGGTGAATGAGAAATAATTAGATTATGAATTTGCATTCTTGTTTAATGAATCTTGTTCAATAGTTGATGGATAAATTGGCTTGAATCGATTTGTGTGTTGCATCATTCAGTATCAAAGCCAAGTTGATGGCTCGGAGACGAAGAAGAAGAGAAAGAGAAGGTGTTACAAAATAGAAATAATAATATAGAAACTACAAGTTGCAAAACTTATAGAGAGATTAGATAATCAAAGCATACAAGGAAGAGGGGATGAATCTGATGAAGAGGCAAGCAAAGGGGTGCCCATCAAGCTGAAGAACTTGAAGAAGAACAAGTGGAAGATATGAACTATGAAGAAAGAATGGCGAGGGCCTTGTGAAGAAAAAATGAAGGGATAAATATTGATGTTTCATACTATGCAAGTAGTCTTAAATGAAAGGAATTAATAGATTGGCAAAATAAGATGGGATTTTTTTAAAAAGAAAGTCTAGAAAAGAGGAAAGGAAGATGAAGTTTTCATGCACAAAGCTAAAAGGTAATGTAATTGTACCATCTTAAATTGGACGCACTTTGATTTAAGACATTTTAGCTCTTCTTTAGTGTGTTTGAATTTCATATTCACACCTTAAGCACACATCTCACGTCTCTTCTCCTCCTTCTCCTAGGCGAAACTAAGGTAGGACCTAAGAAATCCTTCTCGATTTCCCTTCGTCCTCATACATTTACTAAATTAGGACTTAATCTTTGAGTATCCTCTCTTCCTAGGACCCAAAATCCTAGATTGGATCTCTAGTTGACAGTCTAGGACATCTATTTCAACCCTAACCCATGCTAGTCTTAAATCACCCCAGACCTTTACTAGTCAAGAAGACAAAAAAGGAAAAAGGAGGTTGAGCTAGGAGCTAGAGCCTCAAGGTGAGAAGCCTATAAAAAGGTCAAGGATTGAAGGTGGCCTAAAGGTATATCAGTAGAAAAAGTTTGTTAGAAAACTAGTTGAACCAGTAATTTTGGAGGGACAAGAAACATAAGACCTAATTAGAATAACCCCTTGTCTATAGTGTCCAAGGCCACCTACTCCACCTTCACCATCTGGTAAACACCATGACTTTGTGCCTAAATAAAAGGGAGCCTCAAGAGATATAATGTTCACTTAAGATGTGGAGTAATCAGGAAAAAGTTGATATTCCTAAAGAGGATGATGAGGAAGAAGATTACATCTATATGCCAAAATAATTTTTTAATTAAGGACTTCTTCAAGTGCCTAAGGCACTTATTTCCAATATTACCACACAAGATAAAGGGAATTTTCCCTAGAGATGTGTAGAATAGAGGCTTGTAGTGAATTTGTTGAAGATGATGAGTTCATCACATCAGTGGCCTTCAAATAATTGCTTAGGAAATATTACAGGCTAGAATGTCTTCAAAAAATAGAAGAAAAAAGCTACAAAAGCTTGGAGCTAATGTTGAGGAGCTCATACAAGAAATTGAGGTGGAGAGGATGACTAAATTTGAAGCTATAACCCAAGAAGAAGGAAGGGAAATTGTTAAGGAAACATGGATCCTAGTACTACCAAATCTCAACATATCAGATATTGTAGCATTTGATTCAATCATGCAAGTGATGAGGTCAAAGAGACCAAATATTAAGGAGTATGACAAACTTGCCAAAGGGATGTACTATAGTTAGGACCTTGCTACTCTAGCTACTTGGCCATTCTCTACCTCTGCTTCTGGAATGTAATATAGTGAGGACCTTGCTGCTCTAGCTACTTGGTCATTCTCTACCTCCACTTGATGAAAATGCCGACATGAGAGGTAACATAATCTTGTAAAGAGTATAAGATGCAAAGCTCTCTGAATCAATAGGTGATTTAAAAGAGCATGTCTCTTATGTCCATGATATATCCAAGGAAAAAGAGAGGAAATCTAGAGAAATACAAGAGAAGCACTAGCATACTTAAAATGTAGCTGAGTTAGAAGCAGTTAGGCCTCCAAGTGCAGACAAGGCAAGTTCTTCATGAAAGTTAGGTATTATACTAGTTACACTAGCAAGTGCCATAGTGCTACTTCAGTAGATTCCACTAAAGGAAGATAAGGATGTTAATTATCTAATTAAGGAGGTGGTTGATTTATAGAAAATAATGAAAATAATAAAATCAATTTTGACTTTAATAAGGAGATTATTGTTCGAATTGCACTAATACATTTACATGATAAAATATATTCTATAATGTTTAGATTGCATCAGGTGTGTTTATTATTATATTTAGCCATTAGCAGTATGAAAGATGATAGGAAGTTGATCAAACCAACTTATCAGAAGTGGGTGAGCATAATTGAGAAAATGAAATAAATTGAATTATGTGTAAGGGTGGATCCAAATGTTGTGCCCACTATTAAAATTGCTAAATAACTTAAGAAAATTTTCAATTTTCTAGGTTATATTGAAACCAAAATGATGGAGCTAAAGGAAAATTTATAAGGAGTTCAAGGCACAATGGTGTCACCTATTCTAAAAGAGGACAAGAGTGTAAAAGAGTTTGTTGATGAGAGAACCAAGTCCATTACTAAGGTAAATGAGATGGTCAAACCAATAGCACAAGATACAAATATGACACTTTTTCAGGAGTGTTATTCAATGTTGGTAAACTCTTGAGTATTTATTGTATTTTTTAAAAGGAGGTCACACAAGTCACAATAAAATATAACTCCATATAGATAGGTGGTAGATCTAATCCTTGAGCACAAATGGACAACCGATGATGAGTTTGAGTGGGTGAAAAGGTAGTTCCCTACTAATGACTCTAATAATGAGGGCTGACCTGAACAACAATGATTTTCAAAGATATTCTCTTTTGATAGTGACATGTAATCAAGAAGAGGAAGCACAAAGTCACATGAATCGAGAGATGTCACATCAAGCTAGTGAAAGACTAACTATATGCATTTTGCATAATAAGTTATATGTTTTGTTATAACTGGAATAATATTGTCAAATTATCTAGTGCCATGTGTCTTTTCCCTACAAGTTTGAATCTTGTTGCAACTCGTCTCTATAAATGAGTTCCCAAGACTTGAAGAAGGGTCTAATTTTTGAAGAATGAATAGCATGTTTTTATTTTAAGTTGGTCCATTACTATGTATTGCTATATTTTTATTTTGATCATGGCTATAGGAAATATAATTGAAATGGTTTGAGTCCATCTTGAGTTTCTTTGATTCATAGACTCGATACTTTAATTATATTATATCAAGAACATTAATACAAATGAAGAAGTCATTGTAGTTTCCCAATTTGGATTTTGTCTCTTCTCATTTTGTTCTTAATTTTTTTTTGATTTAGTAGAAAGTAAGTTGAGTTCTAGTTATAATTAATTTAGGATTATACCCCATATCATGTTTTTCTATTAGTCTAATTGATTACAATAAATGCTTGATGTGTTTTGATGGAATTGAATGGTTTCATGAGGAGATTTTGATAAGTATGAGATCTTAATTTTGTATTGATCTTATGATTTGTATGCCAATCACATGAGGAGAAGTTACGATGTATGTTATATGCAACCATTATTGTATTCGCAACAGTACTAGTTGTTTATGTAGACACAAGTATAAAATAATCACGGATTACCATGTCTATGCAGATACAAGAAAAAGGGATCGGTGAAGTAGAATGTCCAATCTAAATGTTATTATGTATTCATATTTTATTATTATGACCTATAAATATAATATATTAATATATATGATTACAATGGTTTGAATGCATTGAAAAGGGTCATAAGTTAACCTATGACCCCCTTCGACACATTTCATGACAACATATGTCCCTAGGGGCTTAAGACCCCGAGGGACCTATTTGGTTGGTTCAAATGTGTCGAAAGGGGTCATACGATAACCTATGACCCCTTTCGATGCATTTCAAGACAACATATGTCCCTAGGGGCCCTAGGACCCCTAGGGACCCATTTGGTTGGTTCGAATGCGTCAAAAGGGGTCATAGGTTAACCTATGACCCATTTTGACACATTTCAAGACAACATATGTCCCTAAGGGCCTTAGGACCCCTAGGGACCAATTTAGTTTTTTTGAATGTGTTGAAAGGGGTCATAGGTTGACCTATGACCCCTTTTGATGCATTTCATACAACATATGTCCCTGGAGGCCTTAGGACCCCTAGGGACCTATTTGGTTGTTTTGAATGCATTGAAAGGGGTCATAGGCTCCTAAGGACATATGTTGTCATGAAATGTGTCGAAAGGGGTCATAGGTTAACCTATGACCCCTTTCGACACATTTCATGACAACATATGTCCTTAGGAGCCCTAAGACCCTTAGGGACCCATTTGGTTGGTTCAAATGCATCAAAATGGGTCATAGGTTAATTTATGACCCCTATTGACGCATTTCATGACAACATATGTCACTAGGGGCCCTAGGACCCTTGGGACCCATTTGGTTGTTTTGAATGTGTCAAAAGGAGTCATAGGTTAACCTATAACCCCTCTTGATGCATTTCATGACAACATATGTCCTTAGGGGCCCTAGGACCCCTAGGGACCCATTTGGTTGGTTTGAATGTGTCAAAAGTGGTCATAGGTTAACCTATGACACTTTTCGATGCATTTCATGACAACATATGTCCCTAAGGGCCCTACGACCTCTAGGGACCCATTTGGTTGGTTCAAACATGTCAAAAGGGGTCATAGGTTAACTTATGACCCCTCTTGATACATCTCATGACAACATATGTCCCTAGAGGCCCTAGGACCTTTAGGGGCCCATGTGTCAAAAGGGGTCATAGGTTAACCTACGACCCCTTTCGATGCATTTCATGACAACATATGTCCCTAAGGTCCCTAAGACCCCTAGGGACCCATTCAGTTGTTTTGAATGTGTTGAAAGGGGTCATAGGTTAACCTATGACCCCTTTTGATGCATTTCATGACAACATATGTCCCTAGGTACCCTAGGACCCCTATGGACCAATTTGGTTGTTTTGAATGCGTCAAAAGGGGTCATAGGTTAACCTATGACACCTTTCCATGTATTTCATGATAACATATGTCCCTAGGGGCCCTAGGACCCCTAGGGACCTATTTGGTTGGTTTGAATGTGTCGAAAGGGGTCATACAATAACCTATGACCCCTTTTGATGCATTTCATGACATCATATGTCCCTAGGGGCCCAAGGACCCCTAGGGACTTACTTGATTGTTTCAAATGTGTTGAAAGGGGTCATAGGTTAACTTTTGACCCCTTTAAATGAATTTTATGATAACATATGTCCCTAGGGGCCCATTTGTTTAGTTTGAATGTGTAGAAAGGGGTCATAAGTTAACCTATGACCCCTTTCGACACATTTCATGACAACATATGTCCCTAGGGGCCCTAGAATAGCTAGCGACCCATTTGGTTGGTTTGAATGCATCGAAAGGGGTCATATGTTAACCTATGACCCCTTTTGACATATTTCATGACAACATATGTCCTTAGGGGCCCTAGGACCCCTATAGACCTATTTGGTTGTTTTGAATGCAAGCCCCTAAGGACATATGTTGCCATGAAATGTGTCAAATTTTTGACGCATTTCATGACAACATATGTCCTTAAGGGTCCTAGGAACCCTATGAACCCATTTGGTTGGTTTGAATGTGTCGAAAGGGGTCATAGGTTAACCTATGAACCCTTTCGATGCATTTCATGACAACATATGTCCCTAGGCCCTAGGACCCCTAGGGACCTATTTGGTTGGTTTGAATGCATCAAAAGGGGTCATAAGATACTCTATGACCCCTTTCGATGCATTTCATGATAACATATGTCCCTAGGGGTCCTATGACCCCTAGGAACCCATTTGGTTGGTTCGAATGTGTCGAAACTTATGACCCCATTTGACAAATTTCATGACAACATATGTCCTTAGGGGCCCTAGGACCCCTAGGGACCTATTTGGTTGGTTCAAATGCATCAAAATGGGTCATATAATATCCTATGACCCTTTTCGATGCATTTCATGACAACATATGTCCTTAGGGGCCCTAGGACCCCTAGGGACCCATTTGGTTGGTTCAAATGCGTTGAAAGGGGCCCCCTTTCAACACATTTCTTGACAAATATGTCCCTAGGGGCCTTAGGACCCTTAGGGACCTATTTGGTTGGTTTGAATGCATTAAAAGGTGTCATACGATAACCTATGACCTCTTTCAATGCATTTCATGACAATATATGTCCCTCAGGGCCCTACGACACATAGGGACCCATTTGGTTGGTTTGAATAAGTCAGAAGGGGTCATAGGTTAACCTATGACTCCTTTCGACACATTTTATGACAACATATGACCCATTTGGTTGTTTCAAATACGTCGAAAGGGGTACTAGGTTAACCTATGATGCCTTTTGATGCATTTCATGATGACATATGTTGCTAGGGGCCCTAAGACCCATAGGGACCCATTTGGTTGTTTTAAATGTGTCAAAAGGGGCCATAGGTTAACCTATGATGCCTTTCGACATGTTGTCATAAAATGTGTCGAAAGGGACCCCTTTTGACATATTTCATGACAACATATTTGGTCCCTAGGGGTCCTAGGGCCTTGGACTCATTTGGTTGGTTCTAATGCATCAAAAGGGGTCATAAGTTAACCTATGACCCTTTTCGAAGCCCCTAGGGACATATGTTGTCATGAAATACGTCAAAATGATTCATAGGTCAACCTATGACCCATTTTGATGCATTTTATGACAACATATGTCCCTAGGGGCCTTGGGACACCTAAGGACCTATTGGTTGTTTTGAATGCATCAAAAGGGGTCATAGGTTAACCTATGACTCCTTTCGACACATTTCATGACAACATGTGTCCCTAAGGGCCCTAGGACCCCTAGGGACCCATTTGTTTGGTTTGAATCCATTGAAATAAGTCATAAGTTAACCTATGACCCCTTTCAACGCATTTCATGACAACATGTGTCCCTATGGGCCCTAGGACCCCTAGGGACCCATTTGTTTGGTTCGAGTGCATCGAAAGGTATCATATGTTAACCTATCACCCTTTTCGATGCATTTCATGACATGTGTCCCTAAGGGCCCTAAGACCCCTAGGGATCCATTTGGTTGGTTTGAATGCATTGAAAGGGGTCATAGGTTAACATATGCCCTTTCGACTCATTTCATGACAACATATGTCCCTAGGGGCCCTAGGACCCCTAGGGACCATTTGTTTGGTTAGAATGCATCGAAAGGGGGGTTAAATTATGACCCTTTTCAACACATTTCATGACAACATATCACCCTAGGAGCCCTAGGACCCCTAGGGACCTATTTAGTTGGTTTAAATGCATCGTAAGGGGTCATATAATAACATATGACCCCTTGCGATGCATTTCATGACATCATATGTTGCTTGGGGCCCTAGGACCCCTAGGGACCCATTTGGTTGGTTCAAATGCATCGAAAGGAGTCATAGGTTAACCTATGATCCCTTTTGACACATTTCATGACAACATATGTCCTTAGGGGCCCTAGGACCCCTAGGGACCCATTTGGTTGTTTTGAGTGTGTTGAAAGGGTCATAGGTTAACCTATGACCCCTTTTGATACATTTCATGACAACATATGTCCCTAGGGGCCCTAGGACCCCAGGGGACCTATTTGGTTGTTTCGAATGTGTCAAAAGGGGTCAAAGGTTAACCTATGACCCCTTTCATCACATTTCATGACAACATATGTCCCTAGGGGCCCTGGAACCCCTAGAGACCCATTTGCTTGGTTCGAATGCATTGAAAGGAGTCATAGGTTAACCTATGATCCCTTTCGATGCATTTCATGACAATATTATATTTAATAATAATATAACACTGTATATTTTAATGTAATAATAATATATTACTAGATTATATAACAATAATAATCATATATATTACTATATATAATAATAATCATATAATGTTACTATATATATATTTAATAATAATAATAATTATCATATATTACTCTATTATATTTACTTATAATAATAATCATATTTATTATATTCAATAATAATAATCATAATTTACTATATATATAATAATAATATAATATTACTATATATAATAATAATAACAACAATCATAATCATAATCATCTATGATAATAATAGTTAATAATAATAATCATAATCATATGTAATAATAATAATGCCCACACTTCCCAAATTTTGGTTTCCCTCCAATATTTGGGTTGTTTCCCTCTAATATTCCAAAATTTCAAAAATTTGGGCTGGGCTATGAATTCTTGAAAGAATTTTGGCCACCACTTTTCGAGTACCTGATTTTATATCAGGTTATCTGATCTGGTATCAGATACCTGATTTGAAATTGTGTGCCTGATTAGGCTTGGTATTTATCAAACCTGTTTGGTCAACTCAAAAAACATGTTTGAGAAAGGTTTCACTGACATTCAAACTTCGAGTAGCCATTTGACAGTATTATTTTCATCAAAATTCAATGAAATGAAAAGGGCTTTTTATAACACTCAAGATTCCATCGATATAATTGTTGTCAAATTCTGAGTTTGATAAGTATTTATTAGTTAATTTTTAATGAAGATGACTGTAAAGTGTTGATTGACATACTAATTGAAAAATAACTATAACTTTCAAATGGTATAACATTTCTGAAATCCAAAAGTTGTGCCACATTTTATGCTTCACCTAGTATAAGGAAAAAAAAATATTTTGGTAGAGTTTTCACTTAGTTAAAGTGGTCAGACACGAGAGTGTTTTAATCTGAAAAAGTTATAGTAGAAAATTCATAATTAATTATTTATTTGGAATAAAAATTCTCAAAAATATGCATCACATCTAGGCCTGAGTTTTCTTTTTATATCTATAATTATCTTTAAAAATATTATCATTTGATTTTGATTAAGGTGGTCAGACATACACCTACTTTTTATTTTTGCCCTGAAATATTTGTAGTACAACATTAAAATCAAAACTTTTGACTAATCAAATAATTTTTTCTCCAGATAAGGCCTAGTAATTTAGAAACTACATTCAATTTTCTACAGATTATTTTCTTACAATTTTTTGATATAAAATGCATAACAACTTTAAAATTATGTGTCAAGTTGACATAACCCTGATTTGCTAGTTTTTCACTGCCGCTTAAGGCCATTGTTTGGTTGACCATGATCTTACACATACCCACTCAGTTTATTGTACTAACCAATCAATAAACTCATCCTATTTTAAACTCCATGAGAATATTGTAAGATATGTATATATTCCTTTCCCAATTCAATCTCCTCTCTCCTATATACCTAGTTCCAATTTTATCATCTTCATACTAGTTGTACAAGTTATTCTTCTTCTTCACTCCCACTCTCATCTTTTTCGTTCACTCAACTCTTTTTCCTATACAAATTTATCCTTAGTTACCCTAATAAATTTCAATACCTTGTCCATTCTTCCTACAACTTATGTTGTTACCAAATCCTTTACTAGTCTTATCCTCTAAGGCACATTGTTGTCCCAAGTCTTCATTTTTTCTTCCACAACTCTTCTAGTTACAACCTATTTGATGTAGGGATACATAGTTGTGGCCAACCATTACATTGTTGGATCCTTTCCAACCCTATTTCAAGTTCAACACTCTTTCCTAGAGCTATATAACATAATTTGATACCATGTTGATGATGTCATCTTGCATAGTGCCAAGATTCCCTCAACTTTGTGTGCTTATAGTCAAGGGAAGGTCATTAATTGCTATAAGAAATCCACACAACCTTATGAAGAAATAAAAAATTATTATCTATAGAAAATATTGTATATGTCTAGTAACAATGTCTATGGACTTGCACTTACAAGTATTATTACAAATAAATGACAACATACATGCATTTGGAAGAAAATAAATATACAAACAATTAATACACACACACAATATTATTAAATTATAAAAATAATATACCATAGAATTTTTAAACATTAAATTTCCCATATGCACTAATATAATAATATGTGCAACTCTAGAATAAATTGCCATTATCATATTTACATAGATTATCCTTGTTCAAGAGGTTCAACTTATTTGGTTAAAATATTGAATTCTTAGTGTGGAGACCCACATTCCAATACCAATGGGACATGTAATAAATAATTCTAATTTATTACTCTTGGTCCTTAGTAGGTAGCTCCTAATGTGGATTTCCATGTAACTATATTTCTAACTTGTGATCCTTGGTCTTCCATAGTTAGCTTTTAATGTGAATTTCTAACCCGTGACTCTTTTTCTTCCATAAAGGATTTCTAATGACTCAAGTTCAATTACCAATGGAATATCCAATATATAACTCTAAGTTATGACTCTTGATCCTTCATAGTTAGTTTCTAATGTGGATTTTCAAATTGATAGATTTCTAACTTGTGATCCTTTGTCTTCTATACTTGGCTTCTAATGTGACTTTCTAACTTGTAGCTCCTTTTTCTTCAATTAAAGATTTCTAATGCAACTTCTAGGGAAAGTACCCAATTACTATTGGAGGGTCTAATAAACTTGACCTTTTTGTCATGTTTGCTCCTCAGTTATTACCATTAAAAGAGTTCTAGAAATGAAAACACGTGTACTAATACATGATCACACATATACTGATAATCAATCATTTCTGAGCTGTTTTGGTTGGTAATTGGCTCATTTGCACACCACTATGGGACATTTGGCCACATGCACTGACATTTTTGGGTGAGCAATTGTTGGTGCAAGAATATATTAAGTATCATGCACCACTTCAAAAAAGTCATTTTTTGACCAATTGGTGTTTGACTATCTCTACGAGATCTGTTAATACCCATAAATCGAAACCTTAATTTTAAGTTGTTAATGTACGTAAGAAGACACATCAAATTTTTTGTTGAAATCTAACTTACAATTTAAGAATTTAAAGTGTACTATCCCCTATAATTTCTAATATTAGTGTTGGAAATAAACCAATCTTAATCTCATAATTGGTACTTGCATTAAAATAATTGTAAATGATTAATAACATTAGAAGAAATATTCCTCGTTCCACTTCCATTCAACTCTTGAGCTTACAGGCTTGCACATGATGATAAAATCTCATGTAGTGGTAGCCCACCACTTACATAATACTCTGCTCTCTCCCCAATGACCATTTCTTTTCTTTTGTGAAAGCAAAACATTCCAAAACTGGCTCAGTTTTGAGCACCAAAATGCCTTCATTAATGGTTCAGATTCAGATGTTCATTAATGGCGATTGGCAGCATTCACTTGACTTTCAATTTTATGTCTCCACATCAGCTGATTACGTTCTTCATTTTTTCACCTTTACACAAATATAAATTTGTCATCTGTCTTTATGGACTTTTATTGACCAGTTATTCATTCTTTTTTCTCGCCTGATATCATTTATTGGCAGCATTTTTAACCTCTGGAAAGCTTCTGCAATATGTAATCTCAATGATGTTACGACTTCCTTAGAAGAAAAATTTTAATATGTTAATACAATATTTCCAATTGGTTTGAATACTTATTCAACATCTGTTTTCATATTTTGTAAAGCTCCAACTAAAACATAATTGTTGCTTAACCAGTTTTATTAAAAAAATAGAATTAATTTGCACTGCACAATCTGATTTATCTAAATGACAAGTCATAATGTTTTTCGTTGAAGAATTTAAACTGACTATATACATGTTATTTTTGTTTATAGAATAGAATCAATTTTATATTTACCTAAACATTGTTCATTCTAATTTGAATTAGATTACTTATACACGATGAGAAAACCAAAATTTTGTTAATATAGTTAGATCCATTTTGATTCATATTCAATCATCAAAATTCTATTTGAAATCTTAAATTCTATGCGGATATACTACACAAATTGATTATTGTTAATGAAAAATTGCAAACTATTAGGCACTATATTTATTAGCATATTGCTTAAAATAAAATAAAATTTGAAAATTCTTGTTGTGCATTTGTTACCTTTTTAATATCATTTATTTTATTTTAGTTTGACCATTTTAAATTGTTATACTATTATTAGTATCATAAAATGAATGGGATAAAACTATATTTTGTCTATTCATCATTTTGAATGCACATTTGGCTATATTAATTGATTGATTAAAAATTAAAATTTTGAATTCAATTAATTGATAAATATAATCAAAACTTACAATTATAGTGTTGTATATAAGTTTTTAGGAAACTCATCCAAACTCAGTTGGGAACCATTCAAAATAGAAGGAAGCTACTCTAAATAAATATCTATTGATGCCACTAAAAGATCCAAATCTTGTAAATCTAGTCATCTCATAGAATTATTTGAAATAGTTTATTGATTAAAAGGAGACTGATATCTAATATGGTATTGAAGTAAATGCTATAACATAATATATTATAAAGAGAAGATAAATATATTAATTGTGATAAAATTTACATCTGATGCATTTTAGAATAAAAAGGCATTGACGGATTAAAATTAGGACTCCATTCACAAAAAATGTATTAAAAGATAGCAACACTAGGGTTTAGGGTTTTACCAGAGTAAGGCATGGCAACCATATGGGTAGAAAAGACAGTTGTAGAGGGATAATGGCAAGAGTACTTTCAAACGTCATGATGGTTTTTACTACAAAGAACCTGACAAAAAGTTTTGGTTGCATAACGGTTGAGACAGACAAGGTTTTGTGAGATAGAGCCAAACTCAACTGGAACCATTGGGGAATTGAAAGATGTGATTTTGTTAGCCTTATTTTGAGTCATTATTGTTTTATTTTTCTACATTTTCTTAGGCATGCTCAGGTTAGCTATTGAACCAACCTTCCTCAGTTTCATGTTTCTTGAATATCACCAAGCATTGTATGTGGAGATTTACCTTGTTTTGTCCATTGCATATCATATACATTGAACCTCTTTGAATCTCTTTGAACCTCGGTTCAAGTTCAACTAAAGGATTTGATACTGACCATTTTTCCTATAGGTGGGACCCGCTAAGCACTATAAGGATGTTCTTTTGAATTGCTTCGAACCCATTTGAACCTCGATTTGAAGCAGTTTGAAGTGGTTCTACCATTGAAGATTTTTAGGCAAAAAGTGCTCATGATTTCTTAAAGATTCTCAGTTCTCGAGGCATTGATTGATATGTCAAGGGGAAATAATTTGAAGTCATGTTTTAATTAATCCTATTTCAAGCACAAGAGTAGTTGTCATCATAACTTGAAAAGGGAAATCTTTCACCTGAAAAAATAGATTGTTTGTCAGAGAAAGGTGATCATTGCAAGGATAGCTGCAAAGGAGAATTATTAAATGAAGAGGTCTTATCATGGGTTTTCCAATGTGTGAATCTAGGCACAACTAATTTTCCATGAATGCCTCATTATGAGGCCATACTTTCATCTATATGTTCTCCTTTCCCTTTAAAAGAACACAAGTTTTCCATTTTTTTTGTTTATCGTGCAAAAGGATGAATTGAAGGAGAAGTGACTAGTTTCTCTTAGCAAGCTACATGTGAGAATATAGAAAGTCCCTCTCTTTGTTCTATCCGTTGTGTGCATTTCGAAGAAAAAATTAGTATTGGGCTTTAATCTCCTTGCTTGAAATGAAGTTTGTTTTGCATTTCTTCGAGAATGTTTCCAATTTAGAATGTAAAAGACCTGTCATTTGTGATACTAATTTGGAGGGTGTCAAAGTAAAAAAGTTGCAAACCAATTTTCTTGAGTAAGCTGATGAAGTGAATGGTTGTCTAGAAATTTTAACTAGCGGTTTAATTCAAGTTGCGGCTTTCCCCCTGCTCTTTTGAGTCCTGAGTTACTTCAACTATGTATTGATCACTATAATGTAAGGACTAAAAGAATTCTGAATAAGGATGGAGAACACATATTATCTATTTCCAGGGAAACCATCTCCTCAGTTTTGCGTCCACCTGAATGTAACTTTGCTACATTTACCCGTACCTAGTCCCTAGTCAAGTATCAGGAAAGCCCAAACAAATATCATAACATCTTGGCTAGGAAGTGGATAGAGACAAATTATGGAGGTGGTTCAAGGCTACCCAAAATAGTCACCAAGGACCATATGAAGCCTCATATTGATGAACTCATGGTCTTGTTACACCAAGTTAAAGGTTTGATGACTCTTTTTATTTTTCAAGACTAGATGTATCAATATGTAGAAATTATTCTAAAAGGATAACAATTGTTAGATTTGGCTGAGGTAATTGCTAGTTCATTAAGAAACCAACTCAAGCATGCTAAAGAACCTCTAGAGGGAGAATTTTTATATGGCTTCTTATTTGATTTATTGCATCGCTTGTGTCACTAATATTACCTCTCTTCCACATGAAACCTAGAGTGAAGACATAACCATCTACCAATACTACCCTCTACTCGAAAGGGATAGGGTATTAGAAGATTTTAGGAAAGTGCATGATGTGCTAATAGAGAGTGTGTATTTGAGTTTAAAAAAGGCACTAATGCAAGGTTATCCATAGAAGCCCAAAAGTTAATTCAAAACTATGGGAGCTATTTCATTCAAATTCCTAAATTCACCTATTTGAGGGTAGATGGATTTGAAGAAGAACTGATGAAACTGCTTCGCTATGCACTTGATTGTTTTGTCTTAGCTGAGGTCTATAAATAGTTGTTTTCAGTGATTGAGGACAACTTACCTCAAGAAAATTGGGAATCAATTTTCCCTATCAAGCTTGGCCATTTAACCTATAGTAGCATGATTAATGCCTCGGTCTTTGGAAGCAATTTACTTGGTTTTAATTTTGGATCTTATTAGGGAAGGATGGATTTTGATAGCAAAGGATTTGCAACCCAAGTTCTTGGTTTAAAAGGTCAATCACCTATAGTTCCACATTTAGAGGATTTATGGCTAGATTGCAAAGATGAAGAGGAAGTGTTGAGAAGAGATCATTCAAGGTTAGTACTTCCACAAATTGGTTCTCTCAAGCTGAAGTTCCAATTAGAAGCAGTGATTAAAGATGATTTTGATGTTGTTGGATCATGATGGAAATAAGTGAGTTGAAACAATTAGAAATGGATTGGAACCAAGAAGAAGAGTATGATATAAATTTGAGGACCATATCTATCCTCACTCACACAAATAACTAGCTAAGAAGAAGAAACATGAGGACTGTCAATGAAAAAAAAACTAGAAAATCTCCAAAGATGGTTTCTTATTTTGAACCACTAACTTCTGATATTCTGGTTTCATCTCATGTTGTAGGTAGTTTATCAACTCCTAATAGGAAGAAAATAACATTGTCTCTTGCACAAAAGACGACCCCTAGAACTAGGTCCAATACCAAATCTGAGGTACTCATGCAGTAGGAGATTCAAAGAGAGAAGATGACAACTCAAGGATAGGGTCTAGGTGAAGGACTTAGTTTTTTAGATAATCTTGATGGTGGTGTATAGCTAATTGAAGCTCCTAGACTGGATCAACCCAAGTTCATGACTCCTACCAAGGAAGCCCAAGGAATTTCCATTACTCCTACTATCCCATCTTGGTTGTCCAATTCATTTAGCAAGAAGAGGAACCTACAAACTATGTCTACACTTGTAAAGAACATTGTCACCAAATATGCAACCCATGGCTCTAAGGTTAAGAAATGAAAAAGTGATGCACATCTAATCAAAGATCCAGTAATGGGAAAAGTGACAGTGGAAGTGGCCACATACAAACATAAGAATGAATATGGAGAAATTGATGCTGAAGGCTTTAAGATCACCACTATGGAATTAGGAACCATTAACAAAGACATAGGTAATCTCTTTTTCAAGTTCTCTGTAGATCACATGCTGACCTAATCAGAAAAAGATAGCAAAGAAAAGAAAAAACTCAAGGCATTGGTAATTACAATGGCTGCCTATATAGATTCATTGATGAATCTTGGTGCTCTTCTAGTGGTTCAGATCCCATAGCCTTTTGATCCCAATTCCATAGATAGCCAACAACTAGTTAAACAAATGCAAAGGGGAAAAATACTCTCAAACATAGTATAAGACTGGGTAACTTCCATAATAAAACAATAATACATTTGGTACCAAATTGCAAAGGCAATGCCATTGTAGTTTTTTCATCACAACCATGTCGTCGTCTCAATTGCGATGGTCTACCATAGCAATTGCGATGATGACAAGGTTGTGACGGAAAAAATGCAACGACACTGCCGTTGCAATTTGGTACCAAATGTATTAGTGAAAGAAGGCAAAAAATTTACCTTTGATTTCACTACTACATGTGCAGAGGGAGAAACACTATTCGGTGAGATTCAAACCCTCATACTAGTATGGGAAGCTGATCATAATCGATGTCAGGCCATCTTGTTTCAGGTCAATGAGGTTGAAAAATATGAAGTACTAAAATTTCTTGGTGAAAATCCTATGAAAACTATAGATTTGTGCATGCTATTCATCTTGAAAAGAAATATGGGCTGGAAGGAGTCTATCTATGAAGAATCCATTAAGGAAATGTAGTCAGTTGAGGCTGAGATCGTCGAGATGCACAAAGAGCTCCTAAAGGATATGAATGTTGTTAATCTCACAAGGATTCCACAATTCAAAGATGGCAATATGGACTCCAAGTTTTTGAAAAAAAGTTTCACTGATGCAATGATAAAGATCAAAAATAATGATACACCTACTCCCGGCAACTTCACTACGCTAGAAAACATTGAATCGATGTTATATTTAAATAAGAATCTCATGCCATGGCAAAGCCAAAAGATTAAAGAGTTCAAATGGTAGAAAGATGTCTGCAATCCAAGTTGTTGAGCTTGAAGAACCCATACTCCCATGCAATGCAAGAATTCATGAGTGCCTTTAGGAGCTAGAAGCTAGTGAAGCAAACCATGGCTGACAAAAAGAAAACTGGGGATGAAGTTTAGCTAAATTAGTTTCTTTTTGTTTATTTTTGAAAATTGTTTCAAAAACTATCTTTATTGTTTGTAATTGTTTTAACTGAAAGGGTTGGCTTTAATGGAGGCCTTTTTGGATATGTAAAAGCTATAAATGTTGGAGCATTTAACTAGTTAAGGATTAGAGATTAGATGACAAGAATATACTTTGATAAAGTTAGTGTTATTTTAGGTTAATCAGATAGAAATAGTGATAGACAAATAGAATATATATATATATATATATATATATATATATATATATATATATATATATATATATATATATATATATATATATATATATATATATATATATATATATATATATATACTCTTTCAAAAGATTGTGTGCTGAAGAAAGTTTTTGAATATATATATCTATCATCTTCTACTATGCTTTAAAACTTGGTGTTTGAGGCAATTTGATCATGGTTACTCTGTGAACTTTGATAATCAGTCACATGTGATATCTACTGTTATTTCTTTGTAGTCTATGCTCATTTATTTCCTTGCATGATTAGTTTGAACTATGGAAGTATTTAGATTTCAGTTAGATTATCATTGATGAAAGGACTATGGGCCTTTCATTTATTTATGTAAACAAGTATGTAAATTGTTACCTCAATACCTAAGAGTATGTAAGTGTCCCTTATGCACTTTCTAGTAAAAGTGCACATTTAGTTATTGTTGGTTTCTTTGAGGTTGTTGATAAATTTTTGTAAAGGGAGATGTACCTATAAATGCAGAGGGAAACAAATAATATAATGTTTTCCCAACTATTGTGAACATTTTTGGATTTTCCAAGTCTTGGGTATAGAGTAAATTATTGTTTAATTAGAAAAGACAATTTGTTCACTAACAAATTTTTAGAAGGCAATAGAGAAAGGAATGGGAGATCGGGGAAGAAGTTGATAAAGCATTCTAATACTAGATTCATTTCAACGATTTTGGATGGTAGGATTGAATTTAGTTCGATAGTTCAAAATTTTCAGAGACCCAAAATAACTAAGGATGAGGAGATGACAATGTTGAGGAACTAACTCAAAAAAGTTGCACTATGGTGGGCTTGGACCTGAATATAAAGGTATGGGAAGATTCAGTGAGTTTCTTAAAAGGATGTGCCTTTTAATGAAGCGGGGAAGAGAATAACCAGTAGTAGAAAAAGCCAAAAAGTTGTGTAATAAGCAATGTGGGCATGTTAATGGGTTCAAAACTTTGGAAAATGGCTTTTATATGGTGACTATTGGATGTGAGCATGATAGTCCTGAGTAGTGGGCCTCATATGTTGGAAGGTAAAGGTTTGTATATGAAGCCATGGGAGATAAACTTTGATCCCTTAAAGGAGGTCATTTAGACTTATTTGATATGGTTAGGACTAAGAAATCTCCCACATGAGTACTAGAATAATGAATCTTACAGATTAATAGGAGATAAGCTTGGAAAATATGTGAAATTGGTGGAGATGATTGACAAGGTTACTCTGCAAATGTTTCCTTGTATCTCCATTCAATGGAATGCTTGTCAACCACTACCTGAGCTAATAGAGCTACACACTAGGGAAGGAGTGTGGAGGCAACTATTATTAATTAAGGAGAACCTTACAGTCTGTGTGGATTTCCTTAGCAAATATCATGAAGAAGATAGTTGTGTGGTGGATGGGACCAAAAAAGGCTTGGAGGATGAGAGACTGTTGCAAAGGGTCATGCTTCTTTTGGCCTCACAAGAGGAAAATATAATCTCCTCTTGCAAGGAAAATCTAGCCAAAGTTGCAGCATGGGAATATGAGTTACTAACTAGGGAACAAGATAAACATGGTCAAAATTTTGTGGGGTGCTAGTAAGATTACTTATGGGTAGACCAACAAGAGGATTTGATTGTAATTTTGAAGAGTGACTTGAACCCCTCTAAAATCCTTTTGGTACAAGAATGGGAACATGAAGTTAAAGGAATGGATATGAGGATAGAGATGGTAGAGGACCTAACTAAGGCTAAGGGGGTTAGGACTAAGACAAGATTTAAAATAGGAACACTTGACAATGAGCGGGATCTAAATAAACATTCTCTAACCCCTCAAAATAATGTGGATCACTCACCCATAAATAAGGAGTAAAAGTGCCACAACCACTAGTCATATAAATGGAGAAACTGAAGGAGGGTTTGCAGGAGGAAAGGAGAGTTAAAATCTAGGAGAATGAAGAAAATGGGGTAAAAAAAGATAGTAGGAAGGAGGAAGGAATAACGTATATTCAAAGTTCCCCCATGAGAAACTTGGAAAGTCACTTTGACTATGTTAGGGACTCAAGTGGCTACACAGTGGAAATGTACTAAGAAGTAGGCTCTAAGGAGGAGGGAGATGAACATGTCTTAGAATTAGATGAGGTATGTGATCTATGTGAAAAAGGATCCTTATCTCAAACTGAAGAAAGAGATTCAAAGATGAAAGTAGGGGAGAATAAAAAAACATGGTTAGAAAACAAAGAAGACTATACTAATGGAGGCTAGAAATGTAGTCGGTAAGAGAAAACTTAAATTAGGAAGGAGTTATTCCTTTCCTAGAAGAAATGAGGCTCCTTTTGTGGAATGTCAAGGGTTCTAATGCCCTTGGAAAAATTTGCATGATCAAAATAGGTCTTGAACAGGTGAAACAGGATGTTGTTCTTTTACAAGAAGAAAATTTACAGCTGAGGGTGTTTCTTTCATAGGTAGATGCTTTAGTAGAAGGAAAATTTTATGGATTGATGCCATGGGAGCCTCAAGTGATTTTGGCTTTTATGGAAAGAGGAATCAATGAGGGTAGATGTGGTTCAAAAGGAATAACATTGCCCATGGGTGAGAGTTTTTCTAAATAGTGAGGTGCAGGTTTCAATCTAATTAATGTTTAGGGTCCAATTCAAGACAAGAAAAAAAAAGCCTATGGAGGGTTTTGACAAGACTTTTAAAAGTGGTAGAGGATGAATTTTCTATTCTAGGAGGATATTTTAATACAATCCCTAGCCCAGATGAGAAAAAAGGGGGAAGGGATTGGATCTCTACTAACCAAGTTGATTTTAACAACTTTTTGGTGGAGAATGGTCTATTTGATATTCCTTTTAAAAAAGGAGAATTCACATGGACAAATAGGTGCTAGAATTTGTTAATATTACTGAAAATCTTGATATATTTCTCATGTTTGGGGATTGGACTAGTTTTAGATGGACATGTGAGGCTAAAATCCTACTTGTTTTTGGCTTTGATCACTTTCCTATAAGTTTGAGGTTATAGGAAGTGTCTTCCCCAGATAGTTTTTGTTTCAAATTTGAGGCTATGTGGCTGAGAGCGAAAGGTTTTTGGGATAGGGTGGAAACAATGGTGGTTGAATGCTTTTGATTTTGAAGGTAATAAGGCTTCTATTTTCTTCAAGAAATTGCAATTCCTAAAGGAGCAGTTAGAATATGGAATATAGAACCCTTCCATAACACATTTCATATGAAATTATCCGTAGACGCATCCTTGAAATCTTTAAATGACAAGGTGATAAGGTTTGTGATGAGGGAGGAGGATTTTTAGGCTGAAAAATCCCTTTGTAAAGAATGTGAAGAAGTGTTAACAAGGGAAGACGTATTTTGGAGACAAAAATTAGGGGAAACATGGTTGAATGTAGGTGATAGAAACACTAAGTTTTGTCATAGTTTTATACTAAAATAAGAAGAGTTCTTAATAAAATATACTCCAGAAGATGGAAGGATGTTGTAGGATATTGAGGACATCAATTAGGAAGTAGAATTTTTTTCCGAAGAAGAGGTCTAAGAAGGGAGCTGAATGATGGGGAGGCAGATGAGGTTTTAGGTGTAATTCCAAGCCAGATCTCAAGGATTAAGAATCCAAATGTTAATGGATAAGGTGAGCATGACAGAAGTCAAGACTACACTTTGGAGATTATGCAAGGATGAAGCTTGAGGCCCAAAAAGTTTTGTAACACTTTCTTCTAGGAGTTTTTGGATCTGCTAGGAAGAGATATTTGGGAGGTGGTTGATGAATCTCGAAGTGGGATTTTTGTGTTAAAGGATTTGAACAACACTTTCTTTGAATTAGTCCTAAAGAGATATTCCATGGAAACATTTGAGGATTCTTAAAGGATAGCTTTATGCAACACTATTTAGAAGGTCATTTCAAAGGTGATAGAAAGTTGGTTTAAAAAGGTTCTTGATCATTCATCTCCCTTGAGCAAGAATCTTTATTAGTGCTCTAGTCAACTCTGGGTTAAAATTATTAGAATAAAATATTTGGACTCCTAAGAGCATGAAATAATTTTGACTATTATAAATCCTCCTTTAGGATCATCTATTTGGAACTTCTTATCATCATGCAAATATGTTATTATAGATCATGTGTCTTGGCTGGTGGGAGATGGAAAGAAAACCAAAGATATAAGGAGGTGAAGGAGGTTTTGTCAAGACTTTGGGGGGTGGGGGGCAGACAAGAGTGGTTTATTACATGGAAAATGTTGAGGGGCCTTATGGGGAAGAGTGGTAATGGAAAATCTTTGATGGAGAAGAATTATCAATTGAGAAAAAAGATTTATTAAAGGGTATTTTTAAGAATAGAGAAGTATGTAGAACTGATAAGGTGGTGAAGGTTCTTTAGTGTGCCTCTTATTCAGGGGATTATTCAGTAATTTTGTATAATGGGTTAATTTCTAGAAGACAAGATAAAAGTTTTGAGGTGGGTGATTTATGCTAGAATAAGGATTGTCATTCGAAGGCAAGGTCCTTTGCATGGTTGGTTATGCAAGGCTGCATTCTCACTAATGACTGAAGGAAGAGATTAGGTTTTAATGGACTTAGTAGGTGTGTTATGTGAAAACAAGGGGAGGAATTTCTGGACAATCTTCTCTTGTAGTGTCAGGTTGCTCAAGACTATTGGGAAAGGTAAGGAAGAAGTTAGATTGGCAAAGACCATGGATGAATATAATGATGGATTTTTTCGAAATTTGTCCCAAGCCTTTTTCCAATTCAATTTTGTCAAGCATTTGGATCATTATCCCTTCAATTGTGGTTTGGGACATATGGAAGGAAATGAATCGACAAATTTTTAAGGATAAGGATGAGTCTTCTGAGCATTTTTTATGGAGAGTAAATCATTTTCTGGATGAGGTCTTGAGTTTGGCTACCTTTAGATTTAGTCAGAAAAAGCTAATTTTTACAAAGGATAATGATTTGGTTCATAGAATATGACCAAGCATATAGATTAGGAAGGAAGGTTGTTTCAAGAACAAACATTAGAAGAAAGCTCTAGTTGATATTAAGTGGGAGGCCCTTGAGGAGGGATGGACAAAAGTTTGTTTTGATGGAGTTGCAAGTGGTAATCTAGGCCCTTCAAGGGAAAGGGCATTTGTTAGAGATTTGAATGGTGAGGTTTTTTCATTTGCAATGAAAAAACTTGAACAAGGAAATAATAATCTAGTAGAGATAAAGGAATCCTTATTGGTTGTTCAATGTGTGATAGTTTTAAAGGTAAGGAAGTTTCACTTGGAAGGTGACTCTTTGATAGTGATTCAAGATATTTGACTCAATTAGATTCAATCATGGTACTTGACAAATTTCTTGCATAAGATTAGATATATTTTAAATATATTTGAAGACTTCAAAATAAGCCACATAAGAAGGAAATGTAATAAAGAGGCAAGCATTTTGTCATAATGGGCAACACAATTTGAAACCTTTGGCAGGGGGAGTTTGAAAGATTTGACTGTTGGGAGGATCAAGTGTCAGAGATGATTTTATGAGGTGTTTTAATTTGTTAATATTTTCTATTCTCATGGTTGTTATGAGGACTCCTTTTTATTTTTAATTATTTAAGGAAGAAGTGAAAGTGTAGGTTTGATGATGTGAGGAGAATGATTATAAGGGCTAGAGTGATGATGTTACCTCCTTTTGAAAAATACAGTATTAATTAATTATATCCTGGAAGGACATATCAGACTGTGCAAGGTGTCTTTTTAATGGGGGAAAGGTAGTGTGATCAGAAGGTGTTTTTTTCTTTATTTGGTGTGCTTTTCTTGATGCAAGTTTTAGCAAGGTAGGAAAGGGAGAATTCATGGAGCTAACTTTGACCTTCCACACTAGGAAATTATAGAAGGCACTGTTTGGCCTGGTGACAAAATATTGCTTGAAACTCTTTCTCTAATTTCTATCATCTAGAATTATTCAAGCTATTAAGGAAATGTTGGGGTTGCTTTTCTAGGATGCAAAACATCACTGAAAAGAAAATGTGGATATTGCAGCCATGATTATGGCATGGGGACTAGAATTAAATGTGAAGAAGAAGGTGGTGAAGTGGGTAATGGAGTCTCTCTTTCCCAGTGACTTGATTGTGAGTTTGGAGTATATTTTTGAATGGGTTGCACCTAGGTTTGGGTTTGATTGTAGAAAATATTTATTAGACTGGGAGAAAGGGCTTGAGGTGGGGTCTTGCTCTTTTCTATGGTGGCTAGTGCAACAAGATCAATAAGATTACAAGGAAAAAATCATCACGAAGTGGGAGAATTTGTAAAAGAAAAGTCAAAGTTTCCAAGATCCATAGGGAAGATGTGTGTTTAGGTTTCCTATGGCTCACCCTCACTGTCATCAGTTTGGAACCCCTTGATGCCAAAGAATGATGGTGAGGGTGGTTTTTCCAAATGTGTGATGGCATGCAAAATGCTTGATTTTTTTTGGTGTTGATGTTGGCATTAAATTTCTTGGAGGATAGTTTCTTTTGTGTGAACAAAGAAGGATAATGTAGAAGTGTAAGTTTTAGCTTAATGATTTAAAAAGTTGAATCTTAACAAAAACATTAAGAAAAGGAACTTTGAGATCTTTAACTATGATGATGGTGTTGATAGAATTCAAAGAGGGAAAAGAGCCTAGGAAGAGACAAGGGTAAAGGAGTCATGGTTGTAGGAGGAATTTTTGATGTGAAGATGTAGTGGTTTGGTGAAGGCCACTAGATTTAATACCTAATTTGGTGTTGAAGATCAGTGATATTAAGGTCTTTTATTTCTTGTCATGCAAGAAACTATAGTGATTTTTTGTTTCCACGATGTAGTGGCTTTTATGCCTTATGTAAGATAGGTTGATGTGGCCTTTTCATGGCTTGTTATAGTAAGGGCAATGTAGTGAATGTGGTTTAGGGGGCATGGTTATTTTAAGCATTTAATAGGTTGTTTGATGTCTAGTCCTCTTTTGTACTTCTCTCTATGTACTCCTTTTACATATATTAATAAAATCATATATTACCAACCAACAAAAATAATATTGACAATCATTAAGAAACATATAAATACATAGATTGTGATGAAACTTGTCAAGGGAATTTCATGACAACTACTTTTAATTGGTATATTTGAAAAGTGTATTCTACACATATAATGTTTGCATATATCTAGAGTTGGTTTGAGGAAAAATAATCTTTTGCAAGACTTGAATGTGATTGTAGTGCCTCTCCCTTTTGATTCTATAAGTCATCTTGATGGATGCAACCTTGTTGATATTTCCTTGTGAAGTGATCATGATTGGGACCATGAGTGGTCTACACCCTAGAGGTGATTGGATTTATGTTACTATATCAGTTGCTTTGATTATGCTTATGGCTGATTTATGGGATTATGATGTGTTAGATGGTTCATTGAGGTTTGTGTTGGAGTGGTTACTAGGATCAATGTGGTATCATGATGTTGTTTTGTGATTACCCTGAGATGTGTGCAGAGATTGCACTATGTATTATTATCCTACTATAGTGGACTAGGTTCCTCTAACAATGGTTAGTCATGTATTTGACCATGTTTTCTTATTAGTTTTAAGTTCCTTTTTAATGTTGTTGAAAGAGCCATTATTAAATGCTTAAATAATTAAAAATGAATTGTCCATGTTAGATTGCTATGCTATTTAATTGATCATATCTACATGATGATGCTTTTTTCTGAGATGACAATATATTTTATGATGATATCTAGTTATCTAGTATTTGGATATATCCTCTGATTATGTTTATACGTTGGATTTAATGCTATGGTTATTTACTTCATTTTTTCTTTCTGATGCTTTATGTGAAAGTGAGTGATGTAAATGGATTATTTCAGTATAATTAAATAAATGGTTAAATTAAGTTATTTAATACATTTATTGCTTCTACTATATTATTATATGCAATTGCATTTGATTGTGTGGTTTAGCCTGCAAGATTTATGTCCCTGGCAGTGGCACCTGGAATTAGTTATTCAACTATTCATATCTAGCCAATGTCATCCTTGTATGGTTGACATATCCTATTTAATTGTTTAAATTTAATCCTCTAGTGATTTAATAAATTTGGACTTATTTGCATTTTGTGATTAGACTTGTGAGCGTGTTTGCATTTAGAGGTTCACAATTATAGTGAAATTTGTTAAGGAATTCTATGATTTTGGTCTAATGGAATTTTGGGTTAAATCCTGACAGCTTTGTCGTAGTTGAATTCCAATTACTTGGAATAGCATATTTTTGTTTGAGTGGATTTATGGTTTAACTAGGTGACCTTGTTATTTAGCTTAATACTTTATTCACTCGAAAAGTGAATAAGTATCCATACCAAAATTTTATTCCTCACTTCTAACTTTTGAATTAAAAAGTTTGAGAGTAAAACCCAAAATTCTCTTCATGAGGAAATGTTGTTATGTTCATTGTGGGAGCTATGGGCATGGGATCATCGCAAGATTGGTCTTGTGGGATCCAGCTTCAGGAGACCTTGGTTTGTCACAGTTTTTGAAAACTTCCATTGGATTTTTATTTTATTTCTCATGTTTGTGTATTTTCCCTTTTAGCTGTGAGGCAAGGCTCTCTCATTTTGTTGTTTCAACTTCATTTCTACTTTTTTCTTTGGTAACCTTTTGTTAGGAGGTTGAGAACTAGTGTTCCTCTCCATTTTTGTATGATAGCTCTAATCAATTGTGCAGTTATGAGTATTTTCCTATTTCCTAGGATGGGGGTTTGAGGTTTTGCACTATTATGCTAGTCATTTTTGCATATGAAATCCAAACCTAGATTTTATTTAATATTCATGGTTTTTGTGACCTAAAACCAAATGGGTTTTAATCTCAAAGTTTTTGAGTTTTGAGGTTTTTACCTCAATTTACGTACTACCCAATTTTCTTAGGTTTTCTTGGCATGGTGTTGGTCATGGATTTAGATTATCTTTACCATTATCAATCTATACTCCCAAATTTTTGTTTAGTAGAGTGATTTTGTATCTGGTGTTATTATTCCAATCAAACCCTTATTGCTATTTTAATGAACACTAGGATTTGTGTAGTATCCATACTCCCAAATTGAGGCCGGTTGAGTGAGTTCATGGTGTATGGTTTGGTTGCATAATTTGGATTTGTATAGAATCCATATTCATGGATTGAGACTAGTTTAGTGAGTTCATGATGTATAGTTTTATTTCCTTTTGTGATTCATGTAGAATCCATCCTCTTGAGCTTGTATTTAGTTGAGTGTTATTTTTCTTGTGTCTCATCCAACCCTTCTTCTATGATCTTCGTGATGGTGGTGCACCACACATGAGAACGTGGACATGCATTCATCGGGTGACTTCTAAGGCTTAAACTCCTGGTTGTATTTTGGTGAGTATGTTCATTTGGGGTTGGGTTGGGAATATGCATCCCTATGAGAACTCATCATTGGATGAGTATGGGTATGGTAGGGTAGCATGGAGGGGGATTCTATCTCGCAGCCTAGTAATTATTGTGCCTAGAGGGTTGGCATGAAGAAGTTCTAAACAAGTGATAACTAAATAAATTAACTAGGTAATAAATTTAGGATCAAAAAATATTGTGAACACTTAGTTAAGTCCAAAGATACATGATTGTGCTCTTCCTTGGGGAGTGTGAGCTTCCATTTATATCTTGGGTTATGTGATGCCAAGTTATTCCACTCCAAGTGATTCCCTATATAGTAACCCATTGAGTGCCTAACCAGGACCTCTTGTACTTGCATTTCCTCATGATCTTGGTTTTAGTCATCTTTATTGTCTAGTGTGTGTGTTAGCCATGGATGTTTTCTTTATTTGTATTTTTGGTTGGATCATTATCTCATATAGCATAGTGGAAGTGGACGTATGAGTTTCACATAGTTGGGAGGCATAGCTACCTTTACCACTTCTGGGGACCGATGTATAGAGATGGTCTATTTCTAGTTGAGATTGATGCTTGATATTTCACTTAGTACTTCAAGTTTCTAAAGTATATTTCCTTGTGATTTATGCTTTCATTGGAATGTATGGATATCATGTTTAGATGATGTTAATTTAAAAATTGGGTACCCGTTTATAAATCGGGTACCCAATTTTTAAAAGAATCGGGTGCCCGATTTTTAAGAAATCACGTACAATGATTCAAAGAAATCGAACACCAATTTTTGAATTACAAATCGGGTGCTCGATTCATGAGATGTGAGCGGTAATTTGGTATGGCTCCCAACTTTTGCATGGGGTTTTTCCTTAGGGAAAGGCATGGCATAGGCTTGGTCCCACCAAGCCATGCCTTTGTGATCCTTTTTTTTTCTAAGGCATTTAATCGACAATTTCTGGTATTGTCGTAATTTTTTTATAGTCATTCCTATTGAATTTTTTGACAAGACAAAAACCCATTATAGGTCTTACTGTTCTGATTTCAAAAATGTAAATTTTATAGTATTATTAGTTTATTTTCTATTTTTCCATTATTTATTAATCAAAACTATCTCCTAAATGTTAAAAAGTGACATTCACTAAAACTTTAATACCTTTTGTATTTTATAATTTTTATTAAATTAATTTATATGTCATCAATCTACATACAATTCTTTTGATGTTAAAATTTTTTTTGAAAAAAGTGAGATTTTGATCAAATTATGTGGTCCGTACACAAGAGGTTTAAAAATTTACCTTTATAGCCAATTAATAATTAATAATAAAAAAATTATTCAATAAAAAATTAAGGAAAAATATTTTCATCAATCTTAGGTGTATTAGGTAACTCCCTTTAAAAGTATTTGCAAAAATTCATTTATTTGTGTCAAATTATGGTGTCTGTACACGAGCATGGTATGGTCCTGAAACATGCATTTTGAAAAAGTGGTTTTTAAAGATCCATACCAAAAAAAAATCTATCATATGGGTGCACAAATAAATTACATATTCAAAAACTAGATTCCGAACACTAAAAATTTTATTTCTGGAGTTTTTTAATATTCAATTTCTAAATACCTCAAATTTTGACATCAATTGACAAAAAATTTCAAAAACAGGATAAACACTTCCACTTTTTGGCCAAAAGTGAGACCCAACTTCTTGCACTAACCCTTAGTGCATTCCTTTACTATGATGTTCTAGCATATGGATAGATGATGTGATTCATTTCTAGTTGGAGTATTTATTCTTTGTTAGATTAACATTTTAGATCTTCTTGTTCTTATGATGTTAGTTAATTTTGTACTAGTAACGCCCTCATAAGACAACTATGACTATCTAGTTGGTAGTTTGGGATGTTATGCATGGGGGAATGGCTAGGGCCTTTGAGGTCTCATGATGCTAGTATGGTTAGGAGGAACCTCACATGAGTTTTAGTTGTGTTGGTACTTAGATGCATATGCTTTCCTTCATATGATGTTTGGTTTATGAACCATGTGTTAGAAACAATAGCGAACCAGATAATTGAGAGGGGGGGGGGGGGGAGGTGAATCAATTATTCAATAATTAAAGAATTTATCCTCTTTAAAAAAACTTAACCATTCAACCAAAGTAAACAACAACCATAATTAGATGCACATAGACAATTACACCAAATATGTTAACTAGGAAAACCCTTGATCAGAGGGAAAACCTCGGTGGGTATGATGCCCACAAGGTGATGTACTAATATAAATATTCCTTGTTAGTGGATGGACCCTATTAGAAGTTTATTACAACATTTACTACATATGAGTCCCTATTCAGAGACTCTAAATCCTTGTTTTGAGATTTCAATCCTATTAGGAGTTGTAGTACAATGTATGCAAGAAGAGCCCACTACCCAAACATGCAATTTTAACTACAAGAAGAGCTCACTGCTCAAACATGCAATTCAATTTTATGTTCTTCTTTTCTTTGTTTTGTCAACAAAATCAAACAGTTTCAAACCTTGTAGGCTAGGTCACGAACCTTGGATCCAAATATCAAACCTTAGATCACACAATAAAACCTCAAATATGAAGTTTCCTTCACTTTTACTTTTCTCTAATCAACTTTGCATTCTTCTCTCTCTATTGCTTACAATCACTTCTCATCGATATATTTCCATTCCACTTGATAAAGGAAAATGTCCTTCCTTTATACTAAGTCCATAAAAAAATTCCCTTAGTTGGTTGTTAGACCTTCTCAATTAATCAATATAGGACCATATAAGAATACATTACACTTAGCAATAACATTAAGCTTTCATCTTGCAACTTGAGTATCTTTCTATACATGTAATATTATGATGAGAAAACTTAGCTACATCATCATCAACATGTCTCCTTCACATCCTCAACCTTGATTCTCAGAATAAACAATCTTCTAAGAGATATAATAAGTTTACTAGAACATGCCTCTGTAAACTCTATCTCAGAATAGACATCACCAAAACTTATATAACTTCTTCTAGACTTAACATTATTTCTTCTAATGTTAACTACATATACAAGATACTCAGAAGTATATCTCATAACCTTGGATAGTGAGAATACTCAACTAGTCATCCATACCAACTTGATATTTCCATTATTATTCTATCAGATACCATAGAAGACTCCTATGTTGACATCAATGACAAACTTAGTCATGAATGTAACATATCATCATAGTAACATATCTATAATACTCCCCCATAGGAAAATCATCACCCTTCATGCTTCCAAAAATCTCCCCCTTTGGCATTGATGGAAACATAGATGAAAAACATCTAGTTCCAAGAATACTAACAAGACTGTTAACCTTTCTTTTCAAGTCCTCTTCATCAATCATTCTCCCCCATTTATATACCTCAATATGCTTTCCATCAAACTGTCATTCAACGCTATATTTCTCTTAACATGTTGTACTTGTTCTTGCTTGTCTTTGCTTCTCCCTATGATCTTTTTCCTCATGATAATTTTTCTTCTCCCCATGACATTTTTCATGTTGTACTTCTCCCTTATTGACATCAATTTCAATGGTTTTAGCAACCATCAAACTCTACAACAACTAATTCTTACTAGCTCAAGTGTCCATAGACACTGTTCAAAACAACATCCAACAAGAGTCCTAGATGACTTTGCCCATCATATATACTTCCCCATATAGGATGCATTATCATTCAGTCTAGAAAAACAATGGTGCTTTATTACACTAGACTGATGCAATATTGCACCTTCTACTTTGATGTAGGAAGGGGCATAACTCCTAACATACCTTGCAAATACTCAAAAGTCTCTTTAGGAAGAGGCTTAGTGAATATATCTTCAATCTACTCTTTAGTGCTCACATACTCCAATCTAATTTCCTTTTTTAAACTTTCTTTCTCAACATGTGATACTTAATAGAAATATGCTTTGTCTTCGAATGCAACACTAGATTCTTAGACATATTTATTGTGCTTGTGTTGTCACAATGTATGATAGTAGGTTCACTAATTTCTATCCTTATATCTTTCAACATCTGTTTCATCCAAACAACTTGATTACAATTGTTTGTTGTTGCAACATATTATGCTTCCACTATACTCTGTGAGGTACAATCTTACTTCTTACTTAGCCAAGAAACCAATCTTCCTCCAAGAAAGAAGGCTCCACCATTGGTGCTCTTTCTATCATCTCTACTGCCTACTCAATCGGCATCAATATAAGCACTTAGAGTAAAATCATTAGATCTATCCTACAACAATCCAAACTCTAGTGTTTCTTTTAGATATCTAAATATCCTTTTGACTATTGAATAATGTGCTTCTATGGGACCAGCTTGGAATGTTGCGATAATTGCAACTACATTTTCTATATCCAGCCTTGTGTGAGTTAGATATTGCAAACCTCCAATCATAGATCTATACTTCTTCTGCTCAAGAATAAGTGTCTCATTCTTTGTAGATAACTTGTGTCTAGTTACCGTAGGTAATCCAAAGGGTTTACATGTTTCCAAAGCAAAAATTTTTAGTAAATCTTTCAAAAACTTAGTTTGAGAAATAAAGAATCCTTCTTTATTCTGTACAATTTGTAATCCTAGAAAATATTTCATTTCTCCTATCATACTTATTTCAAATTCCTTTTTCATCTCTACTGCAAACTTGTGACTTTCATTATCGTTTCCTCCAAATAAGATATCATCAATAAATATTACCAAAATCATCAAACCATCATAAATTTATTTCCAATATAGATTACGATCTACCATACCTTTGCTATATGCAAGCTTTGTCAAATGCTTGTCCAATTGTGTATACTAGGTTTTGGGTGCTTTCTTCAAGTCATACAATACTTTCTTTAGTTTTCATACTACGTCCTTATCATCTATCATAGGAAAACCTTTAGGCTACTCAATGTATAACTATTCTTCAAGTTCTTCATTCATAAATGTTGACTTAACATCCATCTGATACATGTTGAATTTCTTATATGAATATATGCTAAGAATAACCTTACTGCTTCTATTCTTTCCATTGGAGCATAGGTTTCATCATAGTCTATTCCTTCTTGTTGTGAGTATCCTTTACATACCAATCTTGCCTTATTCCTTACAATTTTGCCTCATTCATTCATCTTGTTCCTGAATACCCATTTAGTTCCTATCACATTCTTGTTTGTTCATCGAGGGGCCAATTCCCATGTCTCATTCTTTATAATCTAATCCAATTCCTCTTTCATAGTGTATTTCTAATGATCATGTTTACGTGTTTCATCTATATTATTAGGTTCAACATGAGATATCAAACATAGTTCTTCATTGACTCTACTTCTTTTCATCACACCTTTATCTTTTCTTCCAATTATCTTCTTGGATGGGTGATTGTTTATCATGTTCTTTCCTAAAGTAGAAGTTTCTATCTCAACTCTTAGCTCTACTAAAGGTTTCGAGATTTGTTCCTACCTTGGCTCTCCTTCATTCTGCAAGTCATTGTTAGTCTCAAGAAATACTTCAACAATCCTTGGTTTAGTAACAACAATAACATCTAAGTGGTAATCAACTATTCTCTCTTGTACCTAAATTTCTCATCAATTCTCACATTTACACTTTCCATAATAGTCTTATTTCTTAGATTATAGAATCTATAATCCTTTGTTTTCAATGAATAACCAAGAAACATACCTTCATCACTTCTAGCATCAAACTTATGCATGTCATCATCTCTTTTGATATAACACTTACTACCAAATTTTTTGAAATACTTAACTATAGGTGAGTGACCAAACCATAGTTCATAAGGGGTCTTGTTTGTGTTTTTCTTGACTTGCGCTCTATTCATAGTGTAGACTATTGTATTCATAGCTTCTCTCCAAAATGTCTTAGATACAACATTCTTAACTAACATAGCTTTTGCTACTTATGTAACTAACCTGTTCTTTCACTCTACAATGCTATTCTATTAAGGGGTTCTTGGAGCTGATAACTATCTTTTAATTCCATTTTCTTCACAAAACATGTTAAATTCATTTGAAGTAAATTCTTCTCCTCTATTTGGTCTTAAACATTCAATCTTCATATTAGATTCATTATCAACTCTATTCTTGAATATCTTGAACTTATCAAATGCCTTAGATTTTTGTTTAAGAAATGCAACTTGCATCATTCTAGAAAAGTCATCAAATAGAATCATAAAATACCTTTCACCATAGAATCCTTTAGTCTTCATAGGACCACTAAGATCTTTGTGTACAATCTCCAATTTTTCTATAGTAGTAAACTTCTTGCTAGGAAAAGAAGTCCTGTTATGTCTTGCCAAAACACACTCCTTGCAAATTGTGTTTGTAGGTTTTACAATCTTAGGAAAATCTCTAACTACAAACATACTACTAGTCTTCACAATACTATCAAAGTTTATATGACAAAATCTCTTACGCCATAACCAATTATCATCTACCTTTGCAATCAAACATGTCATTTAGTAGGATTCAACTGAAATACATTACCTTTAGATCTAGTTCCTATTCCAATTACCTTTCCATCTTTATCTCTGATCATGCATGTCTTTTCTATGAACTACAACTGATAACATTTTTCCACTAGTTGTCCAACACTCAAAAGATTGTGCTTCAAACCATCAACAAAATAAACATCATCAATGTTAGTTTTACCATCAAGTGTTATAGATCTAATACCTTTAACTTGGCATGTTGTATTGTTTCCAACTCTAACAATGCCTCCATCCTAACTTTTGAAGTCAACAAACTTGTTCATATCACTAGTCATATGATGTGAACAACCACTAACAATTATCCAATCATATCTCTATTCAACCTTTGATACCAAAGCTACTTTCTCTAGGCTTTCTTCTTTAATAGCTACAAATCATATTTCATCATCACTAGCACTTATTGCTTATTTATCATAATCATTTTCTTCATTTGAATACAAACACTATCTCTTCTAGGTTTGTAATTTTCTTTATACTTTTTCTCTCTTTTAGGACACTTATATGTATAATGACCATATTCATCACAAGTCCAATAGTTAAAGATTTTCTTACCACCTTCTTCTCTTCTTATTAGAAGGGCTACCACTTCTTCAATCTTTTTGACCTCATTAGATCTATTGTTGCTAGCAAAATCTCCTTAGCACTTGTGCTCCTCGATAAAGTAGGTTGAATATTCAAGTCACTAAAAGCTGTCTCTATTCTGGTCAATTCTTTGGACTATCTAAGCTCATTCTTAACTATTTCAAGTCTTCCAAGCAATGTCTCCTTTGTGAAATCTTTGGTACAAGATATCAACAATTGTATCATTTGAACTAATGACTTAAACAGTGGTGTTAAAGTCTTCAATGTATTCCATATAACCTCATCATCTTCTTTGGTTCCTCCTTGAGATTTAATACCTGTGGTAATTTCTAATATCCTACCTACATATGTTCTTATAGATTCATCTTCCATCATTTTAGCATCTTGAAATGCACAAATCCAACTTTGTAGCCTCAATTTCTAAGAATGTGCATCACCTTCAAAACTAGTTTCCAAAGCTTTCCAAATTAAATGTAAAGTAACAGGTGATTTTAGTTGATTGTATTCAATTTCAGGAAGTGCAATAAATAGTGCTTCTCTAGCTCTCATTTTTCACATAAAAATATCTCTTTCTTCCTCAGTACAAGTTTTCAAATCCTTTTCAACAATGATTGTCTTTGTTGATTTTGTCAAGATCCAATATCCCAAACTCATACACAATAGATGTGTCTTCATCTTTTCCTTCCAGCTGTCATAATTTGTTCCATTGAACTTCAGACTATCTTTCTTGAACATGCTCACCATGGATCTCCCATTGTTGTTAAACTTTATGTTCAAGGACCTAATGCTCTAATACTAATTGTTAGAAATAATAGTCCACCAAAATAACTGAAGGTGGGGGGTGCATCAGTTATCCAACAATTAAAAAAATTATCTTTTTAACAAACTTAACTATTCAACCAAAGTAAACATCAACCATAATAAGATGCACATGGAAAACTACACTAGATATGTTAGCTAGGGAAACCCTTGATCAAGGGAAAACTACGGTGGGAATAATGCTGACAAGATGATGTACTAATATAAATATTCCTTGTTAGAGGATGGACCCTGTTACTAGTCTATTACAATATTTAGTACATATGAGTCCCTATTAGGAGACTTTGAATCCCTGGTAGGAGATGCCAACCCTGTTAGGACTTATAGTACAATGTATGCAAGAAGAGCCCACCGCCCAAACATGCAATTTCAATTACAAGAAGAGCTCACTGGTCAAACATGCAATTTACTATTATATTCTTCTTTTCTTTATTCTATCAACCAAACCAAACACTGCTAGATGTTGTAGACCATGTCAAAAACCTTGTATCTAAATATTAGACCTCATATCACACAATAAAACCTCGACAATGAAGTCCTTCACTTTTTCTCTGTTCTGCTCAACTTTGCATTCTATTCTCTCTACTACTTACAATCTTTTCTTATCAATTTATTTCCTTTCCACTTGATAAATGAAAATTTACTTCCTTTATACCAAGTCCGTAAAATAATTCTTTGAGTTAGATGTTAGACCTTCTCAATTAATCATTATAAGACCACATTAAGAACATGTTACACTTAGTGATAACATTAATCTTTCATCTTAAAACTTGAATATCTTTCCATACACCTAATATTATGATGAGAAAACTTAGCCACATCATCACCAACATGTATTCTTCACATCTTTAACCTTTATTCTTAGAATAACAACTTTTCTAAGAGATATAACAAGTTTACTAAAACATGCCTCTAAAAACTCTATCTCAGATTAGACATCACCAAAACTTACATAACTTCTTCTAGATTTAAAATTTCTTCTTAAAATGTTAAATGCATATATTAGATACTTAGAATTATCTCTCATAACCTTAAATAGTGAGAATACTCAGCTAGTACCATATCATGAATGTAACATATCATCATAGTAACATATTTATAATACTCTTCCATAGGAATATCATCAATATTCATGCTTCCAACACCATGTATGTTCATTGTGACATTTCTTTCTACATGTTCTTTCATATATTGTTATGGATTAGATGGATAGATGTTTTCTTCTTTCTATTGGATGCCATCTTTTCGTTTATTCTCTTGAGTGATCATTCCTTGGATTTATGTGGATCTAATACTCTCTGGTGTGGAGGTTTTATGTTATTTGCATTTTCATCTTGCTTCATTTTTGTGCTATTGAAAATCCTCACATGGGAAAGGTAGTTCCTCATGCAAGAATGTATTGTCTCATGTAGACATACATTATCCCTAATGTGAGAATGTACTTCCTCAAGTAGAGTGTGTACTTCCTTGTGCAGTGTGATGCAAATCCTCATGTGGAGTAGTACACTTCCTTATACGGAATAATGTACTTCCTTACATGCAGTGATGTAGTTCCTCGCATGAAAATGGAGAATAATTCACTTCCTCACATGATAAATAGGGGGTAGTTAGGCTTGGCCAAGGAAGGTTTGAAAGTTGGTTTTGGACACCTTGTTGGATTTCACACCTTTCTAGTTCAAAACAATCTTTCTATGGGGTTTAAAATGTATTGTTTAAGTATAATTTGATGTATACTTAAGATATATTTTAATATATGTGACTATTCATTTGAGATAGGTTCTAGAACTTTTCAAGTTAAGATAAATATTCTAGGAAATTTTAGGGCTTCAGACTTAGCCAGTTTTCAAGGCTTTAGGAGTTTAGGCTTAGTCAAATTTTAAGAGTCAATATTTATCTTTCAGCATGGTGTTTGGTAGATGAGTGGTGATAAATTTGAGTTCTTGTCTTCGGCATGGCCGTTGTCAGTCTTTGCTTGTGATTCTTGATGATGATATGTTTTGTGGATATGGACTTGTAAGTATAACCATGCTAGGAGCCTTTACTTGGGATTTCAAAGAGAACATCCTTGGTGCACGGGCACCTATTCATTGGATTTCTCATAGATAAAAAAATATTTTATATTTTCTTTAATATGGTTTCAATTTTATGTAAGGACCTAAATGCCATTTGGATTTTGTTCAAATTATTTTGTAAGGCTATAAAAGCCATTAAAAGCATAGTGACTTAGAAGGTCCTGAAAAATGTCAAGTATGATAACACCACTCAAATGTATCAAAATAGAGTGGAAATAGTTTAATTGGAGTCTTAAAGTCATCTCTATAATATTTTAAGGGTTTATAAAAAGTCTTAAGTCATTTGGATAATAATTGTAAAAGTTGTTCAAAAGTTGCCAAAATTGTAATGACAACTTTTATAGCTTGGTTACAACTTTTTAAAAGCTGATTTAAAGATGTTAGTGGGTAGTTGTAGGTTGGTTGAAGAGTTTAATGTGATTACAAATAATATATATTTTTTCTCCAAAATACAAAATTTTAATTGGGATAAGTTGGAGGAAGGATTTGGAATGGAAGAAAACTCCCTTGGTATATTCTCATGAATCATGTGGTCTTGGTTTTTGGGTTGTGTTTTAGAGCTTGGAGATCTTTGACAGTTTTGGTAGTCTTCCTCTAGTGTAGGTGAACATGTGAATCTTGCCATTTTCCCTATTCTCATCACTTTGTCTTGGTGTTTCATTATTAAACTTGGTTACTTTATCTTTGTGTTAAGAAACTTGTCTTGAAAAAAATTATTCAGTGCATGTTTTATTCTTGTGTTCCAAGGATCTCCAAGTGAGGCATTACAACAATTTTTTGAAATAAGTAGAAGTTATCATTAATGAGTGATAGTTTCAAAACATTATGGTAAAATTGATTTCAGTCACTTATAGCAACTTTGCTACAATCTTGATGTCATTGAACACTTGACATTATAGCTTTCTAATTTGATTGGTGAATGAAGATGAACATGCTAATCTTACAAAGACTAGAAACCCTGGTCAAAAAATTTCAAGTGATGGGCTATAATATATCTTTTTATTATACAATAGATTGAATTGGAAAATGATCTCATCTTTGTTTTTCATTTGTACATATCATAAATGTGATTTATTGTTTTTAAATTTAAATATATTTTGAAAGGGTCATATGTAGGTTTCTATGGGATTAATATTTTAAAATTGCACAATATTGAATTTTTAACATTGCAATTGTTTTAGCTAGAGTATTTCCCAAATACCAATAGGTAATGAAAATTTTCAAGATAAGTCTCAAAAAATCAACATCAATCTATATCTATAGGACTATAACATTTAAAATGGAAATCCAATGTGATTATACTACCAATTAATATGTACATTTGGGAAGAGAAGGAGAGACCCTCAAATGTAACTCTTTCAAAGTTCCACATTAGATTAGCACAACCCAATATGGATGTAGGAGTGCTAATGCAAAAGTCAAGTCCTTTTAGGGGTATCTATTAAAAGGCCTCTCTTTCCTTTCCATATTTTTTTGTTTGTTTTTTTCTCTTTCTTGATTAATGTTAATTGATTACGATATAAAAGATGAAATACAAGAAAAGTAGGAAGACATATAATGGTGAAAGATCTAATATGATATACCAAACTAAATTATAAGAAATTTCAAAGAGGGAAATGTACTTACCTTAAGGGCTAGTATAGGAAAAGAGATCGGATCTAAAAAAGGGTTTTAGACTATATCAAAAACTAGAACATAACTAGAACTAAAACTTGGTGCTTAAAACTACCAATTTATGATGCATATTATAACTAAACAACATATAGTACAGAGGCACCTAGCCATAATTCATGGATAGGGTCAAATAATAAATTTTAATTATTTTTGTCTTTTATAGTTGTAATATATTCTATCATCAAGGATCCTAAGCCATACAGGGTCTAATTTGCAATTTTTTGTAAAAAAATTCAAAGTTGCAAGAAAATTTATCAAACGACTTTTCTTGCAGCAATTTTTTTCATGTGCTTTCCTTGATGTTTGAGTTTTATTTTGGTCTCATAAGGTCACAATATATAATTTTTAATGTAAGAAGATTCATTTTAGTCATGCTTTTTAATGTTGTAAAAATGAATCAAATATTGATGTAGGACCATCCTATGTGTAAGATAAATCTTGCATCACCCAAAAAATATTTCATTTTTGTCTCTTGAATAAGTGTTGTCTTAGTACAAAGTTATGTAGGTATAAGATTGATTACTAAGGGGGTGGAGGGGTGAATCATAAATAACCAAAATTAACTTTTCATAGTTTATTGAGAAGATTTAGTTATACCTATAGTTCTATTATCGACTACAAAAAAAAACTTCAAACAAATAATATAAGCATCAACAATTGCAACACTAGAATTTATCTCATGGAAATCCAATTAGGGTGAAAACCACGGTGTAAGAATAATGCTCACAAAATAAATTACTTTCCTAGAATATTCTCTATTAGGAGCTTTCCCAGTTAATGGTTACAAAACACTATTAAGTGTACCTCATTACAAGATTTCCCTCTAGATCTATTAAAATCTTTACTCTATTAGGAGTAACCTTGTTAAATTATTTTAACACTCTAATCCAAGAATGTCACCTTGTTAGAGGCTTTAAAATAGATCAATTAAGGTCACCCTTCTTAGGGATTTCATACTTCTGCAATGATAAGAAAGTAACATAAGTAATGATTTGTAATTTGCACTACCTTGCTATGTTAGATCTAAAGAAGTTTTTCAACATAATAAAATACCATTAACTATTCTTCTTCCTTCTTCCTTTTCTCTTATAGCTATACTTATCCTTCCAGCCTCTCTCTCTCTCTCTCTCTCTCTCTCTCTCTCTCTCTCTCTCTCTCTCTCTCTAAAAACCCTAACTTGAAACATACGATCTCAAAAACATATCTATTATGCATGTAGAAAGTTATCAAATGATCTCTTAATACTTAACCTAGAAAACTGTATTTCCTTTTCAACTTCACCAATAAGAGATAACTTGATAACTCATCACTTAAGATCATTTATGCTTACCATCCAACTACTATTTGATAAGGTGCTTCTTGATTTCTTCTAAGAACCTTCTATACCATCTTAAAATGGAGACACTTGCATTTTAAGACCTTTTAACACCCTTTTACATACTTCCTCTCTTAGACCATGGGTGAACCTATGCTCAATTCCTCTTTTTCTCTTCTCCTCTTCCTTTCACACTTCTTTGTCATCTCTCTCTTTCCAGCATGATCTTCTAGGCATTATTTTTCTACCCTTTTGACCATAGTAGTTTTTTGTCTTCCTACCCTCTCCTAGAACTTTCTATCACCTTTTTAACCTATCCTTTGGGATGACATTGACCTAGTCCCTAGTTGTTGCCAGGTTTGAGGCCTTAAAGTCCTTGAGTTTTCTAATTATTTAATTCTACTCTACTATCATCCAAAGTTGTTTTCCCTCCCAAAAACTAGTTTATAAGGAGGCTTGGGGGATTCATTTTAATATCTCATCTCATCCTCAAGGTATTCATGGATTGAAGGATTCTTTTTTGGAATTTCATCTTCAAGATCTAGCTTATTCTTAGTCATCAAGGGAGGAGATCTACATTGAGGCATTCATTAATTATCTTCTTCATTGATGCACACTTACATCAATGGATCCATGATTTGGTTATGGTAGATCCATCATGATTGGACTCATCAACATAGGAATAAAAATCAAAATCTCAAGCATAATCATCAACATTACCCTCTCTTGAGAGTTTGTTTTGCATGATGCTTAATGACAAGGCCTTTCAAACTCCTCTCTTGAAAAGTTAATCTGGGATCAACTCCAAGGGTCTAGTTATCTTGCAACCTATTGGAATCTATTTAGTTGAAGAGAAATGTGAATGTTCATGAGGAGGTTTTTGTTGTTTTGTTAAACAATTTGAATAATAGTTTGAATTAGCTTGCTATTTCAAAATAACAACCACACAAAAATAAATTTATTTTTGTATTTTTTGTTTTATGATGAATGAAATCTAACAATGCAACTATATGAATTCCAAAATTAACCAAGGGGTTAGTAAAGAAAATAAAAAAAGTATGGTAGCAAGAAGTTTAAGTAAATAACTTAAAAGTAAAATTCTAATGGACATAAACTATAGAAACAACATGTCTGTGAGTTAAACCTTTGAAAAGGTTGGTGGGTAACTAATGAAAATAGGAGCAATGGTTCCATAATTCCACTAATGCAATCATCAATGGGAATTGAATAACCATAAGATGTTTCACTTTTCATCAAATCACAAGGCCATAGAAAGTGCGCTCATGAGAGACAAAAAGCTATGTAGGAACAATATGGTGATCTCTTCTTGAACTAAGTACATCAAAAAAATTTGTAGACCCATAGAAAACACTAGAATTAAAATATCACACAATCAAAACAATGCAATAAAACTATTGGCTCAACTACACTCCATGAACATATATTCACAAAATATAACACACTTAGGTAAGAATTAGTACTCTCCAAATGTGACCACAAATGCCATATATTATTACATCAAAATAATGGCAGCCTGGAATACATATTATATTCCTAAATGTATAAGAAATATTCTCCTCAATTTGTGTTGAGAGTGAGAGATATCTTTATCTAATCATATGCTTCTAAACTAATAAAACAAATCTATTTACGTACAAACTAACACTTTAATTGTGCTTAATAGGACTCCATCCATATTTATATCATTAAATAGATGCATGAGTCTTTACATTCCTTAAAACAAAGAAAGCATAAGAAAATAAGAAGAAGAAAGCCATTAGATGATGTAGGAAGAAGTACCAAAAATAGAAGCTCCATTTTTACTGTGTTTGTAGGAGTTAAATTATCGTTAGAATGCATCTCTGATGCATGGAAAGCACTAAATTTAGAACTAGCAATTAAGTATCGGAGCACCTATATATCCTTCAAAGTATTTTGGTAGACCTCTAAAAAATGGCACCTCAAAAGTAGTGCACCTAGGCACTTGGTGCACCTGTGCAGCTCGGAAGCAAATTAAAAAAATGCAAAATTTTACCAAGTGTCAAAATTGAAATTCTGGCTTCTAAGTTTTGTTCCTCTTTATACCAAAGCTATATCTAGGTATTTTCCCTTGAATTTCTTGATGATCTCAGTGACTTCAGCTACATCTAGAAAATCTAAGGCTTCATACTTATCCTTTACTTTCTGCCTATAATTTCCCACCTCGATGGGAGTCTTTGCAAAATCTTCAAGTTTTACATCCAACTCTAATAATGCTTCTTTTGTTCTCAGTGCTTGTCTAATGTCATCATCATTCGAAGCTTTCTCAAAAGTCTTACAAAACTTCTCAACTAATACCTCTATAGCTATTAACTTATCCTTGAAATCATCTTCAAAAATGTCTAAACATGCATCACTATACTATTTCTCTACCTCCAAAATTTTCTCTTGGGTTTGATCCTTGAGCTTGTGAATCTCTGCATGTAATATTTCCATTACTTTATTTTCATTGACAATCTTCTCTATCTAATCATCAATCTTATCCAACTCTTCTTCTATATACACCTCCATTAACATTTGATACCTTTAGCCTTTGATTGCTTATAGTGCCTATAAGTCCTTGCCCTAGGTATGTACTTCATCCATCAAACCAAAATCTTGATTCAAAATGGCCACTAGACTATCCACATTATCTTGCATATGTTGTAGCAGCTTAAGATTTCCCTATATGATCTATACACATTTTCTTCAAAAATTTCTTTCCATTGTTGACAAGCTTTCAAAAATGGGTCTAGTTGTACTATCCCCTTATCTATTCTCTCCAATGCTACGTTCAAAATTTCCTTAGAATTTGTAGGATCTAAAGGACCAAAAAATTCATTCAAGTTTCCTTTTAGGATTTCATTTTGTCTCTAAAGTGTTATCAATTCTACCCCATCCTTTTCTAAGTGCCTAAGCACTTCTTTAATTCCCTTTGTCACCATTAACTTAGTCATGTCCAACATAGATTTCCCAAGCATGACCTCCTTGATCTAATAGTCTCTTGGAGTCAATCCTTCAATATCTTCTATATGTGGAGGAGGGATATCCACATGAGTAAATAAGTCCTAAATCTGACCAGTCATGGTAAAGGCTAATGCACATGCATTCTTTGGTGGTGACTCAAGTTTCCTAAGAATTTCAATCAATTTCATCCTATCCTCTTTCTTAGTAGTGAATTACTACCTCTTGTTTCTTATGACTTCTTTCCTCAACCATCTTAGAACATGCTTTATTAGGGATTTTCCTTTCAAAGATGAAGGAGTTTTTTTTGTTATGCTCTTCCCTTTATCCCTCCTCTTTGGAGTCTTCTCCTTCTATGAGGGATCCACACCAAGAGCCTCTATATCTGTGGAGTCCATAGTTCTCATCTCTGTGTCTTGTGAAGTTTTCTAAGGTTTATCACTTATTTTCCCTTCCTCTGACACTTCATCAGTGGATACTTGTTATGGCTCATCACATTGTTCTTCTTGAACTTGTTTTTCTTTAGTGTTTGGAGGAAGAGGTGTAGCCAATCCCTTATCGACACAAAATGTAACATGAATGGGTGATCGTGGAGCTACTTTCGGTCCCTGTGGCTCAAGTGGCATCTGACTGCAATCCTCCTATTGAGGTTGATTAGTTGCAGTGTCCCTTATTTTTTCTCCCACCAACTTAGTGTTGACAGGCATGAAATCAAAATCTAACATTTGAAAGACATCAATGCCTTTGGCCTCTTGCTCATTGATCCATTGTTCAGCTCATCTTTTGATGTAGTAGACTGAATAGGCTACATAGGAATAGATGGTAGTATAACTATGGAGCTTCTTCTCCATTCTAATTTTGTAGCTCTTGCAAGATGAGTCCTCTAGTTCAAAGGAAGGTTATCCTCTTCATCCTCTTCATCCTCTTCTTCTTCTACCTTTGGGATAACTTCTAGGATAGATGGGAAAGGAATTACTCTCCTAATAATATTTTGTCTCCTCTTGATTGAAGTCTCAATCTTTCTTCTCTTAATAGGAGATGGAGAGGCTTGTACCTCTTGTTGATGTGGAGACAACTCCTATAATTCCATTTCAGCCCTTCCTTGTTCTTCCTCTATTGATGATACTTGAGGATTGTCCTAGGTATGTGTGGCTTCAATATTTTTTGACCCTTGTACATTTTCTTCCCCTGGCTATGGAGGTGCTTGGGTTGCTTCCTCTTCTGGCTCAGATTGTCCAAAAGAAGTCCTCTTCCTCTTACCTTTACCTTTTTGAGGCCTATAATATCCAACTTGTCTGTTAAGTTGGTGCATTATTTTTGGTCACACTGGTGACTGAGCTATAAATGTAGGCATTGTGACCTTAGCTCCTCAACCTTTAGCTAGGGAGGCTTGAGCATGGAAGGCCACTACTTGAGGAAATGAATCCAAATTGAAAGGTCTTTTGATCTAATCCTTTTTTGATTTGATGACATGCCTAGCCCTATGAGTGATGTCTTTATTTTTTTCTTTGTCAATATTAGCATTCATGATAGGTCGATCACCAATCTTCTCCCTATTGAACAATGGATTGAGAATATCCTCTATATCTTGTTGCATAACCATCAAAGGGATCTTTAGTTTCAAGGCACCAATTGCCAGATAAAGAGTTTCCTATAATAATATCTTATATGAATATTGTAGTCGTCTACTACATTCACATACTGATCCTCAGTTGTATCTTCATACTGAAATGTCTTGCCAGCCAAATATTGCACCCTTCCAATGTTATCAAAATAAGGGCAAGGAGAGTCATTCCTACAAGGTATACTGATCTCATTCAAGCTCAAAAGATGAAATATCTTGTCTCTAAACCACACTAAATGGTCCTATCTTAGTAGGCCATACCCATGTTATTTTATATTGTTTCCTAACTCTGTGGTAAGAAGAAAAGAGTTGTCGAGTGATCTCCAGTAGAATGAGTCTGCCACTAGGATACCTAGGGAGCTTCTTGGGGTTGATAGTGGTACTAGCTACCCTTAAATAGGTGAATGTTCAAAACTAGATGTAGTAGGCTCCAACCTCTAAAATCTTAGCAACTGCCTCCTCTGACATCATCTTCACATAATCCCCCTCAATGAACCAGATTATTCTGAATATAAATGCATCATTCAGTATTTTGTATTCCTTTCTATGCTCTAGAAGCTTCTTTTTCACTAGTTGAGGATATACTATATAGGGCCATGCCTTTGCATCTTGCATGCTACCCTTTTTGTAAATTCTTGGATAATTTGTTTCCCTTGCAACTAACAAGTACACCAAATATAATGTCATGTAAAACTTACAATTATTCTTGACCACCACTAGTTGCTCACCCAAGTTCTCACTAAGAATCAAAGCCCAATAAATTAGGATCTTTGCTGTCTTGATAGTTTCAATAAAGTTCACCATCCAAATATTTAGGTCCTTGATGCTAGCAATCCCATGACTCTACTCAAGAGTATGATGGAATATCCAATATCTTCTTTCATGTAGCCTCTTGTCATGTCAAATTTTCCTACTTTACACCCTATGGGAGTCTTCTCAATAAGGTATGAGGACCAGATGAGTTTAGATGCTTTATCTACATGTTCCCTATACCATCTTTCAACTTGGTGATAGGTTAATCTCATAAATTGATCTACCCTTTTAAGATGGAACACTTACAATATGTTCTTGGGTCAAAGATCTGGGATGATCTCTCTAGTTATACTCATCACAACTCTTTCTTCAGAAACATAATTCTTAGTGAGTGTCATAATCATCTCTAAAGATTTCACTAATACAAGATGTGGTGCTGCATTAACAAGTTCTAATCAGATCATAACAGATATCATTGGGGATCTTTTGGTGGGTTTGTTGCATAGTGCCAAGAATGCACTCAAGTTTGTGTGACCAATTTTGGTGTCCTAGATCTCTAAATAATCATCTTGAAAATGTGATTTGGCCAGAATAGCTTGAAACATGAACACCATGGGTTTTGGGACAATCTTTGTAGCAAGGGAGGATGATGAAGAATCCATTTAATCTACACAAAAATAATGTTGATTAGTTAAGAGTCGAAGAAAAAATCAATTAATTCAAACCCTAATATAGAAATGAAAAAAACAACAAAAACCCTAAATGTTAAAAAAAAAAAACCCTAATTTTATCCCTTCTATGCTAAAAAGGTGCACCAATTGCACCTCTAAGGTGTGTCTGGTGCACCTTTTTTCCTTATAGAACTCTAATGTATGAAAGTACACACTAGCACACCTCATGGGTGTGCTGGATGCACATGCTATATCTTTTTAAAGCATAAGCAAAAGGAATATAAAGATGCACAACTGTACACCTTTCAAGTGTTAGCCTTTAAAGTTTTTAAATATTTTTAAAGTGTTAAGGTTTTCACATTGTAAAAGGTGTGCAGTTGTGCACCTAAATAGGTGTGCAACTATGCACCTTAAGTTGGTTTTTTAATATTTTGTGTGTGTGTGTGTGTGTGTGTGTGAGTGTAGGTGAGAGGGGTTGAGGTGGGGCAATAGTGCACCTACCATAGTTATGCTTGTGTGAGTGTTAGATTTCTTGAAGTGAAGAAAATTTTAAGTGAAGGGCGTAGGGAGGTCCTAGGTTTTATAGACTTGGGGCACTATGCACCTCTTGGTGTTGTGCTGCTATGGTACTATGCATCACCAAGGGTAATGCCTTCTTTGGATGATTTTCTTGAATTTTGGTGCACTAGCACACTTGGGGACGTGCACTGGTGCACCATTTTTTTTTGAAAAATGACTTATCCACTCTGATGATAAACTATGGAATTTGGATTTCTAAACTGAGACCCAAAATTGACCAAAAGACACTAGATAAAGCCCTAAAAAGACTCAGACCCCAAACTAGGGATCCAAAAAGCTAAAAAATTAAGTAGGGGGTCCCCATTTCTAGGTGAAATTGGGTGTGCATTGTGAAACTACAATAGATAGACCCTAAAAATAGGAAGAAATGACAGACATTTCTTCATCAAAAAACATTCCTTTGACATGTGTCCAACACCAGCTAAATCCTAAATACTCTAGGCACATTTTGAGTCACTTTATAGTCAAAACCTTAGAATCTTGAATCTCCAAGTTTACTGTGTGTTAGTGTATCCATTTCCTTTGAAATCTCAGAATGTAGTCTATCAAATTTTTTAGACAACTTGGAAACAATCTTCCACCTCTTCTGGTTCATTCATCAGAAATCATCACAAAAATTGTTTATCAATACTTTATTTGACTAGATGAGAGAATCAATTTTGAAAGCTCTTAGTGGATTGTCACTTTTCATTTGAAGCCCTAGGTAATCTTTTGAATACTTGCTTCACATAGCTCATAATGTCACCATTTGGTTCTTCAATGAAGCAATGGTTTTGGTACTGGTTAACTTATTCAAAGTGCAAATCTGTATAGTTAGATTAACTTTCTCAGACTTTGTAGAATCCTTCATTCTTAAACCTTTTTCCCTTTTTATTATTATTTTCTTTCTGTACCCTTACCATGCTTAGACTATGTGGCAAGACATTGGTGTTGTTTCTCAGATTTGATCTTTTGTGAACATCCCTTGCATTCTTCTTTTAGGAACTTTTTAGAAACTCTCATGCCAAACAATGATTGTAACCATTCCTTTGAGAGGACCCTTTAGTTTAAACTAGTGGGGTTTGGACCATCCCTTGTTGCCTTCAACCTTGGTTTGAGAACACCTGAGATAATCAATCTTTAAATTTGAAAAGTGTTAAGAACTTGTTGATTTGCAATTCTAAATTCAAGACTAAAAGTGTCCTTTTACTGCAAGTAACATCCATTTCTCAATTGGTGTAAGAAGCAAAATCATCAAAATGTTTTGACAAAGAAATACGTCTTCCCAAAAATTGAAACCAAAAGAGTGGTTAATAAGATAAGTTAAGATGAAATTTTTTGTGCACCTAACCCCTTATACTAATGCAACTTTGAAAAAATACACGACTGAAAGAAAAAACATAACTAGAAAGAAACACACTTGCAGAAATAAACACACTTACATAAATAAACACACTTGTAAAAATGAACACACTCACAATTTTTAAATTTTTTTTTTAGGGTTCAAAGTAATGCTTTAGAAATTTCCCATTGCTGGAAATGGAACCAATTCCATCTATAAGGAACTCATCCTAAAAGTGTTTTCTCCCATAATTTCCAAAATCTGATAAGGACCAGCCCACAAGCATTGAAACTTAGTGTGGCTGCCCAACTTTTTGTTTACCTTGTCCTTGAGTAGAACAAGGTCAGATATTTTGAAATACTTTTTCATGGCCCTCTTATTGAACCATAGCTTAATGAAAACTTTATGTTTTTCCATATGCTCTAAAGTAGTTGTACACTTTTCATCCATCTCTAAAAGATTCATTAATCTAATTTGTACTCTATCAGCATCTTCAAAATACCCACTTATGAATTCTAAAATAGGAATCATAAGGTTAAGTGGGAATATTGGCTCTTGTCTATAGACAAGTAGATATGGAGATGTCCCCAAAGAATTCTTGACCCTAACTTGGTCTGTCCATAGAGCATATTTGAGCTATGTATGACAATCTTTAGAATTCTCCTTCAACAAACATCTTATTACCATGATCAAGTTCTTATTAGTAGACTCAGCTACACCATTTCCTTATGGATAATAATTTAAAGAGAATTTGATAATAACCTAATTTTTCAAGGCCTACTAAGTAAGAAATATCAACACAAAAGCTGATCCGTTATCACATACTAGGGAGAATGGCATCCCAAATCTAGTAACAAGGTGTTCTTCCAAGAAATCCATAACCACCTTAGCCATGCAATTTCTAAACATCACTACTTCTATCTAGCATGTATAGTAATCAGTAGTTGTGAGAATAAAAGTGTGCCCAGTTAACGATGGTGGATTCACACGACCAATAAAATCCAACCCCCACTTTGCAAAGGGGCATATCTCAAATACTGGTTGTAATGACATTGTAGGATGTCTTTCTCTATTAGCACTAGTCTGACAAATATGTCAAGTACACACATGTTCAAAAGTATCTTTGAATATCATAGGCAAAACAAACTCGATCTTAAGATCATATTAGCAGTTTCTTCTGTCAAACCATGCCTTGTTCCATACTTATTGTGAAATTGTTCCTAAAATTATTTTACTTCCTCACATCCCGAAAATTTCAGGTAAATTCCTTCATAGTTCCTTTTGTATAATATTTTATCATTCAGTATGTAGGATTCACACTTCATTTTGAGTCCCCTACGTTGTGAACTATTCATCCAACTGGGGTACTAATTTTGTAAAAGATAGTAAAAAATATATCGGTACCAGACATCAGTTATTACACCTTTGTCAATATCAACTTGAGATACTACAATCCTTTTTTGATCTTCAATATATGTTTCACTGTCAAATCTAAACTTCTTTTCATCGTTGCTCTAGTTATCTACTATCATTTTCGATAATCCTTGGCCTCTTACTATATTCATGGTTTGGATTTCTATATCAAATTCTTGAAGGATTGCCATCCATTTACCATATCTTTCACCAAGTTCATTTTACATCAATAATGTCTTCATTGTTAGACTAGGCACAATCACATATACCTTACTCCTTAGTATATAATGGCTGAATTTATTTACCACTTTGATTAAAGTAAAAGAATATTTATTGAGGTAAAAATAATTTAGCTTGGCATTTTTCAGAGGGAAAATCATAAAGGAAATGGGTCTTTCATCTTCCTTTTCCTTATTCTATGTTAGAATCCCAACACATGAGTGTTTTGAAGCAAAAGAGTATATTTTGAAAGGTAATTCATAGTCTAGACTCACTGGAACTGGGGTAGTGGATATGACCATTTTGATATCCTCAAATGATTTCTTTATCTCTAGAACCCATTCTATTTTTGCTCCCTTTTTGAGTAAATCATTAAGGGGATGAACAATCTCTATAAATCTTCTTATGTGTTTTGCACAAAATTTATCTTTTCGAATAAAGACTTAAGTTATTTTTGACTACGAGGAGGTGATAACTTCAGAATAGCTTCAATTCTATTTGGATCAATGGAGATTCTTGCTTTAGAGATGATATGACCTAGGAGCTTTCCTTTAGTAACCCCAAATGAACATTTCTTAGGATTGAGTGATATGCTATATTTACAACTTCTATTGAATACCTATCTTAAATCAATAATATGAGTGCTTCAATCCTTTGAAAAGATAGTTAAGTCATCCATGCAGATGACTATACAATTGTTTATTAATCCATTAAAAGCTTTACCCATGGCTCATTGAAATGTAGACCCTGCATTAATTAGCCCAAAAGGCATTCTTCTATAAGAAAAAGTTCCCCATTTAGTCATGAAGGCCATCTTTAGCCTATCCTCTTCATCAACCATTACTTGATTATATCTCAAGTATCCATCTAAGAAAGAGATCATCTTTTAACCATTTACAATTTGCAAAACCTCATCTAGTAAAGGCAAAGGGTAGTTGTCCTTTTGAGATGTGAGGTTCAAGTTATGAAAATCCATGCAAAGAAAAATCTCTCCAGTCTTTTTTTGCACATCAACCAAATTAGCCACTCACATAGAATGATGAATGGGTAAGTGATGTGGTTCCATAATGCACGCCCCATTTCCTTACTAGGAATGGGGACCCCCTACTTTTTTCGGATCCCCGAACTCACAATTTGGGATTTGGGGAAATTAAAAAATAAAAAAAACTAAAAATTTAAAAAATTGGAAAAAAAACACTAAAAATTTCAAAAATTTCACAAAAAATAAAATAATAATAATAAATAAATATAAATTGTGTGCACCTGTGCACCAACATCTATGCATATGTGCAAGGGCAGAGTGTGCACCATGAAAGGTGGGTAGGGCTATATAAAGTCCTAACCCCACTTTTATCCCCACTAAATTTTCATTTTGTGCCTCTGAATTTGCAAAGTATATCTACTCCCATGCACATCTCCACTCCCTCTATGCTCGTCTTTGCATTCGTACCAATAGGTGAGCAAAACATAAACACTACACACCTCATGTGCTGTGCACTTTGCTACACCCTATGCACCTCACAAATGCCACACATGCACCATCTTCATGTGCACCCCATGCCACGTGCTCTTTTTGCCATTGTGCACACCTTCACTTTTCAAAACATCACTACGTGCACCCGAAAAAACCCTATCTATGCTGCTCCTCACTACACCGCCACTCACTATTGTACACACCCACTATGCCACTCCTTACTATGGACACTGCTATGCACTGCACACTCCACAGAATCTTGTGCCATGCACTTGCATAAACCCATGCACTTGCACAAACTTGAGGATGCAACCCTTGCCACAATGAACTTTACTACTTGTCACTCACCCACGCACACCCTCCTGTGCACCCCACAAACACTATGTTGCATGCTCATCTTCGCACCATGCATGCACCAAAGCCTTGCCATGAAAAAATGAAACACATCGCCACATGCGCCCTACGCGATGCATGCCCTTCACTATGCACACCACAAAATAGACCGACATGCACCATTGGGCTTCATCGTGCGCACACCAAAGCCACATTGTGCACAGTTCACTGAATTGCCACAAAATTTTTATATATATATATAAAATAAAAATAAAAATAATAAATAAAAAAAATAAAATGATAAAAAATATAAATTAAAAAGCACCAAAATTGAGCATCTTATTTTTATTTTTGTTTTTATTTTTTATTCTTCATTGGTAAATAATTGAATGCTTTTACATTTTAGTTTCTAGTTTTTCATTATTTTTTTGAACTAATAAATGATATCATTGTGCTGTGCAAATATAATAGCATCCACATCCAGAGAGAAAATGACACCTAAGCCCATTGTGTTCAAATTCCAAGGTGTGCCATTGAAGTACAAATTTTAGGATGAATACACAAAAATTAAAGATACTATTTTAGGACATACTGACTTGGGAGAGTTCGTCAGAATCTACGACAAGCCCACTGAGAGATCAACTCTAGTATCCGTTTTGATCCTTTCCAAGTTGGTGAGTGCAGCTTCGAATCTAGTATCAGTACAATCGGTAGATTTGATTATGAATCTAGCTCAACAGTTTGTTCCTAAGGAAAGGATGGTGAAGAGTGTGATAGGGGAAGTTGTATTAGACCTCTGACCTGATGACATTGAAAGGGTCTTCCATCTCCCAAGGGTATATCAATTCATAGGACTCTCCTATGAAGTAGTAGAGAGGTGGTACAAGGAGCACCTAAAAGAAGCATAAAAAATCATCCAATCCTCTTATCTCATTGAGAAGACTCCTCTAGGTAGGGTGCTATTCTATCATTCTTTTGAGAAGAGTCATGGGTCTACTAGCAGTTGGCCACCTTAGCACTTTCATGGTCAACTTTATTGAGATAATCAAGATGGTGAAGATGCCATTGGACTAGGCCACCACACTAAGTGAAAACTTTTGTGAGAAATTGGGGGCAGTCAAAGACAATAATAAGTTCTATATGACTTTTTACATGGCATATCTGCTAGCAACAAGGGCAAAAAACTACCCCAGTTTGTACAAAAGAGGCAACATGTAGGATCCTAATGCCTAGCCCTACATTTTCTACCCTCAACTAGTGAGAAAGAAGCTCTCACCATAGAGCAAGGAATAAAAAATCATGAATGGTGCATTCATCTTCACAGTCATCTGATTCATAGAGGGCAATTATGCAAAGAGGTTATTTGATGAGGCAATAGTGTAGATAATAGCTCTTGAGGCCTATTACATCTAGTTTAAGACATTCACATATCTGTGGGTAGCTAGTGCATCTTTCAACCCTAAGAAGCTCCCTAGATATCCAAGTGACAAACTGGTTTCTCTAGAGATTGCATGGTAGATTGAGTCTGTCTATGACGGGGTCAAGAGGTAGTAGAGACCATGTTGGACATGGCCCCTAGTCATAGGACCATACCAAGTGAAATGGAAGCAAGATATTCTATCCTTTGAGTGGGAGTGGGAACATTATCCCTTAGATGAATACAACTCTCCCTGGCCCTATTTTGATAACATTGGCAAAGTGGAGAATATAGCTGGTAAAAAAATCCATCATGAGGAGGCCATTGAAGACCATTGGATGAATACAACAAATGACTATGATGTCTGCATAATGGACTATTGTAGGATGCCTTTGTATTTGGTATAGAAGGCTCTCAAACTAAACATTCTAGAGGAAATAAGGCAACAAGATTCACAGGAGCTATTGCACCCTCTGTTCAACTTGGAAAAAATAGGGAAGAGACCCATCATGAATGCCGAGCTTGACATGAAGGAAAGGGATGACATAAATCATTGGGTGAGGCATATCATTAGAATGACAAAGGATTGGATCAATAAACACTTCCAACTTGATCCAACACTTGACACAATGATATTTCACACACAAGCCCACCCAAAGAAAGGTAGAGGGAAGAAAGTTACAATTCCTACCTTTGTGGCCCAGTCTCCCATCAAGCCAAAAATAGTATACCAACTTGACTTCCTAGTTGGATACTATCACCCTCTGGAGAGGAAAGGAAAGAATAAGAGGAAAGGGAGCTCTCCTCAAAGGATTGAAACAGAATAGGGTGAAGTGCAAGCACCTTCCTAGCAATAGGAAGAAGATGTACAAGGGTCTGAGGATATTGGAGCTACTCAAGTCTAGGATGACCCTCAGTTGCTTCCTTTTGTGCCTAGCCAATCTAAAGAAGGAGAGAATCAGCAAGTTCCCATTCCTCCTCCACAAGAAGAGCCAACATCCCCTTCTACCTTTATGAAATAAAAGAGGATTAAGATCCGAATGAAGAAGAGGAAAAGGGTGACTAAGAGAATGGTGCCTTTCCCATCTATCCTTGAAACCATTCCATAGGGAGAAGAGCAGGGTAAACATTAATCAAGTCACCTCCAAAAAAAGATATAATATATTTGTGAATCTTTAATTATTTAAAAAGAAAAAATATTTCTATTGGTGAATCTCTTAATTTTTTATTCTAAATATGATTAATATTGGTGATTATTTTTGAATCATAATTTTTTTTGTATAAAATGTTAACAAATCTCAATAATAATAGGAATTAAATAATTGCAATGGAATATTGCAAATCAAAGTTGAACAATTTTTTACCTCATGGAATATTATGAGGATCGTTACATATACTTTATATCAATAGTGAAAACTAAATATTGGTGATATATCCATAAAGTAACTAATAAATATGATAATTATTGGTCAGTTAAATATAATTTCTCCAATAATATATTATATTTAGGTGACTCAAATTTAATCATGTGATGAACATTGTGGCAAATATTTGAGTTTAAATCTTTTAATAAAATAAATTATTGAGCGATTTTAAATATTCTAGAACTAAATTTTATAAAACTATGGCAATTTAAGTTGTATCAAGTCTTAAATTATTAGCCAAATTAGTAGCCAAAAAATTCTAAAATTATCCAATTTGCAAATATTAGACACTAAATTATACTTTGGAGAAGAGGAGGAGGAAGAAGGGATAGATGAAGAGGAATAGGTGCCCCTATAGAGAAGAACCCAGTTAGCTAGAGCCGTGAAATAAGAAAGGAGAAGAAGTACCATAGAGACATCACCATCCACCCAAGTAGGACCCTTAGAAGTCTCTTCTTCAGAAGATGAAGTACAATAGTGGGTGGATAAGTAGATTGAACATGGTGATGAGATTTTCAAAATGTCAGATTTTAATTTTAAACCCATGGGAGTAGAGCTAGTTATGGGTAAGATAAGGGATACCCCAATAAGAAGACTAGACATAGATGCCACCAAATTCACAGGGTCCTGATCTTACTCCCCCATCCCCACCACAAGTCATGGTGGTAGATAAAGTCTTGCTTACTCCACCCCAAAGTTTGGAAGAAGAATAGGTTCAAAAGGAACCATCACAAGAGGAGGAACCAAAAAAAATGGCAATCAATGAAGTGTTGAAAGAGGGAAAAATGGTAGAATATTCTCAACCACCTTCTCAAGAAATTGAGGTGCAAGCTCTAGGGTCTACTAAAATAGAGGCCGTAGAAGAAGAGCCCTCACATAGGGAAAGTAATCTGAGGAGGAGTGATAAGGGGAAGGAGGTAACAGAACATACTCCTTCATCCTCAAGAGGCAGGTCCTCCAAAGAATGAGTCCCAAGGTGGCTTAGAAAAGAAATGATGAGGAGCACAAAGCCTCGATTCCATGCCAGTGAGGAGGATATGATTGAATTGGTAGAGGTCCTAAATAAACCTAAGTCCCCAACACATGGAGTCGGACTGTTGGCATTTGTCAATAGTACACAAGATCAAGATTTGTTTGCTCAAGTGGCCATCCCTCCTAATAATATAGATATAGAAAGCCTTGATGCACAAGATTATTAGATCAAAGAGGTCTTGCTTTGGAGGCCCACACTAGACATAGCCAAACAAATGGTGACCATGGGGATCAAGGAAGAATTTAGGATTATGGAATAGGAGGAGGTTGAACTTCAAACACTTTGATGGCAAAATGAGATCCTAAGGGGATATTTAGCCAAAGTGGTTAGTCCTCTTGATCTTGATCACCCCAAGGATACATTAAACACCATTCTCAGAGAAGGGGGAAATGAACATATAGATCCCTTTTTGAAAGCGTGTCATAGTGGTGAGAAAGTTTTGAGGATAAAGGAATTTTGATTATTCAAGGGAACCTAAAGTTACTGCATGCTACATAGGAGAACGTGAATAAAATGGTATCAATTTTGAAGGAGGACTTTAGCATTATGTATGAGGTAAGGGCCTAGAACAAGGACTTAAAATTTTTGTAGGTAATAAATGGGAAAAGGTATAGAGTTTTGGTAAATGTGTACACTGCCAAAGAGTTAGACTTAATTGATGAATGGATGGAAAATATCGCTGATAGTAATAAAGTAATGAAAACATTACATGCAAAAATTCATATGCTCAAGGACCAAGCCCGAGAGCAAATTTTGGAAGCAGAGAAGCATTACAACGATGCTTGTTTGGATATTTTTGAAGATCAAGAATAGGAGAAGTTTTTGCCTATAGAGGCAGTAGTAGAGAGTTTTACGAAGATTTTTGTGGAAGCTGCTGATGACAAAGATATCCAACAAGCCTTCAGAATAGAAGAAGCCTTGTTAGAATTGGATACCAAAATCGGGGATTTTGCTGACACTTGAATTTAGTTAGACAATTACAGACAGAAGGTCAAGTCCAAATATGAGGCTTTAAATTTATTAGATGCAAAAAAAATCACTGAGATTATAGAGAAATTCAAGGACAAACATCCAAACATAGGTTTGGGATGAAGGGGAACAAAACCTAGATGCTAGAATTTCAATTTTGACACTTAGTAAAATTTTGAGATTTTGGACCATTTTGAGGTATGCAAGTCCATAGCACCATAGATTCACAGGTCTGTAGCTCCACATTTCCAGAAGTTTCCAAAAATAGAGCTTTCCATGAATTAGAAATACATTTTGATGGTAGTTTAGCTCTGACAAATGCCCTGTGAAGGATTAGCTTCCATTTTTAGCACTTCCAGACACTTCCACTTCAACTGAAGGCTTTCTCATTCTTTCTTCTCTTAGAATTTTTTTTTTTTAACATGTAAAGGCTCATGCATCCAATTAATGAATAAAAATGGATGGAGTCCTATTTAGCACTAGTTAGATTATTAGTTTGTATATAATTAGTTTGTTTTATTAAATTAAAAAGTATTTTATTGCATGAAGATATCTCTCACTCTCAACACAAATTGACGAGATGATTTCTTAAAAATATTCCATTGTAATATGTAATTGAGGCTGCTATCATTTTGCAATAAAATTGTGCTTTTGGTGCTCGCATTTGGAGTGTAGTAATTCTTACCTGAATGTGTCATATTTTGTGGATTTTTTTAATGGAATTGTGATTGAGCCAAAGGTTTATTGCTTTGTTTTTGGTTGTGCAATCTTTTAGTATTGGTGTTTGCTACAGTTTGATGAATTCCACTGACGTATCTAGCTTGAGAAGAAATCATCGAATTGTGCTGGCATAACTCTTTGTCTCACATGAGTGCACTTTCTATGGCCTTGTGATTTGATGAAGAGTGAAACATCTTACAATTATTAAAGTTTCCCATCGACAATTGCATCAGTGAATCAAGGAAGCATTGCTCCTACTGTCATTGGTTATCTACCAATTTCTTTGAAAGCTTAACTCATAGACTTGTTGTCTTCTATAGCTTATGTCTGTTAGGATTTCAATTTCATGTTATTTTCTTTAAAGTTCTTGTTATTTTCTTTATTAACCCCAATTTTAGAATATGATTTCATACTAGCTACAGTATTAGGTTGCATTCATAAAAAAACATAAAAATAGAAAAACATAATTCTTTTTTAGTGTTATTTTTGAATCAGTGTGCAGATTCTTCATTTCATCCAAAATCAAAATGAACCAGAAAAGGCCTCCTCATGAATATTCACATTTATCTTCAACTGAGCAGATTTCAGTAGGTCACAAGATTGCCCAAAACCTTGGAGTTGATTCTCAAAATCAGCTTTTCAAGAGAGGAGTTCACAAGAATTCCTACTATTTAGCATCATGTAAAATGAAAACCCAAAGAAAGTGGCACTAGAAGGAGGGCTGCACTTTTGAATCTTAGAAAATGAAGGAATATTTGCCAAAGTTTTGAAATTCTACACTTTTTGCAAAACATTGTGCTTCACACAATGTTCAATTTTTTTTTGAGTTTTTGAGAAATTCAAGTGCATAGGTGCATAGGTCTATAGGTACACATATCGGTAACTATCCAAGTTCATAGATGTGCAAAAATCTATGGTGCACAAAATTTAGTGGTGTGAGAAAGTCTACTTCTATAGAGGTGTGCTTTTTTAAGAATTAATGCAAACTGGAGGGTTTTGATCCATAATCCCCATTTCAGTGAGCATTAAGGTCTTTTCCAAGTGCACACAAGTTTCTTGAGCTCACCCACTTTCTCAAACCATGTAGTGATGAGGGAATACCCTGAACTCAACCACTTTCATTTGAACTTTCATCATCTTCTTCAACTCCACCTCTACTCCAACCACCTGGTGGACCACCACATATTCCAATAGCTACACCTCAACAACCATCATTAGGTTTACTGAACCCCTCGATGGCCTTTTTTGCACATGCTATAGACTCACCCATAAACTTGAGAGGTGCACTCCATGACCTCCCTAAGAATCTTGAGAAGTTTTACCCAAGGTTCATCTATGGTGAGACATGAACTGCTGAAGATCACATCAAGGTATTCAAAGAAATTTGCAACTGCAAGAAGGTTGCTAATGAGGATGTGGTCCTTCATTTATTCCCCTATTCTTTGGGGGAAATTGCCTTTAATTGGTACCTTAATTTGCCGCCTGGATGTATTGGAGATTGGAATAATTTCAAAAAATTGTTCCAGGAAGAATTCTAAACATTCATCAACCTAGCTATGATACATCAACAATTCATATCAATCAAAAGGGATCTAGCTAAGATAGTTTCTTGCTTCAACCATTTCTTCCATATGGCATATCGCAAGCTAGAGGCACCATACACTGTACTAGTTGAAGCCACTATTCAGATTTATTTGAATACCATGGACCATCTTACTGCTATTTTTTGAGAAGACTTAGTGTAGAAAATATTGACACATTGGATAAAGTCTTCACAGAGGCAACTACCTTTAGTAAGCAAGCTAATCCTAGCATAGGAGGATTAATGCTTCTAGCTTTGGCTATCACAACGATGCCAACATACCCTATTAGAGTACCCATGATGCCTTTTCAATTCATACCTATGAATCTAGTTCCATTATAATAGGCACCCACTCAAAAAATTCCCACTCTCATGTATCTAGGGTTTGAACCTCCGAAATCTACTTTCTTTAAGAAAAAGGCTACAACACCCGCTAAAGCTAACAATGCCTTTGTTTCTGAATTTGGTTAGATGAAAAAGACTATGTCCCAAATGCACAATGAACTAACTCATCTAAGGTTGTCACAAGGATTGAACAACAACTTCCAAAGGAACAACTCTGGTCCTTACAATAACAATTATGGCTAGAATTATAACATGAACTTCAGTGGAAACAACAACAATAATGTAGGAAACAACAATGGGGGGAACAATTTCAATCCTCATGATTGTAACAATGGCTTCCAAAGACAAAATTGACAATGGAACACTTGGCCAAATAATGGAAGCATTCCAGCTGACAACAACAATAACAATGTTCAGTATGCATATATCAATCAATATGATGATAGTTAGAATGCATCCAATAATGATGGTTCATATTATAATGGAAATCAAGAGATGACTCAAAGTTCACAAGAAAATGACAATGCTCCTCCTATACAATTTAATGCTATGCTACTAGAATCCTATGATTCTACATAGAATGTTCAGGTAGAACAACTAGCTAGCGAAGAGTTCTCTTTTCCATTCAATCAGTAACCCAACCTTCAACATGAAGAGGTGTTTGCTTTTTGCAATCATAATTTAAATACATATAATCTAATAAATAGAAAGGAACCTTTAATGGATGGAATTTCTCCAGATTTACAACCAACTCCTCCCGATCTAAGAGCAAGTAACAATTTGACACCAATTAGGCCACCATATGGAGGATAATGGAATCAAAATCAAGTGAACATACCAATGATATTGAAAAATCCCGCTTGGTCTATTGAAAAGTATAGTGTTGTTGAAGACTTGAAATGAACCAAAGCAAATATGTCCATGTTTGACATGTTCTAAAATTGTCCACAATAGCGAGAAGTGCTCATGAAGAATTTGGATCATACAAAGGTACCCCATAATATGAATACTATCCCTCAAAAGATAGTGTCTCAACAAGTAAATGCTGTAGAAGTGATGCCCATTATGTTTAAAGACAAGGTTGAAGTACCCCAGTTCTTGCTTAGCATCAAGATATATGGAAAGAATCTCCATAATTTATTGATTGATTCGGGAGCCTCATGTAATGTCATGTCACTATCAATAGCGCAAAGGTTAGGGGTAAGTCCTCAACCTTTTGACTAGATTGTGATATAGTTGGACAAAATAGAGGTGAAAGTCATCGGTGTATTGAAGGACATTCGAATGTAGTTTATAGTCAATCCCTAGATTCAAGATGTCATTGATATACATGTGGTTGACATTCTAGAGATGTATGGGTTTCTCTTGAGTAGAGAATGGACAAAATGCCTAAGAGGATGGTTTTCTATGGATTTCACTCAACTATGGTTACCATGAAAGGGATTGAACAATCAAATCAAGGTAGATGCAGAACCCAAATTGAAAATGATGGTCATAGAATACAATGCTCCGAATGAGGTGGCATTCCTCTAGTCTGATTTGGGCTCATACAAAGTGATGTAATTTGATATGATTTTCACCAAAACATCAAGTAATCAGGATAAAGAACTCAATATGTCAATCCCAAAGGATGAGATTGTGACACAATTCATAGATAACATGGTGACTAATTTGCAATGCTTGGGAGAAGAAGATGATCCTAGTATCTTACTCCTCCTAAGATTTTGTCAACTACACAAAGTTAGCCACTCTGAATTCAAATGCTCATCATGCCAAGAAGTGGTTGCAAAGGTGTTAACACATATGATGCAAAGCAAGGATAACCAAATTCTAGAAAAGGGACCTGTGGGAGATCAAAGTCATATAAACTCAACTAAGTTGATAGAGACAATTGGAGAAGAAATAGAAGATCTAAATTTATCATATAGTGATACTTCTTCAGAAGGTGGAGGTTTTTCTTCTCCCCCCCCTTCCCCCCCCCTTGAGGATGATTAAGATTCAAAGAAGAAGATGGTACATGAAAGGCCAAGCGTGGACTTTGGTTGTCATTCATCTTGAACTCAAAATAGATGAAATTAAAGAATTGATAGAGGAAATTCAAGACAAACAAGAAAAACATACATTTCCCCTATCAACATGTTACAAAGGGGAATCATCAAGTCCACCCTACGAGAAGTTGCAATGGGTTCCCAAGAAACAATCTTTTATCTATCAGGTGAAAGAGAAGTTAAGAACAAAAAAATAAAAGGTTAGAAAGCCTAAGGAAGATCCAATTTGGACACTTTGCTTCAATGATTCTAGATGAAAATTAGGGGTTGGAATAGGTATAGAATTGGTTAACCCAAAAGGTAAGTCTTTTTATACAACGTATCGATTAGAGTTTAGAATATGAAGCATTAATCCAAGGACTTCTCTTTGCACTCAAGAAAGAAGTCACAACTCTCATAATCGAAGGAGATTCTTAGTTGGTTATTTGGCAAGTAAAATCATTATACTCTTTCAATGACAAAAGCTTACTTTCTTATAGGAAAAGAGTATGGGATTTACTGGATGATTTTAAAGCTTTAACCATAAGGTCCATTCCAAGGAGGAAGAACATGGTGGCAGATGGTCTCACTATTTCAATAAGCGCATTACAACTACTCGAAAGAATGAAGTTGAAAAGATTTTTAGTAGAACTGGTTGCTGCTCCATCTATTCTAGACAATATTACAAACTTTCAAGTCTTTTAGGATCATCAACACATAATCGAATTTATTATGTACAATGGTCACTTTAAAGGGCAAGAAATTGATGATAATCTGGATGAAAAACCTAAGGATGATGAAATTGAAGATGGAAATGAGATTCTAAATTTAAAGACTAACACTATTCCCAAGGGGATGGTTGAGTTAGAATGCATTTTTGATCATGATGAATCAACGCTTAATGAAAGAATGACCCAAGAAAAGAGTATCGAGGAGTGTGATGAATACAACTTAGGAACTAAGAATGATTCGAGAATGGTCAGATAGGGAAAGTGTGCAATACACAAGAAAGGGAAGAAATCCTCAAATTACTTACTAAGTATAAATATTTTATTGCTTGGAGCTACAATGAACTAAAGACATATAATCTTGAGATTATAACCCATGGCATCCCGTTGAAACCATATGCCAAGCCTTTTGGGCAAAGATAGAGGCCTGTTAATCCTATCATTAAACCACTGGTAATAAAAGAAGTTAAGAAATTACTAGATGCCAAGATCATATTCCCTACTGCCATTCTACATGGGTGGCTAATTTGGTTCTCATGTGAAAGAAGATTGGAGAGATTTTCCTTTGTGTTGATTTTCATAACTTGAACATGGCATCTCAAAAGGAAAATTATCCTTTACCCTCACTTGATGAGGTTCTACAAATTGTAAATGGTTCAAAAATGATGTCTTTCTTAGATAGATATTTAGGATATAATGAAGTGATGGTTGATGAAGGAGATCGACTAAAGATAACTTTCACAACTAAATGGGGAACTTTTGCCTACAGGAGAATACCTTTCAAACTGATTAATACATGGGCTACATTTTAGCAAGCCATCGATGAAGCTTTTAAGGGATCGGTAAATAAGTGTATAGTAATCTATATGGATGATTTAACCATCTTTTCAAAAGATCAAAGCACTCACATTACTGATTTAAGGTGGATATTCAATAGATGTCATAGGTACGTCATTTCCCTCAATCCCAAGAAATTTTCATTTGGGGTCACTAAAGGAAAGCTCCTAGGTCATATCATTTCTAAAGCTAGGATCTCTATATATCCTAATAGAATTGAAGCTATTCTAAAGTTGTCACCTCCCCATAGTTGAAAAGAACTCAAGTTTTTCTTTGGGAAGATAAATTTTGTGTGAAAATTTGTAAGTGGATTTGCAAAAATAGTTTGTCCCCTTAATGATTTACTCAAAAAGGGAGCTAAGACAGAATGGGTTCCAGAGATTAAGAAATCATTCAAAGATATTAATGTAGCCATTTCTATGGCTCTAGTCTTAGTAAGCTTTGATTATGAGTTACCTTTTAAGATATATTTCTTTGGTTCTAAACACTCTTGTGCTAGGATCTTGATGTATAAAAAGGAAAAAGAAGATGAAAGACCAATTATTTTCATGAGTTACCCTCTAAAGAATTCTAAGTTGAGTTAATGTAACCTCGATAAACAATCCTTTGTGTTAATCAAAGTAGTGAAGAAGTTTTGTCATCACATATTGAGAAGTAAGGTGCATGTGATTGTACCTAATCCAACAGTAAAGATACTTTTGATGCAGAAAAACCTCAGTAAAAGGCAATGAAAATGGATGTCCATACTTCAAGAGTTTTATTTGGAAATTCAACCTATAAAATTAGTCAAAGGTCAAGGGTTACAAAAAATGATAGTTGATAACTAGGATGAATATGAAAAGGAATTTAAGTTTGATGTTGAAATAGATAAGGATGATCAGAATAAAATGGTTGTATCTGAAATTGATATTGGTCAAGGTGTGGTGACAGACATTTGGTATCAAGATATTATTTATTATCTTCTATAGGGCCAATTCCCTAGTTGGATGAATAGCTCACAACGTAGAGGACTCAAAATGAAGTGTGAGTCTTATATGGTACATGATAGAAAGTTGTACAAGAGAAATTATGAAGGGATCTATCTAAAGTTCTTAGGCTGTGAGAAAGCAAAGGAAGTCTTGGATTATTTTCATGAAAAGTACGGTATAGGACATGGTTCAACAAAAGCAACTGCTCATATGATTTTAAAATCAGGTTATTTTTGGCCCACAATATTTAGAGACACTTTTGAGCATGTACATTCTTGCCATATCTGCCAAACTAGTGCCAATAGAGAAAGGCACCCAGTAATGCCATTACAACTAGTGTACGAGGTGTGCCCCTTCACAAATTGGGGGCTAGACTTCATTGGTCCAGTTAATCCACCATCATCAAATAGGCACACATTTATGCTCATAGCTATGGATTATTGTACATGATAGACATAAGTAGAAACTTTCAAAAATTGTACTGCTAAGGTAGTAACAGACTTCTTGGAAGAACACATTGTTACTAGATTCAGAATGTCATTTGCTCTTGTATGCGATAATGGGTTTGCTTTCGCATCCACATTCTTAACTCAATGGGAACTTGAGAATCAGGTCATCATCAAGTTCTCTTCAAATTATTACCCACAAGGAAATGATGTAGTAGAATCTACAAACAAGAACTTGATCATTTTAATAAGATGATTGTTGAAGGAGAACCCTAGAGATTGGCATACGCAACTAAAATATGCCCTATGGATAGATCGAGTTATAGTCAAAAAATATTTTGGGACTTCTCCATACTTGCTTGTTTATGGACAAGAACCAGTGTTCCCACTTAACCTTAGGATTCCTATTCTGAAGTTCATGAGTGGACATGCCAAAGATGCTAAAAAAGTACAAATCAGATTGATGAATCTTTTAGAGATGGACGAAAAGAAGATAGCTACATTGGAGCACACGGCTAAACATAAAACTATCATGAAAATATGGTTTGACAAGAGAGCTATTATAAAATCCTTTAGGATTTTTGACCTACTTCTACTTTGGGATAAGGCAAAAGAAAAATCGGGCAACCATACCGAGTTTCAATGCTTGTGGCCTATTCCTTATTAGATTGCGAAGATCTTTAAAGAACAAATTTTTAGGCTTAGTTCCTTATAGGGGGAGTTTCTTCCCTTGCTCATAAGTGGGAAATTTTTGAAACATTATTGTGAAGCCTAGAAGAAACAAGAAATTAGTTAGGTTTTATTTCTACACTTAGTTAGATTTTACTTTTGGAGTTAGTTAGGTTTTATTTTCTACAAGTGTGTTTTCTTTCAGTTGAGATTTTATCTTGATGTATTTCACTAACCACTCTTTGGTTCCAATTTCAAGAAGAGGTATTTCTTTGTTGAAACATTTGGATCATTGTGTGTCTTATACCAACTGAGCAATAGACGATGCTTGCAGAAATAAGAAGACTTTCAGTCTTAAAATTCAGGGTTCTAAATCAGTGAGCTCTCAACACCTTGTGAACTTAAGAATCAATCATCATAGGTGTGGTTGAAATAAGGTAGTAGATAGCAAGGGATGATTCAAACTCCAATCAATTCAAATAGGAGGGGTCTTCTTAAAAGGTTTCTAAGATCATTGTTTAGCATGAGAGTTTCTAAAAAGTTCTAAAAGAGGAATGCAAGAGGTGTTCACTAAAGATTGAATCCAAGGAATGACACCAATGTCTTGGCTACATAGTCTAAGTGTACTCAGAATAAAGGATAAAGAAAGAAAGAAAAGTAAAGGAAAATGATAGTTTTAAGACTGAAGGATTCTAAAGATCTAAAATGGCAAAAAGATAAAATTTCAAAGCAAAGTATCTTTGCACTAAAATAGTGCTTTATCTAGTAGTAACATTACATGCTACATGGAGTGATTCTTCAAAATTTGCTAGAAAATTAAAAGAAAGTGATAGGTCGCTAAGAGCCCTCAAACTGATTCTTTCATCTGGTTAAGCAAGCGATCGGTAAACAACTTTAGTGAAGATTCTAAATGGATGAACCAGGAAGAGTGAAAAATTGTTTCCATGTTGTTGGAAGACTTTGATAAGACTGCCTCCTGAGATGTTGAAGGGAATGAATACATGAATCACACACTAAGCTTGAAAGTTTTTGGATCCTGGAGCTTGACTACAACATCATTTGAACTATGCTTGAGGCATTTGGAATTCCACTGGTGTTTGACACACATCAGAAGAATGTTTACTGGTGAAGAAATGCCTTTTTCATTTCTTCCTTTTTTATGGGCTATTTGTTGTGGTTCCACAATGCACACCCATTTCCTTACTAGGAATGGAGACCCCCTACTTTTTCAGATCGCCAGATTCACAATAAAAACCAAAAATTTGGAAAATTGGAAAAATTCACAAATAAATAAATAAATAAATGAATAAATAAAAATTGTGCACACCCGAGCACACAACATGGTGTGCAGGGAGGGGGCACACCACCCTTCATGGTGCATAGTGCACACATGCACAAGGGTAGAGTGTGCACCATGAAAGGTGGGTGGGGCTATATAAAGTCCCAATCCCCCTTCTCTCTGCACCAAGTTTTCATTTTGTGCTTCCAAATTTGCAAAGTATATCTGCTCTTGTGTGCATCTCCAGTCCCTTTGTGCTCATCTTCGCATCAACACCAACAGGTGCATGAAGCATTAACACTATGCACCTCATGGGTTGTGCACTTTTCTACACCCTGCACACCTCACAAATGCCGCACATGCACCACCTTTGTGTGCACCCCACGCTACATGCCCTTGCACCACATGCCCTTTTTATCGCTATACACACCTCTGCTCCATAAAACATTATTTTGCAAACCCTGTGAAACCCTATCTACACCACTCTTCACTGCACCGCCACTCAGTGCTACATGTACCCACTATGCCACTCCTCACCACAGACACTGCCATGCACTACACAGTCCATGGAACCTTGTGCCACACACTTGAATAACACTGTGCACTTGCAAAAACTTGAGCATGTGACCCTTGCTGTGGTACACTTTACCACATGTGACTCACCCATGTGCACCCTAACATGCACCTCACAAATGCCACATTGCATGCTCATCTTGACACCATGTGCACACCAAGGCCTTACCACACACAAATAAAACAAAATGCCATGTACACCTTATGCTGTGCAAGCCCTGCGCTACATGCACCACTAGGCTTCACTACACGTACACTAAAACCATGTCGCACACACTTTGTTGACCTGCCACAAAAATTATAATTAAAAAAAAAAAAAAAAGAAAAGAAAATATAAATGTAAAATTTAAAATATATATATATATATATATAAATAAAAATAACCAAAATTGAGCATCTTATTTTTATTTTTTATTTTTCATTGATAAATAATTGAATGCTTTTGCATTTTAGTTTCTAGGTGTTCATTATTTTTTTGAACTAATAAATGCCATTCTTATGTTGTGCAGATATAATGGCATCCACATCCAGAGAGAAAATGACACCTAAGCACATTGTGTTCAGATTCCAAGGCGTGCCATCGAAGTTGAGATTTCAGGATGAGTACACAAAAATTAAAGATACTGATTTGGGACATACTAACTTGGGAGAGTTCCTTAGAATTTGCAAAAAACCCATTGAGAGATCAACTCTAGTATCTACTTTGATCTATTCTAGGTTGGTGAGCATAGCTTTGCATCTAGTATAAGTACAATTATTAGAGTTGATTATGACACTAGCTCAACACTTTGTTCCTAAGGAAAGGGCGGTGAAGTGTGTGATAGGGAAAGTTATATTAGACCTTTGACCCAATGACATTGAAAGGGTCTTCCATCTCCCAAGGGTAGATCGATTGATAAGACTCTCCTATGAAGCAGCAGAGAGGTGGTACAAGGAGCACCCGAAAGAAGAATCATACATTATCCAATCCTCTTATCTCATTCAGAAGACTCCTCTGGGTAGGGTCACAGGAAAGGTGGACATGACTAGAGGATACATGAAGAAGGATATAGGCTATTCTATCATTCTTCTGAGCAGAGTCATGGGTCTACCACCAGCTGGCCATCTCAACACTTTCATGGTCAACTTTATTGAGATAATCAAGATGCCAAAGATGCCACTAGACTGGGCCACAACACTAAGAGAAAACTTGTGTGAGCAATTTGGGGCAGTCAAAAACAAGAAGAAGTTCTATATGACTTGTTATATGGTATATCTATTGGCAGAAAGGGCAACAAACTACACCAGTTTGTACAAAAGAGGCAACATGTAGGATCCTAATGCCTGGCCCTACATTTTCTACCCTCAATTGGTGAGGAAGAATCTCTCACTATAGAGCAAGGAATATAGAATCGTGAATAGCACATTCATCGTTGCAATCATCTGATTCATAGAGGGCAATTATGCAAAGAGGTTATCTTATGAGGCAATAGTGCAGATAATAGCTCTCAGGGCCTATTACATCTAGTTTAAGATATTCACATATCTATAGGTAGTTGGTGCATCTTTTAACCCTAAGAAGCTCCCTAGATATCCAAGTGATGAACTAGTTTTGCTAGAGATTGCATGGTAGATTGAGTCTGTGTATGACAAGGTTAGGAGGCAATAGAGACAATGCTAGACATAGCCCCTAGTCATAGGACCATACCAGGTGAAACAAAAGCAAGATATTCCATCCTTTGAGTGGGAGTGGGAACATTATCCCTTAGATGAATACAACTCTACCTAACCCTATTTTGATAACATTAGCAAAGTGGAGAGTCTAGCTAGTAAAGAATTCCATCATGGGGAGGCCATTGAAGATCATTGGATGAATGCAAAAAATGACTATGATGTCTACAAAATGGACTATTGTAGGATGACTTTTTATTTGGTAGAGAAGGCTCTCAAACTAAACATTCTAGAGGAAATAAGGCAACAAGATACATAGGAGTGTTTGGACCCCCTATTCAACTTGGACAAAATAGGAGAGAGACCCATCATGAATGCTAAGGTTGATAGGGAGGAAGGCAATGACATAAATCATGGGGTGAGCCATGTCACTAGAATGATAAGGGATTGGATTAGGAAACCCTTCCAACTTGATCCAATACCTGACACTATGATCATTCACACACAAGGCCACCCAAAGAAAGGCAGAGGGAAGAAAGTTACAATTCCTACCTTTGTGGACTAGTCTCCCATCATGCCAGAAATAGTATACCAATATGACCACCTAGTTGGATAGTATCACCCTCCAAAGAGAAAAGGAAAGAATAAGAGAAAAAGGAGCTCTCCTCAAAGGATTGAAACAGAATAGGGTGAAGCGCAAGCACCTTCCTAGCAATATGAAATGTCCCTTTACTAGTTTTGTATGATATTTGCAACCTTTAATCAGATCTTTAAGATCAAACAACTAATATCACAAAGATCCACCAAATTTCTCAAGAAACCCCAAATAGGGTATGCTGAAAATAGTGCCAAAAGTTTCACAACTTCACAAATTATTAATAAATCTGAAAATGGACATTTTTACAAAAATTTCAGCAGCATAACATCCTACAAAATTAAATTTACAGATCCGTATAGCCTTTACACAATAGTTCACAAATGTAGGACAAAAACTATGCTCATTGAGCTCCCGAAATTAACACAAAAATACTTGGAAACACCACAAAAACAATAATAATATATCTCATAAGTTTAATCATGTCCCAATACATATATTCAGCTCTATTTTAACACCTTAAAGTCTGAAATACAGCAGAAACCCAAAATGATATGAAATACTCAACTAAAAACACCAAACTCATACAAAAAACACACCCGAAAACCCACAAATTTGCATTGTTCAGCACAAAGGCAAACTCTGTATGAGCATGCACATGGAATGGCTTCAAACTCCTATCCTTAGCCTTCCTAGAAACCTACAAACTCCCGTTCTTGGGTCTCCCTGGAAACCTGCAAACTCTCGTTCTTGGGTCTCCTTCTCCACAGGTTTGGCAACCTCTGAAGAATAACAAAGAATGAGCAAAAATCAAGTTCTCCAATCAGCCCAAAATGCCTCCAAACCCCTTAAAAGAGGGCATAACCATAACTCATGTCCAAGAGAGGTTAATGAAACATATTTTAATAATAATTTTCATTTATTAGTCCAACGGTTTCCAAAGATTAACCCCTTTTTTCCGAAACTTCACTTTCTTGGGCCTGCCTGCCTTAGCAAAGATTATTATTTTTTAATTATTTGAAAAGGGGACATGACAAGTCCTCCCCTCCCAAAAATTGCTTGTCCTCAAGCAATGGCTGAACAATAAACCAATCAATCCACTTGGATCCCAAATGTAGTCATGAACTATACTACTACCAATTAACACAGGCTCTTGCAATATCCTCTACAATATGACCAAGAGGAATCCATAATCAAACGAATAATTATAGCTCCACCAAACTCCAAAATCACAACTTCCATAGTCAGAAACCCATGAGAAACAAACTCTTAGAACATCAAAACCCAAGTAAAGTGGACCACCAACACAGCAAATACCATCAATGCATTCCACTGGCCTATACGGAATGTACAATCCAACTCTGCAACAATGGTGAATACTCTCGAATGAAACTGTACCAAGTATGGAGAATCCACACACTATACAATGCCTGTAGTCAACACAACTCTATAGATCACCGACCACTATCTCATAACCATAACTACCATGCACCCCTAATGGTGAAAAGCCATCACAAGATAAATAGCAAGAATTGGAACCCAAACCAAATTTTCCTGCCATCAACTCCTCAACACAAGGATCAAATGCTAACTAATGTACATACCTTGCAATATAATGTTGATAAAAAAAATCAACCTTAGTCAACAACTCACCATGAACAAGTGATACAACCCACTGTGACTGATCACCAGCTAAGTCAGGAGAAGTCATAGCCAAAGGAGTAGAATCAATAACAACACCTCCTGAAGCATCACTCTGAAACTCCTGCTCTAAGTCATGTATTATCAAGCTGTCAACTGTAGAACCTATCGCCATGTCATGCCCATCACAACCCTCATGCTGAGGTGTCAAACTATCCCATAACTGATGACAAGCACTAGGAACCAAAGTACATCTTTGTATCATCATCTCATCAACATAGTCATCAAAGGTAAATTGATGAGTGTACCTCATAGTGTAATGCCGATAGAATGCGCCAATCTTAGTCAGTGGCTCAGACTGTAATCCAGATGAAACTAACTACAATTTATCATTAACCATGTTAAACTAACTACTACCTACGAAGATATCACCAAGAGAGTAATATTAATAGCAGGAACCATGCCAACTGTCGACTCACCAACATCACACATGATCTTTGATATATCTCTAGTCTCCGTGCCTTCATTACTAGAGACCACCACCCTGTCAGGCATATAACAATCTGCTATAACACCCAACTCAACTAAACCTGACTCTAGTGGGAATGAACCTGATATGCCAATGTTAGTATCAAGGATAGATGCATCCCCATCTCCACTATCTCTGACAATCTCAGCCATGGACATCCTCGGATCACCAAACACAATATCTTGTGACTGTATAGAATCAGGTAAAGATTGCAGTCGCTCTAACTCCATGGTCACCTTAGCCAAATGAAACTGTGACTCCTTGAAAGCCAACTATGTACTCTTAAGAATCTCAGAAGTCATCTCAAGCTGCTCAGTAAGCTCACTCACCTCATCTTCCTTGGCCAACAATGAATTATATGTTGTATTACCCCACTCCATAAGATAATCTCTATCGGCTACCAACTACATATAATTCTGTCTCAAAATCTAAATAGCCTCCCATAAAGAGTAGATCTCTGTTAAGGAAAGATAACTTCCTTCCTGCTCATCACTAGTAGGAGAACCCCATCCATAAACTACTAACAACTAACGAGCAACATCAAAATGTTGGCAAGTGATAGCAATGTCTCGGTCACTAACTCTCAAATGATTAGACACATGATGGCACTGGCTTGACTGTCTCCTACAAACCTCCTCTGATGCACTGTCTAAAGGAGTATAATCAAAGTCACTAGTCTCTAGAGTATTACAATCCATATCCTGTGAATCAAATCTAAAGCTCATATCAACATACGAAGTATCAAAAACATTAGCACTATTGTCCAACTCCTCTGTACCCAAGGAAACTAAGTTTTCAAAACTGCCCACTACATCCTCCTGGATGTCATCAATGCCAATATGATCCTGGGACTCATCTGTAGACACTGCCAAATATGAAAGATCATCAACACATTCCAGCAAGTATGGTCAACTAGATATATGAACAAAGCCAAACATTAGTGTATTAAAACTAATACCAACATCAGACAAGATACTAGCACAAGAAAAGATAACACCATGTAATCTGCTAATCAAATCCATGATAGCACCCAAACAAACACTGCTACCAAAAAGTGTTAAAGATCTCCAGTCAACTGAATCCCAAATGCCAATATAACAATCTCGAGTCCATATCCGTAAACTAGAATCAATTGGTAACTCAAGAAAACTCCTCACCTAAGTAATATGACCAATACCAACTAACTCCACATACCTGTCATGATGAGGTAATGAAGTCACAATACTATCTTTTTTCACCTTCAGCTGGCTAGACAAATCATGTGAAGTACTACCAGCCTCAACCTCATGTGGTGAAGCATCTAACTATGCCTGGTACTCTTTTTTAGCAAAATCATGAATGCTCAATGTCTGCTCATCTCTACCAGGTATCTCACCATCCTGCACAACAACATCCTCATAATCATCATCTGAACCCACTACACTGTAGTCACTGCCTGTTGTAACTATACCATCCTGAATACCTGTGGCATCACCCTTTGACGACCTGTAAACAATTGTCTCAATTTGAGTATCAAGTTGACCATTAATATCAATATGTGTAATATCATTTCCCACCACCTCCTGTGGCAGAGTAGAATCTGAGACCTCTACCTGTCTATCAGCTAGTTTCTCAAACTCTTCATGCAAGTTCTTGGTAATTGTGTCATTTGCCCTATGAGAAAATCTACCAAATAGAAATCCAGTCAACTTATCCACCTTAGCTAGGTTGGACAACATGTCATTCATTATATGGTGGTGCCCAATCAACTATTCAGACATGTCATGGCTTATTTTCATAAGTTTATCTCGAATGTCTAAATAACCATCCTTTCTACTGTTTTGACTCTGGATATCAATTGTCCAAGATTGTGTCCTCTGACACTCTGTACTATATTTGTCCATTCTAGATAAAGTAGAGTGTAACCCCAATAGGATATAACTTCTTCAAACACCAAGAACTAACATGCAAATGATTAGAAGTAGCATGCAACCATAGATTTTGACATGCAACTGATTAGAAACAACATGTAACCACCAAATTCACCAAGAACTAACATGCAAATGATTAGAAGTAGCATGCAACCATAAATTTTTTCATGTAGCTGATTAGAAGCAACATGCAATCATCAATTATGACATGCAAGATCTGAATAGTTGTCAAAAATGCAAGATCTGGGTAGTTGTCAAAATTGACATGCAAGATCTGCGTAGTTGTCAAAATTGACATGCAAACTTCTACAACCACCAAATTCACCAAGAACTAACATGCAAATGATTAGAAGTAGCATGAAACCATAAATTTTGACATGCAGCTGATTAGAAGCAACATGCAACCATAAATTATGACATGCAAGATTTGGGTAGTTCTAAAAACTGAAATGCAAGATTTGGGTAGTTGTCAAAACTGACATGCAACTTCTACAAACCCTCAGGCTGGCAAGATCATGGCTCTGATACCACTAAAATGTCCCTTTACTGGTTTTTTATGATATTTCCAATCTTTAATCAGATCTTTAAGATCAAACAACTAATATCACAAAGATCCACCAAATTTCTCAAGAAACCCCAAATCGGGTATGCTGAAAATAGTGCCAAAAGCTTCACAACTTCACAAATTATTAATAAATCTGAAAATGGACATTTTTACAGAAATTTCAGCAGAATAACAGCCTACAAAATGAAATTTCTAGATCCGTATAGCCTTTACACAACAGTTCACAAATGTAGGACAAAAACTATGCTCATCGGGCTCCCGAAATTAACACGAAAATGCCCAGAAACACCACAAAAACACTAATAATATATCTCAAAAGTTTAATCACGTCCCAATACATATATTAAGCTCTATTTTAACACCTTAAAGTCTGAAATACAGAAGCAACCCAAACTAATATGAAATACTCAACTGAAAACACCAAACTCATACAAAAAACACACCCGAAAACCCACAAATCTGCATTGTTCAGCACAAAGGCAAACTTTGTATGAGCATGCACATGGAATGGCTTCAAAATCCCATCCTTAGCCTTCCTAGAAACCTGCAAACTCCCATTCTTGGGTCTCCCTGGAAACCTACAAACTCCCGTTCTTGGGTCTCCTTCTCCATAGGTTTGGTAGCCTCTGAAGAATAACAAAGAATGAGCAAAAAACAAGTTCTCCAATCAGCCCAAAATGCCTCCAAACCCCTTAAAAAAGGGCATAACCGTAACTCACATCCAAAAGAGGTTAATGAAACATATTTTAATAATAATTTTCATTTATTAGTCCAACGGTTTCCAAAGATTAACCCCCTTTTTCCGAAACTTCACTTTCTTGGGCCTGCTTGCCTTAGCAAAGATTATTATTTTTTAATTATTTGAAAAGGGGACATGAAACAATAGGAAGAAGATGTACAAGGGTCTAAGGATAATAGAGCTACTGAAGTCTAGGATGACACTCCTTTTGTGCCCAACCAATTAGAAGAGGGAGAGAATCAACAAGTTATCATTCCTCCTCCACAAGAAGAGCCAACATCCACTTCTGCCTCTATGAAACAAAAGAGGATTGAGATCCAAATGAAGAAGAGGCAAAGGGTGACTAAGAGAATGGTTCCTTTCCCATCTATCCCTAAAACTATTTTAGGGGGAGAAGAGGAGGAAGAAGAATAGATAGATGAAGAGAAACAAATTCCCCTATAGAGAAGAACCTAGCTAGCTAGAGCCACAAAACAAGAGAGGAGGAGTACCATAGAGACATTGCCATCCACCAAAGTAGGACCCTTAGAAGTCTTTTCTTTGGAAAATGAAGTACAATAGTGGGTGGATGAGTGAGTGGAGAGGGCCATGAAATTTTGAAAATGTTAGATTTTGATTTTATGCTTGTGGGAACAAAGCTAGTTGGGGATAACATAAGGGATATCCCAACATGTGAACCCCAATAGGAAGAATGGATGTAGATGCCACCAGATTCATAGGGTCTGATCTTACTCCTGCATCTCCTCCACAAGTCACAGTGGTAGATAAAGGCTTGTTTACTCCTTCTGCCCAAAGTTCAGAAGAAGAACAAGTTCAAAAAGAACCATTACAAGAGGAGAAACTAGAAAAAATGGCAACCGATGAAGTGTCGAAAGAGGGAAAAATGGTAGAATATTCTCAACCACCTTCTTAAGATACTGAGCTGCAAGTTGTAGGGTCTACTAAAATAGAGAACATAGAAGAAGAGCCCTCACATAGGGAAAGTACTCTAAGGAGGAGTGATAAGGGGAAGGAGGTAGCAAAAAATACTCCTTCATCCGCGAGAGGTAGGTCTTCCAAAGAACGAGTCCAAAGGTGGCTCAGAAAAGAAATGATGAGGAGCACAAAGCCTCAATTCCATGCTAGTGAGGTGGATCTGATTGAATTGGCAAAGGTCCTAAACAAACCTGAGTCCCCAATACATGAAGCCAAATTGTTGGCATTTGTCAATAGTACATAAGATTAGGATTTGTTTGCACAAGTGGCCGTCCCTCCTGATAATATAGATACAAAATGCCTTGATGCACAAGATTATCAGATCAAAGAGGTCTTGCTTGGGAGGCCCACATTAGATATAGCTAGACTAATGGTGACCATGGGGATCAAGGAAGTATTTAGGAGTATAGAATAGGAGGACTTTAGCATTATGGATGAGGTAAGAGCCTGGAGCAAGGAGTTAAAAATTTTACAGGCAATAAAGGGGCAAAGGTACAAGGTTTTGGTAGATGTATACACTGCAGAAGAGTTAGACTTAATTAATGATTGAATAGAAAAGATTGCTAATAGTAATAAAGTAATGGAAAAATTACATGTGGAAATTCATAGGCTCGAGGACCAAGCCTGGGAGAAAATTTTGGAAGCAGAGAAGCATTATAGTGATGCTTTTCTAGATATTTTTGAAGATGAGGAATAGGAGAAGTTGTTTCTTGTAGAGGTAGTAGTAGAAAGTTTTAAGAAGATTTTTGTAGACACTAATAATGATGAAGATATCCAACAAGCCTTCAAAACAAAAGAAGCCTTGTTAGAATTGGATACCAAGCTCAAGGATTTTGCTGACACCTAAATTGAGGTAGAAAATTATAGACAGAAGGTCAAAGACAAATATGAGGCTTTAAATTTACTTGATATGGTAAAAATCACTAAGATTATAGAGAAATTTGAGGGCAAACATCCAAACATAGCTTTGGGATGAAAGGTAACAAAACAAAGATGCCAGAATTTCAATTTTGACACTTAGTAAAATTTTGAGATTTTGGACCATTTTGAGGTATGCAAGTCTGTAGCTCCATAGGTGTGCATTTCTAGAAGCTCTATCGATAGTTAACTGCCAGTTCCATAAATAAAGCTTTCCATGCATCAAAAATGCATTTTGACATTAGTTTAACCCTAAAAAATGCCCTATGAAGGATTAGCTTCCATTTTTAGAACTTTTAGACACTTCCACTTCAACTGAAGCCTTTCTCATTCTTTCTTCTCTCATAATTCTTTGTTTTTTAACATGTAAAGGCTCATGCATTGAAATGTCCCTTTTCTGATTTTATATGATATTTCAAGCCTCTAATTAGATCTTTAAGATCAAACAACCAATATTTCAAAGATCCACCAATTTCTCAATAAACCCCAAATCGGGTATGCCAGAAATAGTGCCAAAAGCTTCATAGCTTCACATATTATTATTTAATCTGAAAGTGGAAATTTTTATAGAAATTTTAGTAGCATAACAGCCTACAAAATGAAATTTCTAGATCTGTATAACATTTACACAACAGCTCCCAAATGGAGGACAAAAACAATGCTCATCGAGCTCTCAAAAACAACAAAAAATAGTCGAAAACACCACAAAAAACACTAATAATCTATCATAGAAGTATAATCATAGCCAAATAAATATAATTAGCTCTATTTTAACATCTTAATGTCTGATATACAGTAGAAACCAAAATTGATATGAAATACTCAACCAGAAACACCAAACTCTTACAAAAAAACACACCCGAAAACTCACAAATCTGCACTGTTCAGCACAAAGGCAAACTCTGCATGAGCATGCACATGGAATGGCTTCAAAATCCCATCCTTAGCCTTCCTGGAAACCTGCAAACTCCCATTCTTGGGTCTCCTTCTCCATAGGTTTGGCAGCCTCTGAAGAACAACAAAGAAAATGAGCAAAAATCAAGTTTCGAAATCAGCCCAAAATGTCTCCAAACCCCTTAAAAGAGGGCATAACTCTAGCTCATGTCCAAGAGGGGTTAATAAAACATATTTTAATAATAATTTTCATTCATTAGTCCATTAGCTTCCAAAGATTATCCCCTTTTTTTGGAACTTCACCTTTTTGGGCCTGCCTGCCTTAGAAAAGATTATTATTTTTAATTATTTGAAAAGGGGACATGATATGCATCCAATTAATGAATAAAAATGGATGGAGTCCTGTTTAGCACTAGTTAGATTGTTAGTTTGTATATAATTAGTTTGTTTTATTAAATTAAAAGTATTTTATTGCATTAAGATATCTCTCACTCTCAACACAAATTGAGGAGATGATTTCTTATAAATACTCCATTGTAATATGTAATTGAGGCTGCCATTATTTTGCAATAAAATTGTGCATTTGGTGCTCACATTTGGAGTGTAGTAATTCTTGTCTGAATGTGTCATATTTTTGTAGATTTTGTTCATGGAATTGTGATTGAGCCAAAGGTTTATTGCTTTGTTTTTGGTTGTGTGATCTTTTAGATTGGGTGTTTTCTATGGTTTGACGAATTCTGCTGACATATCTAGCTTGAGAAGAAATAATCAAATTGTGTCTACATAACTCTTTGTCTCACATGAGCACACTTTTTGTGGCCTTACGATTTGATGAACAGTGAAACATCATACAATTATTAAAGTTTCCCATTGATGATTGCATTAGTGGAATCAAGGAAGCACTGCTCCTACTTTCATTAGTTATCTACTGATTTCTTTGAAAGCTTAACTCGTAGATGTGTTGTTTTCTATAGCTTATTTCCATTCAGATTTCAATTTCATGTTATTTTCTTTATTAACCCCATTGTTAGAATAGGATATCATACTAGCTACACTGTTAGGTTGCATTCATAAAAAATCATAAAAATACAAAAACATAGTTCTCTTTTAGTGTTATTTTTTAATCAGTGTGCAAATTCTTCATTTCATCCAAAACCAAAATGAACCAACAAAGGCCTCCTCATGAACATTCACAGTTATCTTCAACTGAGTGGATTCCAGTAGGTCGCAAGATCTCCCAGAACCTTGGAGTCGATTCACAAAATCAGCTTTTCAAGAGAGAAGTTTGCAAGAATTCCTTTCACTTAGCATCATGTAAAATGACAGTCCAATATTAAGATGATCTTGGAATCAAGCAACTTCTTAAATTCTTTCATTATCAATAGTTCAATGATAGGATTAATAGTCTTTTCCTTTGATGGAAAGGTTTGGCATCTAGTTTCAATGGAATGTCATGCGTAATAATCTCAGGATCGTATGTTTTTTGTTCTTCATAGCTCCAAGAAATGACATCCTTATACTCTATAAGTAATTTAAGCTTGTCTTCCCTTTCCTGTGTGTTGCATGCCTTTTTGATCCTGACAATTCTAGGATCTTCATTAGTACCCAAATTGTATGAATCACATTCTTTGATCCCTTTTTCTTTGACAATTCTTCTATTAATTGTTGATTCATCGCGATCAAAAATACATTCCAATTCAACCATTCCCTTAGGAATAGTGTTGGTTTTTAAATTCAAGATCCCATCTTCATTTTCAATTTCATCATCCTCAGGTTTGTCATCTGGAGTGCCATCAATCTCTTGCCATTTAAATTGGCCATTGCACATGATAAATTTGAGTATGTGTTGATCATCTTGAAATACTTGAAAGTTTTTAATGTTTCCCAAGATAGATAGAGCAGCAACCAATTCTACTAGAAATATTTTTAGTTTTGTTCTTTCAACTGGTTGTAATGCGTTAGCTAAAATAGTGAGAGCATCTGCTACCATGTTTTTGCTCCTTGGAATGGACTTTATGTTCAAAGTTTCAAAATCATTCATTAGATTCCATACTCCTTTTATGTAAGAAAAAAACCTCTTATCATTATGGGAGTATACTAATTTCATTTGTCTTATAATCAACCGAGAATCTCCCTCAACTACAAGGGCTATGATTCCTTTCTCCAATGTGAAAAGAAGTCTTGGAATCAATTCTTTGTACTCTGTAACATTGTTAGTACATCTAAACTATAATTGATATGTTGCGTAGAAAAACTTACCTTTTGGGTAACTAATCAACTCAATACCTACGCTAGCTCCTAATTTGCATTTTGAACTGTCAAAGTGAAGTGTCTAGATTAGATCTTATTTGGGCTTTCTAACCTTATGCTTATTTTTCCTTATCTTTTCTTTCACTTGCACTTAGGATTATTTCTTGGGAATCCACTGTAGTCTTTCACGGGGTGGACTTGATGATTTTCCATTGTCAGTCCCTAATACTGAAATTGTGCATTTTTCTTGTTTGTCCTAAATTTTCCCTATCAGTTCTATAATTTCATGCACTTTGGCTTTAGAAGGGATGACTACCAAAGTCCACCCTTGACCTTTCACATACCATCTTCTTCTTTGAACTTTGATCATTCTTGGTAGAGGAGAAGACAAACCTCCACCATCTAAAGAGGTATCACTATATGATACATTTAGATCTTCAATTTCCTCTTCAACCTTTTCCACAGTTTCAAATGTGTTTATAGGACTTTGATTTTTTGTGGGTTCATCTTTCAAAATGTTATCACTCTTTACTCCCATCATCTATGTTAAAACATTAGTGACTACTTCTTGGCATAATGAGTAGTCAAACTCTGAATGGCTAAGTTTATGTAACCAAAAAAATCTTGGGAGAAGTAAAATATTGGGGTTACCTTCTTCTCCTAAACATTGTAAATTAACCATCATGTTATCTATGAACCGTGTCATGATCTCCTACTTTGGGATTGAAAACTTGGATTTTTCTTCTTGATTATCTAACCTTTTAGTTGAAATTGTATCAAATGCCATCACTTTTTAGGAGCCCAAATTTGATTGTAAGAATTCCACTTCATTTGGGGCATTGTATTCTATAATCATGGTTTTTAAGTTTGGCTCCACATCTATCTTGATTTGATTGTTCAATCCTTTCTAGGGTAGCCATAACTGATTAAAATCCATTGAAAACCATCCTCATAGGAATTTTTTCCATTCTCTACTTAGGAGTAATCCGTATGTTTTTAGAATATCAACCACATGTATATCGATGATGTCTTGAATCTGAGGGTCAACTATCAATTGCATCCAAAAATATTTCAACACCCCAATGACTTTCACCTCTATTCTATCTAACTATATCACTATCCGATTAGAGAGCTGATGAGTGACTCATAGACTTTGTGCTATTGATAGTGGCATAAAATTACAAGAGGATCTTGAATAAATTAGGAAATTATGAATAATCTTCCCATATATCCTAATGTTGAGAAGAAATCGGGGCATCTCAACCTTATCTTTAAACATAGTTGGCATTGCTTCCAAAGCATTGAGTTTTTGAGATATTGTATTTCGAGGAATAGTACTCATATTATGGGGTGCCTTTGTATGATCAAGAATATCTATGAGTACTTCTCATTGATGAGGACAATTTTGTAGCATGTCAAACATGGACATGTTGGCCTTTGTTCATTTCAAATCTACCACACTATACTTTTCATTAGACCAATCAAGAGTCTCAATATTGTTGGCACATTTCCTTGATTCTGAATTTTTTGTCCTCCATATGGGGGCTTGATTGGCACTAGAATTGTACTTGTTCTTAGATTAGAAGGAGTTGATTGTAATGCTAGAGGAATTTTTTCTATCATAGGTTCTTTTTTGCCTTGCATATTGTATGTATTTCGATTGTCATTGCAAAAAGTGAATGTCTCTTCAGGCTAAATGCCTAGTTCCTAATTGAATGGAAAAGAGAATTCTTCATTGGGTGATTGTTCTACCTATATTTTTTATGTAGAATCATAAATTTATAGTAACATAGAATTAAATTGTATAGGAGGGGCATTGTCATTCATATGTGAATTTTGATTCATCTCTTGATTTCTATTGTAATATGAACCATCGTCATACTAATTGATGTTGGCACACTAAACATTATTGTTATTATTATCTATAGGAATGCTTCCATTTTTTAGATGAGTGTTCCATTATCAATTCTACCTTTGGAAGTGATTGTTATGATCAAGAGTATTGAAATTGTTTCCCCCATTGTTGTTTCCTACATTTTTGTTGCCATCATTATCACTTCACTAAAATTCTTGTTATAGTTTTGACCATAATTATTGTTCTAAGGACCGACATTATTTCTTTGGAAGTTATTATTTTGTCCTTATAAAAACCTTAAGTGAGTTAGCTCATTGTTCATTTGTGACATGATCTTCTTTATTTAACCAAACTCAGAGGCAAAGCTATTATCTACCTCAATGGAAGGTGCTATCCTTTTCTCAAAGAAAGTATCTTTTGGAGGTTCATACCCTAGATATGTTAAAGTGGGATTTTGTGGAGTAGGTGCTTGCTATAATCGAAATGGATTTATAGGTATAAATTGGCTAGGCATCATAGGTGCTCTGATAGGATATGTTGGCATTGTTGTAATAGCTTTAGCTAGAAGCATCAATCCTCCTCCATTAGGATTGACTTTCTTAGTGAAGGTAATTGCTTCTGCAAAGACTTTATCCAATGTGTTAGTATTTTCTATAGGAATTCTTCTTAGAAAAATAGTAGTAAGATGGTCCATAGCATTTAGATAAATTTGAATAGTAGCTTCAACTGGTATAGTATATGGTTTTTCCAGCTTGTGATATGCCATATGAAAGTGATGGTTGAAGTGCAAAAACTTCTTAGCTAGGTCCCTTTTGATTGATGTGAACTATTGATGTATCATAGCTAGGTTGATGAAGGTCTTGAATTGTTCCAAGAATAATTTTTTGAAAGTATCCCAGTTTCTAATACATCTAGGTGGAAAATTAATGTACCAATTAAAGGCATCTTCCCCCAAAGAGTAGGGGAATAAGAGAACAACCACATTTTCATTAGCAACCTATTTTTGGTTACAAATTTCCTTGAATACCTTGATGTGATCTTCAAAAATTCATGTCCCTCCATAAATGATCATTGGGAAAAACTTCTCAAGATTCTTAGGAAGATCATTGAGTACACTTGTCAAGTTGATTGGTGGGTCTACAAGTCTACAACATTTGCAAAAAAGGCCATTGAAGGATTTGGTGGAATAATGGGTGGTCTTTGTGGAGGTGGAACTAAAGAAGATGATTAAATGTTGAATAGAAATGATAAAATCTAAGGTATTCCTTTGTCACTGTGGGGCTTGCGAAAATGGCTAAGCTCAAGGGGCTCATGTGCATTGGGTGAAGATCTTAAAGTTTGTTGAAATGGGGATGATGGATCAGGATTCTCTAGTTTGCATCAATTCTAGAAAAACTACACATTTGCAAAAGTAAATTTTCTCAAAAATATGGCACACGTGCACACATGGCACACCTTAGAAGCTCAGGAGCTCAGATTTTTTTTTGAAATTGCAAGTTGTTTTCTTCCATTTCAAATGTTTAGGGCTCTCCTTCTAGCTCCATTTCTATTGAGCTATCATTTTGCAGGATGCTTAATGACAAGAATCCTTTTGGACTCCTCTCCTAAAAATTTAATTTGGGATCAACTCCAAGGTTCCAAGTGATCTTCTAACCTACTAGAATCTTCTTAGTTGAAGATAAATGTGAATGTTCATGAGGAGGCCTTTGCTGGTTCGTTGAACAATTTAGATAAGATTTCTAGTTGGCTTGCTATTTCAAAATAACAACTACACAACAAGAAATATATTTTTGAATTTTATGTTTTATTATGAATGCAATCTAACAAGAAGTCTAAGAAAATAACTAAAAGGTAAAATCCTCATGGACATAAACTATAGAAATAATGTGTCTTCAAGTTAAGCCTTTGAAAAGATCGATGGGTAACCAATGAAAATAGGAGAAATGCTTCCTTAATTCCACTGATGCAATCATCAATGGGAATTCAATAACCATGAGATGTTTCACTTTTCATAAAATCACAAGGCCATGGAAAGTGTGCTCATGTGAAATAAAAAGCTATGCAAAAACAATATGGTGATCTCTTTTTGAACTAAGTACGTCAACAAAATTTGTAGATGCATAACAAACACTAGAATTAAAAGATAGCACAACCAGAAAAATATAATAAAACTATTGTCTCAATTACACTCCATGAACCTATATTCACAAAATATAACACAATTAGGAAAGAATCACTACACTCCAAATGTGAGCACCAATAGCATATATTATTACATCAAAAGAATGGTATCCTGGAATACATATTGCATTCCTTAATTTATAAGAAATCTTATCTTCAATTTGTGTTGAGAGTGAGAGATATCTTAATGTAATAATATGCTTCTAAACTAATAAAACAAATCTATTTATGTACAAATCGACTCTCTAACTAGTGCTTAATAGGACTCCATCCATATTTATATCATTAAATGGATGCATGAGCCTTTAGATTTCTTAAAACAAAGAAAGCATGAGAAAATAAGAATAAGAAATCTATTAGATGATGTAGGAGTCTCTAAAAGTGCCAAAAGTAAAAGCTCTATCTTTACTAGGTGTCTATAGGAGTTAAACTACCATCAAAACTAATTTTTGATGCATGGAAAGCCCTAAATTTAGAACTGGTAGTTAATTGTTGATGCATCTTTGAATACTTCAAATTCTTCCAATAAACCTTCAAAAAAGTGCACCTTGAAAGTAGTACACTTGCACACCTAGAGCACCTATGCACTTCACATACCTGTGCACCTTAGAAGTAGGTTCAAAAAATGCAAAATTTTACCAAGTGTCAAAACTGAGATTCTACCTTCTAGGTTTTGTTCCTCTTTATACTAGAGCTATATCTAGGTATTTTCCCTTGAATTTCTCAATGTTCTTAGTGACTTCAGCTACATCTAGAAAATCTATGGCTTCATACTTATCCTTTACTTTCTACATATAATTGCCCACTTTGATGTGTATCTCTAAAAAATCTCTGAGTTTTACATCCAACTCTAATAATACTTCTTCTATTGTGAATGCTTGTCGAATGTCATCATCATTAAAAGCTTCTTCAAATGTCTTCCAAAACTTCTCAAGTACTACCTCTAGAGATATTAACTTATCCTTGGAATCATCTTTAAAAATGTCTAAACACACATCACTATAATGTTTCTCTACCTCCAAAATTTTCTCTTGGGTTTGATCCTTCAGCTTGTGAATCTCTACGTGTAAAGTTTCCATTACTTTATTTCCATCCGCAATCTTCTCTATCCAATAATCAATCTTATCTAACTCTTCTGATGTATACACCTCCATTAACATCCAATATCTTTTGCTTTGATTTCCTATAGTGCCTGCAAGTCCTTGCCCTAGGTATGTACTTCATCTATCAAACCAAAATCTTGATTCAAAATGACCACTAGCCTATTCACATTATCCTACATATGTTGTAGTAGCTTAAGATTTCCCTGTATCATCTATACACCTTTTTCTTCAAAAATTTCTCACCATTACTAACAAGCTTTAAAAAATGGATCTAGTTGTATTGTCCCTTTATCTCTTCTCTCCATCATTGTGTTCAAAGTTTCGTCAAGATTTGTAGGATCTAAAGGACTAACAATTTCGTTCAAATATCCTTTTAGGATTTCATTTCATCTCTAAAGTGTTATCAATTCTACCCCATCTTGTTCTAAGAGCCTAAACACTTCTTTAATTCTTGTTGTTGTCATTAACTTAGACGTGTCCAATGTAGGTTTCCCAAGCATGAATTCCTTGATCTAATACTCTCTGAATGCAAAGGATGGATAGCCAAGTGAGAAAATAAGCCCTAGTTCCGATCACTCATGATAAAGGATAATGCTCATGCATCCTTTGGTGGTGACTCAAGTTTCCTAATATCTTCAATCAATTCTAGCCTATCCTCTTCCTTAGTAGTGAATTCCTACCTCTTGTTTCTTATGACTTCTTCCCTCAACCATCTTAGAACATGCTCTATTAGGGATTTTCCTTTTGAAGATGAATGAGTTTTCTTTGCTATGCTCTTTCCTTTATCTCTCCTCTCTGAAGTCTTCTCCTTCTATTAGGGATCCACACCAAGAGCCTCTATATTTGTAGAGTCCATAATTATCACCTCTATGTCTTGGGAAGTTTATTGAGGTTCTTCACTTATTTTCCCTTCCTATGATACTTCATTGACAAATACTTTTTATGGATCTTCCCCTTGTTCTTCTTGAATTTTTTCTTCTTCAATGTTTGGAGGAAGAGGGGTAGCTGATTCCTTATCTACATAAAATGTAACATGAATGGGTGATGGTGGAGCTACTTTAGGTCCCTCTGGCTCAGGTGGCAACTGACTCCAATTGTCCTATCGAGGATGATTAGTTGGAGTGTTCCTTATTTTGTCTCCCACCAACTTAGTGTTGATTGGAATGATATCAAAATCTAACATTTGAAAGACATCAATGCCTTCACCCTCTTGCTCATTGATCCATTGTTGTAGCTCATCTTATAATGTAGTAGGCTAAATAGGTTGCTCAAGAATAGATGGCATTGTAATTGTGGAGCTTTTTATCCATTCTAACTCTATAGCTCTTACAAGACAAGTCCTCTAGTTTAAAGGAAGGTGTTTCTTTTCATCCTCTTCATCCTCTTCTTCTTCTCCTGATGGGCTAACTTTTGAGATTAATGGGAAAGGAATCACTCTCCTTATCATCTTTTGTCTCCTCTTGACCAGAGTCTTAATCTTTCTTCTCTTAATAATAGATGGAGAGGCTTGTACTTCTTGTTGAGGTGGAGACACCTCTTGTACTTCCATTTCAGCCCTTGCTTGCTCTTCCTCTATTGGTGGCATTTGAGGATTGTCCTAGGTCTGCGTGGCTTCAATATTTTCTAACCCTTGTACATTTTCTTCCCCTAGCTATGGAGGTGCTTGGGTTGCTTCCTCTTCTGGCTTAGCTTGCTGAGGAGAAGTCTTCTTCCTCTTACCTTTACCTTTCTAAGCCCTATAATATCCAACTTTTCTATCAAGTTGGTGCACTATTTTCAGTCTCACTGATGACTAAGCTATAAATGTAGGCACTGTGACTTTAGCTCCTTGACCTTTAGCCGTGAAGGCTTGAGCATGGAAGACCACTGTTTGAGTAATTGAATCCAACTTGAAAGGTCTTTTGATCCTATCCTTTGTAAATTTGATGACATGCCTAGCCCTATGATTGATATATGATTTTTCTTCTTTGTCAATCTTGACATTCATGATAGGTTGATCACCAATTTTATCCCTATTGAACAACAAGTCAAGAAAATCCTTTTTATCCTTTTGCATAACCTTCAAAGGGATATTTAGTTTCAAGGAACTTCTTACCACATAAAGAGTCATCCTACAATAATCCCTTATACATATATCATAGTCATCTACTATGTTCATCTAGTGATCCTCAATTGCATCTTCATGCTAAAATCTCTTGCCAACCAAATATTTTACCCTTCCAATGTTATAAAAATAAGGACGATGAGATTTATATTCCTCCAAGGGATATTTATCCCACTGAGGCTTGAAAGATGGATTATCTTATCTCTGAACCATACTAAATGGTCCTATTGTAATAGGCCATACCCATTTAATTTTATGTTGTTTCCTAACTCTGTCATAAGAAGACAAGAGTTGTTGAGTGATCTCTAGTAGAATAAGTCTACTGCTAGGATACCTAGGGAGCTTCTTGGGGTTGATAGTGGTACCAAATACCCTTAAATAGGTGAATGTTCAAAACTGGGTGTCGTAGGCTCCAACCTCTAAAATCTTAGCTGCTACCTCCTCTAACATCCTCTTCACATAATCCCCCTTAATGAAATAGAGTATTACAAATATAAATACATCATTCACTATTCTATATTCCTTTCTCTACTCTGGAAGCTTCTTTTTCACTAGCTAAGAATACACTATATAGGGCCATGCATTTTCATCTTGCATACTACCCTTTTTGTGGAGTCTTGGATAATTTGTCACCCTTTTACCTAACAAGTATACCAAATATGATGTCATGTAAAACTTACAGTTATTCTTAACTGCCACCAACTACTCACCCAAGTTCTTATACGAAATCGAAGCCCAATCAATTTGCATCTTTGCTATCTTGATAGTTTCAATAAAGTTCACCATCCTAATATCTAGGTGCCCTAATGCTAGCAACCTCATGACTCTACTCAAGAGTATGATAGAATATGCAATATCTTCTCTCACGTAGCCTCTTGTCATGTTGACTTTGCCTACTTTACACCCTAGAGGAGACTTCTCAATCAGGTATGAGGACTGAATGATTTCAGATGCTTCATCTACATGTTCTCTGTACCATCTTTTGGCTTGGTGATAGGTTAATCTAATAAATTGATCTTCACTTGAAAGATGGAATACCTTCTCTATGTTCTTGGGTCAAAGATCTAGGATGATCTCTCTAGTTATGCTCTTTATGACCCTTTCTTCAGAAACATAATTCTCAACGAGTGTCATAATTAGCTCTGAAGATTGCACTGATATAGGATGTAATGTTGAGTTAACAAGTCTTGGTTAGATTAGAGTAGATATCATCAAGGATCCTTTGGTGGGTTTGTTGCACATTGCCAAAATTATGCTCAAGTTTGTGTGACAAAGTTTTGTGTCTTAGATCTCTAAATAATCATCTTCAAAATGTGATTTGGCTGGAAACCCTTAAAAATTGAACGCCATGGGTTTTGGGACCATCTTTGTAGTAAGGGAGGACAATGAAGAAGCCATTAAATCTACACAAAAATAATTTCAATTAGTTTAGAGTTGAAGAAAAATTAATGAACTCAAACACTAATAGAGACACAAAAAAACAACAAAAACCATAATAGTTAAGAAACATCAAAAAATGCTAATTTTATCCCTTCTATGCAAAAAAGGGCACACCTGGTGCACCTCTAAGGTGCACCTGGTGTGCCTTTTTCCCACATACAAATCAAATGTATGAAAGTGTGCACCAACGCACCTCATTTAAAGCATTAGTAAAAATAATATAAAGGTGCAAAACTGCACATCTTTCAAGTGTTGGCCTTTAAAGTTTTTAAAGTTTTTTTAAAGTGTTGAGGATTTCACATTATAAAAGGTGTGCAGTTGTGCACCTTAAGTTGGTCTTTTAACATTTTTTGTGTGAGTATAGGTGAAAGGGATCGAGGTGGTGCAATAGTGCACCTACAAGAGTTACACTGGTGTGAGTGTTAGAGTTCTTGAAGCAAAGACAATTTAAAGTGAAGGGGGTATGGAGGTCCTAGGCTTTATAGACTCAAGACACTATGCAACTCTTGGTGTTGTGTTACCACACTCAGGGATTTGCACTAGTGCACTAGTTTTCTTTACAAAATGACTTGTCCACTTTGATGATAAATTCTAGAATTTGGATTTCCATACTGAGACCCGAAATTGTCCAAAAAACACTAGATAAAACCCTAAAAAGACTCAGACCTTAGACTAGGGATCCAAAAGGTTGAAAAATAAAGTAGGGGCCCACCATTTCTAGGTGAAATGGGGCACAGCTTGTGAAACTAGAACACCCTCTTTATCACATGAGTAATCAAACTTAAATACATATGAATGCTCTTTACTGTCACATACTTCATTCAAATCTAATGAAGAGTCAACCGATCTTTCATCAACCTTAACATTATTAATCATAGAAGTATCTTTAGCATATGCTAAATTAGAACCATAAGATGTCAGAGACTTTCCAATGAGATCTATAGTATCCAAACCCTTTTAACATCATTTAGGCAAATAGCTAGTAAACACATATCAAATGCATCTTCATCATTTAAAAACTCATCTTCATATGTAGTTTCATCATACCTCATAGCTATGCCATCATTTTCATTGTTAAAATATGCACATGCTGGTAAATAAAAATCTAGGTGACATTTAGATGCATACCTTTTGAGATCATTCTCTAACAAATTTTAAATACCCTTCTACTTAAGAAGGCTTCATCCTTAGTCACTTCTTTTTCTCCTTCACAAATGCATGCATGAATTGACTAAATTTAAATATTTATAACAAAAAACTAATTAGTATAATAATTGGAAAAACTAATTACACCTTTACCACATATGTCTTCTCATTTTTTCGAGATTACACTTGAAACTTCATCAAACTCATACTCATCACAAGAATTATCATGTCCACTACTGCTACATTCCCTACTTTCCTCATACATGATATCACAAGATTCATTTTCAGTCACATATCCATTTTATTTATGTTTTTTTGTATTTATACAATTCCATAGATCTAGACTCCTCTTCTTCACAATCACAAGAAAAATTATCAGTATCTATAGATTCATGACATTCACTATTAGAATATCCAATATAATATCAATTCTAAAACACAAATAACTCTTGATCTTTCATGAAGGCACAACCCAAGAAAAAATGAACACAATAGGAAAAGGAGAATTTTATTATCAAAAATGATATTCTATTACATTTATTTAATTAAAATTAGACTAAACTATGTGCCATATGGGCTTATGATGCTATCATTTTCTAGGCAAAAACCATTGTCGCAGTACCTTCTCCCAAACTCCATTAAAAATTCCTTTACAAGGCAAGCAATGGCCTTATGTAACCTGAATTAGGTTTAGGGTTATGAATAAATTTTAGAATATGCCATTTGGTATCCATTTCCAAAGAAAAGGGATCTAGAAGACACATCATAATTCGGTGCAAAATTAAAAGAATCTAGAAATGGTTGTCCAACTTTCAAGAGGCATAAGATTTGATCTAGGACTCTGATTGATGAACTTTTTCCATTTTTGGAAATATCTCCAAGTGCTCTATAGCCCCATAGACTAAATTTTCTTGTCCCCCATTTTTTGGGATTGTACAAGGCCATTTAGTGCCTCAAATCTGACCTTGAAGCATTCCTAGGGGGTCTCTAGGCAACTTAAAAATGCAATAACTCTAAAAACATAAAGCCTTTTACCCCAATTCTTCTTTTGGAATACTTTAAATTACAAGAAAAATCATCCCTAAAAATTACACCCTCTAACTCATCATTATTATGGATTAATTACAAATTAACCTATTTTTTACAATGGCACATATCCTAAGGTGCTCAAATATACTAACCACAAAAATCCAAAAAGGGAACTATGAGAGATGGAATATTTATTTGGCCCAAATGGGTATGTAGAAATACAAATGAATTAAATAGAAAATAAAACTTAGCATATTTTTGGGTGATATAGGATTTCCCTTACATTACTAGATACTCTTACATCAATCTTCTTCATAGATTCTTCAATATGTTTAGCCCTTTCTAACCTTAACCATGCTAATTAACCAACTAATTAAATCAAGTATGAAGGTGTCTAGAAACACAACTAGCCATGAGAATGATTTAGCTCTTAAAAAAAGGGGAATATATATGAGTATTGTTTTGAATTTATTATACAATTGAAGGTTTCTCTAGGTCTCTCTAATTCCTACTCACATTCTTGTGAAATAAATGACCTGGTCATAAATCTCATTTTTCAAAATGGCAATATCTTCACAAACACTTTCATAACTTAGTAAACTATTATTAGATCTAAGATATGACCCCGTCTAAAACTTACACCTCTTTTACTAGTGCTAAAACCACTAAATAGAGACACTCTTTTTAACCACTTAATTTCCATGACAAAAAATGTACATGAAAATTAAAATACCTTAAGTGTTGATGCTAAAACTTAATCTATTGATTAGACACCATTGTAGATGTGAAACTCCTTCACATTCCATAAAAAACCATGTAGAACCCACACCTCCTTGAATGAGTACAGTAAAACCACATCCATGAGTCACTTTTCAATACTTAACTTCAATAAAATCAGAAAAATAAAACAAAAGTAAAAATTATCAGTCAAGAATTCATGATTTTATTTTCTCTTTCCATGAACTACTCACAAAACCTTCAGATGTACATAAGAAAATATTCAAATTCCTTTAAATCTTTTACATAAAACAATTGCAATTGGATAGAGATCTTAGAGTCACCACTCACACTTGTGAGAAAGAATTTAAAATATAATTTATTACTTGAAAAAGATGTTGGAATACTTTTAGAATAATAGGGGGTAAATTAGTTATCCAATGTCTAGATGTATAAATAAAACTTTTCACAACTTAGTGAACCCATAAAACATTCTTCATGCATGTATCCATAAGATTATGCAATCACTTAAAACTTGTAGGTTACTGTCAAATCAACTTGCAGAAATGTAAACATGAAACATAACAAATTCATAAACACACTTGAGAAAATGATTTACGTGGAGACCCAATTTGAGAAAACACACCAGTAACATGCTACTCCTTTTCACTGTTTTGAAGTGATGCCTTGTGAAAGGCCAATCCTATTAAAGGTTACAATACACAATGGGTAAAAGAACAACTCTATGTCACCCTTTTACAAAGGAAAAGGTGAACAAAAGTACAACTATTCACCTTCAATGACATTAAACTGGTATTATTATTTAGAATTTGAAAATGAAGTAAACTAATGAAATGTGTAGAAATGGACAAAGTTTAGGATTAGAATTTTTAATAATTATTTTGAATAAGAAATGATATATTTTCCTATTTTTAAAGATCAATTTTTAGTTGTTGAAAAATGTGGGAAATTAAGGGTCTATTTCCCACCACAAAATGACATGGAAATAAACTTATTTCCATTTGATCTTAGATTATGTTATAGATAACATATGTAGCTAGAACAATCAAAAGTCATAATAGGCTTTAGATCCATATTTTCTCTTTTATAACATTTCAAATCAATACTTTTCATCTCCCACGACATTTTTCAAAATAAATGTATTCCAACCAAAAGAAAAATTATAGATTCTACAAGAGGACTCTCTCCTCTAGAATGTCATGTAATTTAATTTTTTTTTTGGTATGATTTAATATTTTTTTCTTTCTCAAAATTGACATCTTCTAGAGTGTTAAAATATGTACTTGTTGAAGTTTTTAATTACAATATACTATATCTAATTAAAACACTATGAACTCTATATGAGAATATTCATGACTTTGAGCTCTATAAAATGGTGTTTATATGCTATTAAAAAAAATAATAAAAAATAGAAATAATTATTGAAATGTCAATTTTTTGAAATAATTTTATTTCTTTAGTAATTGGATACTAACTGGCATAAAACATGCATTTAATAGACATTTCTAATTGGAAAAGTGTGAGACCATATATAACTTAGCTAGAATAAATTTATCAAGATCATGTGTTTGAATAAAATTGATTTTTAGATAGAAATACTCAAATTTAGTCATTCTAATAAGTTAGCCTAAAAGGTGACACAACTTTGTACTTTTACCCCATTGTTAAATGTGACCCTTTTAAAGGATTTCAATCACCCTGTTAGGAGTTAGCCTTGTTAGAGGACCTTTAGACCATTCACTTGGAATGTCACTTGGTTAAAGGATTTACAAATGATTGTTAGGTCCACCTTAATCGAAAGGATTTACCCTAGACTGATACAATTGTTAGAGAGTAATAGTAAGGCTTGATCTAATAACAACTTACAACTTCATTTACAAATTACAAATTATTATTTCAGTCCTCCATTCTTCTTGGCCTTCATACATTTTAACTCTAATGGCTTGTTCACCCTTCAAGTCTTCATATCCTTAAGCCTTCTTTCTTAACATGCCAATGCAACCTCTTCTCTTAGGTCACCTTATGAAGCAAAACCCTTGACTATTTGTCTTCCTTAGGTTCTTGTATATGACATACTTTGATTTTGACCAACCATTCCTATAAATAGGAAATTAAGATCTTTTTTCACTCATCCTCCATTGTCCAATTTAGGGTTAGGATGGATTAGGTAGGATACAATGAATCTATGCCACCATATCTCTTAAAGAGACTTCTCCTTGAATCCTCTTTGAATTCTACCTAAAAATGGTATACCTTGAATTCTATGCCATCATCTCATCAACCTTATCTTCCATCTGGTTCACACATTCCAAAAAAAAAAACTTTTTAGCTCATATCTATTGAATTCTTGATCTTTTAAATAATGTAGCCACTCGACATTATCTAACTTCTGATGCTCGACATCCTCTATAAAATCACTTGGTATGAACTAAAGTTTACTAGTGCTCAGAATTAGTTAAAATTTACTCAACATCTATTGTTCTACTCAACATACACTAGAATAAAATTTTATTTAGTCCAATTAATTTTTTGCTTAGCTTGCACTGACTTTGTTTTGCACCTACTATCCACTCAGTCAAGATTTGTAGAAAAACTTTGTGTAACTTGTTCTTCCAAACTTTCTTAGTGTAACCAGCCTTTGTAACCTTAAGTAGATTATCAATTCATCATGTTATCACTATCTTAACTAATTCTTGTACTGATTTACATAGCCATAACTCAACCTTCCCTCTAGGTGCTATTGTCACATCTTTTTCTCAAATCCTCTTCATCAATCAAATAAGTGATAGTACTTAAATCATATAAGTAGTTGTCATACTAGAAAATAGTAGGTTTGACATCAGTGTCAAAAAAATGATTGAAGCATATTGATCATACTTGTATCGATCTGTTCTAAATAATCTTCCTCTTTAATAGTCTTCTTCAATCTATTTTCAACAATCTCCCTCTTTGGCATTTTCAACTAGACTGACGAGGTTAAAATAGTAAGGCAATACCAACAAGAAAATAATTCCTTGTATTAAAATCTCTCCCTCTATTAGCAACTTCCATCTTTTGAGTAGGTTACAAAATTCTTCCTTATAACTCTCTCTGAATTTCTTCTTACTATATCTCCCTCTTACTAGGTAGATGTTAGGATTTTTCATTCTTCATTCTTCCAATAAATAACTATCTCTCTCATCATTCTTGTACTTTCCTTTGATAAAAATTTATCTCCTTCAACAATTACTTCTTTGGTTAGTAACTATCTCCCTCTTTCTTTCATTTCCCTTGATCAATAACTATCTCCCTCTTTGACAACAATGCCAAAGACATGTCATATTAACATGTAGATATGAAATTCTTCAGTCTCTCCCTCTATCACCTTACTTGTGAGTGATTTTAATATTTAGCTCTTTGGTTACTTTAGGCAACTCCTAAAGTAAGATCCCCTGCATCAATTTGTAGTATTGAAAAACAACTTGTTTTATGTAGGGCACTCCTTTTGTTACTTAGATAGCCTTTGATAGGGCTATCACCCCTATTTTACTTCTTAGATACTCATGAGAATCCTTAAGTAATGCTTTTGTAAAGATATTAGCAATTTTCTCTTTAGTGTTGACATAGTGCATCTTTACCTCTATATCTTGAACTAATTCTCTCAAATAATGACATTGGATTGCAATGTGTTTAGTCTTTGTGTGCATCATGTGATTTTTTGATATATCAATAGCACTTGTATTATTAAAATAAAGTGTTACTAGTTTTTTGATCTCTTCCTTCATTCCTTTTGAGTAGTTGTTTGATCCATACAATGTTTGTGCAATTTACAATAGTAGCTACATATTTAGCTTCAATTGTAGATTGTGAGCTATAGTTTTATTTCTTTCTAGTCCATGTAACTAGCCTCTTGCCTAAGAAAAATGATCCTCCACTAGTGCTCTTTATATCATCAATGTTTCTAGCCCAATCAACATTAGTGTAAGCTCTTAATTCAAATTAGTCATTTTTCTTATAGTATAGACCATACTCCTCTGTTCCTTTTAGATATCTCATTATTCTCTTTAAAACCATCAAATTATTATCCTTGAGATTAGCAGAGAATCTTGCAACTATCCCTAAAGATAATACAATGTTAGGTTTTCTATGTACTACATATTGTAATTTTCCAATCATAGGACTATACAATGTTTGATTCACCTTGGCTGAATCATCATTCTTTGACAACTTGTGTCCTATCACCATAGGTGTACTTACTAATTTGGAATCCTCCAATCCAAAAGTTTTCAATATTTCTTTGACATATTTTGACTGAGTGATGTATATACCGTATTTCATCTGATATACTTGCAAACCCACAAAGAATTTGATTTCTCCAAACATAAACATTTTAAATTCTTGCTTCATTTCATTTGCAAAAGCCTTACATAAAGCATCTTGTCCTCCAAATATGATATCATCAACAAAAATTTTAGATAAAAAAATACCTATTCCTTTTTCTATTTTTATGTATAGATTACTACTATCACCAGTCTTTTCAAATCTAATCTTCACAAGATACTTATGAAGTCTCTCATACCATGTTCTTGGTTCTTGTTTTAAACCATATAGAGAGTTTTGTAATCTAAATAGCATGTTTTTATTAACATCAAAAAATCCTTCTAGTTGTTCTATGTAAACTTCTTCCTCTAATATGCATTTCAGAAATGCAAATTTAACATCCATTTGATGAACTTTGAAACCTTTGTATGCAGAATAATAAAGTAATGTTCTTACCCCTTCCAATCTAGTAATAGGGGAAATTTTCTCCCCATAGTCAATTCCTTCTTCTTGTGAATATCCTTTGCAAACTAATATTGCCTTGTTCATTTTTACTTCACCATTTTGATCTAGCTTGTTTTTGAATACCCATTTGGTGTGAATCACATTTTTGTCTTCTAGTCTAGGAAATAGAGCCCATGTTTTGTTATTCTAAATTTGTTCAATCTCTTCTTCCATGGTTGTACTCTAGTCTACATCTTCTAATGTATCTTTTATTGATTTAGGTTCTTTTATGCTCAAAAAACATGTATCATTTCTCAATCTATTTTTTTTCATTGGTATAGCATCTTTATATCCAATAATTTGTGCACTAGGATGATGTCTTTTGACATATTTAGAAAATCTTGGTTCAACTCTTGTTTCTTCATTTGATCTTCCATTTTCAAAATCATTTTGTGCATCTCTATCAGGTAACTCAACATTTTTGCTAATCTTAGAATTAGAAAGAGTTTCTTCTTCATTCTATAACTTGGCATTTAATTGTATCTCAATTTTTAAATACTACTCAAAATTCATAGGGTGTGACTCGGCAGTTACAAAAACTTGTTGTTGGTTTGTAGCTTGATTTGCATCATCTTCTTCAGTAGGCATACCTTCATAAGAGTATACAAATGATTTTTATTCTTCTAGTTCTTTCATAGGTTTAGCCTCATGTACTTCTATATATTCATTAAAGTTCACATTTGCACTTTCCAAAACTTTTTTAGTGTTAGTATTTAAACACTTATAAGCTTTACTTATTGTGGAATATCCTAAGAATATACTTTCTTCACTTTTGGTATCTAGTTTACCATTCCTCAGGTTTTTAAGAATGTAACACTTGTACATTGGATGAGTATCCATACCATAGTTCAAAAGGTGTTGAACAAGTACCTTTCTTGACTTGTCTATAGTTCAAGGTATAGAGAATTGTACTTCCAACTTTTTTCCAGTATTTCAAAGAAACAATTTTCTCCATCATAAGTGTTCTAGCATAGTCCATTGTAGATATGTTCTTCTTTCAATAATTAATTTTTTTGGAGGGTTCTAGGGGAAAATGTCTCTCTTTTGATTCCTTTTTTATTATAGAACATCTCAAACTCATTTGATGTAAATTCTCCTCCTCTATCAGATCTCAAACACTTTATACTATTTCAGGTTTCCTTCTCAACTCTTGCTAAGTACAACTTAAACATTTGGAAAGCATCATATTTCTATTTCAAAAACATAACTATCATCATTCTAGAATAACCATAAAAAAAAAAACATAATGTAATTATATCCTTTGTAGTTTTCCACTTAAATTGGTCCACACAAGTTAGTATGAACAATCTCTAGTGCACTTTTAGAGGTATGAGTTTTACTCTTAAAACTTGACTTTGTCATTTTGCCTAAGTGACATTGTTTGTATATTATATTATCAAGCTTCTTTAACTTAGGAAAACCTCTAACTTGTCTCATGTTACTGATACAAACCAAGTTATCAAAATTGACATGGTATAACCTTTTGTGCCACATCCATACATCATCAAATTTTACAACCAGATAGGTAGCATTCTCTATATCAAGATAGAATAGATTACTTCTATGCTGATCACCTTTTCCAATTAGTCTTCCATTTGTGTCATATATCTTAGCAACCTTGTTTTCAAATTCAACCTTACATCCCAAATTATTTAGTTGTGACACACTGAAGAGATTATAGTTAAATCTTTCAACATAGTAAGCATTGTCACATAAAATCTTATTTGTGAGTTTGATTGATCCTTTTCCTTTTATCAAACATGGTGCATCATTACCCAATCTTATACTATTTCTATCACAACAATTTAGGGTAATGAAATTAATTTTATCTCTAGTCATGTGATGTGAACACCCACTATCAATGACCCATCTATCATTCTTATTCACAAAATTCACAAGTGTAGTTGCCTAATATTCATCATATTCATCCGTCATTGCAATGTAAACCACTTCATCACCCTATTCATTATATTCATATTTTGTTTCCTCTTCAATAATGTAGCATGAATTTTTTCCTTTTTCCTTGTAGTCCTTGATGTCGTCTTCTCTAGACATCTAGCAACAACATGACCAGCCTGAATGCAATTGAAACAAATAATAGGTAATTTACCTTTGAACTTACCTTTAACTTTGTGGAATCTTCTTGATAGTAGTGCTTCAAGCTATTCTACATCCTCCTCATCTGTATCATTGTTACTGGATACATACTTTATCTCTTTCTTCTTCTTCTTCTTCTTCTCATCTATAGGACCAGAAAATGAGCTAATATCTAACATAGTATGAGCAAATAATAAACTCAATAAACATACATTGACACCCTCTAATCTACCATGAAAGCCAAATAAATAAAAGGAAGAAACATAATGTTAAAAACCCCCTCTTTCATTTGTAGCTCCCATGTCCTTCTTTCTTCTCCATGTGATGTAGCTCCAGTTGCTTATAATTCACACAATTAGGAATCAAAAGCCTATGCTGATGATATGAGAGTACTAGAAGAAGTTATTTTATCTTGAGAGAGAAAAAGACCAAAGATCTGTGGACTTGAAGGACCAAAAATGAGAAGAAGAATGCTCAATTTATAATCACCATGCAAGATGAGAGCATTGGACTTATCACCTTGGATATGTGACTTGGCAAGAGATTCTTTTGAGAATCTATGACACATAGGACACAAGATGCCAAGTGTAGGATTGTATGATGCTTGGAAGTAAAACATGTCTATAAATGGAAGAGGATCTATGACACACCATGCGATACCTCAAACCCACTTAAAGCCAAGAATCTATGACAATGGAAGCAAAATATGGACATGTATAAGGAATAAGAATATATGGATTATGAAATATCTTAGTCAAGTGTAAATGGAGAATCAATGATGTGTCATGCTCGTGTGTCATGATGACGTCAATATTATGTGGAATATTTGAATTAAAAGTCCATTATTTCACACAAATAGAAATTAGTAAAAATAGAATTAATGGTGGAAAATATGACTTAGGAAATTGTGAATTTACATGGTTTGCAAATGATGAATCAATTAATTAATAAAATTAATTAATTGAGGATGATAATTAGGAAGAATAATTAGTAAAATGACATAGGATTGAATTATGGGTTATTTAATCCTTTAGGGAAAATTAGTAGATGACTGGCCAATTTGATTAAATAAGTGTGACAATATTCTTTGATGAAATTGTGACGATTATTGAGATTGACTAGGAAGATGATAGGTAGATCCAAGCCCATGGTCAAATTAATTGATTGATTAAAATTGATAACATTCCAAGGACACAAGACATGAATTAAGGACATGTAACACTTAATTAATATCGTAAATGTTGTAGGATCGAGATTGATTAACATAGTTGATCATAATAACATCAATGAACACTATCAATGTTATTAATATGGTTTTATGATCTCATGATCTAACATTGAGGGACTCAACAATGTCCATGACTGAAAGATAAGAATGATGATTTGACCTAGCATTGAGATCTATGACAACACTAAGGTCAGATTGATAAGTTTGATAGATTGATAGGTTTCTAAGGCACTAAAAGCCACAACAATGCCTAGGATTTGACAAATGATGATAGATTTAGGATTTTTGACATGTTCCAGGTTGATCAAGACTAATTTTGGGTGATTCCAAGTAGATTTGGGGCGATTTTGGGTTGATTTGATTTGATTTTTGATGATAATAAAATGGTTCCAAAATGATTTACAATTGATGGGAAAGAGGATATGAATGATGATAGACACTATTGAGATATGATCAAGTTGGCCAAAAGATCAGAGTTAGTGGAATGAGAAAATGGGATGAATTAGTATGAAAATGTGATGAAATCATAGATTCAAACCATTTTTGAGCATCTACATTTCCCCCTCTTTGATACAATGTGATTTAAAGTGTTGTGCCAAAGAACACTGATGAGAAAGCCATAAAAACATGCCCTAGTAGGACTGATATATATGGGTGCCCCCTTAATAAATTGAATAAAATAAGAAAATGATAGGTCAAGTTGTTGACAATGAAAACACAAAGCCATAGCAACTGACGTATCGCAAATCAGAGCTAAAATGTGAAAGTTATGAGGTCTAGAGTATAGAATGAGGTCAGTCAGGGGCTTGTCTGATCTCCCCAATTATAGAATATATTTTAATAGAAAATTAGAGTTAAATAATAATAATATGATATAAAATCATTTAATACATATATTTTGATATATTCAAATATAATATATATAATACTCTATGAGATATATATATATATATATATATATATATATATATATATATATATATATATATATATATATATATATATATATATATATATATATATATATATATATATATATATATATATATATATATATATATAAAATGTATTTTAAATACTATAGTATATGATGATTAAATCTATATTATATATTAAAATAAAAATGTTTTTGATTAGATAAATAGGTTTTATAAGGACCCTGAAACCCAAGAGTTAAAACATAAGGCTAAAAATAAGAGTGAAAAGCCCAGCCAAAAGAGTTCAAGTTCAAAGGCTAATAATAAGCACACGGCCCAGCCAAAAAATAAAGAACATAGAAAAGACTAGGAACAAAAGCTACAAGAATCGACAAAGGAAAAAGCCCTGAAAAAAAGCCAAAAAAAGGCACAGATAGAAACAAAAGAATAGGCAGTGGATTAGTTCTCATTCTTTCTCTCCAACCCCTACATGACCTGAGTAGCCTCATAGGCCATTTGGTTCTCCTCAGCCTCTTGCTAGTGCACGCTTTGATCCTTCTAGTCCTGAACATTGTTGATGTTGTCCTTTATAGGGTTGACCACTAGTCAGCTGGCTTTTTCCTTGTCTTTTCCTTCCTCATCTTCCTTCATAACTCTATCTTTGATCTAGCCAATTAAAGATATGATGTTGTTGTTAATGGAGCTTAGCAACAAAATCATCTGGTTTTAGAGATTGTGGTTGTAGATCTCAAGGTTATTAATCCTTCTCTTTGCTAGACTGAGCCTCTCACCATGGCTATCTCTATTATTAGAATCCACTCCATTCTTGTATTCCTCCATATGACCCACCTACTCTTTGACCTCCTCCAGGTCATGGAAAAGCCACTTGATTGATATGAAGTTATCAATTGTACTATTGTGGGCATTATTGAAGAGGTTCATCCTAGTTTTCCTTGCTTTATTTGAAATAGCCACAATCATTGGGTCTATTAGTTCTTCAAGCCATGGCCCTTCTTTGGTTTCCATGAAGACCTGCGAGTTCATGGCCTCTCTAAAAATGCCCATTTTCGAGGTCCTAACATTAAAGTTTTTCCAAGCTTTCCTTGTATCTTTAACTTGCACCTCCCCTTCCTCGATCCCAAAATCCATTTTTACCTCCTTAGGTTGGGCTTGAAGGTGGATAGGAGAAAGAGGCAGCGAAGACATATCCAGTTCTTGCTACATTCTCTCATCCTCCAGACCCTCCCTCTTGCATTTCTTCCCTCCCTAGTCTTCTTTATTTTCCTCCTGCATCTCCTTTTCCTCCTCTTTTGTCTCCACATCCTCCTCATCATCACTGTCAACCTTGTCATCCTTCACAGGTTGCTTCTACCCATGAACCCTAGGGCTTTTTCTACTAGGGGTTATGGAAGAAGGAAAATTCTTGACCTGATGGGTGACTTTTTTACTAGTGGAAGAAATCTCACCATCCTCAAAGCTTAAGCTCTATATATCATCTGAGTCTGAAGAGAAGCTAGAACTTCTATAGGTCACATTCTCAGTCAGAGGGGGGGCATTTCTTATTATCTAAGCCTTAAAGTGCTCATAAATAAGTAGCAAGAGCCCCTCATGCAGAGTGGGGTTATCAGTGGGCTTCTTTTTGAAGCTATCCATCACCTTGCTCATGGAAGTTAACAAGTAAAAAGGAAAAGAAATTTTATAGCTGTGCTAAAAAAGATTCAAAAGAACAAAGTGGTGGGTTCAAGCCCAATCAAACCTAGGGTCTAGAGTAATGTACTCAATTATGACTCTCAGAACATACCTCCACAGTTTCTTCATGGTATCAGGAACATAGTATGTACCAATCTTCTTTAGGGCTTTCAGTTCCTCTACATCCTTCACAAAATCCCACACAGACTTAGCTGAGAGCTTCTTTTCCCTAAAGAACTTAAAACCCTCAATCAAGATTTTAGAAACAATCGATGTCACCTCCTCAGTGATCATGAAAGAAACCCATTCACCTTAACTCGTCCATCCTTCCATGATCCAACCATACTGGTGGTCACCTCCTAATCAAATCCATTCAATTTTGTAATGTATCTGGTAATCCCGCCCTAATCCAGCTTCTCCCAAACTTTTTCCCTGCTCCTCCATTTCTCTATTTCACCCACTAGCTCCTTTCTACACCTTTCGCCTACCATATCTACACTCTGCACACCCTCAATTCTCATATGCACCTAGCACTGTAACTGATAGGAACCTCTGTGTATTAGCAAAATGCAAAAAGAATTAACCTTTCTATTGTTCCTATTGCAAATGCAAAAAATGACCCACAAAGTGTGTCAAAAAGTCTCTAATAAATTATAGCAATTATGATTTCCCATGCTACCTTTCTAGGAAGTACCCTTTCCCCTTAATCCATTCATACTCATAATTACACATTGATCTTCTCCGTACTTCCTTGGATCTTGTCCAATTTGATCATGCTTTTGACATCTGCTAGCCAACTGTTTCTGGGATGCCATGTCATTTTTTGGTTTGCGTCGATCCTTATGTTAGCAAACCTATCGGCTACTAGGTTAGCTTTCTAGAATATATGAGTGACATGGACTCTATTAAATTTGGAAAGAGTCTCACGTGTCTCATCAATAAGATTTGCAATTGACCATGATGGCTGAGAGTTGCCTTCTATACATTTTATAATGTTGTTTGAATCCCCTTCAAGCCAATGGTTAGTAACTCCAATTTTAAAAGCTAGTTTGACAACATTATATGCAGCACTCACTTCCGCAAAGTGGTTGGTTTGAAATCCCAGCGGGAGGGAAAAAGCCACAATACCATCACCATTTTCATTCCTTATTATGCCTCCACTTCTCGAGGAGCTAGGATTTCTCTTGGAAGCTCTGTTGAAGTTGGCTTTATGCCATCCTTCTGAGGGGAGAAGCAATTTGGCTTCCTATCTTTTTGTCTTTTTGTCTTTTGCCTTCTCCTTTTTTCTGCCACTTAATTCTATATCTCCCCCTTTCCTCACTAAATAGTTTTCCTTAATGTTAGCAAATATTAAAATAATAATGTTATAAATAATTAAATAGTATTATTAATTATAAGAAAGATGATTCATATAATTAATATAATATATATAATCATTAAAATAATATATAATATATATTATAATTACCTTATTAACATAATTAAATGAAAGGACACGACTCTATGAAATGCACGTATAAATATAGAATATCAAATAATGAAAGGGATATCATATAGAATACTATTAAACTTATACAAATAAGAAGGAAAATAAATAAATGTTCGAAATGAGACATTACAAGTGGTATCAGAGCCAAGTTCTTTGGACTACCTTTCAGGGTTCCATGCAATTCACATTGGAATAATAAAAAAATCTGACCACATTTGCCAGTCATAATTGAATGTTACTTTGTATTGTTTGAACTGGTGAGGAGATATATTAGAAAATGAGCTATGAAAGCAACATAGTTTGTAAATGCGAAATGGATGTTCTATGGAAGTCATGACCAGCTCACCCATTTTGAATATGATGGCAGAAATACCTAATAATTAGGTTTTTTTTTTTGTTTGTCCATGTTACTCAAATATTCAAATTGTTATTCCTTTGAAGCCATCTAGTCAGAAATGATGGGTGCATCTGAATTTGACAAAAAATGTTATTGCTTGAATGATTTTCTTTCACTAAAGATGTTGAGAAACCCATAAGAGATTTCCCTTTGGTGGTAGCTTGTACAATATATATTACCATGATGAAATGTTTGAATCTGTATTCCACATTTCTTAAAGTTTCATAGGCTCTTATTTTCCATGATTTGGATAGACTTGTATGCACAATATTTGAAGAAAATACCTGTGAATGGATAAATTTGCAATTGAGATTGTGATCAACTCAGCCTAAGATCCAAAATGCGTGACAAATTTTGGAAGGCCAATGTGAAGTTATGTTGTTGTATGGAGCGATTCCACCACACAAAACTACATGAGGATAGACAAAAAGGGTGGTAGCTACCCCATGTGGAATGATAAGTTTCAAACAATAGTCTGCAAGAATTATTTGCAGCAAAAGGCTTCTTTTCTCTTGGTAGAAATATGCTACAAAAGCATGATGGGAAGGAAGATGAGAGTGGGAAGCACTCGGGTGCCCTACGCCAATGTTTTGGAGGGTTTCACTAAGCCTGATTCAATCCATTTTTTGAGCTATCAGATTAGAAGGCTGAACGGGAGGCCTTGAGGAAGTCTTGATTTGTCCCTCAGATTTCTTGACAAAACTGATGCTTTTCTGCCAAGTTTAAGGCCGCAGTTTTAGATGAAATTCTTAGCTTTTCCCTTTTAGAACTCAACAAATGCATCAAATGGATATCAACACCATGATCATCTAATTCATCTATTCAATTTGCAAGAATCTATTGTGAGATACAATGTCCCATCCTCAAGGACATGAATGGAAAGGAGAGTGATGTATTAGGTTTTGTAAATGAAACTGATACAAATGCAGATATTAAAACATACTTTAAAGACCAAAACATATAATATGGAAGTCACAATGATTTTGAAAACAATTTATAGGGGTCAACTTTATAGTAAGATCGATACAAAGAGGGTGTAAAGTGGGTAAGTCAAAATAGAATTAGAAAAGAATCTAATTTGAAATATCCTTTGTCTTATATAAAGTTATTCTAATTCTAATTCTAATTATAATTATATATATATACATATACATATATATATACATATATATATATATATATATATATATATATATATATATATATATATATATATATATATATATATATATATGTATATATATACATATATATATGTGTGTATATATATATATACACACACACACACACACACACATATATATGTATATATATATATGTGTGTGTGTGTGTATAACTCAAGAATTTGGATATTCTTGAAAATAAATACAAATTTCATATATTTCTAAGTATAGAATAAATACTTGGAGTCATTCATAATATTTTAAATTGTAACTAAGAATGACTTAAAGGTCATCCAAAATGATGTGAGTGAATCCGATTACCTGCTAAGTAGACCCCCTTGATGGATGACAAGTGCTGCCATCAAGGCCAAGAGGGCCAAAGTTTCGCTCTTGGGCTTAGGTAGGATATTTTAAGATTACCATCTAAGTAGATCACCTTGAGGGATGCCAAAGTATTTCTGTCAAGGCCAAGAGGGCAAATTTTTTTCTCTTGGGTTTAGATTAGATTGGGAAAAGAATGTTAAGATAGACATCTAAGTAGATCATCTTGATGGAATGGTTGAATGTTTCTATTAGGGCTAGGAGGGCCAAAGTTTCACTCTTGGGCTTAGATTGGTCAAGTTAAGAACCATTGACATCATGTCAAACTAATTCATTTAAGAATCTTCCAAGTAGACCACCTCATTGGATGACTGATGCCTTCTATTGAGGCCAAGGGGGCCAAAGTTTCACTCTTAGGCTTGGTAGGATATTGGTTTAGAACTAATTTATTATGACCCATCTTTTCTTTAGAGCTATTATATACATGTACATGCTAATAATTATTTGTGCTTATAGGATCCGTGATCAAAATCATACTAGGGAAGTATATTTCTTTAAATCATTCCCTTTACTCTACTTCATTGTGAGAAATGAATTATAGAGAATCTACGTCGTGTATGCTTTGTGCCTTCATGCATCATCTATCTACATCATGTATGATTTGTGTTTTCATGCAGTCATGTGCCTACTTCATGCTTGCTTTGTGTATTTATGCATCAATATGTATATTCAATAAATGCTTATATTTATGGATATTAACATTACATGTAAATAGTTTTATAAGTTGTCTTTGCCTGAGGACAAGCAAATTTTGAGAGGGGAGGACTATGATGTCCCCAATTATAGAATAGATTTTAATAGAAAATAACAGCTAAATAATAATAATAATATGAGATTAGTATAGATAAATATACGATATAAAATCATTTAATACATATATTTTGATATATTCAAATTATATATATATATATATATATATATATATATATATATATATATATATATATATATATATATATATATATATATAGATATATATATATATAAAGTATTTTAAGTACTGTAGTATATGACAAATACATCTTTATTATATATTAAAATGATAATGTTATAAACAACTAAATAGTATTATTAATTATAAGAAAGATGATTCATATAATCAATATAATATATATAATCATTAAAATAATATATAATATATTTTATAATTACGTTATTAACATAATTAAATGAATGGACATGAATCTATGAAATGCATGTATAAATATAGAATATCAAATAATAAAAGGGATATCATATCGAATACTATTAAACTTATACAAATAAGAAGGTAAATAAATAAATGTTTGAAATGAGACATTAAGCTTGAGAGTAGTTTAATGGTTTAACACTCAAGAAAGTGAAAAAATTATGAAAAAGATAGCTGAATTTTGTCACAACAAAGATATGAATCCAACACAACTGACAGATTGCAAATTAGAGTTGAAACACAAAAGTTATAGGCTCCAGAGTGCAATATAGGGGCTATGGGAGTAGTTTTGAGCATCTAACTACCCCAAGTGTACCCAAAATGCACCCAAGTGCACTATGATAGTCCCAAGTATGCCCTAGGTGTACTTGGGAAGCCCAACTATGCTCCCAAAAGGCTTCGAGGGCCAAAATTAGCCCGATTGGGCTTAGAATGACATGAAACTTTGCGTGCATGCCCAAAATGATGGAAATATGGCATAACATAAGTGAAATCAGTCAAACATGGTCATATTTGGTCAAAAATATTAGAATGAGGTGAGACTATGTGGAAAGCCATAGAAGGTTGACAAACAGTGTAGGATGATGCAAGAATGCAAGATGAAGATGTTTGGTGTATCAAAATACATGATCATGGTGGTTGATGAATGATAAAAGATTGAGGAGATGAGATGAGGACCAATTAGAATGAGATGAAGAATTTTTCTTTCAAAAAGTGCACTATATCAAATGGAGCTTTATTTTGATATGGAAAATAGAATGCAACACATCATGGCATAAAAGGCCAGAGTACAAATGCAAACCTTTTGCATAAACAAACATGATGTAGATACAAAATGAAATTTTCCTTCCTAAGGAATTTATACATGCCCAAAACTCTAAAAAGTAAACTATTTAATAGATAGAAAAAAGAAAAAGATGTCCATGAACCATCCCAACCACTCTCATAGATTAGTTTATATCATCGAGTGGCATAGTTACATGATCAAAAGAAAAATAAAGCAAAAATAAATCACTCACTAAATAGCATGAGCCTATAGCTATTCTTGTCCATTATTACTTACCTTTTAGTGATTTATGTCTTCAGATAGTGCTTGACAAGTTGATCATGTGATAGTTCTATTTGTGGATTTAGTTGATAGGGTCATAGTGACACCTTGGATTAATTGTTGGTTCACATTGCTCAGATAGGTGTGATTGTCATTGAAGTATGGTACTTTGAGTTTTAGTCTATGGAAGTGGAAGTGTTTAAGACAAAGGAGTGATATCAATAGTGACTATTTACAAGGTTTATTACAAATCTTTGCTGGGTGTTGTGATTTTTAGGGGTTTTTTGAGGATATTTGATGTTTTTGTGTTACTTATTTCTTCAGGACATTTTACAATTTTTAGGATTTACTTTAGGACATTTTATGATGTTTGGGGATTTTTTAAGGAAATTTTATGATTTTTAATTATTATTTCAAGACATTTTATGATTTTTAGTGATTATTTTAGGACATTTTACAATTTTTAGGATTTTATTTAGGTCATTATTTGAATTTTTATGATTTTTTAGGATCATATTTAAATTTTTTAGGATTTTCCTAGGATAATATTTAAATCTTTAGCATTTTTTTAGGATCATATTTGAATTTTTAGGATTTTTTCATGATCATATTTGTATTTTTAGGATTTTTTCTGGATCATATAAGCATATAGAAGTGTTAGCTCCAATCCGATATGCAATAATTCTGATGGATAAGAAGTGCTTAGGGCTATGCGCCCAGTTCAAGTTCAAAGTCATGCACTGTATAGGTAATATTCCCCCAAACAAGATGCAAACTATGTACAAAGGACAATGACAACATATGTATAGACTAGTGATGCTTAGGTTAGATAACAATGGATATTAGCTAGTTCATGAGCCATGATCAAGGACTAGGGATGTCTTGCAATACGAAGGATATGATTAGGGAATGAAAAAAGGGGGAAAAATAAATGGAATTCTGATAGATGGTGGAGCAATAACTAATTACACAGGTGTCTGTTTGCCAGGTTTCACAATGGTACTTGCCCAAAGTGCCCGTTTGCTAGGTTTCACTTTTAGATGGAATTTTTCTCTTGACTCAAATTTTCATGCCAAGATGCCTTTTAAAATTTTTTTTAAGGAATTTTAGACATAATCATGAATGTTGCTAATGACTACTAAGAAGAAATTTATTATTGGTGTTGTTAGTTGATAATCTCTAGATCCATGTCTGACCATAACTATGCAATATTCATTTTGAGTTTGTAGCTAAAATCAAACCACTAGAAAGGCCTCAAGATATACCTTCATGTATTGTATGTAAGATAGTGTCTGCTTCTTGCAAATCAGGACATCTAAGGATAAATGGGTCAAATGAATCTTTGTATTGGATATTATTGATGATGACATATGCAAAGAATTTTTGGATAAAGATTTGATCTTGGGTGTTGGTAAAATTAGGTAGCTAGATTTGGGGATAAAGAACTAGATATAAGGGAGGATTGAGAGGATTGAGACCAATGACTTCCCACATAGAGGCTGATTGAGGGAGTCCCAAACGACTTTGTGGCATGTTGAACACTAGAAAATTGATATTTTTGGCATCATCTTTTTCATTTTGTATCCTTGGGGGCTACTTAGTTTTTTATTTTTCATAATCTAATGACACCTTTTGGTTTTCACCAAGAGACCTATTCTTATCATTTTTCTTTGTTTTCAATTTTGCATCTAGAAGATGGAATTGACTCCAAAAAATATACCAATGTGTTCTCTTAAGGAGAAATTTCTTCTTTATGATTATCAATCATAATGCCTTCATAGATTTCAAAATATTGCACACGAGTGTCATCATTGTGGAATTGATCAAAAATCAATGGTCCCTGCTAGTTCCAATCCAATAGTTCAGGACAATTTGAGGGGATGTCATCATTAGTGTTGAATGGGCTTTGGTTGAAGGTATATATATGCATATCTGATTTAGTGGTATAATTGGGGTCATGCTCAGAAGCTATAGGACTATTGGTTTTAGGTTGGGTATCCTTAGATGCATTTTCATCATTCAAAACATCTATAGTCTTACACATAGGAATGATGGTACTTGGAGGGACTATTCATAATGGTTTGAATCCAAGTGCCAAACTAAGAGGTCATCCTTTTGTAGTGATAGGTTCAACAATTCCTTTTTTTTGGCCTTATTGAGGAGTATATTTGTGTCCATATATTTAGAGGAATCTATGGGTTGTGCTTCATTGTTTGTTGGGACTTGGTATATAGTAGCATCTCTTAGATTAGCACAAAACTAAAAGGGTTTGGATCGCTAGGGATGGTAACCTCTACATTGTTATAGGGAAACTTCAGATGTTGATGATATGTAGAGGGTACTGCTTTCATAGCATGAAGCCAAGGGCATCGTAGTGTCATGTTGCAATTCATTTCTATATCTAGGACATAGAATAATGTATTCTTAATGGCTAGACCAACTTTAATGGGTAATATGATGACACCTCTAGAGAAGCATTCACCATCATCATAGGCTTTTATTGTGATTTTACAATAGGAATCTAAATCTTCTTCAGAGTAACCCAAACTCTTGACAACTTTAAGGGTATAGATATTTAGCCCTACTTCTTCGTCTATCAAGACAATTTGATTTTAATATTGTGGATAAAGACTTTGAGGTGAAGGAGATCATTGTAGTTGGGTCTATCTTTAGGAATATCTTAAGGGTAAAAGATGATATGTTCAGATGCAGATAAGTTCCCAACCATTGCCAAGAACTGGGCAACATCAATGTTATCTAGGACTACTGACTCTTTAAGGGCTTGATCCAAGATCTTCTAATGTTTGGGAGATGCATGTAGTAGGTCCAAGATGGACATTTGTGTAGGGGTCTTGCCAAGCTATTCAAAAAGGCTATAATCAGATTAAGTAGGAGCATGAGGTCTACTAGGGGGTGTAGGTCTAGTAGAGGCCATAGGTCTAGAAGGATCTCTAGGTAGGTTGATCTTGGTATGACATGTAGTGACTTTGCAATGAGGGTCTTTAGCCTTTAAGGTGAATATGGATATGCAGGAATCTGACTCATTGAAATAGTTGATGGTGTAGTCATATCCAGTGCATGTGTAATTCACATTGGCTTGTGAGTTTGAGTTTGAACCGGAGGCCTTCTCTTTGTAATGATTACCCAAAGGATCTTTAGAAATAGTGTGATTGGAGTTGGATTCTAGTAGTGATGGATCAACTATTATCACACCATCATCAATAAGGTCTTGTATGACATGTTTTAGCTAGAAACATTATGAGGTCTTGTGTCCTTTGGTGCAGTGGTAATCACAAAAAAAATTGTTGTCACACCAAGAAGCTTTAGTTAGTAGTTTCCTTTGATCGGGGGTAACTATAGGAAGTTATTACTAAGTAATTGTTGAAGTGCAGTCTCAAGAGGTATCCCTAAGGGTATGAATTTTCTATCTTTGGTTTTATGATGTCTTCGAGGTCCATCTTGTAGGGAAATCTTAGTTTTCTATTGTGGAGGTGATGTTTGATTGGGAGGTTGTGAATTTTTAGGGTTAATAGCTTTCAAAGTCAGTTGAGGTTGTGTTGTGATAATTTTTTGTGTTTCCACAATACCATCATAAGTCACATTCTTTTTTTCGGAGAAAAATTTCACCTTGTCATTAGACGAGTTGGTGTTTGTGTTTTCCTTGTTTGTCTTGAGGACTCCCTTATGGATAAGAGCATCTTCAATGCTAGCCCCTTTTTTCATTAGTTTGGAGATGGTGCTTGGACTTTTGATCTTAAGTTTTTACATTAAGTCAGAGATTAGGTTTTCAATGCATAGGTTAACTTGTTTTTCTTTAGGAATGTTTAGTGAGCATTGGCTGACTAAGCTTCTCCAGCATAGTAAGAATATGATAAATGGTTCTCCTATCTTTTATTTAGTTGAGCCTAAATTAAAGAGTGTCACCTCATTTTTAATGTTGAAGGAAAAGTGGGAGATGAATTTGTTTGCCAGCTCTGACCAAGATTTGATAATACTGAGAAGTTTGGAATACCATGCAAGTGTAGGTCCACCTAGAGAACAAGGGAACAATCTCATGAGGTAGCTAGGCTCATCATTGAGTTTAGTACAAGAGGCATAGAATTATCTTTGTGATCAATTGGGTTTCCTTTTCCTTTGCATCTTTGGAATCTTGGAGCCTTGAAGTGTTTTGGGAATACAGGCATATACATACTTTTATCAAATGGATTAGGATGCAAGTCCCTTTCTAAATATAGAGCCTATTTCTTCTAGAATCCCAAAGCCTCAACTTGTTTGGAAATTTGTTTTAATTGTTGTCACAACTCTTCATTAGGGTTTTGTGTGATAGTTTTTCTTCAAGCCTTTTGTGTTTGTGAGTAGATCATTTGCAATGGCAATAACTATGTCTACTTGATTCTAACATTTCTGTGTCTAATGAGTTAGGTGATGTGTCACTAGGTGGTGGAGGTATGCTAGTACCTTGAACACAATAGGGTCCCTATTGTGGTAGATATTGGGGTACTTGTTATGGTACTTGTTGTGGTATTGCCTACAATTTTTGTACCATGTGTTGTTGTTACATCACTTGTTGTGGTAGTTGTTGTTCCATTTGTTGTGGTTGTTGTTGAGATACCTTTGTTGGTTGCATGTGAGACCATGTATGTGACTGTTGTTGTAGAGGTATATGTTGAGATTTTTGTGGTACATGTTGTTGTTGTAACAAATGTTGTTGATATGCAATTTGTTGCTTGAGGCATCTATTGGTCAAATTTGCCTTCCCACCAAAATCATCACATTTAAATTTAAAAGATAAATAGCCACATTCCATCATCTTTAACATTCAATTCCATAGAATATAATATTGTGAGGTTGGGAGCTAAAAGTCAAATGCCTACGATGCTATGAAACTTTGTAAGATCACATCAGGAAAGCAAGAAGTGTTCCAATGTTATTGTGGTCATAAGATCGGGGAGCATGAATTGTAAAGATAATATGCCACAACAAGGGGGTCCATTGTAAGATCAAGGATTCATAATATCATAAATGAAAGGTAAGGTCCTTTCATATTATGATATGGAATAGAGTCAAAGATGTGAAACATAAGTAATACTATGCAATGCCAAAATAATAAGATCAAGGAGTTGCAAGGTTGGGAGAGGAAAGAGAAAGGCTTAAGATTTTATGTCAGTCGAGTGGTCCAATACCTTAAAGGGCTCATTTGTGATGTTACAATAGAGGCCTTAACTATAGCATTAGGAGGAAAAGCTATTAGTGATATGATGCTACCAAAATCAGAGGATATCATAGGATTGTAAGGCCAAAAATAAAGACATAAGATATTACAAAGTTGCCAGATTCCATGAGATCATAAAGGGAAATTTGCTTGGTTCTAATCTTATGTTTGAGTGACACATGGCATGTGGGTCCAGCTTCTTTAGTAGGGCACCATAAATAGGGTGGATGTGTTGCCAGGGCATGTTGAGATACAAAAGACACTTTATTGACCAAGTCTCTAACATGGTCAGTTTAGTCAGCCACCTGTTCTCAGTTTCCACTTTCTACTATCCAATCCAAATAGATCAAGGATCATCCATAGTTGTCACCTTGTTACTATGCAGAGTTGTAAGGTAGTTATTTCATGCAACATAGAAAGCACTTGCCACATTTCTTGGTAAGCCTAGTAAGGCAGTCATAGTTAAAGCTAACTATTATAAACCATCACTATTAAATTTTGAGGGAGGTGTGGTTAGTTAAAATGATATGGTGGTTGAATGCATGAAGAGTTCACAAGGTGGCAAAAAAATAAAAGAATATTGGTCCATGTGGTACTTTTTGGTTACAAAACTCGGTTGACCTATTGGTACTGCTAATTCATGAGCCAAAAATAGGGGAAAGGAATGTTTTCTTGCATGATCTAATCTTCATGATCATTTCAAACCACTTTCCAATGAATGCTGCACCTAGTGAATGAAGGAAAACACTCCACCACCTGTATTTTATCCATCTACTTAGTCAAGGTGACTTAAATGGCATAGTTCCATCTTCTCATGGCTCTATTTTGGTAAAATATTGGATTTTATTGTATTTGAATTTGTGCCAAGATCAAATTTTCTCCAAATCTACATGATTGTTCTCTTTAATCTCAAAATGGTAGTGGTTGAGTTTGGTTTAGGGTAGAGAATATCTCAATTTTACCTGAGCTATAAAGGTAGTTTTGGTAAATTTTGTTAGGGTCAACTCTTCTCTATTTTCTTTGATATTTCTCTAAAAATTCACAAAAATTCCCTTTGCCTCTGAACCTATATGAATTTCCACCTTATCTCCTCTAGCCATTGATGTATTGTGCAAGACCTATTTGTCTCTCTTTGGTTTATTGTGATATCTAAAATTCTGCATGACTATATCTCTTTGACCTATGAATGATATACATGTGAATCCTCTTCTTCCTTGTGTCATTTATGTGCATTTTTAAATTTGTATGTGATTGTTAGATTAAAATAGGTACGACTATGTATATCATTTGGTGTCATTATGGGTGTGCATGTATGGGCGGAGATCAGTTTGAACACTCTATTTTGGTGCATCACCCCCTTATGTTAGAATAGGTGGATTTTATTTCATGCATTCCCTCTCCCTTCTCCTCTCCAAGAGTAGTTAGGTGCATGGTGATAGTAAAAGAAGTTGACCTTCTCTAGAGACTCAGACTTATAGTTCAAGTCCCACAACTTGGACGTTGTTTCCATGTTTCAAAAGGTTGGCCTTGGGTAAAAACTTTGGAGAAGGGTGCAAAATTTTGTAACAATGGCATCTTTGGTATTCCAACTATTGTTGTAGTTGCTCTTATTGTTTAGAAAACAACGCTTGTTGCTATTGGAATTGATGCTGGTACATTGCATGAAAGTTAAGTAGATTTACATTGGATTATGTATTAGGGATTTTTGATGCTTGTACCACTTGAGGTTTTTTTTATTGTGGTTGATGTTGTTGTTGATATGTTGATTGTATGATAAGTGGCTTTGATCTTGGTTGTGGATTGGAAATGTTAAGTCCTTGTACTAATGTGGGTTGATGTTTCTGTGGGAGTTCACTATGTCCTTGAGAATTGAACATCTTATTTGGGTTGTTTTTTTGGTACCTTTGTGTGTTAGATGTTTCTCCTTAGGACATCATATTGATTTGACAATGATATGTGTTCCATTTGGGAATAGGTGAAATGTCAATAAGACTTTTCCCTTGTATGTCCATATGCATTGTTGAAATTGATGTTTCACATGGTGTACTCATGGGAGTCTCCATAACATTTGACATCATAACATTTTGTAGAGTTAGGAGCAAAGGTTGCTCTATTGATTTTCCTCCAAAGGAGGTATGTTTGGAATCCCTAGAGTACAAATCCCTTTAGGTACATCTTGTTGTTGCATTATGTGATTGAGGTCAAGTTTTAACATCCTTTTTGGATATTTAGGAAGAGGCTTGTTTCCATTCATTGGTAGTGGTTCATAAAATTAGGGATTAATGTTGATGTGTTCAAATGTAGTTTGGAGGATTTTGATGTTTGATTCTTGATGGGACCTTATAGGTTCCATCATTGTGTTTGAAAACTCCAAAAGTTGTTTGCCCTTATCTAAGTCCAAATTAATCATAGGTTGTACAGTTTTGAGTGTTGAGTTGGTTTGACATTTGGACTTAGGACCTTCCAAGTTTGGGTTGAATCTGACATTTTCTTGGGCTGCTAAAAATTTAAAGTTCTTTCAGAAGGTTTTGTCTTGGCATGCCCTAGCCATTTCTTCATCAGTGATGTTGTAATCCATGTCAGAGTCATCACTTAGGTGTACAATACCTTGTTTTGTGTTTGATGTGTTAGGGTTGAAGGTACTTGTGTTGGCTATTTTGAATTCAAAGGAGTGTGTTTGTTCATCCTTAGGTGTGGCTGGCACACTTCCACCTCTAGGTGGTATCAACACAAATATGGGTTCAAAGTTAGGACTCCATTGAACCATCCCATGTGTAGGAGAAGTTTTTGAAGGAAACCTCATAGTAAGTGTATTTGTCAAATTTTTTTTGGGTTTTCTTTCTCTTCTTTGGTCTTGGACGAGGTTTTGGTTACATTTTTGGCTTAAAAAATAAGGGTTGGTATAGTTCTTCCAGTCTCTGAGCTGATCATGTCCTTGTAAGTGTTGGCATGACACCTAAGGATGTAGATGCAATGGAGGAAAAACCTAAATAGACTCTCTACCTCCCAAGTGCACACCTAAACTACCAACTATGCTTAGACATTACCAAGTGCACCCTTGGTGCACTTGGGATCCTAAAGGTAAGTAGTTGGTAAGCAGAAGGTATGCAGTTGGTAAGAAGAGGGTTCAAGGTGACTAAAATGTAGAATGTGAATGATTTGAGTGATTTTATGTATTTTCCAAGGTTTAGGGATGTAAAGAAAGCTATGGAGGTGAAAATTAGTGTTCTAGAATCTTGAATGAAATCCCTAGTTACCAAATGTGCACAAAAACTACCTACTGTGCATTGAAACTACCAATTGCACACCTGAAGTGTGTAGTTGGTAAATAAGGGGTGTAGTTGGTAAAATATGGAAATCCTTGGAAATCTGGAAGTGGGTGTTCAAGATATGATTATTTTTTGGATTTTTAGGTGTCTAATTATGAAACCTAAGAAGGTTCCAAATGAACTAGGGTTTTGATATCCAAGATTCAAATGTCCTAGGAAAAGTATGCAAATGCAAATGTAAATGGTGGTTTGGGGTTTGACTAAAGGAGATGAAAATGACTCTATGGTATGAAAAATAATGATTAGGGTTAGACTTTTGGACTTGAAAATGATTTTGGAAGTTGATGTATGCAAGGTGGACTATGCAAGGGATGGTGTACTCATATTGATAAAGATGTTTGGGCTATGGAAAATTAGGATAAGTGATCAAGGAGAAAAAGTTGGTTGATAAACAAGTTTATAGGTTTTGATAGTGGAAAGGATGCTAGGGTTTCAAACAATGCCTGATGGGGATATACCACTAGGGTAAGTCAAAATGAAATTTAGAGAAACTAGGAATATGACAATGATATGGTAAGGGTATATGCAAGGTTTTGAACTTAGCTGAAATATTTGAAAGGTATTAACCTAAGAGTTTAACATTATGACAATAGACTTTGACTCTTGACCAAAAAGAGACAAAACTAAAAAGATCAAAATGAAAAAGTCAAATCAATCTTGAAATAGATAGAGTTTGACCAAAGAAACTGATAAAAGAAAATGACAAAATGACCATGGTCAAGATCTATTATCTATTGAAACAATGAAATACTTTAGGGTTCATATTTTTGTTTAGATTTTGGACTAAATTCAAAGGTTTTGGGTTCAAAATGATGTTTAGGGGGCTCAAAATGATGGTTATGGTGATTGAATATGCAACATGCAAAGGTTGAAAGATGCTAAATGAGGTTTTGGGTCATATCTAGAATGAGGACCTACAGAGGCTTCTAGATGCAGTTTTAGGGTCCCAAAATGTAGTTCGTAGGCACAAAATGGATGCAGGCACCCAAGTGTGTTATAATAGCACCAAGTGCATCCCAATAGCAAAAACTATGCCTATGGTGCACTTGGGGCTAGTTTGGGCACAGTTGGGAGGCTAGGTTGAATGTTGGCTGATTTTGAGCTAAATGATGGCTAAGTTGCTATATAGAGAGTTAGGGTGCTAGGGATGATGCTATGATTGGATAGGGGATGAATAATGAAGGTTATAAGCTAAGGAATGAAGTCCTAAATGAAGAAAATGATGGCTAGGGTATGCAGAATGTAGATCACGACATGTTGAGAGAAGGGGGCCTATACAAGTACCTAAGGATAGTTCTAAAGTCTCAAAATGCTATCTGGAATTCCAAACTAGGTTCTTAGACAACCAAGTGTGCTCACCAAATACACCTATGGTATAATTGGGGCTAGTTAGGGTGCGGTTGGTAAACTAGGCTGAAACTAAGATGATTTTGGGTGCTGAGGTTTCTAGATTGATGTGATAGTGAGCTAAATAATAGAGGATAGTGACAAGACCAAAATGACAGTGTATAATGATGGTTAGGATACTTGGAATGATGGTTAAAGTGTGCAAAATGAAGGTTGGGCATTCAAAGATACAAGATGAAGATTTTGGGGTTGAAATGTGAAAACTAAGGGATGCAAAGTAAAGCCTAAGGAATGCACTATGAATGATGAGGGATGGTAAATGAAGAATACTAGGTGAAAAAAGAAGCCTAGATGATGCAATTATGAGGCTCAAACTATGGTGAATGTAAGTGGATGCTATGCAAAGATGAAATCTAGGTTATGCCAAGCATGTCTAAGTTCACAAGTTGTCATGTTTTTCAAGTCTTGAATGTTTTGGACCAAAGCTTTTAAAGTTTTGACAAAGATTTCAATGTTTCAAAGCTTTGACAAGGTTTGAATAGTATCCAAGGTGTAAATTTTCAAGTTTTTTTAAACTTGATTAATGTTTTACACACATAAGACACAATAAGACAAGAACAGTTGTTGTTAAAAGTGAAAAGAAACACCACAACCTAAGCTTTAGGACTATATCCACTTAATTACCATTTGAACTGAAGTTTAGCTACAATTATTGAGAGTGGACAACTTAGAATCTTGTAACCACAAGCTCCCCCTTACGGTGCACTCACTTCTTGGGGCTACCAAGATCTGCTGCCCAAGGGGAATGACTTCCCAAGGGACTATTGTCTCTACTAAGGACTGCTAGAATTTGGGATGTCTTCATGGGCATGGGTGACCCCCTGAGCTAGTGGATAGAAAGGTTTTAGGCAATTGAAACAAGGTTTTTAGTATGGACATTCCATTTGGCAAGTGAATGATAAACTTCCTCAAAACATCTCCTAGCACTAAGAACCAGGGTTTGACGCACCAAAAGGGTATTGGAGGAGAGCTATCAGAAAATAATATTGTCAACATGACATTAATCATATCAATCTTTATATTGCAGCTGGAACATTGAATTGGCTTTAGCATGCTAGTGCTTTAAAGTCATCCCTTGGCATACCTAGTATCAAGTATCTTGGTCCAAGGTAGGCTTCTCTATAGAAGTCACATGTATTTCTCTTACACCCAAGATCCAAAAAAGGTGAGGGGAGAGGACACATCCAAGTAACTCAGAGGGTTTTAAACACTACAAACATGCCAAGTAGAATAGAAAAAAGTTCATTTTAATGCATGAAATGAAGAGTTATTTAATCTAGGAGATCCACACACATAGTTTAGACAACCACATAGGGTCTTCAACAACGTCCTGCCAACAAGAATTAGTAGTTTGTAATGATTATGTCTTCATCCAATGAACACCATAGGCTAAAAACAGACCATTAGTAACACAAAAACATCTAATCTAGGTCCTAGAGAAAAATACAAACCCTAGATGTAGATTTTGAGTGAAGTATGTGCTTTCTATGAACCAATTGTGCTTTGATAAAGAAGAATGCACCCCAAAAGGGTAGAAGGACCTAAGATACCCCCATGTGCTCTCTAACAGTGCTAACTATGCCCATGGTGTACTTGGGGCTCACAAGGGAACAATTAGTGGTTTCTAGGCATACTTGGGAGACAAGTTGCAGACTATGGAGGAATGTACCCTAAACAATACCCAAAAATTGAAAATTTGAAATCTACCCTATCAAGTGCACTAAGATAGTATAGAATACACCCATGGTGTATTTGGGGCTAAGAAGGGCACAATTGGTTGTTTCTAAGAATAGTTGGTGAATTGGGAACAACAAATGGGGGTTATGATGTCTCCTAAGCTTTAAAACTGCCTCCTAGGGGTCCCAAGTGTGCCCTGAAAGAGTAGAGTGCACCCTAGGATAGAAAGCTAATAGAATGCATAAAATGAGAGCATATAACCATGTTGCTAGATCCCCTAATTAATCTAGATGTTATAATGAAGTGTAGATAGTCATTATACCATTCCAAGTGAGCTTCTTCCTTACACCTACAAGCACAAACATAACAAACCCAAGTTAGTTAAGCATGTTCATGTCAAGTTCACCAATTGTAGGACCAAAAAATTGGCCAATTTATAACATACTATGAAAATCACAAACTCAATAAACATACATTGACACCCTCTAGTCTACCATGAAAGAGAAATAAACAAAAGGAAATAACATAAAGTTAGAAACCCCCTCTTTCATTTGTAGCTCCCATGTCCTTGTGTTTTCTCCATATGATGTAGCTCCAATTGCATATAATGCACACAATTAGGAAGCAAAATCGTATGATGATGATATGAGAGTACTAGAAGAAGTAATTTTAGCTTGAGAGAGAAAAATACCAAAGACCTAGGGACTTGAAGGACTAAAAATGAGAGGAAGAATACTCAATTTATAATCACCACACAAGATGTGATCATTGGACTTGTCACCTTGGATATGTAACTTGGCAAGAGATTTCTTTGAGAATCCATGACACATATGACACAAGATCCCAAGTGTGGGATTGAATGATGGTTGGAAGTCAAACATGACTGTAAATGGAAGAGAATCTATGAATGTGACACCTTAAACTCACTTAAAGAAAATAATCTATGACAATGCAAGCCAAATATGGACATGTGTAAGGAATAAGAATATATGGATTATGACATATCTTAGCCAAGTGTAAATTTAGAATCCATGATGTGTCATGCCCATGTGTCATGATGATGTCAATATTATGTGGAATACTTGAATTAAAAATCCATTATTCCACACAAATATAAATGAGTAAAAATAGAATTAATGGTGGAAAATATGGCTTAGGAAATTGTGAATTTCCATGGTGTTGGCTCCTAATTTAACAGTTTTGAAAATGACCAAGAAACTAGATAAATGCATCTAAGGCTAGAAACTTCCTATGATGAATGCACCTGACTGTAGTCTTGGGCCAACTATAAGGCATAACTCCTTCTTCTACTTCAGGCTCTACAAAACCTAGGTTGGTGGACCTCAGATTCAATTGATACTGTACCAGTGCAAAAAAAATCCCTGAATCTATTAAGTAGATGAAAACCCCTTATATCTCCTAATAAATCATGCAATAATAGAGATATATAGCAGCTAAATGCAAATCTATGAATCACATAAGTTGAGTGAGGGTTAATCCTTTAAGTCCTTCAACATGAAAGGGAAAGAAGGTTTGATTAATAATGTTGAATTCAGCAAAACCTCAGATCTGCAGTAGTAAGACCTAATGATCTTGTAAACTGATCAGTGCCTTAACCATTGGGTAGATCTATGAATAAAAAACACACATAGATATCTAAGACATATTTGTATCTTCAGATATATGATCTACCCATTCACCTTGTAGATAGACATCCATGTTCAATCTAAATCCATTCTTACATGATATCCTTCTCAATAAACTTGCAACCATGTTGATTCCCTAAAGCATTTACATAACTCCTTGAGTCATAAGCAACAATAAAACAACATACAACCTTAAGGGACTGCAACTATGACCTAAGCTCTTTGTTCAAAGATCATAAAACATTGAAAATTCACTAAGACTAGAGACAAGAATCAGAATGAAACTCCTCTGCTCTTTGTATTATTTTCTTGAAATTATACAGTCATATGCATGAAATGAAAACATAGAAAACACCTAATAGATCTGAACTATTTGTATTATCCTTCCTAATATTGTTCATACAAGAGAGAAAGTGCTGAAAAGAAATAGTTTCACAGTAAAACCACTGGAACCCTACTGGTATTACCCAGAGAAAACTGCCAACAACCTACAATGAAAGAAAACTAGAAAGATATAGGAAAGATGAATTCTCGGATCTGTTCTGAAGATCACATGTGTCCACTTGGAATTCCATCTCTAGCAACTAAATCACCTCTTTCATCTTTCTACCTCTTTGATTTGATTTGGTTTCATCATTTTTCTGTTATTGATTAGAAAATATCTTTGTTTAAATGATGAAAATTTTTTGATTCATCAAGATATCTAATTTGCAATGAAAATGCTAGTGAAATTGAGGTTTTACTGAGTGAATCTGATTAGAGGTCGACCTTAACTACATTTTCACTTCCTTTTAGCCACATTTAGGTCATTACCTGACTAGAAAACACAACTAAACTTTGATAATTGAATGTAGTTTCCTATTAGGAATCTGAGAGAAAATGTTGAATAACATGAACACACTGCTTCCTATGTGAAAACTAACCTCAAAATCAAAAATTTCATCTTCTCCCAATTTTGGCGATATATAATATCACTATATTTTCTTACCAAGAACCTCTAGAATCTCAATTTGAAAAAATATCCCCCCTTGCTATAAATGTCCGATCTGCACTTAATTTTCAAAAATTTGCAAATTTTCTAAAGTTTGACTTTACATTTAATGCCTCTTTGAATTTAAAATATGGACGTGACATGCTTTTTGAAAAATAATTTAAAATTACTTTTAAAACTCATCAAATTTTTTCTCTATCCTTCAAATCCAGGGTCAACCTAAGTTTGATCAATGCCACATGTCGATTCGTGATTGGCTCACTTGATTGCCACATCACCACCCTACTCCTGAGCACCACATCACCGCATGCAAGACTTGCTGCCACATGGCGGTGTCTTGCATTACCACAATTCTTAACTACCCTGCAACTTTGTAATGTGGGCTTGCGCCCACCGTCGGATCTCCCACGTGGCAACATCCTGTGCATCTACTATTTGATCTTTTGTTTGGTGCCACCTTATTGCCAACTGGGACCTATGCCACATGTCCTAATCCCACTTTCCCGCAATCTTTAACTTCCTCTCAACTTTGTTTTGTAGGAATGTGATGACCACAAGATGCACCACGTGGCGCAATCCTATGCATTTGCTATTCAATCTTTTGTCTAGTGCCACCTTATTGCCAACTGGGACCTATGCCACATGTCCTAATCCTACTTTCCTACAATCTTTAACTTCCTCTCAACTTTGTTTTGCGAGAATGCGATGACCACATGATGTGCCATGTGGCACAATCCTATGTATCTCCTCCACATAAGCACATCAAAAACTTCATTTAAAACATTCACAGGCTACCCCTAGCTAGCTGTTGTCAGGCCAGGCCCACCACACAACTTGCCATTCAAAAGGCAACGTCTTCTAGACATCAAGCTTTGTGAGTAGAATATTACTTAAACAATTTAAACTTTCAAAGCACGAAAAATGTGGAAGTAAACTCTTGAGGAGATCCTTCAAAAATTGACACATTTCCTTGTAGAGGCAGAGGAGGATGAAAAGAAGTATCACCTAGCTATTTATTCCCTCATCAATCTAGACAACCAAAGGTGTTTCACCTTTTTCCTGTTTTCTCTTTCCAAATTGGTATCGACATGTGGGTGACTTCTAATTCTTGGATCAGCTTTCTTTAGCTTTTTCTCCTTCTGTCTTCTATGGCAAAACCATTTGTGGACCTGTTCTTTCAATAGCACTAGTTCTACAGCCAGCTTAGCTTTCATATCTTCCAAAGGATACATGAACTCTGAATAGAATTGCTCCAAAGCCTCAACTTGTTCAGGACTCTTGAATTTTATTTTTAAAACATTTTTGTTCATAAAAAGCTTATGGTTGACTGTTTTATCAATATTTGTATCAAGCTTTCTTCATGCCATGGGTTGTCATACTCCATTTCCACGTGGGTTGCTCTACCTTCTTTAGCATCTCTTGTTGCATGGAGTTCACTTTTATAGTGTGAGCTCCTCTTTGTAATTGTAGGTATTTTTTTGCTACTATTTTAATTGTTCAATCTCAAACACTAGGCTAGATTGACATAGAAGAGGAGAGGTTTCTTGGTATTGGAGATGTGAATCTTATTTTTATTATGATTTTTAGTGCCTTGACTAACTTCCCTTACCTGTTCCTACATCTACTATTCTTTTCATGGCTTGGGTTGCTCTTTATTGCCTGGTCTATGCATTTTCTTTTCTTTTTGGCATGGACTTTCTCCAGCTACCTATGTTAAATGGTTCCCTTTCCTTCAAAGGTGGATTCCCATCTTTGAGCTATTTTTAATTGTGGATTGAGCTCTTTACTGGAAACTTTGTGCCTGCCTTGGCATTGAAAGCCTTTTTAAAAAAATGCGGGTCTCCTTATGTTTGTTGTGAGCTTGCTTCTTGTTTGCCAAGGTGTGCTCTCCTATTATATTTCTCATCCCTGTTGCCATAGTCTTCTTCTCTCTCCTTGTCTCTTCAACTATTTCCATAAATGGATTTAATTTTAGTAAACCTTCAATAATAAACACTATACTAGAGTTTATTGTATGCTATTCCATTCATGCAAATATATTTCCAGCCACTTCATCATTCTTTACTAACTTTGCTTCTATGAAGTGATCCACTTTTGTAATAGTTATTAACATGAGAGATGAAGGTTCTTTTTTGAGATCTGGAAAAACAATTTTTTGGAGCAAAAGTCTTCTTGTTGATCCTTTATGTCATTCTCAACCAAAATCCTCTTTGTAATGATTTTAAAACATTACGATTTCTCTTCTCTTTTTAAACATTTTAAAAAAACCAATGCATTATTAATCTAATAGAATTAGTCGGACCCTAAAGTGAGTTTGACTAAAAAAATTTCATTTTCAAACAAATGATCCATCAAATTGACCCATTTGGACATCTCAGACTGATAGGATTCAAATTCAATCATTGATTCATCATTTAAAACTCACTTTTAATCAATTTTGCAAATTGTGAATTTGTGTCTGGAGGCCTGCTTGTTGGCCTTAAAAAATGATTCAATCAAGTAACTAGGCCACGAAAATTGGCATGAGTGTTCAATCCTACACGCTCTACCATACTAAAAATTCTCAACCCCTGACATATTCTTAGTCAAAAGATTTTAATTGTCGAACATCCATATTTCAATTACCCTGCAGGCAAACAGTGTTAAAAAACATAAAATTGGCTTGGGTTCGACACTATAAACTAGGTTATTGATCATTTGAGGTTTTGAAAACTAGGATATAGGTTCTTTTCCATGAGGAGAAAATAATTCTATGTTTTGGGCTCATGACGAATCACAAGACGCATTTGGCAAATTTTTGAAAACAAGCACTTGGAAATTTTGAACTAGCAAATATGTCAAAAAGTAGTTTTTGGTAAACGGATGGACATAAGAAAGTGTGCAAATGGATTCATCATGACTTGAGAATTGGCATACTTAAAGGATTTTTAGGACACAACATAATGGTACAATCAGTTTAGGCTTACCAACCATGAGATCAAAGTTATAACATTCCGAACAGGGGTACGGATCAATCTGGATACCTTAGCTGTAACAAAACAATGCAAATTGGGTTTTTAATCATGTTAGCAAATTGATCAAATGGATTCGTAATAATCTAAAAATTAGAACATATGAAGTTTCTAACCCCTAGAACACAATGCAAAAATAATTTCTTCATTTGGGTCAACTGGGTCAAAGATATCATTGGTCAAACAGGGCTTCCCAAAATTGTGAATAACTACACAAATGCATAAAACAGTAGATGACTAACTTTGAGGGGTTCGAAACCTAGATAAACAGATTTAAAATGATCTAAAAATTGGAACACATGTTCTTTAATATGTATACTAAATATCCCCAAAGCAGAAGGTCATGAAACATTCCTAGGTAAAAGATATTCAAAGACAAACTGGGTTTCCTGTCGCTATTTGACACTTGGGCAGAATTGCGAGTTTTGACACTAGCTCAAAATGGGACTTCATCGAATGATTCAGGATGGAAATTTAACATTGTGGATTACATGCATATGTTAAATGAAAGGTGTTAAGCCACTCAAACACCGTCTAGGCCTCAAACTAACAACCGACTACATATGCATAAAAAGCACTTTAGGGCATTGATTCTTCAAAATTTTCTATATGTGACTGAAAATTGACCTTGCAATTTTGAGTGCCAACACATGGTTTGCGAATGATGAATCAATTAATTAATTTAGGATGATAATTTGGAAGAATAATTAGTAAAATGATATATGATTAAATTATGGGTTATTTAATCCTATAGGGAAAATTAGTAAATGATTGGCCAACTTGATTAAATAAGTGTGATAGTATCCTTTGATGAAAATGTGACAATTATTGAGATTGACTAGGATGATGATGGGAAAACCCAAGGCCATGGTCAAATTGATTGATTGATTAAAATTGGTAACATGCCAAGGACACATGACATGAATTAAGGACATGTAACACTTAACCGATATCATAAATGATACAAGATTGAGATTGATTAACATGGTTGACCATAATAACATTAACAAACACCATCAATTCTTTTAACATGATTTGATGATGTAATGATCTAACATTAGAGGACTTAACAATCTCCATGATCGAATAACAATAATGATGGTTTCACCTAGCACTGAGAGCCATGACAACATGAAGGTTAGATTGATAAGTTTGATAGATTGATAGGTTTTTGAGGCACTAAAAGCCACAATAATGCCTAGAATTTGACAAATGATGATAAATTTGGGATTTTGACATGTTATGGGTTGATTAATATTGATTTAGGTGATTTCAAGCAGATATGGGGTGATTCTAGGTTGATTTGATATGATTTTTGATGATGATGAAATGATTTTGAAATGATTCACAATTGATGTGAAAGAGGATATGAATGATGATAGACAATGTTGAGATATTATCAAGTTGGCCAAAAGAGTAGAGTTAGTGGAATGAGAAAATGGGATGAAGTAGTATGAAATTGTGATGAAACTATAGATGTGAACCATTTTTGAGCATCTACATTATCAAATTCCTTCCATTACACCTTAGCTTTGAAAGCAAATTCAATATTTTTAGGTTTGTAATTACCACAGTTAGCTCAAAAGTAGTGAGTCTACCTACCATACCTTCAACTGATAGGTTATTTCCTAGTATGCATCTTAGTTCTTGAATTACAAAAACTCTAATAGAATATATAGGCAGTAGTGTTCTAAAGACTTTACTTAGCACATTATATCATCTATTTTCCCATTAGCTCCTCTTATTGCATTAACAACTTCTTTTATCCATGCAACATATTGAGTAATATTTTCACCTTCTTCCATTCTCATAACATCAAAATTACCTCTATGTCTTTTATCTTTGGCTTTAAGAACATTAGTGTCTCCTCCATAGATGGTAGCTAAGGCATCCAACATTTTCTTTGCACTATCAAGACCTTTGATATCATCAAATTTAGCATAACTTAGGGCAGAGGCAATCTCTAGCATTGCTTGATTATGTTCTTCCTTCAGTTTCATATCTTTAATAGTTGGAGCTCTAGTAGGGTCAACATGCGCAGTAGTAATGGTAGATTGTGCATGATCTCCAAGTACTCCAAGGTGTAGCTTCATCAAACTTTTCCATGTAGGAAAGTTATCTCTATTTAGCTTTGGTACTCAGCAGGGGGGGAGGGGGTGGTTGGTGAATCAATTATCTAAGGTCCAAATGTATAAATAAAACATTTCACAACTTAATGAACCCATATATCATTCTTCATGCATGCATCCATAAGATTATGTAATCACTTAAAACTTGTAGCTTACTATCAAATCAACTTGCAGAAATGTAAACATGAAACATAATATATTCATCAAAACACTTGACACAATTATTTACATGGAAACACAATTTGGGAACAACCACCAATAGCATGCTACTCCTTTTCACTCTTCTAAAGTGATGTTTTGTGAAAGGCCAACCATATTAAAGATTACAATACACACTATTAAATGTGACCTTGTTAAAGGATTTCAATCACCCTATTAGGAGTGATCCCCTTTAGAGGACTTCAAACCATTCACTTGTAATGTCTCCCAGTTAAAGGATTCAAAAATGACTGTTAGGTCAACCTTAATCCAAAGGATTTACCCTAGACTAATACAATTGTTAGAGAGTAATAGTAAGGCTTGATCTGATAACAAATTATGACTTCATTTGCAAATTACATATCACTATTTTAGTCCTTCACTTTTCTTGGCCTTCATACATTTCATCTCTAATAGCTTGTTCACCCTTCAAGAATTCATATCCTTAAGCCTTCTTGCTTAACATGCCAATGCAACGTCTTCTCTTAGTTCACTTGATGAAACAAAACTTTTGACTCCTTTTGTTCCTTAGTTTCTCACACATGGCACACTTGCTTCTAACTAGCCATTCCTATAAATAGGAAATTAAGATCTTTTGGTTCTCATTCTCCATCATCCAATTTATGGTTAGGATGTATTAGGTACGATTCAATGAATCTATGCCACAGTCTGTATCTATTCTAGAGACTTCCACTTGAATCCTCTTTTAATTCTACTTTAAAATAGTTTACCTTGAATTTCATGCCACCAACTCATCAACCTTATCTTCCATCTGGTTCACACATTTCAAGCAAACAAACTTGTCAGCTCAGATCCATTGAATTGTCGATCTTTTAAAAAATGTAGCCACTCAGAAAAATCTAGCTTCTGATGCTTGACATATACTGTGTTGCTCAACATCCTCTATAGAATCACATGGCATGAAGTAAAGTTTACTTGTGCTTGGCATCAACTAAACTTTACTTAGCATCTACTACTTTGCATAGCATACACTAGAATAAACTTTTACTTGGCTCTAACTGATTTTTTTCTTGGCTTGTACTGACTTTTCTCAACACCTACTATCCACTTGGTCAAGCTTTGGAGACAATCTTTCTGTAACATGTTTTGCTAAAATTTCTTAGTGTAACAAACCTTTGTAACTGTAAGTAGATTATCAATGCATCATGTTATCACTATCTTAATTGATTCTTGTACTTCTTTACATAATCATAACTCAACCTTCCCTCTAGGTGCTATTGTTACATCTTTTGATCAAATCCTCTTCATCAATAAAATAAGTAATAGTACTTAAATCATATAAGTAGTTGTCTTACTAGAAAATAGAAGGTTTAACATTAGTAACAAAACAATGATTGAAGAATATTGATCATACTTGTATCAATCTGCTCTCAACAATCTCCCTCTTTAATAGTCTTCTTCAATCTATTTTCAACAAAAGCTAAACTAGAATTTCAACTTGTGGAAAATTTACAAATCATCAATTTTTTTTTTAAAATTTACACTCTTGGAAAAGAAAAGATCACTTGACCATTTCATGACTCTATGATTTACAACAATACTTTGCAAACAACTAAACTAGTTGATTATGAACTTAGCATACAATTTACAACCAACTCTCAAAGATACTGCTATCATCAACAAAGAAAAACTAGGAGACATGATTTTCCATAAGGAAATTGAAAACACATCATTACCTTACTACTACAAGTTAATCTTCATGACTTTATTCTTCTTGTATTGAATCTCTTTTTAGATTCTCAAGGTTTGTCTACTAGAAGGAGTTAATACATTCCCCAACAAAGTCACCAATTTTTTTGGCTCCTAATTTAATAACGTTTGAGTACCTAGGTAGATACAAAAAAGTTACATCTAAGGGAAGATAATTCCTTTGATGGATGCACATGAATAGACCCTAGGCCAACAATAAGGAAACCATCCTTTTACACTTTAGGCTTTGCCAAACCAGTAGATCTTGGACTCTCATAAATATAACCAGTGCTAAGATATGCTCTTAGAATTCAAATAAAGTAGAAAAAACCCTTTAATCTTCTATAATGATGCAATACAATAGGTATGCAATAGTTAATTTCAAAACCTAGAGATTCACAAGCTAAGTGAGGTTCTTCCATTAAGCTCTACAATAGAAAAGGGAAATTGTCACTTTGATGAAAGAGTTTTAGTGAAACTTAGATATGAAACAACATAAATATGGAATTTCCCAGCTGAAGTCAGTTCCCTATCCATTGGGTGTTACAAAAATCAAAACACACACCATGATCCTTATGATCTATCCATTTACATTGTAAATAAGACATCAGTTTTCAAAATGAATCCTCTACTTATCAGAATCTTTCGATAAGATCTACATTTTTGCTAAAGTATTCAAGCATTTACTTACTTTTTTTAATCAATAACAAAACTTACTATGGTATACAACTCAAAACATGTTGTAACTGAGATCTATGTTCTTTACCCACAAGATACAAAAAATTGTGAAAATCAAAGTCATGAGACAAGATTCATAATGGAAATATTGTAAATTTTTCTTTGTATTCAATTATTTAAAACCAAATACATCAACATGCATATGAAAAATCAAAGAAATACACAAAAAACTAGGCCTAAACTACTCCTTCATTATTTGCATAATGAAATACATATGTTGTTCATATAATGAAAAATGCTAAAAGAATGGTAGAATCACAACTTGAGACTTTCTCAATAGACTAGAAACAACCCTAAATAATGAGAGAAATAAATATCATATTTTATCTGATGATAACATTTTTCCATTTAAATCTCCTCCATCTATTACTATTGCAAATCCTCTCTCATCTCTCTCCAACTAAAAGTAAAATTTCACATTTGGCACAAAAAATGTTCAAAAATATGTCTCCCAAATGATGAGAAAATTAGTCCTTGAAAGGAAATCAAATCTGCTGCTAAAGTCATTGCTAGAACACCAACCAAATAGATTAGAAAGTAAAATAGCACTAGTGAGAAGGCGCTCTCCAATGTAATGTCCTTACTACTAGAATTGGCAAAACTTGCAAAAATATAAATTAGGATCTTAATAATAACAAATCTTAGTATACTAACCACCTTTTCTAAAGTGCACCCCTTAAGGCTTACATATGTGCATATGTTGACACCATCAAAATATTCTTACCATTATATTTTCTCAGGCATGTTGGTCAGATGGAGATGAAATTTCTCAGATACCAACATTATTGAGGTCATATCCTTTTCAGTAGTGCTTGGCCAAATGGGCATTTCACTCATCTCTAGTGCCAACACTATATGTCCATCTCTATTGTGTCAACCAAATGGGTAGTTATACTCATTTTTGATACTAATAGTGAGAATTTTTGATCTACTTCATCATGTGAGCCAAATGGGAGGTTACACCCTATTTTTGTTTTGAAACAACATGATTTCAAATTACTCTGATGAGAACAAGTTACATCTAGGGGCAGCTACTTCCCATCTTCAACATACACTTTTAGACAATAGGCCAACTATAAGGCTTGACCCTTCTTCTACTTCAGGCTCTGCAAAACCTATGTGAGTGGACCTATAGATTTTTTATATGGTACTAGTTGTCAAAGCATACACTAAATCTAAACAAAGCAGATAAAACCCTTATTTCTCCTATACTCATGCAATGACAAAGATATGCAGTAACAAATTACAACTCTATGAAATCTACAAGCTGAGTGAGGGCATCCTTCATTCAACATTAAAGGGAAAGATATTTGATTTATGATGTTGATTTCAGCACAAACCCCAAATATAAAACAATAAGAACAAGTTGATCTTGTAGCTGATCAATGCCTTATCTATTGGGTGATTCCACAAATCAAACACATACATCTATGATATCAATGACATATTTCATACACCAAGATGTCAGATCTATCTTATCACTTTGTGAATCGGACAACAATGTTCATAAAGATCTCATTCTTATGAAGTATCCTTTGCAAATAACCAACAACCCTATCAAACACATCAAGCATTTACTTATCCCTTTTTTCCAACAAAAAAATATATCAGACATACAATCTTAAGGGGATGCAAATGGGTCTCAATTGTTTGTAGTTAAACCACATAAGATTGTAGATTGCAGAGATAGGAGATGAGAATCATAATGAAACTAAAGAGATTCTTGCTCATTTATATTCATTTCCTTGAAACTATACATTTAGATGCATGAAATTAAAACATAGAGATGCCTAATAGATGAGAAATTTCTATATTATTTCAACTATTGTTGTTCATACAAGAGAAAATACGCTAAAGAATGTAGTGTCACAGTGATGAGAATATATCAAGACTAGAACCCTGGTTTCACAAATATGAGAAAAATCAAGATTAGAACACACATGGTATCATAATAGAGAGTCTTTTTTCTCCAAAATTGGAACCCTTAGAATGAATGAGAAAAAGAAAGATATAGAAGGAATGAATTCCCAGATCTATTTTGTGTCTAGCATATGTCCACTTGGAAAACCTCCATCTGTAGATGGAAAACATCTTTCTACTTTCTCTCTCTGTATCTGCACATCAAATCCTCAATCATTTTTCCTTGCAAAAGCATAAAATATCTTAGATATTTGATGGAAAAACATAACTAATTTTGATGCTAGATCCGAAATCAAGGCAAAAGCAAAAAATTATTTAAATGACCTCTAGACGCAAGATTGACATTTCAAAATCATTTTTCTCCACATTCAGGCTTCAACAAAATTTCATAGTTGTGCTCCAACCAATTTTTAAGCTCACTAATGAATTTTGCCCGTTCTGTTGAGAATGCTCTGAAAAATACAAATTTCCTTATAGACTAAACTACTAAACATCTATGCAAATTTTGACCCCACATTTGGAAAATTCATCTCGTCCCAATTCCAACGGTATATTGGAGTCCATATTTGAGGGAAAAAATGAATTCGGGCTCCAACTATGGTTTAAATGAATAAAATTTAAAAATTTAAAAATCTCTACAGTCTAAACTATAGGAATTTTTTTAAAAATTTTTTTTAAAAAAATTTTGGAAATTGAGGAACTAAAATAATTATTATTAAAAAAAAAACTCTTTATACCTCCCTCAACCCTTTTAACAGTGCCATGTGTCACCACACGACTAGCCATCTTAATCACCACTAGGTGCCACAACATCATGTCAGATTTATACATTTTCGAGAGGTCACCTTGTCTCCACTAGAAAAACCTCCTTTTTTTGGTGGCGACATAATGACCACCAAAATCCCAAACTTTTCTAGACAAAATAACTTTCCATCTATCAACCGGCCATGTGGGCCCCTCCTCATGCTTCGCTGCCTTTCAAAAGGTGTTTTCTTAAAGACAACATGTAGTGTTAGTGCTTTAGTATTTAAATAACTAAATTAACACCACAAAAAGAATGTGGGGCTAAAACAATAATGATTTTTATTTGCTCCTCGTCATTTTACATTTTCTCTACCTTTTGTGTTTGACTACAATCTGGTAGTGTCACCCGAAATAAGAGTGATAACAATGAAAATCCATAATATTGGATTCTCACTCCCAGCCTTCATGTTGATTTGAATTAATGCAGCTACCTTTCCAAGTTGTGGATAATCTTTCTACAGGGGCTCTCATGAGAGATGTGACCGATGCCATTGTAAAGGAGTGACTATCACTACCAATGTTGATTTCATGGGACACCACCTTCCTCTAAATTGATTCTCTCCTCCATCTTTGTGGAATGTTCCCCTCCCTTGTACTTTTCTCTTGCGGATTCCTCCAAAACATTGTTTACAGAAAATTACTGACTAGCGTGAATCATTGTTGTAAAACAATGTGGATCTTCACAGAAAGTTCATGAGCTTTGTAACAAATTGCAGTTGCCTCCACTTTTATTTCTTAGCGCAACTTTCTAGTACTCTTCAACTACCACTACTTACATTTTCAAAAGTCTACTTTGAAGGGTTTGAATTTCATAAGGGGCAATGGATGATCTGGAGCAAGGTCTTTTGACAGAGTCTTTTTTCTAGATTTAGTTGAAGTTCCAAATAATATGTGCCTTGGTGCAACTACTTTGCGTCTAGTAGTAGTATTCATCCCCTTCCTCTTCACTGCAACCTTAAAAGGTTTACAAGACCTCTCTTCCCAATTAGTTAACATTAATATTTCTTCTAAATGATCCTTAAATCCCCATTTTAAGGGTGTCTTTTCATGCCTATAGTATGCTTCCATACTTCCTACTTGATGATCAATATCATTTCATTCATTACATGCATAATCTTATATATACCTGATTGATCTCATGTGAAAGTTTGCACACCAAGACATTTTAATTATTAAAATATTTTAAACATTTCTTAAAAAAAAACCCAATGGCATCAATTTGTTAAAAATAGTCAGGCCCCAAAATGGGCCTGGATAAAAAAAATTCATTTTCAAACACCTGATTCCTCAAACTAATCCATTAATCATCTAGTACTAATTTGATTGAAATTTAATCATGGTCACATCATTTTAAATTGACCTTCAACTTTTCCTGCAAACTATCTATTTCATGCCAAGAGGTCCTTTGACTAGCTTTAAAAATTGACAAAAACACCTTATCGGGCTTTGAATTCAAACACATTGATTCTTTGTTCAACAATCTTGTTTCCTGTTGAATCTCATCTTATGAAAAGTTCCTAGTCAAAAGATATTGAATGTCGAATTTGCCTTCTCAAAATTTCCTACAAGAAAACATGTTAGAAAACCATAAAACACATTTGGTTTTGGTATCAAAATTTGGGAAAACTGACACTTGGGGAAACAAGAACTAGGGCGTTGGTTTAATGTCATGAGGAGTGTATGAATCTATGATTTAGGCTCATGAAAAAAAAATAGGGAAAATTTCACAACTGGTTAAAGTGGGCTACTCAAAATTTGCAGAGTGGAAACACTGGCAGAAAAGTGGTTTTTGCAAATGGAATGGACCTAGGAAAGTGTGCAAACATATTTGTCAAGACTTGCAAACTGGCACACTTAAAGAGTTTTCATAGTAGAATACAATGCTATAATCCATTTGATCTCACCTATCACAGATTCATAGATATGACATCATGAATAGGAGTACTGACCAATTTTCCTTTCTTGACAATAATAAAATATCATAAATTGTGTTTGGAATCACATTCAAAAACTAATCAAATAGATTTTTCATAAGCTTGAAATTAAAACATGGTAAGTATCTAACCTCTAAAATGTAATGCAAAAGGAATTTTATCATTTTGGTCAACTGGGTCAAAGTTATGATAGGTCAAATAGGGCCTTCCAGAATTCTGAACAGTTCACATTAGCATGACAACAATAAATGACTAACTTTGAGGGATTTAAAACCTAATCAAAAGGATTCTAAATTACTCAAAATGTGAAAAAAAAAGACTCTCTAATATGGATGCTAAATATTCCCAAAGAATTGAGTCATGAAACATTACTGGGTGCGAGATAGTCAAGGGCAAACTGGGCTACTGTACACTGTTTGATACTTTGGCAAAAATGCAGATCTAGACATTGTTCAAAATGAGACTTCATAGAATGTCTCAAAATGAAAATTTATCATCATGGGATGCATAAACATACTAAATGCAAGGTGTTAGAAACATTAAACACCTCTTAAGCCTCAAATAGATAGTTGGGTAAACATGCATCAAAAAGCACTTATAGGGCTTGAGTTTTAAATGGTACCCAAAATTAGGGCTTCAATTTTGAGTCCCAACACACCAATCTTTGATACTACTACTTGAGAAATTATGATAAAATCTTTTCCCCATAAGATATTTCATTGATCAAGTAACTTTTATTGAACATTAAGATTATTTATTAATCTAAAATGGGACTATCTTGATCTTAAACCATTAACCATTAAGTCATCTATGTTATCCATTTCAAATTCCACCTTTACATATACATATGTATATGTATAAATTATCCACAAGTATGATTCATTAAAATAAATAAATTCATAAACATAATTAAACAAATATAATCCACAAACATACCTTTCTTACCTTCCTCTTTGCTTGGCCCATGTCTTAACATTAAGGTCAATTTGTCTATTAATGACTTAGCACTTAGTCATTTGGTCTCATTACTACCAAGGTTTACAGTTGCTATTGAGCTTTTCATTCAACTAGCAGTGTTAACCAATTGTTTCAATTGCTACTAAGCTAAATAGTCAAATTGTAGTTCATACAAAGCTTCATAGTATCTACCAAGCATCTAAGATAGATTATAGTGCTTTCCAAGTTCTACAATTTCTACCAAGCTTTAGATGCTAAGCACAGTGTTAACTAATCTCTATAGTACTAATCAAGTATATCAATGTCTACCAAGATGATACTATTAATGAAGAGAATTCAATGTTGATCGATTCATGTAGTGTCAACCTAGCATTTCAGTATCTACCAAGTTTCTCAGTGTTCATCGAGTCATATAGTGTTGATCTCATTCTTACTACTTGAAGTGATTAGTATGGATCAAGGTTCAATGTCAACTAAGTGCTAGAGTATGCCAAGTATTGACAATGTTTTCCAAGTGCCAGAACATTACCAAGTTTTTCTTCTAAATTCAAGTTACAACAACGGGCTAACTTTGTGAATTATGATGAATTTGGTATTATAGCCAACTCCAAAAGGTAATCAAGTGGATTGGTATATATGTAATGTATTGTATCATATCCAAATGTAATTAGTTAGATATATGTATGCAAATAAGTAAGAAGTAGATGAGTACAAATTAAAGAAGGCTACACATAGTATATGATATAGAAAAGACTTATAGATCATAGTAAGGTGATAATTGTAATTCAAGGAATCTCATTTAGCAAATAAAAGTTGCAAATTAGAGATCAGCCATTGATTCATCCTAATAGGTGCATTAGTCAAATCCTTTAACCAGGTGGACTTAGCAATCTTTTACTAAATCTCCTAAAAAAGTGCATATCTAACTACATGTTTGTAAATCCTTTAATAAAGTGGACCTAATAGTTCTTATTGCTCCTAATAGGGAAGATCACTAGAAGTGCTCAATTGTAAGCCTTAATAGGCCAACTTCATACTACAATACTAAATCTTGTGGGTATGATCCCCACCCCACTTTTAATTTCTATTTTGGATGGTTTTTGTGTATGGAAGTTTATTTCATTCATTCTTTCATGCATGCAATTGGATCAAAATAATATATGAAGAATTAATTGGTGAAGTAAGTTTAAATTTTAATTGTTCCTAATTCACTCTCCACCCCCTTAGTAACCTAGCCTACCTTATATTTCCAAAAAGTTTTATCAAAGCATTTGGTTCTCACATTAGAAGTTTAACATCTTGAGAAAAGATTGGATGCAATGAAGGTATAGAGACTAGAAAAGGCTATTGAGAATGAAAAGTTGGATCTAGAATTAGTTATTGGACAACTCAATAAATCAAAGGAGAAACTATCTCAATCCTTGTAAAGAAGGAAAGATCTTGTAGCACAAATGAATGAAGATCTCTATATTGAAGAAATAATTAAAGACTTATGCCATGAAAGAAAATGAGATGAACCTTATGCAACAATCAAATACCCACTTGAGAAAAATATCAATCTTCAAGAAGAAGTCAAAATGTTGAAAAGAGAATGAGAAATTCAATCCGTCAAATTATGTAAAGTCATGGAAATAAATGACAAAGATAATGAAGAGATGGAAGAAAAGGACAATGAAATTAATACATTGTCTCTTCAGCAAATAGATCTGATTGATCAACTCAATGATGCAAATCAAGAGCTTATCAACTTGAGGATACAAAATTAAAGATTGAAGAATGATCTCATCAAAGAGAAGCATATCAATGAAAGTAATATGAATTTACAAGAAAGCATGAATCAACTAGAGAAGAAAACTCAATTTAGACACAAAGGTAAAGTTGGATTAGGATATATAAAAGAAGGTGAATCTTCTCAGTAAGGAGCTCAAAGAATAAAATACCTATTATAATCATTGTGGTAAGATAGGTCATACATCAAATAAGTTTTGAAGAAATGGTAAAGAAAAATTCAATGGAAAATGTTACAATTGTAATAAGCATGGACATAGAGAAAGTAAATGCACAAAGAAACCTAAGTTTGAAGGAAAATGTCATAATTGCAACAAACAAGGACACAAATCTTTAGAGTGTGAAAGAAAGAAGTTGGACACAACTAAAAAAATTATGAAAACAATATTTGGATGGAATTGAAACACATGGTGTAGATGTCACTACCATGGTGAGTTTGGACACATTGGAGCAAAATGTATAAAACATCACATAAGGAAGAGAGACACTACAAAAAAATATTTTGTATGTAAAAAACTTGACATCTTGATAAGAACTATATGAATAGATGTATAATTGAAGATGAAAAGATATCCAAGGCTAACAACATTATAAACAAACAAAGAAAAACTAGGCGCATAATTCTCCAGAGAATATAAGCCAAAGTCATGAAGTTGTCGACACCCAAGTTAATGATTTGGGTGGCACAATAAATTTGACTAAGTTAACTATGGAGATCATTGGAACTATGATTTAGAATAATTCATCTAACATCAGTTCTAGCTAGCAAGTAGAAAGATCCATATCAACATTTAAGATGTACAAGGATCACCAAGTAATGATGGAAGTTCAATACCTTATTGAGAAAGGTTAGGTTGCAAGACCTTACCAAGAAAATTTGGGTTGCATATCTTTACCTTGTTATGGATATAGATGCCAAGTTGGTGACTCTACTAAGTACCAAGTTTAGTCCAAGTGGTGGTAAATTTACCAAGGTTGAAGTTCTTACCAAGTTGAAGGTGTATTCTAAGCAATAAAGACCTAACTAAGTAGAGGATAACCTATTATCGAGCATACATTTGTATGAAGCACTAATGGTGTTGGCCTGGTTTTTCACTACCCTTGTTTCTTTATATTTAGTAGTGAAAAACCCTAAATGTGTACCCCAAATAATTTGAAATTTGGTCAAAACCCTAGGCAAAATTCACTAAGTAACCTTGTACCTAGCCCTGTTTGGCCCTAGCCTTTGAAAACCTTAGAGAGTATCATTTCAAATAAATTTTGGCATGACATTTTATCCTAAAGGTTTATTTATGTAAGAATGACCTTTTAATCTTTTTGATAAACCTTATAAAGCTTGTCTTAATTGCAATTTCTTTCAAGCATTGTAGATCCTTTTGAGATTGATGGTTGAGGCTTGCCTACAATATGGAACTGCAAGGTCTTTAATATTGTGGGCAAGCACCTTTTTGACATGTAGCCCTTCTTGAAATTCTAGCCTTAATGTGCCACAAAAGGTTCATGGTTGTTAGAGCTACTCAGATCTTTTTGCAAAGTTTTCAGTGCTCTCATACACATTTTGAAATTCTTGCAATATCATTGGCTCGTTCTTTAATGAAGGTATTATTTTATAGTTTAGAATTTTTGATCATCAATCTTGCAAGAATCAAGGGCTAGTACATGCCCACAATAACAAAGTGCATGAATGTTATACATTTTGGGGAAGCGCCAATGCTATGCGTGGCACAGTGTGACATCATGGGCCCACCTTTCTCAAAAGATAATAATAGCTTGTCTTCTATGGCAGTTGTTAGGTGAGTTGGAATACAAAGGAAGTGTCTCATTGGTCCATGTAGCTAACTAGGTATATAGTTGTGGAAGATTTTTAATCACCATAGATTTAAACAAGATTGACAGAATGTGCTTGCCCACAATATGGAACTGATAGACTTTTAAATAATGAGAGAAAATGCCTTTGTGATGCATGGCAAAGTGGGACCAAGCTTTAAACGGAATGCTGAGTCATGCCATGCTGGAAAGGTCAGATGAAGTAAAGCAGGCTCATTGGTGGTAGGTGACAAGTATGCCAAGTTGGAAGCGTTGATGTCATGGGCATGGAAACTTTAAATGCTATAGTCAGATTAGTCAAAGCATGTTGATTAAAAGATAAAATTCTATTGGTCAAGCTAGCTAAGTGGGCCATCAAATAAAAGGTTTTAGACTCACCATCGATCTGAGTAAGATTGATAGAGAGAACTTGCCCGCAATAAGAAGTTGCAGGAATTTTAAATAATGTGGGCATGCGCCCTTTTGACACATGGCTAGTTGCTCTAAAATTTTAAGGGCATTTTGTGTTTTCAAATAAAGCCATTTGATCATCATAGGATCAATGGGTGAAATTTAAAGTTGAAGCACAAACACAAAAATAATGGCTACAAGAGTTAATATGATTCAGAGTTCTTTCGTGTGACCTTAATGCATAGGTATAACATAAAAATTTTCCATTACTGAGTCATAAGATTACAAATTTCTTAGCACAAAAAGATTTTTTGAGCTAGGGCACAGAATTTCTCAAGGGTTTCAGCAAATTTGTAGAGAAAATTGTAGAAAAAGAAGGGAAAATTTAGCGGGTAAGTAACCTGTAACCATAAGAAATCCATAATTTGTTGTTGTAAGAGTGTGAAATTTTAAAAATGCCTCCACGAAAGGAATTGTTAGGACAAACTAATTATTTAAAGAGGGTTGTGCATGATGATTTCCTAGAATAATTTCCCTTATTAGTAAATGAAATAACTAAAGGTAGGGAGCTCATTCCTAAGAACCCTAGGGTAGTTGTCGATGAGGGTTTCTATGATAGGGAAAACTGGGTAAGAGAAGCCCAAGTATCTATGGGAGGTTTGTAATTGTTCAAAAAATGATTTTCAGAAAGGAATTTAGATACCCCCATGAGTAATGTCTAGGAATTTGACATTCGAAGATTAACAGCCGCTATATTTTTCTTTGATAGTGATCTATTGAATGACTTGGCTAAGAAATATGATCCTATTATAGGGTGGGTGAACAATCATTCTAGAGTGAATGTTTTTAGGGTTTCCCCTGAGCTGCTCAGTGAAGTTTTTAATCTTAACCCTAACCATATTGTGCATGAAACCATTGATATGGATGATTTGCAAGAAAGATATGATGCACAAAGAATATACTTGAGGATAGGGCCATTACAGGAGCATGCTGCTAAAGTTGGAACCTTGTATGTGATCACTACTAGCACACCTGAGCCATTACTGAAAAGACATTTTAACGCTAGGGCTCAGGCATTATATATTTCTCTTTGTAAAATTTTTGGAATGGATGAAGCCAAGAAAATTCCAGGCTCAATTATCCTCATAATGGCTCAAACTCTTCAATTTGGGATGAGCACTATTCTAGATTTTGCTACTTTTCTTGCAAAAGAGATTCACAATGGATTAGTGGGAATAGCATAGGGAAAAGTGGATAAACCTTTCTATTGGTATTCATTGCTCATGTATGTATGCTTGTATAAGGGACTTGCCTTCTTTTCTAAGGGTATGGAGCTAGAAACAACTAGGAATCAAGAGAGGAATCCAATACAGTTGTGGAGTGTGGATATGACCTCAAAAGCCACAGATGCCAGTTATGTGAGGTTTGATAGATATTTTGCATCAAAGCTTAGATTTCTTTTGAGAAGAGAAAACCCTAGAATTCCACAAGCACTATTAGAATTGGTCAGACCCAAGGACCATGCAAAAGGGCTACTAGTTAGTCATAATTGGGGAGATATAATTCCCTATAATGTTTCAACAATAATAAGAGTATATGGATTTTTGGGAAAGCCTCATGTGCTGCTATTTCATGTGCTTCTAAAGATAGGAATAACTGAGCTATTATGGAAAATAGGCACTATATATGAGAGGGAGTTGCCTAAGAAAGGAACATTTTTTCCAATTGTTACTATGGCACATGATTTTGTTTTTGTAAGGAAAGGGTGGAAGCATTTGAATTTGTTCTTAGATAGATATAACATGGCAAAATCTCATGCCAGGTTTATTGATCTTGAAGGATTCTATGACCTCTTAAGAGAGAGAATAAAAGCTTCCTGCATGGTGCAACAAGTTTACTATCTAGAGGATGTGATTATAAATGTTTTTAATTTGCAAGAACAAGAATTGAGAAAAGAGAAATAGATAGTATTGAGAAAAACCCTAGAATTTATTAATGATTTTGACCTCCATTATGATCCATTGAAAGAAAAGAAATATTGGGGAGCCAAGATGTAGGCATTGATGAATAATTTTGCTGTGATAATACAAGCCATGAATGAGAAGAAGGATGCATATTCCAAGGCTTATCCAGACAAGGCTATAGAGGTGAAGAGGAGAATAAATAGTAGAAATGTTGTGTCTCTAGGTCAGTACACTTTGTAGCAAAGGGAAAGATATGTAGTGATCCAAAATGTGCAATAGGTTCCTCCTCAGCAGAGACCAAGGCCAGAAAACCCACTTGTAGCCAGTGCTCCAAAAAGACAAAAGTTAGAGCAAGGATCTTCTTCTCAAATGGAGAAATATTCCCCAAGCTAGTCTCCAATCAGAATTGATGATGAAACATCTTTAAGAGAATAGCTTAGACAAATTGGTGGAGAGGTAGATGTAATTGTTACCTCCACAGATTTGGAGATTGGTGAGCCACAAGAACCACCTACACCTTCCTTGGATTTAACTATTGCTAATTACCAAGGTAAGGAAATTGATCTAATAGTTGCCCAAGCCTCTGAGAGGTTTATTAATGATGAAAATTTTGCGAAGTTTAGTGTATTTCCACAATTTTTATAACGGCTAAATATAGGAAATTTTGAGAAGACTTGTGAAAAGATAAAGGCAAAGCAATCTGATAAATCAGATTTTGATATTAAAGAAGAGGTAAAATCTAATTTTTTGAATGATTTTTCTCAATTTACACCTGAAGCCAGAAGGCAAGTAGTTAGACAATTAGGAGTTCTTATTTTACCTGAATGCGATATAGTGAATGCCATATTTTTTGATTCAGTAAGGAAACAAAAGGATGTCTAGCTTAAGACTGAGGAAGAGATATTATAGGCTCATAGAAGAGTCAAGTTTAGTGATGACCACCAAGCCCTTGTTATTTGGTCAATTAAAAAGAGAGACAAGACCAGAATGCAGGAAATCTCTACTACATAACATACTGGTGCATTGACAATTTTTAGGGCTGGTGAGGTTGGCAATAAATAGATAATAGGAATGGCCTTAGAAATGTTAAAATTTGGTAGTGTTGTGTTTGGTCAGGAAGAAGCTAGATTTTCCCAACTCAATGCTAGGTTTGAAGAAGTTTTGAAAGCATATGAGGAAAGGAGTATGCAGATACAATCATTAGAAAACAAAGTATCTCAAATGGAGAAACAACTGAGGAAAAGAAAAGTAGAAGAATCTAGCAGACCCAGGATTATGTACCCCCCAGGCCACCTATTGAACCTTTCAAGTCCACTCCAATTGTTGAGGTACTAGATACCCCTGAAAGGCCACAGTTCTACACTGCAGAGGATTTTGAAGAAGAAAATAATAAGTTGTATATGTAGAACTAAATAATCAGTTTGAGGAGAAAATAAGGCAGGGTATAATGTATTTAGTAGATAAGATTGAGTGGCTATCATTTTTTGATTTGTTATTAGGGATTGCAACCATCAGGGATGAATTGAAGAAAAATGAAGCTACATTCATACCCCTTATGCAGAAATGGATAGAAAGTAATAAAGATATCACTATTATGTGTATATCCATCATTCAACTACCATGTCATCAAATAGAAATGATCTTTGATTTGCTTAATAAATTGCAAGGTTTTGATGACAAAAAAGATTCTTTTCAAAAAAGATTAATTATTTGTTTTTCCTAGTATATTGCAAAGAAGTTTGATTTATTTCCTTGTGCTTTAAAGACCATTGATAAAGTGAAGGAAAAGGAAGAATGGGAGAAAGAGTTAGATGAGATCTTTTGTGAAAGGATGAATAAAGTCATTAATGAAACTGGTCATTTATTATGGGCCTGGACAAATGAGGAGCTGGTAAAAGTATAGTTATTTTATAAAGATGTCAGGAAAAACCTTGTTGATATAGAGGTAGTTGCAAATTCTTTAATAACTATACAAAGGGAGGTTCTAAATTTTGATTGGCCAAATGAAACTGCTTATAATGAGTGGAAAGATAAATTCATGTCTATAGAGTAGATGTTAGAAGATGACGAGGCAGAAGATGATGCAAGTGTAACTGTTACTTTAAAAATTGATGATGAAGATAGACAAAATCCCCAATTTAAAGTAAACTTGCTAGTAACTAAAGAGGACACATCACTTTCAAGCCTCATGGTCACTTATTCTGAGGAATCAGATTGATAGAAGAATCAAATCATTTTATTTTGTCGATTCCAAGGGATGTAACAAAAAGGGGCCCACAAAAGGAATGTTTGATGTATAAGTCTTTTTTTTACTCATATTTTGTCATTTTGTGATAGGTGTATGTAAATTTCTCTTGTAAAGGACACTTGTCAATTTATCTTAGCCTGAAGCTTGTTGCATCTCACAATATAAGTGAGATTTTAGTTCTAGAGAATGGTCTGATTTTCTAATGCTTAAGTGATATACCTAGTTTATTTTTGGTCCAATGTTTGGAACGAGTTTTATGATGTATTATCTTTGTTAGTTCTTGAGAATATATTAATATAGAATGATCTTTGTTTTTTTCCTAAGGTCATTCTAAGTTTACTGTGAATGTATACAATTTTCAAATAAAATGAATACAAATTATGAGCTGTCCCCAAATTAGTTCTTTTTGAATGTTGTCTCCTTTTAGTTACTTGGTCATCTTGATATTGTATGAGTAAAAGCTTGTGCAATTGAATGCAATCCAGTTAGGTTATATATCTATTCACCACTGCTATTAGTTCAATGGATTAAGTAAAAGATTTGATGAATTTGATAAGGTTGCTATAGTAGTAAGAAGGATTTTTGAATGATGAATTCTGATAAGAATTGCTGATAATATTTTTTGTAAGGAAACAAATTAGATCTATGGATTTGTAGTAGACTCTGAACCCTAATGGATTAGGCACTGGTCAAATTGATTCAGCTAGAAGAGAAATATGTCATAAATAGTTTTCAAATGTAGAATTATAATCAATTTTACTTTTATTTCCTGAAGATCTTCAAAGTTGGCTGCTACTTGTTTGCATGGAATGTTTTAGCTTTAGTTAGCCACTATTGTTGAGAATACATGCAGATCTATCGAAGAATTTTGGTCAGATCTGTTATATGGGATGTGTTTATCAAATTGTCAAGAATTATGCATGTATTTGAGGATTTGAGATGAGAATATGAATGAAACTAAAATAATTCTCATACAATGTTTCCTAGTCTTGAATCATCCCTGGGTATACCCACCCTAGTTTTGCAGAGCCTAACGAGTAGAAAACCACCCTTGGTTTTGTCGAAGTTGGGTCTAAATAGTTTGCACATATAATTGTTAATAAGAATTGGCTAATCCTTAGATTGTGTGAGTGATGTCATTTTGGTATTGAGCATTTTGTTGATTCAATAGTTTTAAAACACCAAAAAATAGAAATTGTAAAGATAGAATTTTGTTAAAAGGATCAAATTCATCAAATCATTTCACTATGAATTTTTAGAGCTAAGAGTGAAGATCAACCTCAGAGCCCCTGAGGAATTTGAAGTAGTATCTAGTAAATATTATTTTTGTGTTCAAGAATTTACTGAGTGAATGGCATCTTCAAGAAGCAAAGTGAAGAAAGGTTTAGAGATGTTGAATCATGGAGTGGATTACAAGGCCCACACATTCAAACTGACTCCATCAATTATAGAAACACTTGAACCAATTGGAGTGTAGTCTCAAATCCCTCCAAAGTTACTTCTTATACATGATATTAGGTCATTTTATCATTTTTCAATTCAAGATTTGGATGGAATTGCAGCACATGGTGTAGATGCCACTATTGTGGTGAGTTTGGACACATTGGAGAAAAATGTGTAAAACATCGCATGAGGAAGAAAGACACTACAAAAAAATATTTTGTATGAACAAAACTTTGACATCTTGATAAGAACTATATGAATAGAGGTAGAATTAAAGATGAAAAGAAATCCAAGGCTGACAACATCATAAAAAAACAAAGTAGAACTGGGTGCATAAATCTCTAGAGAATATAAGCCAAAGTCATGAACTTGTCGACACCCAAGTTAATGATTTGGGTGGCACAATAAATTTGAATAAGTTAACTATGGAGATAATTGGAATTGTGATTTAGAATAATTCATCTAAAATCAGTTCTAGCTAGCAAGTAGAAAGATCCATATCAACATTTAAGATGCACAAGGATCACCAAGTAATGATGGAAGTTCAATACCTTACCAAGAAAGGTGGGGTCACAAGACCTTACTGAGAAAATTTGGGTGGCATATCTTTACCTTGTTATGGATATAGATGCCAAGTTGGTGACTCTATTGAGTACCAAGTTTAGTCCAAGTGGTGGTAACTTTACCAAGGTTGAATTTCTTACCAAGTTGAAGGTGTCTTCTGAATAATAAAGACCTAACTAAGTAGAGGATAACTTGTTATTGAGTACACATTTGTATGAAGCATTAATGAAAATTGTAAAGATAGAATTTTGTTAAAAGGATCAAATTCATCAAATCATTTTACTGTGAATTTTGTTAGATAGAACTAAGACTAAAGATCAACCTCAGAGCCCTTGAGTAATTTGAAATAGTATCTGGTAAATATTATTTTTGTGTTCAAGAATTTACCAAGTGAATGGCATCTTCAAGAAGCAAAGCGAAGAAAGGTTTAGAGATGTTGAATCATGGAGTGGATTGCAAGGCTCACACATTCAAACTAACTCCATCAATTATAGAAGCACTTGACCTAGTTGGAGTGCAGTCTCAAATCCCTCCAAAGTTACTTCTTATACATGATATCAGGTCATTTTATCATTGTTCAATTCATGAGCTTGGAACCCTAGAAATGAAGAAGGCATTCAATGAACTTAGTGTGGATGGCATTTTGAAACCCGAGAATATACATTTAGACCTGAAGGGTTTTGTAGACATTATGAAATGCTAAAAGATTTTCAAGGAAAATGGATCAGATACATATTAAGTAGAGTTCACGAAATGCATTTGTTGTTGGATCATCCTATCTAGATCACAAAGAAGATGATATACAAAATTATCAAGTTTCTAATGTTAAACAAGGCAAAGACCATGAAAGCCTAGGTCAAGTTGAACTAGAAAAGAGAACTCTTGCCAAGTGGGATGGAAGAGGAATGAATCTTAATGAAGTGATAGACATGCAAATCAAATTTAGGATACATGTGATTGCTCACAAGATATATAGCTCAAGAAAAAAGAACAATGTTCCTTGTGAAGTAGTTGACCTAATGCTAAAGGTGGTGAAAAAAAATTATCTTTTGACCTTGCCAAGCTACTATTGAGTCAATTTGGAAAAAACATGGAGATTATCTAAGTCTCCAACAATAATCCATGTAAGTTTGGTTCTCTTTTAATCTATTTATTCTTCTATGCTCAAAAGTTTTTCCCTTCTAAAGGAAGATTGGTATGGAGAAAAGATACACCTATATTATATCAAATAAATAATTTCATAGCTGAAATGGGAGAAAATTTGAAATTATAATGGATTCCTACTTTGAAACATTCAAAGAGAAAATGCATAGCAAATATAATATACCTAAGAAACTGGTAGAATACTATGAGCAATATATTTATTTTTTGGTAGACTACATGATAAGGTTCACCTCTAAGCAATTAGGCCAAGAGTGGCATTTGTAAAACCTTTGAGTTATGAGGTTAATATTGATGCCACAAAAGATATTACTGAGGCTCTCATAAATGAGCATGTGGATCCCAAGGCTACCTACTTTGGAACATATGAGGAGGAAAAGTCTAGGATAGAACTTGAAATCAAGCTACCCTAGGCAGCAAATAGATGAAGAAAAAGGATAGATAAAATCATGAAGAACACAAAGTCATCAAGATCTCCTCTCATGCTTACTGAAGGTAAGGGAGATGACATAGCTAATGATGATGAAGAGGAAAATGCAAAGGAAGTAGAACCTGAAGTAGGGGATTATCCCAAGAAGAAAGGGAAGGTCACAATAAAAAAGCTTGCAAAGTCTCCCCCTACTATGTTCACAAGGAGATCCACCAAATCTAAAAGGAAACTAAAGTTGGGTGATGAAGAGGATGAAGTTGAACAGATAATATTTCAAAAAACTACCCCTACCTTTGAAGAGAGGTTGAAAAGACCAAAAGAAGGAGGAGGTGTATTATCCTTCAAATCACTTAGGGTTCATTTGGTTCATGGAATTGTAGAAATCAAGATTTCTACAAATCTTAGTTTTGCAAATCTTCATTCCTATTTTTGGGATTTTTCTTGAACTATTTGTTTCACTTAGAAGATGCGTGTGAAGACATTTTTATGCATAAACTTGGAGTTGAAGGTAGACTTGAAAAAGTAGTTTAGTCTATTATTTTTACACTCCTCAAAAAACATAACTAGGTTTTGGTTTTCAATTCCTACTTTCTAGTAGGAAGTCATAAAACCTAGTTTTGAGACAAAATTAAAAGTCTGGTATTCCAATTCCATTTTTCCAATTTTGTAACAAAATAAAAAAAAATTAAATTTGAATTTTGAAAAATCCAATTCGTATCATCTTCCACAAACCAAATGGACCCTTAAGTATGACACCAAGAGTGCAACAAAGAAGAAACAAATTGAAGAAGCCTATTGACATAGATGGAAAAATGGAAGTATTTCCCTAATGAACTGGTCAAACAAGTTCCTAAAAATATCCTAAAAGAAGTTGCACCATTTTGGGAGAACACACTCAATGTTGCTAAGGATATCAGAGAACAAACCTTGAGGTAACTTATGCCTAAAATGTTAGCCAATAAATTTAGGAAATCATTGAAGAAAAGTGAACAAAAGCTTAATCCAAAATTCAATGCATTTCTAATCCTATCTAAGGACATAGAGTCTTTGGTTAAATCCAATACTATTGCATGGAAAAACATCTAAGGGCTACACAAGCCTAGTGAACATGTTGTACAAATAGATGATAAGGATGGTGAAAGAGAAGATATAAAAAATAATAATGAAGATGTAGAAATAGAAGATGAGGAAATAGACAATGTAGATATTGATGATGTTGATGAGGAAGAAGAACAAGAAGGTATAGGAGTTCATCTTCCAAAAGTTTAGAATATTGAGGATACTAATGCAAAGAAGATAAAAGAAGAGAGTATGACTCCCCTTCCTCATTCTTAGAGCAACGCCTTAGTGAAATATATCTAGAAGAAGGTTTCTACTAAGTTGGTTGAGGTTAAAACTAGATCACCAAGCACCCAAATAATCTTTGGAGTTACTTTACTGAGTACTTCAATGAGTGAAGTGCCTAATAGTTCATCTACTAAGAAAAAATAAGGTATTCCTATTGTTAGTGTTATTTCTACTATTCCTACATTTATTTTTGTTTCTATTATTCTCACTATTGTTTCCACCATGGCTAGTGCAATGATAGTTAAGACTCAATCTCAATTGAGTACTGAAGTTTTGAATAAAGGAAAAGAAATTGGTTCCTCTATTATTCATAAGGAAAAGGGTCAAAATTTTGAAACCTCTAAGGAAGAAATTGATCTAGAGGAGGACATTGTTATACCAAATTGAGATCATTCCAATCCAACTTCTAATCAAATGGACACCCTTGGAGAACTTTGAAAGAAGAGAACAAGGAAAGAAATGCTCAGAGAAGAAAAGAAGAAGAGAAATCAAGTATTTGAATATATCAAGAGAATATTTGTTGATGCTCTAAACATTGAGGTTGATGAGAAACAACCTATTTTGGATCAATTGGTTGAAATTGTCCACAAATAAAATGAAGAACTAAATGGAAAAGAAAATCTTCTATAGAGGGAAAAAAGAAAATTTGAAAGTAATATTATGGAGCAAGTAGAACAAAGGATAGGTATTGCTCAAGTAGAATTATCTACTATTCTTTCTACACTAGAAACATATGTAAATAATGTTGTTTCTTTATTTTTCAAGTTGAGTGATACATCTATCTTTACCAAGGAGATTAAGGATAAAATATCCAAGATAGATGAAGATATGAAGGAAAGTGCCATCAATTGCCACTTGATCCTAGTTGTAATTTTTCAAATTTTGTAAAGATTGGGTACCTGACAGATCTCTAGGATGAATTGCTAAGGAAAGAAGATAGGATTAGTGCAACACTTGTAGATATTCAAGTCACAATCCTTCACAATATGGATGCACCACAAACACACATTGTACATGCAAAGACATTGATCAATGACAATAAACTCTCCATAGTTGATCACATGATGGAACTTTTGGTAGAGGTATAGATAGCCTTGCACACATCTAAGCTATTGCAAGAGAATTAGGACAAGACCATGGAAATAATTTTGAAGTTAAATAGTGATTTCTTGTCACACTTTGGTATTAACTCATAAATATTTTGTACCTTTGGAAGTTATGTCAAAAAGAGGGAGAATATTATTTATATGGGGGAGAAATATATGTATGGGAGAGTAGTAATATGAAGACAAATGTATAGTTAGCAAAAAACATGCTTACAAAAGTGTTTTTGAAAAATAAAATAAAATAGAGAAGAGGTTACCAAGCTACAATAGTAGAAAAAAGTTAAAATCAAATTGAAGATCTAGATTTTTGACTAAGGGAGTTTTGACTTTTAATTTTGAGAATTGATATTTTCTCTATGGTAAGTTTTTTTTTCACTAATATAAAAGGGGGAGATTGTTGACATTGAGGTCAATTTGTCTATTAGTGACTTAACACTTAGTAAGTTGGTTTCATTACTACCAATCTTTATAGTTGCTACTAAACTTATCATTCATCTAGTAGTGTTAACCAAGTGTTTTAGGTTCTACCAAGCTTAATAGTCAGATTGTAGTTCAAGCCGAGCTTCATAGTATCTACCAAGCATCTAGGATAGATTGTAGTGCTTGCCAAGTTCTACAACATCTACCAATCTTTAGGGGCTAAGAAAAGTGTTAATTGATCTCTATAGTCTTAATCAATTATATCAGTGTCTACCAAGATCATAGTGTTAACAAAGATAATTTAACGTTGACCAAGCCATGTAGTGTCAACCAAGAATTTCAGTATCTACCAAGTTTCTTATTGTTCATTGAGTCATACTGTATATGAGCAATGTTAGTATGCTAATACAAACCAAATTTAAATAAAGCTTCTACAAACTAAACAAAATTTATAAAATTCAAGATAAACTAAGATGAACTCTTAATTGAGAATATGAGCCATTAATGGGCTGTCTCAATGAGAAGCTCTCTTGTTGAGTAGCTTTGTCTAAATAGATAGGATGTATGCTCAAGCTTTATGCTTCAAAAAGGGCTTCAAATGGAGTTGGAATTGGGGTGTGAGTGTATGGTTTTGATGTAAAATGGCTTCTTAAAATGGCATTATGACTTTACTTCATGGATTGTGTTCTTTTACAAAGGGGAAGGATCTAATTTATAGGCAAGAGGCTTGAGGGATTGAGGGCTAAGATGCAAGGATGGGAAAAAGCTCATGGAGGGCTCAGATTGCATGAGAAGAGAGCACATGGATTATGCTTCCTTACAGCCAATCAGGGAGTGACACATGTCATAGGGTGAGAGGATGGAGGAAAGGAGAAGGATGAGTCAACAAAGGAGGCTCAAGGGATAAAATCTTCATAAAGACCCTCATAATGGCTTGTAAGAGCAATAAAAGGGCTTGGAAGAGTCATTTATGACCTTCTGGGCTTCATAAAGTTTTATGGTTGAGATATTTTGAGGGAGATGAGAGAAATTTTGACTTGGGCTTGATTAGGAGGGTTTTGAGCTTTCTTAAGATTGTGCAAATGATTAGAGGATGGATTAGGATGGTTTAGGATTAGCTTAGGGATAGACAAGTGGATGGCATTTAATGAGGGTGGGTGAAGGAGAAGATATTTGTTAATTTGGCTTGGGTTAGTAAGTCTTAACCCATGTTTAGGGAATGTGACAAGGTTAGGAGGGGATTAGGATTAGGTTTAAAGACATCTTCTAGAAGAGTCTAGACTTTGGATGAGGATAAAGACTTTCTAGAATAGTCTAGAATTTCCTAGTCTAGAACTTCTTAGGATGAGGATAAATTAGATTTTTAGGAAATAAATAAAGTTTTATTTATTTCAAGGGTTTGGGTTGAGGAGATATTTATTAAAACTTTTTTAATAAACATGAGGATTAATATTTAATCTTAATTAAATATTTTGAGTTGGGATTAGGGGTAGGAAATGATGGGATTAGCCTTTAATCAAAATTAAAGAAGGATTAGAAGATTTTGAAAGAGGTTAGTGGTCTTAAGGAAATTGGCCAAGTTTTGGGCAAAAAATACATTTTTAATTTATTTTGGGTTTTTTGGTCAATTTATTAATTAAATAATTAATAAATAAGGAAATAATGTTTAAATAAGATTTAAACATTTTTGGGAGGGATTCCTTAATTAAATATTTTTAATTAAGATAAAGGGATTTAATGGCATAAAAATAAATAAATAAATAAAATAATTAATTAATTAATAAATGATGATGTCATCAGGAATTTTTCAGAAAATAAAAATACTTTATTTTCTAAAGGTTTTTAGGTGTCTACATTTTGCCCGTCTTTGATGTGATGCTACAAGTGGCATGGCATCAAAGATAAGAAAATAAGATGCCGAAGGCTAGAGCAGAAGAGGAGAGAATGGACTGCAAGATGCTCCCTCAAGAAAGCGGCGGGGAGAGAAAGTGAGGCTTGACAACTTCTTGAAAAGTACAAGAATCTGAGATGAGCAAGAAGACTTAGATGGGCAAAGAGAAGGGGCTGAATTAGCTCAAACTCTCACTATGGGAGAATGATAAAGGAGAATCAGATGCACAAGAGGAAGCAAGCTTAAGACTTTAGGGAAGGTGGAGGATGAAGGAGCGAAGCGCTATAAAAAGGAATCCAGGATAGGGAGATGGATGAGGGGATTATAAAGATGATGCAATAAGATTTCAAAGAGTCAGATTGGTGGAAGATGGGTTTTAGAGATCCCTAGGACTAGGATTGTGGATCTCGAAAGATGAGGCTTGGTGGATTGATTTGGATTGGTGGATCCCTAAGACTAGGATTGTGGATCCCTAAAGCTAAAGGTGAGGAGTGACTCAAAGAGATACTGATGCATAAGTTGGGGTAGGAGAGACAAATGTTGGATATGGATGGGGGATAATGGAGATGAAGGAAAACCATTGAAGCTTTTTGAGTGGAGGGATACTTCAAAGAGAAGTACCACCATGTAGTTGAGCACTAGATTTGCTATAGGACTGTTGGTTAATTGCCAAGGTTATCAAGAACATCAAGACCTTTTCACCAACTGTTCAGAGGACTGACAAACTAACTCAAAACAAACACTTAAGGATTGCCCCAGTATCACACATGAATCCTAGAGGAAGCAGTGTGGAAATGACACTGGGTAACCCACAAGCAGAAAAGAAAACAAGAAAAATACATGATCAAGACCTTACGCTCTGATTGCCCCATTCGTAGTATACCATGATATGGAAGATCATGGAAACCTTGAGGAGGGAACAAGGAGATTTCTTGGAAAAGATATTTCAAGACCCAATAGGGAAGAGTCCAAATCAAAAGAAAGTGAAAATCCAAAAGAGAACCGTTTGCAAACGAGATGGGTAGGACGAGGTACTAACGGACCAAGATCAGACATGAGGAAAGCTATATCCTGCAAGGACCTATCAGAGAGCACCTAAGCTGGTGGATTTAGATGAGTGATGCATCTGGAAAGCTGGACTAAGAAAGATAACACTTTGGTGACAGGAAATCTAGCTAAAGGATGCATTGGAATAGCTAATCAAGATGTGCGATAGGTGCAAGATGCTGATCAAGGACAAACTGACATCAACGCTGGATAGATACAATGCTACTAAGCTAAAGAGGATGTACAAGATGATGGACCAAGATATGTTACAAATGTACAAGTTTTTTCATGTTTTGGTTTTTGTGAGATGGAAATTTTTGTGAAGGATGGGATGTCTATAATAGGTGATAGGTGGATAGGTAGATGGTTTGTGAAAATCTTAAGTGAAAATGGGGTTTTGTGTGTACACGTGATAGTATACAAGCTAGGATACAAGATTATTTACAAGCTAGAATATGGTACAAACTTTGGACAAGATTCAGATATACAAGATATGGTATAAGATTTACAAGGTATAATACAAGCTTTGGTACAAGATTTTACAAGCTGAGGTACAAGATTTTACAAGTTGTACAGGAGGTATTTACAAGCTCCATTAGATTTTGGATATTTGGTTGGAACACCAAGGGAACAAGCAAGTGTTTTATGGGATGGTGGGTGAATGGCTGAGGGATAGGATAGTGATAGATAATGGATTAGTCTTAGTACACAAGGCACCTGAATTACCAGGTTTTCACCAAGGTACCTATCCAAGGCGCTTGAATTGCCAAGTTTTCACCATTGGACACTTATTTCTCTTTACTATTTTTTTTTTGTATTTTCCAAAAGCTGGGTATACCAAGGATCTTCAAGCATAGAACTTCTTGAGATGAATGATGTTAGTAGGATCATTCAAGAGTTCTCCTTCCAGTGTAGATAGCTGATAGGCTTCGAAGCCAAAGGAAGCAGTGACAACATAAGGACCAAGCCATGTAGGTTCAAACTTGCCTTTCTTTTCTCAATCTGCTTGGACTTTCATGTTTTCTTTGAGGACCATCTCACCTGGCTGAAAGTGTCATGGAAGCACCTTCTTGTTGAAATTCTTTTTGAGACAAGTTTGATAGACTGTGAGATGATCATAGGCTTGTTGTCGCTTCTCGTCTAAGAGATCTAGCTAGGTGAGCTGAGCTACTCTGTATTCTTCATCTAATATTTTCCCTTGCAAAGATATCCACAAGGAGGGAAGTTCAACCTCTATAGGTAGTACCACTTTGACACCATAGACTAGGGAGTATGGAGTTGTGCTTGTGGATGTACGAAAGGAAGTTCGATAGGCCTATAGGGCTGGATTTATTTGTAGGTGCCAATCACGACCAGAATCATTGACAACTTTCTTTAGGATTTTGAGGAGGTTTTTGTTAGTTGCCTCTGCTTGGCCGTTACCTTGTGGGAAATATGGGCTAGAAAAGCAGTGATGGATGCGGAGGGAAGTGCATAATTCTTCCATGTTGAGATTTTCAAAGTTACCTTTGTGGTCAGTGAAGATGGTGGATGGGATGCCAAAGCAACAAACAATGTGGTACAAGATGAACTTGGAGACCTGAACTCCTATAGCTGAGACTAGGGGGATTGCTTCCACCCATTTAGTGAAATAGTTTGTAGCTGTTATTATCCATTTATGTCCATCAAATGAGAGGGGTGTGATAGTTCCAACTAGATCAAGGCCCCAACAAGCGAAAGGCCAAGGTGGTGCAATAGGCTATAGATCTTGTGCTGGAGCGTGCACAAGATTTTCATGCTGCTGACATGGGAGACACTTTCTGACAAAGTCACAAGAGTCTTCTTCAATGGTAGGCCAATAATAGCCTACTCTCAGGATTTGTCATGCTAGGACAATAACACTTGTGTGGGCACCGCAAAGTCCAAAGTGTACTTCCTTTAACACCATCGCGGCCTCGTTTTGGTCTAAACATCGAGAGAGAGTATCGTGATAACCCCAACAGTATAGGGTATTGGCTATGATAACATAGCAAGATGATTTTCAAATGAGGTTCTAGCGTTGGGTACGTGTGAGGTGAGGGGATATGATACCATTGTTAAGGTAAGCATGAATCTTATGGTACCAAGGGGATTGGGGACCAACCAAGATACAAACATGGTTTGAATCCTCATTCGCATAGGCGGGTGTAAGGAGCTGCTCCACTAAAAACTCATACTATGTAGCTGCTTGGGGAATTTCCAAGAGCGAGCCTATAGTAGCCATAGCATCTGTTGTTTTGTTCTATATTTGAGGCACTTGTGTAAACTGAAGCCTTGTAAAATGCTGGGTTAGTTGATCAACTAGCTCTTTGTAGGGTAATAGCTTTTCATCTTTGGTTTGATATTCATTTAGGGCTTGCTTGATGATGAGCTAAGAATCGCCAAAGATTTGTAGCTCAACAATGTTCCATTCTATAGCTATCTTTAATCCTGCTATGAGGGCCTCATATTAAGCTATATTGTTGGTGCTAGGGAATTGTAGCTTGAAGGCTTTTGGAATGTAATCTCCTTGAGGTGTGACTAACAATATTCCTGCCCCTGATCCATGAGATGTGTATGAGCCATCAAAATAAAGTTTCCATGGGGGTTGTTCTTCAATTAGACAGATATGCTCATCTAAAAATTCTATGATCAACGGATAAGCATCTATTAGAGGTGCATCAGCTAGGTGATCTGCTATAGCTTGCCCTTTGATTGCCTTTCTATCCACATATTGGATGTCAAATTCGCTAAGGAGCATAACCCATTTGGCCAAATGGCCTATAAGTGCTATTCTGGAGAGCATATACTTGAGAGGATCAATCTTGGAGACTAGTTGGATGGTATGACTTAGCATGTAATAGTGAAGCTTTTGAGTTGAGAAAACAACTGCCAAACAAGCTTTTTCCATAGGAGTGTAATTGAGTTCATAACCAACTAGGGTTCTACTAATGTAGTAGATGGCTCTTTCTCTACTGTAGTCATTGAGCTGTGCTAGAAGTGCCCCTAGAGTAGTAGGTGTTGCTGATATGTACAAAATCAGGGGACGACCAAGAATTGGTGGAACCAAGATAGGGGGATTGATGAGATATTGCTTGAGATGGTCGAAGCTGCATTGACATAAAGGATCCCACTTGAAGTTCTCATCCTTCTTCAGTAAATGTGAAAATGGTGTACACTTATCTGCAAGCTGGGAGATGAAGCACCGAACAGATTGAAGCTTTCCCTGAAGAGAACGAAGCTGTCACAGTGTCTGGGGAGGAAGCATGTCTAAGATAGCCTTGACCTTCTTGGGGTCAATCTCTATACCTCATTTAGAAACTATAAAGCCTAGAAGCTTGCCAGATGTGACCCCAAAGACACATTTCTTGGGATTCAGCATGAGATGATATTTGGCTAACCTATCAAAGACTTTCTCTAGGTCAACAAGATGATCCATGAAGGTATGAGACTTGACCAAGATATCATACACATAATCCTCCAAAATGCTATGGATGAGATCATGAAAAATGGTTGTCATAGCTCTTTGATAGGTAGCCCCAGCATTCTTTAGGCCAAAAGGCATCATGTTGTAGGTAGTGAATGCTATCTTATGTTTATCCTCTTCTGCAATCTTGATTTGATTATACCCATAAAATCCATCCATGAGGGACAAAATTTCATGTCCATCTGTAAGATCTACAATCATATCTATGTTGGGCAACGAAAAATCATCTTTTGGACAAGCTTTGTTAAGATCTCTGAAATCAGTGCAGATTCTGATGTCACCAGAAGGCTTAATGATGGGGACCATGTTGGAGATCCACTTTGAATAGTTGATAGGTCGGATAACCTTAGCAACTAACATTCTTTCTAACTCAGTTTTGACCAGTAATGCCACCTTGGGGTGCATTTTTCTAAGCTTTTGTCTAACGGGCTTGATCTGTGGATTCACTGCAAGATGATGAACTACAAGCTTTGGATCAAGCCCTGGCATGCCTTGATATGACCATGAAAATTGGCCAATGTTCTCTCTTAAGACCTCAAAGAGGAGATCATCTTGGTCTTGTGATAGGGATACAACAATGTGAACAAGCCTAGGGATCTCTGAAGAACCGATGTTGACTTCCCTAGCATCCTCAATTAGAATAGAAGAAATCTCTGGTTGATTATCTTGAGGAGGTAATGCTAAATCCTCATGTTTTGCTTGTGGCTTTGGATGTTCTTATTGAGGGGTTCTCTTCACTACCTTAGCTAGTCTCAGATTCACCTTAGTTCCAGTTTTGGGTGTATCAGAACTAGGTTGGGGATTTTCTCCAAAATACCCATTGGGATCTAGCTTGTAGATATAGGTAGAATCTGGCTTTGTTTTCTTGTGAGGTGTTTCAGCTCCCATGAATCTCAGAAGCACTTCCTCTGATGTGAACTCATCAATGTGTATGACGCTTGGTTGGTCCCAATCTATGAGTTGTGGATGGGCGAGTGGTAGGTCAATGAGGTGGATGGATAGTTCTTGGAGAATAGAGTCTCTGAGGGAGATTTGGTCTAAGATATCATCATAGGCTCTCTTTTCAACTTCCTCAAGATTTTCTTCGATTTTGACAAGGTCGAGGTGAATTTTCAAAAAAGTGTGACCATTTGTATTGGTGCCCTCAGTTGTGGGTATGCCAAAGCCAAGACCTGACTTTGATTCCCACTTGTGTGCGTCGATGGGGCACTGCATGCCTCTTTCTTCTAGTCCTAGACCACCACCTTGATAGTTCCATTTTTCAGTGATGAGCTTATGTTCCTAGGGATACTTCTGGCTAAAGTGATCAAGGCATGCCTGATTCCTTTGGGGTGCATCCTTATGTAACCAATTGTTGATATCTAGACTGAGCTCCTCATGAAGAGGGATTTTCAAGGATACAAAGGTTGTTGGGTCAAACTATTTGTATCGAGGAGGTGGAATCTCCTTAGCTTTGTGATATGTCAGTTGTCTATGGGCATGTGGATCAAGTGGGTCTGCCCCGATAGAAAATACATCCGACAGACTATACTCTCCACAGCCCTTGTTATTGACCTTCACGATAGACAAGGTAGAGGCGAGGATGGTTTCTGGGTCATTACAAGTGTGGGATGAGCTGGCGATGGATGTGTTGATATCAATTCCAGGGAAATGGTTTGTATATGAAGCTTCAACCACATTACAGTAAGCAAAGGGTTCTGGATCGGCATGGATGGTTACCTCAGTGCCTTGATGTAGAAATTTGATGCACTGATGGTATGTGGATGGAATAGCTTTCATGGCATGAATCCATGGGTGACTAAGGAGGATGTTGAATGGTAAGTTTAGATCAATAACATGGCAGAGTGTCTCTTGGATGACTGGCCCAACCTTGATTGGCAGCAAAATAGTTCCTTCTGTGGTTCTTTCCAAGTTGTCATAAGCTTTGATGGTGATAACATCACTGATGGTATCTGCCTCAGTATACCCAGCTTGTTTTATGAATTTTAGGGTGCAAATATTTAAGGTTGATCCATTATCTATCATTACTCTTTTCATGGAAAAATTGGATACCATGATGGCTATGCGAAGTGGAAGGGTGTGATCTGGCTCGACCATGGGTATGTCGGTGGGTTTGAATGATAGGACACATGAGGATGAAAGGTGTCCAACAAGATTACAAAAATCAGTAGCATTGATATCAGAAGGGACATGGGATTCTATGAGAGCACTGTCAAGGATGTTCTTGTACACAGGACTAGTGCGAAGAAGGTCTAAAATGGAGATTTGGGCTGGCATGTTCCCAAGGTGTTCCAAGATATTGTACTGGCTTTTTGATGGAGCTGATGGTGTTGGTGAAATGGGTGGGCCTGCGATGTTAAATTGGGCTCTTTGAGTGGTGACTGCACACTCATTGTTTGGTCCTCGGATATTGATAACATTGACAGAAGGCTCTTTCTCAGATATACAACCTATAAGGCTACCATAGTCTATATAGGATGAAGTGTGGTCATTGTTCTTCCCATGCTGTTGGTTTGGTTGACGGTTGTTGGTGTTGTTATTGTTGGTTTGGATACATGCTTTTCCAAGATTTTGATTATTGTGAGGAGGCAAAGCATTTTGATAGATCTGTAAGCCTGCATTGGGAGAGGTTTGGGCACCAACAGTGATTTCCTTCCGATCAATGAGGTCCTGCACATAGTCTTTCAATTTCATGCATTTGAGGGTAGTGTGACCTTTTACCCCATGAAATTTGCAGTACTCATTGTCTTTGTACCATGCAGCTTTGGATTGGCTTGGGTCAATTTTCTAGGTAGGAGGAAATTTTATGAGGTTTTCCTTGACTAATTTCTCAAAAATGACATCTAATGGCTCACCAAGGGGTGTATAGTTTCTAGGTGTAGGTTAGAATCTGGGCTTTTGTCCTACAGCTACATTGATGGCATTAGCTTGATTGCTAGACCCTTGAAAGTTTGGTCTTGGATTGTGGTTTTGATAGCTGTGGTTATTCTGCTGTTGGTAGTTGATAGCTTGCTAATTGTTTGGTTGATAGGGTGGGTTGGACTGGTTGTGAGAAGGACCAACAATATTCACATTTCTAGTGTCAGTGACACCATCTGTTGCAACATGCTTGTTTTTGTTCCAATACCTAGACTTGTCATTGGAATGTGATTGATTTTGGTTGGCTTCCTTGTAAATCTTGACCACACCATCTTTAATGAGTCCTTGCTCAAGGATCATTCCTTTCTCTTTGAAATCTTTATAAGTCTGCAAACAGTTCATGGTCATGTGGTGAGCCAAGCTAGGATGGGCATTATCAATAAAAATTTTCACCAAATGGTGCTTTGGCAAGGTGCAAGATATGCGAGTGGTAAGGGTTTTCCATCTTTGTAGATATTCGGGAAGGCTTTCTCCACCTTTTTTCTTGGTGTAGACAATATCAACTACTGATAGCTCTGTTTCAACAAGATGGGCATATTGGGCTACAAATGCTTCAGACAATTCAACAAAATTTTTAATTGTGCCATAGGGGATTCTATAAAACCATTCAAGAGCTGGTCTGGCCAAGCTTTTGGGAAAGAGACGCAAGAGGAAGATGTCATCGTATGCCACTTCTTGGCAGTGCATGTAAAATCCTTTGATATGTGTGATAGGGTCTCCTTTTCCTCTGAATTTGTCAAACTTGGGTGTCTCAAAATGCTTGGGAAATGGTGTCATGGTAATGGCTCTGTCAAATGGGTAAGGACATATATTCTCAAACTTGAAGGTTTTTGGGTCATTTCTCTCTTGGATGTTTTTCAAAGCTATTTTCATGGCTTCCCATTCTGAATTAATGGGTGACATCTAGGGTGCCCCCAATGTAGGAGTGCCCTGAGGTAGGTATGTGCTAGATGGGGCAATGGAATATGGATGGCTGTGAGAGATTTTCTAATAGGGATTGTACATTGTTTGGGTAGCTACATGGTGGATAACGGTTTGCTGAGGGTGAAGTGATGCATAGTGTTGCATGTGCTACGAGGCTTGCTATTGATATGGGATTTGAGCTTGGGATTGAGGAACATAAGCTGGTTGTGGGATAAATGAATTGCTTTGTGGAGGTAAGTTATAAGATGGTTGTGAAGCTTGGGGAAAGGATCGGGGAGCTTGTGGGGTTTGACCAAGGTATGTGGGCTGCACCCCCATTTGGGATGGTACCTGCAAATAATTGGTGGTTGGTTGGATTGGTGGGTTACCTCCTAGAAGTGGCATTGAAAAGTAGTTGGTAATAGGAGGTAATGGATTAGTTGGTGGTGGAGGTGGTGGGAATTGAAAGCTAGGAAATGGAATTGATGGGGTTTGATAGCTTCATCGACAGCTTTATCATCTGCTTTAAGGAGTTTGGCAATTCGAGGACTTGGTGTTAGTTCCTTTCTCTTGGCTGAAAGTTCTTGGTATGCCTAAGATGGTTTGAGTTTAACTTTGTGGAACTTTTGTTTGGGTTTGGGTTGCTCTGACATCAATTCTTGAATCTACTTGGCTTTGAGAGACCTCAGTTATTTTGCTTCAACTTGTTCAATTTTTGGAATAGGCAGTGACTACGCTAAGTGTACCCTAAGCTAGGATTGACCAAGTTTGGCAAACATTCATTCAACAAATAAAAAAGAAAGCAATAGATAGGAACAACCAGATAGAAGTTTTTAATTCTCAGAATGTGATACTTGTGCTAAGAAGTGTGTATGTTTTACAAATGTTTTGATCAATCACTTCAAACACATTAACACTCTAGATGGTTGTCTACAAGGCTGACAGTTGGTTTAGCTAGGGAGTCCTCGATATACCCAAAGGTACGTGAGGCCCAAATCTGTAGATGAAACCAACAAGATGTCACACAGCCAAGAGGAGCAGTAACCCACTTCTCCTCTTTCACTTCTCAAGGGTATAAAGTTCCTTGAGGCTTAGCCCGAGTGACAAATATCTTGATTCCAAGAGAGGTGTCTTTCGATTCACCTTTCGATTCTTATACTCTGCCAGAACGCTAGAGTTGAGGTCGTCCAAGGGGTGATGAAATCCCCAAGAAAGCCTCCTAAAAAGAAACAAGGTTTTGGATCCTAATCCTATGCACCCAAGATGGCCTTGAAAGATGACAAGGGGAGAGAAGACTTGGATGACCTTGGGCTATCTTTTACCAACTGACTCTTATGTGTGCTAATTTAGACTTTGCAAGCACTCATGTTTAAGAGACAATGTTCAATTCCAACTTGAAGCACCAACAAAAGTAAATCGATCAAAGAATGCAAACAAGAAGAAGAGTTAGGGTCAAGAAAAGAAAACTCACATGCCCGGAGGCCCTCCACATCAAGTATCAATTAATTTCCTTTAAAGCATTCAAGAGTTGGTGTGATTTTGTTTTAAGCCCAAAGCAAAGATGTGTGAGACTCGATTTGTCAAGTGCACTCCCGAAGGCCCTCAATGTCAATAGTTGTTCAATTTTAGTGCCCAAACTTGAAGTGTGATCGATTTAATCTAGAGTTTTGGTCATTTAAAATTTTTGATAAAGTTAAAGCAAACATTCAAAGACCAAGTGAGTGAGTTAGATTGTGGAACATTTAACACCTTTTTCAAGTAGACCCATCCCCATAGATGGCGCTGAGATTGCAACCAATGGTTGAATTGATGGGTGATTAGAAAAGAGGTGAGTCCAAGGAACTACTCAAATTGGTTTTTGAAAATTTGTATTTAACTTAACAAAGTTTCTTAAATGTCCAAAAATCAAACTTTGCCTAAATTGCATGTGGAAAAGAGATTTGTTTTGTTCAATTTTAAAAGCTCCAAATGAAGTGTTTGATATTGCAATGGTTAATTGATCTTTGGCATTCAAGATTGGATTTGTTGTTTTAATCATGCATTCAAGGAAAATTTGATTTTAATCCATGGCATTCAAGAGTGTGTTTAGCAACATACATTCAAAGACAAGTGATTAAACATTCAAGTTTTTTCCTTTGAGCATTCAAGATTGAGATTTTGTGTGTTGTTTGAAAAACTCTGAAGTGCTTTATTTTAACCTTAGATCATTCAAGATTGTTTTGGACTCAAAAGTGAAAATGACTCTTTGGACTTTGGTTTTCATTCAAGATTTTGTGTTCTAGTTTGCATATTTTAAGCCCAAAAAAGATATTCCTAGATTGTTTTGATGCATGAAAAACCTAAGAAACATTCAAGATTTTGCAACAAGACATTTGTTTGGAACAAATAACAAAGCTTTTAGGACAATTTTTGGCAACCATTTAAGACTCTTAGTTTTCATGAGATTTTTAAAAGAACTTTAAAATATTTGCAAATGAGGTTCATTTTATCCTTGATTTATGCTTTGAGTTTGATTTAGATTTTAGTGTGCACTTAGTGTCGATTTTGAACCTTTCGAAATGGAAACTTGAAGTTCTTTTTAAATTCCCAAAAATGAAGTATTCCTAACTTTGCATGAATGCATCTAAAACCTTGATGTTGAAAGGATGCAAATGATTGGATTGGTTTAGTTTCACTTGTTAAAAGATTTTTTCTTTTTTGCAAATTTTTAGTTTTTAATGGATTTAAGTATGATTTAGGGGTTCATTTTAAGCACTAAAAAGAAGTGTGTATGATTTTGCTTCCTTAAAAAAAAAATGGCCAAGATCTCCTACAAGAAGAAGAAGAAGAAGTAGATGGAATAAGAAGAATATAGACAAGAAGAGGAAGAAGAATTCCAAGTGCTTTGTCCACCTATAAGCTTGAAAAATCTGCAAACACTGAGATAGAATATGAGTTCCTTTTTCTTCTTCATGCTCATGTGGACCTACAAAACCAATTTATACAATCCTACCAATAAAAAAAAAAAGAAAAATTAGCCAAAATTAGCAAATGACATACAAAACTTGACTAAAAAAGCTAATGAAGATGACCCATAGTGCCAAAATTATATGAGCAATGTTAGTATGCTAATAGAAACCAAATTTAAATAAAGCTTCTACAAATTAAACAAAATTTATAAAATTCAAGATAAACTAAGATGAGCTCTTAATTGAGAATATGAGCCATTAATGGGCTGTCTCAATGAGAAGCTCTCTTGTTGAGTAGCTTTGTCTAAATAGATAGGATGTATGCTCAAGCTTTATGCTTCAAAAAGGGCTTCAAATGGAGTTGCAATTTGGGTGTGAGTGTATGGTTTTGATGTAAAATGGCTTCTTAAAATGGCATTATGACTTTACTTCATGGATTGTGTTATTTTGCAAAAGGGAAGGATCCAATTTATAGGCAAGAGGCTTGAGGGATTGAGGGCTAAGATGCAAGGATGGGAAAAAGCTCATGGAGGGCTCAGATTGCATGAGAAGAGAGCACATGGATTGTGCTTTCTTACAGCCAATTAGGAAGTGACACATGTCACAGGATGAGAGGATGGAGGAAAGTGGAAGGATGAGTCAAAAAAGGAGGGTCAAGGGATAAAATCTTCATAAAGACCCTCATAATGGCTTGTAAGAGCAATAAAAGGGCTTGGAAGAGTCATTTATGACCTCGTGGGCTTCATAAAGTTTTATGGTTGAGATATTTTGAGGGAGATGAGATCAATTTCGACTTGGGCTTGATTAGGAGAGTTTTAAGCTTGCTTAGGATTGTGCAAATGATTAGAGGATGGTTTAGGATGGTTTAGGATTAGCTTAGGGATAGGCAAGTGGATGGCATTTAATGAGGGTGGGTGAAGGAGGAGATATTTGTTAACTTTGGCTTGGGTTAGTAAGTCTTAACCCATGTTTAGGGAATGTGACAAGGTTAGGAGGGGATTAGGATTAGGTTTAAAGACATCTTCTAGAAGAGTCTAGACTTTGGATGAGGATAAAGACTTTCTAGAATAGTCTAGAATTTCCTAGGATGAGGATGAAAACTTTCTAGAAGAGTCTAGAACTTCTTAGGATGAGGATAAATTAGATTTTTAGGAAATAAATAAAGTTTTATTTATTTCAAGGGTTTGGGTTGAGGAGATATTTATTAAAACTTTTTTAATAAACATGAGGATTAATATTTAATCTTAATTAAATATTTTGAGTTGGGATTAGGGGTAGGAAATGATGGGATTAGCCTTTAATCAAAATTAAAGAAGGATTAGAAGATTTTGGAAGAGGTTAGTGGTCTTAAGGAAATTGGCCAAATTTTGGGCAAAAAATAAATTTTTTATTTATTTTGGGTTTTTTAGTCAATTTATTAATTAAATAATTAATAAATAAGGAAATAATGTTTAAATAAGATTTAAACATTTTTGGGAGGGATTCCTTAATTAAATATTTTTAATTAAGATAAAGGGATTTAATGGCATAAAAATAAATAAATAAATTAAATAATTAATTAATTAATAAATGATGATGTCATTAGAAATTTTTCAGAAAATAAAAATACTTTATTTTCTAAAGGTTTTTAGGTGTCTACACATACAACATTGACCAAGTTCCTACTACTCAAAGTGATTAGTATGGACCAAGCTTCAATGTCAATCAAGTGCCAAAGCATGCCAAGTGTTGATAGAGTTTTTTGAGTGTTAGACATCACCAAATTTTTCTTCTAAACCTAAGTTATAGCAATGGGACAACTTTTTGAATTATGATGAATTTGGTTTTGTAGCTGACTCCAGAAGGTAATTTTTGTCTAATTTTTCCCACTCACCAAAATGGAAATATTTGAATTTAAACTTAATAATTTTCATGTATATGAAATATTCAAATATTAGGGTATGATAAAATAAAGCTTTTAACCTTAGGTTACATCTTTTACTAAGTAACTGTGCATTCTAATATTTCTACGGGCCCATATCTTATCCATCGTGAAATGTAAAAAGGATCGAGGGTTGTCACCTTATCATTGTTAGAATTAGTAGTCTCCTTTGTTATAGTGAAAAAGAGACATCTTTCCATGTAGCACCATGGGCCCCTTTTCCTCCTATTAACATAGTCAATAGTGAGCTTTTTGTCTATCATTAGATCAAGATCATCTGAGGGCTGCCACTTTCTTACTTTCTCAAGATGAAAATATTTTAATTCATGCAAGAAAGTGAGCATGTGACACATGGGCTATGGGTCTTGTTTTCTCTTGTGGGTCACAAGTGAAGTGGACAAGGTGTCAAATGACCTAGCATGGGGCCATGTTTTCTATTTTTTGATGCACTAATGAGATTAATAAATTTTTAGGGCCATTAGATGGAGGTAGATCCATGACAATCACTTTGTTTCCATGTAGATTTTCTTGATCTTTAATTCATGTGACAAAGCGATGGGTTAACATGTATACATGGTGAGCCCAATTAAGGCAATTTACAATAGTAGTTGCATCATGGTTAAGTATGTGGTTTCATAAGTAGTCACAATTAAGTCTTAAAACATGGCAGGGGATTTTATGATAAAGTGGTCAAACGCATGAGGAATTCACAAGATGGTAGAATGAACTAATATTATTGGACCACGTGATGCTTGCACTATAAAAAAAAAGTTGTAATTCTTTGTAAAGGTCAGCTCTTCTCCATTTCTCTAACATTTCTCTACAATTTCATTGTAAATCCCATTTTCCTTTGGATCTTATGACATTTTGGCTTATCTCCTTCAGCCATTGATGAATGTACAAGATTTATTTTCCTCTCTTCAATGTTTTGTGGCTATATGAAATTTTCTTGATTGTATATCTTTTAACTTATGAATGATATATAAGTGAACCCTCTTCTTCCTTTTTTTATTCATTTTGGTTGTGTGATCTGCATGTGATTGTTGGATTTAAACAAGTCAAAATCTATATATCTTTGATGTCTTAATAGGTCAAGTGTGAGAAGATATTTGTTTGAACACTCTATTTCGATGCATCACCCCCTTAAGATAGATTAGGTAGTTTGCTTCTATGCATTCCTTCTCCCTTTTCCTCTCCAAGGATAGTTAAGTTTATCTATATAGTAAAGGAAGCTGATCTTCTCTCAAGACTCAACCTCATAGTTCAAGTCCCACATCTTGGAGGTTATTTTCATGTTTCACAAGGTTTTCCTTAGGTAAAAAATTTGGACAAGGGTGCAAAATTTTGTGACATTTTTTTGGCATGCCTAGTGGGATTATCATTTAAAGATTCAAATCAATTTCTAGAACCTCCATGGTCATACCATAGTTTTTGGCATGCTTGGTGGGACATCTATTCAAGAAGATCTCAAATTCATTGGCATCAAAGAAGAATTTAAAGTTGATGTTGAGAAGATATTGTTCCTCTTAGTGTTTCAGGCCTTTTAGAGACTCATTTCCAAGTACTTGGTGACTCTACTCCATTTCACATCTAGTTTTAGACCATAGTTGCTTGGATTCATGCCCAAAGATGAAACAAGGGCATCTTAGAGGTAATTTTCAATAACAAGAGCTTTAATTTTCCAATCCTAGAATATGAAATACTAGAGTACAATTATCACCAGTTAGGAGTGCAACATTAATACATACCCCTATAAGATCTATCTCCACTCCTCCTATTGTTAGATATCAACCTAGAATACCATCTACTCATATCAATAGATCACTTGCTTATATGGCTAGAGGTCATGATTTTTACACCTTTAATGGTTGAAGTTCTCTCATATTATCCCAAAGACATGATGTACTAGTATTAGCTCTTAAAAGTATACTTGAATTTATTGGTGAAACTTCTATTTCTCCTTTCTAGCATATTCAAGAGGTTGCAAATGTTTGTAATATACATGGAATATCTGAAGATGATGTAGTAATTAGGCTCTTAGCTTCATCCTTGAAAGGAAAAGCATTGCAATGGTATAAGACAATTTCCTCACAATTTTATAATAGATTGAGATGGGTTAGGAGCAACCCTATGAAAAATTTTTAAGGATAAGAGTGACCATCTTTTACTTTTAGCATAGTTGACTACTATAAAAAGAGCCCCCCCATGAATACATGACTAATTTTAACAATATATTTCAAAAGACATGGGATAGACCTACTACAGTTAAGCCCACCCCTAGTAATGCATTCTTACATTACCTCAGAGCTTTTAGCAGTGATATTTCCACTACAATCCAAACTATGGGAGGAGATATGTTACTTGATGCTTATGAAATAGAAATAAGGGTAGAAACATAATGATACAATGAGGAAAGTTATCCCCAAGGCCTCCTATTACCTTCTTCCTTAATATCCCAAGTCACCAACCAATGATAGCTCCTATTCCCACATCTTCCACATCACAACCTGTTGCTCTAGCCCCTCAAGCTTCCACATCTTCAAATGTAATGGATGAGATTAAGGAGATGATTCAGTCTATGATGTTGAACATAGATAACAAACTACAAGGTCAAGAGAATAATTTGGAAGATTGATTCTCCGTGATGCAAAAAGTGAGCAACAAAGTGGTGACTTTGGTGAGATAGCAAGCTTGGGATAATAAGGCCCCTCAAATGCAATACCAAACTCCAAATAATGGAAGTCTTCTGAATCATAATCATGGGAATACTTCTTTTGATTAGAATAGGTAGAATAGTCACGCTTCTACTTGAAATGCATATCAAAGTAGGGCCTTAGTCCCTCAAAACAATTTTCTCAAGAGAAATATTTTTGTCCTTTAAACTATTCCTATTTCTATTGTATGCATCAAGAGGTTGAATCATATTTAGCTTTAACCACTCAAGATCTTGTAGTAAGGAAACCATACAATGTTAGTTAGCCTACTAACACTTCTTACTTACAACAACAAGGTGATTTCTCCTTCATGAATCATAAATTAAAGGAACATTGTCATGTGAATCAAGATCCCATTGCTCACAACACTAGGAGTAAGAGAAGAGTCATTGAAGATCCTATCCCTCCTCCTCCTATTTAGGCCTCAACATCAAATGCAATACCTCATGTACAAGTGGTAAATTATCAATACAATGCTCTCCTACAACAAAATCAAAATAATAGCAGAGGAGATGTGAATGGCCTTGAAGATATTCCATCTCCACCTCTTACACATGTAGCTCCCAAGGCTTCTACCAAATCACCTAATGCCTCATGTAGTGTGGTAGAGCAGATGAAGAAGACAAATGTGAATATTACTATGTGGGATGTTGTTGCTACTATACCTATGTACAAGAAGTTGCTGCAACAAGAATTGGAGAGCATTGAACTAAAGGATTTGCCATCTAGCACGGAGATTGCCACAAGTCTTGTACAACCATCAAAGGAGGTAGAAACAAGAAAAAAAAATTAGACCTCCTCTATTTTATGTTTCTTTTATTATAGGGGATAAGCTAATCCACAATTGCATGTTTGATTCATAAGCTAGTAATTTAGTGATGACTAAGTGTATTGTTGATGCTTTAGAAATGAAATATGAGCCCATTTCTAGGGATGTATTGTAGTTGGATAGTAGTACTATCAAGACTATAGGAATCCTTAGAAATGTTGAAATGGCCCTACTTGTATTCCCTAGTTGTACTGTAGTTCAATATATATTAGTTGTTGAAGTCAAGTCACACTTTGCCATTTGTCTATCAAGAGATTTCACTACCCAAATAGGTGGTTACATATATTCTGATTGGTCATATATGTTTTTTAGAACAATATATGGAACCAAAGCTTCTATTAGAGAAGAGGCCTTAGCCCTCAATCATATTGAGCCCTACACTCCCAATATCAGCAATATGAATTGTGCTATCCTAGAGATAGATGAAAATGATATAGTCCAAGAACCTGCCACTTCTTTGATATGGACACCTCATTTTCTCTTAGATGAGTGGGCTAATGCATATTAGTTTGATCCTATATTAGAAACCCTCGAGATAGGATTTGGTACTTATTGTATATTAGAAAAGGATGCTCTTTTCCTTAACCTTAGGAAGACCAAAGAAGATAAAAGTGGGATATGGAGTATATACTTTGATGGATTAATAAATAAGAATGGATTAGGGGCTGGTGTGATGTTGGTTTCTCCTGCACTAGAAAGGTACTACTTCACATTTAGGCTTTAATTTAGTTGCACTAATAATGTAGCAGAGTATGAGGCATTGACTCAAGGTCTCCTTATTTCTCAAAGAGAGGAATTTAATCATTAACTGTAGATGGAGATAGTAAGTTGATTGTCTGTCATGTGAGGAATTAGAATGTCACCAAGAATGGTTTTCTCAAGTCTTATAAACATAGAGTATGGAATCTACTTGAATAATTCAATGCATTTAATATTTAAAGCATCCCTAGGAAAGAAAATAGATATGTTGATAAACTTTTAGTAGTGGGTGCATCTTATGATGTGCCAATAAGCTTTGAAGATGAGAAGAAGCACCAAATTAGAGTGGTGGTTAGGCCTACTATCCTTGATAATAATGTCAATTGGCCAATGTTTGAATCTGACACACAAATTGTGAGTTTCTTGTAAAATGAGGCAGAGTGCTTAGATAGAAATCAATCCAAGTTGTAGGGCTAGTATGGTGATCAAATTATCAACCTTAGTTCCAAAAATTTTCCCAAGGGTTTGATTACCTTAGAAAGTATTTTCACTTCTGATGATTAGGCAAGGGATAGTGGTATAAATCTAGCTACCAACAAAGATGATCACATACCAATTGTTGTTACTAATGGGAGAACTCTTAATATGGGAAAGGTCTGTTCTAAAATTGAGAAAGAAAATTTCATTCATCTATGTCAAGAATTTAGTGATTTTTTTTCATGGACATATGATGATTTAAAGGGTTTTCACCCAAGTTTGTTTCAACATACCATAGATTTAGTTGATAATGCCAAATCAATAAGATAAAAGAAAAGGCTAGTGAATGCTAGGATTGAGCTATTAATGAGAAAGGAGCTATCCAAGTTGATTGAAGACAATATCATCTTTCAAATAAAACATTCTTCTTGGTTAGCGAATCTTGTCCCTATTAGGAAGAAGAGTGGAGAAATCAGATTGAGTGTAGACTTTAGGGACCTTAACCAAGCCACCGTTAAGGATCATCATCCCCTCCCTTCCATGGAAGAAATATTATCTAAGGTTAGTGGTTCTGAGATATTCTCTTTCTTGGATGGATTCTTTGGTTACAATTAGGTGTTAGTCAAAGAGTTTAAAAGATATAAGACTGCATTCACTACAAAATGGGGCACTTATGCTTAAGGAAAAATGTTGTTTGGGCTAACAAATGTAGGTTCTATATTTGAAAAGGAAATGGATATGACCTTAAAAAAAGTGATTGAAAGGCTTTTTTTGGTCTACCTTGATGATATAAAAGTGTATTCAAAGAGTGTGACAGAACACTTTGTTCACCTCAGATAATTTCCCCTAAGATGTAGAGACTTTAGTGTGTCCTTAAATCCAAGCAAGTGTTTCTTTGCTACTAATCAAGGAAAATTATTAGGACACATTGTATCTAATGATGATCTAACCATTTATCCTAAAAGAACTAAGGTCATTCTTTCTCTCTCCCTTCCTAGCAAGAAAGGGCTGCAATTTTTTCATGGTAGAATAAATGTTTTGAGGAGATGTGTTCCTAATTTAGCTACCATGGTGAAACCTCTTATATCTATTCTTAAGAAGAATATGGTCTTTACATGGACCAAGGAAGGTAAAGCAAGTTTTAAAGAGATCAATGTAGCCATAGCCTTAGTCCCTTCTCTCATCAATCCAAAATTTGAAAAGGATTTCATTCTTTATACCTTAGGAGGTGATTCAAGAATTTATGTTGTCTTGACTCAATCAAATGACAAGAGTGAAGAGTAATCTATTACTTTCTTTAGTGAAGGGCTTAAATAGTATGCAGAAAAATATAGCTATGTGGAAAAATCCCTTGTAGTCATAAGAGCTTTGAAGAAATTCAAACATCTTCTATCACACAACAAGATCCATTTGTTGGTTCCCCATGCAAGTGTTAAGGATTTCCTTTTGAGCAAAGATATTAGTGAGAAAAGAGCAAGTTGGATCACTGAGGTGGGTGAGTATGATGTAGACATTCAGATTACCAAGTTGGTAAGAGGGAAAGGATTATGCAAGTAGATGGCCTCATCTCAAGAATCAAAAGAGGAAGTTGTTATGCTATTGATAGAACAACAAGAAATAGGAAGTGAGAATCCAAGGAATTGGATAGATGACATGATAACCTTCTTATCAGGAAATGGATCCTCAAGGACAACAGGGAAAAAGGAAGATAGTTTAGATTGCAGTCCATTCCTTATGCCATAGTTGATGGTATCCTTTTTTCGAATGACTTCAATGGAGTTTTGTTAAGGTGCATTGATATAGACCAAGTTGATAGAATAATTAAGAAGTTTCATGATGGTCTTGATGGTGGCCACTTTTCAACAAGAATATCTAGCATGAAGATAATGAGGGCAGGATATTACTAGCCATCCTTGTTAAATGATTTCCATAGGTATATCAAAAAATGTAAAAAATGTGCTTTCTTTTCAGGTAAGAAAAGGCTTGCAGCCCTCCTATTTCATCCTATCTAGGTGGATAAGCATTTTACTCAATGGGGATTAGATTTTACTGGCCCTATCAATCCACCTTCTAGCTCTAGTTAGAAATGAATTCTAGCTACTATAGATTACTTTACTAGGTGGACAGAAGAAATTGCATTAAAAGAAGCCACTAAGAATTTAGTTGTTGACTTCTTAGATGGATTCATCACATTGTTTGGTACTCCTTCCACCATTTTTCAAACAATTCAAAATCATTTGTAAGAGCAAAGATACCAAACCATGCAAACCCTAGAAACACACCAACAACAAATGAAGAGGTCATTTGATATGAAGGAAAAGTTCAAGATTTTTAGAGAAGGTGATGTTGTGTTGAAATGAGATGCGGATAGAGAAAAACTAGGGAGGTACTCAAAGTTTGATACACTCTAGAGTGCTACCTATTTGATTACCAATTACAAGAAGACCAATGCTTTCCAGTTGAGCAGGTCTAATGGTGAAATCTTGCCCATTCCAGTCAATGGAATATAGCTTAAGCCCTATTTTTGATAGGGTTAGGTGTTATATATATATATATATATATATATATATATATATATATAGGTAGTTAGTCTTCTTTCTATCTATTCCTATTTTCTAGGAAGTGCACAAGCACATGGTTTGTTGCTAAGAGTTTTGGGTCCTATTTTATAGTTGTAGAGAGTAGTTTTGAGGTTTTACTAGGCATGTTTTTCTATGATTTTAGGGTTTCACTGGGTGGATCTTCATGATTTTTATGACTCTATTGCCCAATAGATGCACATGCTACTGATCCATGCATAACAGGCTCAAATCCCCCCTAAGTCATCATAATTTTTGGCTAATTTCACCCTCCCACCAAAATGGAAATATTTGAATTTAAACTCAGTAACATTCATATATTTAAAATATTCAAATATTAGGGCATGATAAAATAAATCTTTTAAAATTAGGTTATATCTTTTCCAAAGTGACTAGGCATTTTAATATTTCTACGAGCCCATATTTTATCCACCATCATATGCAAAAGGATCGAGGTTGTCGCCTTAGTGTTGTCAAAAACTACAGTCTCTTTTGTCATAGCAACAAAGTGACATGTTTCAACATAACACCATGGGCCCCTTTTCCTTTAGTTAGTGCGGTCATTAGTGAGCTTTTTGTTTGCCATCATATCAAGATCATCTAAGGGATTTCACTTTCTCACTTTCTCAAGATGTGAGGATTTTAATTCATGCAAGAAAGTGAGTATGTGATATGTGGATTGTGGGACCTATTTTCTTTTGTAGGCCATGAGTGAAGTGGACTAGGTGTCAGATGAGATGGCATAGGGCTGTGTTTTCTATTGGTTGATGCACTAATGAGATTAATAAATTTTTAGTAGCATCAGATGGAGGTAGATCCACAACCATTACTTTGTCACCATGTAGTTTTTCTCAATCTCTAATTCATGCGACAAAGCAATGGGTTGACAAATATACATGGCAGGCCCAATTAAGGTAGTTAATAGCAGTTACATCACAACTAAGTTTGTGGTTTCATAAGTAGTTATAGTTAATTCTTAAAAGGTTGTAGGGCTTTTATGATGAAGTGGTTAAACGCATGAAGACTTTTCAACCTAGTAGAACCAAATAAGATTATTGGTCCTTGTAGCACTTTGTGGTTATATGATTTAGTTTGACTACTGACCTTTCTAATTTATTGAGCCATGAAGGAGAAAGGTAGAATTTTTTCACACGATCTAATATTTTTGGTTGATCCCAACCACCCTAGAGTTATTATGTGCTAGAAACAATGCAAAAGCATTCATTCTACCACTCGATATTCCATTTTGAGGAATTATAGCATTGATTGGTACCATTTCTATCACTCCAGGGTTAATCTAGTCAAGGCTTCGATGATTTTCATGTCCCTGTAACTTAATCAGATCAGATCTATTGTGTAGATCATCTTGATTATTCTCAAAAGACTTAATGGCAGTGGTTGTGGAGTAACTTTTAGTCACAACTATCCTAGTTATGTTTGCACTATAAAAGCAAAGTTGTAATTCTTTGTAAAGTTTGACTCTTCATTGTTTCTTTGATATTGTTCTACAAGTTCACTTTAAATCCCCTTTTCCTTTGGACCTAATGACATTCTTCCTTATCTCCTTCAACTATTGATGACTGTGCAAGATCTATTTTCCTCTCTTCAATGTTTTGTGGCTATCTACAATTTGCATGATCATATGTCTTTTGACCTATGAATGATATATAAGTGAACTATCTTCTTCCTTGTGTTATTCATTTTGGTTTTCTAATTTGCATGTGATTTTTGGATTTAAACAAGTATGAATTTATACATCTTTGATTTCATGATAGTTAAAGTGTGAATGTATGGGAAGAGATTGGTTTGAACACTCTATTTTGGTGCATCAACCCCTTAGGATAGATTAGGTAGTTTCATTCTAAGCATTCCTTCTCCCTTTTCATCTCCAAGGGTAGCTAGGTGCATCTTGATGGTAAAGGAAGTTGACCTTCTCTAGAGACTCAACCTAATAGTTCAAGTTTCACACCTTGGAGGTTGTTTCCATGTTTCACAAGTTTGTCCTTAGGTAAAAACTTTGGACAAGCGTACAAAATTTTGTGACAAAAGACCAACTTTATAAGCTTGCGGGTATCATCCCCAGCCTAGTTTTACTTTCTCTTTTGGAAGGTTTCTCGGTCACCATATCTTGTGTCAAAGTGTTATGAATGTTTATTGCTTTCATTCATTTATGCATGCAATTATACCAAAATAATGTATGAAGGATTAATTGGTGAATTAAGTTAAAAGTTTTATTTGTTCCTGATTCACCCTTGCCCTCTTCGTAACATAGCCTACCTTATATTTCCAACACCATGTGGCTCTATCCTTAGTCAGCCCTTCAATGAATTATTCCTCCTAGATTATCTCACCTCTATATTTACTTTCTAATATTCTTCCTTTTCTAATTATAAGGAGAGGATAAAATGTACTTTTTTGTTTCTTCTCTTCTAAGAGTCACAACCTTTCATAATACAAATCCTTTTCAAAAAGTCACTTCCCTATTTTCTTCATATTACTTTCCTCTTCCAATTTTTCTTTTTGAACTCCTATCTTCTCCTCTTCTTTTTTCCCCTTTCTAAAATAAACTCTCCTCCCTTTTATGTTTTAATTCTAAGGAGTCATGTCTATTTGTTAAATATCTCTTGACTTTTCATTAGATTTAGTTCATTTATATTATTATATGCTATTTTACTTATTTACTTACTTATTTGTGTTTATTATTATTTATTATTAAATTCTATTTAGAAAGTTAACATAATTTCTACAATATTATCTCTTGTATTAAATTATTTATTCATTCATTGTAATATTATTTTTATTTAAAATACTAAATATTATTTCATTGATAATATAGATTAAAAAGTTATTTCTTATTTTTATATTTTAGTATTAGTTTTAAATTAAAACTTTATTATCATTATTTATTTAATAACATTGTATTATCTAATTAATATTAAAATTCTATCTTAAATAAGGATATGATACTCTAAGTTTGGAGACAACCAAGATCATTATTGTCTCTGAAACTGAATATGAGCTACCATGGGATAGCAACAAGAGATACAATGAAAATGTCTCTATGGTAACAAATTTGAGAATAACTTCCACCCATTGATACCTACACTTGATCTAATTGTAAAAATAAAAAGTTCATTTCTTCTCCTTTCCAACAGTACATAATGTGCCTCTATTTTCATTAAAACCATACCTTGGATGCTTGATTAAAGTTGTAGAACAAAATACTGAACAAGCCCTTAAACATTTGAATATGTTTCATTTCGAAATATAGTAAAAATTATATAAAGAAAACCCTATTTCAAACAACAAAAATATAGGCCTTGTATGCACTCAAAATCCTTTCTAAATTTAATACTTTCCTATAATATGACTGGCTAGGCTTACCTATCATGTGCGCTCTATGCCATCATTTTATTTATCACTAAAACATTTGGGGTCAAATTTTGATAGCAATTTGTGATAGAGGTGTAATTTTTGGTCATTTACAATTTATTTTTTGTAATTGTCCCCGATGTCATCGCAATACAGATGTTGGCATCATAATTGCAACACCCTATAATCATAAAACAAAAAAAGAAAACGTGACAATCAGTTTTTGTTTGTTTTGATTTTGTAGAGTCATGCATGAAAGAGGCGGAGAGCTCTAAATTACGAGGGTGGAGAGCTATGAATGTTGTCATGGCCCTTGTGATTGTTGCATTTGGTTGTTGTGCCCTTTCTCTATGATTTGATTATTGTGTCATGCCCTTGCTCTATGATTTCATTGTTGTGTCATGCCCCTTTTATATACATGCCCTTGTTCTATGATTCTTCAAGGGCAAGAGGAGGTACATATGTAAATGGGTTTTTCTTTTCCTAGTAAACATGTATGTCTTTATATTTCCTTCTAAACATGTATCTCTTTATATATTTAAAGAGATCTTTTTCAAGGTTCTTATTACATATATGATCCAACTACATACATATTCCAGAATCCAAATAATAAAACAATAAAACTCACTCAACTTTTGCTAAGTGAATTACCTAAAGATCCTACAAAAAAATAATGTAGACCATGAAAAATGGGTAGAGTTCACAAGAAATTTTAGAAAAATATATCATAGCAAATATTTTTATAAAGAAATAAGCCATAACCTAGTTAAATTGGTCTAGTTGTTGATTAGCTAGGTTGATTACAAAGTCCTATAGAACTATCATCATATTAGGTACAATAAAAAAACCATCATCTTTACAAAAATGCATACATATTCCAGAATATAAATAATAAAACAATAATACTCACTCAACCTATGCTAAGTGACTTACCTCAAGAACCTACACAAAAATAATGCAGAACACAAGAAATGGGTAGAGTTCATAAGAAATTTTACAAAAACATATTAGAGTAGATATTTGTAGAAAGAAACAAGCCATAACCCAATTAAATTGGTCTAGTTTCTATTTAGCTAGGTTAATTACAAATTCCTGTAGAAGTATCATTAGATTAGGTACAATAAAATAAACCATCAACTTTACAAAAAATGATCTAGCTATATACATATTCCAAAATCCAAATAACAAAACAATAAAACTCACTCAACCCATGCTAAGTTACCTCAAGATTCTGAACAAAAATAATCTAGACCACAAAAAATGGGAAAAGTTCAGGAGAAATTTTACAAAAACATATCATAGAAGATATTTTTAGAAAAAAAACAAATCATAACCTAGTTAAATTAGTCTAGTTGTTGATTAGTTCGGTTGATTACAAATTCCTATAGAACTGTCATCATATTAGGTACAATAACATGAACAATCAACTTTACCAAAAATGATCCAGTTGCATAGGTATTCTAGAATCCATATGATAAAAAATAAAACTTACTCAACCTGTGCTAAGTGACTTTCCTCAAGATCCTACACAAAAATAATGCAGATCACAAAAAAGGGGTAGAGATTGTGAGAAGTTTTACAAAAACATACTATAGAAAATAGCTTTAGAAAGAAACAAGCGATAACCTAGTTAAATTGGTCTAGTTGTTGATTAGCTGGGTTGATTAAAAGTTCTTGTAGAATTGTCATCAGATTAGATACAATAAAATGAACTATCAGCTTTACCAAAAATGATCCACCAACATACATATTCCATAACATTGGCCTCCACATCATTTTACTTATTGTATAGTAACATCATAGGGATGGTGATTTTTTCAAATAGGTGTAGAGGGTGCATTGTTGCATAGAAATATTCACGAGGAGGTCTATATGGATCAACTATATGGATTTTCTTAGGAATTCTAAGTTTCTTGTAGTATCCAAAATTCATTATATAGCCTCAAGAAAGTCTACGAGGCTTGGTAGGAGAAGATGTCCTCTTTTTCTCTCTCTTATAGTTTCACTCATTGTCATTCCAATCCCATAGTTTACACTCAATAGAAGGAGGGAAACAATAAGAGGGATATAATTTTATCTTGGTATTATATGTAGATTATTTGGTCCTTACAAATAGATCTCACTCTAGGATTCAAAGTGTTCAGTGAACATTGATGGAGATTTTTGACATGAGAGATCTTGGGTGTCTACACTCTCATGCCCAGTTTTACATGGATAAATACAACCAATTTATTTTTTTGAATGATTAATACATATAGGCCTAATTAGTTATGGGTATACCTTTGAATCATGGAATGTGCAAAATATAACTTGTGTCTCCTCAAGGACACTAGGATGTTTCTTATTCAATCATTAAGTTAGGGCTAGTTAACTTTATGTGACATGGAAGAGTTTTCTTTCAACCAAGATTCTTGACTTCAAGTTTTCAAGGAGACCAATTAATCTTCTAGAATTTTTTGGAAAAAAAGTTATAATGAAGGGGTTAGATGATGTTATCATTTCAAATCCACGTCCTATCCTTGAAATAGGACTTATCAGTGTGGTTAAAATGATTCTATAGTTTTGCGAGTGTGAAGATGTTTGGTGATGATCCTGGGTGTATAACCTTAACTCATTACATTCTATATCCAATTATATTCTAGTAAATTAGAATTATATAGGTATGTTATTCTAAGGAATTTTCTTACATTTTATCCTTCATTAACTTCAACTTTTTTTGTCTTACACCCAATTGCTAGTAACTAAATTTTTAGATTAATTTTTAATTATTTATTTGATGTTACTTTAATTATTATTTATTTATTTATTTTATTATTATTATTATTACTACTAATTACATATAATTGACTGGCCACTTAAGTCTCCAACTTACTTTATTAACAAAAGCAAAAAAAAAATAAGACTACCAATTATGCCTATTTCTACCTTATCCATCCTACACTTACCACCTCACTACAATAATTGATAGTTCAAAAAATAATAATAACATATTTATTTTAATTACAACTTCAAATCTATCTTCTTTACCTATAATTCTACTTCTCCTCTAATATGCCCTCTTAAAAAATATATTATATACTAGGATCAGAGAGCTAGTAAAATCTCTTATACATTTATTCTACCTTAATTTATTTAACTAACAACTAAAATCTTAATTTTTTGACACCCCACAACCCATGCCATTTACAAACTAAATTCACCCCCTAACACTACAAATTAACCCATACTACAAACAAAAAAACAACTCTTATCCCAATCAAGCACCTAATCCCATGCAAAAGGATTTCCTACTCCACCTACCATCTAACCCACTTCCCACCTACTCCTATCCGATCCTCCCATGAGAAATTACCTAAGATTTAGGCCACATGACCCATTTTCCTTTCCCTTTCTAAGTTGATGGGACCTTTCCCATTATCTCCTATTGAGGCACCTAGTTTTCCTTTGACTTGGGTAGCAACAAATAAAACAAGAAAATGGTCTTACCTTTTTCCTAGGTGAATGACCAATCCAAGAGCTCCAGAGCATGTCCTTCCTACATGTGCCAAAAGGATTTTTAAGGATATAAAGGCACCTAGGGGAATTCTTGTGGGGGGAGGCGTCCCTTGGTCCCCACTAGTAAGGTGTAAAGTTGTTTCCTTTCCTTTGAATTTTCCCTTCCTTTTGGAAGATGGATGTCCACTTAAGGACCTATTAAATTTGGTTTTAAGTTTTGTTTTTATATTATTATTTTTGTTTAAACTTTATTATTAATTGGTGGTGAAAGTTTCTTTTGAGTATATTCTAGTTTTAAGGGATAGGTGCCTAGGCCTATCATAATCCTAGACTTGACTTAGTTTGAAATTTATGTATTATTATTATTATTTAATTTTTTTGTGTGGTTTTATAACATAGAGACATGTGACTCCCAGGAGACTATTCTTACAATGTTGAGGAGCTAGGTGTTCATTTTTTGTTGAGTCTTATCCCTTAGCTTGGATATTATGTGATTAGTATTTTACACACAAGATTCCTAGTATATTCCTCTGAATAAAATATTGGTCTGTAATAGAAGGAACTTTAATTTTTTCTCACATTCTCATACATTTTCTAGAGAATAAAAAGTGAAGCTACAAGAAGTTTTCTCTTTAATTTTAATACATCTTTCTTCTTTCTCTTTTTAGGATGCCATATTTTGAATTTTCAATGGTCTAATTTGACTTCTATACTAATTTTTACTTTGCAAGTTTTTTGTTACTAAAGCATCTATCACATCTAAGGATCTATTTGAACTTGAAAGCAAATGAATCATTTTCCATGCATATGCAATAAACTGTCAAAATATAAAACTTTCTTTTCATTGTATCTGATGCATGATATATTATTTTAAATTCAATCACCTATGTTTTTGAATTGAGCCAACCATATCAATAAGAATCTACACCAAACCATGAAATGTTTTTGCCAATTGATTATACACCAACATAAGAAGGAATGCCTCATTACTTAACTTCTCCATATTACATCAAATCACATAATGTGAAACTTACAATGATTTAACTCAATTTTCCTTGCATAGTTGATACTAGAATTATCATATATGAAGAACTCATAATATTTAGCTTTATCTAAATGCATATATCTTCATAAGTGTAAAATTTTGATCATCAAATTTTAACATATCCTTCCTTACAATGAATATTTCCATACAAGACAACTATATACAATTTTCTCAAACTCGACTTACACAATCACAAAAATGTTCAATAAGAAGTAAATCCCCTTTTTGCATTACAATGAAACAACAAGGGAACTTAACATCCTAACACATGAGGAGGTGACATGGGTAGGAACAATCTCTCCACACACTTGAATTTCAGCATATCCAAGAGTGAAACCCTAATATCTTCATAGGAACCATCCTTTCAAAGAAAACTTGCAAAACAATAAAAAACTTGGAGCCATGGAGGCTCACCTCCCATCTTAGACATCCATGAAGCCACCTATCGAGTAGTGGAAACAAGACTCAAATGATTTACACTCAATCATGTCACAATGCATGCAAAACTAATTGTCACAATACTTTTACAAAACCCTCCAACGTTTAACACACTGGTTCACCATTGGAATCATGAAACAATAGGTGAAGGTGAGCTTTCCAAAGTGGATAATGCCATATCCATAAAATATATACTTTTGCAATTGCATAATACCTCTTCTAGACTATCAAATACATCCTTATAATCACATCAATACACTTATACCTCCCATAATACAAATTCCTCTTCAAGGCTATCAACAAAGGCATATGGCTTCAATGGTGTCCATACTCCATGAACAACAAAAAACCCTCTCCAAGAGGAGAATCTTTCAACTTCAATGTTTATCCCAACTAACCCCTTCACAAAAGGCTTCTCTTCCCTACCAATGGTGAGTGAAGCCTTTAAACCTATGAAAAAAAAATTCAACATTCAAAACAAAACAAGAGATCAAGGAAGAAAACAAAAAAAATACACGGAACTCTTTGAACCATCACAACACAACACAAAGATTACAATAACAATCCATGATTCCATAACAACATTCCATACTTGTAGATTCATAATGCAATGTAAAAGAAATGGTTATGATTTGAGCACCAACCTTGGTCCAAGCTGACGACAATACTAGTTGATGAAGATCTCTCTTAGCCTCCCTCCAAAACCCTAACTATCTCTAAACTTAGAGAGTGGGTGAACAACCCACTAGTTTGTCCAAGACACCATAATAAGGCTTTTTGCACTAACTATTTTAGCAAAAACACCAAGCCACTTCCTCTTACAAACTTGTCTCCCCCTAAGTTTTCTATATTTCACTTAGTGGTAACATGGAAGATAACACATGTAACAACCCCATTTTTGAATTGATATAAGAAGGCATTTGTAAAGGGACCCCCTAGGTTGTCTAGTCACTATCATGGTCAAAATTAAATCTCTAACATGTTATACTATCATATAGGTGGCTCATTTTTACATAAAAGACACTTTGGGACCAACTAATGATCCCTCAAAACCCTAGGCAAGTCTAAATTCGAATTTCCTTGATTGTGACCCATCCTATCCCTTGTCAAGTGGGTTTACTTGGTCATTAACAAGATAATTAGTTCTAGGGTAAAATGCTACCATGACCAAAACCCTAGGTGACATGTCATTAACACACAAAAATCCACAAGTGTCAAGTGACACATAAAAATACATTCCACATCATCATGACATGTTCCTAATACATCTTTGAGATTAACGATTTCATGCAGAAGCAAGCTTACATTTATGAAATAAAATACATCACAACAAGGCTTTTGAATCTTTCAAAGATTTTCCTTGGCTATGCTATGTTCACATAAGTTTGGAACTTGTTTCCCCCAAAGATTTCCATGGTTCCACTTCCTACACATTAAACTCGAGCATCAGTAGTCCAAGGAGCTCATATAAAATACACATCATAAATGCATATGAATTTAAATCTTACGTAATCCATATTAACATAATTCAATTAAATTCCATTACTTAATAATTTCATTCAAAAGATTAAAATATCAAAATTTGCACATCACATATAATCAATTTTAACATACTCAATTGTCATAATTAACTTTTATTTCTCAATCATTTTCATATAAAGTTTTTAAAATGTTAAAATGTCAGAATTTGAATATCAACATTAATTTTCTAATCAAATGATCCAACTAACATTCTAAACCACATCCTAATCCATTTCCTATCAAAATGATGAAGTGTTTGATCTATATTGCTAAATCAACCAATCATGAAAATTAGTTTTGATTACATACCTTAGGTCAAAACCACAAAAATGAAATCATCACAACTAGTATTGTTTAATTTGATTAGATATAGTTTGATTACTAACACTATCTCCTTGTCAAATTGAAATTTTACATTATAAGACATATGTCTCTAAAATAACTAATGTTAGGAAATTAGGATGTTTTCATAATAATGTTTGCATAGGTTTAAAATTAGTCATTAGGTAAACAAAATATATCTATTAGTCAATACATTATATCTTCATCTTAATCATCATTCATTGTAGCTTATCCACCTAATACTACTTGTACAACAATTGAATTATTATATTCACATCATGTTGAGCTCTACATAGTAGGCCTTTATCTAAATTGATAACAATTTAGATCTATAATTATTATTAGTACTCACAAGGGTGAGTGTTAATTCATATTTTCATAATGACCACCTAGAAAAACTACCCTAATAGATCATAATATACTATGAACCCATCGACATAGTTTTTAAGTTATAACATTTTGAGTCTTTATTCTATAGGGTCTTAGCTTACCAACCTAATATGATTTTGAATACAATACTTATGACAATAATTACTACCATGTATATAAGTCTGAATAAGATCTTAGGTCCAATATTAATAAGAAGGATGCCAATCATGACATACCTAAATCTTGGAACCTACTTATCATCATTCTATCATAAGGTGTATGGTAAAAATCTATAATTCACATACCTTGCATGAGAGACAAAGCCATTACATCTCACCTCCTTATGCTTCCTAATTCTAACCATATTCATCTTATTTAGGGTTTATAATATGGTACTAGGGAAGGGCCTTACATACACTATTTTCTTGGGATTGATTGTGTTCAATATTTCCATGTGATTTTCATTTGTCAACAAAAGTGACATGCTTTCAAAGGTTTGGAATGCTTCATTCCAAGCCTACCACCACACTCTTTCAACTAGGTATTGTGTTGAATACCAAAAGAACTTATTTATTAGTTCATCTTTTGTTTGGAAATGTTTTATACCTAACACATACTTGTCCTAATATTTCTTTTATGGTTGACCTTTACATGCTCACTTTTCTCGTGATCAACATGAGTTAGTAGCAGACTATCAAACACATTTTGAGGTACTAGACTTTCTTTATGCATTTTGAGGTTTTATTGTTTACATGAAGCAATGTGGTGTCTTCATTATTCTAATGTGGTTCTAAAAGCCTTCATTAATGGAGATTTTTAGGGAAAACTTGTCAAAATGTTCAATAGAGCTTGAAAAATAGAGAAATAGAGAAATCCCTATTCGAAAGATAAGGCTAAGAAGATAAATTTTTGGTCATGGTCTTCTAATGGGTAGTCCTTGACTGGGCTCATTCTCTCTTACCGATAAAAAAATATCTCTAGTGGCTTCTTGTAGTGCACTATAGTAGATCTCATCTGAACTCTCATCAAATAGGTATAAACATTTTCATTCATTCTTCAAATATTACTTAGGGAAATTGATGTCTCCTTCTCTGTTTTGACCTTTAAAGATGAATACAGTTGCACTATAGTACTACAAAGATGACAAGTAGAGTGGTAGGAAAACCACATATCAATATATTCTATATGGAAGTTGTGGTTATAGTTTGACAAAATTCTACATTTCTCATTCTTTTGGAATTTTGATAGATAGACAAACCAATCTTTTCCTTGATTGTAACTCTTTCATTTGTACTCAAATATAGGTAGATCATCTAGACTTTCTTTACTCAAGCTTGTGGTGGGGATAATTGTAGGATTTTCTTTAGATTCATATTCATTAGGCTCCAAGCAGGCCACACTACCCATTCTGCAAACATAACATTGTAAACATATTAGAAAAAACACTAGAAGAAGTATAGCTAGTCCTCCTGAGGCACTATCTAGTGCTACAAAGAGCTTGTTAGTTGAATCACCCATTACTACTACAAACTATACATCGCTTGAATTACACAATTGGATAATATTTTCAATGATTATAAAAGAGGTTGTGGGTGAGGATTTTATATGTTTTACTACACCATGGAATATTTTTGAAATTCTTAGAGCATGTTTAAATAGGTTTGACAACATCATTCTTAAAGAGGAATTACATTGCTTCATAACTTTATTTATCTTGGTTTAGGCATTATTGCATTTTTTTGCAAGAACTAATCTATAATTGCATTATCATGTACAAAGGATAAGTACAAAGATTAGAGTGTTATTCAGATTTTGTGCAATCTTTGTAAAGTCTTTGGCATCTCCATGCTATTTTTAGTTGTGTTTGATTATTTCAATGAAGGAATTTGTCTTTGAGGGGTCCTCTTGAGGGCTACCTTTATTTTACATTTCATATAGTTACATCTCTCACTTTTGGAGAGGATTTTTTGGCCATGTAGTTTTGCTCCTTTTTCTTCACTTTGAGAGGCTTTCATTGTGCAAGCGTACTTAATAAGGTATTTTATTGTTAGGATCTATTCATGCATTTCATGTGTAAACAATTTGAAATATTGCATTAAATAATTACCTACATGTTCAAGAATATCATCATAGACATTTTTATACATAATCAATAATATGTTTGTACATTCATGCTCTAACTTAACTTAACTTAACTTAATCAAGCCTAAATTTATAATATTCTAGTCTAGTTGGACTCTAGTTTATACATTGTGTATATCATGCACTTCTAATTTGCACATCTAGCTCTATTATACTACAAATTTAGTTTGAGTTATCTCTTCATTGGTATTCATATTGCATATTATGACTTTTTCTTAGGAATATGACTTCCTATTTGAATTTTGTTCCCTCCATTTTTTGCTAAAATTTTATGTACCAAGATCTTACTTTGTGCATACTTTCATTGTTATAAGTATATGATGATTAGCTGGTTTAGTATTTCATTAAATAGAACTGGACACACAAATTATTTATTTAATTAAACTCCTTTTTGAGTTTTTTATTCATATATTTGCAACCACTTTCCTTAGTCTTATCCTAAGATGATATGGGATTTTCTATGCATCATAAAAACATGGAGAAAGAAATTGAAAATATTTTCTATAATATATAACAATAGAGAAACAATACAATTGGAAGAAGCAATGATTTAGGTTAGTTGAAGATGGAGAAATAATTTTTCAAGTGAAAATAATTTGAACAATTAGTTATTCCTAGCTAGCAAGATCAAATACAAATGTTCAAGGTGATAATATTGCATATGCAGATGCATTCCTTGCATGCCAGGCATTAATTGTATTCCCCAACTTATATCGAATGGTTGGATATAAAGGCTCCATATGCTAGCCTAATAATGGAAGCCAAGGATGTTGAAGAATAACTATAGTGAAGAGTTGAGTGACATTACCACTAAACCTCTAAACATATTGAGAGACATTTTGTGGCTGACATTGAGGCCCTTTCAAATGATGATTGAATAGGGCCCTAAGGCACAAATGTCTTGAACATTAATTTGAGCACCCAAGATTGTGATTAAGGACTTCAAAGTCATGAGGATGAACTAGGTGAGATCACCTCCCTAACATGGTTATCAAAGTGAATGTGATGGGGACAAATAATAATAGCCCAATACATTAGGAGTTAGCAAGGTAGATCTAATAACACTACCATGTTCTTGCTTCTGAGCTAATAGTTCTTTAGGTGCATTTTCTTGTTTTCTATTACCATTGATGAGATTCCATTGAATAAAATCAAAATGAAGAGGTATAAATACACCAAAATTTTCTTTCAAAACCATGTGTAGATATAAATATTAAGTACAACATGTCCAATAATTTTGTAGATATAAACATTAATTGTACCAAATTTTTCTTTCAAAACCTTATGTGTATATATAAACATTAAGTACAACATGTCCAATATTTTTGTAGATAGATACATTAATTACACCAAATTTTTCTTTCAAAATCATATATGTAGATATAAAAATTAAGCAAATACTACTTATGATGCAAATGATGTTGCTACTGATCATAATGATGATGCTTCTACTAATCAAAATGACAAGGAGGAGGATGATGATTATTATAACCTTTTACTATTTATAATTCATATGTGATTGTAATATTGGATGTAATTTTGAGTATATGTATCTTGAATTTTTTAGCTATTATAAGACAATTGATTTACTATTGGAGAAATGTGAAGCCCTTTCACAAGCATCCCACACATCCTCATAGATCATCAGGTATAAGTTAGTACACCCCATAGGGATTAATCTATTTTACCATTTATAAAATATCTCTCTCATTGCCACCTATCTCTCTTATTTCAAGGAGTACAAGTACCATCAAATAGGTATTTGTTAGGTTTGTCTTCTTCGAGCGAGGAAAATGTAGGACTAGAAGAAGAAAATGAGACAATTAGTATGTCTAAATTAAGTAGATTGAATCAAGATCAAAATATCAGAAAGAAATTCAATAATCACATTAAATTTTTCCTTTTTCAAGGGGGGTTTCATTCTTATGATGATGAGAGTAAAGACAACTTTAATGTTCCCTTTAGGTACAACATCTATAGAAACAATGGGTCCCCGATGAACTTCATCCAATAAACATTGATTTTTGTATTAGAGAGAGGATATATCGTATAGCAGCATCCTCATTACATGGTTTGGGCCTATTTTCCATGGATGGCATAAAGGTCTTTTACAACAAGTTCATAGAATTGATGGAGTATGTTGGACATTGCTATGATTATAGTAGTTGGATGCAGATTGTTAGATATAAAAAAAGTATGTATAGGTGTGTGGTTGCAAAAAAAAAAAAACAACAAAAAGTTAGTAAACAAAGTAGAAGCAATAGCTTTATACATTGACAAAAGGCTAAAAGCATCAAGGAATATTACAAGTTTTATAAATAGTACATGACTTGCGTCAACTAAGAAGTGAACCAAATTGCATATTTGAGGCTCACGAGGAAAATCACATCCTTCTATGTGCATCAAATTCAATAGATGGAGGCAAAGAGATTCTTTTTATTACAATTTGAATCACATAGATACAAACAAAGTCACTATCATGGGCAAGGTGATACATACTATGCACATTTAAAATAGCCTCCAAGAAATAAAGATAAACACACCATTAAATTTGTATTTTTTTTGCTAACTTAGAATAATCACACATGTGTTTCAACATTTCTCAATGGATTTTTTTTTGAAATGCAAGGCTATAGTATGGATCAATAGCCATAGGATCCACATGGCGGTGATGGTTCTTCTTCCCAATTGGTAAAACTCATTGTTGTTGTACAAATTAGATACAAGAAATATGTTAATTCATATCTTTTTTATTATATTTTATTCATCATTACTATTTTGGATTGATTTTAAATATAGAACTAGTAATATTGCTATCGCAAATGAGTGTTGATCAGGAAAAGGGCAAGGAAAAAGTAGTCCACAAGGACAAGGAATCATGCCATGATGAGCTGGCTAAATTTACTATTGATCTTAATTCAGCCCCTGATCTAGTTGTTGTATTAAAGAAGTGTATTAATGATATAGGAAAAACATTATCAGAACTAGCATTAACTCAACCTCAGACTCCTGCATCACAAGATAAGATCAATAGGTTGTTGACCCTAGTTCACACATATATAGTATGTATTAAAGTAGTTTTAATTATAACAAAAATTCAATAATGGTTTTTATAGTATACTCTTTTATTTATGTCATTAAAAAAATGCATGTGTTATTTTTTAGAGGATGGTAAGGATGTTAAGGGGAGATCCCCTAGAGGATGATACTTTAGGTGATTCAACTACATCACATGTTCTATCCTACACTTGTGTTTTTCTTGAACAATATTTTTTTAATACCTATTACAATCTTGTTTTATTGTTCTCTAACAATCTCATTTTTCAGCTCCTACCATTGATCATCTATTCACTACACCACCTACTGCAAGGAATAGAACTAAAGAGACACTATTGGCTACAAATTTGGAAACATGTAGGTCAATGACAAATGCGGTGGAACAACCTATTGGTAAGCTAATTCCTCTTTTTCTCGCTCATTTTTCATGTGTTTATTTCACTTGAACTATTATTTCTTAGGGGCATTTTGCAATATTGGATTCATTTTATGCAAGAGGTGATGAGGACCTTCCTAGGTGTTCTCGTGTTAGATGTATGAGAACATTAAAGAATTGTGATCAATTTATTGTTACCAATGAAGATAGACTTCCCATACAAGCACCCCAACTTACAAGTACTTTAAAGATTGATCCTTTCTTTTACTATACAATCTTATAATCATTATCAAATACATTAACCTCTTGTGTAGTCCCTTGCAATAACTACTAATCACATTATTATTTTGCAAGAAATAATATATTTTATGAAAAACTTAATGATGAATGTTTGCATATATTTGGACCAACCACATGTAAAGGGTAATATATTTTGATTTCATTGCTAGTGAGGGCCTTCCAAAAAGCCATTGTTTTAAGTTCTTTTTATATTGTTTTCAAGCACTTATCTTGCAAAAATAATCACAACTTTATGGTTTCAAGTAGATGAACTTATGTTTTTATGTATATGCTATATATACGTTAAGACGTGAAGTAGAAGTATGGATAGTTCAAATATGCTATAATTGCTTGAATATATGGACAAAAATAGTATAATGAAGTAATGTTGCATGCTGATAAATGTTTCCTCATTCATGTTATGTCTTGGGCAATTTTCCTCCTGTATCCACAAGATCTACAAGAGTGGTAATTTGAACTTTGCACTTTTTCTCTAATATTGATGATGAAGTATATATGTGTGTGTGTGTGGAAGGCATGTGCACATTGATTTTTTTTAGGTACTTGCCATGGACATTCAAAGATCAAATACCTTAGCACTAAATTCAAAGCCAATCAGATTGCTAAACTGTCACAAGTGGAGAAAAATCATTGTATGCTTTCTGTTGGTGTAACAAATGAATGTAGATTCCACAACCTACTATATTTCTAGAGTATTTATTCATGGTTAATTATGATTCTATTTCAAACTTTATGAGTCTATAATTGATCGTCATTAATGGAGTGATCATTGAGTTATGAAGTAGTTGTAGTTTCCTTTAAATAAAAATTGTTGTAGCTTTGAGTGCACTTTTTGAGAAGAATAAGATAACTTGATTCTCATAGAAGAAGAGTGTGATACAGTTTTTAATCAAGTGTAATTATTTCACCATGAATGAATAGAATGAAATTAGATGAAATGCCCCTGTAGCCTCAAGTAGTTATTATACCCTTTGATAAATGGGAGATTGACTTTGTAGCCCTATTAAACCCTCTCCACAAGGTAAATCCTATATATTGGTTTGCACTAATTATGTAACTAGGTGGGTAGAGGCTAAACCCATGAAATACCCAAGGGATAACAATTTTTCCAAGTTCTTGTATGAATCCATCTTTACACAGTTTGTAGCACCCAGGGAGTTGACATTTGATCAAGGAGCTCAGTTTACACCTAATTTGATATCTACTATCATGGAAGAACATACTATTCAGCATGGTAAATCATCACCTTACCAAACACAAGCTAATGCCAAGTAGAAGTTAACAACATGGAGTTGCAAACCATTCTCACCAAAATAGTAGCACTACATAGGAAATATTGGGCCACATGCCTTCCTAAAGCTCTTTGGGCTTATAGAACCACTTGGAAATCTACAACAAGTTTTAGTCTTTTTGAAATCATCTATAGTAGGTCAACTATAATGCCTGTAGAGTTTGAATATAAAACATTGAGGACTACTTTGGAACTCAGTATGGAACTCACTATTGCACAACAAGACCAAATCCTGAGTTTAACTAGTCTTGATGAATGGTGCAAATCTACACGGAAGAACACCAAACTCATACAACATCAATGGAAATAATGACATGATAAGTTTATCAAAGATAAAATGTTTGTTATAGGATACCAGGCCCTTCTTTATGATTCCAAGTATCAACACAATCCAAGAAAGTTCTAAACTCATTGGTTAGGACCATATGAAATTGTTGTTTTATTCCAAATGGAGCAGTTAGTTGTCTACTATTGATCCTATTCTATTCAAGTTACTTGTCAATGGGAATCACCTCAAGCTCTACAATAAACTAGTAAGTGACAAGGAGTTCCTGTAGCAATTTTAGCATAGCAAAGATATACTTGTTCCTACAACCAAGAAGTTTTGGTCTTCTACCTTTACCTCTACCAAATCTTTATTCTATTCAAGATTTTCACAATAAAAACTTTGTTCTTGAAAGTAATTTCTCCACCTTACATTTTATCTCACCCCATCCCATCACTCCATCACTTCTGATGATCTTTTCTATCCTTCCACCCCATCCCATCACTCCATCACTTCTAATGATCTTTTCTAGAACCCTTTCCAGTAGTGCCTACCAGCTATGTGCCACATACTCTTGCATATATTTTATTTTAATCACTCTTTATTAGAAACTTTTTTTGTTTAAATTTATTAATCTGGCATATCCTACCCTAGTGGGGCCCATGCCTATACTTAGTTGGGGGAATATTCATTTTTCAAAATTTCAAATTGCATGTAAATTTTAAAAGCTATTGTCTTATGAGATTATTGTCGTTACATATTGATGACCCATCCTTTTGTGATTGTGTCATTAAGGGAGTTAAGGAAATCACAGTTGAGCTTAACTTTTAATGATAATTGGCAACATGTTCAGGGTGATAGACCTATACATGAATGAAAAATTATCAGACTAGATGTAAGGAAGGATATCATGAGATTGTGTGCATTAAAGGTCTTTATGAAGCATGAAGTGATAGTACATCATTTTCTCTATTTGGTGCCATAATATTACAAATTTTGTTAACTCATGATTGTTGAACTCTAAAAATGCCAAACTTTTTCCAAAATTCCATTCTGCATAACAATGGGTAGAGGTCTCCAGAGGCATGAACCAATTAATCATAGGGTTTTATTGGGTGACACAGCCAGTTACAGATGTTCCAGAGAAGAGGATGGTTAGATTACTACCTCAGTCTTAAGGGACTTGATGAGGAGGTTTCTCTTCAAATTCTAAGAACTTTGAAGGATGAACTTGTAATGGTTAAGGGCCATAGAATTGAATATAAAATAAGATGTGGTAGCTAAAGTCACCGAGTTACCCTAGGAAGGAGAAAATTGGGAAAAACATTTTGACCTATGTATAGCTCAGGCACAGTATAGTGTGCACCTTGACCCTCCATTAGACATTGAAAAGAAGCACGTGTTACAAATAGGGAATACTAAGAGGGGGGGGTGAATCAATATTCTACAAACTTTTGTCACTAACTAGATATTATAAATTACTTTTATTCATGCATAATAAAGAAAACAAGTAATGTTGAACACTAAAAGTAAACATACATAGAGAGAACTCATAACACCGTATTTTGTTAACTAGGGAAACCCTAGCCAAGGGAAAACCTTGGTAGCAATGATACCCACAAGATGACGTAATAATATAAATATTCCTAGTTAGAGGATGGACCCTATTAGGAGTCTATAGAATCATTCAATACAAATGAGTCCCTGTTTGGAGACTTTGAATCCCTTTTAGGAGTTGTGGTACAATGTGTGCAAGAAGAGCTCACTGGTCAAACATGCACATTCAATTACAAGAAGAGTTCACTGTGCAAAGAAGTAATTTAAAGTTCCTTGTATATAGAAGTATGGATGTCATACCTTCTTCTATCTAATCTTTGACCTCATCTAGATCTTGAATCATGAAATCAAGCTATCAAAAATTCTCTTTTGCATATGACACAAAACTTTGCATTCACAGCTTTTGCATATCACTTCCAAATAATCTTGCAAGATGTCTTTGCATAAATACCATGTCTTTTCATAAATTGCTACTAGGTCAGCTAAGACCAAAATAAACTTTCCCAACTTAGAGTAAACATCTAGGATGTCATCCCTAATTGGCCAAGTAATTATTTTATAAACAAAATAATTCCTTTACCTTTCATTTTGATATTTTATACATCTTAAATATTTCTCTTCCATATTATTTGTGCTGATGTCCAAGGTTATACACATCACCATCAACATGTATATTGTTCCCATATATCTTCTTTCTAAAGAATAACAATGTATAAACAAGTTATACGTAAAATAATACACTATTGTAAACCATTTCCATAGTTACACAATTTTTTGAGTACCAAAAAAGACAAGTATCTTTATTTTTCAGGTTTACAACAAGCATGTACATCATATGTTTCCATTAATGAAAACATTTACATATCTACATGTTGGACTAATCACCAACCTTCCCTTTGAGATTCGTGACATGGTTTAACCACCTCCCATGTTCTATAAATCTAGTGGTTGTCTCAGGCATTAATAGGTTGATCTTTTGGTGCAACAACAACTCTAGCTTGCAAGAAGTGGTATCAGAGATTGGTCACAGGTTCAAATCTCCTCGGGTAATGCTAAGGGGGGAATTGCTGGACTAATTTTCAGCCTTCCCTTTGGGATTCATGACATGGTTTAACCACCTCCTATGTTCTATAAATCTAGTGGTTGTATCGAGCATTAATATGTCAATCTTTTGGTGCAACGACAACTCTAGCTTGTAACACTACATATAGCCAATTGTCAACAATTTCCCCATTTGGCATTGATGGCAACAAAGTAGGAAAATTGGCTAAGTAATAAAAACTTTACCAGAACTTATAACATTACTATACTTACTATCTATTACAAATACTTCATCCTACAAATGCTCCCCCTTTTGACCAAACTACAAAATGCATAACTTACCTATAATTTTCTTATATTACAATTTTATTATACAACTTCTCCCCCTTTGACATCAATGAAAAAGGTCAAAATGTCAAAAATTCTCAAAAAGTTCTGCTAACTATTGTAAAAAATTGTCAAAATTTCTATCTTGCTGCCTCAAGCTGATATCATCTTCATACAATCATCAAAATTTTCCTATCTAATATCCATACCTTTCTACTATGTTTCCTTTTCTGCTTCAGCTGTAGTGAGAATATCATCATATAACAATTGTTAGAAATAGGGAATATTGGGGGGGGGGGGGGGGGGGGGGAGTGGGGGTGAATCAGTATTCTACAAATTTTTTTGCCAATTGAATATTATTAATTACATTGAACCATGCATAAGAAATACAATAAGTAATGTTGAACAGTAAAAGTAACCATGTATAGAGAGAACACATAACACCAAGGGAAAATCCTAGTGGGGATGATACCCACAAGATGATGTACTAATATAAATGTTCCTTGTTAGAGAATGGACCCTATTATGAGTATAAACTCATTTAGTACATATGAGTCCCTATTAGGAGAGTTTGAATCCCTATTAGGAAATTCCAACCTTGTTAGGAGTTGTGGTATAATGTATGCAAGAAGATCTCATTTCCCAAACATGCGCTTTTAGTTACAAGGATAATTCACTGCCCAAACAAGTAATTTAAAGTTCCTTGAATACAAAATTATGGATGTTGTACCTTCTTTTAGCTGATCTTTGACCTCGTCTTGATGTCACATCACAAAATTAGGTTATCAAAAATTCCCTTCTACATATGATGCAAAACTTTTCATTCACAACTTTCTCATATCAATTCCAAAATATCTCACAAGATGTCTTTGCATAAATACTATGCCTTTTCACAAATTGCTACTAGGTTAGCTAAGACCAAAATAAACTTTCCCAACTTAGAGTAAACATCTAGGATGTTTCCCTTGATTAGTCAAGTAATTATTTTGTAAATAAAATAATTCCTTTACCTTTCATTTTGGTATTCTATACATCTTAAATATCTCTCTTTTGTACTATCTATGCTAATGTTTGAGGTTATACACATCATTATCAACATGTATATTGTTCCCATATATCTTCTTTCTCAAGAATAACATTGTATAAACAAGTTATACATAAAATAATACACTATTACAAACCATTTCCATACTTAGAAAATTTTATGAGTACCAAAAAGCTAAGTTTATTTACTTATGAGGTTTACTACAAGCATGTACATCATGTGTTCGCATTAATGAAAACAATTACACATCTACATATAGCCAATTGTCAACAATAGGGTATCTCCAGATTATTATTTCCTTTGGATTTTATATAGTTAGAAATGTTTATCATTCAATACTTTACTTGTGAAGGTCATTGAAAATACCTACATGCCCTACATTTCAAGATTTTGGCTCATTTGCAGCATGACTATCAATAGGTAAATCTTCCCAATTTCTTGTTTCAGATTGTTAAGAAGAAAGATTCTTTAGTACAATTAGGAAAGGATTAGTCCGTCTCCCATCATTTCTTGATAAAATTAGTTGTGGAAATAAAATTGAACAAACAATCAATTGTGACATGGGAATAGGTTTTATAGTTAAAAGAGGTAAAGCCTAGATTGGTCAACCCTAGAGGCCAAGGGGTTGGGTGAAGGGAATGGACATCTACTAGTTTTTTTAAGGTTATTCTTAGGACTTAAAATGTTCCTAAAGCCTCTCCCTCTAGTTCTAGACCAACAAAGAAGAGAATTTATAAAGATGATGCTTCCATTTCTAGCAAAATGAAAAGTAAAAATAGAGAAGCTACTAGTACCCCCAAGACCCCATCATTTATTAAGACTAGGTCTATTATTAGGGAAGGCAAAGATAAAGATGAGGGATCTGAAGAAGAAAAATTAGAACAACAAGCTGATGATGAAGGTAATGTTAATGAAACCCTACACTCATAAGAAGAGGAAGCTTCAAAAAAAACTCTTGAAGCACCTATTGTAGAAATGTCTAGAAGCAAGAGGAAATGAAAGAATTGTTCATGCATATCTACACCTCCTATGAGGAAAAGTGTGAGGCTTTCTAAAGGAAATAAGATTACTTAAGCCTTTGTTCAAATGATTAACCTAGAGTCTTTTGAGGTTGATGAGTCTTCTTCAGAGGGAAAATTGCAGCAAAACATATCCACTAATAATGACTGCAATAACCAGAGTCCACAACCTAAATTTGACCTTAGTGTTAACTATGTACTTGTTAATAGTGATAAGGAGTCTGATGAGCCTAAAACATCTAAGGAATTTGAAGAAAGTCTTGTTATGTAGAATAGTGGTGAGAATCCAAAAGACCTTCCTTCTAAGGACTATCCATAATTTAGGAAAGAAATTGTTGAGGAAGTAATGGAAAAGCTCAATCACGATGGACTAGATACATTGGCCACATCAACAGATAAATCTAGTAAGGAAGACAATTTGGTGACAAAAATTGTCATAAGAGAAGGAGAATTCTCCAACCAAAAAGTGTCAATAAAGTTCCTCATTTGACATGTGAATGGATAAAGATTTTTAATTAGGAACCATTGCTACCACCCACTCTGTCGATACACCTTTGTCTGCAAGAATCAATTTGTTTCAATAGTTATTATGGGGAAAGAGCTATTAGATGAAACAAAGCTTAGACTAGAATGAAATTTTAAAAAGGAGGATTGAACAAGTTATAGGATTGATTACTAAACTAATGGAATGTAGATCACCATCACTAGTGTATGTATTGTTCCTCAAAGAGAAGCTTGTAAATTTCAAATTGACTAGAATTGTGGAAGGGCTTAATCCCTCCATTTCAACTTCAAATGAGTTTTATGACACATTCCAATATGTTCCAATCCCTTTGAATAATTTATTATGTGAATTATATCTCCATAATTTGAATGTTCCTAATGACATAGAGTGGAACTCACTCCTATATATAGGGGATGTGCAATTGAGAGAAATGATGCCTTCGATGCAGAATGAGATAGGTAGGGAACATCAAGTTGCACCTTACAAGAACAATGAAATGACACTTCCTCTACTCATTAGACTAGAAGTTCAACACTCTAGACATACATTTCTAGATTGGATTGCTATTCTAGGAAACCTTGGTAGAGCTAGTAAAGTATTCTCAGTCAGAGAACAAGCCTTTATAGATTGGGAACAAAACTCCTCTCAAGATGTTAAGATAGCTCTTGTTTCTTCAAGAAAAAGGTGGACACGAATGCCACATAACCTAAAGATAAGAGAACTCCACTCTCCTCAAAATTTAACTCTTGCTACTATCAAAATTCCATGGTATATTGATTTGGGAAGGAATTGGTGCAAATATTAGTTTCCATTAAAGTATCAACCTCCTATTTTGTTGCAACCACTACTAGCAGTAATTAACAATGTAGAGGATCATGATATGATAATAAAAGTTCAAATAGAGAAGGCTTAAGGAAAATTATAGGTACTTTGGCTATGTTAAAAATGAGCCAAGTGAGAGGATAGCTAGTGATTAGAGAGTTCAAGACAAAATTAGAAATTCCATGGTTGTTGGGAACCAACAATAGCTTAGTTGGGGGGAATGATGGGGCTCCAAAAGCCCATTGATTTAAGTTCAAGATTTTATCTTTTTTTCAAGAAGTTATTTTGCAAAAATAATCATGAATTTATGGTTTTAAGTAGATGAACTTATGTTTGAATGTATATGCTATATATATGTTAAGACATGAAGTAGAATTATGGATAGTTCAAATATACTATAATTTCTTGAATCTATGGACACAAATGGTATAATGAAGTAATGTTGCATGCTGATAAATGTTTCCTCATTCATGCTATGTCTTGGGTAGTTTTTGTCCAATAGCCATAGGATTTTCAAGAGTGGTAATTTGAACTTTGCACTTTTTCTCTAAAATTGATGATGAAATAAATATATGTATGTGGAAGTCATGTGCACATCGAATTTTTTTTTGGTATCTTTTGCAAGATTCAAAGATCAAACACCTTAGCACTACTTGTTGCCCCACTTTTCACCATATGCAAATTTTGCAAAGTGGAGAGTGAACTAATGTCATGTTCTGTCAAGTCGGGCCAATAGGTCTTTCTTCTTTAGGTGTTGAGTTTCTCCATTAGGTTTTAATCTTTTCCCTTCTCCCTTATCACCTTTAGCCCGGGTGGGTATTTATTGGTTGTCATGAGTCTTAGGGGTAGTTTAGAGCCATCCTCAATGGAGATTCTCGATTTGTGCTAAATATTTTGATTTCCATGCAGCTCATTTGATCTGGAGTTAGAGAAAGTTGAATCGGTGGAAAATCAAGTTTTGGCTTGTCCTCGACGGGTTTTCACACCTCGAAGGCAAATTTTTGCAAAGACTAGAAAATGCTATTTGTAAGCTTCCTTGAAGTATAGTGAATCATGTTAAGAAAAGATCATTCAAGTGATGTCATGATTTCATGGCGAGAACCATTTTAAAGCTTAGAAAATGATCAGGATAAGCATCGGTAGAAAACCAGAATAGAGCTTCTTTGTGGCAGACTTCGAAGTTAGTAATCAATTTTTTTGAAAGGTCTATATAAAGGAATTGAGAAAGCCAATGGGCCCCACCCCTCACTTTCGAAGTTAGTTTTGTTTTTTTCAGAAGCTTAAAATAAAGTGAATAGGGCAAAGGATGTAAAATAATGGGCTTTGGCAAAAAAACCAGTTTCCTCTTCTCCATTGTGAGTTTTCGCACCTAGAAGGTGAAACTCCGCAGTGATCCATAAATGCTATCTATAGGCTGAAACAAGGAAAGAATAAGCATCAGCAAAAAACTTAGAAGTAGCTTCTCCTTTGGCGTACTTTGAAACAAGAGCTAAACTTTTCACAGAGGCCTAAAAAGAAAGGTAAAGTTATTAGGTGGGCCCCATTTTTCATTCACGAAGCCTCTTTGGTGTTTCCCCAATGTTTTTAGTAAAGTGCTTAGGGTTGAAAGGTAAAACAAAAGCTTAAGGGGATAATAGAAATCTACTTCTCAGCTACAGGTTTTCTACCCTCAAAGGCCATTTCCCGCACTTTAGAGAAAGTCATTCTTGCAAGCATGGTAAGTATGTGATTTGGTTGCAGATTATTTTGGGTGAATAAACAGAAGTAAATTAGTGGACTGGTTAGATTTTTGCAAGTAGAATTGACCTAAGAAAATTTTTCCCAAGGAAGTACTCCATTTGTATTTTTTCAAAAGACAGATGAAATGGGAAGTAAATCGGTAATTAATGAGAGTTACCATTGAGCCAATGAAAATAGTGAAAAGACAAAGATAAATCTCTTAGAACCTTTACATCCACTAATCTGATGAATTTACCCTTAATTTCACATGTGTGGCATGATTTATGAAATTCAACGGGCAAATCTAAGGTTATTTTATCAAAAGAGAAGTAACAGATTTTCAAACTCCCATTTCACTGTTATACTATTGTACTAAATAGTGCTTTCAAGTAATTTTTGAGTTACAGAGTTTGCTCCTTGTATCAATTGCAATTGTTTAAACTGTTGCTATCATACATCAAATAAAATGGTGACAAGATTTGCGAGTTTCGATGGATTGGGTGGAATCAAGTCAGCATGGTCAAATATCACAAATACTTCGCTCCATTTCTATGATATGTAGGATTTTCAAAGGAGATTGAGAGTAGAGCCAATCCACCCCATAATAGAGAAACTTCAAGGAAGCAGATTAGTAAAAGCAACTGGGTTCCCTATAACAGTACAAGCCCCAGAGTTGATTTTAGAATGCATTAATCATTACAACCCAGATACAAGGTAGATTATATTGCCTGATTAAATAGTGTTGATTTCAATCGATTGACAATCAGTGGTGAAGTGCTTGTGGATTCTAGAACTGGAGGAGTTCTCTGATTTGATGATGAGTGGAGCCATGTCTGAGTACTCTTTAAAGAAGATGGTTTGGAGGAGGGAGATCTTGCAGTCTTGGTTTTAGAAGCCAAGGGGAGCTAAGAGTAAAGTCCCTAAAACTCTTTTCGGCACAGACCTCAAACAAGAAATTGTTGACATTTTGGTTCTGTTGCATCGACTCAAAGGTGAGGTAGAAGCTTTTAATTTTGTAGAGTAGTACTTCTTTTTGGTGCAAGTTATTTTCTCAAACACATAGTATATTGACTAGGTGCATGAGGTAAGTGAATAGCTTTCTAGGGCTCTTAGTGCAACTAATTTTTATAATTCTTTTTATATGTCCTCATTCTTGATATACATGTTGGCTTCTCTTCAATTATGGCCAAGACTCCCTAGAATTGAGAATTTGCCTAATAAGGTAAAAAGTTATGAGTTTTATCCATGCTTGCAATTATAGAATAGTTATGCAGAATACATCCAGGTAAATGATGCATTCACCATGAGGATTTGCACGGAACTACAAGGGTGCCTAGAGTGGATATTCAGTCCAAAAGTGATGGCAATCATCAGCCAATTTGGTAGTTACTTCATCCAGTTCTCATCATTTTCTTATTTGCATCTTGCAGCATTCGACAGATTCCCATTAAAGTTGCCCAGGTATCCAGATGATACTATCATGCTCGTGGAGATCGTGAGGCAAGCAATACAAGTGAACATGTTGAGCGCCAGCCTGAGGAAGAAAGGGTATGAATTCCCTATAAAAGTGGGAGCATACAGTTGCGAAACTAGATCAGATGCTAAGAATATACTCAAAGCATTTGAAAGTAAATACAAATTGGAAGAGTATGAAGTAGTAAGGCCCCTGTTTGATCCTAATGGATATGCCAAAGATGTGCTCTAGATTGGAAGAGTAATCAAACATGTGACAACCATGGAGGATTATTGGGTAGATTGTAAGGATGAGTTGGAGTCAAGATTGTGCCTTTGCCAAATTTACAATCGATCAAGTAAAGACATATGTAATAAATTTAGATGTGGAAGGGTTGGAGTATGACAGTCAAAATATGTACAGTAATACAGATTTGACAAAATTGAGGAATACTCCCATTAGCTCTGAACCATATGTTGACATAGAAGAAAACTTTGATTTCATAATGGCAAGGATTATCAAAAGAACTGGGAAGTGGGTTGAATGGATAGCTAAGAAAGGCCGAAGCAAAAGCAAAGCTACTCAAGCTTATCTAGCTACGGCTACTCCTACTTCATCTCAAACTACCACTCCCAGTGCTACTGCCACAGCTACTCAAAGACCAACCTAATCTACAGGAGGAGGTGACCAGCCCCTAGAGAAGCATGTTCCAATAACCCTAACCTATCAATGGGGATCACTACCAGTCATTGGAGCTCAAGCTGAAGCTGAAAAAGAAATAGAGGGACAGAAAGATGGATCTCCCGCTCTAGTCTCACCTCTGCATGCTGCTCTTCCCTCATCTCCTCAAGCTTCTCCAACTCCATCTCTTTATGCTACCCCTATCTTATCCCCCTGTCATAGCCCTACTCCATGTGTAAGTACTCCTACTCTTAAGCCTGCTGGTTCTCCTATTCAGATAGTAGAGATTGGAGATGATAAAAGTAGTAGTAGTGAATCTATTGAGTCTGATGTGTTGTTTAGTGTGGAGCCTGATCAGTCCCCAAGTGGGAGATTGTTAGTTTGTGGTGACTAATCAAGAAAGTACTGTACATACTTCATAAATAGTGGGGTTTCACGAATTTTTTTTTTTTGGGTTGTGGCTGACATGGTAGCCGACATATTATGGCTGACATATGGCCAACATGTTATAACCCTAAAGTTGTTTAATACTTGTATAAAAGGGTTTAGGGTTGGGTATTTTTCATTATGTTGTGATGTGAAATTGGTTCTTGCAGTGGTATTGAGCTGTAAGGGATTACGAGTTGTAATTAGGTTGTAATCACTGGATTGTAATAAGATCAGACTTGCTATTTGGTGGACATAACCCAGGGATTGGGTGAACCATGTTAAATCTTGGTGCCTTGTGCTCATTTTTTGTGTGATCTATTATTTTCTGTTATTGGTTATATTTGCATGTAGTTTTGTATTTCTGTCTGTGGTTTATCCTAACAAGTGGTATCAGAGCCTAGTTGTCTTTCAGTTATCCTCTACAAGAAAGTCTCACGGTTAAGTGGGAGTCTCAGGGTTGAGTGGGAGCAATGGCAGATGAGGGTAAGCTAAGGGTTTACAAGTTTAATGGGCAGAACTTCCAGTTATGGAAGATGCAAATGGAAGACTATCTATATCAGAAGGATTTATGGAAGCCATTGGAAGGCAAAGCCAAGAATCAAGGAACTATGTCAGAGGATGAATGGGATCTTTTGGATAGAAAGGCACTCAAAAGCATTCAGTTATGCTTGGCACTATCGATGGCATTTAATATTACAAAAGAAAAGACAATAGAAGATTTGATGAAAACCCTAGTGACACTATATGAAAAGCCCTCTGCTTCAAACAAGGTATTTCTCATGAAGCATTTATTTAATATGAAAATGGCAGAAGGTGGATATGTTGCAGATCATTTAAATGAGTTTAATACTATTACTAGTCAGTTATCTTCTGTGGGTATCAGTTTTGATGAAGAAATTAGGGCTCTCTTGATTTTGTGTTCTTTGCCTAAAAGCTGGAATGGCTTGGTAATGGCAGTGAGTAATTCTGTTCCTAGATCTAGTACCCTAAAATATGATGATGTGATCAGTGCTGTTTTGAGTGAGGAAACTCGTAGGAAATCCTCAAGTGGATCTACATCAGGAAGTGCTTTGAATGCACAAAGCAGGGGCAGAATGATTGAAAGAGGAAGTAACTCTGGAAATCGTGGGAAATCAAGAGGAAAGTCAAAGGGGAGGAGGTCTCAATTGAGAGGACCAAATGATTGCTGGTACTATGGGAAACCAGGGCACAAAAAGAAAGATTTCTGGAATCAAAAGAAAAATGAAGGAGATAAATCAGATGGAGACAAGGAGGCAAATGTGGTAAGTAACAAATCTGAAGAGGATGCTTTGCTTCTGTCTTTAGAGAGTGTTGATGATTCATGGGTTTTAGATTCTGGTGCTTCATTTCATGCTACACCTCATAGAGGTTATTTCATTGATTATGTCCAAGGGGATTTTGGGCTTGTTTATTTGGGGGATAATGAACCCTGTCAGATTGTTGGAAAGGAAAAAATTAAGATTAAGTTATAGAATGGAAATCATTGGCTACTACATGAGGTAAGACATGTTCCAAGGCTGAGTAGAAATTTAGTTTCAGTCGAGCAACTTGGTGACGAGGGTTGTGTAGTTACTTTTAATGATAAAAATTGGAAGGTTTCAAAAGGTTCCCTTGTAGTAGCAAAAGGTGTGAAAGTAGGCACCTTATACCTTTGTACAGGTTATATTGTTCCTACTACTTTGATTGTTTTAGAGAAAAATGAATGTTCAGGAACAATTGCTGTAGTTGAGCAGGGAGAACAAATAGTTGTTGTAGATTCTGATACAACGTTGTGGCACAATAGACTTGGGCACATGAGTGAGAAAGGTATGAAATTACTTCATTCAAAGAAAGTTTTACCAGGTCTAAAATGTGTTAATATGGATTTTTGTGAAAGTTGTGTGTATGGAAAACAAAAGAGAGTGAGTTTTGTAAAGACAAGGAAGGAAAACAAAAAGGAGAAATTAGAGCTTGTGCATAGAGATGTATGGGGACCAGCTCAGGTATCTTCCCTTGGTGGCTCTCATTATTATGTTACATTTATTGATGATGCAACTAGACAAGTATGTGTTTATTTCCTTAGATAGAAATCTAATGTATTTCAAACTTTTAAGAAATGGAAATGCTTGGTTGAAAATGAGACTAGTAAGAAATTAAAATGTCTCAGATCTGATAATGGTGGTGAGTATTGTAGTCATGAATTTGAAGATTATTGGTCCACTAATGGCATTCATAGATAGAAAACTGTTCCAAGGACTCCACAGGAAAATGGAGTGGTTGAACGCATGAACAAGACTATAATGGAGCGCGCAAGGAGCATGAGGTTGCATGTTGGGTTGCCCTTACACATGTGGGTGGAGGCTGTCAATACTGCAGTATATTTGATTAATAGAGGTACCTCTACTCCTTTGGGCTATGGTATTCCAGAGGAAGCATGGACTGGTAAGAAGGTGAGTTATTCTTTTCTCAAGACCTTCGGTTGTGAAGCTTTTTCTCATATAGACTCTAAAAATAGAACCAAGCTAGAAGCTAAATCAAAGAAATGTGTCTTTGTTGGATATTGCATTAACAAATTTGGTTATAGGCTTTAGGATTTTGGAAATCTTAAAATTGTTAGAAGTCAGGATGTCATATTCAATGAGAAAGTGTTGTACAAAGATCTATTGCAGCAACATGTGAAGAAAGAAGATGATTATGTAGTGCTGGATGATACTCCAAAAGCTGATGTTCTAGCGATTCCTCATGATGTGCAACAACTGCAACAACAAATACCACACACACCAATGAATGTTAGATGGTCAACAAGGCAAATTAGACCTCCACAAATGTTTTCTCCCTCTTTGTATTCTATTTTACTTATTGATGCTGGTGAACCTAAAAGTTATGATGAAGCTGTGCAGGTGGATACTAAGATTCAGTGGGAGTCTGCAATGAAAGATGAAATGGACTCTTTGCTGAAAAATAAGACATGGGATTTGTGCAAGTTGTCTGCAGGTAAAAAGGCTTTACAGAATAAGTGGGTTTACAAGTTGAAAGAAGAGGAAGGAGGTAAGAAAAGATTTAAGGCCATGTTAGTTGTAAAAGGATTTGCACAGAAAAAAGGAATTGATTTTGATGAGATATTTTCTCCTGTTGTTAAAATGACTTCTATCCGTATTGTTTTAAGTCTTGTGGCTACTGAAGATTTTCATTTAGAGCAGCTGGATGTCAAAACAACCTTTCTTAATGGTGATTTGGATGAAGAAATATATATGGCTCAGCCACGGGGTTTTGAGGTCAAAGGTAAGGAGAACTTAGTGTGCAAATTGAAGAAAAGTTTATATGGCTTGAAGCAAGCACCTCGACAATGGTATCTGAAATTTGACAATTTTATACATGAGCATGGATATAACAGGTGTCATTTAGATTACTGTGTTTATTTTAAGAGGTTGGATGATGATAGCTACATTATTTTATGTTTATATGTTGATGATATGCTTGTAGCTAGGTCTAACATGGATCATATGAAGGGGCTAAAATGCTAGTTAGCACATGCATTTGCTATGAAGGATTTAGGGGCAGCAAAAAAAATCCTTGGTATGAAGATTTGCAGAGATAAGAAGAAAAGAACATTGACGCTATCTCAAGCTGATTATGTTGAGAAGGTGTTGCAACGTTTCTTTATGGAGAATGCTAAAGCTGTCAACACACCTTTACTTGGTCATTTAAAATTGACTAAGGAGATGTGTCCCAAGACAAATGAAGAGGAGGATAAGATGTACAAGGTACCCTATGCTTCAGCTGTAGGAAGCTTGATGTGTGCTATGGTATGCACTAGGCTAGATATTGTACATGTAGTGGGAGTCATTAGCATGTATATGAGTCATCCGAGATTTGAGCATTGGAATGCTATCAAGTGGATTTTCAAATATTTGAGAAGAACTTCCAATCAGTGTTTACACTTTGGGGGCTCTACTACTGATTTACAGGTCTATGTTGACTCAGATTTGGCTGGGGATATTGATAACAGGCAGAGTACTACAGGTTATGTCTTTATTGTTGGGGGGGCATCCGTGAGCTAGGTTTATAGGTTACAGAAGATTAATGCTCTATCCACTACAGAGGTAGAGTATGTTGCTGCTACAGAGGCAGCCAAGGAGATGCTATGGCTTTAGTTCTTCTTGGAAGCATTGGGACATCCTTAGAAGGATAATTATTTGTTCACAGATAGTAAGAGTTCCATTCATCTTGCTAAGAATTCAGCTTTGCATTCTAAGACCAAACACATATAGTTTCGGTACCATTTCATTCGATCAGTTTTGGAGGATGGACAGTTAAAGCTGGAGAAGATACATAACAATGACAATCTAGCAAATATGTTGACAAAGGTTGTAACAAGGGAGAAGCTGAACTCCTCTTTAGCTCCGGTTGGTCTTTTAGACTGACCATGAATAAAAGAACAGCAGAGTCCAGGGTGATTTGATCCAGTGGGAGCCCCATGTGGCAGTCGTATTGCTATAGGATTAGTCTCCAAGTGAGAGATTTTTGTTTAGTGTGGAGCCTAATCAGTCCCCAAGTGGGAGATTGTTAGTTTGTGGTGACTAATCAGGAAAGTACTGTACATACTTCATAAATTGTGGGGTTCGGGCCGTGGTCGACATGGTAGCTGACATATTATGGCCGACATATGACCGACATGTTATAACCCTAAAGTGGTTTAATACTTGTATAAAAGGGTTTAGGGTTGGGTATTTTTCATTATGTTGTGATGCAAAATTGGTTCTTGCAGTGGTATTGAGCTGTAAGGGATTACGAGTTGTCATCAGGTTGTAATCACTGGATTGTAATAAGATCAGACTTTCTGTTTGGTGGACATAGCCTAGGGATTGGGTGAACCACGTTAAATCTTCGTGCCTTGTGTTCATTTTTTGTGTGAAGCTGCCAAGAAAGCTCAGGAAGAAGAGAAAGCTCTAAGTTTATCTCGGCTCCTTTCTTGAGATCCAATGACCCCCTTTTTTGTAGCTACAACAACAATGACTCTAGTAAAGAAGAAAATGTTTAGCATTGAATCACTCAGAACAACCTCCAAAGTGATTAATATAGAGTCTTAGCTTGAGGATACTTTGGAGAAGAAGAGGAAAAGAAAAGATAAAAATTTCCCTTCAAAGGATGTTGTATCTCAAGTGGTTTGCTCAGGATCTTCCTTAGTAAAAACTAAAAAGTAGAAGACCTTGTCAATATTGGGACGAGATCCAGAAACAAGGCACCTAACTATGGAGGTAGCAAAACCAAACAAGGTAGGGAGAATTGAAGATATGATACCAGAAGACTTCACTCTACACTTAATTGATCTTGGAGAAGCTAGACATGATACAAAAGTAGGCCTATGGAAATCGAGTAATGAGGTGATAAAAGAACAACTGGAGGATCTCAAGTCATCAAAGGTCAGAATAAAAGCAGAAATAGAGGAGTTGAGAAGATTCATCTGGCAATTAGTTGTTCCATTGGCAACTATCACTGGTGTGCTTGCCACTAAAAATCCTTCAACAGAAGAGGTACAAACCTTCATATCACAGCTCCAAAAAGATAGGCATTTTGGTCAGATTGGAAAAGAATGGATTGAGAAGCTTAGTTCAAATGGAGCTATTACAATTGATCAAATTGGGAACGTTATCCTTCAGTTAGAAATTGAGAAGGATAATATCACTTCTAATCATAAAATTTTGGCTGTAGAAAAGGCAAGGTGCAACAAATTCACTTCCCTCCTAAATATGATCATCCAAATGAAGGAAAAAGAGGCAGTTGAAGCAAAGATTTTGAAGAAGGGAACCGAGCCTCTGTTCAAATGGCTTCAAAACATGCAATTCAAGTAGGAGATGATTCAAGAAGTAGAGGAAGGACTCAAAAAAACAAAGGAAAAGGTGAAGAAGATCCAAGACAGGGCATTTGAGCTCATGTGAGGATTACACACTGACTCACAAAGCAATGGGCAAGAAAAGGTTCCCATTGAGATAGAAGTAATGAAGAATAACTTCTCCACATACTTGAGTAACCTATCTGGAATGACTTCAAGTAGTCAAATTAGAGTGGTAGAGTTGCAGACACTAAGTGGATGCGTGCATGTGGCAGCTGGAGAGTTAACAAGTCAGCTGGGTGCAGTAAAGGAGTTAGCTCGAGAGCATTCAAAGTGGCTCTTGAGATTCACCAATGTACATGTGCCTAGTCATGAGGAAATGATCCCAATTATTGTGGCTGCCAGAACATATAGGGAAAAAATTGAAAAGGGAAAGAAGTCTAAATGACTTATTTAACACTCCTTATCTATTCTTTGATGTAAATGTTTTAAATTTTTGTAAATTTTGAAATCCGACAAACTGGCATCTTGCCATTTGTCATATTTAGAAGATGAATAGATTGAAATTCCCATTGTAACGGTCATCTCTCAAATCCTATATGTATGAAATTCAATGATAAATCAAAGGTCAAATTTTTTTTGTGGGAAGTACTATCTATTGCAGAGACAATTGAATGGCACTTCGTTTCAATCGTTTTCCATTCCAGTAGGTACTATAATTAGTTAGTATTTCCTTTCTGCATTACGAAGAACTAAGAAAGAATAGAGTTTCTTTTCCACTATTTTTTGGAATTCAAATGGATGTGATAAGTATTGTTATATTTCATTTGATGAAACGATTCTGTTAGTTTTCCCGATTCATCAGTTGTAGTTCAGATTTAGATTTCAACTTATTTTAGTATTGCTTGAATGGACTTATGAGTTCATAAGAAGTGTGGATACATAGATCTATTTCAATATTGAGAAATTTTTCTTGTCTAAATTAAGTTCTAGATTAGGCTTAATTTTGTTTTCCTCTCCTACTCTTGGGTTAAGAGCATACCCCATGGTAGGAATTAGAGATAAAACATAATTCATTGAATATCATTTACATAGGGAGTTGTACCTCAATTCAGAGGGAAACTAAATATTCTTAGAAACGATTTCCCAACTATTGTGTAAAGTTGTTCTTCATTATAAATTTGGGCACATTAAAAGAGGAAAAGAAGAAGGAAAAATCTGTTTACCAACAGATTTTTGGCGACTCTGCTGAGGACACAAACGGTTGCTTGATCAAAAAGCCTATGTCATGAGGAAAAATGGTACTGCCTCATGAAAATGTAATCCCAGTGCTCCAACCTAACCTTGGTTTTCAAGATGACCAAGAGGATATAATTTCATCCCTTAACACATTTTTTTGGAGGCATAGAAGGAACACTGAACATTATCAGAATGCTAGCTAGATATTAGAGGAAGAAGAAAGAAGAGCTGAAGCTTTTGAAAGAGCTATTCAAAGGAGAGATATCTAGAGAGAAGAAAGACTATTAAGATAGTAAGCTTAGAGTTAAATTAGACCTAGCATCTTGGAACAATTTAGGTTCCTCAGAAGTACCAAGAAACAGGGTGGGCAAGATTCCACTTTTGATAAATTAACAGAGCTCTGTTTTCCTATCTTAGAAGTTCCAGAATGGAAAGGTGAAGGTAAAAGTTAGAGCAGACCCCCTTCCCCTATTAGAAGCCAAGATGCCAGCACTTTGTATTCCACTTGTTAGGTGCTAGCACTTCACGGAGTTACTACACCTCCAGCTGTTAACTTTCTACCATATACTGCTAGAACAATCATGGCTGCTCCATGGGCCGCGACAATAGGGCCGTTAGTGCTAAATTCTTATCATCCACTTCCAGCTGGTTCAAAGAAGAACTTCCCTAAATTCTCAGGTGATGGGAAAGTCACAACAGATGAACACATTAAAGCATTCTTTGCAACTACCCATATATTGGGGGTGAGACATGAAGATATTGCTGTAAGATTGTTTGTACAGACCCTTACAGATAATTCTGCAGACTGGTTTTATCATTTAGCTAATGGTTCAATAAAAAATTGGGACATGATGAGAACTAAATTTGAAGCCAAATTCAAGACTATAGAAGATGAACAATCCTTGCTAACGTAGTTGACTTCAATTAAGAAGCAACCAACTATGAGCATGAGGAATTTTGTTGCCAACTTCAATAAGATTAATAGCAGAATTCCTACTACTGATAGACCCACGCCTGGCAATTTAAAAACTTTCTTTATTAGTGCCATGCCTCCAGACATTAATTATGATCTGAGAAGAGCATGCCCTACTGATCTAGTTGACGCACAGAAGAAAGCTATTGAATGTGAAGATGACCTAATTTTTGCAAGAAAATGGAAATGAGAACTTCAAACTAAAGGGAATTCTAGTACTACCACGTCATCATAAGAAATGATTTAGAAGTTGTCTAACAATTTTTTAGCAATGAAAAAGTAGATACCTAGATTCAATAATTCTTATCAACGAAATTACCAAAACTCACCAGATAGAAGCAATGAAAGTAGATTTCTGCAACTTACAGGCTAACAACCTAGGCTGCAAATTGAAGTAGCACCAAAAAAGGGGAATATGTGCATCTTTCATTTAACCACAGATCATGACAGTGAGAATTGTTGGAAGACTATTTGTATGATGCAATTGATATCTACTAATAAATTAAATATTGTAGATCCATGTTCAGAACCTAATTCCTGTTCAAATGGTGATTTTGGAAATTTATTTTTAGAATATGAATCAGATTCTGAATCAAAAGGTGAGTGTTATGCAGCTATTGATTGAACCTCATACCCAATACTTACTCATGGACAAGGATTGAAGAATCAAACCTCTAATCATACTCACAAAGATAGCTCCAGTCCTTTTATGAGTAAAGCATATACTGATCAGGAAAATCCACTCTGCAAACGAGTAAGGACCATACATCTTTTGATTTCATTCAATTTTGTGAAGAGTCAAAGGTTCACATTTCCACTATTGATTATTTAAAGTCACATCCCTTTGAGCTAAAGAGATTAGTGGATAAATGTAAAGGAGGTACCTCAGACTTGAATAATAATGTGACGATTGAAATTGAAAATGAAACCTTAACATCTAGATTGTTTAATCTAGAAGAATTTACTGTTTTAGCAACTTTCCCTGGACAGAAGCCTGAACCTTTTTATATTTCATTGTATATTAATGGATGTAAAGTCAGTAATTGCATAATAGATTCAGGTGCATTGGATAATGTTATGCCATATTTTGTAGCTAAATCCTTGGGATTGAATCTTACTAAAGTGCATGGGAGATGTTATTCTATGGATGCCAAACAAGTCCCTCTACTTGGACAAATTAAAGATGCACAAGTAGCTCTAGCCTCATACCTAGAAAAGAAACTCCTGTTAACCATTTTGGTAGCTGATATTCCTGCAAGTTATGGACTCCTTTTATGTAGAAGTTTCTGTCAAGACTTAGGAGGAGAAATTAAGCTAGACTGGTCCTAAGCCATGATACCTATTGGTAACAAGAAAGTCAAGTTAGAACCTGAAGAAAAAAAAAAATTCACAGTCTTGAAATCGGATGATCCCAAAGCTCAAATTCTATTTTAGGAATTGGAATTTGGTAATTATATGTTATTTACTAAAGTAGATTCAAGTAAACAAGTGAACAAGAATTAAGTTGAGAAGGTGCCTGATGAAGACAAAAAGGCTTCTGATATCTGGACACTCAAATTTGATGGAAGTTGTGCTTCCTCAGGCTCAGGAGCTGGCATAGTATTGATATCCCCAGAAGGAGAAGCTGAGCCCTTAGCTTTCAAATTATAGTTTGGTAACACAAACAATACAACAGAATATGAAGCTTTAATATTGGTGATACTCACTGCAAAAGAAAGAGGGATAAAAGTCTTAAAGGCACAAGGTGATGCAGAGCTTACTGTAAGACAAATCGAAGGATAGTACTCAGTGAAGAATCATAAACTGAAGAATTATAGGAATAGGGTGTGGGATGAGATAGAAGGTTTAGATGCCTTCTCCATTAGAGTTGTGCCAAGGGAAAAGAATACAAAGGCTGACTCACTTGCAGTCTCTACTTCCTTATTACTCCCACATCCAGATTTTAAGGATAGAAAATATCAAATTGAAATTATATATCAATCTTCCGTCCTAGATAATATAGAATCCTAGCAAGTCTTTAATGATGATAAAAGTTTGCAGCTATTTCTTGAGAATGACAAAGCCAGTTTTGAAATTGAGTCTTGCGAAGATGATGAACATAACAAAAGTGGCAAGGTCCAACTAAAAAGTAATATTATTCCCCCTTATTTTGTAGCTCTAGAAAAGTTGTTTAACAGACATGATGCTTATGTTAAGCAGAAAAGAATAGAAAAGGGACCTACCATAGGTGAATATGAAGGATTGAAAATTGGAGATATCCATGGTCTCCCAAAGAGAGAGAAACTGCAAAGAAATTATTTGAAGAATATAGAGATATCTTTGCTTGGAGCTATGAAGATCTAAAGAGTTACAAAGGAGGAGAGGTGAAACATCAGATTCCTCTCAAGCCAGATGTAGTACCCTTCTGGCAAAAGCAAAGAAACTATAATCTGAAGGTTGCGGATGCCATTTTCTGATAAGTTGATAAAATGTTCAAAGCAAGAATCATTTATCCTATTCATCACTCTACCTAGATAGCCAACATAGTGCCTGTCAGAAAGAAGAACGGAGAGATAAGGATTTGTGTAGGTTTTCGTAATTTGAATCAGGCATCTCTCAAAGATAATTTTGCTCTCCTGAACATGGACCATTTGTTACAAATAGTTGCAGTATCTGAGATGATGTCTATGGTCGATGGTTTTTCAAGATATAACCAGGTCTAAGTAGAAAAGAAAGATCAACATAAAATAGCGTTCACAACTCCTTGGGGTACATTTGCATATCACAAGATGCCTTTCAGACTGATTAATGCTAGGGCTACTTTCCAAAGATGTATGAGTGAGATATTCATTGATATGAAAGATCGAATAATAGTCATATACTTAGATGATCTCATCATGTTCTCTAAAAAAAGGAAAGACCATATGGAGGACCTGAGAAGAGTGTTACAAAGATGTAGAGAGCATGGGATTTCTCTCAACCCAAAGAAGTCAATTTTTTGTGTAACAAAAGGAAAACTACTTGGACATATAGTGTCACAGGAAGGCATTAAAATTGATCTTGACAGAGTAGAGGCCATTTAGAGACTAAGCCTACCTATAAACAAAATAGGAGTTAAATATTTCTTTGGCCAAGTGAATTTCCTTAGAAGGTTTGTTCCTGATTTTGCAAAAACTACTAACCATATAATAGATACGATGAAAGGAAATTCAAGTTTCAAATGGAGTGAGGAAGGAAAATGAGCTCTTCAGAGTATAAAAACTACTGTTGCTAATGCTCCTATGCTATGTCATCCAAATTACAAGAAAGATTTTATTATTTACTGTTATGCTTCAGAACATACACTATTAGCTATTCTTGTGCAGGAGAATGATGAAAGAATACAAGCTCCCATTGATTTTATGAGCATACCTTTGAAAAATCATGAACTAAAATATTCACAAATTGAAAAGCATGCTTATGTAGTAGTCAGAGCACTTAAGAATTTCCATTTTTATATCTTACATTCACACTTTGTTCTCTTCATCCTAGACACAACAGTAAAAAGTTTACTAATGCAAGAAAAATTTGGTTGCAATGTCAGAGGAGCATGGGTGGCGAAGATATAGGAATATGATATTGAGATTAAACCTACTAAGCTGATAAGAGGAAATGCTCTATGTAGAGCAATTGCAGAAAACAAAACTACTAGAGAATTAGAAGAATTGAATGAGAAGCAACTGGTGCTAGCAGTGGGTCTCTATGATTCATGGTTCGAAAACATTTTTTACCTTTTAACATATGCTGAATGTCCAGAAGGTTTGAATACAAAACAAAAAAGAGATCTTAGATTAAAAGTAGCAAAGTATGTGATTTGGGATGGCAAGCTTTTCAAAAAGGCTATTGATGGTACATTCTTGAGGTGCGTAGATAAGCCATAGCAAGAAAAGTTGTTGAAAGCATTTCATGATGAGGCCTATGGAGGACACTTCTCTTCTTCTGTTATAGCTTTCAAAATACTAAGGCAATGCTATTAATGGCCTAGGATGTTCAAAGATGCATATGCATGGGTAGTGAATTGCGAAAAGTGTAGAATGTTTTCTAGACACCCTCAATTAGCCACACTACCACTAAGACCTATTGTCATTGAAGGACCCTTTCAGCAATGAGGCCTTGATTTCATTGGTCCAATTACTCTTGCATCCACTATTGGTCATCAATATATCATAGCTGCAACTGACTACTTCACCAAGTGGGTAGAAGCTAAGGCTACAAAGAAGACTACTTCTGAGGTGGTATGTGAATTCATTAAAGAAAACATTTTGGTTAGGTTTGGCGTTCCCATTAAGTTAGTGATGGATAATGCATCTTGTTTTTCTTCAATTAAAATTACTGATTTCTGTTTTGAGTATGGGATCACCATTATTCATTCATCTGATTATTTTCCTCAAGGGAATGGCTAGGAAAAATCTAGCACTAAGAACTTGATCAATATTGTAAAGAAATTGGTGTCAGATAACCAGAAGAATTGGCACAAAAAGATTAATGAGGTACTCTGGGTAGATAGAGCGACACCTAAGAGGGCAATTGGAATATCTCCTTTTGAGCTAGTTTATGGAACTGAAGCTAATCTACCTTTACCATTGGAATTGACCACATGCAAACTCAGAACAGTAATTGAAGATGACATTTATAAAGATGGTCTAGAAAAAAGAATCATGTATTTGAGTAAACTAGAAGAAGAAAGGATGGAAATTGTTGATCATATCACACAACACCAAATGCAAGTGAAAGAACTATTTGATAAGAAAACAAGACCTCAAAAATTTATGGTGGGAGATATGGTGCTAATCTAGGACAAAAGAAAGGCTCCAAAAGGAATGCATAAGAAGTTTGATACTCTATGGAAGGGCCCATTCAGAATTCAACAGGCATTCGGGAACAACTCTTTCAAACTAGCATATGAAGATGGTGAAGTATTACCATTGACTTATAATGGTTAGGATCTCAAGCTCTACCAAGTTTCAAATTGAAAATAGGTAATCCTTGTAATGTACCATAGTTAGCCTGCTCCATTCATTTTTTTTCCCCTTCCTTTCTTGTTTTGTTTTGTTTTGTTGTGTTGCTGCCTTTATTTTTCTTCTGCGAAACTAGAGATTCTAAGTCCCTTTGCTTGTACATACTCTATCCAAGTCCCCAGTTAGAGCTAGCTATTTCCCAACTTTTCATCATATACAAATTTTGCAAAGTGAAGAGTGAACTAATGTCATGTTTTGTCAAGTCAGGTCAATAGGTCTTTCTTCTTTAGGTGCTGAGTTTCTCCATTGGGTTTTTATCTTTTCCCTTCTCCCATATCACCTTTACCCAGGTGGGTATTTCTTGGTTGTCATGAGTCTTAGGGGTAGTTTAGAGCCATCCTCGATGGAGATTCTTGATTTGTGCTACATATTTTGATTTCCATGCAGCTCATTTGATCTGGAGTTAGAGAAAGTTGAATTGGCAGAAAATCAAGTTCCAGATTCTACTCAGTGGGTTTTCACACCCCAAAGGAAAATTTTTGCAAAGACTGGCAAATGCTATTTGTAAGCTTCCTTGAAGTAAAGTGAATCATGTTAAGAAAAGATCGTCCAATTGATGTCATGATCTCACAACAAGAACCATTTTAAAGCTTGGAAAATGATTGGGATAAGCATCGATGAAAAACCAGAAAAGAGCTTCTCCATGGTGGACTTCGAAGTCAGTAATCATTTTTTTGGAAAGGTCTATGTAAAGGAATTGAGAAAGCCAATGGGCCCCACCCCTCACTTTCGAAGTCAGTTTTGTGTTTTCTGGAAGCTTAAAATAAAGTGAATAGGGCAAAGGATGTAAAACAATGGGCTTTGGCGAAAAAACAAGTTTCCTCTTCTCCATTGCGGGTTTTCACACCTAGAAGGTGAAACTCCATAGTGATCCGTAAACGCTATCTCTACGCTAAAAAAAGGAAAGAATAAGCATCAACGAAAAACTCAGAAGTAGCTTCTCCTTTGGTGGACTTCAAAACAAGAGGTAAAATTTCCATAGAGGCCTAAATAGAAAGGTAAAGTTATTAGGCGAGCCCCATTTTTCATTCACGAAGCCTCTTTGGTGTTTCTCGAATGTTTTTCAGTAAAGTGCTTAGGGTTGAAAGGTTAAAAAAAAGCTTAAGGGGTAATCGGAAATCTACTTCTCCGCTGCGAGTTTTCTACCCTCGAAGGCCGTTTCTTGGACTTCAAAGAAAGTCATTCCTGCAAGCATGGTAAGTATGTGATTTGGTTACAGATTATTTTGGGTGAATAAATAGAAGTAAATCAGTGGATTGGTTAGGTTTTTGCAAGTAGAATTGACCTTAGTGGATTTTGCCCAAGGAAGTACTCTGTTTGTGTTTTTTCAAAAGACGGATGAAATGGGAAGTAAATCGGTAATTAATGAGAGTTACCATTAAGCCAATGGAAATAGTGAAAAGACAAAGATAAATTTGTTAGAACCTTTCATCCACCAATCCAATGGATTTACCCTTAGTTTCGCTCGTGTGGCACAATTTATGTAATTCAACGAGAAAATCTAAGGTTATTTTATAAAAAGAGAAGTAACAGATTTTCAAACTCTCGTTTCACTGTTACATTGTTGTAGTAAATAGTGCTTTCAAGTAATTTTTGAGTTACAGAGTTTTCTCCTTGTATCAATTGCAATTTTTTTAACTATTGCTATTATACATCAATTAAAATGGAAATAAGATTTGCGAGTTTTTATGGATTGGGTGGAATTAAGTCAGCATGGTCGACTATCACAGATACTTCACCCTGTTTCTATGATATGTAGGATTTTCAAAGGAGATTGAGAGTAGAGCCAATCCACACCATAACAGAGAGACTTCAAGGAAGTGGATTAGTAGAAGCAGCTAAGTTTCCTATAGTAGTACAAACCCCAGAGTTGATTTTAGAATGCATCAATCATTACAACCTGGATACAAGGCAGATTCTATTGCCTGATCAGACAGCGTTGATTTCAATCAATCGACAATCAGTGGTGAATTGCTTGTGGATGCCAAAATAGGAGGAGTTTTTTGATTTGACAATGGGTAGAGCCATGTATGAGTACTCTTTGAAGAAGATGGTTTGGAGGAGGGAGATCATGTAGTCTTGGTTTCAGAAGCCAAGGGCAGCTAAGAGTAAAGTCCCTAAAACTCTTTTCAACACAAACCTCAAACCAGAAATTGTTGACATTTTAGTTCTGTTGCATCAACTCAAAGGTGAGGTAGAAGCTTTTACTTTTGTAGAGAAGTACTTCTTTTTGGTGCAAGTTATTTGCTTAGACACACAGTATATTGACTATGCGCATGAGGTCAGTGAACAGCTTTCTAGGGTTCTCAATGCTGCTAAGTTTTATAATTCTTTTTATATGTCCTCATTCTTGATATACATGTTGTCTTCTCTTCAATTGTGGCAGAGACTCCCAAGAATTGAGAATTTCCCTGATAATGTAAAATGTTATGAGTTTTATCCATGCTTACAATTAGAGAATAGTTATGCAGAATACATCTAGGTAAATGATGCATTCACCATGAGGATTTGTAGGGAACTACAAGGGCAACCAAAGCAGAGATTCAATCCAAAAGTGATGGCAATCATCAGCCAATTTGGTAGTTACTTCATCTAGTTCTCATCATTTTCTTATTTGTGTCTTGTAGCGTTCGACAGATTCCCACTGAAGCTGCCCAGGTATCCAGATGATATGATCATGCTCGTGGAGATCGTGAGGCAAGAAATACAAGTGAACATGTTGAGTGCCAACCTGAGGAAGAAAGGGTATGAATTCCCTATAAAAGTGGGAGCATACAGTTGCAAAACTAGATCAGATGCTAAAAATATACTCAAAGCATTTGAAAGTAAATACAAATTGGAAGAGTATGAAGCAGTAAGGCCCCTATTTGATCCTAATAGATATGACAAAGATGTGCTCCAGATTGGAAGCATAATAAAACATGTGACAACCATGGAGGATTATTGGATAGATTGTAAGGATGAGCTGGAGAGTCTAGATCATGCCTTTGCCAGATTTACAATTGATCAGGTAAAGACATATGGAATAAATTTAGATGTGGAAGGGTTGGAGGATGATGGTCAAAATATGTATAGTAATACATATTTGACAAAATTGAGAAATACTCCCATTAGCTTTGAACCATATGTTGACATAGAAGAACATTTCTATGTCATGATGGCGAGGATTATCGAAAGAACTGGGAAGTGGGTTGAATGGACAGCTAAGAAAGGCCGAAGCAAGAGCAAAGCTACTCAAGCTTCTCCAGCTGCAGCTACTCCTGCTTCATCTCAAAGTGCCACTCCTAGTGGTACTGCCACAGCTGCTCAAAGACCAGCCCAATCTTTGGGAGGAGGTGACCAGCCCTCAGAGAAGCATGTTCCAATAACCCCAACCTGTCAAGGGGGATCACTACCAGTCATGGGAGCTCAAGATGAAGTTGAAAAAGAAATGAAGGGACAGAAAGATGGATCTCTCGTCCAATCTCACCTTAGCATGCTGCTCTTCCCTCATCTTCTCAAGCTTCTCCAACTCCATCTCTTCATGCTACCCCTGTCTTATCCCCCTGTCATAGCCCTACTCCATTTGTAAGTGCTCTTGTTCTTAAGCCTACTGGTTCTCCTATTCAAATAGTAGAGATTGGAGATGATAAAAGTAGTAGTAGCGAATCCACTAAGTCTGATGAAGCTACCAAGAAAGCTCAGGAAGAAGAGAAAGCTCTAGGTTCATCTCGGCTCCTTTCTCGAGATCCAAAGACCCCCTTTTCTGTAGCTACAACAACAATGACTCCAGTAAAGAAGAAAATGTTTAGCATTGAATCACTTAGAATAGCCTCCAAATTGATTAATACAGAGTCTTGGCTTGAGGATACTTTTGAGAAGAAGAGGAAAAGAAAAGATGAAAATTTCCCTTCAAAGGATTTTGTATCTCAAGCGGTTCGCTCTGGATCTGCCTTAGTAAAAACTAAAAAGAAGAAGACCTTGTCGATATTGGGATGAGATCTAGAAACAGGGAACCTAACTATGGAGGTAGCAAAACCAAACAAGGCAGGGAGAATTGAAGATATGACACCAGAAGACTTCACTCTGTACTCAATTGATCTTGGAGAAGCTAGACATGATACAAAAGTAGGCCTATAGAAATTGAGTAATGAGGTGATAGATGAGCAACTGCAGGATCTCAAGTCATCGAAGGTTAGAATGAAAGTAGAAATAGAGGAGTTGAGAAGATTCATCTGACAATTAGTTGTTCCATTGGCAACTATCACTGGTGTGCCTACCACTGAAAATCCTTTAGCAGAAGAGGTACAAGCCTTCATATCATAGCTCCAAAAAGATAGGCATTTTGGTTAGATTGGAAAAGAATGGATTGAGAAGCTTAGTTCAGATGGAGCTATTATAATTGATCAAATTGGGAATGTTATCCTTAGGTTAGAAATTAAGAAGGATAATATCACTTCTAATCATAACACTTTGGCTGCAGAAAAGGCAAGGTGCAACGGATGCATTTCTCTCCTAAATATGATCATCCAAATGAAGGCAAAAGAGGTAGTTGAAGCAAAGATTTTGAAGAAGGGAATCGAGCCTCTATTCAAATGGCTTCAAAACATGCAATTCAAGCAGGAGATGATTCAAGAAGTAGAGGAAGGACTCAAAGAAACAAAGGAAAAGTTGTAAAAGATCCAAGACAGAGCATTTGAGCTCATATGAGGATTACACACTAACTCACAAAGAAGTGGGCAAGAAAAGGTTCCCATTGAGATAGAAGTAATGAACAATAACTTCTCCACATACTTGAGTAACCTATCTGGAATGACTTCAAGTAGTCAAAACAGAGTGGTAGAGTTGTAGACACTGAGTGGATGCATGCATGTGGTAGCTGGAGACTTAACAAGTCAACTGAGTGCAATAAAGGAGTTAGCTCGGGAGCATTCAAAGTGGCTCTTGAGATTCACCAATGTACATGTGCCTAGTCACGAGGAGATGATCCCAATTATAGTGGCTGCCAGAACATATAGGGCAAAAACTGAAAAGGGAAAGAAGTCTAAATGACTTATTTAACACTTCTTTTCTATTCTTTGATGTAAATGTTGCAAATTTTTGTAAATTTTGAAATCCAACAAATTGGCATCTTGCCATTTGTCATATTCAGAAGATGAACTGATTGAAATTCCCATGGTAATGGTCATATCTCAAATCCTATATGTATGAAATTCAATGATAAATCAAAGGTTGACAAATTTTGGTGGGAAGTACTATCTGTTGCAGAGACAATTGAATGGCACTTTGTTTCAATCATTTTCCGTTCTAGTAGGTATTGTAATTAGTTAGTATTTCCTTTTTGTGTTACAGAGAACTAAGAAAGAATATAGTTTCTTTTCCCCTATTTTCTGGAATTGAAATGGATGTGATAAGTATTGTTATATTTCATTTGACAAAAGGATTCTATTAGTTTTCCCAATTCATTAGTTGTAGTTTAGATTTAGATTTCAACTTATTTTAGTCTTGCTCAGATGGACTTATGAGTTCATAAGAAGTGTGGATACATAGATTTGTTTCGATATTGAGAAAGTTTTCTTGCCTAAATTAAGTTCTAGATTAGGATTAATTTATTTTTCCTCTCCTACTCTCAGGGATACCCCACGATAGGAATTAGAGATCAAACATAATTCATTGAATATTATTTACATAGGGAGCTGTACCTCAATTCAGAGGGAAACTAAATATTCTTAGAAACGGTTTCTCAACTGTTGTCTAAAGTTGTTCTTCATTATAAATTTGGGCACATTAAAAGAGGAAAAGAAGAAGGACAAATATATTTACCAACACTACTTCAAAGAAAATTGGATTTCTAAACCATCGCAAATGGAGAAATGTCATTATATGCTTTTTGTTAGTGCAACACATGAATGTAGCTTCCACAACTTGCTATATTCCTAGAGGATTATTCATGGTTAATGGTGATTCCATTTCAAACTTTATGAGTCTATAATTGATCCTCATTAATGGAGCGATCATAGAGTTAGGAAGTATTTGTAGTTTCCTTTAAATGAAGACTATTGTAGCTTTGAGTGCAATTTTTGAGAAGAATATGATTAGTTGATTTTCATAATAGTAAAGTGTGATCTAGTTTATAATCAAGTCTAATTGTTTCACCATGAATGAATAGAATGAGCAGTTCAAGTTTATTTCTCTAATCTTGATCATCTTTTTTGTTCACTCATCCAAGGGGACCCACTTGGTGAGTGAACTATTCCATTAGAATAGATTTCATTTCCTTGCAAGATAGAATTCTATTTCTCCTACAACCATTGATAATAGAATCAATGAACTGTTCCTACAACATAAGTGCATATATAGGTTTATTGTTTGCAACATTACTTTAGGCTTTGAGTGTTAAGTTGTTATTTTAGTTGCTAGCATAGATTTCCTTCAGCATTGCCTTCACTTTAGTTGTAATGAATTAAAGAAGAATTAGAGCATATACTTTGTAGTCACCATCTCAAGTTTACACTCCTAGATTGAAAAATTAAATGAAGTTAGTGTACTATTTTAAGAAAAATACATGAAGTTGTTTGACCATAGAATCACTGTGAAAAGATGTCCAATCCTTTGTTACTAAAGTATTAAGCCGACCAGATAGTTAGATCATGTTTCCTTAATTTGATCAATTTCTTCAAGTAAATTAATAGGTATCTTTAGTTCATTTATGAATCTAATATTTTTTATTTATTTTCTTAAAAGGTGAAATTCACAAGCAAAAGATTTAAAGAACCAACTCATTAATGCCACATGTGACATCACTTTTTGGACCTAACATCTTTCAAAAACTTAGACTCCTTGAGAAAGTGGACCAAGTTTTGAAGTATATTAGGTTCAACTATAGGATTCAAATGAAGAAAATCCCTTGTTATCAGTGCCCCCCCTATATTTCCATTATTGAGTGGGATAATCTTATAAAGGATGCCACTGAGATAAAAACAAGACATGATGGAGAACTAGTACCACCCGAGGAAAGAAGGTATGTCATAATATTAAGAATCAAATTATCTAATAATTACTCTTAATACTTATGTGATCTAGTATATTTCAAACTTCACATAGGTTTCCTGACACATCAAAGGCAATTGGAGCAAGAAAACACAAGCATAGGAAGCATAAGCTAGGCTCAGGTGGATATTCAAAACTTGATGCATGAGTTGTAAGTATAAGTAAATAAAAAATTATATGAAAAAATTTATAAATTGTAAATAATTTGGTCTTTGATGAAATTGATTATAAAAAAATTCATGATACCAAGCAAAAATATAGGCCATGGAGTTTTAAAAAGCAATCTGTAAAGAGGATAATAAATTAGGCTACACAAAAGGCTATACAATCATGGTTGAACGACTCCAAGCAATGAGTGCACAAGGTACTTTTGTTGGATCAGTTGATGAGGTAAATAAGTCAGTTGATTTTTATTTCAAATTGAATACTCTACCAATTATTGCATTTGATATTAAGTTCCAAAAATATAAGTCATTATATTTTTTTAAAGTAAGGAAAGAATGATTATATATTTGATATACGTATTAAAATGAATGATGAAGATTTCTTTATAGTTGTCTTGTATTTATATGTATATATTGATGATAAATGCACTAATTATTTACATTGGATTGCAACCTACCAATCCTGATACATCAGTCAAGCACCATGGAGGCGAAGATTCGAATGTGGATCCTAGTACTCAAGGTATATATTTTCTATTTGATTTTTGAATTTTGAATTAATAATACAAGTAAACATTTAATTTTAATTTGGTGTAGTAATAAAAATTTAACTATAATATGTATTGGGATTAAAAAAACATCTTGTATTGTAGTTGTAGAGGATGCATAGGTTGTTCATGATGAGCATGTTGAGGTCCAAGCCAATGGGCAAGATGATGTGGTTGGACAAGGTAAAGAGCATTACAATGTTCTTTAAAATCTTTAAAAGTGTCAATTTTTAAAAAAAATTACCCTTTTATTTGTTATTGCAGAGGAGCTTCCTTTGCAAAGGATAGCGAGTGCATGTTCATGAGTGTGAAGAAATATCAATGACAACATGGATATGCCTCTACAACAATATAAAGAAGGACAAAAAAGAAAAGAAAAAAAGAAAAAAGAAAAGAAAAAAAGAAAAAAGAAAAGATTCATGTAACTTATGTAACTTATTTATGTAAATTATTTGATAATGATTGATGTTTATGTGTAGATGTTTCATTTATGTTCTATTGAATGGTCTAATGAATCTTATGTTTCAATGTTAATGTGAATGTTCTAATGAAACTAATGTGTTATTGAATGTTATCATGTGATAATTCATGAATGTTACATTTTATTAATAGAATGAATAAATTTTAGATGTTAATGGGGAATTTAGATGTTGGTTGTAGGGTGGGGAAAATGAGCCACCTTCACGTAGTTGGCTGTGATTAGTAGAGAATATTAAACTATTCTCAAAACCAAGTGAAGCTCAACATTAACCTATGATTGCATGATAACTAACTATCTGAATCTCTTGGTTTTAGAAAATGCAAAAGGATGCCATAGTAAAACTCATTTATTTATGGAATTTAGTTTCAGTGTATGAAGTATTTGAAAGAACATGCTTACTATCGGATAGCCTTATTAACACTTTTCCTTCAAAAAATAGGCTCATAGTGCCATGTTGTTGGATTGGTGTCATGAAAAAGAATGGATGTTAGAGGATAGGATGCATCTCTATTAAAGTAGAGATATCATTTCCCATGTGATGATGACCATATCTATATAGGGATATTTAACCATCATGTTAGCCAATGGACACAAAATGTGTCACCCCAAAGTCTCATTTCACCATCTCGACTTGTACTTGATGTTGAGATTCTCATTCTACATAAATAGGTGGCTAGGTCATGGAAGTTATGAAAATCATATAGTATTAATGGGTGTAGTTCATGTTGTAAGAATCTTAGAGCAATAACACAACCAGAGTCTAGAGAGTGCAAGAAATAATTTATGAGTCCATTATAAAGCTCAACAGATGTGTATTGGCAATGAAGCAACACATATATTGTGTCAAATAAGTAGTCACCAAATTGCATTATATTTTGCAAGTTCCCTTGAAGGATGTGAATATTGCCTATTTTTCTTATCTGACATATTCCAGAAAACCATATATGTATGGTTAGTGTCCTCACAACCATAATCTATTAGGAATAGGGTGTCTCAACCTTGGATAATTCATATTCTTATTCTTTTTTTTGTAAATGTACTTTTGCAAATAATGTAATTAAGTGTGAGTGTACATGTCTAGTTGGCATGTTGATGTGTCACTCCACTTGCATGTGTCAACATCTTGAATTGTGCGTAAGGAAATCATGACTAAAATGGTTATGACAGATTCCTATGATGGATTCCAATGACGTGTAAGAGCTATCTTTGGAATATTTAATTGTGTGTAAGGAAATCATGACTAAAATGGTTATGATAGATTCCTATGATGCATAAGAGCTATCTTTGGAAGATGCCCTAAAAAAGGAAAGTGCATTATATAAGCACCTTTAGGGTTGTAGATAAGATAGTGTGTGTGGAGTGTGAGTAGTGTATTGTTGGTTGCTACTGGATAAGTCTTCCATGTCCTAAAAGAGCTTATACTGTAAGTGTTTTGTAACCTTTGAGTTGAAGATAATACATTATGCAGGTTTTGGAGGGGTGGGGTTGTTTTACCAAAAGGTTTTTCCCCAACAACATATCTTTGTGTTTATGTGTTATTATTTCTCTATCTATTTTTTGTATTCATGATTGACTGCAATATTATTGTTTACATAATATCGAATTTGTAATTTTAACTATTTGAAAGAAATTGCACAATACTTTCCTTAAGGGATTAGCATAGGAAGTTGTTTCTGCACTTGAGTTTCCTTACATAATCTCACTTATATTGTAATTTCCTAGAACTAAAGAGCTAGAAGAAAAATAAGTACATCAAAGTATATTGCAATTGTCCATCTTCATTCCTATCAAATTTTTTTTTTTTTAAAATATTTCAGTAGGCCATCACAATTGCAATGACCCAGCCCAATAGAATGTCATTAGACCAACAACAGTGTCATCGGATGCCCATCTGACTTGCAATGGAAAAATCCAATGGATTGTCATCACATCCATGGCACAAGTATCACACACCATCATACTTGCAACAAAATTCTGACAGATTATTGTTGGCCATAAAGTGTAGACATCGCTATGGGGATGACATAATGGAACAATTGGCCATTGTAATTGTGAAGCCTATTTGTCACAATTATGAAAATGTGAGAATGACCTATTCACGTTATTGTCTGCCAAATTGTAACATTTTTTGTGTCACAATTGTGATAGAACAACTTTATGTCATAATGTGTGATGCCAAAAGTGTGACGCTTGTCCAGTGGGAGCTAATTTTTGGTACTATCACTTAGGAAATTATTTAACATTGCAATTGTGATATCCAGTTGTCACAATTCAGGTCCAAATGTAGTAGACATAATATTCCTCCCATCTAGTTGACTGGTCAACACTTTTGACATGTGACACATGGTATATTTTTTGCATTGTCACAATAGATAAAGTCCTTGCACCTTTTATTTGAAATATTTCCCCCACCATTGGATCTAATTAGATCTGATGATGGTGCTTCTTTTTGGTCCTACCACGAAATCACATGCCTATTTTCCTTCAACCTTTCCTGAAACAAAATATGGTCCCTTGATCTTGGGTTACACATCATATGATTGGTCCATTCAATCTAATCATCTTCCTTTCACCACTTAGTTAGCATCCTTCTAGAGACCTTGTCATCCTTCACCATCTCATTGTCACATAGAATTATCTGTTGGACCCACCACCACCACATGTTATGATCTAACTTTGTTGTGATGATGTCATAGTCTTCTTACAAAATAGTGATATTTTTCCACATGTCATCACTAATGCCATTACTTTCTACATCATCATCTTTGACCCTCTAGTGCCACATGTCATAAATGCGTACTTTTTGGATGATTTGGGGTGTCAGTCATTCAAGACATGAGATGAAATCCCAAAATCTAATACTTGTCTAGTTTTGATGTCATGTGTTTCTATCTTTGTGCCACATTTGTGCCTATTGAGCCACCAAACCTACCACTTGGATGCGACCTCATCAAATCTCCCGATGGGCTCCCCGAGCTTGCCATGACATGCATTGCCACTTCTCTCTTCTTTGCTTCTCTGACACCCAACCTCACAAATAAATGAGATTGGGCCATGTGTCAACTTTTTTTGCTCATCATCATCAAGTCTCACCTGCCACATGGGACATTTCTACCATTTTGCATTATTGGCAACTTCACTTCGCAGGAATGCAACATTGTGCCACCTATCTTGCTTTCCATGTATGTTTCTTAGTCACGTGCTACAGTAGATCCAAATTTTCTATTATCATTGAGCTGGCCAGATGGGCCCCGTGCACAACCTCTAACTCGTCTATAAGGGTACGTCTTAAGACACTCACATAAATGTGTTTTGGTATATAAAATTGTTTGAAATCATGTCACATAAGAAATGTGGGACTAATCTTTATAAGTGGATTTTAAAGAAAATGAAGTAGTCACTTTCCAAGTCTTGTGTTTCCTTCTCTCTTGATACCTATGAACTCCATTTGTCTTTATATGTTACTTTGCACAGGTTGAGAAGAGAATTCATTAATGGGTGACATTTATCTTTGGGTGACAGTCATTGACAAGGGGAATGGTTGTATCTCCAATGAATGTTGCTTCATACATATCAAACTCATTTTGATCCTACCTCTATTCATTTCAATGATACAAAAAATAGTGGTTCTTGTGCTCAAACTTGGAAAATTCCTTTCAAATAGGCATAGAGAGCATTTAAAGGATCTTATTTTACACATTTTCCAAATATAGTATTCAAAATCTTTCTTGTAATTTTGATTCCCAACAATGATCTCCAAAATCATAGTACTCAAAATATTTTGCTGCATTAGGTTTCCAAATGATATAATGGGTATCTTTAAAATCATCACCATAATCTCAAACGTCTTCTTAGCTTTCTAACCATATAATTTTTTCCTTTTTTTGACATCATTAACATTGGAAAATTTAATTAGTTTTAGCATTATCTTCACAGTCCTCACATACATGTATGTCTATGATTTTTTGATAAATTTTAATATACTTAACCAAATACAAAATAAATTACATATTATTGTTCTACACACTTTATAAACAAAAAATTTATTTTCGATCATTTTGATGCAAATTCTGACATGCACATGAACTGGTACCAAAATTTTGGGATACAATCACTTCAATAATTCATAAGAAAAATTGTCATAAGAAAATTACAAATAAATATACAACTTATAGATATCACTCTTAACCATCATCCTATCAAAGGGATTTGCAAACTACTGAATATAACTATGTCTTTTGTGTTGCACATGAAAACATCTATATTATATTTTCTAGAAAAACTAGGAACTATGTTTTGTGTACACGAAATTTGATCCACCTAATATTACTTAATTTGTAAAATCTTTAGTAGTTTAGAAAGTAGATTCAGAGTAGTATAATTATGTGTTTAACACATCTTGTCATTTTGAGTGGATGACCCTCAAACATCTCATCCAACTCCAACTTTACCTAATTTTAGAAAAAAAAAAAAGGTGTCCACTTATACACCCCCCTTTTTGTACACCATATTGTGCACTTACCAATTAAGGTAGTTTGAAAATTAGATACAAGAGTTTGACAATGATCGTCAATGTTTTATAAGTCAATTTTGTGTTCTAATCCAAGTGGTGATGATTCGATTGAATGCATTATACACAAAAAATATCAATAAAAATTTTGAAATCTAGAAAGTTTATGGTTTTTTTCTACATAACTCATCTTGATCATATATTGGAGTTTTAATTGTCTAAAACCTATTAAAGAACATTTAGGGATATGCATTCAATTTATAAAAAAGACTATTTTCATGGAATATGATGGATTATTAAGAAATATATGATCATTTTAGTGGCTATAGGTGTGATTTTCTAGGGTTTTGGTTTCTTACAAACTTGTTGCTTTCTTGTTTGGAAAGTTCATATACAATTAGCTAATGATCTGAAACTAATTGTGTTTGATAGAATGATGATTCTTATTATTTTTTAGATAATTTTAATTAATTTCATTTAGTATGTGAAAATTTATGATACTTTTTTCTAAGATGAACTAGTGATTAAGGGTTTGAATGGAAAAAAATTGAATCCATGGCATTGTCACAATTGTAAATATTCAAAAATTGGTTGAACTAAATGTTAAGGAGCGTAATGAATGATTTTATGATTGAGAGGGATAAACATTAGTGTTTAAATCTCATTTGGTGATGCCCTAGGTGGGTGATTTGTGCACTTTTGTCCATTAAATAGTGAGTGGTAAAGGGTTTTGTAAATTGATGGTTTGATGACCTTTCCAACTAATGTAACTCATGGATTCAGTCCATGTGTGACCTATTAATGCATTCACATATGGATTGTGCATTGAGAGTAAGAAATATCAGTCGATGCTTTATAAAATGGGTTTAATTGGCTCTTAAAAATTAGAAATGAACAATTTTTTACCAGGTTTTTCCTAAGCACCACCTATCAAGTTTGACATGCACTCCATACTTTCTTGTGTGGCAATGTCCCATGATATAAACAGTCATTTTCCAAAAACCCCATTTTGAGGCCTAGTAACAAGAATAGTAATTTGTGAAGAAAGTCTAGTTGAATCTCCTTATTGTAGTTGTGAAGTGGCTAGAAGTACTTCAGGTGTCCTATACTATAAGGGTACATCAAAATAGTTGGTGATCATATTTCATGTGAAGAGCATATGAAACCATGAAGGATTGTTACAAAAGTACCAATGTTGGATGGAAGTGATCAATTCATTTGTAATTGAATCTCCAAGATCAGTTTGGTTGAATTGAGTTGTTAAATTGTCTGCTAACTTCTTATGCATCAATACCTCCTTTATATACTCATATGAATATCAATTCCTAGAGAAACATTCAATTTGTCTTTACAAAATATAGTTCTAAACATATCATATATTACATATATTTCACTTGATCAAACTTACAACAATTACAATATTCACATTATATCATAACTTTATATACATTAAAATAAACAATAAAAAATTATCTATTATACATGTAAAAATATGAGATCATATAGATAATGTGATTGTAGTACATAGATATAATATATGATAATAAATTTTTAGAATGATATTTTGAAAAGACAAATTACATTATACTAAAAGATTTAGTACTTATATTACACTCAAAAACTTATAATTAAAATTTTGTAAACTTTAATCATTCAAATTTGAATTAATAGTAGAGTACAAACATTATCCCATCTATTTTCTCTAACTCTTTCTTTCCATCAACATAAAAACAAACACTTTTCCATTTTCATAATCTATTTCATTGATTTTACATTATAATTTTGTTTTAACAGTTGTGTTTCAATAATCTCAGACCTCCTTTTATTGGAAAAAATTACATGAAGTTCTGAAAGTACTAAACCATCAATCATATTGAAAAATGCATCCCATCCATAAAAGCGAAAAGGTTTCATTATCTGATAAGAAATATGGAGTACATTCCGAAGCAGCCCTTCATCTTTGAAAATCGATTGAAGGGCGCCTTCTGTTTTCTTCCCACAAAACAAAAGCATTGCTAGCTGCTATCGATAATTAAACCAGGAGAAACTCCGTTTCTTGCTTCTCCATGACCAATGCTACTATAAAACATAAATACCATCTTGGAATAGTACTGTTTTGAGCATGGCTGTATCAAAGAGTAAACTGCTTCTCCCTTAATTAGCACGGTTTCTCATTTTCCAGTACTTTTCAATCTCTTGTGCACTTCTCCATGGCAACCTCCCTGCAATCAGCTTCCACCTGCCATTTCACCATTGTTATGTATGTTAGCACGAACAATAAATTATAAGAGAAGTTAGGATGAATAGATCATAGAGTTTGATTTGAAACGTAGAAAAATGATTTGATTCTCTTCTTTTGGATAATAGATTATGACATTCAGAAAGCAAACTCAAACAAATGATAAAAGAACTATATTTCAGTAGAAGTCCAAGGGGTTTAACTTGGTTGAAACAATGAGTTCTTATTGTAGAGATGACCTGGTTCAAATCTGAAGATGGACATCTTTGTGAAATTCTAAATTACGACTCTGAATCGACATTCAACTGTTATTTCTATATGCTGTAAATATTATAGACTGGAGAAACCATATGTATATATACCTGTCACCAAGAAGCTTGTGAAGTCGCAAAATGAGATCTTCTTCATCAGGAGACATTTCACACTTGCACTCCTCTCTGGTAGATTCAGACTCTGTCTCTACAACTGCCATGTATTTCCATAAACCACCCATGGCTGCCTCTTTCTCTCTTTCTTTCCTTCAATACCCACTTTGGAGAAAGCTTTGGTATTTGACAGCTAGGGAATGGATAACTATGAGGGCTTTGAATGGCTGCACAAGTATGACCAGCCGTTGGTTATCTTTCTACTTTGAATTGTAGTTTGGGGGCGGGCAGGGCAGCCAAAGAAATTCCCTTCATCTCCATATCTGCAATTGAAGATTCTTCTGTCAGTTGACAGCGTGTAATATCGAAATAATGAGAGGGAAAGGCATCAGATAAACTCCTGGGTTCCCACTTTGTCTCAATCTTTGGATTCTCTGTGTTGACAAAGATCTACTGAGCAATCATTATTAAAATCACCGCTGTTTTTGCCGCTGCTCAACTGTACTTTGTATCCGGATATTTCCAGTCATGCGAGTTTGGGCATATTAATAAGACCAGCGATTAAACGGTAATAGAGAGAGGACAAGTTCATGTGGGTCTTCTGAGAAATCATCCATTGCCGACTTTTAGCCAGAATGAAAAGCCACTTTCACGGATTCCAAGCTTAAAATCACTGTTTTAAAAAGTGGGGAACAATATGCTGTTTTTGGATGGAAGCGTCAATACAAAATTGTTCTAATGTATCCGGACGAAAGTGGCAATTCAGTTGAGGATTTCGATTTGGAAATCTCAGCTATAGGCTTTGAAAAGTGTGTATTGTAAATGGGCTTACATACATTTGGGAGGTAATCATTATTATTATTGAGTGGATCTAATTAATAATGTTATGTTTCGAGTCCCTTTTACAAGGTAAAGAATAATTAATGAGGATTAGGACTTCTATAGTTGTGGAATTTCATTTTATTATTGTTATTAGAATATATAATGTTTTCAGGTGTATTTAATGTTGGGGAGGTTTTTATATAAAATTGGTTAATTTGGTAGTTAGAAAAAGGAAAATCTGGACTAAATTCATATATTCATTTATAAATAACTAATCATTGTGTTAGTTGGAATACAAGACATTTTGTTTAATTGAAGGGAGGTTTGTTGTTTTAAGTTCATATAATTTGTTACTTTTTTATGAATAAATGAATTAAAATAAGGGTCTTGTTCCTTTATAAATCATTCCAAAAGGATGAACAACAACCAATTACAACATTATTAGTAGATGAATATTATCAACACAATAACATCATATTATCCATCTAGGGGACAACAAAATCGACCTTCTTAGTATCTATATTGTAAGAATTTTCCTTAGGGAAAAATCACCCAAGATCAAAGAACTCAAGCACAAGCACAACCTTAGACCAAAAGAGTATGATCAATATACTCATGAATTATCTCAAGTCATGTACATACACACTAGGAGCGTCTGTATACAAAGACCTCTAAGATGAATCTAGAATGGTTCTAGAATGAACTAGGAGATAAGCATGACAACTAAGCACACATCCTTCATTGTGCATGAATGTATGTGCATCAATGAGAGGATAAGTATGATGAGGTGTCTCATGTATACAGATGTTGTAGACACCATGTACATAATTAGAGTGTTAACTCTTGTGTTGTCAATATGACAATTCACAAGAGTACGCATACTCCTAGGTGGCTAACTAATAAATAATTATATAATGCATTAACCTAAGTAAAGTGTAAATAATAAATACTTATTTACACCAAAACCCCCCCCTTAAGTGCAACTTAGGGGAATGCACTTAGGCTCACAAAATCTAGGATGAAATACATAATGGGTCTTAGCTATTAGGCCATGTTAGGTACCCATGTACATAATGAAATACAATCTCTCATAAAGCAGAGAAAGAGGAAAAACCTCCCTTAAAAAGAGAGATGAAAAACCAAGATGTATGGATGGATGGAGTAATTAAGACCCCTCCCATTACGATATGCATCAAGTATATACAATAGAGAAGAAGGAGAAGGAAAAAACCCCATAAGAGGAAAAAGTCCTCCCCCCATTAAAGAGAAGAAGGAGACAAGGTAAGCCCCCCCCCCCCCCCCCCCATGTAGTGTGTAGATCAGTGAGAGATGCTCCAATGTTGAAGTTGATCCATGATCGCTGAATAATGTTCCTCCCCTTTGGAAGAAACAATGGCAGAGGTACAGGTGAGATCCTTCCCCTATATATAGAAAGAATCCAAATGATGAATGGTGTCTCTAAAACTTGCTCAACTATCCCTTTGTCAATACTGATGGTCACCCCTTTCAAAATTGCTCAAAAGGACAAAAGCAGATCTAGCAAGGATGGGTGTAGAACATGTTCCAAAGAACCAATTGTCTCCTTAAATGACAAAGAGACCACCTACAACTATTGTACATAAGGTTCCACAATCACATCAACCTGTTAATCCTGATCATGTAAAGAATGGACATAAGGGTCAGAGTGAGCCCTTGCAACAATTGGAGAAGGATCTTCTTCATCAAAGAGAAGATGTATATAATCAATAATGTCTCCCAAGTCTGCTATGTGGGAGTCCACAAACAAACCTTTAATGTCTTTCAAGATGTCATCTACTGATGTTGGAGCTAGAAGACAAGGTGTACTCTACTATGCTGAAGTACATGAATCTGTCACTATGGCAATGGATGAAGTATTCACCTCAATAAAGAGAAGACGAATATCATCGATGATGTCTCCCACATCTTCAATGTATGATTCCACAAATAGTACTACAATGTTTGGAAGGAAGTCATCCCATGAAGCTAAAGTAGGAAGACAAGATATTTCCTATTGCATTGAATCAAGAGCATCTCTGGTTGGAATCAGATCAATAGAATCAACAAGAGTATCAGGAGGTGTGATCTCATCTGGAGTTGGAGAAACCAATACTAAAGTTGCTAAAGATATATGTCTCCTAGAAAGGGAGGAATATTTGGATCTCCATATGCCTCCCAAAGAGCCATCCAAACATCATGAGGAAAACTTTCCATAAGAAGAGGAGCAAAAGATTCCTTACTCTTACTTCTATACATAAAGTGAATAAGAAGATGAAGATGATCTGCCCAATTTGGATTAGTTGGCAATATCTTCGATCAGAGATAAGGAAGCACTTCCTGATGTTCTCTTAGATGATCAAGCATCAAAGTACTCCATTTCTAATAGTTCCTCAGTGTCAACTTCTATCTTAAACTAGACTGACATATGTGACAAGACTCCATGAGATCAATGTATGTATGCAACCCCCAAAATGCAAAATTAATCAATCAACCCCCCTTAATGTATGATTTGGCACTTGATAGCCACTTGCCAATTTAGGACCTATTTTTGAAAGTAGTATTTTTGTCCCCAAAATCTTATAATCTAATTGTAGATCTAGAAAGTAGACAAAAAAATGCACTTTCAAAAAAAATGAAACTTGATTTGGAGTCCAGATGAGCCCGTACTAAGCATTTAAAGTCGCAAAAAATTGAGATTTGTGATTTGTAAAAAATTCAGGAACAAAGATCTCATACAACCTACACCAATTTGTAGATCATGAAATTCTACCCCAAAACAAAAAAAAGAATTGCTCGAAAAAAGGAGTTCGTATGAGGGAGATATCCCTATTTGAAAATCGTTGTCATAATTATTTTTCCTGAATCATCGACGTCACACCTCCAAAAATCAAATAACTCCAGATTTCACCTCGAATGTACAATTTTGATGAAACAAAATTCAATTTGGGGGTTTTTTGACCTTCTGAATGTGATGCAAATATCTAATTTGCACCAACAAGCTCCAATATTCACCTGTAAAAAATATCTCCTACTAGCCTGATGGCCAATTTTTTTTGAAAAATAATGCAGATCTAAAAAAAATGGTAGAGATGCAAATGATAAAATATGTAGATTGAAAATTAAATTGAAAGATCTGAAATGATCATACCAATTATGCAAATTGGGCCTTTAGGTCCTAGTTTGCAAAAAAAAAAAAATTCCCTCAAAATCAACTATGGCCCAACATAGGCAAATTTATAGTCAATTTTCACCAAATCGATGTTTTAGATGCAATGGTGAGGTACACTTTGGCTCTAGATTCTCCCAATATCTGGAGATACTCTGAATTTGGGTCGAGGTGCTAAAGCAAGAATGGTCTCAAATAGCTATGTGAAGAGAATCTCCCCAATCTCTTATACCATGTAAGAATGTGCCTTAGGGAAAAATCACCCAAGATCAAGGAACACAAGCACAAGCACAATAGTAGACCAAAAGAGTATGATCAATACGAGAATGAATTATCTCAAAGCATGTACATACACACTAGGAGTGCTTGTATATAAAGGCCTCTAAGATGCATCTAGAATGGTTCTAGAAAGAACTTGGAGATAAGCATGACAACTAAGCACACATCCTCCATTGTGTATGAATATGCATGTATCAATGAGAGGATAAGTATGATGAGGTGTCTCATGTGTAGATATGTTGCAGACACCATGTGCTCAAATAAAGTGCTTACTCCTATGTTGTAGACACCATGTGCATAATTAGAGTGCTAACTCCTATGTTGTCAACATAACAACTCACAAGAGTACGCATACTCCTAGGTGACTAACTAATAAATAATTAAATAATGCATTAACCTAAGTAAACATAAGTAAAGTGCAAAGAGTAAATACTTATTTACACTAACATATATATCAAAAATATAAAAAATAAATAGAGTAACACCTTTGAAAATATAAACAACTAAACTATAACTCGTATACATCAAAGCTATATTCATAGTAACAATCATAAGCATAATAATAAAAAAATTACTAGTGTCCAACATACTATCTAACACAACAATAATAAAAGTCTTAAAACAAGACCAGTTAAGGTCATTGCCCAATATATAAAAAAATATATTTCCACATAATACAAAGAAAATTACCACAAAAAAGAGAAGGGCAATGATGCTTGTTGTGAACCAAAGTGTTGAAACTAAAAGGAGAGTACTTCCCCAACTCTTTTTTCTTCTACATTTCATAGCAAGCATCATGGTCATCTAAACCTCAATCATAGACTTGAAGAATGCCTTTGGGTTGTCGTCCTCATTCTCTCCTTTGGCACCATTAGTCAAGAGTCTACAAAAAGTGGTAGAAAAGTCATGCATAAACTTCAAAGAAAAGTGAGACACATTATAGATCCTTACATCCACCTCCTCATCCAATATTTGTTTTAATTTTTCAACCTCCTCTTGATCCTTCTTGTTACTATCACCTTTCATAATGGCTTTACCTTTCTCTATGGTCATAGGCACAATTTTAGTCTCCTTCTCTTGCACCTAGGTGGGTTCAATAGAGCTTGACTTGATAAATTTGGTTGACACATGAGATGAACTACTTTCAAAGGCACAGATAGTTTTTTTTCTCTACAACTTTTTCTTTTCTTTGACCCTACCCTTACTCTCACCCCCATCATTAAATTCTAACTCTTCTTTCACTCTCATCATCGAATTCTAAGTCATATTTTAGGTTGGTTAATTTTGCAAGTTTGATAGTTTAGTCTTCAACATTGGGTTTAATGGGTGGGGTAGTCATTTTCTTCCCTTTTTAATGTTTACCTTTATTAGAACTAGGGGAGGTATCCAACCAATTTTTTAGGCCAATGTTCTTGAGGAATTTTTTATGGCTAGGGTTAGGGGTCTTCATTATGCTAGCTAAGGGGGAGTAGAGGAAACGAGAATCTCTTCCATAGTAATTTGACAAGGATGATATAGGGCCAAATGAAAGTCATAGAGACAAAACATTAGGCCTTGCTATAACCTGATATATAGCTTTTACCATGATTCTTGGCTTCCACCACATCCTTGTAAGAACTTTCTAGTGAATACAAGAGGTAAAAAATAATAAAAATAGCATTATGATTTATGTAATTATTAAAAAAGAGGAGGTTTTAATAGTAGTACATGCCAAATAGGCCCTTACACATAAAATTATTCATCACAAACAAGTAGAAACAATCACATGGATCTAGTAACTATTCACAATCATAGCCACCCCTAACTTGGCAAGTTTCTCTCAACTACAGAGTAACTAGTTGGCTAATAGTATCAACTCTTTACTTTATAATTTGTTGGTTATAAAATCAAAGGATTTACATTCATCTAAAATTAATTAATCATTATGATAGTTGGAGGGATATTTCTATTAAAAAATGGCTATCTAGTATGTGTGTAATCCTTAGAATGCACCAACATGTTTATTATGATGTTTGAAGGGGATGCATGGTTTATTACATTCTAGGAATTGCATAATTGTTTTACCACTTCTAGTGAATGGACCCTTTTTGGACCTTATATTTATGGAAATGGTTTTGTATTTAAAAAATAATTTTCAAAACTAAAAACGAAATGCCACTAAACAAGTATGTATTGATTTACAATTGATTATAATTATGACAATTGGAGGTATATTTCTATTGAAGAGAGGATTTTCAAGTTTTATTAAATAATTATATTTATCTCCACATGATTAACCATCTATTACCTAGATGTGTAATTCTATTGAAATGAACCTTTTTTTTTTTAAAATGTGGAAATGAAATTCTAATGAAAGAAAAAATAAAATGTAGACCAAATAAATATACTCATACAATCAATTAGTCATTATGCTAGTTGGAGGGATGTTTTAATAAGATGTCATAGTTATTGACATAAGAATCATTAATATAGTTTAAATGATGAATAAATTACATTAATACAAATAAAGAGCTTTCTAAAGTGTAATTATGAGAGATAATCATTATTCAATATACTTTTAATTATATTTATGAGTTCTCAATCACTTTTTATAGAAACCAATGAGGATCTTACATGGTAGATTCTAAAACAAGAAATGTCAACCAAAAAGTATATTCATTTAAAGTAGATTAATTATGTTAGTTGAAGGGATACCACTATGGTGGCATCATCATTATTGACATAACAATCATAAATATCTAGAAGAAAAAGAAAATACTTTAATATGAATCATGAGCTCTTTAAAAATAAATTAATGAAATAGACATACATTTATTTGGAAAGTAATCAATATTCAATATATTTAACTATATTAATATGTTTTGAATCAAAGGAAAAGAACAAGGACTTTATATTGGTTTACATAATTATATATAGGAGGTATTTTATATTTTTAATATGTAAATTTAGTGATTTTTAATAACTAATGAGTTATTAAAAAGAAAAATGAAATGTCAACTATATAAATATATTTTTCTATAGTTCTTATAGATATTTATGTTGGTAGGAGGGATGTCTCTATTGCGACATCATAGTTATTTAAAAAATAATTATTAATGATATAGAAGATAAATTAAATACCTCTAACCTAAATAAGAAGATAAAATAAAATAAAAATAAGATATCTCATTTATAGGAGGAGAAATAAAGAGAATATAAAAAGTACCTTGTCTATATGAGAGGATGGATAAAATATCTCATACGAGGTATGTGTAGGATCATGGTGGGCCAAACTATATCTTCAAGTAGTAGTGTAAAATTAGCAAATGACATTTATGATAACTTGATGTGCAATTTTGAACTCATTACGAAGTTTATATTAAAAATTTATAAGAATAGAATCTGTAGGAAATTGAATGTAGTTTCTACGATACCAGGTCTTACCTCAAATTAATGTAATTTGATCAATCAAATATATGTATTTTATGTAGTGGTACAAAAAATTTAGGTCAAAAGTAAGAAGTAGGTTTATCTTTAACCACCTTAATCAGAATCAAATAATAGTATTTTTTTATAAGATTCTAGATATAATAAGTAGATTCATGCCTAGAAGTGACACATATTTTTGGGTATTTTTATTCTAAGAAAATAATTAATTATGAATTTTTTGGTACAACATTTTTAGAAAATAAAAACTCATGTTTAACCACTTTAACTAATTCAAAACTTTACTAAATTTATTTATTTATTTTTGTTGTAGTAGGTGAAGCATAGAATGTTACACATCTTTCAGATTTCAAAAATATTTTGTAGTTTGATAGTTATAGTTATTTTTTAATTCGTGTGTCAAATAAAACTTCAAACATATCTTCATTTAAAAATAATTAATTACTTATCAAACCCATATTTTGATATAAATTATATTATTGCAAAGCTTCTGAAATCCTCAAGAAACCCTTTTCGTTTCACTAAACTCTACAAGATTAAAAGTCATCAAGTGCCTCCTCAAAGTCTAGAAGTCACCTAAATGTTACAAAATCATATTTTTTGAGTTGATGGTATAAGCTTCGTGATTACCAGGCCTAATTTCATACCTAATAGATTGGGTACCTGATACATCGAGTATGCGAAATATCTAATACCCAATACCTTGATGCTCGTACTAGTGAAAATGAGAGACATGGAATTGGAGGGCATGGATTCAAATTTAATGACAACTCTAAATTCTCTTATGCATGATCCATGTGATTGTAATTCTATTGGTCAATTATGTGTCTCTTTGGTTTTTATAAATAAGATGAATCAACATTTTTGTAATCTTTTAATTATCTTTTAATTACAAATTATTGTATATATTCAATATATATAGTTTATACGATATATTATATTATATTAAAAATTATATTATATTACATTATATTATATTATATTATATAACTTATGTTGTCATAGATTGGATTAAAGGATCATAGGATATCCTATGACCCCTTTTGACCCATTCCATGATAACATATATCCTTAGTGGTTGTAGGAACTCTAGGGGCTCATATGTTTTCATTGAATGGGTCCAAAGGGGCCGTAGGATACCATATGACCCTTTGGATCCATTCTATGATAACATATGTCCCTTGCAGGGATAACTTTAAAAAACCCCAATTTGGAAAAAAAAAAAATCTTGGCGAATCCAACATTATTTTAGGGAAAGAAATTTGATTTCTATTGGCAATTTTTTTCTGTCATATGAAAATTTTGTAAAACCTTGACAAATGTTTAATTATTGGAGAAAATTGTGACCAAAAGTATGAATACCTAGAAACCCTATTGTATATCATCTAAAATATAGTAACTCATTTTAATAAGCATGAGATGATCATGAATCAATGGTATAAATCCAATTTTTGGCCTAAATGTTCAAGGACAACAAGTTTTAGAGAAAATCTGTGCAATAATGACACCTGTCCACAATCAATTCAATTTCAGGCCAAAGTTTAAAAGGATAAAAACCTACTTGGAAAGTCTCTAGAATAGAGATATGTTTCTAGTATATGTACTTATCATATAACCTAACTTAAAGTTTTTCCATATATTGGTAAATGTAGCCATTGAATAAGACAAGTCTTGAAAATTATGGAAAAAAAAAATTAATTTACCATGTAGAAAAATTAGATTCCATTGGTGAAGTCATCATCAAAATAAAAATGATTAGGTATCATTATTGGCAATTGGTCTGACCATGGGACCACATTTTCATTAAGTGTGGGTGAGGTCACCAACCTAAAAGTGGAATTTTTTTGCTAAATTCAGGGTCCTTGATGAGTGGGATTGACGATTTGGTGAATATTCACCACTAAAGTAAACCTTGGTCCCTAGGTGTTGTAGGACCTAGGGACACATTATATTTATTATAATTGGTCAAAGGGGTGATATGATATCCTATGACCCCTTTTGACCCATTCCATGATACCATATGACCCTTACAACCCCTATGAATTCATATTATCATCGAATTAGTCAAAAGGGGTCATATGGTATCCAATGACCCCATGTGACCCATGTACAATTTGATGACAAAAAAATCCATAGACCTAAATATCCTACATGTAAATAACCTATTACAAGAAACAATGAAAAGCATAAGGGTTTTCTTAATAAACAAGAAAAATGTATTTTCTTATGCAAAACTTAATGAATGAATTTATACTTGATCAAACCTTATGAAGGATATCAAAACCCTAAAAGGTATATGATATTTAATAATTTCTAATTAGTTATTAAATAGAAATGTAAGGTGCATAAAGTGAAATCTTAAGAAGGGAGTAATGGTAATTTAATAAATGAAATGAAATTAAGCTTTTACACTAACACCCCCCCTTATGATGAGAAAATATGTAGCTACAAACAATGCAAGGAAACTATAATACTGAAAGTAAACTTAGGGCCCAAAAAAAAGGCCTAATGAGGTACCCAATCAAAACCAAATCTCTATAAAATAGAGAAATAGAGAAAACCCAGTGGGAAAAACCCTACTCCAAAAAGAGATAGAAAAGGATGCACCAATGAAACATCTCAAGAGACCCTCTCAAAACCATATGTACAATGAAGGCCCCCATGACAAAAGCTTGATACTTTATCTAATCCAAAGAATAACATAACTCCTCTGTTGATGAACATACCAATGTGGTTCCAATTTGAAGGAAACAAAGGTAGTGGACAAGGATGATAAAACCCATGTATGTAAGGTGCATCTGGAAGTCCTAACTAATGCTCAAAGGAGAAAGTATGAGAATCTTGAAATAGAATCTCCAATAGAGGTGGGATAACAAGTGTGTTGAATTTGTCATTTGAGATGAGAAGTGTGTCCTTCGATATATCCTCAACAACTGTAGTAGGTGCCTCAATGAATGGAGTTACAATAGTAGGAAATGCTGAAGAGTAATCTTGTATAAGAGATAGAATTTGAATAGGAGGTGGAGGTGTAGAACTCACAAAACCGGTTTCAAGAACACACATAAGTTCAAGCAACCTGACTTCACCTTAGTAGTCTTTGGTGAAGAAGAAAGTGAGTCTCTAATAGTGGAGATGGTGGACCAAAATAAGAGGAGTATAGGTGGGAAGAATGATCAATAATCCCTATAGAAAAAATATTATATGTCTCACTATCTCTAATGTGCATTGAATCTTGTGCAAACTCAATTGTCTTCCCTATCCTACTATGTGTAATCTAATAGATATAGAGAAGGCTAGAGGACAAAGATGGAACAAAATGTACATGATGAAATGTATTGTCATCAATGTCCATAAAACCTTTCCCACATATAGTCATAAAAAATTTGTTCTTCATAAAAATGTGTGGAGTGGGAGAAGCCTCAAAATGAGAGTAAAATCTTGAGAAGATGCCATATGGTGTGAAGCACTTGAATCCAGTAATCATCTAGAAGAGGGTGAAGTAGTAGTTGTGCATAGTGCATGACCCTTTCCTATATCTTTACCATGTGATTGAAATGATGATGATGATGAAGATCTGTGAGAAGTAGAAGGAATATCAATGTTTCTCTTCCGAAGGAGAGTAGTCAAATCCAAAATCTATTTGGTATAGCCATCTAACTTCTTCTCATAGAAATGTGACTCATCACGATTACGATTATTACAATAAGAACAATTCAATCTTTCTATTCTTGGTTTACCCTCCTTAGGAGGAGGTGTCCCTAATGAACTATGGGGGCTAGAATCAATATGAAACTCTATAGAATGATATTTTTTGTGTCTTCTCCTTCATCCTAAAAAATGTTTGAGATACCAATGCATAAGTATGTGAGCCTATGAGAGAACCTAACTAAGAAAGCTTATCTTTCTCTTGAGTCAAATGATCAAAAAAGGCCTCAGAGGATGACATGGTAAATCTATTACCAAAGCATCTTTGACAGAATAGAAGGTAGAAGAAAAACTCTAAAAAGTTTTCATGAAGCTTAGAAGAATTAGGTAGATGCACTCAGTATCAATATTGATTTTCCCATAACCCTACAATAAAGATCTTTGTTGTTTGAAATTCATCAAGAAGTTCTCAATGGAAGGAAAATAATCTAGTACAAGAGAGGTGAGCTCTGTCTTGCTTTGAAGTTCCATGAACTCATTCACTATAGCAAATGAGCCATCAAGCTTGGTCCATATATCTAGAGGGGTATTACACCCATCAAAATGAAATTGTAGACTATTGGATACCTTTAAATAAATCAACCCATTTCCTCATCCATATTGTTTCCATGTTGCATAACCTCAGAAGGCCTCTCTAAAATTGGTTACACTGCATCTAAAAAAGATCACAACCCTTTTGACTAGAGAAGCCATATCATCAAGGTCTTCCATGTGTGATAGTTATGAGGGGTCAAAAGTTCTAGACAAGAATAGGTCTCTTCCATTATTTAAGAAGGTGTTGGATTGCTTTTTGCAAGCCAAAAAATGATCAAATGCTGAAAGTAGATGATAAATCATGCACTTCTAAAAAATATAGCACTCAAAAATGTGTTTGTATGACTCCAAATGAAGCGTCCAAAGGTGTAAACATTAGGATTTACAACTTTTAGAACAATTCAAAATCAAAGATTAAAAAAACTTGCACCAATGTGTAGATCACAAAATTCTACCCTAAAACAAAACAAAAAATTGCTTGAAACAAGGATTTTGTATGAGGGAGATATTTATCTTTGAAAATCACCTCTGTAATTATTTTTTCTGAATCACCACCATTGTACCTCCAAAAATCAAAGACCCCCCTAATTTCATAGAAAATACCCATAAAATTGCAAAATCTATTATGTCAAACCCTCATTATACCAAATAAGAATTTTCCTTATGGAAAAAACACCCAAGATCAAGGAACTCAAGAACAAGCACACCAGTAGACCAAAAAGGTATGATCAAAATAACAATATCCACAATTAATTTATTGTTATTCAATGTTCTATGTACATACACACTAGGAGTGCCTGTATATAAAAGCCTCTAAGATGCATCTAGAATGTGTCTAGAAGGTGCTAGGAGATAAGATAAGCATGAAGACTAAGCACATGTCTTATCCTTCATTGTAGATGAGAGGATAAGTATGATAAGGTGTATCACATGTACATATATTGTAGATACCATGTGCTTAATTAGAGTGCTAACTCCTATGTTGTCAACATGACAACTCACAAGAGCATGCATACTCCTAGATGACAAGTTAATATATAATTAAATAATGCATTAACCTAAGTAAACTTAAGTAAAGTGTAAATAGTAAATACATATTTACACCAAAAACCCCCCTTGAGTGCAACTTAAGGAATGCACTTAAGCTCACAAAAGCTAGGATGAAATGCATGATGGGTCCTAGCTACTAGGCCATATTAGGTACCCATGTACAAAATTTAAATGAAATCTCTCATAAAGTAGATAAGGCTCAAGAAAACCTCATGGAAAAAGCCATCCCCCAAAAAGAGATGAAAAAACTAGATGCATGGATGGATAGAGTAATCAAGACCCCCCCCCCCCCCCATTATGATAGACATCAAGTATATACAAGAAAGAAGTGTGAGAAGGAAAAAACCCCATAAGAGGAAAAAGTCCCCCCCATAAAAGAGAAGAAGAAGGTGACAAGATAGTTCCCCCCCCCCAAATGTAGTGTGCCAATTAGTGAGGTCTACTCCAATGTAGAAGTTGATCCATGACCATTGAATAATGTTCCTCCCCTCTGGAAGAAACAATGGTAGAGGTACAGGTGAGATGATTTCCCTATGTGTAGAAAGAATCTTGATGATGAAAGTTGCCTCTAAAACCTACTCAATTATCCCTATGTTGATACTGATAGTCGCTCTTTCTAATGCTACCAAGAAGCAGTGTAGATATAGCAAGGATGCATGTAGAACATGTCCCAAAGAACATAGTGTCTCCTCAAATGATAAAGATACCTCTTGCAACTGTTGTACATAAGAATCCAAAATCATATCAACCTGAGAAGAATGATCATGTAGAGAATGGACAAGAGGGTTAGAGTGAGCCTGCAAAACAACTGGAGAAGTATCTATTTCATCAAAGAGAAGGTGTGGATCATCAATGATGTCTCCTAAATCTACTATTTGTGACTCCATAAGAAAACTTGAAATATCTATCAAGAAGTCATCCACTGATGTTGGAGCTAGAAGACTAGTTGTACCCTATTGTGCTAGACCTATCACTGTGGCTATATATGTATGTGGAATGTTCTGATGTCATGACCTCTCGCTATAACTATCGATAGAATTTTTCATATTTCAATCTATTGAATCACTATCACTAGTGTCACTATCAATTTCCACAATGTATGAAGTGTGGCAAGGAATAGAGGATAAGGTGGGTGAACTTTCCTCAAAGTGTACATTCCTTTCTATAGAAATCTTATGTGTCTCAGGATCCATAAGTTAGTATGCTTTAACACCATCTTCATATCTAATGGAAGTACAAAGCCCTAGGTGGTGGTGTCTTGTATCCCCTAGAAGATATGTTTTCTCGTGCTAGAAAACCAAAGACTCTAAAGTGTGTCACAACTAGTTTTTTGCCACACCATGCCTCAAAAGGAGTCTTTCCATCTAAGGTATTATGAGGAGACCTATTAAGTATGTGATTTGTGATTCTTATAGATTTGACTTCAAGTATAGGATCTAAGGACTTGGCTTGTATCATGTAACTTGCCATTGACTTAAGAGTCTGTATCCTCAATACTACATCATCTATCTTAATAGATGTGCTCACATGATATAATATGTCGAGGGAATATTTGGGTTGTAGGGGCTGGGGTGTCACTACCTGGTTCCTACAAAAAAAATTTATCTACAACTCCTACTAGCCAAAAAAATTCCAAAAATATGCAAAAAAATCTGACGGATTGTAGAGAAAATTAAAATATTGATTTGAAATAAAATTTATAGATCTAAAGAATAATCATACCAGACTTGCAAATTGGGCTTTTAGGTGCCAATTTGCAAAAATGTTTTTCCTCAAATTCAACTATGGCCTAGGGCAGGTAAATTTATAGTTGCTGACACAATGGTGTGGTTCACTTTGGCTCTAGACACTCCCAATGACTACAATATTATGGATCTAGACTGAGGTGCTAAAGCAACAAGATGGTCTCAAATGAAAATGTGAAGAGTGACTCCCCAAGCTTTGATACCATGTAAGAATTTGGTATAGCTATGATACCAATTAAGAATTAGCCTTAGGAAAAAATACCCAAGATTAAGGAATTCAAGCACAAGCACAATAGTAAACCAACAAGGTATGATCAAAATAATAATATTCATAATTGATTTATTTCTATTCAATGTTTTATGTACATATAGACTAGGAGTGCCTATATATAAAGGCCTCTAAGATGCATCTAGAATGTCTCTAGAAGGTGCTAGGAGACGAGATAAGCATGAAAACTAAGTACATGTCTTATCATTCATTGTAGATGAGAGGATAAGCATGACAAAGTGTATCTCACGTAGAGATTTTGTAGACACCATGTGCATAAAAGAGGTGCAAACTCATGTGTTGTCAACATGAGAACTCACAAGAGTATGCATACTCCTAGGTGACTAACTAATAAATAATTAAATAATCCATTAACCTAAGTAAACTTAAGTGAAATGTAAATAGTAAATACATATTTATACAAACAAACCCATTCCATGATAAAATATGTTTTTAGCACAATCCCAGGACCCCTAAGAGTTCATATGTTATGGGTCAAAAGGGGTTGTAGGGTATGCTATGACCCCTTTCAACCTAGTCCATGATAACATATGTTCATAGTGGTACTAGGACACCTAGACATTCATATGTTATCATTGAATAGGTCTAAAGGGGCCATGGGATAAATTATAATCCTTTTCAACCCATTGTTTGATAACATATGTCCCTATGACCCCTAGGAGTTTATATGTTGTCATTGAATGAGTCAAAGGAAACTATAGGGTATTGTACCATTGGAGTTGATGAAATCCAACTCTAAAGACACCCAAGATCACCTGCATGCAATAACTTGTCAAAGGGAAGCCAAGGAAGGAAGAGCGTAGAGCAAGGGAAAAACCCTAAATGGACATGAGAGCGAAAATATGCAAACACAAGAAAATATGTATTTACAATATGCAAGAATGTGATATGAGTTAAAATGAGGGAGCTCAAATATAAAGAGCTCAAGAAATCTCCTAGAAAAAGCTAGAAGATGTTAGGAGATAAGTGTGACAACTAAGCATACATCCACATGAGGTGGAAAGTCCTCAAACAAGGTGAGAGGATAAGTATGACTTAGGAGAGAACAAACTCTTGTATTGTCAACAACTTATAACTAACTCCTAGACTAAAACTAATAAATGGAATGAATTTACCTAAGTAAGCTTCAGTAAATAGAATAAATAATAAATAATTAATTATTTACTCTAACACCCCCCCTTAAGTTCAACTTAGTGAAATGCCTTGAGCTCACAAAACTAAGAAATGCAGAAATGCATAATGCGTCCCAACAACAAGGCCATGTTAGGTACCCATGTACAAATGCAAAATATGCAACCTCTGAAAATGGGGAAAGAGAGAAAACCACATGGGAAAAACCCTCCCTAAAAAAGAGGTAAGAACCTAGTGAAGAACTAAAGAAGCCTCCAACTAGGGAAATGTCCCCTAAAACAGAAACAAGGAGTGATCATGAAGAGCATCACTAAAGCAAGATGAAGTCACAAATTTTCCTCCAAAAAATAAAACTACTGATCTAAAGAACCTCCATGGAGGAAGAAGGCATGAATCGAGCATGTCTATATGGTAGATGATCCATCTCACTGAAATGCATAGGTAGCTAGCCACTACAATCGCCTTGTATATAAGATCAACCACTGAATACATAGTTCACACTACCAAACCATCAAACCAAGGATGCATTGGAACAACAACATAACCCCCCCTTAATGCAAACAGGGTGAGATGATAGGCAACTGAGAAGGTGGGCCAAAAATCTCCTGCAAACGAACCAAGAATGACGAGAGAGGAAGAGGTACAAACACCTATAAAGACACGATCACAATGATGCTACATGGGGCTAATGTCATGGAAGAGACACTCACTTAAAAAAGGGAGAAGGCCTAAAACAACAAACAACTATCCCCCCCATGGTGCTTTATAAAAATAATGCATGTACAACCGACTCAAAAATAATGTTTATGGAACAAAAATGCAAAAGTGACACTTTATCTTAGTGCATATACAAAAGTGCTTACAAATGAATTCTATAATGATTAGAACAAAAAAGAGCTGACACGAAAGATAGGATAGCCCAAAACAATAGAAACCATGCCAGGAAAATGATCCTCAGACCTAAAACACCCAAGAAATCTAAGGAAAAGGACTACATTTCTAAAAAGATGACAAAACCAGCTTTCCAAAAATATAACATTTTCAAAAAACTGACATGCGATGCATAAGATATGTATGCTAGAGTCAAAAATTAAAATTTGGACTTCAACTAAAAAAGGGGCATTAAAATAGCATCAAAACCTAAAAATACCTACACCAATATCTCTGTCTCGGAACTAGCTTTCTAGCACTTCTTTTGGATCGAAAAAATACCTCTGTATGCTCAAGTTATGGCCAAAAAATGAAGGTAGGTCAAAATGACCTTGGAGAGGTGCAAGGGTTATGATGCAGTGACATCATGATGACATCAACAATCTATGGCATTAAAATTGATAGCCAGTCAGCCATTGTAGCAAAAAAAAAAGGCCACGTGGCACACCACATGGTAGGTCCATGTGGCAATGAACTGACATGGCAGGGGTGAGGTGGCGGATCCATGTGGCAAAGCACCACATGTCATCCTCGCATTGGCTGACACTGCAGACTTGGTAGTAAATAGGGCCACACAGAGCTGATGTGTATTGGTGATGAGGTAGGCAATGTTGACTAGGCATAGTGTCCATAGGGGTGATGGAACCATAGAAGTCCATCGGCAAAGCAGAGAAAAATGGGGGCTCCACCCAACTGCGGCGACCGGTGGGTGGCGTGCCGGTGGCGGCTGGTTAGCAGCAGAGGAGGGAGGCGTAGCTAGATGAGGTAGGGCATGAGTTGTGCATGGGTGGCCCTCTAATGGCCACTAGGTGGTGTCATGGTGGCACCTACAAATTTTTTATTTTTTTATGTCGAATCATTCGTACGACCGTACGGAAGGGCCTGGAGCCAATTTTTTTTTGCCTCCCATAGCCCTATCTCCAAAATTGCAAAGTTTTATATGAATCCTAACTATAAATGGTCTTCTAGATCCAATGGCAATGTCCGTTTGGGCCCAATGTGCTCTAAAAAATTTTTGTACCCCCAATTCGAAGAAAAATGCACAAACAAACTAGGGATTGTGACTTCAAATCACAACTTCAAAATTTTTTCAACCAAGCAGTAATAGGAAGGCTTTGATACCATGTTGGAGTTGATGAAATTCAACTCTGAAGATGCCCAAGATCACTTGCATGCAATAACTTGTCAAAGTGAAGCCAAGGAAGGAAGAGCGCGGAGCAAGGGAAAAAGCCTAAATGGACATGAGAGAGAAAATATGCAAACACAAGAAAATATGTATTTACAATATGCAAGAATGTGATATGAGTTACAATGAGGGAGCTTGAATATAAAGAGCTCAAGGAATTTCCTAGAAGATGCTAGGAGATAAGTGTGACAACTAAGCATACATCCACATGAGGTGGAAAGTCCTCGAACAAGGTGAGAGGATAAGTATGACTTAGGAGAGGACAAACTCCCGTATTGTCAACAACTTATAACTAACTCCTAAACTACAACTAATAAATGAAATACATTTACCTAAGTAAGCTTAAGTAAATAGAATAAATAATTAATTATTAATTATTTACTCTAACATGTATAACCCCTTTTGACCCATTCTATGATAGCATATGTTCCTAGGGGTTCTATGACCCCTAGGAGTTCATGTATGTGGTCATTGAATGAATCAAAAGGGGTCATAAGGTATCAAGATGTTGAAACTCTTCCTTTACATTTCCATCCTCATCACATAAATCCTTGTAGCACTCATTGATGTTTTCATCTCCAAGTTCAATAAATTTGCAATAAATAAAGGTTATAATATCTTGTTTCAACATGACTCTTGGGGGTATGTATAGGATTAGGGTAAACTGAACTATGACCTTAAGTGATAGTGGAAAGCCAACAAATCAGGGTTATGTTAAATTGACACATAATTTTAGAGTAGTTATGGACTTTATATTAAAACATTGTAAGAAAAGAATATGTAGAAATTTAATGCACTTTCTAAAAAAATAGATTTTATCTAGAAAAAAATTATTTGATTGAGAAAAAGTTTAGATTTTAATGTAGTACTACAAAAATTTGAAAGAAAACATAAAAAGTAGGTGTATGTCTGACTACATAAATCAAAATTAAATGATAATATTTTTTAATATAACTAAAGATATAAAACATAGACTCATGCCTAGATGTGAAACATATTTTTAGGTATTTTTATTCCAAATAAATAATTAAATATGATTCTTCTACTATCAATTTTTTAGAATAAAACAACTCATGTGTCTGACCACCTTAACTAATTGAAAACTTTAAACAAAAATCTTATACAAGGCAAAGCATAAAATGTGATGCAACTTTTGGATTTGAAAATTATTATACCATTTGAAAGTTATAGTTATTTTTCAACAAATATGTCAATCAATAGTTTATAGACATCTTCATTAGAACTTAACTAATAAACACTTATAGAACTCATAATTTGACAACAATTATAGCAATGGAATCTTCAGTGTGTTCTCAAGAAAACCTTTTCATTTCATAAAATTCGATGAAAAAAAATTGTTAGATGGTCAGTTAAAGTTAGAATGTTAGGGAAACATGTCTGAAACACATTTTTTAAGTTAGCCAAAGAAGTTTCATAAATACCAAACCTAATCGGGTACTCGAAATGTGGTTGCAAAACACAAACTTTCAAATTTGAGACTGGGAACCAATTGCGTATTTTAAACCAAAAAGGGCTACAAACATATTTAAATTTATTTTAACATTTAAGATATAATGATATTTGAATATTATTATTTTAAATTTTATTATTATATATTACATAATAAATTTTATTGTTATAATATTATATATGCTATTAAATATGATTAAATAGTATATTAGGATCATAGTACTATATGTTATTATACAGTATTCTTTATTATCTATAATATTATAAATATTATCTATATAATTATTATTATTTATATAATATTAAATATATATTATTACATGTACTATTATAATATATATTTTCGCATAGTATTAGAATTTTTTACATAATATTATATAGTTTATTAAATTACCTTATGATTGATTATGATATGTCCCTAGGACCCCTAGGGACACAAGTCATGATTAAAGGGGTTGAAGGGGTCATAGGCTCCTAGGTTAGCCTACGACCCCCTTCAAACCTTAAGATGGATTACAATATGTCCCTAGGGTTCCTAGGACCCCTAGGGACACATGTTAGGATGAAATAGGTTGAAGGGGGTCATAGGTTGCCTACGACCCCCTTCAACCCATATAATTGATTACCATATGTCTCTAGGTGTCCTTAAACACATTTCACGATAAAATGGGTCAAAGGGGGTTGTAGGTTATCCTATGACCACATTTGACCCATATGATTGATTACCATATGTCCCTAGGGGTTCTAGGACCACTAATGACACATGCTATGATGAAATGGATCGATAGGTTATCCTACAACCCTATTTGACACTTTTGATGGATTATGATATGTTCCTAGGGGTTATAGGACATATCACAATTTAATGGGTCAAACACTTTGACCCATATCATTGATTACCATATGTCCCTAGGGGTCATAAGAGCCCTAGCCACACACGTCACTATTAAATGGGTCAAAGGCAGTCGTAGGTTATCTCACCAGTCCATTCGACCCTTAAGATGGATTATGATATGTCCATAGAGGTTTGAGGACACCTAGGGATACTTTTTGTGATTAAATGGGTTGAAGGGGTTGTAGGTTAGCCTATCACCCCCTTTGACCCATATAATAGATTACCATATGATCCTAGGCCCCTAGGGACACATGTGATGATAAAATGGGTTAAAATTAGTCGCAGGTTCACCTACGACCCCATTTGACCCATATGATCGAATACCATATGTCCCTAGGGGTCCTTGGAATCCTAGAGACACATGTTGTAATGAAATGGGTTGAGTGGGTTGTAGGGCTATTTGATCCATATGGTTGATTACCATATGTCCCTAGGTATTTTAGGACCCCTAGGGGCACGTAATGATAAAATGGGTCCAGGGGGTCATAGGTTAGCCTATGACACCATTTGACCCATATAATCCACTACCATATGTCCCTAAGGATCCTAGGATCCTTGGGGATACATGTCATAATGAAATACATTACAAGGGGTTGTAGGTTAGTGTATCACCCCATTCAACCCATATGATCGATTGTCCTACATGTCTTAGGACCCCTAGGGCACATGTCATGATGAAATGGGTAGAAGGAGCTTGTAGGTTAGCCTAAGATCCCATTCAACCCATATGATTGATTATTGATTGATTACTGTATGTATTTAGGGGTCTTAGGACCCTTAGGGACACATGTCATGATGAAATCAGTTGACCTACAACTGCATTCCACCCATATGATCGATTACCATAAGTCCCTAGGGATCCTAAGAACACATGTCATGATGAAATGGGTCAAAGGGGGTCATAAGTCAGCTACTAGCTTAGTCAACCCACTCAATCGATTATCATATGTCCTTAGAGGTTCTCAAACACCTACAAACACATGTCGTGATGAAATGGTTTAAAGGGTGCCATACGTTAGCCTATGATCTCATTCAACTCATATGATCAATTACCATATGTCCCTAGGCATCCTTTGACCCCTAGGAAATATGTTGTAATGAAATGGGTTGAAGTTGGTCATAAGTTAACCTACGACCCCATTTTACCCTTGAGATGGATTACAATATGTCACTAGGGTTTCTAGGAGCCCTAATGATACATGTTGTGATCAAATGGGTCAGGGGGGGTCGTAGGTTAGCCTATGACCCCATTCGACCCATATGGTTGATTACCATATGTACTTATGTGTCTTAGGATCCCTAGGGACACATATCATGATGAAATTGGTCAAATGAGATCGTAAGTGACCCATTTGATAGATTACCATATGTCCCTCAGGATCTTAGGGATACATGTCATGATGAAATGGGTTGAATGCAGTCATAGATTAGTCTATGGCCCTATTCAACCCATATGATTGATTACCATATGTCCCTAAGGGACCTACAACCCCTAGGGACATATCTTGTGATAAAATGGGTTGAAGTGGGTAGTAGGTTAGTGTATGACCCCATTCCACCCATCATGATGAAGTGGGTCAAAGGGGGTTGTAGGTTTTCCCACGAACACCTTCAACTCATATGATCAATTAACATATGTCCCTATGGGTGTAGGATCCCTAGCAAAACATATCATGATGAAATGGGTTGAAGGAGGTCGTAGGTTAGCTTGAGATCCCATTCAACCCTTAAGATGGATTATGATATGTCATTAGGGGTTCTAGGACCCATAGGGATACATGTCATGATGAAATGGGTCGAATGGGGTCCTAGGTTAGCCTATAACCCCAATCAACCCATATGATTGATTGCCATATGTCCTTAGGAGTCTTAGAACCCCTAGTGATACATGTCATGATGAAATGTGTTGAAGGGGCTCATAGGTTAGCCTATGACCCCATTTGACACATATAATTTATTACCATATGTGCCTAAGGGTTCTAGGACCCTTAGGGACACATGTCATGATGAAAGAGGTTGAAGGGGGTCATAGGCTACATTCAAACCATACGCTGGATTACCATGTCCCCTAGGGACACATGTCATGATGAAATAGATAGATGGGGGTCATAACTTAGCCTATGAGCCCATTCAACCATTAAGATTGATTATGATATGTCCCTAGGGGTTCAAAGTACTAGGATCCCTAGGGACACATGTCATGGTTAAATGGGTCAAAGGGGGTCGTGGGTTAGCCTATGAACCCCTTCGACCCATATGATTGATTACCATTTATTCCTAGGGGTCCTAAGACCCCTAGAGATACATGTGCTAATGAAATGGGTCAAAGGGGTTTTTAGGTTAGTCTAAAACTCCATTTGACCCATATGATTGATTACCATATTTCCCTATGGGTCCTTAGACCCCTAAGAAAATATATCGTGATGAAATGGGTCAAAGGGCATAATAGGTTATCCTATAACTCCATTTGACTCATATAATCTATTACCATATATCACGAGGGGTCATAGGACCCCTATGGAAACATGTCATGATGAAATGGATCAAAGGGGTTTGTAGGTTAGGATAAGACTCCATTTGACCTATATGATCGATTACCATATGTCCCTAGGGGTCCTAGGACCTTCAACATGTCAAAATGAAATGGGTTGAAGGGCATTGTAGGTTATCTTACAACCCCATTCAACCCATATGATCAATTACTATACGTACCTAGGGTTCCTTGGACCCCTAGGGGCACATGTTGTAATGAAATGAGTCAAAGGAGGTCGTAGGTTAGCCTATGACTCCATTCGACCCATATGATCAATTACTATATTTTTCTAGGGATCCTAGGACCCTTAGGGACACATGTCACAATGAAATGGGTCAAAGGGGATCATAGGCTAGATTACTACCCCCTTCGACCCATATCATCATGACATGTGTCCCTAGGGATATAATTGATTACTATGTCCCTAGAGGTAGTAGGATACCTAGGGACACATGTTATGATTAAATGGGTCAAAAGGAGTCATAAGTTAGCATACGACACCATCAAATCTTTTGATTGATTACCATATGTCCCTAGGGGTTGTAGGGCCCTTAGGGACGTATGTCACAATAAAAAATTTCAAATGGGTTCTAGATTAGCCTATGACCCCATTTGACTCAGATGATCAATTATCATATGTCCCTAGTAGTCCTAGGACCCCTAGAGACACAAGCCATGATGAAATAAGTCAAAGGGGGTCATAGGTTAGCCTACGACCTCACTTGACCATATGATCAATTACCATATGTCCCTAGGGGTCCTAGGACCCCTTGGGATACATGTCACAATGAAATGGGTAGATGGGGGTCATAGGCTAGCCTACAACCCTATTCAACTTGCATGATCGATTAATATGTCCCTAGGGGTCACAGGACCCTTAGGGACACATGTCCTAATGAAATGGGTTAAAGGGGGTTACAGGTTATCCTATGACCCCTTTGACCCATATGATCTATTACCATATGATCCTAGGAGTCATATGACCCCTAGGGACACATGTCACAATTAAATGAGTCGAAGCGGGTCATAGGTTAGCATACTACCCTCTTTGACCTATATGATTGATTACCATACATCCCTTAGGGTCCTGGGATCCCTAGGGACACATGCTATGATTAAATGAGTCAAAGGGGCTCAAAGTTTATCCTATGACCCCCTTCAACCCATATGATCAGTTACCATATGTCCCCAAGAGTCATAGAACCCATAGGGACATATGTCACAATGAAATGGGTCCAATAGGGTCATAGGTTAGCCTATAACCCCATTTGACCCATATGATTGATTACAATATGTCCTTATGACTCTTAAGACCCCTAGGGACACATGTTCTAAAATAGATTGAAGGGGGTTTTAGGTTAGCTTGGGATCTTATTCAACCCATATGATCAATTAGTATATGTCCCTAGGGGTTTTAGGACCTCTAGGGACACATGTCATGATGAAATGGGTTGAAGGGGGTCATAGGTTAGCCGATGACCCCATTTAGCCCATATGATCAATTAATATATGTCTCTAGCCATGCCAAGACCCCTACAGACACATGTTGTGATGAAATGGATTGAAGAGGGTTGTTAGTTAGCCTATGACTCCATTTGACCCATATGATCAATTACCATATGTCCCTTTGGATATTAAGACTCCCAGAGACATATGGTAATCGATCATATAGGTAGAATAGGGCCATAGGTTAGATACATTTCATTATGACATAAGTCCCTATGGGTCCTGGGACCCCTAGGGACACATGTAATTGATCATATGGGTCCATTGGTCCCATTTCATTGAAGGGGGTTGTAGACCTAGGTACACATCTCATGATGAAATGGGTCATAGGTTAGTGTACCATCCCATTTGACCTGCATTATCAATTACCATAGGTCTGTAGGGGCCTTAAGACCCCTAAGGATATATGTCATGATCAAATGGGTTAAAAGGAGTTGTAGATTGCCTACAACCCCATTTGACCCATATGATCAATTACTATATATCCCTAGGGTTCCTGGGATCCTTAGGGACACATGTCATGATGAAATGGGTCAAAGGGGGTGGTAAGTTAGCCCACAACCCTGTTTGACCCTTTTGACCAATTACCATATGTCCCTAACTATCCTAGGATCCCTAAGGACACATTTCATGATGAAATAGTTTGAAGGGCATCATAGTTTAGGCCACTACCCTATTTGACCTTTAGGATGGATTATGATATGCTTCTAGGGCTTCTAGGATCCCTAAGGATACATGTGATGAAATTTGTTGAAGGGGTCATAGGTTAGCTAATGATCACATTCAACCCATATGATTGATTACCATATGTCCCTAGGGGTCATAGGACCACCAAGGTCACATGTCAAGATGAAATGGGTTGAAGGGGGTTGTATATTAGTCTACAATTCCATTCAACCCATATGATTAATTACCATATGTCCCTAGGGTTTCTAAGACCCCTAGGGATACTTGTCATGATAAAATGGATTAAACAGGGTTGTGGATTAGCGTAGGACCCCATTTGACCCATGATTGATTACCATATGTCTGTAGGGTTCTTAGTAACCCTAGGGATACATATCATGATGAAATGTGTTAACAAGGGTTGTAGGTTATCTTATGACCCCATTCCAATTTTAAGATGGATTATGATATGTCCCTAAGTGTATGTCCTAGGACCCCTAGAGATACATCTCACAATGAAATGGTTGAAAGGGGGTCATATATTAGCCTACAACCCCATTTAACCCATATAAATGATTACCATATGTCCCTAGGGGTCTAAGGAACCATAGGACACATGTCACAATGAAATGGTTTGAAGGGGGTTGTCAGTTAATGTACAACCCCATTCGACCCATATCATCAATTACCATATGTCCTTAGGGGTTCTAATACCCTTAGGGACACAACACATGATGAAATGGGTCAAAGGGGGTTATAGATTAACCTATGAACCCATTCAATCCATATGATAGATTACCATATGTCCCTAGGTGTCCTAGGACCCTTAGGGACACATGTTATGATGAAATGGATCAAAGGGGGACATAGGTTAGCCTATGACCCCATTTAAAATATATGATTGATTACCATATCTCCCATGACCCTTGGGGACACATGTAGAAATGAAATTAGTTTAAGGGGGTCGTAGGTTAGCTTATGATCCCATTCAATCCATATGATCAACTAGCATATGTCCTTAGGCATCCTAGGACCCCTAGGGACACATGTGATGAAATGCATCGAAAAGGGGTTTTTGGTTAGCTTAAGATCCCAATCGACCCTTAAGAGTGATTAGAATATGTCTCTAGTAACATGTGTTGTGATGAAATGTGTCAAATTAATCCCATATGATTGATTACCATATGTCCCTAGGGGTTCTAGGATCCATGGGACACATGTCATAATGAAATGGGTCAAAATGGCTCATAGGTTAGCCTATGACCCCATTTGACCCATATCACCAATTAGAATATGTCCCTAGGAATCCTTGGACCCCCAGGGATGCATTTCATGATGAAATGGGTTGAAGGGGGTCATAGGTTAGCTTACAACCCAATTTGACCCTTAAAATGGATTACGATATGTCCCTAAGGGTCCTATGACCCCTAGGGACACATGTCATGATCAAAATGGGTTGAAGGGGTTTGAAGGTTAGCCTATGACACCTTCAACTTGTATGATCAATTATTATATGTCCCTAGGGGTCTGGGGACACATGTCACAATGAAATGGATTGAAGGGGGTTCTAGGTTAGCCTACGACCCCCTTCGACCCATATGATTGATTGTCATATATCCCTAGGACCCCTAGGGATACATGTCATGATGAAATGGGTAGAAGGGGGTCTTAGTTTAACCTATGACCATATTCAACCCTTAAGATGGATTATGATATGTTCATAGAGGTCCTAGGTCCCCTAGGGACATATATCATGATTAAATGGGTCGAATCCTTTGACCCATATGATCAATTGCACATAATAATATGTAGTAAATGTAAATAATAATATATATTAAGTAAATTATATATGTATTTATATAATTTTTCTTAACTATATATATGTGATTATATAATAAATAATATATATGATTGTAACTACTATATTATATAAAATATTACTATATTGTATAATAATAATAGTATATTATTATATGATAATAATATATAATTATTATCTTGTAAATACCTAATTTGCCTCCAATTTTTGGGTATGAATTTTGGGTACCCAATATGATATCGAGTATCTAATTTGGGATCGGATACTCATTATGAGATCAGGTACCCAAATCTATTTAGTAGAAAGCTTTTACCAAAATATTGTTTGTCATTGTAGACCTGACAATCACATTTTTTTATTTTTCTACTAGTTTATAGAAAAAATTGTTTGGGGCCCATGTTTGAAAAGGTTTTTAAAAAATTTAATTAGGTGCCTGATATTGTTGTTTGAATGGGGAGTAGTAGTCATAAAAGGCTAAACACAAAAGAAGGATATCAAATGAAGACATTGCAACATTTTGGGAAAGAGATAGTGTAAATCACCAAAGGAAGAGATGAGTTATGTTAAATGTCAATCAAGTTTATTATGTATTGATCAAGGGTGAAATGATAGACTCAGAAAATGAATATGTTTAGTTGGGGAATGAAAATGTACTAATTGATAATGACAATTCTGGGATTGAAAATTTGGAGAATACAAATTTACCAGTTCAAAATATGACTACCATGATTGACCATGCTGAAAATGAAAATGCACAAGAATGTTACATATCCCCTAATTATAATTGAAATGAAGGTCCAAGAACACCAAAATGGTTAATTAAATCAATGAAATTATTGTTATTAATTTGAAAGGAAAAAAAGCACAAAGAAGCATCCGGTTATGGGCTTCAAGACTATATAAGATTTTTTTCGGAAGCAAGATAGTGGTGGAACAATGCCAACTTTTTATGCACTTATTAAAAATGCAAAAGATGAGACCTATGCTTTCCAAATTGAAGATTTGTGTCAATAAGAAAATGGAAATAAATTCCATTATCGAGAAGAATATTTTTAGTTCTCTCACTAACACTGAGAAAAATAGCAAAGAGAAGGATAAGAGAGTTTCTTGAAGGGTTATTACAACCTCTTTGGTAAGTCATCATTTGAGAAAGGGTAGATATATAAGAAAAACTTGTATTGACTTAAACCTAAATTGTAGTACTTTGAGAAGAGCACTTACTAGATGAGAGATAATTGATGATCCTCTTCAAAATGATACATGAACTTTTGGTGGGAGATTTCCACATTTTGATAAGAAGATAACCAACGATGTGAAGCAAGAAATTGTAGAGTTTTGGCAAACTAGATCAAAAGTCTCACTCAATGCTAAAGATACATTGAAGTTGATAATTGACATTAGAGACCACACGCCACATTGTAAAACTATTTGGAGGTAAGTCAAACTATGTTGTTCAAAGAATTTAGAGACCAATTTTTGTTTTCTAGAGTTAATGGTTGTTTCTTTTATAGAAATGCTTGCTTAAATGAGAAGTGTTCACAATGTGGTGTTAACTTCATAATGGTTTTTGACACTTGAGTGTCAATACACTTACCTACTTTCTATATTGGAGCTGAGTACACCATGTGTGCTGAGCCACAAATAAAGCTGAGTTAGGAAAGATTTCAGGTGCAGAGTGATCTTCAAGTGTCGAGCAGCTTTTAGATGCTGAGTGAAGTTCAAGTGCCAAATGACTTTAAGTGCCAAGCAGAATAAAGTGCGAGTGCTATTTCAAGTGTCGAGTCATAGATGATGCCGAGTAATACATAAATGAAACAAGTGCCGAGTTATCTAGGAAATAGCATGTGCCAAGCATCAGTAATGCTTTAGGAGCTGAGTAACTCAGAATATTAGCATAAGAGTTTGTAATTGCACAAACTATGATGCAAATCTTTCCTATGCAATCTACATGCATCCAATAAGAAAAATGAGGAAGGCATGCAACCAATAGAAGAAGTGCAAACAATGAGCAGAAAATAGAGATTGAATATGGATCGTAGAGCCATACCTAACCATAAATCCTTAAATGTCTTTATAAGGAAGATGAAATTTCATTGTAAAATATATGAGTGGATATACAAGGGTGCATAAGGAAATCTATTTTCAAAACAAGGGTTATCAGATCACAAAGGATCAAGATCAGAGAAAGCAGAACAAGTGCCTGCATTCAGCAATCAAGGATTGTAATCTATCAGGTTCATTGTACCTAATACTTTCTAGAAATTGTATTAGAATGAAAATCCTATGGTGATAGGTTAGCTTAACAGCTATTTCATAGATCTTTTAAATAGGTTATTAAATCCTTTAACAGGGTGACACTTCATGTAAAGTGTTCGTAAATCCTCTAACTAGGTTACTATTGACACAATGTAAAGCCTTTAACATGGCAGACCATCAGAAGTGGTTGAATAATATTGCTGCAGTGATTTTTGTGGGTATCATCCCCACCCCAGTTTTACCTTCTTATTCCTAGAGGGTTTCTGGGTTATCAAATTCCAGTGTTATGTGTTGTTGATGCATGTCTTAGTTTCATGTTTACTTGATGTATTTACATGCATGCAATTATTTCAATTAAAAGTTTTATTGGTTAAAGTGTGATACTTTTGATTCACTGCACCTCTCATAAGTATTCTTCGTATTTGAATATTCCAACAATTGGTATCAGAGCTACCAAGTTCTCACAAGGAAAAGTTTGATAGCTTGGAGAAAAAAATCTAAAGATAGAAGTTTTCAAACTTGGAAAGATCATTGAAAACCAAGTGATTGATGTGCATCTCACTCTACAAAAGGTAGAGGAAGCAAGAGTGGACTTAAGAAAATATTTAAAGAGAAGAGAGGAGATAGCCATAGCTGAAAATGATATACACTACAAGGAGGTTGATACCACACAAGTGTTTGCCAATGGAGACACTAAAGAGTTTGATGCAACAATAGCAAAACTGATGGAGAAAAATAAAGTTCAAGCAGAGGAGATAAGATCTCTCAAGATGGAACATGAATCACAGGCCATAATGATATGTGAAATTACTGAACAAAAGAAAAGAGCAGTTGAGGATAAATTCATGATGGAAAATGACAAAATAAATCTTGCAAATAGACTTGAAGAAAAATGTACTGAATTGACAAGGATCTCAAACATGCAGATGGATACACTTGCCCAAATGATGAACCTTCATCATGAACTCAATGTGAAAGATATTGAGATCTCTACTTTGAAGATGCAGAATGAATTGAACAGAGAAAAAGAGGTTGTAGAGAATCTCAACAAGTCAAGTGAAGCCATCAAGTATTTTGAACAATGGATGAAATTCCCAAGATCTGCCCATGATACATCAGGACTTGGATACAACAGCACTGAAGTTGGGGAATCATCAAAGAGTATTGAAAAAAGCAGTGACAAAGGTAAGGATTCAAAACCCACTTGTCATTACTATAATAAGAAGGGACATATTGCTAATGTTTGCAGGAGTAGAAGATTCAATCAATCAAACACACCCAAGAGTAAGAATTTTTGGCACAAGTGCAACATGCAAGGACATATGACACAAGATTGCAGATCTAATGTCATAAGGACTCAGAGATTTGATGGACATTGTTACAATTGCAAAAAGTATGGACATAGAGCATTTGAATGTAGATCAAAGCCTATATGGACATCAAATCAACCAGCAAAATCAAGAATGAAAGTCATTATCATTGGGATTACAATACCAGGTATAGTTGTCATTATTGTCAAGAATATGGACATATACCCTAGAACTACATAAGAACACATTTCAAAGGGAACTATAGGAGATGGTTGAACCAAACCACATGTTTTAGTTGTCTGAAATCTAGTCATACCAGCAGAAACTATCCTACAAGGGCAAAGGCACCCAAGACTGAAGAAAATAAGGGCAAAGAAAACATTGATGTCGAAAAGATAAGAGGGCAAATGAATAAAACTTGGAAAAAGAAAGATGAGTGCAACACATCAAGTGGAGGGATCACTTCACCCAATGGGTCAAGTGATCACACTTCATCAAACTAAGCATGAGAAGTATACAAGACTGATATACAAAGCTATATCACACATCAATCCCAAGACAAAGAAGCTATGCAAAGTATAAATCTGCATGAGACAAGATGTCAAGACAAAATCTAAATGATGTTGCCAAGCTATCTTTGGATGCCGAGTTAAAATCCAACACATGCCGAGCTCCTAACAGCGATCGAGTTGATAACTAAAGCTGAGTTAGGTTAAAATCTTTTTTTGAAGCTAAGTTGGTAGTTGAGCATTTAATGCAATGAAAATAGGGTATATTATCATGATTTTAATCAATTTTACTCATCATGATCAAGAAGCAAAAGAGAGAAAAAGAGCACAGCAACTTCACAGCAAAAAATCCAGCATTTCAAGCATATTGCAACATCTCCCAATGTGTTTTCATCAATCTTGAGGTATTTTTCATTTGTGTCAAGCTACACTGTTTTATATTTCATAAAAAGGAAACCCTAGTTTGCATAAAAGGCATCAAGTTCCAAGAAAACCAAGGACAAAGAGTCATTTGAAGTTCAATTAGTGTCAAATGAGGTCAAGCAACCTAATTTTCATCCTATACCTGAAGTTGCATACAAAAATGACCTAGCTGAAGCTCTCTCCCAAATACCCCCAAAAGTTGTAATGGTTCAAGACATTAGGAAATTCTACAATTGTAAGATAGGTGCCCTAGGAGATATGGAAATAAGGCAAGCCTATGAGAAATTGTGTGTAGATGGAGTCTTAAAAGATGAATTCAAAATTGTTGAAAGAAAGGGTTTGACCTGAGTTTTGAGCTTTCCCACCGTATTCAAGACAGAATGGGTTAAACTTGTGCTGAGTAGAATTCATGGTGGTAATCTATGGTTAGAAGATATTCCTATCAAACTAACCAAAGAAATCATACATAGAGTAATATGGTACCCAACCCTAGATCGGTTCAAAACCTTGAGAAGTGAATCGAAGGAGGTTATTAAAAAGAACACTGGTACTCAGTGGAACAAGAGAGGAATGACAATTCACACCATACAGGATCCTCTAGTTGAATTTTCTTTTAGAGTCATCACCCATAAGTTCTACCAATCTAGTAGACTCAACAGTGTACCATGTATTGCAGTAGATGTAGGTTACAAATTGGTGAAAAAGGATCATACTTACGATCTTGCAAAATTGCAACTACAATAGATTAATGAAAACCTAGCTACCATAAGAAGGAAAAAGGGTACTCAATGCAATTTGGAGCAATTCTAGTTTTTATATTCTTCTATGTTCAAAATGAGTTTCCCTTTTTTGGCAAAGTGACATGGAGGAATGATAGAACAATCATTGCCCAAATCATTGAATATATAGAACAAATGGGAGAAAATTTTGATACCCTGATGACAAGTTATTTCAAAGATTTCAAGAAATCTATGAAAGAAAGGGTGAGAATACCAGTCTCTTTAGTAGAAGAAAATGTTAATGATATATGTTTTTTGGTTGATATTGACTTCACATACATCCAAGCAACAATTCCAAGAGTGAGATGGCTAAGGCCATTTGGATATGGAATTAATGTTGATGAGACATCTGCAGAAATAACCACATTATTGGTAGAAGAAACAGATAAAAGTGCTCCACATTTTGGCACTTATGATGTAGTAAGGTCAAAAATAAACATGGAATTAAAGATTGCTTCCACATTAAAGAAGAAAGACAAATTGTTAAAGAAGATTAAGAAGAAATTTGGTGAAGAAATTGAGGCTGAAGCATAAGAAGAAGAAGATGACAATGATGATGAAGATGAGCAAGAACAAGGCCCAATGGAATTAACTCAAGGCCTGGGTGAAGACAAGGAGGAAGGTGCAGAAGATAAAGAAGCCAAGGAAGCACCAACTGAAGCTAAGTCAATGAAAATAAAGGCAACAGTACAAACTCCAGCTCAGTAAAAACCAAAGAAATCTACCATGCCATCACCTGAAAAGCCTACAACATGAGCTGCAATAAGGGCCTCCACTCAAAAGGCTAAAGAGGAAGTTAAAAAGAAGAAAAAAATCAAGGAAACACAGGAAGAGTCAAGGAAAAGAAGAAGATATGTGGCTCAACTTGATACTGATGAAGAAGATCAATCTGAAAAGGTAAGCCATTCTTCAATTGATATTTTATGTAAAAAGATTGGAAATTGTGATTCAAGAAACTTAAATAAAGTTGATTTCAATAAGTTTACTAAAGAAGAATAGAATAGGATAGAAGAAACAATTTATGGAATGATGGCATAGTTCAAGTATACTCCACTTGAACTAAATGGACAATTTCCAAAAGAACTATCTAAAATTGTAGAAGATAGATGGCATTTTTGTTTGAAAATTGAGAAGGAGATGAGGGAATCAACCCTAGCAAGCGTATTGCCAAATTTGACTAGGGAACAAGTAAAGAAAGTAGTCAAAAGGCATTTAATAGGTTTACACCTAAATACAGGGCATTCTTCATGCTCCAAAATAGGATGGAAGAAATTGTTCAAAGAACAATGAAATCATGGAAAAACTTGTACAAGAAGATTGAAGATTTTCTTGAAGAAGAATACGAGGAAGAAGCTGCTACTCCACTAAAAGAGAGGAGAAAAAGGAGAGAAGAGAAGACAGTAGTAGAGAAGGGAGAAGAAGAAAAGAAAGTAGAAGAAGAAAAGAAGGGAGAAGAAGAAAAGAAAGTAGAAGAAGAAAAGAAGGTAGAAGAAGAAAAGAAGGTAGAAGAAGAGAAGAAGGAAGAAGAAAAGAAAGATGGAGAGGAGGAAGAGACACAAGAACAAGATATAATGGCAACAGCTGAGCAAGAGCAACAACTAGATTAGAGTGTGCAAGACACACAATTGCCACCCTCTAGCCCTCCTCAAGTATCCATCACACTAAAAACTGTAACTATTATTGATGTTCCTGATACTTCTAGTTAGAATATCAATCCATTAACTACAGAAATCCCAAAAGAATCCTTGGCCAATCTACACAACAAGAAATATTATGTGTAGATCCATTATTGGTCAGTATGGATGAATTGCAAAAACTAGTAGAAAGCACAGTTAGAGATAAGGTGAATCCACAAGAACCACCTTCCATCATCTCCACAACTACTAGTGGTCAACTTCAAATGCCAATAGTTATCTCAATAGACATAGTTGATACTACAATACAGAAGCTGAGTGCAGCTATAGAAAAAGGAACAGAACAAACAGGACAAACAGAACAAATAGGACAAACTATTACATCTAATCCTATAGCACAAACACAAGGTGCACTTCCTAAGATTACCATAATTGATCAAGATAGAAGATAGCAAGAGGAGGAAATAGTGGAAACCCCTAAAGAGAAGAAGGCAATACAAACATTGATAAATTTTCCTACCTTGGGAACTCCTTCACACTAGCCATTGCAAATATCTATACCAACATCTAGTACTACAAAATTTGCAAGGGTACTTCACTATGGAGACCCTGAATTAGATGAGGAGATAGTCATACCAGGCTAACCATTGATCAAATAAATGAGGTGCAGGAAGCACTAAATAGGAGAAAAAGACAAGAGATACTTAGGAAGGAGTATAAACAAAAGCAAAAACTACATGAGATTAAGGGCATCTTTATGTATGCCTTCAGTTTGCAATCACCAGATGAGTCAAAGCATATCTCGAAGCAATTGATAGATATTGTTGACCAAGTGACAAATGAAGACCAAGAGACAAATGCAAAAATTATGGAATGGTCTGAAAGAAAATTCTAGGGAAAAGTAAATGAGCAAATATCAAGTCAAATTGCACTTTCCTAGGTTGAATTGGCAAAGCTAATTGACAAAGTGAAAAAGGTACTTGAGAATATATTCTCATTGTACAAAAAGTTGTGTGACTTTTTGTACTTCACACAGGAGACAAGCCAAAAGAAAATGAGCTTGGAAAGAAATTTAAATATTTCTAGCATGCAGCTACCTAAAGATCCAGCTCAAAGTGAGAAGCATTTTACCCAGACACTTCACACTCAAAAGGAAATAGCTGTGTTAATAGCAGAAGAGGCCAATATCAAGGCAAAATTGATACAGCTCCAGTCCTCCATTACCCCACATTTAGAAATACTCCATAAAGAGCAAGTCTATGCTGAAACTATTCTCAAGAAAGACACTAATCTTTCTACATCAGATGGACTTATTCATCTTGCTGCAGAGACTACTATCCAACATAAGTCACTAGAAATTGCTTTAAACAATTGGGATGTAGCTCTCAAGATGATTATGGAGGTAAACAAAACATTTTTTGGCTAAATATGGTCTTAACCCTTAAACATTCTTTGACATAAGTGTCAAAAAAAGGGCAAAAGAAAAAGAGATATATAATAGGGGGAGATACATATATTATGAAGATGCATTGATGGGGGAGAAAAGATAAAAGGAGGAGCATGATATACAGATAATGGCACAATCAACTCAGAGGGAGTTACAAATTTTTTGAGGTATATATTGTAAGTTACAAATTTTGATCAAGTTTTCTTTAAACTCTGTATATACCAAACAGATCAGTAAACGTACTCATAAGGTCAGTTAAGTGTTTTTGTCACTCATGTCAAATGGGGAGATTGTTAACTTCATAATGGTTTTTAACACTTGAGTGCCAATACACTTACCTACTTTCTATATTAGAGTTGAGTACACCATGTATGCTAAGCCACAACAAAAGTTGAGTTAGGAAAGATTTTAGGTGCCGAGTGATTTTTAGGTGTCGAGCAGCTTTTAGATGCTGAGTGAAGATCAGATGCTGAGTGAGGTTCAAGTGCCGAATGACTTTAAGTGTTGAGTAGAATAAAGTGCTGAGTGATATTTCAAGTGCCAAGTCATAGGTGATGCCGAGTAATATAGAAATGAAACAAGTGTCGAGTTATCCAAGAAACAACATGTGCCGAGCATCAGTAATGCTTTAGGAGCTGAGTAACTCAGAATATCAGCATAAGAGTTTGTAATTGCACAAACTATGATGGAAACAATTTTTGTAGCTGACATAAGGTAAATCTCAAAGGATTAAAAGATAAGATCAAATCTTTTATATTTCCTATGCAATCTACATGCAGCCAATAAGAAAAATGAGGAAGGCATGCAACCAATGGAAGAAGTGCAAACAATGAGTGGAAAATAGAGATTGAATATGGATTGTAGATCCATACCTAACCCTAAATGCTCAAATTTCTTTATAAAGAAGATGAAATTTCATTGTAAAATATATGAGTGGATATACAAGGGTGCATAAGGAAATCTATTTTTAGAATAAGGGGTATCAGATCACAAAGGATCAAGATCAGAGAAAGCAGAACAAGTGCCTACATTCAGAAATCAAGGATTGTAATCTATCAGGTTCATTGTACCTAATACTTTCTAGCAATTATATTAGAATGAAAATCCTATGGTGATAGGTTAGCTTAACAACTATTTCATAGATCCTTTAAATAGGTGATTAAATATTTTAATAGGGTGACACTTCATGTAAAGTGTTTGTAAATCCTCTAGCTAGGTCACTATTAACATAGTGTAAAGCCTTTAATAGGGCAGACCATCAGAAGTGGTTGAATAATATTGCTGTAGTGATTTTTGTGGGTATCATCCCCACCCCAGTTTTACCTTCTTATTCCTGGAGGGTTTCTGGGTTATCAAATTCCAGTGTTATGTGTTGTTGATGCATGTCTTAGTTTCATGTTTACTTGATGTATTTACATGCATGCAATTTACTTTCAGTTAAAAGTTTTATTGGTTAAAGTGTGATACTTCTAATTCACCCCTCCTCTCACAAGTATTCTTCCTATTTGAATATTCCAACATGTGGTGGCTTATCCAAGTTTGACACATGTTTCCATGAGGGGTGCATGCAAGATCTTGGGAGGAAAATAGTTTTAAAAAGGTATATGAAATGATAAAACACACATTGAAGAGTGGAGGTGAGGGGTCTAGATGTGAATTGGTTGCAAAAGAAATTAGTGTGGCTAGTTTTATTTTAGATTTCAAAATAAATATGTTCTACAAGTATGCAAGGCATAGTCATAGGTCATCATTTTTGGATCAGTAATTTAGAATGTATAAGAAGACTTTTCCCATTGGCACTATTATATCAGTTGCTGACTTTGTAGAGAACTACACATTGCATCTCCAAAATAAGACACAATCTCAGTATTACAACTCCATTCAAAATGCTATTTTTGTCCACATAACATATAAACATGCCCTTAATAGTGCATAAGATAATTAGAAGATTATTGGAGAGTACAATTTTCACATGAGTGATGATTGATCTCACTCTCACAAGTTTGTGCAATATTGTTTTGAGAATTATTTTTATTTCTTACAAGAGCATACCATCGTTATGGATAGACATATCATTTGGTCAGATAATTGCTCAAGTCAATTCAAGAATGTTTGCATATTTTATTGGTTGTGTAGGATACTCTTAGAGAGTGGGGTGTCTCATATTTGGAGTTTTTTTGAGTTCGACCATGGGAAATGGGAACATGATAGAATAGGAACATGTGTGAAGAGACCCCTAGTTAGGGAGGAATTGAAGATTTTAGGAGAAAAGATTCCTACTGCTCATAGAAATGTTGATTGTTGTAGTTCAACATTATCATACATGGGGACTCTCAATTCAGTAGTATGAAAGCTCTTTTGGTTGGTTGAGGAAGGGTCCATAGGTGATACATTAGATTGTGCTACTATTAGAGATTCATAAAAAATGCATTCATTCTGGAGCTCTAGTTCTAGTACATGGAGCATTTGGACATGGCAGCTAGCTTGCTTTTGTCCTAGTTGTTTTTAGTGTGATTGGAATCACTGTGAGTTGAGTGAGTGGGTTGATAGATGGGCTCCAACTTATCTTACTCCATTGTCTATATACCCTCTATAAAAAATGGTGACATAGAAAGTTCATTTGAGTATAACCATCTATCAGATGTTATTCAACAATGTGATGTCTTTGCATTGGTTGCACCATAGGGGAATGATGAGAAATTAGATTATTGGTTAGCACATTGTGTAAGAGGTAAACAAAGTATTGTGCAATCGATTACAAATGATGATGGATTTACATATTCTACTTGTTTAGTTGTTGTTGTTGGAACATGGCTATGAACATACATGTTTAGAAGGAATGGAATTCCCACATTCAAATACTATTAGAAGCACACAAAAATTCTCATTTATTCACATCTTATTATAGCAACAAATGTGAAGTTGTTGAAGTATCAAGGAAGACCAAAATTAAAAGAAATTTTTACCATTAGTAATGCTGATCATGAAGCTCTATTGGAGACCCTAAAGTAGAGAGAGGACCCTATAGGAACACTTGATTAGGTTTATTTACTTCTTATGATCTTTTGTTCATAACAATTCAGTGAACTAATGAAATCATCTTCTTTAATGTTCAATTATCCACTGATTTTTTTTTTATGATATTGAAATGTGGGTACATCATCAAGAGTATCCATGCATGAAGATAAAAACTAAATAAAGAGTGTAATGAAGAAAAAACTATTCTATTTTTCATACAACAATTTTTGACACTATGATTTTTTACAATACTAGTTTTTGCTAATTGTGTATTGATCTAATAATAATGAAAAACTCGAGATATTGTAAATATAAACTAGTTGATATAATGTAAGAAACAAGGATTTTTTTACTTATTGTAATTAATGTGGAGGAACCTAAAAAATGATGGTTTTACTTAATACTAACACCAAACTTGCACTATGCCCTATGCCAAAAACTTGATGGACCTAAAAACTAATGTTTTTACTTAATACTAACCCTAGTGAAACCCCTTTTCCAACAACAGAGAGCCTATAATGTTTATAGATACATTGTATTAAAGAGTCTTTAAGCTCTAAGTGTGTTTGGAGATCAATCTTTTGAGGGTCATAACTCAAAGGTCATGGGGGATATAGGTGAAATGTCAAATTCTACAGGCTAGTGATGTTGAGGTCTATAGTATTCTATCTCATTTTAGAGATATCACATTCCATTTGGATTTGGCACAACAATCTCACTCAATGCAAAAAAAATTAGTGTTCCTTTGTTCATTAGTGCATTACTGCATAACTATGAAACCACTAATCTTGGAATCAAATTGTCATCCCCATTAGCTCTGAATGGGTGGGTTAACCCTAGTGAGGCCCTTGTTTAGGCCATGAAGAGCTTACAACATTTGTGACCACACTGTATTGAAGAGTATCCAAGATTCTCTAAGTGTATTTGGAGGGTCAAAACTCAGAGCTCGTGGGGGATTTTGGTAAAATTTTGAATGATAAAAAAATTGATTTTGAGGTCTATAATAACCTATCTCATTTTGGAGTGATCACATTCCATTTGGATTTTGCATAATGATCTCACTCGATGAAAAAAATTGTAGTGTGCCTCAGTTCATTGGTGTATCTCTATGTAATTTTAAAATCACTGTAGTAGCTCCGCATGAGTGGGTGAACCCTAGTGATTCCCTTGTTTCCATCACAAAGGGATTGCAATGTTCACGGCCACCCCATACCAAACAATCTTTAAGATGCTTTAAGTGCATTTGGAGATCAATTTTCTAAGGATCATAACTCATAGCTCATGGGGCCTATTAATGAAATTTCTAATGCTAAAGGATGGTGATTTTGAGATCTAAAATAACTTGTCTCATTTTGGAGAGATCACAATCCATTTGGATTTGGGATAGTAATCTTGCCTGATGCCAAAACTTGCAATATGACTTAGTTCATTGGTCCATCACTGTGTAACTTTGAAACCATTGATCTTGGCATCAAATTGTTATCACCATTAGTTATAGATGGGTAGGTGAATCCTATTGACACCCTTGTTCATGCTACAGAGAAATTGTAAACATTCATGGCCACCCCACACAGAAGAGTCTCCAAGATGCTCTAAGTGCATTTTGAGATTGATCTTTAGAGGGTCGTAACTCAGAGCTTTTGGGGGATATCGATGAAATATTGAATGCTATAAGATAGTGATGTTGAGGTCCACAATAAGCTATCTAATTTCAAAGTAATCACATTTTGTTTTGATTTTTCACAATAATCTTGCTCAATGCCAAAACCTGTAGTGTGTCTCAGTTCATTGGTACATCACTTCGTAGCTTTGAAACTACTAATCTTAGAATCAAATAATCAACACCATTAGCTCTAAATGTGTTGTTTAACCCTAGTGACACCCTTGTTATGGCTGTAGAGAGCTTTCAACATTCATGGCCAGCCTATACCAAAGAGTCTCCAAGAAGCTCTACATGCATTTGGAGATCAATCTTCCAAGGGTCATAACTCAGAGCTTGTGGGGGATAATGGAAAAATGTTTAATTCTATATAATGGTAATTTCAAGGTATAAAATAAAATATCTTATTTCAAAGAGATCACATTCCATTTGGATTTGGTATAATGAACTCACTTGATTCCAAAACTTGTAGTGTGCCTAAGTTCATTGGTGCATCACTACATAATTTTAAAATTGTTGATCTTGGCATTTAATAGTTAGTGCCATTAGCTCCATATGGGTGGGTTAACCCTAGTGACACCCTTTTTAAGGCCTTGGGGACCCTACAACATTTACATCCTCCTCACACCGAAGAGTCTCCAAGATGCTTTAGGTGAGTTTGGAGATCTATCTTTTGAGGGTCATAACTTAGAGCTCATAGAGGTTATCACTAAAAATTTAAATGAAAAAATATGATGATGTTGAGGTATACAATAACCTATCTCATCTCAAAGAGATCACATTCCATTTGGATTTGGCGTGACAATCTTGCTCAATGCCAAAACCTACAATGTGCCTTAGTTCATTAGTACATCACTTTGTAACTTTGAAACTACTAATCTTGCATCAAATAATCAACACCATTAGCTTTGAATGGGAAATTTAACCCTAGTTACACTCTTTTTCTATCCATTTAGAGCCTATAATATTCATAGCCACCCCATATCAAAGAGTCTCTAAGATGATCTTAGTGTGTTTAGAGATCGATCTTTCAATGGTCATAACTCAAAGCTTGTGGGGGCTATTAATGAAATTTAAAATTCTACATGATGGTGATGTTGAATCTTAAATAATCTATCTCATTTCAAAGAGATCACATTCTTTTTGAATTTGGCATAATGAGCTTGCTCGATGCCAAAACTTGTAGTGTGCCTTAGTTCATTGGTGCATCACTATGTAACTTTGAAACCATTGATCTTGGAATAAATTTTTTAGTGTCATTATCTTTGGAAGGGAGGTTGAACCCTTATGACACCCTTTTTTATACTATAGAGAGCCTATAACATTAACAACCACCCTGTACCAAAGAGTCTCCAAGATGCTTTAAGTGAGTTTGAAGATCAATCTTCCAAGGGCCACAACTTAGAGCTCATGGGGGATGTTGATGAAATTTTGAATGATATAGGATAGTGAAATTGAGGTCTACAATAGCCTATCTCATTTTAGAGAGATCACATTTCATTTGGATTTGGCATATCAATCTCACTCCATACAAAAACTTGTAGTGTGCCTCAGTTTATTGGTGAATCACTATGTAGCTTTGAAACCCCACATCTTGGCATGGAATTTTTAGTGTCATTAGCTTTGTATGGGTGGGTGAACCCTAGTGACACCCTTATTCTAGCCATGAAGAGCCTGGAACATTCACGACCACCCCCTACTGAAGAGTTTCCAAGATGTTCTAAGTGTAAGAGGGTCATGTCTCAAAGATCATGGGGGTTATCAATGAAATTTTAAATACTAAAGATGATGATTTCATGGTCTAAAATAGCCTATCTTATTTAAGAGAGATCATATTCCTCTTGGATTTGGCACAATGATGTCACTCAATTCCAAAACTTTCAGTGTGCCTTAGTTCATTGATGCATCACAACATAACTTTGAAACTAGTAAACTTGGCATTTAATCATTAGTGCCACTATCTTTGAATGGATAAATGAACCCAAATGACACCCTTTTTTAGGCCATGGAGAGCCTACAACATTCAAGGCCACCTTGTACTAAAGAGTCTCCGAGATACTCTAAGTGTGTTTGGAGATCAATCTTCAAAGGGCTATAACTTGGCACTCATAGGGGCTATCTAAAAAATCTCAAATAATAAAGGATAGTAATGTTGAGGTCTATAATAACCTATCTCATTTTGGAGAGATCACATTCCATTTGGATTTGGCATAGTAATCTCAATCGATGCCAAAACTTGCAATGTGCCTCAGTACATTGGTGCATCACTGCATAACTTTGAAACCGCTGATCTTGGCATTGAATCATCAACATCATTATGTTTGGATGGGTCGGTGAACCCTAGTGACAACTTGTTCTATCCATAGAGACCTACAAAATTTGTATCCACTTAGTACCAAAGAGTCTCCAATATTCTCTAATTACATTTGGAGATTGATCTTTTGAGGGTCATAACTCAAAGCTTATAGGGGGCTATCAGTGAAATGTTGAATGTTATACAATGGTGATGATGAGGTGTAGAATAACTTAGTGAAACCTTTATTTACCATAGAGCCCCTATAATGTTTGTGACTAGTAGATATTAAAAGTCTTGTAAGACAAAAAAATGGGCTTCTAGGATCAAATTGGCCATGGATTTGGCTAATTGTAGTCATCTTAAAGGATTGCAAAGATTATTTAAATTTATACATATATGATATAATTTCAAATTTAAAAATTACATAAAAATTTAATAATAAAGGCTGTTAAAATATTCTTCACAAAATATTGCATTTGAATCGAATATAACAAACATGATCAAAATGAATGGTATTCCATAAACATGAACAATACACATGATCCATGATAAATTAAAAAATATTATACTAAATTAATATGTATATCCTTGTGCACATAAATGACAAAAATATATATCAAAATACATGCATCCATAGAAAAATTACACAAATATATGTCAAAATTCGTGTATACATAGACAAATTAAGAAAATATATACCAAAATGCATAGATTCATATACAAAAATGTGGTTGATCATGCCATCAAAATGTCTATAATATGAATGTTTCTATATAAAATGTGGCATATTCCATCTTAAAATGTCTAATGACATATCCTATGACAACTATACTATTCTATGCTACTAGTGGATTGCCAAAATGCAACCTCTTTGCTAAACTAGGTGGATTGGATGCCTCCTACATAAACTGAAAAGGAAAACGCAAAGATAGAATACTAAATTTATACGATTCTATATATCTAACTTTGAATTACTCAAATACATAATGATCATTTTTTCTAATAAAAATTTATAGTTTTAAACTTTCATCATAAATACCTGGCTCGTCAATATCCTATGACAGCCAAGAGTCCTCTCATATGTCTTAGGCAATGCTTGAACCTCATTGATAAGGGATTGTATATGTTCAAGTATGGGTTTCATATGGATCTAAAACTTAAAATTTAACATTATGATTCATATCATACTAAATTTATAACATATAATCTATAATTCAAACTAAAATATGCCTCTATTGACTCCTTTGGTTATAATCATTGTATGAGCAGAGATACAAAACTCTAACATCTAGCCTCAGACACACTAGTTATTTCCTATGAGATACAAAATCCTAGTTGTTATATTAATATCATGGAAATAAGATCTAATTTTTTTTTATTAAAATAAGGAAAATAACAAATAAATAATACTTATACATACGATGGGCTCTCACTACAAATGGAAATGCTAGAGGGTCTATGATGTCGAATCTACCTGGACTCATCACTAGTAGCCACACCCTAAAAAATAAATAATGTATTTAAATTTCATTAGCACAAAAATTGTACAAGAATTCATTGAATTTAATCACTTTAAAAGCACCTAATTACCTTTCACTTGTCCATGGGCTATGCCTCACCCTCACACTCTGCCCCTTATTGATAGATGATACCTACAAGAGAAAAGAAAGATTAGAAACCATATATGTTCCAATATCAAATAGAAAAATAATGAGAACACAAAATAATGACTATAGATGTCTTAAGACCAAAGGAAATAGCTGAGAGTGTGACATCATCAACCTATTTGAGCTCCTACTCAATCATCAACTAAACATGAATGAAGATCACATAGATGTATAAGTTAGTATGGGTTAAAATTATTCTATTATAAAGATTAACTTTAAATAAAATATTTCATAAAAAAAAAATGTATACATGGACTAAAAAAAAAGGATCTCATGGCTCTGCATGCCCCTCCTCTTACATGTCAGGGTGTATAGTCCCTGTAGGCAAGTCTACTATATCATCCTCCTCAAGTAGAAACTGATACTTAGGAAGATCACTAATGGGACCCATATAAATATTCTTGGACTATATGAAACTATGGGGTACAAAAATATGTGATGAGATTGCCAAGGATGATCTCATGCCAACACCATCAACATAGGGAGGCAACAATGACCTAGCCTAGGATATCAATAGGCTACTCAATCTATGGATGGATCTAATAGTTTGAGAGCTAGCCTCTACAATGATATCAAGATTTTTCACAGAGGAGGGGGTAGACATTAGTAGCTAGGACAAAAATTCTAGCTTCCTTCCATTGGGAAAAGGGTCTATCTTGAGGAGCTCCTCCTCCTACACCCATGTTGGGCCTCATGCTCTAGTAGTTCACCTTGAGGTCCAACACAAATTTATAATACAATTTTCTAATGAAATAGAATGGCACCTCTAAATTTTCATGTGGAGGTTTGTCCAAAACCATCCACCGATGATCCCAAAATTTCACATGCATAGCCTCATTTGTGAACCATTTAATTGATAATTTGGGCTCTAAGTGTTCCACTTTTTTACCAATTTTTGGGTTCACAAAAAGGTTAGTATATCATCTTTACTTATGTTTAGGGTGTGATATCCCTATTGTGATATATACTCTAAATAATAAATAAGTCTTATTTATAAAGTAATATTAATAATAATATTAAGATAATAATATTTTATAGGCAATATTATATTATAATCATATAATAATATCATATTATGTATATCACATTATAATAGCAATATGAAAGTATGAAATGAATGAAATAATAATCTAATATTATGATTAAGATATATTTTAATATAAAAATTCTATATTAATAAATGTATTATAATATAATAATATATATACTTGATATGTTATTAAAATAATATTCTTTATAATATAATTATTAATGTACCTTATGATATTATTATTAATATAATATAGTTATTATTATGGAAGGATGTAACTCTTTGAAACACACACACACACACACAAGGATATCAGATGGAAATATTATAAAACTTGTACAAATTAAAGATAAATAGGTAAATATCATGAAACAGGACATTACATAGGGCCACAACCTCATCATAGTCTAACCCATCATCAAACATGGCATGCATTTTCTCACACTATGAAGAGCAACATTTGGTTCATCGATAACTGTCTGAACATTATCCACTACAATGTTTAACATGGATAACATGGGAGCCAATGCAAGAAGAGTGTTAAATGTGGTTTGCAAACCCCTCTGTTCTGTAAGATTTTCTATTATCAAATCTTTAATTTGATCATTTGGTGGATGGTTTTGAGTGTGTATTAGATCATTTGGTAGAGGGTTTCAAGGAACATTGTTTCATGGCTCAGTGTTATCAATATCATTTGGGTAAGCCATACCTATTAAATTGTAAAACCAAATTTTAGTTTTTTAATTAAAATAAAAAAAATCAATAATTTGTATTATAAAAACATAATTTTAAATATAATTCATTGAAAACCATCAAATAAAACCTAATTTTAAATATAATTGATTGAAAACCATCAAATAAACAAAAATAGTTAACTTACCTAAATTGTATACCCATTTTCATATCAAGTACCTGAAATGGGGAGCAAAAACAATGCCAAATGATGAAAAATGAACATTATTGATTGCTCATAGGTTTTATTATTATTTCTAGTCACAGGTTTTGAGTTTCCAATCTTAAATTGAATACCCGGCCTTTTTTCCTTTGTATCAGGATGAGTGGAAAAAAGTCAATGGATTTTGAAATGCTTTTAAACATTTTAAAACTCCAAATTTTTCACATCACCACTTTTTGGTAAACCATGATCCTACACATACTAGTATTGAAGATAATGCCCTGATTTCTTTTGTAGCTTCCACTAGATTCATTTTGTATTTAGGTTCACATTCTTGTGATTTATCAACTAATATTGTTGTGTTCATGCTTGTAGCCATGATAATTTATTAAGTTTTGTTCACAGATCTTCCACACTTCTTCAATTTCTTAGAGAAAAATTGTATGCCTTGGGTTTAAAACAAGATTTATATGATATCTTGAAATCCTTTATGTATGGTCAATAACTCTCTAGGTTGTAATTTCATAGTCAACCTTCATTCCCATAATATCTCTTTAAAATAATGTGACAATAGAAAAATAGGCACTCCCATATATAGTAGAAAGTGTTCAACATCTCTTTATACCAAACTTAATTTTTGTTAACCAAGAATATTTCCCTTTTAGCAATATTAACTCTCTCTTTTTATTATGCCCTTCATTTCAACAATTCATCTCTTTATGTGATAGCATAAAAGTACACCACTTTTGATCTTATGACTCTACAGTAGTCAAATATTTCTTAATTTCTATTATATATTATTCTTATCACCAATGCATTTATTTATGCTAATAAATGTTATAACTCAAATAATTTAAGGAACTAATTGATAATTCAATGAAATTTAAGTCTCTAAGTATTTAATTACATTCTTAGTTTGTAGATAAATTCTCCATGCAAGATGAAAAAAGGGTCATTTTATATCCTTATCACTAGAGACCTAATTGTATTACATAAAATGTAACTAGGAACAAACAATAAGTAGCTAAAGCCTATTCCCACATAGTCATGCAAATGTCAAATATGAAAGATGTGGAGAAAGCATGCAAATGTTTCAAAATGAAAACAAGAAGCTTAACTCAACCTACTCAATACAACACATGAAAACCTCTCCAAAATGAATAATTGTTGATATTGTTTTTGTTGAATCCCACAACATACCAATGTGCTAAAGAGTGTTTCTGGAAATGAGGAGATGACTCTTCTTTTATAGGAAATAAGATGAAACAAATGGTTGAGATTCAAAATCAAATTAAGGGATAGGATGTCTTAGGATCAATGAGGTGTCCATGATGTGGAGGATAAGTGGAGGCCAAGTGGACTCCATGTGGATTAGGATTTTGATAATTCAAAGGGGGGAAGATTCTCACACATATATGAGTAACTTTTGATGTGATGGGTCATTGACATGCATAAGAGGGTTAGAAGCTCAAGGTTTCTCACAAATGTATGAGCCTCATTTGAAAGTTATGGGACAATGACATGTGTAAGAGGGTTAGAGGCTCAAGGTTGCTCACACATGTATGAGCCACCTTTGAAAGTAATAGGGGAGAAATGTGTAAGTGTAATAGTCACATGTGACATGTAACTAGAGTTTTCCAATCCTTTGATTAGGATTGTGTAAATGATTTAAGGATACAATTAGGTGGGATATTAACATTAATTAGTGGGTAAGTGGATTAACCTAAGTTAGAAGGTTTGGTTAGGTTACAGAAGTGAGGCTAAAGTTAGAAGTTATGTGCTCAAATAGAGTTAAATGTAATATTTAATTCCAAGTAGGATAAAAGTGGATTAATTAAGAAAACTAAGTCATTCAATTAATTAAAGTGAAGGATTAAGATGCAAGTGGGATGAGGGGAAATATACTAGGATTAAATAAATGTAAATTTATTTAAATCAAAGACAGAAGATAAAGATGGATGTAATTAAATAAATGTAAATTTATTTAATTAAAGGTAGGATAAGGATATAATTAAATAAATACTAATATCTAGTTAATTGGGTAAGATAAGGGTAATTGTGCTTAATTGGAAAAAAATTGGTGCCTCTATTTCGCCACTCTTTTATATATAGCATCATTAATGTTATATCAAAGAAAAATAAAATATAGCTAATAAAGGGATAAGATTAGTAGCACAATGACCCAATAATGAAAGGATGAAAAGGGTGGAGAGATATGCCCCATCAAGAGGACATGTGGGTTAGGGGAACATAGATGATAGATGTTCTCTTGAAATGGATAGGGGTAGGGAAGGAAAGGGAAAATGATAAAATTGATAAGTTATGCTACAATGCTGTGAACATCCTAAGTTTGATATTTTAGTTAACATTATGCACTAAGGTATGAGAAACCAATATGAAAATGTTTCAAGTACATGATAAAAAGGGTCTAGTATAACCATATGACTTATGACCCCATGATATGCAAGAGCATGATAAATACAGAAAATGCTAATGCATACATGTAACAAGAAAGAATACACAAAAAGTCAAAAGAAAACCAATTTTTTTCCCCTAATCAAGTTGAAAACCAATTAATGGATTACTTGATGATGACAGATTGAGGAGGACAAAGTTAATGATAAGAAAAATGCCCATCCAAGGATTGGGAAGTTAACATCCCATGATGATGATTAAATGTTGTCAATAGTTATCAGCTCATTTGAGTCAAAATGATGAACTAATTAAGGATCAATGTACTCAATTACAAGAGTGGATTGATTGGAGTAGTATTGATTACACTCAATTTGGGATTTTTTCATTTTTAAATTTTTTTGATAGTTTCTATTTTTAAAATATTCTTTGGATTTTATGGAGATTTGCATGAATATATTAAACAAAATGGGATTGGAAGAATTATTTTGAATGAGAAGAAAATGAATTTAGATAGAATGAATATTAAGTAGAGTAGAAGATACATTAATTTGATATAAAAGGATTAGAAGAAGGAAATTGATAAGATTAGAGGATAAATGAATTGATTGAATTGATGAAAGGTAGAAAATATTGGGACCAATGACAAGGGAGAACCAATGCATGTGAATGGAAGAAAGATGGGGATATTTTCATGGATGAAAGAATATTGAGGATCAAAGGATATGTTACAGGAAAATGGGGAACCAAGGACCATGTTTCAAAGGAGTTAAAATGCCCCATACCAAGGATAGGAAAAATGGAAGGAAAGGTGGTGGGAAAAGATGCATTAGAATGGAAAGGTGGTGTGAAAGCTATTGCATGGAGTAAGTGGAGGCTTCTATCTTTCCAAAGCATGCATGTAAATTTTTTAATTTTTACTTTTGATATGTGCACACCTCTAGCTTTGATCATAAGCATAAGTATGAAAGTGGAAGATGGGTGGATAAAGGATATGAAATGAAGGAAATGAATATGATGGGGATTAATGACACCTAGGTTATAGATGAAATGTGGAACATTAAATGGAGGAAATGCATGTGATAATCAAGACCAAACACATATGAAAGGATGATGGAATTATTTAGGATTATGGATGGAGGAAATGAACATGACAAGGAAATGAACATGGTAAGGACTATGTGATGGAAACATATGGATAGGATGTCAAGATCAAATATGTAAAAGTATCATGGAACCATGTAGTATAATGTAGGGATAATGAGCAAGGGATGCGGTACATGAGCATATGGATCGATGGAAGGAAAACAATATTTAAGATCAAAATTGAAAAAGTATGATTAACTTAGATAGGATGATGGATTATGGATAGAAAACATAGAAGGTATGTATGGTAGTATAGTATGGATGAAGCTTTCCCCCAAGTACAGAGTAAAAGAGGAAGAGGATAAGTGAATAGATTTGGATGATGATGGATACATGATAATAAAATGGAGGGAGGACTCAAGAATCCATTTACATGGATGGTACTACTAGAATGATTTAGAATAACTAAGAGGGGTGGGGGGGGTGTGGGGGGTGTGAATTAGTTGTCCTTAGGTCTAGATGTACCAATTAAACTTGTATACTCATCAAAAAAATTAGATCTATCCTTTATACAGCTTGGTCTCTATAGAAACTTACCAATAACATACAATTGTAGTTCACTATCCCAATAGTAACTTAACTTACATAATGTAAAACATTAAATAGTAAAACATCTCAATAACATCCACACAATTAAAAAACCAAGATTTAATGTGGAAACCTAATTTGCAAAAAACCGCTAGCAACATGTCACTATTTTTTAGTCTTCTAAAGTGAAATTTGTTTGGATCCAACCCTGATAAAGGTTACAATACACACTATTAGCTGTGACCCTAATAAAGGATTAATAACCCTTTTAAGAGTGTCCTTGCTAAAGGACTTGCAAACATTCTATTAGAATTTCACCTCAATTAAAAAATTTTCAAATGGTTATTAGGTCAACCTTGATTAATGGATTTTAACTGATATAATGATTATTATTTATTAATAGGTTGATTTGATAAATAAAAATAACTTTGCAAATAAAAATCACAATGTGGCTCATCTTCTAAGACATTGACTAAATTCCATTCATGTCTCCATTACACTCTTTGATCCACCTGGAAAATCCTTCAAGAAATCACTCTTTACCTCAACTCATCTCCTTCTTCATAGCCTTCTACTCAGGTTTGCCAATAAAAAAATTAGCAGCTACTAATCTGTCTTAGGTTAATCCTTATGCCTCCTTAAATAGATATCTTTGATCTTTTTCCTTTAAAACATCACTGTTGATCTTAGGTTTAGCTCAGATTGATCGACTCCTTCCACCATTTTGTGTCCTCCTTCTCCTTCTAGAAACTTCTCTTTGGATCCATGCCTAGAAACACTCAAATGTTATTTCTCTTGCATTAAATAATCTATCTCATCAATCCTTATCTTCAACATGCTTTACATATTTCAGGAATTCAACTATGTCAATTAAGAATCTCAATTCCTTCCTTGGCCTGGGTCATCACTAGATAATGTGTTCATCACCAACAATCTTGTTCAACTTACACTAACTTTTCTTAGTCCAAATTTTATGATATTATTTCTTTATTGGTGCTTGGTTGACACTATATTTTCTTAGCTTCTACTATTCACTTGTTTGATACTAGCATAACATAGATTCAACTATAAGTTCCTTAATCTTCTACTTTGAAGCTTGGTTTAGACTATGCATTTGGTCCTTCATTGATCATCTCTTCTAGGCTTGCACTCAACTATCTTCTCCACTTAGTATTATGATTAAACAACACACTATCTTTTCAAAGTCCAACTGATCAAGTGCCCATTGTAGTTTCCATATAACTCAACCTTTTCACTAGGCCATCTTATTATCTCTCCTTTTCAAATCTTTTTGATTAATCATATTGATAAGACACTATAATCAAGTAGAAATTGTCTCACCAATAAAGTTTGATATCAATGACAACATAAAAACTATTTTAATTGTAGTTACCAATGGGTATCCCTAAATATTTCTTATTTTTTTCAAGGTTTTATTTTTCTATTTTCTCATATATGTTGGTAGGATGGTGGAAAGAAGGATGAAATAGAATGGGAAATGAAGTAAATGGATTTATGATGAATTCTAGATTAAGAGAGTGGAATGTTTGGGAATGAAACATGGTTGATGGATGCTATGCTAGATGACTTTGGAATAAGTGGACAAGGGAGGTGGGAAGATCATCATTAGTACACACCTTGAAATATGGTGGAGAGGAGGAAATTTTGAAGGACATGAAGGAGAAATATTGAATTTTTGGATATAAGGACCCAAAATAGATAAATGAGATGTTGGATTTAGGATGGTGGATTTGGTTACAGAAGGACCCAAAATGGAGTTAGAAGATGGAAGATTTGGGGATATAGGAATGAAGGAAGCCTTTGGATTAGCAAAATCAAATTTTATTTTGAAATTTTCTTTCAAATGAATTACTTATTTAAGAAGCTTTGGAATCCATATGATTTTTGAATTTTTCATTTTCATTCTTTCTAGCCTTCTTAGTTTTTCTTTCTTTTGGATAAGAATTTTCTTATCTTGAACATGTATTATAGATGGGAGATGTTGATAGTTGTATTTGTCTCAATTTCTGGCTTGATTCACTTTATCTTTGGCATCTAGTTTTCTTCCATTGGCCATGGTATAGATGCATGAGGATACAATGTATGGATTGATGATAGATGTAATAGTAGAAGGTGAAAATTGGAAGTAATTCAAGGATGTGTTCCTTATTTTTACCTTTATTAGGAGCACAAGGGGATGATGTGAAAGACTTGCATATGGTAGATGGATGTATGTAAGGACCAAAAATGCATGGAAAGGGTGAAGGTTTTTTATTTGGGACATAGGAACTGAAAATGGATTTGGCATATGGATGATAAGAATATTTAGGTTTGGATGGAAGACTTATGGATTTGGAAGAAGTGGAAGGTATACCAACATCTTGATACATTATTTCTTCAATGGGATACTTATTATTTTCAATATAAGATGCAAGTCATTGTATATGGGGTTCATGAATGGATCAGTTAGCTTTGATGAGATATTTTGGAGGATTGGGACAATAAGGGTAATTAGGAGGTATAATAGGACAACAATATGGATTGGGATCATGAAATACAAATGAAGGGGTACTTTAATCTTGACTTATAGGAGGATTATGTGGTGGAATGGAAGGAATGATTTGATCATATATTAGAGTGAGGGAATGAAACCATGAGATATAGTGATTTGACCTTGAAGGAACATCTTTATGAAGTGGAGGATTATTGAATGTTAAGTCTTGAGAAGGAAGGGAATCAACAATGGGCATGAGAGAAGGAATGTCTTGATCTTGATTATGGAGGAGATCATGAGATGTATTAAGAGGAGTTAATTTATCTCAAGGGATAAGGGAATAATGAGATATAGGAATTATTGGATCTATAGGAGAAGAGGAATCCATGACAACATGCTTTAGAAAAAGCTATTGACATGAAAGTGGGTGGATGGCTTTGGATGATAAGACCACTTTATTTTGAGTTTTAGATTTAGGAAACCTTTTTACCGATGATTGTGGGACAAAGAAATACTTATTAGAATGTGGGGATGAGGTGGATTTTTGAGGATTAGAATTATGTGGAGGTTAATGCATGTTTAGAGGATTGGGGTGATGGTGTTGGACACTAAGCTCAAAGTATGGGAAATTACATGGAGGATTTCATTTAGATAGGAAATGAGGATTATAGACTTGGAAAGATGGGGGTTATATGACATATGTTTTGAAAGGTAGATGTTTGCTTTTGACCCCCATTTGGTAGGTTAAGGAAATAATTCTTGAGTTCCTCATATTCTTGGGAAATGCCATTTATGTTTGAGGTATTATGTGGGCTATGAATGGAATCATATGTTGATGAAGGATAATGAGGTAGATTTCCCTTCTCAAGGGTAGAGGAAGGACATGAAATGTGAGATGGATTAGGATTAGATATGAAGTTTGGAGGATTTATTTGATACATGGGTTGGGTTAGAGGTATGACTCAATATTACCTTTGAGGATCCTCAACAATTTAGTTAATCTTATTATGATCCATGGAGCTTAGATGAGGAGTGATGCAAGGTTTGATGATGGGTGAAATATGAACTTAGGACTAGGAGCAAGTTTGTACTTTTTTTGTTTTGTTTTTTTTAGATTGGATTTGGATTTGATTTGATTTGATATTGGATAAAGGTTTGAGGTAACCTTGACGTAGATAAATACCTTATTATGTTGCAAATAATTTGCATGTTGGATTCAAATGATGATACCTTCTTCAACTTGGAGATGGATAAATGATCCCAAGTTGAAATAAGATAAAAACTAGATGAATCAATCATGAAAATGGAGAAATGATCCCAAGTGAGAGAGTTCAACTATAAAATCCTTGCCAAGGATGAAGGTCTAATATCACACTTTGGATAAATATTTCTACCAAAAGATCACATTGAATCTTGATGAAGGAGAAAGATGATTAATGATTTTGATTTTAATTAATCTTGACTATGATTAGATGTAGGTAAATCAAGATAACTAAGATTAAATTCCAAGAATTATGATGGTACTTGTTAGACCAAAGTATAATATTTTGTGAAAACTTGAATTAGAAGAGGAATTTGGATAGATGAAATTTGAAAGATAGATTTTGGATAATTTAGATAAATTAAAAGACTTGATTAAGAAGATGTGACTTTGAAAAGGGATGATGGCTGAAAAGATTGGATTAAGGATGAATGATGAGATTGGACAAGGAAAGTAAATCTTTTTGTGGATAATGATAGATGATTAGGATGAAGATAAGACTTGACTAGATGGTTAAGAAGATTAGGAAATTATTAGGATGATTAAAGATGATTAAGAGAATAATTAATAAAAAATATGTTTGATGATGATGATGAAATGAATAGATAGAAGTGATGTTTAAATGATGTGAATGACTTAACTAAGTGGAATTATAACAAGGCTTTTTTTTTGAAATGTTTTGAATCTTGAAAAAAAATTACATTTTTTGATTTTTCAAATTTCATAATGTTTTTGGAATTTTCAAATTTGAAATGCAAAGAAAATAATGAAACATATACAAGACACACTTGTAAGGACCAATTTGGATGGTGTGTCCCATTTTGGTTGCAAATGGGGAAGGTTTTAAACATTCAAGTATGTCAGACATGCCAACAATCCTATCAATCTTTAAATTAGATATACAATCTCAACTAAGGAATGTCCTCAATATACATAAGGTATGTGAGGCCCAAATCAGTAGATGAAAGAGAATAATGCCACATATCTAGAAAGTGACAATAACCCAAATGTTCACCTTCACTTCCCAAAGGTATAAAATTCTTTGGGGGTTAGCCAAGAGTGACAAGATTTTACTTCCAAGAGAGGTCTCTTTAGATTGACCTCCCACTAAGATGAAGATGTCCCTTGAGGTGATCAAACCCCTAAGAAGGCCTCCTAATAAAAAGAAAAAAAAGACCAATTATTTCTTATGCACTCAAGATTACCCAAAGGCATGACAGGAAAGAATACACAAGTAACATTGGGGTTTAAAATGCGCCCAATCTTTTAAATTTCAAACCTAAATGAGTACGGTTAAATTTAAGCATCAATATGAAAATGTGTGGAAAAAACTTCAAACATATAATAAAATGTTGAAATTGACATCAAAGTAAAATTTCTTGCATTTTTCTAATAAATTTTAAAAAACATTTAGTGAAAAATGATTTTGTTTGCAAAAGTTATGAGCATTTTTTGATTGCAAAAATGAGAGACTTTGAACACATTCACCTAATTTTTTAGAATGTATCTAATAATATTTTTTTGTAAATCTAGATAGAGGGCTGAACCAGCTTTGCAACAATTTTTGAATCATCCAAAATAGAGCTTGTATGCAAAAGTTATAAGAATTTTTGTAGAAGTGCTTCTCTATGGATTGTGAGGAGACAAGGGGCTAAGTTAAGCCATGGAAACTTAGCCCTTGGGACTGCATTAAGAAAATGTGGAGGGAAGGGATTTGAAAGTTTTAGTATAGCCCCTAGTCATCCATATGACCACTAGCTTAATCCCTATAGAAAAATCCCAATTAAAAATTTCTTAAAACATTGAAATAACAAAAACAACAATTTACTACAGTTGTTTGCAGGAGTTGAACCGGTGACCTCACACTTGTAACATCCTTCCATACACCACATGTTAATTTTGAATTTTCTAGTGCATTTATTTGTCTTAAATTGAATCTATGAGATTTTTGTTTTCTATTTAAATATTTCATATAAAATGATGTTATGGGCATTAAACCCAACACTTGCACATTCTAAAAATTTAATCACACCTTTAGACCAAAGTACACGATAAAATATATGTAAAAAGAAAAGCTTTTATATAAAAATTGAGCAATCTAAAAATTGTGACAACTACAAAGTGTGAGCCGTGTGCTATGAATAGTCCATAAACTATCACAATTTTTAAAATAAAATTTTATTTTTATGTATTTTATATTGTAATATATATGAATAAACTAAAAATATATGTGTGTATACATATCATATATATTAGAATTTATATGTGTATATTAAAAAATATTTTTGAATAAAGGAAAATAATTACTTTTTCAAAACAATAAGGACAAATTATTTCTTACAAAAAAAACTAAAACGTATATGTAATACAAATACTTCCTGGAAATTGCAAAAGAAAATGAGGAAATGATAAAGAGTGTTATTTGTCATTCAATTGTTTGTTTGAGCTTGATGCAAGACTTTTGATCCTCCAATGCACCTTCAATATACAAGCATAAGAACTCAGAAAAACATACTTCAATGACACCCATTAGAAGGTTAGCATAGAAAATAATCCATGAAGTGGGTCCCACCAAGCATGCCAAAATGTATACATGAAAAATCTAATCTATAGGGAGAATGTGTAAACAATAAAATGTTAGTAGCATGTGCATATAAAATATATAGACTGACAAAACTGAGTTTCACTACCCTTACACAACCAAAAGGAAAAGTCCCACATGTTGGGACTCAAAATTGCATTCCTAATTTGTGTACGTTTCCAAGCTTTTGAGTCAAATTGAGTCTTATAAGTGCTTTTAATGCATCTATACCCAACTATCCTATTGAGGCCTATGAAGTGCTTAATGTTTCTAACACTTTGCATTTAGTATATCCATGCATCGCATGAAGATAAATTTCCATTCCGAGTCATTCTGTGAAGTTTCACTTTGAGCAATGTTCAAATCTACTTTTTTGCTCAAGTGTCAAATGATGATAGGAAGCCTAGTTTGCATTTGAATAATTCACACCTAGTAATATTTCATAACTCATTGCTTTGGGAGTTTCTACTATGCACATCAGAGAACCTATGTTTTTACTTTTAGTCATTTCGATGTGTTTTGACTATTTTTGAATCCCTCAAATTTAGTTTATTGTTATCATGCTGATGTAAAATTGTTCAGAATTCTAGGAGGCCCTGTTTGACTAATTGTAACTTTGATCTAGTTGAAAGAAATGAGAAAATTAAATTTTCATTACATTCTAGTGGTTGGAGGTTTGTTATGTTTCAGATTTGAGCCTGTGACGAATCCATTTGACTTGATTTTGAATGTGATTCCAAGTGTAATTTCTAAAGTTTAACAAGTGTCATAAAGTGTAAATTGATCAGTAGCCTTGTTGGGATGTATTAACTCTAAATCCATGATTTATTGAACCAAATGAATTGCATCTTTTTGTTATACTCTAAAAATTTTCAAGTGTGCCAATTTTCAAGTCTCGATGAATCTATCTGCACACTTTCCTAGGTCCATTCTATTTGTGAAAATCACTTTTCTGCTAGTGTCCCTAGTTCCCACTTTGACCATTCACCAAATGTGCCTAGTTTTTTTTCATGAGCCCAAAGCATATATTTATACTATCCTCATGATAGTGAACTGATGCCCTTGTTTTTATGCTCCCAAATATTAGTTTGACCTATTTTCAAAGCCAAAACTAAATGCGATTTATGGTTTTTAGACATGTTTGCTTGCATGCAATTCTAAGAAGGAAACTTTTAAAATCAATATATTTTGACCTATATGTAGACATGAGAAAAAATCTAACATGGTAAGATAATGTAGAACAAAGAACCAACATGTCAGATCTTAAGGCTCGGCCAAGTGATTTAGTCAGTTTTTAAAGCCAGTCAAAGGACCCCTTGGCGCAAAATTGGTAGTTTTTCATGGAGTATTAAAATTAGTTAAATGGTAAAGAAGTGGTTACTTTGGAATTTAGTTAGTATGAAAATATCAATAAATCAATTTGAAAATTCAAATGTTTCAAATAGAAAAAATTTAGCATGACCCATTTTGGGGCCTGGCTAAGTTCAACAAATTGATAAGGCATTGGAATATTAAAGATGTTTTAAAAGGAAAAGTTATGATGGTTTAAGTCATTGCAAGATCTTCCAACACACACATACATTGAAAATCCAATGGATATGTTGGATCATGTACACAACTAACATTGTAAGGAAAGAACTAAAGTTCAATGCATGCACTTATTTAGATCTCACCATCAATCATTTTAAAAACTGACATCTAAAGCCTTTCTTAAATTTATGTGTTCTGATTTTTCAATTTGATGTTTGGAAGCTAGGTGAAAAGGGATATTTTTTATGCCAAAAGTATTTTGTTATGATTAAGGAAATTAGAAAACTTTGTTCATATGCATATGTCACATGTCAAATCATTTTTTTTTGAGGAAATGGAAATGAGAATAGTTGGACCTTCACACAAAGAATTTAATGCATATTTTGAATCCAATTGTCTTTACGTTTCAAAGAAACTAATCATCAAATAAGAATACTAGGGGAGACCAAAACCATCTATTTTTCCATTTGACACACACAAGGAATAGATAATGTGCTTCTCTTATTTAGATATCCATGAAGCCACACAAGATGAAAGGATTGCATAGATCATCATGTAGTTCATGAAGTGGCACAAAATGAATTCATGGGGGCTTGTTTGAAAATATGAAGAGGAATAACAAGATGGTGAGGGAGAAGGTATGAACAAAAGAGATTTTACTAAGTTGGATTTTAAATGTGATCATTTTAATAGATCACTATGGATTTGTGTCAAGGGACGTTTATCTTGGAGACCTTCTCTCAACTTTATAAGAAATTGTAGAACCTATTTGTAGACTAGAATCCATGCATGAATTATGGAAAGGTCAAACTTGTATTGAAAATGAACCATTATTTGGTGGAATCTCCATATCTAGAGGTTTTGAAAACCTTACTAAGGGTTGTTGTTATTTCTCGATCAAGAATACTTTCATCCAAGTTTCATAAGTTATTCTATTCAGAAGCTCCAAAGAAAGATTTCTAGGAAGGTAATGCCATGTTGAAGACTAGATTAACAAATCTAGCATGTGTGAGATAAGCTATTTGAAAACTGGAGAAGGAAAATCACAATACTAAGTAGGGTCCTTGATGAATGAAGGAATATTGAACTAGTGATCTAATGTGCAAAACTATGAGTATTCAATGGACTTGTGGGAGATATAGGAGTGAGAAGTAGATTTGAGGGATTTATTTGTATATTTGAGTTGAAGGATTGATTAATTTCTGAGAACAAATCATGCGATAAGCCCCACCACAAAACCAATGTGAAAATGATAGCTTCCTCCACAGATTTCTTTGAAACTTGGCTTCTGTATTGTTAGCCCATGGGCCCTTCCCTCTCCACTAATAGAAAAAGGGATGACATGCATTGATTACTCCCAGTTAAATAATGGCAACATGGCAGTACATGCTCGTAGTTCACCTTTTATGATAGGATACAAATAGAATGTTGTTTCTTGTTGTGATGTCTACACCATTTTATTGGTATTTTGTAGAATTTGGTATCATGTGCATTCCAAAGGAATATTGTTGATCAATAAGGAGCAAACAAGAGAAAAAATAGAAGGATGCAGAGTGTAGTTTGAAGAAAATAGTTTTCTCAATAAGAGGTTTTTTCTGAGTTGTTTAAATGTCCAAATGCACCATAGTGTAATGTCTCAGAGGCTTACAACTTTTGATATACAAGGAAACCTTATGAGGGGCCCACTTGGCCAGTTGGGGGAAATTTAAAGAAGATATTTTGAATGGACATGCCAATATTAGTGGTGACATGACCTGAGGAAAAATTACAAGGTGACATGTCACATGGATTTTGAGGGGTAGGTTACATGCCAGTTTCAAGATGAATGCTCCAGATGCTACCATGTGGCAAGATTAGACAAATGCCATGTTCTTGTATTACAAAGATGTAAGGTCATTAAAGAATAGGTGGAAGTAGGGAGGTGTCATGTGGTCATAAATGATGATGTGGCAAAGAAAATGAGTAATTCACCAGATGCTAACACATGTCATATCTGACAGACAATGCATTCCTTCATTTCAAAGAAGTAGGGAAGATAAGTAAAGTGGGGAAGTGGGGAGGCACTACATTGTAGTGGGCTTAGGTGGAAATGATAGAGTATTTTGGCTAATCAGAGGATTTCACATGGCAACCAAGTGGTGGATGATAGTGTAAAACATGACCAATCATGTTGTGAAATGTGTCAAATGTGGTCAAAGTAGTTTGACCCAAATGGAAATCTATAGGGAAAAGTCCAAAGTGCATAAAGTTTAATTTTTTAATATTTACCTCTAAAAATAAGTGTAGAAGGCCATTTTAAATCAAAGAGGTTATATTTTAAACTTTTAACTTTAGAAAAGGTTTTAATTTTTTGCAAAATATAATGCAGATTTGAGAGCCATATTTGAGCCTGAACTTCAACTAGACATTCTGGACATCTCCAATAAGTAAATATATTACTATCATATACTGTCAGAAAGGTCTCAGAGAAGAATTTCCAAATTTGGATTTTTATTTTCACACAAGAAGTCATATGTTTGAGTTATTTAGATTTTTGTGCCAGGTATTCATTTTTCAACCACATTTAGGAATAGCAGTTCAGAGTTGGTTTTTTTCAAAATGATATATTGTGTGTGTGTAAAGTTTGTTATAGATGTAGCTAGTGATGGTTTTTTTAATCTCTAAATCATTTTAGTACAAGATTTTATCAGTATTTCATATGCATATTTGATAATTTATCAGAGCAAGGGTTTCCCATCATTAGGAATAAATATTTCAAAGTTTCATATACACAATGATGAGATTCCTTTTAGATTTTAGTTGTAGAGAAAAGAGAGATGCTTTACAATAGTATGGGATGGAGATTCAAGTGGACATGTGTCACTTCTAGATTAGACTTGGTTTCTTCTTTCTTTCCTATATCTTTGTATTTCTCTCTTATTGTGAGGGTTGGTTCTAGTTAGTCTGTGATACCACAAGGTTGGATCCAGAGCTATGATTCCATCATTTTTCAGCATTCTATCTTGTATGAACAACAATAATGAAGCTAATATAGATAGTTCTAATCTACTTAGTGGTTTTAGGAGTTATTTACATACATCTTAAATGTACTGTTTCAAAGAGATGAATACAATGAACATAAAACTTCTTAGGTTCTTTCTGATTCTCATCTCCTATCTCTCTAATTTGCAACATTTTATGGTTTAGGGACAAAGAACATAAATCCTTTTGCATCCCCTTAATGTTTTATGTCTTGTGTGTTTTTTTTTTTGGAATAAAGAGCCAAGTAAATGTTTGATATATTTGACAAGATTACTGGTTATTTGAGAAGGATATTTCATGAGAATGACGTCTTTCTAAATACTGATGTTTGATTCACAAAGTGATAGGATAGATCTAATATCTTAATGTATAGAATATGTCAATGGTATCATAGATGTATGTGTGTGATTTATGGAATTTCTTAATAAATAAGGCACTGATCAGCTACAAGATCAATATGTTTCTTACTATTGCATATTTGGGATATGTTGAAATCAAATTTATATTCATCCATTTCCCTTTCTATTTAAGTGCTAAAAAGATGTCGTCACCCAACTTGTGGATTTCATAGGATTTATAATTTTCTACTACATTTTTTTATTACAGAAGTATAGGAGAAATAAGGATTTTATCTACTTTGTCTAGATTTAATTGAATGCTTTTAACACTAGTACCATATGAGGAATCTATAGGTTCACCTAGTTAGGTTTTGCAGAGCCTAAATAATAAGGAGTATAGCCTTATAGTTGGCCCTATTGTCTAAATAGGTTTGTTGCAAATGGGAATTAGTTGCCCCTAGATCTACTCTATTCTCATCGAGATTTTTGAAACATGATGTAGGAGTATCCAGTGGTGTAAGAGAAATCCTGTATCACCCAAAAATATGTTTACTGTAAGTTTCTATTTAAAGTGTTTTAATTTTTGGATACCCATTTGGGTCAAATAAATATTCCAACTCTCATAGTTCCACTATTGGTTTTCTAGGTTAGAGTTTTTGAGCACCTTGTGATACGTGCCAATGCAAAAATAGGTTATTTTGTAATTGAGCCATAATTAAGCTGAGAGGCCTTCTACAGTGGCAACAATCTTCAATGTAAATATTTTCCATTTTGAAAATAAATTGACATTCATTTACATGTTAGAAAAACAAAATAGAAGTAAACTAAATATAATTAAAATTGTGAAAATTACAGAGAGGAAATGGAAGTAAAAATGAGGCAGATCAAGAGTCTTAAATCATTTTTTTCAATGAGGCGGATCAAGAGTCTCGAAACGTTTTTATTGCCATGATTTTTTTTTTATTTAATTTTTTCAATAGAATATGCATTTTATTATTGCTATGATATTTATGGAATATGTTTTTTTAAAAATTTGTACATGGTGAAATAAATCATTGTCTAAATTTGATTTGCTGAATTTTCTAGTCTCATAAAACTTCTATGTATTAATATCAAGGCATAGTTTATATAAAAGCAAATACAATAGTTTATTCATGGATTTTTTGTGTTCATTTGAATACAATATTTACTAAATTTATATTAATTCTTTTGAAAAATTAGATACCTCTCGGCTTATTTTACAAAAAAAATTGAATTAAATTTTTAGGTATGCTAGTTATAATGAGTTAGAGGGATGATTATAATTTTAATTTAAAGAACTCTAAAAAAATCGGTCAAAATACTTTATAGTTTGAAATTTATTGTAGTTTTAAGTTTCCCGGAGACCTCTTAAGAGCACTTCAAAGTCATATTTGAGGAACTAAATGACCTTGTATGGGCTTATAAAATGGGGGATGAGAAAATCTGGTCCATAATTCTATAGAGTGCTTGGAGAACTTTCCAAAATGTAAAAGGCTCATCAATTGGAGTCCTAAATCAAAAGGTATGCCTCCCGAAAGTTGGACTACCATTTCTGGATTCTTCTAATTTTATGCCAACTTTTGACATGTTTTCTAGAACCTTTTGTTTTAATGGTGGATGTCAAATGTAATATTCTAAAATTTATTCCTAACCATAAACCTAATTTGGGTACTTAGGGACATTTCTGGCATTGCAAAGGTAGTTTTTAGTGGAGTTTGGGAGAGGGTATTGGGAGGAGGATTTTTTTTCAGAATCAAACCACATTATAATCCCATAGGAAAGGTCTTTGAGTGTATTTAAATTGTACTCAATGTAACAACATATCAATTCAAATAATAATATTCCCCCATTCCTATTGTGTTCATTTGGTCTTGCATTGTGCCATAATCAAGTGGTATCAGAGTAGGTATTTCGTAAGTGTGTAGACAAAGTGCCAATTGTGAGTCGATTTGCACTAGGACTGTGTGGTTATGGGTTTTGATACAAGAAGATGCCTCCACAAAGGGAGTGTGGTGGAAGGGCCAAATTTGTTACTACTAAGGTTAGATCCCTCCAGAGACAAGTCTAGGCATTGCAGGAGGAGATCCATAGAGGGATGAATGTTGTCGTAGGTGACAAAAGTGAGGAAAAAAATAAAGAAGGAAATATTGGGTAGGAAGGGGAATGAAATGGAGAAGTCCTAAACCTTGAAGAGGAGAAGATTTTTAGGGCAATTTCCAAGCCTAGAAGAAGAGCTAAAATTGACATTGGCATGTTTTTAGCAAATCTAAACCCAGATGAGCTGATCGAATGGATCAATGAACTAGAGGAATATTTTGAGTATGAGGATATCAGGGACCCTAATAGGGTTAAGTTTATGAAGGTCAAAATGAAAGGCCATGCAAAATCTCATTGAAAGAGATTCAGTTGGAAAGAAATAGAAGAGCAAAGCAAAAAATCACAAGATGGGATCACATGGTGGAAAAAATAAAGACGTAGCTCATTCCTATTGACTATGAGCTTGATTTGTTCAAGAAGATGCAAGGGTTAAAGCAAGCAAGAAAATCTATCCTAGAATACATAGAGTTTTACCCAATCCTTATTAGGGCAAGGCATGTAGAACCAAACAAGGAGAAGGTTTCCTGCTACCTTAGTGGGTTAAAACCTAGAATTCAGGAGGATTTAAATCTGGTTAGAATGACTATCATTGAAGAGGCATGCTAGTTTGCCTTGCAAGTTGAGGATAAGTTTAAAAAAAAGTTTGATAGAAGGCAAAGAGGGCATAGTGAAGGAGGAAGGGGTGGTGGTAGGTTATTTGGAGGCCAAAATGAGAACAAGAAAAAAAATGAAGATGTGGGTAGTAGCCAAAACTAGAGGAATGAGGATTTCAACCACTTCTATGATCAAAATTTTGGAGATTAGAGAGGAAGAGGTAGAGGATGTAGAAAAGGTTCAAGAAGAGGCGAGTTTGTGTTACTTGTTTTCATTATAGTGAATAATTTAGTTGTTTCTTTGAATACCCTCAACTCCAAGGAAGGATAGTTAGGAGAATTGATGGTCAAGAAAAGGTTTCTCATGTGGATGATGATGCACAATCATCATATTTAGAGGATGCAAAAAGTGGAAAGGTTCTAGTTAATGAAAGAGTATTACTAAGTGGTGAGACTGAACCTGGGAAAAGGAGGAGTTTGTTTCATACTAGGTGCAAGTATAAGGGTAAATGTTGTGATCTGATTACTGATGGTGGAAGCACTAACAACTTGGTGTCAGAGGAGATGGTCTCAAAGCTAAAGTGCAAGAGGGAGAAACACCCCTAACCCTATAAAATTTCTTGGGTGCAAGACAATCATAAGGTCTTGGTTAGTGAGAAATGTTTGGTAAATTTCAAGATTAGGAGTTGCCATGATGAGGCTCTTAGTGAAATCATTCTAATGGATGTCTGCCATTTATTTTTGGGAAGGCTATGGTAGTATGATAGACATGCTATACATGGTGGTAATGCAAATACATACTCTCTAAAAAAGGATGAAGTTCACCAAAAATTGAAGCCCTTGATAAAGGAGGGTGAAAAGGTATGTAGTAGTGCTAGGGTATGTCTTGTTGATGGAAGAATTTTTTTGGATGGCATGAAACATCAAAATATGTGTTATGCTTTGATTCCTAGAAAAGTTAAGGAAGGTAGTATTGAAGTTCCACTTGAAGTTTTAGGTCTATTAAGTGAGTATGGAGATGTTATCTTTGATAATGTTCCAAAATGGTGGTTGCCAGTAAGGCAAATTAGTCATCAAATAGATTTAGTCCTTAGAGATAGTTTTCCTAACAAGGCTTCTCATAGGATGACTCTTTCTAAGATTAAGGAGTTAAATAGACAAGTTTAGGATCTGTTGAGGAAAGTTTTCATTCGAGAGAACCTGAGTCCATGTGCAGTACTTGCAGTGTTGGTGCCAAAGAAGGATAGAGAGTAGAGAATGTGTATAGGCTCTTAGGCTATAAATAGAATAACCATAAAGTATTGGTTTCCTTTTCCAAGAAAGGATGATCTCATGGACTATTTGAGTGGAGCTAAGTACTTCATAAAGATATATCTCAAGAGTGGCTATCACTAGATATGGATGCAATAAGGAGATGAGTGAAAGACTACATTTAAGACCAAGGAGGGTCTATATGATTGGTTATTCATGCCCTTTGGATTGACCAACACACCAAGCACCATCATGCAGCTTATGAATGAGGTACTAAAGAAATTTTTGCTAAAATTTGTTATTGTCTATCTAGATGATATTTTGATTTTTAGTAAGTCTTTGGATGAACATTTTTTCTCATTCATAGTGTCCTTGAAAGTTTGAGGGAAGAGAAATTGTTGTTTAAGTTGAAGAAGTGTAGCTTTGTCAAAGGGGAGTTACTATATTTGAGGATTGTTGTATAAGTTGAGGGTCTCAAAATGAACCCAAAGAAGGTGAAGGTCATCTTGGAATGGCCTACTCAAAGTTCTACTACTGAGGTGAGGTTAATCCATGGTATAGCTAGTTTTTATAGGAAGTTCATTAGGAATTTTAGTAGTATATGTGCATCCCTAACTGAAACAATGAGGGGGGATAGAAAAGAGTTCAAGTGGATTACAAGAGCTGCAAGGAGTTTTGAATTACAGAAGAAGAAGTTGATAAAGAAACCTATGCGAGCACTTCCTAATTTCAACAAAGTTTTCCAAGTGGATTATGATGCTAGTAGAAGTGTTATTGGGGCTATATTGAGCCAAGAAGGTAAGCCTATTACCTACTATGAAAAATTGAATGATGCAAAGAAGAAGTATTATGTTTATGATCAGGAGTTCTATGCAATAGTTCAAGCCTTAAAGAAATGGAGGCATTATTTGTTGCCAAATTTTTTGTCTTGTATACTGATCAATGAGCATTTTAGTACCTAAATAGCCAAGGTAAATTGAATTAGAGACATTTGAAATGGGTAAAGTTCATGCCAAGCTATACATTTGTATTGAAACATAGAAGTGGAAAGTCTAATAGGGTTGCAAATGCATTAAGTAGGAGACATTTTTTTTTGACAGTGATGTAGGTTGAAGTGGTTGGGTTTGATGAAATCAAGAATTTGTATGTTAAGGATCCCGACTTTGTAGAGGCTTGGAAGGCTTATAAAAAAATTGTTGCTCTAGAAAGGACCATGTGGCTAGATTATATGAATTAGGATGATATGTTGTTCAAGGGAAGTGAACTATGTATTCCAAGAAGTTCTATGAGGGAGAACTTGATCAAGGAGAAACACAACGGAGGGATGGTAGGAAAATTTGGTCAAGATAAGACCATTTCCATTATTAGAGAGCATTATTTATGGCCTCAATTGTCACAGGATGTGAAGAATTTTTTGCAGAGTTGTCAAGTATGTCAAAAAACCAAAGGATTTAGTCACAATACTAGACTCTATCAGCCATTGCCTATTCCATCGAATCCTTGGGAGGACATAAGCATGAATTTTGTTCTTGGATTTCCAAGGACACAAAGGGGTAATGACTTAGTATTTTTGGTGGTTGATAGGTTCTTAAAGATGGTACATTTCATTCCATGCCACAAGACTTGTGATGCAATGCATATTGTAGATTTGTTCTTTTACATGGTCTCCCAAAAAGTATTGTTTCTAATAGAGATATTGAATTTGTGGGGTATTTCTGGAGGACCTTGTGGAAGAAGTTGAAGATAGAATTGAAGTTCAATTCTACAAACTGATGGACAAATAGAAATAGAGAATAGGAGTCTGGGTAATTTGTTGAGGTGTTTAGTGGGAGATAAACCCAAGGGATAGGATTTGATTCTACCACAAGAAGAATTTTATTACAAGAATTCTATAAATAGGAGTACTAGTAGATCACCATTCCAAATTGTGTATGGGAGTAGTCCAAGGACTACACCAGAGTTAGGAAAAATGGAGCAAGGAGAGAGGACAAGTGTTGAGGTAGAAAGCTTTGCTGAACATGTCAAGAACCTACATAAGGAGGTGCGAGCACATATTAACAAGATGAACCTACAATATAAGGATAGGGAAGATCAAAAGAGGAGACATAAGGAGTTCTAAGTTGGAGATCAGGTTATGGTATATTTGAGGAAGGAACAATTTCCAATGGGTACCTACAACAACTTAAAGATGAGGAAATTTGGCCCCTATAAATTTTTGAAGAAACATGATTCAAGAAATGCATATGAGGTGGAGTTGTCAGATGGGATTCACATTTCTCCTATTTTCAATATTGTAGACTTAATAGAATATCATGATGATGGTGCAAATGAGGAGTTGATTCTGGAGCCATGGCCAATTCCTACTTCTTTCAAGGAAGAGATTGACAAAATTCTCGATAGTTGTGTGGTTTGGAGTATCAAAAACAGGCAGTATGAAGAATACCTAGTGAAGTGGAAAGGATGACCAATATAAGACTCAATTTGGATATCCAAAATAGGAGTTACCCATTTGGGTTTTCCTCTACCAACTATAAAGTGATAGGGTCACATTTCAATCTACCCTAGGTGTCTAATGTAGGAGCATCTAGTGGTGTAAGGGCAATCCTACATTGCCCAAAAATATGCTTAAAGTTAGTTTCTATTTAAAGTTTTTTCATTTTAGGATACCCATTTGGGTCAAATAAAGATTCCAATTCTCATAGTTCCACTATTGGTTTTTCAAGTTAGAGTTTTTGAGTACCTTGGGATATGTGCCAATGTAAAAAATAGGTTATTTTGTAATTGAGCCATAATTATAATGATTGAGAGGGTGTATGTTGGAGGGATGATTATACTTGTAATTTAAAGTACTCTAAAAAAACAATTAGGTTAGAAGGCTTTACAGTTTGAAAGTTATATTAGTTTTAAGTTGCCTGGAGACCTCCTAAGAGCACTTCAAAATCAGATTTGAGGCACTAAATGACCTCATATAGGCCTAAATGTGGGGGAAAATAAAATGTGTTCCATAATACTATAGAGCGCTTCGAGATCTTTCTGAAAATGTAAACGGTTTGTCAATCAGAGTCCCAGATCAAAAGTTATGCCTCCTAGAAGTTGGACTACCATTCCTAGATTCTTCTAATTTTACACCAACTTTTGATGTATTTTCTAGAACCTTTTATTTTGGTAGTGGATTTTAGATGTCATATTTTAAAATGAATTCCTAACCCTAAACCTAATATAGGTACTTAAGTACATTTCTGGCATTGTAAATGCAATTTTTGGTGGAGTTTGAGTGAGGGTACTGGGAGGAGGATTTTTTTCACAATTAGACCACATTGTAGGCCCATAAGGCACATCTTTGAGTCTATTTAAATTGTAGTAAATGTAATGGCATATCACTTCTACTAATAATATTCCCCAATTCCTATTGTGTTCATTTGGTCTTGCATTGTACCCTCATCAAAACACAATGTTTTAAAACACCAACACCACCCAATGTCAGAGAAGCTCAACAAGAGAAACCAAATGGACCTTATTGGTGTGCTCAAGATTGAGGGATGTGGATGTTCTTTCCCCAAACACAACTATGGAATCCAAATATTGATATAATAAAGTGAAATATGTTAGAAATAAGAATTATTGGGGGGGAGGTGAATCAATAATTTATAAACTTTAGTCACCAATTGGATATTATTTAGTAATTTGAACCACACATAGGAAAGTAAACAAGTAATGCTAAATAGTAATAGTAACCATGCACAAAGATAACTCATAACACCATATTTTTTTAACTAGTGAAACCTTGGCCAAGGGAAAACCCTATTGTGGATGATACCCACTAGATAATATATTGATATAAGTTCCTTGTTAGAGTATGGACCTTGTTACAAGTCAATGAGAAAATTCAATATAGGGAGCCCCTTTTTAGAGATTTTGAATCCTTGTTAGGAGATTCCAACCCTGTTATGAGTTGTAGTGAAGTAGATGCACAAAGAGCTCATTGCCCAAATGTGAACTTCCAATTACAAGAAGAGCTCACTGCCCAAAAAAGTAATTAGTCTTCTAGATACATAGGTTCTATAACTTCTTTCTTGACTAATATTTGATTTGAGCTTGAACTCAGATCACAAAATTAGGTTCTCAAAACTTTGCATAGATCAACGCTTCACAAAAATTCACATATCACTTATCACAATTCAAAATGTACACTTCTTTTTGTAAGATGTCCTTTGCATAAATACCATGCCTTTTCACAAATTTATTCTAGGTCAGCTAATACCATAATATACTTTTCCAACTTAGATTAAACATCTAGGATGTTAGCTCTAATTGGTAAAATAATTATTTTCTAAACAAAATAATTCCTTTACCTTTAATTCCACTATTCTATTTTACTAGTAAAATGCAAATATCTCTTTTGTGTATAGTCTATACTAATGTCTGAGGTTATATACACCATCATAAAGATGTATACTATCTCCATATAACTCTACTAATCATAATATGATGTCAGTAACAAGTTACATACAAAACAATACACTAATAGAAACCAATTTCATACTTAAACAATTTTATGGGTACTAAAAGCTAAGTATCTTTATTTCCAAGCTTATCTACAAGAATTTACATCATGTGTTTCCATAAATGACAAAAATTACATCTTCATGAGCCAATTGATAACAATCTCTCCATTTGGCATTCATGGCAACAAAATAGGGAAAATTGGCTACGTAAAAAAAACTTGTCCAAAACATTACAATATCAATATATTAATCATCTTTTACAAATATCACACATGCTCCCCCTTTCGATATGATTTCATAACTTACCTTACTTAAAATTTTCTTATGAAAATCCTCCTCCTTTGACATCAATGACACAGGTTAGAATGTCAAAACTTGTCAAAATTGTTCTTTTGCTATCAAAAAATTCGTTCATCTGCCTTAAGCTAATTACATCTTCATGCAATCATCAAAACTTTCCTTGAAATTTTTTAAACCTTTTACCCATGTATCCTTGGTTGTTTCAATAGAAGTAAGAATTGCACATAGGGCATATGATGCAATCTAATCTCAACTACATTGAGATCAAAGCATAAGAAATCTAAATGCGTGTCTTTGGCTTTGACACATTCCTCCAACTGTCTCTCAATAGTTGTTATCTTTAGAGCAATAGAATCTTTGAATTATGATACACTCTTCAAAAAAAAAAAAATCTTAAGTTCTAGTTTCTTCATATTACTATGAATATCAACCACTTGTCCTCCAAAGTCATCAACTTTTTGGGAAGGTTATTGTATCTAGCTTGATAGAACTTCTAGCTCACTCAACTTTCCTTCAATATTACATCAAAATCCTTGGTCAACTTATGAGATAAAGTACACTTAATATACAATACCTTTCCATCTTTTTGACATCTTTGAAGTTCCAAATTCTCTTCTTGAGCTAGTGCTTTCTTCTCAATAAGTTTATCATAGATTTTTTGATTTACTGTACATTCAATATTCTCAAATTTTAGATTGTTGGCAATCATATATTTCATTTTAGAGATATCAATCTGATATTTCTCAATATCATTATATAAATCATAGAATTTGTTCATCTAAACAAGGTTCCCTTCATTTGCAATGGCTGAGTTGATCTTCTCAATCTTTGACTTCTAAGGTTTCCTTGCTTTTCTTGCTAACTATTTAGAAATAGTAACTCTTTCTGCCTATTTTACTTCCCATTCTTCTTCTTCTTCACTAGATTCCATAATTGTCAACAATGACTTCTATATTTTTTCTATCCAGTAGCGTTTTGCTTGACTCCTTTAGTTTTGGTAGTCACAACTTCAACTAATGTTTCAAATTTTCCCTTCGTCTCACTTGGTTGTTTAGCTAATATTGTAGCATATGGAATGCTCTATTTTGAAGGTTTATCTCCAATTGACACACTAGATGGTTTCCTAACTAATAGTGGTTTCATATACATTATTCCTTGTTTCATTGTATGCCTAACTACTTGTGACTCACTTTTTTTCATATTGGCCTTAGTTAGAGCTTTCTTCATTTTTGTATCAATCCTTTTGTAAGATGCTTTCTCTAAAGATGCTTGATAGGTTGATTGGGTAATCTCTTCATATGTCCCAAATCTATACTCAACTTGATCCTTTTTGGAGTTCAACAATAGATCAATATATTCAATTGCTACATCATCACTTAATTCATAACATAAGGGATGAAGAAATGTTTTTTGAGGTTCTAGTACTTGAATATAAGTTAAATTTGCATCAACCATAACACATATATCATATTTGAATATTTCTAAAATTATAGGTACAATTCTAAATCTTTGTTTAATCTCATTCTAAAATGTTTACACGATCAAATTGCCACTATCCATGATTTTATCTACTAGATGTCTTCTACATACATCTATAATATTTTCCACGATACATCTCTCACTACTCATATTCTTTGTAACTGATAAGTATGGAAATCTCTTAAGTACATGAAAGAATATATGATTGATCAATGACTAGAATCTAAACACACCATTCTTGGTTCTCTTGATTTTCTCTAAGTTTTCATGGTGTTGCACTCTCAGAATTTCACTTAGGTTAACTTGGTCTTTCTCAAATTTTTTTTTATAAGCTACATATATGAATCCTACTAATAATTCATGTAAATCTTAGAAATTTCACAAATAGAATAGGCAATGATTCTTCTTAGGAATCTTACACCATCTTGTTTAATGGTGCTAATCACCATGGCCTTCCCATTATAAGCTGCCTTTGTGTAGCTCTCAACCTTTTTCTTAACTAGTTTCTCACCTATAGGTATACTACCTTGTTTACTAAGACTAGTTACCTCATGAATAAGGTCAGTTGAAATGTCAACTACATTATCTTCCATCCATAATTTTTCATCATGAATTCTACTTAGTATAATCTATGTCCATTACTTAGTATCACATTCACAATAGAAATGATATATGACTAAGTCTAAATATTTCAAATGTCCAAATCTAGGCTTTAGAGACATATTATGGTTAAAGAGAACTTCCATATCTTTGTTCATATACTCACTCCCAATAGTTTCAAACTTTCTATTAAGATAATTTCCTATGTATTCCAAATACACTACATTGTTTGAAGTGATAGATAATGCTAAATTAGGGTTTCCTTCTACATGTTTCATGGAAACAACCTTCAATTTTAGTTTCTCCCCATTCTCAATATTATGAACTATTGACATATCCATGATTTTATCAAATATAAACTCAATCAAAGATATTCTACAGATAAATTTAAAAACACCTCTTTATGAAATAGGGTTTAGTTTGAAATAGCCTTGTCAAGTCACTTCTAAGTGCTTTATGCTTCTGATGTGAATGCAATGAAGTGGTAATAAAATCTATACTCAATTTTATTCATTCAATTCAAACTTGTATTAATTGCATACCTTGCAAAGGCAAAAAAAATTTGTCAATTACATTCCAAAATAAAATATCTAATCAAAATATTTTTTCGATCTTCAAATGCTACTTGAGGTTTACCATAGCTTCCTTGTATCATGATAATGCTCCAAGGAACTTTTCTCCATGAAATTCTCTGTAAAAACATAGTTTTCATCTTCTGCTATAGAATTAACTTTCTTTTTCATAACAATAACTCTTAATTCATTAATAAAAAGTTTTGATAAGCTCTAATTTGCAAGTGATCTTAGCTACAATCTAAACTTATCTCAATACACCTTTTCCCAACTTTGTTACCCATAGTTTGATCTCTACATGAAGTTTCAAATTTTGGTGCTAGGAATAAGCTTAATTTAGCTTGGTTGAATCAAACTCTATTATTGACTTTGGTTTCCTTGTCTCTACATCATCTAACTTTTCTTCAAAAATATTCAATCCATTCACAATTGCCTCATTAAGTTCTTCTTGAAGTTCACTAATTACATTTCTTTAATCTTCATTATCTTTGCTAGTTCCTGAGTTCCTTTCATTGTTCCTTCTATCATCTCTAATGTTTCATCCATCATTCCTTCTATTTCTAAAGTTTCTTCTATTGTTCCTTCTATCTCCAAAGTTTCTATCCATTCTATAATACTTTGTTATATGTCCAAAGTTTTTGCATAACTAACATATTGGGGTTCTACTTTTAGGATTGTGCTAATCAATAGGTGCATGACAATTTTGAGCTATGTGTCCAAAGTTATTACACTTATAACACACAATCTTCCTTCTTTCTCCTTTTTCATTTCTTTGAAGTAGGATACCTAACATAGTATGATCTGATGCATAGCAATACATTACAAAGTCCTTAAAATCTAGAGGAAAAAGAGTGGGTGCCTTTGTAATAGCTTTCTTTACCTCTTCGAATTCTTTAATTGTTGGGTCATCCCATTTGAAATTATACTTCTCACTTAAAGGATTTACCATGGGTTTTATGATTTCAGCAAAGTCAAGTACAAATTTTCCAAGAAAATTTATTTGGCTGAAGAAAGACCTTATATCATTATGGTTAATAGTTAGGCAAAGTTGTTGGATAGCTTCTACTCTCCCTAGGTCGATCTTGATCCCCTCCTTGGTAACTATATGTCTCAACCATTTTCCTTCTATTACAAAAAAAATTGATTTCTTGGGATTCAATGAGATGCCATGTTCTCTACACTTTTTGAGTATTTGCACAAATCTTTCAGATGCTTCTTTTTTCTCCTAGAAAATACAGTGATATCATCAAGATAAACTATGATGCACTTGTCTAAAAGATGTTTGAAAGTTGAGCTCATGGAATGTTGGAAAGTTGCACTCACATTTATCAAAGCAAAAGGCATTCTTTTATAAGAAAAGGTGCCTTAGAGAGTTGTAAACATAGTCTTATGTTGATCTTCTTCTGAAACCTCTATTGATTCTAACCTAAGAAACTATCAAGGAATGACATCATCTTTGAGCTAGCTATAGTTTGAAGAATCTAATCCATTATGGGTAGACTAAAGTTATCTTTTAGACTCACCTAATTCAGGTTCCTAAAGTTTACATAGCTTCTTATTTCTCCATTTCTTTTTCTCACATGTACTATGTTCACCACCTATGTGGAGTGATGTATGGGAAATATTTTACTAGCCTTAAGCATCCTATCAATTTCCTTGAATATTGCATCTAAAACCTTTGGGTTGTAGGTCCTTAACCTCTATCTAAAAGGAGAAGCATTTGGATTTAGGGTAATATGATCTTTGAATTGTCCTCTTTTGAATGTCTTCAAATCTTTATATGACCAGGCAAAAACATCAATATACTCTATCTGTAGTTTGATGAATCTTGTCTTTTCATCTATTTCAGAGTAGCTTACTATGTTTACCATCTTAGATTTATGATTATCTCCTAAGTTGACCTTATCATACTTGCCACTTTCAACCTTGTTGGGATTTTAACTTTGAGCTAGGAAAACATCTTTCCTATCGAAAAGTTTCTCAAGTTCAATTAGACCTTTGGGTATCACATTTCCTTTCAACTACATTATACCCTCTATTTTCCCATCTACTAAATCAGGACAAAATCTCCTACATTCTAATTTAGAACCTTCAAAATAGTTAATGGAAAAATTTTCCATACTTTGCAAGAAAGCATTAATATGTGTATCATCTTTAAATGCTTGCCAATAACTATTATTGTTTGGTACACTCAATCTATGAATGATCTCTATAGAATATTTATTAGTTACAAAATCAAGATGAGGAGTTAGTTGAGAAGTTGATACCACCAAGGAATCTGCTCTAGTATTTAGCGCTCTAGGAATTGATTCTATTGATAAAGCTTCAAAATCTTCAATTTCATCCCATTTAGAATTTTTGTAATGCTTCAATATTTCATTTTTCACTAAAAATAGATTCCTAACCTGGTTTACTATCAACTCTATATCACCTTTGGCCTTCAACAACTTAACATTCTTCTTTTCTGCCTCTTCTAGTCCCAGAAGTAAAGCTTCATATTCTATTATATTATTCATATTTTCAAAAGCTAACTTGAAAGAAGAGGGAAAAGTTTGACTTGTAGGAGATACCAACACAACACTAGCCCTAGACCAACTTGAGCAACAACTTCCATCAAATTCCAACATCCAAGGAAAATCCACCACCTTTGACTAAATACTCACTTCTTCATTTTTAGGCATAATCAAGTAATTAGCAAAATCAATTTCTAGATAAAGGATTTGAGACTTTGGGTCATCAAATGGGAAAACTATGTATTTAGACGTGGCCTCAGGAAGTAGGGTCACTTTTTCTTTCCCTATAGGTATAATGGATTGGGACCAATCCATTTTGACTTCTCTTCCCAAATCTTGGTAGAAAGTTTGACTAAGGAGCATGCCATAACTAGTAGGGATATCACCTACAAGGATAGTAAGCTTTATTCATTTTTTTAGGAAGGTTACTAAAGAAACTTGGGCATCTTTTATTTGACCTACTAAGGGTACCTACTTAGAATCTATTGAGTAACACTAGCCAAAAGTCTTAGTTAGGGGAAGATCAAGGGCTTTTGCTATTGTAGCTTGCATTATGTTATCGAAAGCACTAGATTCTATCATATAATTGCTTAATTTAAAACCACAGAGACAAAGGGATACATAAAATGGATCCAATTTTTCTTGACAGGAAAACTCTAGATTGACTTTATCAAGTTGGACCAAGTTTTTGTGGTGATTAGACCTTTTGAGTTTTGGTTTCTTCATTGAAAGAGGCTTGATTAGTTTATTTAGTAGATACATTGGGTGAGGGTTGGTGAACATATTCAATTAGCTTATTGAATTCACTAGGATTTATTCTCAAATATTCAAGAGGAGATATTTGAATTCTAGATGTTTTACAAAATTTAGTCTCACCTTCTCCTCTTATTTTAGAATCATTTGCTTTAGTTGGGCTTGTAGCATTTTTGGACTAAAAGTCAATTTTCTTTATCCTTTTCCCCCTCATGAGTACTGAACATGAAGCTTCTTCCAAAGTTAAAAGAATGTCACTACCTCTATTAGAGTTATATTTGTACTCAAGGTAGAAATTTATGGAGTCACTAGATCCTTTATAAGGTGCTTACTCTATTACTATGTTCACTAGTATTTCCTTTTTAGCTTCAAGTTGTTGATGTCTTACATTCTCAAGACATGTGGTCCTTTCGTGATCATTAGTGAGGTGAAAAACACACATGTTATTTTTTTTGGGAGGAGGCTCAATTCGTAATCTCTGTTGGCTAGGGGGTAAAGTGGACTATTTCTCTTGGGAAGCAACATTATGGTTAGGGTACTCTCTTGGGATATCTTGATAGGGAAATGAGGCTTTGGGAAGCTTCTTCTTTACTACTATAATATCATTGGTGACCTTTTGAACAAGTGTATCATTTGAAGAAGATGATATAGAGGCTTGAGAATTCAAGATTTGAACCTCCTTCTTCCATTTTCCTAATATAATGAGATCATCCTCTAATTCTATAGCAAGGACTTGGGACACTGCAAGCATTTGAGGATTGGCTCTTTTCAACAAGAAAACAGTATTTGGTGGCATGGCATTTAAAAAGAAACCTTTCTAATTTTCACTATTTGGTATACTAGCTGTAGGTATTTAATGCAATGCTTCATTGAATCAAGCTACAAACTCCCACATGGGTACATGTATCTCCTTTTTCATCTGATTAAACTACATGAGCAAAGAATTTTCATCTTTAGCTACTTTAAATCTAGCCTCAAGAGCATTTTTCATAGTATCCTAGGAAGTAATGGATGCATTGGGTAAATGATGAGACCAATTTGCTACTAAATTTGTCAAGGTTTGAATAAACAACCTTACAATAATGTCTTCTCTTGCTACACCCAAAACTCCACATGCTTTATTAAAATAATTCAAATGTTCTTCAAGTGACTTATTCCCATCTTTGTTGAATCTAGGGAAGATTTCTCATGCTCCTTTAGGTAATCTTCCCAAATTTCTTGCAAGTTGCATAGGTCCTATCACAACACTTTAGGGTTGATTGTGAGCCATTATTGGTAATCTATATTGATAGGGAGGATTGTGATAGCAGAAGGAATTAAGGTTCTAGGGATGATTAGGGATTGCAAAGAAGTAATAAGACTCCCACCTTTAGGAAGTGATGATGGTCTACTAGTAGTTCTGGCTTTGTTTCTTTTTAAATAAATATTAGATTTGAAGTCAATTCTAGCTAAAGCTCCAAAGTCTTCATCTACCAAGCCTAAAAATCTATCAGTTTGTGTATATCTTTTTACAGCTAGGATGACATTTCAACTTGACCTAATCAATTATTTGCATGAACAACTCTTTCCATCACAACTTCTTCTTATATTATTGGCAAACCCCTAATTAATTTAGCTATTTCTTCTTCTCTTTCTAGTACTAATTATACTTAGAGATATTGTTGGTTATTGACTTGGTTAACCTAGACACAAGCATTAAGTATAGAGACAATATCTTCTTGTGTATCTTGAAACCCTAGGTTAGGTTGTAGAATAGGCAACCAATTGTGATTAGGAAGCACCATTTCAAAAAACCATGAGAACTTGTTAGAACTTCAAAAAAAAAATTCTATCTTTCAAGTTCCCCCATAGAGTCACCAAAAAATGGTTAGAGAACAATTTTTCCCAAGATCTTTGACAATTTTGAACAGGGGAGAAAATTGTAAACTAACAAATTGAATTCCTACTTATTGATAAGGAATTCTCTACTTAATAAATTTTCTTTATATTATTCAAGGTGCAACTAATCTTCATAAAAGGATAATCATTTTTCCTCTATTGAGGGAAATATTCCCAATAAGTATTTTAGTGAAAATACTTAAAAGCTCAAAATCATCTCATAGACACAAGATAAATGTTAATACTGAAAAACCATTTGATTTTAAAAATATATATCACACACATGATTGAATGTTAAAATAAAGGATGGATGATAAAATAATATAGATTCAACCTCTCACAACATTCAAGATTTGAAAATAGATAATTCCAGAACACATAGCAAAATATAACTTCACCTCTATATATAACATACACTCTCAAGAATATATATTATCATAAAGTATACAATAATATCTACCTTAAGAAATTTCAATATATAAAATTATAGAATTTTATTTCAATTGTTGCTAACCCAGGAAATATTCTATTTCAAAAATTTAAAGTGCAGAGTATCAAAACAAAAGTATGTTTTCTTTAGTCTATAGAGAGATTAACCCTATATATATAGGGCTAGATAGTTAACCAAAATTACCCTGCTAGATGTAAATTGTCTATTATTCAACACAACTATGTTAACTAAAGCATAAAAAATAATAGGAAAATGAAAAACAACTACCCAATGAACGTGTGCCATGTCAGGAGGAACTATCTACACCAACCATAATCCTTGCGCCTTCCATGTTTTGTATGCAGTGGAAAATATGAAAATAACTTACTGGTGAGGTAAGCCGATGTATGAAATCCTTTGCTTCCATATCTCCTTTTCCCCAAATGTTTAAAGTTTATAATCAACATAGCTTTGATATTGGAAACATTTGAAAAATCTTGTCTACATGGTGACTTCTTTTCCTAGACTTCTTGGAATTTCTTTTGGACTTCATTTATCAATTCTTCTACTGGGTTATAAAGTCGCTTTCCTTTCCTGCGCAATGTTTGTTGAAACACTTCAAATTACCTTGATTTATCTCATCGACATGCCTAAGACCATCCAAGATTTCTTTGATTTTAGTTACTACTTGGACCAATGAGTCATTTCTCCATTTGATGCAATCTTTAATCACATGTAAGGTTTTATCATCTAGACTAGCTGCAAGGCATTCAACTTGGAGCTTTTGCAATCCAAATCCTTGAATTTCCTCAATCCAAAGCACCAATGTTACCCAATTATTTCTTTCTTTTTCAAAGCCTTCATTATTAGAATCCACATTCTTGATAATGACAATAGTTTCTTTTGAAGCTTTATCCAATAGTTTGATCTGTTTCTCGATTTCCTTTAGGAAAAAATTGCAACCACTCTTTAGACATTCTTACAATAGCTTTTCATTTCTAAAAATTATCTAAGAATTTTTGGTTGGTTGAAGAGGACACATCTACCATTGTTGATATCTCATTTAGAGGTTTGTGTTCTAGATGAAGGATAGTGTTGATGTACTGTGCCTTTCTATTCATTGCTTGTTTCATATCCTTCTTGTCTTGAGCATCTTTCCAAACTCTATTTGCATTCTTTTTGTTTGAAGCTTAAAAAATTTTCATATTGACCATAAGAATCCCCTTTCCAAGATCAATTCTTGATACCTAATAATCCTGAGGAGTGAGGTCCCCATGTGAACTGCCTTCTAGTGGCTTGGCTATTTCAACTATCTAATGTCCTAAATCTTTATCAAACTTCATCTTGGACTTAATTTTAGGCTTTGTAGTTTTTGAAGACTTTCCCAGGAACTTGCTAACTAGTTCATCGATAGGCATGGATAATGGTACCAAAATCCTTTTCTTCTTAATAGATGTTTCTAGCCACTTGGGAGTAATAGGTTCTTTACCTATCATGGAGGAAACTTTAGTTAAGGTGAGGGTGCCAAATTGAGTACTAGTGCTTTCAAGAGACTTCTAAGGATCTAGAGTATTATCAGCCATGGGAGGAATAAGAGACTGCTCTAAACTTGTCTTTGTTTAATCAAGATCTTTATCAACTTTGATTATCCCCTTTTCTTTTCTTGGTTTTGCTTTCTTAGTGCTGGAGCAAGTTACCCTTCTGAACTTTGGAAAATCCTCATGAACTTGAAGTTGAAGTCTCTATAGAGTTACTTCAAGTTTAGTTTCAGCTTTAACTTTAAGAGAACCTAAAATAGGGTCAGCAATATCAAGGTTAGAGATGGCCCTTGTAATTGGTTGTGCCCTTTTGTGTTTGGCTATTGAGTATTTCTCTAGGACTCTAGGGGTAGTTGATTCAACATTATTTGACTTCAACCACTTCTTAGTTCTCTTTAACACTTCTGAAGTATGGGAAAATAGGTCATCTTCTTCCCTTCTAGTCAGTCAAGTTCAGGGACGGGTATGCATTCAATATGACCAACATAAAATGGGTCAATCACGTCCTAAACTTCATCTTCTATTATCCTGTGGGTATTGAGATTCACCTTAAACATATTAATCTGGTTGACTATCAATTTGGACAATTGGCCCAATAATCTTCCAAATGTGGAACATGGACTAATGAGGATGCATGCCTTAAATTATCCTTAGCAAAACCTGTATAGTCAAATTCTTCTCTAGGAGCATATGGCTTGAGGTAGGAACGTGAATGCAATTTTTGCTAACATAGCTTGTTTGAAGTTTGAACATCTGTAATGACCAATTTTAATGGGAAATAAGAAAGAGGCTGACTTCTTTGTACTTTTAGGAGACTCAAACATAGAAATGAACTTCCTACATACCTCAGATAAGACAATATTGTCTAAACAATAGCGTGACAACTTGAGAGGTTCACCAAAAAAACCTTCAGTTCTAAGAAACATAGATTTAGGTAATTGAATATAGAAATAGCCATAAATTTTGATAACTTGCATTGATTTTTTAGATAATCTATGATTTTCATGTTCTTGGAGCTCAAATACTAACCTCCCAAAGAAGACATCATTAAACCTCCTAAATTCCTTGCAAGATTCAGTTGCTTGAAGGTCTTTGTAGTATTGGTAGATGGTCATCTCTTTAGTCTAGGGAATATGTGGAAGTCCCTCCCATTCCTTGGATGTCACTAAAATATAGATTAAGAAAGAATAAAAAAGGAATGAGCTAAAACTACTCACTTCTATAAAGCCCCTATGTAGATTTTCAGCTATTAAATCTACCCATTTAATGAATTTTCCCCCTTCAACAATTTTTTGAATAAAAAGGTACATCCAACTCTCCCAATGGAAGGTATGATGATTTCCCTTGACTCTATTTCAAAGTAACACAATATCTGCAATCTCCCTAATGAAATGTTCAATTATCAAGGGCTTAGGCAATCTTGAACCTCCTTTAGCCAGCTTCAAAAGTTAGGTTTGAGCCACAATGGAATCGTAATTTTTCTTTCTACCACAATATATGTGCTCAGATTCCTCAAAGGTCTAAGGCTCATAAGGTTCTTTATGGGGGATTCTTAGAGCTAAACTAACACTTGTCCTATTTATTTTAACCAACATATCTCCTAAAACTTTCTTTATACACTATTGTTAGGGTCATAGTGATTTGCACACTCAACTACAAGTTCTAGACATTCTATAGCTAGTGGGAAAATGGTAGCTTCTAGTAACCCACTATTGGCTAATTTTTGATATATGGGACTAGATTGAATATCCCTCACCCACTCAATTATATCAGCTAGGTTTTTTTTTACTAGGAAAGTATCCCAAATTTTGGGTAGGGAACTCAAAAGAAAAGATTTTTCAAGCTTAGGCATTTTGGGGTAGAAAAGCATTATGGTTTAATTTGAAAGATGTAGATTTATAGAATTAAACCAAAACACTTCAAACAAAAACTAGGCATAGAATTGATAGAGTAGGAGATAATGCACTTACAATTTGTGGTAGAGTTCAAACTTCCACTTTCCTTGCTTACCAATTGGTGCCAAGAGCTCAACAATAGTTAAACAAGTAATTAATTAGGGCATAAGGTAATTATAGGAAGCGATTTCTTGAAAATCCTAGGCTAGATATGAATGGAAAAAATATTTATTACAATAGTGTCACTTGTACTTTGATAAGACTTGCAAGGTCATTTGCAGTTAATACCCATTAAATAGGCTTATAGCTCAACCTTTCATGATGTCACAAAATTCATGTGCCACCTTTTTCCATAAAAGTAATTGTACTTTAGCATGATTTTTCATAATTATCATAATTATTACCCTTCACATCTCTGAGATCACCATGAGTTGGGACCCATTTCTTTGTCTTGTAAAAATGAGTTCATAATCTCTTACTGTACATCCTACCAGAAAAAAAAGTAAATGTCAAAAAATATCGAAGTCAAGGTTGAAGTAATAGTTTGAATCAACTCCCACTTCAACTTCAGCTTCAATTTCAAGAATATGAACCTAGGCTAATAGGAAGGTAGTTTTTTGAAATGACGAGAGGTAAGTGAAGCCAAAATTAAAGTTGAAGTAAGTCAGACTTCAAGTTACAAAAAGACTCTTGGTCAATAATATTGCACATTGAGAAAAATGTAGGGTAACAATACCCACTAGATTATGTATTAGGAGTAACTATGCTTCATTAGATGGCTATGAAAGCAACCATTCTTGAGAGCACTCAAAGGATATGAAGATGGATGTAAGAAAGTAAAATAAGCTACCAATACAAATAAATGAATCTAAATTAACTAATAAATTTTATCACAATTCATGAAAACCTCTAAAAATATCAAATACTAAACTATCATGATAACAATGCAATGGAGGAGATGGGAAATGCTTGAGACAAGGACTATGTTTATAGGATTGAAAGAGGAGTTGAGGAGGTGAAATCTATGTGGCATCCAAATAGGTGCCACAAGGGAGACACATGGGCTAAAATAAAATCAATAAAAATGGAAAAAATATCCTTTAAGGTTCAAGTGGCTCAAGGTGTGTTCACACATGTGTGAGCAACCTTAGGGAAAGGAGTGGGGGACAATGGTCTAAGAATGCTTTGTGGAAAAGTTAATGAAAGGTGAGCTCCTAGGGATTGAGTTGCTCACACATGTGTGAGGAACCACTTAGGGGATAAAAAGGGATAATTAGGAAAAATAAGTGTGATTACCTAGTGGGTAGGCTTAGAAGGATGAGAGTGATGAGTGGTAGGCTAGGCTTTTGGTAGGATTTAAGATTAAATTAAATAAGATTTTATTTAATAGAGATTTTATAGAATTTAATAAAGTGGATGGATTTAAAGAAATTATTTTTATTTGAAAGGGGAATTTATGTATTACAATGTATTAAATAAATATGGGTAAGTACACCAAGATGGTGTACAAAAAGTAGGATCTAAGTGGACAACTTTTTTCTAAAATTAGGTAAACTTGATCTTGGAAGACACATTTAAGGGTCATGCACTCAAAATAAGAAAATGTGTAAAATACAAAAATTGAAGTATTATGTATCTAGTTTCTAAATGTTTTGAAAAAATTAATAAGATTAATAGGGGCAAAATCCATGTGCACAAAAAGATGTTCCTATTTTTTCCTCAAAAAACATAACATAGTTATGCCTGTGCAATCAACAAAACATATAGTTATATTTAGTATTTCAAAAAAAAAATTTAGTAGAATGAAAGGTAAGATTCAGATCTAAAAGTTGTGTCATTTTTCATAATTTTTTGAGGAGTATTTTATTTTCTATGTTTTTTTGTAGTGACTTCATCTTGAAATTCTGGTACTGGTTTGTGTGTTTGGTATAACTTGCATCAAGATAATCTAAAATCACCACTATCTTTTAGAAGTGTATAGAATCAAGTGTAGAGATATAATATTTGATTTAATTTCCATCTAGTTAAGTAGATCAAAAGTTATTAAGAAAATGGCATACATATGTCTGAAAGGATTATAAGGACACTGGCATAGAAAATAAACTTCACAATGCTAATTGGTGCAGGACCACCTATTCATTGGATGTTTCATGGATAAAATCATATTTTAAATTATCTTGAATATGGTTTTAATGTTATGTAAGGAACTAAATACCATTTGGGGTTCATTCAAATTATTTTGTAAGGCTATAAAAACCATTAAAAGCATAGTGACTTACAAGGTCTTGAAAAAGTCAAGTGTGATAAAACCACTCAAATACATCAAAGTAGAATGGAGTATTAAATTTATTTTAATAATATTTCAAGGGTTTATGAAAATTTTTAAGTAATTTAGATAATTATTGTAAAAGTTGTTCAAAAGTTGCCAAAATTATTATGGCAATTTTTACAACTAATTGGTATCAGAGCCATTAAGAACCTATTGAGGCAACAAGATGTCTGAAGCTAAAGAAAGAGAGAGGGAGATACCTCTTAGGATCACAAATGTGGAGTTGGCCAAATCTTGATTCAAAGTAGCACAACAAAAGTGTTTTTATGTTGAACTATTTTTAGAGATAAATGATGATAATGAAAAAATAGTAGAGAGTGATCATATTTATGATGAGAATGATGGTAAAAGAGAAGAGTTTCCAAGAATATTGGAGAAGAAAGATGTAAATTTTGTGATTGATTTTGATACTAATAAATTTACTTTTGCCCATGATTTTTTTGTTATCCTCATTTCAATGTAGGTGATGAAGAAATCATATTGGAGAGGACATAAATTTGTTCTTTACAAGTTTGTATTCTCAAGAAAAAGGATTGAAAGACCAAAAGTGAAGATGAAGAGATCTTTCAAAACCCCATTTCCAAGAGGACTTGGAAAAATTTCAAAGTTGGGGAGTATGGTGTAGGACCACCTATTCATTGGATATTTCATGGATAAAATCATATTTTACATTATCTTTAGTATGGTTTTAATGTTATGTAAGGAACCAAATACCATTTGGGGTTCATTCAAATTATTTTGTAAGGCTATAAAAGCCATTAAAAGAATAGTGACTTATAGGGTCTTCAAAAAGTCAAGTGTGATAAAACCACTCAAATACTTCAAAGTAGAGTGGAAAGGGTTTAATATGAGTATTAAATTCATTTTAATCATATTTCAAGGGTTTATGGAAATCTTTAAGTAATTTGGACAATTATTGTAAAATTTGTTCAAAAGTTGCCAAAATTGTAATGACAACTTTTGCAACTACTTGGTATCAAAGCCACTAAGAACCTGTTGAGGCAACAAGATGTTTGAAATTGAAGAAGGAGAGAGGGAGATACCTCTTAGGATCACAAATGTGGAGTTGGCCAAATCTTGATTCAAAGTAGCACAACAAAAATGTGCTTTGTGGGCCTTCCAAAAAACTCTAAAATTATAGGTATGGATTCACATTTATAATTTTTTTCCAACCATTAAAATGAATGCAAGAATGTTGCATCTTTTAATAACAATTTCTCAACTAGGGTAGAATTTAAAACCCTTAATCAATCATTAATAACTTCCATAAATGAAATAATGAAATCAATCATTTTTTTGAGACAAAATAATAGCGAGTTAAAAACAATTTCTCCAAGTTATAGCCAAATCCAAGAAAGGAAATAAAAGTTATTGCAATTTCATCAAAATTGTTCATATTATGACAGAATCTGACTAGTCCTCACCAAAATGGCCATAACTTCTTCTAAACATAACAAAAATCATCCAAAAAAAAACCAAATCAAATTTAACTAATATAAATTTATGAAAATATAAGTCTCAGGTCTGTATCATTCATAATGAGTTCGAACCAATTAAAACATCAAATAGATTGTAGGAAAAAGTAACTAGAAAACTAAAATATACAACATCAAAATACGTTTTCTTCCATTCCAAATCCTTCCTCTTCAATTACAATTTTATGTTTTGGAGATAAAATATATATAATTTGGAATCAAATTAAACTCTCCAACCAACCTAAAACTACCCATTAACATATTTAAACCAACTTTTAAAAAGTTGTCACCAAGTTGTAAAAGTTGTCATTACAATTTTGGCAACTTTTGAACAACTTTTACAATAATTATCCAAATTACTTAAAAATTTCCATAAAACCTTGAAATATGATTAAAATAAATTTAATACTCATATTAAACCCTTTCCACTCTACTTTTATGTATTTGTGTGGTTTTATCACACTTGACTTTTTCAAGACCTTGTAATCACTATGCTTTTAAAGGCTTTTATAGCCTTACAAAATAATTTGAATGAACCCCAAATGGTACTTAGTTCTTTATGTAACATTAAAACCATATTAAAGATAATTTAAAATATCATTTTATCCATGAAACATCCAATAAATAGGTGGTCTTGCACCATACTCCTCAACTTTGAAATTTTTCCAAGTCCTCTTGGAAATGGGGTTTCAAAAGATCTCTTCATCTTCACTTTTGGTCTTTCAATCCTTTTGCTTGAGAATATGAACTTGTAAAGAAAAAATTTATGTCCTCTCCAATATGATTTCTTCATCGCCTACATTGAAATGAGCATTAGAAAAAAATTATGGGAAAAAATAAATTGATTACTATCAAAATCAAACACAAAATTTGCATATTTCTTCTCCAATATTCTTGGAAAGTCTTCTCTTTTCCCATCATTCTCATCATAAATCTGATCACTCTCAACTATTTTTTCATTATCATTCTTTATCTCTAAAAATACTTCAACATAATCATTTTCAGCATAACTCACTATTATTGAGTCTCACAAAAAGGATTGGTTTCATTCTTTCATTTATGAAAGTTATTAACGACTGATTAAGGGTTTTACATTCTTCTCTTGTTGAAAAATTGTTGTTAAAAGATGCAACATTCTTGCATTAATTTGAATGGTTGGAAAAGATTATAAATGTGAATCCATACCTATAAGTTAAAAGTTTTGTGGAAGGCTCGTACAGAACACTTTTGTTGTATGGTCCAGGACCACCTATTCATTAGATATTTCATGGATAAAATCATATTTTACATTATCTTTAATATGATTTTAATGTTATGTAAGGAACTAAATACCATTTGGGGTTCAGTCAAATTATTTTTTAAGGCTATAAAATCCATTTGTAATAAGGTGTCAAAGTTGTCCGAGGAGGTCTTAATATGATCAATAATGTCAAAATGGTCATTTAATATGTGAATGGAACTATATGTATCCATATAAAGTCATTTAAGTCATAGGTGTGCTCTAGTTTGGGCTTATACAAAAATTGTAAAAGAAAATTTTCAATTTGGGGAGTATGGTGTAGAAGCATGTAATGTACAAGAAATGAGGAGGTTAATATTTCTAAGATATTTGAATTCATTTGAGTCCTTTGAGTCAATATGTAAAGGCTAGAAAAACCATTTGTAATAAGGTGTCAAAGTTGTCCGAGGAGGTCTTAATATGATCAATAATGTAAAAATAGTTATTTAATACATGAATGGAACTATATGTATCCATATAAAGTCATTTGAGTCATAGGTTTGATCTAGTTCGGGCTTATACAAAAATTGTAATAGAAAAATGCATAAAGTGCACAAAAGGTTGTGAAAACAAATGCATAATGTTGTAAAGGGCTAAAAGAATTTAATAAGTTGGATTGAAAAGTGGTTGGAAAGTTGTGAACTGTCAAAACCAATATAAAAACATTGTAATGGTAATTCAAAGGTAGAGAGAGATAAGGATGATATCAATTTTGAAAATTTGAGTATACAAAACTTGTTATTTTGATTAGTTTCTTGCATTTAGTCTCTATTTGTAGGTCTTATACAGCCATGTACAGCATGGAAACTCTATAAATTACAAATTAATATATAGAGAAATAAATTCTCTTTCTCATGCCTTTGGTTTGGATTAATTTCAGTAAGTTTTGAAAAAGTTATGCAAGTTTTGGAAAAAGTTGTTATTTTCAGATTTAAGGATGCTCGACTACAGTCAGATTGAAATGTTTGATACAGGAAGATTATGATGAATCTAGAACTAAATATATATGAATTGGAAATATATATGAATTAGGTTTCATTTCCAGTTGGTTTGGGTCTTTTAGATTCATATTTGTAAAAGTTATGTGTATTTGAGTGAAAACTGGTTTTTACAGATCTCTATTGGAGTTACAGTCAAATATATATTATTGTAGAATGATTTGTGAATTGAAAAAATTGATGGCTTATATTTTAGGAAACTAAATTTATAAAATATTTATTGGAAATTGTTTTGGTATGATTTGGACATGTATTGAAAAGGTTATTTGATGCCTTAGGTAGGGTTATTGGTTTTACTTCTAGTTTTTGACAGAAAATATGGATCTTGGTAGAGAGACCATAACTTCTAATTTGTTTATTTTATTAGAATCATCTTGGGATATATTTGAGAAATATTAATTTTATATAATTTATCAAAAGGGTTTTGAAAGAAAATCTCATATTTGAAATTTATGAGTAATTTATTTGGATATAGAAATCAAATTGTGTGGATGGGAATATTGACTTTCTTTCCTAAATGTAAGGGTTCTCTACTAAAGCATTTGAAGTGTACTTAGTTCCTTAAGGGTATTCCAGCCTACTTTGAAGCCTTTGAGTTGAACTAGGGTTCCTTGAAGGTAAATATAGAGGGCTCTGCATCACTAATCTTGTCCTATTTTTTTAAAAAAATATGGTTAGAAAGGTGAGAAAATTTGTGAGATTATGGTAGCAATTTTAGAGATAACCACTTCACCATTTGTAAATTGGTTGAAGTCTAATGAGAATTGATCTTAGAAGTTGAAAAAATGTATAAAACAATGAAAAATGGAGGGAAAATGTCAACCTAAGACTTTAGGTAGTTAAAAGGGCATATTACCAAGTTTTAATACAATCATGGTTTTCTATTAAAAAAATGTGACCGCATTATTCTTTGTATGACTACACTATCATACTAGACATAACATGATCACATTATGTCTAATAGACATAACATGATTGTGTTATGTCCATGTAAAAGTATGGTCAATTGTCTAGAGGCCTAATAGGCCTAATTAGGCCCAATTACTGAAGCAATTTGCTAAAAATAGATTATTTTCATCAAATTAACAATTGGAGGGATGACACATAGTGGGTTTTGTACAAAGAAAGAGTGTGGTGGAGTGACAATGCACAATGGGTTTTATACAAAGATTCAAATGCCAATTCTATCAAGGAAAGTTTAGCTTATGGAACTTAGATTGTGGGTCTTGGAATCATTTAGTTTTTTGTTCATCCAAATGCAAACCTTACAAGGCATACCTAATTATAATGCAACAATACATTGTAAGGTCAGGATATATGAGAGAGATTTTTGTGGTTGAACTAGAAGATAAATCATCTTTTGAAGAAATGACTAAGAATTCTTGTGAAAGATACAAGGTATGTTGATTCATTTCACTAAACTTTCTCTTTGATTTTTATTATGTGGAAAAATTTAGTGATGGGTTTTTGTGTTACTATCAAGAATAGGAAGAAGAAGAGTTTAAAATTAAGAAAAAGGTGCATTACCATGATAAACAAGGAAACACAAAACAACATTCTTCTTAAATGGCCTAAAAAATTATTGGAGTTCTTTATAAGATGAAAGAAAAATTGATAATCAACATTGATTTCCAATTTAGTGTAGATATTGAGACAATGAAATATATTGATAAGCACTATGATGATCGTAGGTGTTATCTTCATTAGAATTTATCAATGATATACTATTAGTTGGAGGTGTCATATTCATCACAAGCTCTCCATGATAGTCCAATAGTTGCAAGTTCCATCTTCATCAAAAGTTTTCCATGATAGTCTAGTAGTTGTAGGTGTCATATTCATCACAAGTTTTCTAAGTATATGTGCATTGAAGACCTTCTGTCACTACTTGAGATACTAGATGATGATGATGATGATTCATCATCTAACGTGGGCTCACATGCATATCATGTGTTGAGTGCAAGCAAGGTGAATTTTGACTAGGTCTTCCCAATCTCAACAATCTTAGGAATCATCAAATCCTATCACTATGCCACCACCACTAGATTTAGAAGGCATGCAAATGCAACCATAATTATCATATATAGTACACTTAATTTCATATGTTTCAATTTTTTTTCACTTGTAAACATGATCTTGTTTCCATTGTAATAATTGTTTGTATAAGTATTTGGGTTTAATTATGTAATTCTGACTTTACATGTTAATGGTGTATGTAGTAGGGGTTAAATACTATTATTTATGAGAAATAAATATTTCTTTTGGATTTCTCATGAATCTTTTGTACAACCATTGAATCCTAATTCATAAAAATCTTCAAAGTGGAAAGAGAAAGATCAATTAAAAATTGGTAGAAATGGAAAAAGGTATCAAGTAAAGATAAAAATGAAAAATTTAAATCAAGTGAAGTATGATATGGTTTCTAACAACTGTTGTGGTTTCACAATGCACACCCCATTTTTCCTAGAAATGGGGACCCCCTAGTATATATTTTTTGGCTTTTTAGATCCCTAGTCTAGGGTCTAAGTCCTTTTCTAGTGTTTTTGGTCAGATCCTAGTCCTAGTTCGAAAAACCCAAAGTCTTAATTTCATCATCAAAGGAGATAAGTATTTTTCCAAAGAAAAAAGGCACACTAGCAAAGCTACCTAGGTGCACTAATGCACCAAAACACATAAAAGGGCACTCATTATAGGTAAGTTCCTAGCAACAGAGATGTGCACCCTCTCACTCCCCCACTTTTTATTCTTGCTTCCTCTAGCTCTCCTTGTTGCATCATTGTACCAAAAGAGGTGCATACCACCCCATCTTCACCTCCCCTACCTGCACTCAAGCAATGGAACAATGTTAAAACTTTGAGTTAAGATGTGCAATAGTGCACATAATGAGGTGTGCCTACTATGCACTTTAGTATTCATTATTTTGGTTTAAATGTGCTTAAGTCAACATAGGGTGCACATCAATGCAAACCATGAGGTGCACTGTTGCACACCCATATGTTTAAATTTGATGAAAGGTGCACTAGGAACACCTATCAGTTGCATCCTTTTTTTGCATTATAGGGGTAAGATTAGGTTTTTAAGGTGTTCTTGCCACTTAGGGTTTTTGGGTTGTTTCTTATTGTTATTAGGATTTTTCTTATTGACTATTTTCAACTCTTTGGATTAATGTTTGCATTTTTGTGCAAATAAAAGGGCATCCTCAACTTGTTTGGCTTATAACTTTTGATGTAGAGCTCAGAATTCAAAATTGTTTACACCATTGAAAAGAGGAACTGAAGATCTGACTTTAGTCTCTAAAACAATGAGCCTTTGGTTACCCAATTTTAGGGATTGATGAAAGTTTTAACCTGATATTTTGAGCAGAAGATCTCTAAAAAAGCCAGTTAAAAGGACATAGAAAAACTAGCAAAAAAGTATGAATTTTTTTCAAACATTTGATCATTTTGGATAATCCAGATCACTTGGTGTTTGATTGCAAAGGATCGAGTAGTTGGAGAGAAGAAAGAATCAAGCAATTTACATACATAGAGGTCAGATACATGAACTAGAATAGGTTCTTCATCTTATGCAACCATTACTGGCAAGATTCAACTTATGTACCTTGGGATTTTAGAAGTAGAAGAAGTTTAGGTCTATGAAATTTTTTGGCTATAAAGAGGGTATAAATCATCAAAAGGATCAAAATAAGTACACAAAAGTGATCTAGAACCCCATTTGAGAAAAACCCAAAAACCATTTTCAAAACCAAAAGCTTTGATTTTTTGGCAATTTGAGCCCGTGTACAAATTTCATCAAGGTGCACAGGTATGTAGGTGCACATTTTCATAAGTATTTTGAAATTTTTTGAAGAGGTATTTAGGTGTGTAGGTGCATAGGTGCAATTTTTGAAATAATTCCTTTGAGGTGCGTAGGTGCGGTTTTCCAGAGTTGCGCTAACAATTAATCACTAGTTCCAAAAATATAGCTTTGCATGCATCAAAAACACATTCTGACAATAATTTAATTTTGAAAGATGCCCAGTGAAGGATTAGCTTTTATTTTTGACACTTCTAGACACTTCTACATCGATTGAAGGCTTTCTTATTCTTTTTTCTCTCATAAATTCTTTGTTCTATGACATGTAAAGGCTCATGCATCCAATTATTGAATATAAAATGGATGGGGTCCTACTTAGCACTACTTAGATTGTTAGTTTGTATATAATTAGTTTGTTTTATTAAATTAAAAGTATTTTATTGCATGAAGATGTCTCTCACTCTCAACACAAATTGAGGAGATGATTTCTTATAAATACTCCATTATAATATGTAATCAAGGCCACCATTATTTTGCAATAAAATTATGATTTTGGTGCTAGAATTTGGAGTGTAGTTATTCTTGCCTAAATGTGTCCTTGTTTTGAAACTTTATGTTCATGGAATTGTGATTGAGCCAAAAGTTTATTGCTTTTTTTCTCGTTGTGTGATTTATTAATTTTGGTGTTTGCTATAGTTTAACAAATTTCATTGATGTATCTAGCTCGAGAAGAAATCATCGAATTGTGTCTGCATAATTCTTTGTCTCACATGAGAACACTTTCCATGGCCTTGCAATTTGATGATGAGTGAAACATCATACAATTACTAAGTTTCTCACCAATGATTACATCAGTGGAATCAAGGAAGCACTGCTCCTTCTTTCATTGGTTACCTACTGATTTCTTTGAAAGCTTAACTCACAAACATGTTGTTTCCATAGCTTACATCCATTAGGATTTTATTTTCATGTTATTTACTTTAAATTTCTTGTTATTTTCTTTATTAACTCCCTTGTTAGAATAGGACTTCATACTAATTGCATTGTTAAATTGCATTCATAAAAAATAGAAAATACTAAAACATAGTTCTCTTTTGTGGTTAATTTTGAAACTCAAATTGGTTTGAACCAGCAAAGGCCTCCTCATAAAAAAAAACATTTATCTTCAATTGAGCAGATTCTAGGAGGTTGCAAGATCACTCAAAACCTTGGAGTTGATCCCAGATTAACTTTTCAAGAGAAGAGTTTGAAAGGATTCTTGCCATTAAGCATCATGCAAAATGATAGCTCAATAACACCTAGAATGCCTTATTTGTTATCATTCCTCCTATATGTTTTTATAAGATAATTTTAAGTTATGTTTTAGTACATACTTTTTTTTCAAGGTATTTGTAGAGCTTATCATTGATCTTTAGATTTCTATTTTCATGTAGGTACTATAAAAGGAAAAGGATGTCTAGTTGGGAAAATCTTCAAAACCAACATAACATCAATTGAGATGAGATATCTAAGATTATTGTAGATCCAATGGATGTATATCCTCTATCAGCAAATATAAGTTCTTGTAGAGACTTGTTGTCTGTAATGTATTGAAAGGGGTCATGAGGAGTCCTAGTGTGTTGAAAGAGATATTAGGCCCCCTTAAGATCCCATATGATCTCTTTAAAAAAAAATTGAGCACATGTGTACTGAAGATATTCTATCACTACTTGAGCTACTAGTAGATGGTGAGTATTCATAATCATCATCATCATTATCATCATCATCATTGTTATCATCATTCTTATCATCATCATCGTCATCATCATCATCATCATTGTCATCATCATCATCATCATCATCATCATCATCATCATCATCATTATCATCATTATCATCATCATCATCATCATTATCTGAATCTAACATCAAAATCCATATTCAACACAATTTGGTCACCAAATAGGTTTGTATGCTACTTCTATTATGGGATATTTTCTTTCTTTTTTATGAAGTTGGGTGATGCTTGGAATCCATATTGCATAAATTACCACATGTATTAGGTATCTGCCACTACTTGAGCTACCCGTAGATAATGAGTATTCATCATCATCATCTGACATAGGCTCACGTTAATATCATGTGTTATGTACAATTAAGGTGAATGTTAACTAGTGTATCATCTTAAAATGGAAGCACTTCCATGTTAAGAGTATTTAGCCCTCTAAGTAAGTGGTTTGGGGCCATGTCAAGTGCCTTGAATGGGTCTTTACATGGATATGATTATTTTCCCCTATTCTATTTCTCTCTCTCTATTTTTAGCCTATTTTTGATAAATTGCTTTGTGAAACTAAGGACTTTAGCATCTGGGTCAAGGACAACCATTATTCCATGAAATGAAGTTCTATCAAGTAATCAAGTGTTCAAGAATCCAATTGATCAAGGAGATCCATTGCTAGCCATTGAAGGATTCATTCTTTATTGAGCCCTCTTGTTGAATATTTCATCCACATCTATTATTTGACACATCGTACATACATTCTACATACATTTGAAGCATCTATACTTGTGGATTCAAAGATTCAAATCCTCCACATAGATTTCTACATAAACAAGGTGAATAGTTCCATTTAATTTGTTTATACATATGTATTGTTTTAATTATATTTCAAGGTTAATTTCAAACTGGGGTTTGACTGAGGAAAACTCCCATCGAACAAACAAAACCATGTTTCTTGCATATACAAGTGTGGAACAATGAATCAAATTGAAAGATCCAATAATAGAAATTTCATTGGAGTAGTGTAGATCAAGGTCAACATTTCATGGTACAATTGTGCTCGAGGGTAAGATTGTGCCCTGCCAATAGGGTCAAGGTTGATCCCCCTTCAAAAAGACAAAATATTTTTGGGGTTTCTCCATCTCAACATTTTTAGTCCAAAATAGGGTGCAAATTTTCCAAAAAATTCATAAAGATATTAGAAATTAGTATTTTCTAGATTCAAGTTTGGTTTTTAATCTTTTATCTATTTCAAGATTTAAGCATGTACTCTCCCATAATAGAAATATAACACATAACCCCCTCTTTCTCCCTATTTTTCATCACTTGATCCATATATTCAGTGAACACCTTCTTGTGTTTAATCAATTTGGATCATTCCTTTTAAAAATTAGGGTTGTGAAGAGGGTTTCCATTTGCTTTCTATTCATTTCGATAAACCTGACAAGATTACCCTCTTTTCTTTTATGGAATTAGATGCCCCATTGTTCTTTGTGGTGTTATATTTCTTTTCATTCCATTAGGTCTTTTCTTTCATTAAATTATATTAAGTTTTCTCTTTCATTTTGAATTCCAAAATACAAAAAAATTGCAAAATCTCTCTCAAAATTAAAAAATATTGTTGGTTTATAGTTTAGTTCATCTTGTTGGCATTGGTTTATGAACATTATTACTTCTAGTCCTACTTCTAATCTTAGGGTTAGATGTAGTTGTAGACTTATGGGAACCTTTGAGCCTAAGTCTTCTTCTCCTTCCTAAGGATTCTAGATGAAACTTTGATTCTTCCTAATCTCAATCCTCTTATGGAAAAAAACTCTTCTCATTCATCTCATGATGAGGGTGATTATTTAAGAATTCCTCCTGAACAAGTCCAAAAGCTTTCAAATGAACTTGATAAAATGGGTAATTTTCTTCTTCAAGAAAGCCATAACCAAGATTCTATTCAAGCTATAGAATATCTTAAGAAAGTTCTTAATGTTAGTGACTAAGGTGTTAATCTCTTGTGTGGTATTACTCACTTTCTGCATTCCAATGTTAAATCTTTAGCTCAAGAAAGTCAAGATTTAGGGTTGTTTCCTCCTATCACTAGTGTCGAACCTTGTAGTGCCTCTTCCATTTGACTTTTATAAGTCATCCCAATGGATGCAACTTTGTTGATCTCTCCTTTAGAAGGGATCATGATTATGACCATGAGTGGTCTACACCAGTGAGGTGATTGGATTAATGTTTCTATATCTATTGCTTTGATTATGATTTGGCTGATTTATGAGATTATGATGTGATTTATGGCTCACTGAGGTTTGTGGCAATGGTTACCAAGATCAATGTGGTATAATAAGGTTGTTACATGATTACCTTGAGATGTGTGCATAGATTACACTATGTGCTATTACCATGCTACACTGGATTGGGTTCCTATAGTAGTGGTTAGTTATGTTTATGATTGTGTTTTCTTATGTTTTTTAAGTTCCTTTTTAATGTTGTGTAAACTACCATTCTTAAATGCTTAAATAATTAGAAATGGACTATCCATGTTGTAGATATTTACTTGTTATGTTTTGATCTGAGAGATATTTGTTACTAATATTATGTTTTACATTTGAGATGACCTGAGGGTTGAATGTTATACCTTGATTTTAGTATCATAGATGTTAGACTGCTATGTTGTATAGTTAATCATATTGCATGATAATGACATTTTGAGATGATAGTGTGTTAGTTTAGACATATCGTTGATTATGTTATGTGATTGATTTAATGCTATGGTTATTTACGTCATTCCTATGTTGTTATGCTTTATGAAAACATGAGTGATGTAAATATATTATTTGAATATAATTAAATAAATGGTTAAATTAGTTATTTAATGCATTTATTGCTTCAGTTGTGTTATTATATACAATTGCACTTGATTGTGTTGTTTAGTGTGCAAGATTTATGTCCCTGGTAGTGGCACAAGGAGTTAGTGATTCAACCATTCATATTTTACCAATGTCATCCCGATATGGTCGATATATCCTTATTTTAATTATTTAATTAATCCTTTCGATGATTATTAAATCCAAACTCATTTGCATTATGTGATTAGACCAATGAGTGTGCTTGTGCATTTAGAGGTTCACATTGTCATGTAAGTTGTTAAGGACATTTCTATGTTTCTGGGTTTTCAAGCTTTTAATTGATTTATTTTAATTTCTGGGAGCTTTTCCATCGATGAATTCCTATTACTAGGAATAGCCTATTTTTGTTTGGGTGGATTTGGGGTTTAACTAGGTTGGCTAGTTATTTACCCTAATCAATTATTCACTCAAAAAGTGAATAAGTATCCAAAAAGGAATTTAATTCCTCAATTCTCACTTTTGAATTAGAAAGTTTGAGAGTAAAATCCAAAATCCTCTTCATGCAAATTTACTACTTTGTTTGTTGTGGGAGCTATGGGCATGGGATCATCATGAGATTGGGCTCGTTGGATCCAACTCAAAGAAACCTTGGATTGCCATGATTTTCAGCTACTTCTACAGGCTATTTATTTTATGATCTAGATTCCTATTTTTCCCTTTTGGCTATGAGTTAGGGCTTTCCCATTTTATTGTTTTGGCTCTATTTCTTCTTATATTTTTGGTAGCCATTTCTTAGGAGGCTAAGAACTAGTGTTTCCCTCTATTTATGTATGCTAGCTCTACCCAGTTGGGCGGGTATGAGCATTTCTCTATTTTTCAGGTTGAGGGTTTGGAGTTTTGCACTGTTGTGCTAACTATTTTTGCATACAATATCTGAACTCAATTATTGTTGGTTTTTTTGGGGTTTTTTACCCAAAGGCCAAATAGGTTTTAATTTCAAAATTTTCCAAATTTTGGGGTTTTTACCTCATTTTGCATGCCACCTTATTTTCTCAAATTTTCTTGGCATGAGATTTGTTGTGGACTTGGATCATTAGTTCGAGTGATGGTCAGACCTTTATTTCACTTTTATGTTGCATTGGGATGCCTATCACATCTATACTCTTGACTTTGTGTTTAGTTGAGTGATTTTATACTTGGTGTTATGGTTTCTTTTGGACCTTTGTTATTGTTTCATGGACACTAGGATTCATGTAGAATCCATACTCTCATATTGAGGCTGGTTGAGTGAGTTCATGATGTTTGGTCTTGTTACATCATTGAAATTTGTGTAGAATCCATACTCCTAGATTGAGGCCTATTAAGTGATTTCATGATGTATGGTTTTATTGTTCTTTAGGGATTCATGGAGAATCCATCCTCCCAAGTTATTTTCTATTGAGTGATATTTTGCATTGTGTTCTCATCTATTTCTTGTGTTATGATCTTTGTGATGGTGGTGTGCCACACACAAGTATATGCGCATACCTTTGTCGAAGGACTTGTAGGTCTTGACCTTCTGTGATACTTCTAGAAGTTATGATCATTGGGGTTGGGTTGGGAATATGCATGCCCATAGGCACTTTTCATAGGATGAGCATATGGAAGGGTAGGGTAGCATATGGAAGGGGCTTCTATCTTGTGGCTCGATGATCAAGGGATTAGAGGTTGGTAGAGGGAGCTTTATATAAGTGATAACTAAAGAAAATGTGTGAGTATTAATAAAACTTAAGATAATAAAATGTATGTGTGAGAGCCTTTTTACAGAGGGATGTTGTATCCACATGATTCTAGATAGGTCTTGTCGATGCCAAGTGACTCTCCATGATGTCAACCCCTACTTAGTAGCCTATTGATTATCTGACTAGGACCTATACCACTTGCATTGTCTTAGGTTCTTGGTTCCAATCATCATACTATCTAGCATGAGTTTTAACCATGGATATTGTGCCTTTTTTGTGGTTGTGGTTGGATTAGTATCTCCATTAGCATGATGGGTGTGAACCTACGGATGCCACATGGTTGGGAGGTGTAGCTACCTACACTACTACTAGGGACTAGTGTATAGAGACAATCTTTTTTCCTAGTGTGACCATTGCTGGATTTTTGCACTTGATACTTCAAGTTTCAAAGTATGCTTTCTTTTGATTTATGTTTTTATTGGAATGCTTGGATATCATGTTTAGATGATGATAGTTAATATCACATTTCCTTATTATGATGATTAGCATGTGATAGGTGATGTTATCTACTTGTAGGATTATCTTATGCTTTACTACTACATGTTAGATTTTCTTATACTTATATTGTAGCATGTTTTAGTAGTGACATCCCTATTTCGATAGTACTGATGATCTAATCGATGGTCTAGGATGTTATGCACGGGGTATGGCTAGGATGCATGATGGTCTTATGATGCTATTGATGGTTGGGAGGAAACACGCACTTGGTTTGGTTGTTTAGTTGCTAAGATGTTATTTTTGTACATTGCAATGTTACTTTTGTACACTATGATGTTGCTTTCAATACGTTCTTTTACTGCTATAGTTTAGATGGATAGATGTTCTTCTTTCTTATTTCATGGCATCATGTTGTTGCACTCAAGTGTTCACTCCTTCATCTATGTGGATCCATTACTGCTTAGTGTGGAGGTTCTAAACTCAGTTTCTTCCTGTTGTTCTTCCTTAGGAGTTTTGTCTCTTTTCTTGGGTGACCATGTGTCTGCATGGAGCAATAGAATTTTGTGTCGTACACCCAATGGAGATCTATCATTAAATCCTTGATTGTGTCACACGTCTCTTAGAGAAATGTCATGTAATACTTTCTAGTATTGCACCCCTTCTAAAGAAGTATTGTATGATACTTGTATTGTATTGTATGCCCTTAAGAGATGTGTCACCCAATCCATGAAAGTGTTTCCCTCCTTCTTGAGAAATATTGCATGATACTATAAAGTTTATGTAATGCCCTGCCAAGGGATCCAAAGAATTTTACTAAGTTTGCCAAACAATTTTTTTCTTTTTTTATAACATGAAAGTAAATACCACATATAACTTGTACATAATAATGGAAGCAATAGCAATGTCGATCTAAAAGTAAACATAACATACATAACCAATTTTATTCTTTAAGAATCCCTTAATGTTGAGTTACATCTAAACTAACAAACATACATGAATCTATCTAGTACAACATCCACATGAATAATAATGATAAGTCCAATGTTCATACATTACATTTCCAAATGCTCAATCATCCACTGTACATGTCACAGGGTATGAAGGCTTAAAAGAATATACATATGTGAAATGAGGTACATCATCCTATTCCAATCCATGATACATCAAAGTAGAGATAATCACATGATACATCATCATAGAAGACATATACATCCATCATAAAGATCAAACAAAATAAACTAAGTGCACGGTTCCTCCCAATCATAAATAGCATCATTAGACCATCGTGGATCCCAGCCATCCCTCTGTGCGTAACATTCCTAAGCACCGAAGAGATCATCGACTATTAACATAGTAGGAATGTCACTCCTAAAACATCCTACATCATGTGCAGAAAGTAATCTAACATGCAAAGTAAAGCATAAAATACCATCATCTAACATATGCAAATCATCAATATAAGAAATATACCAATACATAAATCCATAATAAGGTATATCATCTATCATAATGATCCAAGAATAGAATGAAGATAAATACCAACCAAAAATACTCCATCCACGGTGTCTCGAACGGATGTCAAATGATAAGAATGAAAATACACTACCACCCGACCAAATGGAACCTAAGTGGTCCACTCCCACCATGTTGAGGAGATAATATCAAGTCCCAAATAGGATATCAAAATCACAAAGTATAAATTTCTATAGTCTAGGAATCTTAAAAGTAACTAACTCAAAAGTTCCAATCACACACAAAATCGACATCTAATTCCCAGAAGCACACAAAGACATGTAGGAAACCTACTCTGTAAGCGAGAAAGTGTCATTGCATTTATCATGTACAAGTTACCCTGGTAGTTAGCTAAACTCCACGGGTCCATACTGATCTCATGCGGCCACTAGTATCCTCTCATATTGATGAGGCATACTACAGAATGCACGGTCCCAACCATACGTTCTCACTACTCCCATCCTAGCCTGTACAAGCGCTCAAGGCATGGGAGAGAACCAAAACAATTATCTTTTTAGATTCATTTAATTCCCATTTAGTGTGTAAATGTTATCACTTATTAACCAAACTTACAATGAGTTACCCTGGCAGCCACTTAGGGCCCCGCCCCCCATTGCAAGCCACTTCTGGACACTACAAATAGATTACCCACCCTAAGCTCATGGAATCATAAAAATCACCACAGTCCTATACAAGCGACTGTAAAGAAAATCCAAAAGATAAAAAGAATCATCAAATATCCATGGTAAAAGCATAAAATATCCACAATAAGAATCATCAAATCTCCAAGATAAGAATCATCAAATTTCCATGAGCATCTGAAAAAGCATCCATAGAAAATTATGACCACAACAGTTCTCTATTGGCAACTGAAGGTATCATTAATAATCATAAGTATCCATTGGTTCTCAATAACTAAAATATATTTCAAAATAAATCACAATATTCATTGGTTCTCAATAAGCAACCAAGAATATCTCAAAATCATACTAATCGAAGACTACAAAATGGTTGAGTCAAACATGTCACAACATGACATCATCAAAAAATAAATCAACATTTCAGTCCCATCATGGTGACTAGAAAATAATCCAAGGATAACTGATCGATGACTCAAAAATGATTAGCTCAAGTGTCTCATACACATACATCTCAGCTTCACACATGAAGACTGATGAACAATAACAATCAATAAATACAAACATTTCATAGAGCGCATGATCACATAACCATGGTTGGGCTTATAAAGATCGATACCAAATAAGATCAACATGCCAACACATCTCATAACCCCCGAGCCTCTGGTAACAACCTAAGTCTGGTCAACACTAGTCAACCTAAAACCCAAAACAAGAAGCATATAGAATACATGATGCAAACACATGTTTTGGTTTACTAAATTCACATAGTTGAATAATGTGTAGGGGGTTTCCAGTTTTCTATTTGCAAGTATATTTTCAAGTGTCTTAAGTTTTATCATTTGACCTACAAGTCAACCCAATTGTCTCCCGATAGCATTATCCTTCCATTATTAAGCATTACATTCTAATAATAGGTCAAGGGTAAATATTCACTAAACTGATCATCATTGACCTTTAATTAAATTGTCCTCTATATTTAACCATGATCCATATTCTAATTGATTAACCTTTCAACTTTTCTAAGATCATTATTCGTTATATTGTAAGAAGACCAATTATCATCTTTGAATAGAAAGATTATAACTTTATTAAAATGATTAATTAAATCTATCAATTAACTTAGGTACACAATTCCATGACCTAATATAAAATTATATGTTACTAAGACTTCACCATTAAAATATCTAAAATCATAATTCAAATCATAAGACTTACCAACTTTTGATACCAATATTTTAACAATCTTGTTTAAGAATTATATCAATTAAATCTCTATTACATAATTTAATTATTAATTAAATCTAATTAACTCTAGTTAATTGATTTAATTAATAGTTGCATAACCATAGCATTGTTCCAATTAATATCAGTTGACTAATAACTAACTAGAATTCTATAAGATTAAGGTCAACTATAATCTAGTACACAAATATTCATATTCATAGTTCAATAATAATATCTTGTTAATATTTAATAACAAGCTATGTTGAGAGTCTTATCTATAATGATCACATTCGTCAATCTTTTCAAATAACTCTCTATCACACAACTTAATTATTAATATCATAGTTATGATATCAGCTCAATGAATATCAATTGATCAACTATACTTCAAATCCCAAAAACTAATATCTTTTTACAAAACTTTAATTATTAAATAATCCCCACTAGATTAACTTTAATCAAATTTGTTGATATCTATTTAAACCATTATTTATTAATAGTTTGCTAGTCATTACAAACATTAATAAATAATAAACTCCTCAAACTATAAATACTCAACTTATAGAATCTTTCCATAAACTCATTAGTTAATATTTGGCTAACTCTTAACTCCATTAAGGTATTCAAATGTATTAAGCAATAACATAATAATTCAGTCTTAATCCAATATCATTTAGAGTTTCTAAATTTAAATCAACATAATATAAATTATCATCTTACAATTATTTAATCAATATTAAAATCAACCATTAGACTCCATTTTCTAATTGTTCTAATAATATTTTGTCTATGTAAACGTTGTTTGAAAAAGATCCCTATCACAAACTAATAAGACTCATTATAGATTTTAACATGAATAATCTCCAAATTCTTAACATTATCATCTTCATTAAACAATTCTAAAATTGTTTAATATATATTAAATAGTATTCAATATACATTATAAAAAGTCCACTATATAAACTATATTAAAATATCTTTTCTTTTAATTTTCTCTCATTTAAAAATCTATTTACTTAGATTGACTAATAATTAATTACACTTCTTCTACTATTAACTAATCTTAATTAAATTTGATTTAATTAGATTAGATAATAAACCATATAAAACTAATGCATATTAATAAGATTCTAATAAGGGAAGATTACAATAATATCTTTAATTCATTCCATGTTTTGATATATTATTTTTGTGAAGTTTAAGCATAAGGAACTCTTGGTTATGGAAAATGGAGAAATATCTATTTTTGAATAAAACAGTCCCAGTATGACGGTCATATCTTCCTAATGAATTGTTGGATCAGGCTGAAATTTAAATATGTTTGAGAGGACCAAGTAGCATCGATTCTGACCAGAGTGATCAAATAAATTCAATCACGACAAAAAGTTATGAATGACTAAATTCGGGTCTATCCAAGGGGCAGCGATAGGACAATTTGTGATGAATTAATAATTTTCTGTTAAAATAATTTTTCTCTAAATTTAACCATAAAAGGGTTTGTTCATATGCATCTAAAAATATAATTGATAAAAAGATTACATCTAATCATTCGAATTTTCACTATAAAATTTCTATTTTAATTCCAAATCTTGTCTATCTAATTTCACAATATAAATTCGTACCCAAACTCGATTAAGATCTAATTATTTCTCCTTAATTGGATCTAAAATTTTTCTATTACTTTCTTCTCAACCAAATAAAATATCTAAATTCCAATTTCAAATAGTAGATTCAATCACAAAGAGTATTCAAACACATAAAACAGATATGATGAAGACAGGAAGAGAAAGAGTGCAAAAGGAATATGAGAATATCACGAGTGCACCTGGACACTGATGTTAATTTGCCATGCCTCAGAAGTCCATAGAAAATCCCTTCCTTCTCCATCATTCGCAATTCTTCCAAGAATCCAAGCCGATCGAATCCTCCAAGTGATTAGAAGTGCTAGAAGGAGCATAGAAGCAAGTAAAAAAGATATGAGCATATGAATCTTCTCCCCTACATGTAAACTTTGAAGCTTCTATTTTAAGTTGTAGCTCGTGGCTTCCATTAAGCTTTTCATTTAAGCTTCTATGAATGCCTGAATATCAAGAGCTCTCAAGAAACCTTTGGAATGCTTCTTGAAATAACTGGAAGGTGTCACCAACTAAGCATGGGTCTTTTCCAACCTTTTTGATGAGTCATAGAGTTGTAGACACCTTGTGCTTAATTGATGCACTAGCCCCCATGTTGTTGACACATGTTAATTCCCATGCAAGCTTATAACTCCAATTTACTTTTTAAATAATTTCTATTTAAATTTTATAACTTTCATTTTAATTTTTATAACTTTTATTATTATTATTTTATTTATTACTTTATTATTATTTTATTTTATAATTATTATTAATTTTAATTTCTAGTTTTCTTTTATTTAATTCTTTTTTCCCAATAATTCACATTTAATTAATTACAATTAAAATATCAAAAATTATGATATTTTATTAAGTTTCTCAAATAAATAATTTATTAATTAAATCTATTTATTAAGACTTAATTAATGGAAAATTCACCATAGACCTCCAAGATAAAATATGAAAACCCATCATAGAACAAATCATACAAAATAAATCTAAAGGGTTAAAAATCATGAAATATGTCATCTGACACGTTCGGTGGGTATCAACTTTGATACTTGTCCTAACTCACTAGGACAAATAGTTTTTAGGTTTGAGATTTGGACTTGAGAATTTATCTCCCCTCTCTTATCATTGAGATAATGTGATAGGGTACACTCATCCTGGCAATTTAGGAAAGTCAATACCTGGTACCTACAACCTTCATAAAAACTATGCATGTACAAGCACAATATATACTAAACTAAATAAGCAATGGCAGGAAGTGGTGTATCGTGTAGATCCCGACTAGTAGGTGACTACGACTCCCTTCCTTAACCACATCAGACACGCCATACAAAAATAAACACGCAAAGCAAACATGCATACCATACACATGCAAGTATGGGTTAAGTATCCATAAGAAAACACATATGATAATAAATCATCTTACTAATCATCATTAATAACTGAAAGCAATGTAATAATAATCATCAATGATTGCAAACACTGAAAATAATCATCATGCATACATGAAATGCAAAATCTAAGTAATCTTATCACATAATAAACTGAATCCATAACACAATGTTTGATAATCTCAAAAGAATGCTGCTAACCAACAACATAAAACTAGCCATAAAAAAGTTTGACAATGATAACAAAAATGTGAACTAGGGGTAGGCACTACATCCAGCCCCCTAGGATTAGGCTTACTCCTAGAGGCCTACAAGAATAAAAGGCTAAGATACTCACTATGCGGGTCCCATTGAACCCTTTTCATTCCTACAGCCTGGGAATATGATTCCACTGAGAATTTTATAACACACTTAGAGAAATATGATTGTGGTTTAATAGTAAACCAAAAACCATATCAATCCAACATCATTCTTTTAACAATTACTGAAATATATCCCTTAATACATTCTAAACAAGAGCAACTTAATGCTTGCAAAGATAAACAAAGGTATACTTCCTTGAAACTTAGATAAAAGATACATGTTTTGCAACTAGAATAATTTTTCAATTTTTAGTTTTGTCTTCGTTTAAGTTTTCAGTAAAATTTTCAATTTTGAAAGCTAAGTGTTGAAGTATGAAAAATATGCAAGTTTCAAGTTCTGTTTCAATTCACCTAGTTTCAAGTTTTCAGTTTTGAAAGAAATACACATGATAGTTCAAAGTTTTTATTTTGTTTAACTAGTTAACAACTAGTGACATTCCAATATACCCAAAGCTCCCAATGTTAAAACTTGGGCTCTAATACCAAATGTAATGCCCCGCCAAGGGATCCAAAGAATTTCACTAAATTTGCCAAACAATTTTTTTTTTTAATAACATGAAAGTAAATACCACATATAACTTGTACATAATAATGGAAGCAATAGCAATGTCCTTATAAAAGTAAACATAACATACATAACCGATTTCATTCTTTACGAATCCCTTAACGTTGAGTTACATCTAAACTAACAAACATACATGAATCCATCTAGTATAACATCCACATGAATAATAATGATAAGTCCAATGTTCATACATTACATTTCCAAATGCTCAATCATCCACTGTACATGTCACAGGGTATGAAGGCTTAAAAGAATATACATATGTGAAATAAGGTACATCATCTTATTCCAATCTATGATACATCAAAGTAGAGATAATCATATGATACATCATCATAGAAGACATATACATCCATCATAAAGATCAAACAAAATAAACTAAGTGCACAGTTCCTCCCAACCGTAAATAGCATCATTAGACCATCATGGATCCTAGCCATCCCTCGGTGCATAACATTCCTAAGCATCGAAGAGATCATCGGCTATTAACATAGTAGAAATGTCACTCCTAAAACATCCTACATCATGTGCAGAAAATAATCTAACATGCAAAGTAAAGCATAGAATACCATCATCTAACATATGCAAATCATCAATATAAAAAACATACCAATACATACATCCATCATAAGGTATATTATCTATCATAATGATCCAAGAACAGAATGAAAATAAATACCAACCAAAAATACTCCAGCTATGATGTCTCAAACGGATCTCAAATGATAAGAGTGGAAATACACTACCACCCGACCGCATGGAACTTAAGTGGTCCACTCCCACCATGCCGAGGAGATAATCTCAAGTCCCAAACACGATATCAAAATTACAAAGTATAAATCTCTATAGTCCAGGAATCCTAATAGTATACTAACTCAAAGGTTCCAATGACACACAAAATCGACATCTAATATCCAGAGGCACACAAATACATGTAGGAAACTACTTTGCAAGCAGGAAAGTGTCATCGCATTTATCACGTACAAGTTACCCTAGCAGTTAGCTAAACTGTACAGGTCCATACTGATCTCATGCGGCCACTAGTATCCTCTCATACTGACGAGGCATACTACAACATGCATGGTCACAAATATGCATTCTCACTACTCTCATCTTAGCCTGTACAAGCGCTCAAGGCATGGGCGAGAATCAAAATAATTATCTTTTTAGGTTCATTTAATATCCATTTAGTGTGTAAATGTTATCACTTATTAACCAAACTTACAATGAGTTACCCTTGCAGCCACTTAGGGCTCCGGCCTCCATTGCAAGCCACTTTCTGACACTACAAATAGATTACCTACCCTAAGCTCATGGAATCATAAAAATCACCACAGTCCTATACAAGCGACTGTAAAGAAAATCCAAAAAATAAAAAGAATCATCAAATATCCATGATAAAAGCATCAAATATCCACAATAAGAATCATCAAATCTCCAAGATAAGAATCATCAAATTTCTATGAGCATCTGGAAAAGCATCCATAGAAAATCATGACCACAATAGTTCTCTATTGGCGACTGAAGGTATCATTGATAATCATAAGTATCCATTGATTCTCAATAACCAAAATATATCTCAAAATAAATCACTATATCCATTGGTTCTCAACAAGCAACCAAGAATATCTCAAAATCATACTGATTGAAGACTCCAAAATGGTTGAGTCAAATATGTCACAACATGACATCATCAAGAAATAAATCAACATTTCAGTCCCATCATGGTGACTAAAAAATAATCCAAGGATAACTGATCGATGACTCAAAAATGATTAGCTCAAGTGTCTCATACACATACATCTCAGCTTCACACATGAAGATTGATGAACAATAACAATCAGTAAATACAAACATTTCATAGAGCGCACAATAACATAACCATGGTTAGGCTTATAAAGATTGAGACCAAATAAGATCAACATGCCAACACATATCATAACCCCCAAGCCTCTGGTAACAACTTAAGACTAGTCAAAACTAGTCAACCCAAAATCCAAAACAAGAAGCATATAGAATACACGATGCAAACACATGTTTTGGTTTACTAAATTCACATAGTTGAATAATGTGTAGGGGGTTTCTAGTTTTCTTTTTGCAAGTATATTTTCAAGTGTCTTAAGTTTCATCATTTGACCTACAAGTCAACCCAATTGTTCCTCGATAGCATTATCCTTCCATTATTAAGCATTACATTCTAAGAATAGCTTAAGGGTAAATATTCACTAAACTGATCATCATTGACCTTTAATTAAATTGTCCTCTATATTTAACCATGATCCATATTCTAATTGATTAACCTTTCAACTTTTCTAAGATCATTATTCGTTATATTATAAGAGGACCAGTTATCATCTTCGAATAGAAAGATTATAACTTTATTAAAATGATCAATTAAATCCACCAATTAACTTAGGTACACAATTTCATGACTTAATATTTAATTATATGTTACTAAGTCTTCACCATTAAAATATCTAAAATCATAATTCAAATCATAAGACTTACCAACTTTTGATACCAATATTTTAACAATCTTGTTTAAGAATTATATCAATTAAATCTCTATTACATAATTTAATTATTAATTAAATCTAATTAACTCTAGTTAATTGATTTAATTAATAGTTGCATAACCATAGCATTGTTTCAATTAATATCAGTTGACTAATAACTAACTAGAATTCTGTAAGATTAAGGTCAACTATAATCTAGTACACAAATATTCATATTCATAGTTCAATAATAATATCTTGTTAATATTTAATAACAAGCTATGTTGAGAATCTTATCTATAATGACCACATTCATCATTCTTTTCGAATAACTCTCTATCACACAACTTAATTATTAATATCATGGTTATGATATCAACTCAATGAATATCAATTGATCAACTATACTTCAAATCCCAAAAATTAATATTTTTTTACAAAACTTTAATCATTAAATAATCTCCACTAGATTAACTCTAATCAAATTTGTTGATATCTATTTAAACCATTATTTATTAATAGTTTGCTAGTCGTTACAAACATTAATAAATAATAAACTCCTCAAACTATAAATACTCAACCTATAGAATCTTTCCATAAACTTATTAGTTAATATTTGGCTAACTCTTAACTCCATTAAGGTATTCAAACGTATTAAGCAATAACATAATAATTCAGTCTTAATCCAATATCATTTAGAGTTTCTAAATTTAAATCAACATAATATAAATTATCATCTTACAATTATTTAATCAATATTAAAATCAACCATTAGACTCCATTTTCTAATTGTTCTAATAATATTTTGTCTATATAAACGTTGTTTGAAAAAGATCCCTATCACAAACCAATAAGACTCATTGTAGATTTTAACATGAATAATCTCTAAATTCTTAACATTATCATCTTCATTAAACAATTCTAAAATTGTTTAATATATATTAAATAGTATTCAATATACATTATAAAAAGTCCACTATATAAACTATATTAAAATATCTTTTCTTTTAATTTTCTCTCATTTAAAAATCCATTTACTTAGATTGACTAATAATTAATTACACTTCTTCTACTATTAACTAATCTTAATTAAATTTGATTTAATTAGATTAGATAATAAACCATACAAAACTAATGCATATTAATAAGATTCTAATAAGGGAAGATTTCAATAATATCTTTAATTCATTCCATGTTTTGATATATTATTTTTGTGAAGTTTAAGCATAAAGAACTTTTGGTTATGGGAAATGGAGAAATATCTGTCTTTGAATAAAACAATCCCAGTACGATGGCCATATATCCCTAATGAACCGTTGGATCGGGCTGAATTCGGGTCTATCCAAGGGGCAGCGATAGGACAATTTGTGATGAATTAAGAATTTCCTATTAAAATAATTGTTCTCTAAATTTAACCATAAAAGGGTTTGTTCATATGCATGTAAAAATATAATTGATAGAGAGATTACATCTAATCATTCGAATTTTCACCATAAAATTTCTATTTTAATTCTAAATCTTTTCTATCTAATTTCACAATATAAATTCGTACCCAAACCCAATTAAGATCTAATTATTTCTCCTTAATTGGATCTAAGATTTTTCTATTGCTTTCTTCTCAACCAAATAAAATATCTAGATTCCAATTTCAAATAGTAGATTCAATCACAGAGAGTATTCAGACACATAAAATAGATATGATGAAGACAAGAAGAGAAAGAGTGCAAAGGGAATATGAGAATATCATGAGTGCACCTGGACACTGATGCTAATTTTTCATGCCTCGAAAGTCCATAGAAAATCTTTTCCTTCTCCATCATTTGCAATTCTTCTAAGAATCCAAGCCGATCGAATCCTCTAAGTGATTAGAAGTGCTAGAAGGAGCATAGAAGCAAGTAGAAAATATATGAGCATATGAATCTTCTCCCCCGCATGTAAGATTTGAAGCTTCTATTTTAACTTGTAGCTCGTGGCTTCCATTAAGCTTGTAGCTTCAATTAAGCTTTTCATTTAAGCTTCTATGAATGCCTAAATATCAAGAGCTCTCAAGAAACCTTTAGAATGCTTCTTGAAATAGTTGTAAGGTGTCACCAACTAAGCATGGGTCTTTTCCCAACTTTTTTGATGAGTCATAGAGTTGTGGACACCTTGTGCTTAATTGATGCACTAACCCCCATGTTGATGACACATGTTAATTCCCATGCAAGCTTATAACTCCAATTTACTTTTTAAATAATTTCTATTTAAATTTTATAACTTTCATTAAAAAATTTATAACTTTTATTATTATTATTTTATTTATTAATTTATTATTATTTTATTTTATAATTATTATTAATTTTAATTTCTAGTTTTCTTTTATTTAATTCCTTTTCTCCAATAATTCATATTTAATTAATTACAATCAAAATATCAAAGATCATGATATTTTATTAAGTTTCTCAAATAAATAATTTATTAATTAAATCTATTTATTAAGACTTAATTAATAAAAAATTCACCATAGACCTCCAAGATAAAATATGAAAATCCATCATAGAACAAATAATACAAAATAAATCTAAAGGGTTAAAAATAAGGAAATATGTCATCCGACACATTTGGTAGGTATCAACTTTGATACTTGTCCTAACTCACTAGGACAAATGATTTTTAAGTTTGGGATTTGGACTTGAGAATTTATCTCCCCTCTCTTATCATTGAGATAATATGATAGGGTATGCTCATCCTGGCAATTCAGGGAAGTCGATACCCGGTACCTGCAACCTGCATAAAAACCATGCATGTACAAGCACAATATATACTAAACTAAACAAGCAATGGCAGGAAGTGGTGCATCGTGTAGATCCCAACTAGCAAGTGACTACGACTCCCTTCCTTAACCACATTAGACATGCCATACAAAAATAAACACGTAAAGCAAACACGCACACCATACACATACAAGTATGGGGTAAGTATCCATAAGAAAACACATATGATAATAAATCATCTTACTAATCATCATTAATAACTGAATGCAATGTAATAATCATCATCAATGATTGAAAACACTGAAAATAATCATCATGCATACATGAAATGAAAAATCTAAGTAATCTCATCACATAATAAACTGAATCCATAACACAATGTCTAATAATCTCAAAAGAATGCTGCTAACCAACAACATAAAACTAGCCCTAAAAAAGTTTGACAATGATAACAAAAATATGAACTAGGGGCAGGCACTACAGTTTCACCTAGTACTAATTTAAAGTATCGGTTGGCTTTTGCAAAAACATATGCAGGAAGACAACATGCACTTTTCAATAAGACCCAAACCTTTTGGGAAGTGTTTTAGGTACCCTCTTAGATGTTCTTCAATCCTTTGGTGTCACATTTTGAATTTGAAATGTTTCGATTTAGATTCAGTTATGTGTCTTTCGTTGTTGATCATTTTGGTCAGTAGTGGCATTTGGAGATCCATTGGTGTTAGGATATTTGGTTAGTCTTTCGTTGTGATCTTTACGATCCTTGTGTGATTTTTCCATGTGCATTCATATTTTTTTTGAAATATTTTTTTATCGTGGCTTGAATTCAATCATTGTTCCAAGGATCTCTAGGTGAAGCATTACATCTTCTTTTGCTCCTCTTCCTAGTGTTCTTGCTTATGCTCCTTCCTTTGTGTTTGTGTTGGTTCTCTGTATTCCTATGAGTGTTCCTCATGCATCCCTTCCTATTTCACAACCTTCTTATCATAATGCTCCTTTTACTTAATCTACTTCTCTACCAACTTTAGTGTGTAGTGTTCTTCTAGTTGTGTCTTCTATTCCTGAAACTTCTTACACTTTAGCTAGTGTATCTAATGTTTATTTTTCTTCTCATGATTCTACAGTAATTAGTTTAGCTCAAACTGTGTCATCTTTACAACATCAACTTTCATCCTTGACTCAAAACAAGTATCCCTACTTGAGAAATAAGAAGTCCTTATCTTAGGATATTATTCATATGCTAGTTCCTTATCAATCTGATATGCCTTATCTTGAGAATTATAATGGTAAGGGAGACCATGTTCATCATGTTAAAACATTTCAAATCCTTTGTAGTGATTATTCTCATGATCATAGGGTTTTAGAAAAGTTATTTGCTCAAAATTTTCATGACAAGGCCTTACAATGCCTTTGTTCTTTGACTCCTTATTCTATTTATTCATTTCCTCAACTTGCTAATGCTTTTATTCAACAATTTCAAAACAACATTGGCCTACAAGTGTCTTTGACTAATTTGATTTATGCTAAGATATTTGAGATACCTACTCATGGTTGTCTTGTTGATCCTATCTCCTTAGTCAATGTTATTATAGAAGAAAACCTTTTAATGAAAAGTTTACAATGTGATTTTTATGATAAATTGAATATATGGATTCAAATTTTTAATGGTTTTCTTTATCCATTATTTGATTCTATTGATTTACTAGTTCAACATGATGGAAAGATTGTGAATACTAGCTTTGTTATTGTTCTTACTCCTGGTCAATTTCAAGTTAAGCTTGGTTTACCATGGTTAAATTCCATGCATATTATTGCTCATGCCTATTCATAAATGTCTTAAATTTGTTTATATTGATGAAGTGAAGACATCTAGTCATAGTTTATATCATACTTCTAGGACCAAGGATGCTGCTACCATTGATTTCTTTGGTGGCCTTCTTTACCTAATTCATGTCCTTCTTGACATTAATTCTTTTTGTTCATATGAAGTCTATAAGTAGTAAGAGATTATTGAGTTATGACTACCTTTTAGGGATCTTAACTATGGTCTTTTTGCTAAGCCTTCTATTGGTGTTTTAAAAATACTGAACAACAAAATGCCCAATACCAAATTGATATTACTCATACAACCTAAGGATTAGCAATTACAAATGCAAACCATTTGGATCCAACTTCAATAAAACCAAGGGTGGTTTTCTACTCTTTAGGCTCTGCAAAACCAAGGTGGGTATACCTAGGGGATGATTCAGACTGGATGCTACTATAAGAGAATTATATTAGTTTCATTCTGATTCTCATCTTATATCCTCAGACACATACATGATTTTGACATTTTAGATAAAATACATCCGATATAGCAGATTTGGTCACAATTCTTATATAGATTTGCAAGTATTCCTAGCAATAGTGGCTAACTAAGGCTAAAACATTCCATGCAAACAAGTGTTGACCACCTTTGAAAATCTTCAAGAAGAGTAAACTATAGTTGATTGTGATTTTAGACTTGATGCTTATGTATGATCTATCTTATCTACATACTAAATTAATTTTATTAGTGCCTATTCCATTGGGACTTAGAATCTACTACAACTTATCGATCTGATTTGTTGCATTACAGTGAATATTATCAAAAATTCTTATGGAAATTCATCCTTATAGATATCCTCTCTATTACCACATAAATACCATCAAGTTCATTAAAGCCTTTACTTAATTCATTGAATTAATAGTTGTAATGAATTGACTTACAACCTAAATGAATTGAATTCAATTGAACAAGCTTTACTCACACAATCTCAAAACAACCAGGTAACAATGAAGGAGACAAAATTCAACAAGAATTGATATAAGGACAACTTAAATTTTGTATTAATTTTCCTTGAAATTGTATACAATTGTAATAAACTCAGAATGACTTTGGAAAAAGGCACAAAGATCACTCAATCATTAATTTATAGTAAAAAAAAATTCAAAAAAGATACATCATAAAGTTTTTACTCAAAGATTGGATCGAAAACATCTTGAGTATAAAACTAAAAATGCATTAGAAATCAAAATTCTTCTCTATCCCTAGAATCTCAAATATATAATGTGAGATGCAACAAGCTTCAAGCATAGAGAATTAATAGATGTCCTAAAAGATATTTACAAACAACTGTCACAAAAAGACAAAAATGTGTGTAACAGAAAAACTTATACATCAAACATTCTCATGGTAGGCCCAATTTTTGTTACATCTTTTGGAACAAAAAAAGCACTATGATTTGATTCTTTTATTATTTTTATTCCTTGAAGTAAGTGGCTATCAGGCTTGAAAGTGATGTGTCATCTTTGGTTACCTACAAATTTACTTTAACCTAGAGATTCTCCTTATCTTCATCATCAACTATAAAGGTAACAATTACTTTAGCATCACCTTCTACCCCATTATCATCTGCCATCTACCCTATAGACATGAATTTTCCCTTCCATTCATTGTAGATAGTGTCATCAATCCAATCAAAATGTAGGACCTCCCTTTGTATAGTTATTAAAGAATTTCCAACTGCCTCTATATCAATGAAGTCTTTTCTGATGACACTATAGAATAATTGCACTTTAACCAACTCCTCATTAGTCATTGCCCATAATAAGTACCCAGTTTCATTTATGAAATTATTCATCCTTTGACAAAATATCTCATCCAACTCCTTTTTCCACTCTTCCTTTTCCTTTACTTTGTCAATAGTTTTTAGAGAACTAGGGAATAAATCAAACCTTTCATCTATGCACTTGGAAAAACAAATTGTCACTCTTTTCAAAAAAGAGTCCCATTTCTCATCAAAAATCTCCAACTTAGTTAACAAATCAAAAATCTTCTCTATTTGATGACAAGGCAATTGGATGATAGATATGCACATAGTAGTGATATCATTTTTTTTTTGTCAACTTCTGTACAAGAGGTTCTATTTAACTTCATCTCTGATTTCTACAATCCTTACCAACTAATCAAAGAATGTTGGCCACTCAATTCTATCTATCAAATATAGTTTACCCTCCCTTATCTTTTCTTCATATTAATTCTTCAACTCCACATGTAGTGCATGTAATTTACTCTTTTCTTCTTCAAATTCATTTCCAGTTTAGAACTGAGGCCTCTTTGGGGTATCTAGTATCTCAATAATGAAAAGTGATTTAAATGGTTCAATATGTGGCTGAGTGTATACAATTCTAGATCTACTAGATTGTCCCACCTTCCTTTTCCCAAGTTACTTCTCCATTTGATATACTTGGTTTTCCAATGACTATATCTATTCAGCCCTATCTTCATATGCCTTCAAAACTTCTTCAAACCTAGCATTAAGTTGCACAAACTTATCCTCTTCTTTTCTAGACACCACATTGCCAAATTTCATCATTTCTATAGCCATTCCAAAAATTTGTTTGCTACCAACCTCACCATCCTTGAATATTGTTATTGCACCAGTATGCTCTATAGTAGAGATTTCCTACATTCTAGTTTTTTCTCTCATCTCAATTGACTAGATTACTAGGGCTTGGTGGCCATCACTAAATTTAACTCCCTTGTGGGCCTATAGTATTTCTTCTTCTATTTTATACTGTACATATTTCTCCTTTCTAATTGAATAAAAAATCATAGCATTAGCTATGTCTCATTCTAGCAAAATTAAGACCCCTAACTCTTTGACTAATTGCCTCCTGGCCTTAGGTGTGAACTAGGAAAAGTCACTCAAAAGCTTGGCTTTTACCTCTTCCTAAATAACAAAGTCTGATTTTCTAGGTTGCTTTTTTTTATTTGTTTACATGTTTTTTGAAAATTCCCTATGTTTTCCTTCCACAAAAATTGTGCAAAAGCCCTAGATTTAATGAAATTTTCATCATTAATTTCTCAAAAGCATGGACAATTATTAGATCTATCTCCTTACTTTGGTAATGAGAAATTGTAAGGTCCAAGGAGGGTGTAGGAGGTTCTTGAGGTTCTCCAGCTTCTAGATTTGTAGTGGTAACAATGACATCCCCCTCTCCACCAATCAGTTTGAGTTGCTCCCTTAAGGATGCTTCATCAACCATCCAGATTGGGGTTTTTCTTGAAAAGTACTCTTCTAAATGAGAAGAGGATCCTTGTTCCAAATTTTGCCTCTTTCAAGTACTAGCTACAGATCAGCTCTCTAGCCTTGGTCTTCCATGAGGGGGAGCTTGTTGTATGTGCTATACCATCACATATCCTGCCCTCTTTCACAAGGTATACTGGCCAGGAGCAACCACATTTCTACTATTTATCCTTCTTTGTACTTTTGCATCTCTATTTGGATAGGATTTAACATATGTAGCTATTTTCTCATTCATTATTTGCATGATTACAGCAAAAAAATTCATCAACACCAGCATTTTGGCTCCCTAGTACTTTTTATCTTTCAAGGGATCATAGGAAGAGTCAAAAGCATTGATGAATTCCAAAGTTTTGCTGAATACTATTCAATTTTCCTTCATAACCACCTACTCTTGTAGGGAGAAAATATTTCTAATAATGTCTTTAGGAAAATATACTTGTTGTTCCATATAGGCAGCTTTTACTCTTTCTATTAGAAGATCATAAAATCCTTTTGGATCAATGTATCTTGCATGGGACTCTATCATGTTGTACCTATCCAAAAATAAACTGAGGTGCCTCCATCCCTTTCTGAAAAAATAAAATCATTGGCTATAGTGACTACAGTGAAAAAGGTACCTTTTTAAGTCAATTCCCTTTCCTCTATGGTACCAATTTGCCATAATAGTTTAGCCATCCCTATCTTTAATGGTACATGGAAAGGCATCACATGAGGCTTCCCCAAGAAGCCATACACTTTGATTATTGTAGAAACATTGTATGGGATTATATCCCCCCAGTTATGACTAACGAAAAAGCCCCTTTGCATGGTCCTTGGGTTTGACCAATTCTAGCATTGATTGTGGAATCCTAGGGCTATCTCCTCTCAAGAGCAGTCTAAGCTTGGATGCAAAATATCTATTAAATCCCTTGTTACTTCCAACTCCATACCCTTAGAGAAAAAAGTAACTCCCTTAAACAAACATATATGCATAAGCAATGAATACCAATAGAAGGGTCTATTTACCTTTCCTTGGGATATTCCCACCAAACCATTATGAATTTCTTGTGAAAGAAAAGTGGAAAAGTCAAGAATACTACTCATTCCAAATTGTAATGTTTGAGCTATAATAAGAATAATAGGACCTTTAATATGCTCCTCCTCATCCATCCCAAAAATTATACATAGGGTAAACTACAATGCCTAAGCCCTAGGATTGAATTGTTTTCTCATTAATAGTTCAGGTCTATAGGTTGTAACCAAAGGCAATGTACCAATCCTAGAAAAATGTTGTTGCAGAGGCACTATCCTCAAATATGTTCTTTGTGCATCATAACTTTCCTGAAGGTCATCCATGTCAATTGTTTTGCGCACAACATAGTTAGGGTTTAGATTGAAAAATTCACTAATTAATTCAGGAGAAACCTTAAAAAGATTGTCTCCAGCATAATTGTTCACAAACCCAGTAATATGATCACATTTCTTGGCCAAATCAGTGAGTAGATCATTGTTAAAGAAAACCCTAGGTACTACCAGTTTCCCAATGTCAAATTCACAAACATTGCTCTAAGGGGTTGCTAGGTTTCTCTTAGTAAACCACTTCTTAAAAAATTCTAGACCTCCCATAGAAACCTTTACATCTCTTACCCAATTTTCTCAATCATAGAAACCCTCAACTAAAACTACCCTAGGGTTCTTAGGAATTAGCTATCTTCCCTTAGTTATCTCATTTCCAGATAGTGGGAATTGTTTAAAGAAATCAGCATGCACAACCCTCTTAAGGTAATCAATTTGTCCAAAAAAATCCTTTTGTGGAGGCATCTTGAAAAACCCTAAGATGTACGTAACACCAAATTGTTAAATTTTAGAAGTTGCAGAGTACTTACCTGTGAGATCACGCTTCTTTTCTATGAAAATTTTTCTCTAGTTCACTAAGATAACTAGGTAAAATTATGTGCCCTAGCTTTGGAGGTCCTTTGCATTCTAATAACATTTTTCAATTCTATGGTTCAACAATGGTGAGATCATGAACTATATCTAGGCATTGAAATCACACAAATGAACTATGAACAATATTAACTTCTAGTAGCCATTATTTCCAAATTGCATTCAGATTTGAATCTTATCTACTAATTTCATTAGATCAGATGGTCCCAATTCAAAAAGGTAGAGTTGCTTTATCACTTTAATAATCTAGCCATGTGTCAAACTAGAACTTCCCTACATTCCTTAAACTTCTATTATTTTCAAATTGCAAGCAAGCACCGGCTGTTGATCTTCCTCCAAATCAATGGCCAAGAGAAATAACACCACCTTTATGGAAACAAGTGGAAAATAATATACAACTGGTTTAATAAATATTCCAACCTGGCACACAATATCCCACTTTGGTCGTAATCAATCCCACTTTGCTAGATGTCATGCTAGCACTTCTCCACATTGTTTAAACTCCTTGCATCTTGAAATTGTGGGCCAACGCTACCCCTTGATCATGATTGAATTGACGATCATGGATTATCTTACTTTGATTACACCTAGTCAGTTATACTAACCAATAGAAAGTCTCCATGTGAATCAGTTCCTTCTAAAAAAATTCCATGCTAGCAAGTCCCATATCATCTTCTGAGAAAGTGGTCTTTGATGTCACACTTGTCACACATCAGGCTGGCACTTCCCCACATTACTTAACTAGTGAGCATTTTCATGATGTGGGCAAGCACCCTTCGTCGATCTATCCAAGATTGATGCTGGGTCAAAATATTTTTCTTTTATGGTCCAATCATCCAACTCAACCAATGAAATAATTCCTTTTAACCATTGTTCTCTAACAAGTTCAAGTGCCATATTAATTGTTAGAATTTATGTGCCCATGACATCATCACTCTGAACTTGGCATACATGTCATATTTAACCAACGAACTCATTCCAATTTAGCAAGGCCTTACAACTGAGCATGACTCATCAGTCTACTCAAAACCTTGTCCCATTGTGCCATGTGATGGAAAAGCACATGCCCACATTTTTTAACTCTCAAGCAGTTTCTTAATGCAAGCAAGTTCTTGCCACTCATCTTCCAAAGATCTATGGCCCTAAAGCTTCCAACTATTTTGATAGACAAACCTTTTTATTAGCCTAATTGGCATTACACTAGGCATCTCTTTATAGCCTAGGACAATGCAGCACATACCTTTCATCCTTGGTCCCACCTTGCTATGTGTCAAATTAGTGCTTGCCCACATTATTTAAAAATCAAGAAACTTCATAAAGTGGGTAAGCACTAAGCAAGGATCTCACACAAATCAACGACTATGAAAGTGTGTATCTTTATAGCATTGAGTCAGCTAAACTAACCAATGAAATACTACGTTTTAATCCAACTCACCTTACAACTACCACAAAAGACACATCATTGTTACCCTTTGAAAAGGTGGGCCCATGATGCCACGTGTCACAAAGATGCTTCCCCATATTGCTTAAGATTCTTGCATTTTCTTAATGCGGGCAAGTGCTAGCCTTTGATCTTAACAAAATCAACGGTGCATTAGAACTGAACATACAATAATAATTCACTTGAAAAAATGAACCAATGACATCGTAGGATTTTTAGAACATGCACATAAAGTATTGTCAATTCTGCAAAAGGGTTTTGACCAATTCTGAAAAACCACAAACTTTTTTATGCACTAAAGTTTTAATGTCAACAAGGGCTACATGGCACAAAGGCACATGTCTGCTTTAGTTAAAGTTCTTACATTTCAAAATTATGGGGATGTACCATCCACTAACCTGACTAAGATTGATGGCTAGCTAAAAGGTGTTACAGTTAAATATTTTAAATAAAATATTTGAGAAAATTGAGAACAAAATAAGGTTTAATAAAGGTTTAACAAAATTTTAATGATGACACACTTGCATAAGCCAGACCTTAGGGTAAATGTTAACTACCTAAAATAATTTGAAAAATGGCTCCTAATATTTTTTTCAGAAGCTAGGGTAAAACCAGATAATGTATTAGGGTTTTTTTTATGAATTTTACCTAGGGTTTGACCTAATTTCAAAAATTTTCAAGGCACATACTTAGGGTTTTTCATTACTAAATGCACACAATAGGAATGGTGAAAAACTAGGCCAACACCTTCTATACCTCCTTTATCTGTGGCTTCTACAAATATTAATCAAGATTCTCCTATTTCTTTTCAATCTACTAGCAATCATGTTAATCCTCCTATATAACCTGTGAAGCATTCAGTAATTGTTCCTCCTAGTTCTCAACAAATTTCATGCAATAAAAAATATAATTGATCTACTAATGAATTTCATAAGAAGAATCATTCTCTGACTAAATCTTATAATTCTACTATTAAAAAATCTATGCATTCTTTGGATACAACTATGCATGATTATTTAGAAGAAGTTGTTGTTGATAATAAGTTACATGATTCTAATGATTATATTTGTATCTTACATCCTATTTTGATTAATTTAGATGATGAAGATACTCTTGATGATACTATTGATGTTAATGATGAATATGAAACCATTGACATTGATGTTGATTTACCTAATATACTTTCCTCACAATTAACACTTACACCTGGTATTGAACATTGTGATTCTCAAGAGGATCCTTGTTTGGAACTAGCTATCAATCCTAATGTGTTGGATATAGTCCCTCTTGCAAGTTACCTACCTTCTCTAAATGATATTGGTTCAAGAGAACCTACTCTAAACTCAACAAAAAACACACCTAAAAGTCCTAAACTCTATAATTACCTTAGATTTCTTAATCAGGCACCTAGACCAAGTTGTGAGGCCTAGTTCTAGGGTTGGCACAGTTATAAGCCCCTAGCTAACTATGGTCAAAAAATGGTCTATAGGTATAAAAATCATAGGACCTTAGGAATTTTCATGTTTTTAAGGTTTAATATCCATGTTGGATCATTACTTTAATGCTAGGACCAAGTTTGGTCATTAGTTTTGCAATTCTACAAATTAGGCAAAAGTTTCTCTAAAAGTTGTCATGCAACTTTTGAGCAACTTTCTTAAAAGTTGTCAAAAATTGTAAAAAAATTTCCCAAATAGTTAGTTGGTTCAAAAAAATTATGTAACCATTGGAGTGCCTATACAAGCCCTTACAGGTGGGTGATAGGCAAGGAGATGTAATTTGGCAATTTTATCAATAAAATAATAATCATTTCTCTACAATTCTATAAACAATCCCTTGGTACTGATAGGTATAGGCCTATGTACATGAATACTTGAGATAAATTATTTTTCTATCCAATCTAATTTCAAATGCAATAGGTTTCATGATCTAACTCACCTTGAATCAAAAGTTATTAGAGTTTCTTGTTTGCTTGCCCAAACTAAGAGTTTCCAGCAGGTTTCAGATAGGGTTTGATCTTTTGACCCAATTCCACCATGTAAATATGATTCCCCTTGATGGAATTAAACATTTTTTATGTGCTTTAAGAAAATATAGGTTAGAGGTTGAGTTTTTCAGATTGGTGTGTTTTTTGTAAAGCCCTAGGTGTATAGGCCTATATGTACACCTACCAGTGACTTAGTACAATCATGATAAAACTCAATTGGGGATTCATCAAGACTCAAGATTCTAGATTTTTAACCATTGTATATGACCTCAAGGTACCCCATCATTGATCTTGGAATTGTCTTGGAGGAAGAAGCACTTGTAGTGCAATTCAGAACTAATTAGGCCTATCGACCCTATCCTAAAATTGGATAAATGAGTGACCTCCATTTGGTTTCATGTCTTGGTGCTTTGATATATTCCATAAGTCCCAAAAGGGTGTCAATATTCTCAATATAATTCATATTTTTTTTAGAGTTATTTTTATCTAGATTCAAATACTAGTTTGGAAGGGATACAAGCCACATTCTTAGTTTGTGAAGAAACTTAGTACTATGGATTGCTTTTGGTTGAAAGAACCATTGGAACTAAAATAATAGGACATAATTAGGTCCAAAAAGTGATCGTAGGTCACCCTTGGTCCTATAAGATGTTTCATGGGGTTTGATTTCCTATTGGGCTAGAGAGACCTCTTAGTAACTTCTCAATTTTTTGGTGTCTTAGAATTAGCATAGCCTTGTGATTAGATTTCCTTGTGTGTTTTGGCTCTGATAGCCATTTCCTTTACTTCTTACCCTACCTATGATAAGTATTGGGCACTTGGATCCAAACTTGGGATAGTTGATACCTTGAAACTCACCATTATTTAGTATTTGAAGGCTTTCGCTTGCCACTGCTACATCAAGTGGTACCAGAGCCATGTCTAATCTTGAGAATGAGGATATCCCTGCAAGGGTCACAAATAGTGAGTTAGAAATGATGGTGAGAGAGAAATATGGTGAGAGAGAAAAAGGCCACAAATAAATCCTTAACTAAGAGGCTTCAAAAACTTGAGAAGAAGCTTGATAAAAAGGACAAAGAAGATGGGTTTGAAAATGAAGAAGGGAGTGAAGAAGAGGAGGATGACTCTGAATAACACATCCCTACAAACCAGAGGCATTTCATAGATGCCTTAAAATCCATGGGAAGTAGAACCATGGAGGAAAAGAAAGATTTGTCAATCTTCAATGGCTAGATGAATGCAAATTTAGCCTTGGATTTGTAAAAATTTGTCTTAGGGAAAAATAAGGCCAAGATCAAGAAGCACAAGACAAAGAAAAATATGGACCAAATGATGTATGTTTCATATGGATTTGATAGATGCTTGGACAAAATTATTTTAATGTAAGGACATCCCTCAAAAGCATAGGGTAAAGGTGGCAAGATCCAAGTTGACTTGAGCAGCCCTAACTTGGTGGAACTTCCTCCAAATAGAGAGGGTGAAGAATGGGAAGACCATGATTAATTCATGGAAGAGGATGATACCCTTGATTAAAGAGACATATGTACCAAAGGACTATGATGTAAAAATCCATAGGAGGAAGCAAAGTTTGAAACAAAAGGATGTGGATGTAGACTCATACACTGAGGAGTTCCTAAATTATGTACAAAGACCAATGTGGAAAAAGATGAGGAAGATAAATTGGCAAGGTACCCATTCCAAAGTGAATGGCTTGAAGGTACCCATTCCAAAGGAACTAAGCCTATATTTCCTATCATAGTCAATAAGTACTACCTAATGGAACTAAAGGTAGAGGAAAAATGGAAGAGAAAATAGGATTTTGGCAAAGGGAAGAGTAATGATGGTCAAAAGAAATTTAGAGGCAAAGGAAACTATTGGAACAAGGGACAAAATAGTGGTAGTAGAAGAAAGACACCTAACCAAGGAGAAAAAAAAAATAGTGACTCTAATTCAAGGGGAAACTATAGAGGAAGAAGTCCTTTCAAGAGAGGAAGGAAAAATTTAGGAAGAGGTAATGAACCATTGAAATGTTTCTATTGCATCCAAATGGAAACCATGTACAAAGATGCCCCAAGATGAGGAACAAAAATAACCAAGGCGAGAGGACATCACAACTTGTCCAAGAAGATAAGTAAGAAGGCAGTGCTGATGCTAGAAACTTAGAACTAGAAGGAGGGGTGTGTTTGATGATGAGACAGGTCTTCCTTCAAGTACCACAAACCCAAGAAGCTACACAAAGGAAGAATCTCTTTAGGACAAAGATCAAATATCATGGAAAGGGATGAAATATTCTTATAGATTTTAGTTCTACTAAAAATCTTGTATCTTGTGAAATGATTCATAAGTTAAACCTTGCTAAGAAACCACACCCTTTCCACTATCATGTTTCATGGTTAACCAAAGGCCAACAAACTCTAGTAACAAAAAAAGCATGCATAGAGTTCTCAATTTCAAATTTTAGGGACAAAGTTCTTTGTGATGTGGTTGAAATGGATGCATCACAAGTCCTTCTAGGAAGACCTTAGAAATTTGATGTTGATGCCATACACCATTGTAGGAAGAACACCTACTTTATCACTAAAGATAGGAATACCTTCACTATGAAGCCCTTGCCGAATAACAAATATGAAAAAAAACCCATTGTGATTATCATGGGAGAAAAAGAGATGTTAAAAATCTTGAAAGAACCTAATGTTGATCCATTTGTATTAATCTCAAATCCCAAAAATAACATCAGGTTTGATCAAGAAGAGCCTATACCAAATGAGGTCATGGAACTGCTACAAAAGTATAAAGATGTCATTATGAGTGATGTTACCACTAGCCTCTCTCCCATTAGGGACATTAGTCATCAAATAGACCTCATACTAGGTGTATCCATACCTAATAAGGCACCATAAAAAATGACACCATTGCAGCATGCAGAGATTACAAAATAGGTCACTAAATTGTTAGAAAGAGGGCTCATTCGAAAGAGTCTCAATCCTTGTGTAGTACCTATATTCTTGGCCCCTAAAAAGGATGGAAAATGTACATTATGCACTAATAGCTTGGCCCTAAAAAAATCACAATAAGGTATAGGTTCCCCATTCCAAGGATTGAGCACCTATTGAATCAACTAGGAGGTGCTTGCTATTTCACCAAGATAGAATTAAAGTCTAATTACCATCAAATCAAAATCAAACTAGGAGATGAATGGAAAAAACATTCAGGACTACTAAAGGTTTTTTTGAATGGTTAGTAATTCCCTTTGGCCTAATGCCCATAGTACTTTTATGAGGCTTATGAATGAGATATTCAATATTTCATTAACAAATTTGTTGTTATTTACCTTGATGACATACTAATATTTGGTCATAGCAAGGAAGACCACCTTGATCATATGGAATAGGTACTAAGAAGACTCCGTCAATACAAGTTGGTAATCAACTTGGAGAAGTTCATATTTATGAGGAAGGAACTTGTGTTCCTAGGATTTTTGATCTCACGAGGTACCCTCAAGATGGACCCTAAGAAGGTAGAAGCAATCATTAATTGGCCTCCACCAAAGAACCAAGGTGATATAAGAAGCTTCCATGGGATTTCAACTTTCTATGTCAAAAATTTTCAATCATGTGTGTTCACCAATGCTTGAAATAATGAAAAATGGGAAGAAGACTAAGTTTTCATGGACAAAGGAAGCTAATGGTGCATTCTAATACTTGAAGAATAGAGTCTGTCTATAGCCTATGTTGGTCCTCCTTGATTTTAACAAAGTCTTAATTGTAGAAATAGATGCAAGCAATTTGGCTATAGGTGCAGTCCTAAGCCAAGAAGGCAAACCAATTGCTTTCTTCTCAAAAATGTTGAATGAGACTAAGAGAAAGTACTCTACATATGACCTAGAGCTTTATGCCATGGTCCAAGCCTTCAAGAAATGGAGGCACTATTTTATCTCAAAATAATTTGTAGCCTACATTAACAACCATACATTAAGCTTCCTCAGTTCACAAGAAAAAATCTTAGTCATGGATCTAAAATGGGTCGAGTAATTGTAGGCCTATACCTTCAACATTAAGAATAAAAAGGGTGTAGCAAAAAAAAATGTTGATGCCCTTAGTAGGAGGATTGGTCTAATTGAAGAAGTGAAATTACAAAGTAAGGGAATTGAGTCCCTCAAGCACTTGTACCTAGATGACCTTGATTTTGTAGAAGTTTATCAGATTTTCACAAAAATGAAGGCCATATATCACACTAACTTTTTTGAATATATGATTCAGAATGGACTTCTATTCAAGGAGCACAACTATATATACCAACTTGCTCAATGAAGACAAATATAATAAGGGAAAATCATTGTGCTAGCCTAGGAGGTCACTTTTGCATTGATAAAATAGTAGACATGGTGAAGAGGATTTTTTTTGGCCTATGTTGAACAATGATGTCAAAAAGTTTATAGAAACTTGCACAATCTACCAACAAGCTAAAGCAATGATAAAAAATCAAGGGCTCTACCAACCCTTACCTATCACTTCAAGACCTTGTGAATCCATATCGATGGATTTTGTAATGGGGCTTCCTAAAACCAAGCAAGGATTTGATAGTGCTTTTTCCATAGTGGATAGGTTCAACAAAATGGTTCATTTTGTACCATGCAAAAGTACAAATGATGCATCTCACATAGCCAATCTATTCTCCAAATAATTAGTAAGAATTCATGGCTTACCTTAGATAATTGTATCTAATAGGGATGTAAAGTTCCAAGGACATTTTTGGAGGACACTATTTAAGAAGTTGGGAACAAACCTCACCTATAGCTTTGCATATCACCCACAAATAGATGGGTAGACTAAGGTAGTAAATAGGTCCCTAGGAAATTTGTTAAGATTCCTAACCAAGTAATACTCACAAAGTTGGGATACAATCCTTCTCCAAGTAGATTTTTCCTTCAATGACTCTATAATTAGCTCAACTGGTAAAACTCTATTCCAAGCAATATATGGTTTGCATGCCAAGGGATTAGTTGATCTAATGGAATTTCCCTCTGATCTCAAAATCAGTGCCCAAGGACAAAATCTATTACATCTCATCATAAAGGTATAATAGAAAGTAAAAGGAGCATTACAAAGATCAATTTTGAAGTATAAAGAAAGTTTTGGTAAAAGAAGAGAGGTCCAATTCAAAGTAAGAGATAGGGTTTGGGCATTGCTAAGGAAAGAGAGACTACCTAAGTGTAGATACTCTAAATTACAAACGAAGAAAGTAGGTCCTTGAAACATACTTAAAAAATAGGTGAGAATTCCTATGAAATCTCCCTTACTCCAACTTTGCCAATCTCTCCATTATTCAATGTGGTAGAGCTCACACCATACAAAGCTATATTAGGTTCACTAAATGAGCAAGGTGAAGACATCAAAGAGGAAAACTATGTTACCAATCTTCCCCAAAGAAAAATAGTGGAGTTAAAAGAAATATTAGACACAAAGATATCAAGGCAAATGAGAACTAAGAAGTACATGCAATACTTACTCAAATAAAAGTGACTCCCCAATATAGATACTACATGGTTGACCAAAAACCAAATCAAATAGCATGGGACTTCGGTGGAGTAGTTACCCTCAAGTAGGGACTTGATTTTTGAAACTCAAGGGGAGTATGGTGTAGGAGTACCTAATCTAAATTCATCAAAAAACACACCTAAAATTCCTAAACTCTCTAACTAGCTTAGAGTTCTTAATTAGGCACCTAGACCAAGTTGTAAGGCCTAGTTCCAGGGTTGGCACAATTATAAGCCCCTGGCTAACTATGATCAACAAATGATCTATATGTCTAAAAATCATAGAACCTTAGGATTTTTCATGTTTCAATTTTTAAGATCCATTTTGGATCATTATTTTAATGCAAGGATCAAGTTTGGTCATTATTTTTGCAATTTTGCAAATTAGGTAAATGTTGCTCTAAAAGTTGTCATGCAACTTTTGAGCAACTTTCTTAAAAGTTGTCAAACATTGTAAACAAAAATCCCAAATGGATATTTGTTTAAAAAGGTTATGTAACCACTGGGAGTGACTATATAAGCCCTTAGAGGTGGGTGATAGACAAGGAGATGTAATTTGGCAATTTTATCAATAAAATAACAAAAAAATCTTTACAAGTATTAAGAATAGTGCCCTAGTATGGATAAGTACAGGCCTATGTACATGGATCATTGAGATCAAAAGTTTTTTATTACAATCTACTTTGAAATGCAATAGGTTTCATGATCTAACTCATCCTAGATCAAAAGTTATCAGAGTTTCTTGTTTGCTTACCTACGTTGAGAGTTTCTATCAGGTTTCAGATAGGGTTTGATCTTTTGACCCAATTAGACCATTGGAATCCAATGCACCTTGGTGGAATTCAACCTTTGTTTATGTTCTTTTAGAAAATTAAAGCTAGAGATGGAGTTCTACAAAGAGGTTTGTTTGTCATAAATCCCTAGGTGTACAGGACCATATGTACACCTACTAGTGACTTAGTATAGTCATGATAAAACTTGATTGGGGATTCATAAAGACCCTAGATTCTAGATTTGGAACCCTTTTACATGCCCTCAAAGGACCTTATCATTTATCTTGCCATTTGCTTAGAGTAAAAAGCACTTATAGTGCTATTTAGACCTAATTAGGCCTATCAGCCCTGTCCTAAAATTGGATAAATCAATGGCCTCCATTTGGTTTCAAGTCTTGGTGCTTGGATATGTTCAATAAGTCCCAAAAGTGTGTCAATATCCTCAATCTAATTCATACTTTTTTTGGAATGATTTTGATTTGGTTTCAAAATACTAGTTTGGAAGGGCTATAAGCCAAATTCTTAGTTTGTGAAGCAACTTAGTACTATTACTTTTGGTTGAAAGAACCATTTGAACTAAAATAATTGGACCTAAATAGACCATAATAGTGATTTTATGTCACCCCTAGTCCTATAATAAATTTCATGGGGTTTGATTTCTTATTGGGATAGAGAAACCTCTTAGTAACTTCTCAATTGTTTGGTGTCTTGGACTTGGCATAGCCAAATGATTAGGTTGCCTTGGGTGTTTGGGTTGTGATAGCCATTTCCCTTAGTCCTTACCCTACTTGTGATAAACATTGGGTACTTGGATCCAAAATTGGGATAGTCGATACCTTGGAACTCACCACTGTTCACTTTTTAAAGGCTTTCACTTGCCACTACTACATTAGATATAAAATGAGATGGGGAGAGTAGGTAGTGCACTTGATTGATTAGTCCTTCATGGCAGCTATTTTGTGTATTTGTCTATTTATTGTGTTTCTCCTACAACATGTTTGCTAGATGTTGTTAGATTAATTTATATGATCTTTGTTGCTTCATTGGTACAAGTTGATAAAATAATCAAACTATTGTATTATTCCTCTAAATTTATCTCTATTCTTCTATATGTTGTTTCATGTTATGTTTTACTCATGATATCTACATGGATTTGTGGCTTGGTAGCATTGATTCTTTTTGGTCTCTAGGTCATGGTCCAAAAAGATTCTTCTTTGTATTTCTTATGTGATATTTCCTCCTTTGTGATTGTAGTTCTACATTCTTTAGGGGATTATGTCAATTTATTTAAAATAATATTATATATATTATATGATCATACTAAACCCATAGTAGTTAGATCACTTATGTGTTCTTTGCATGTTTATGTGATATTTGATTTTATGTGGAGAATAATCAGACTTAGAGGTTTATTCAGTGTGGTTTTCTCACCATATTATTTCTATGGGGATTTGGGAGCAGTGCCCCCAAGATGGGGTTAATGGGTAGTGCCCTTGCAGGGTCTTGGGGTAGCATGTACTATTTTTACTATTAGACAACTTATTCTATACCTAATTTTGTAAATGATAGAAGCTTGTATAAAAAAAACATAGAGTTAGGGATTTCATAATGTAATGGTGATATTGAAGCTTCTTGTAGTGGTATTGAGTTGTAAGGGATTGTGGATTTTAATCAATGCATAATAATAATATTGGACTTTTTGTTGGTGGACATAGCCTAGGTTTTGGGTGAGCCACATTAAATCTTGGTGTCTTGTGTTCTCTTTTATGTGATCTACTATTTATGGTATTTGTTATATTTTCATGTAACCATTATTTCTGTCTAAGGTTGATCCTAACAAGTGGTATGAGAGCCAGGCAATCATCATTTTTTTTAGCTAGATTGTTTTCATTTTTTTATTTTCTTAGTGATCCTCTGCAAAAAGGTCTCATGGTTGAGTGGAAGAGATGGCAAATGAGGGTAAGCTGAGGGTTGACAAGTTTAATGGGTAGAACTTTTAGTTATGGACAATGGAAATGAATAAATATCTTTCCAGAAGGACTTATGGAAGCCATTGGAAGGAAATACCAAGAATTAGGGAACTATGAAAAATGAGGAATGAGAAATTTTAGATAGAAAGGAACTTGGAATTATTTGATTATGCCTAGCACCATTGCTGACATTTAACATTACAAAATAAAAGGCAATGAGAGAGTTGATGCAAACCCTAGAAAAACTATATGAAAATACCTCTACTTAAAATAAGGTATTTCTCATGAAGCATTTATTTAATATGAAGATGATAGAAGGTGGATATATTGTAGATCTTTTAAATGAATTTAATACTATTACTAGTTTGTTATCTTCTATGGGTATTAATTTTGATGAAGAAATTAGGTCTCTCTTCATTTTGTATTCTTCTCCTTGAAAGTTGGAATGGCTTCATAATGGTTGTGAGTAATTCTATTTCTGAATCAAACTTGATGACGTGACTAGTGTTATTTTGAGTACAAAAACTCGTAGGAAAACCTCAAGTGGATCTACATTAGGAAGTTCTTTAAACACACAAAGAAGAGGCAAAATGACTAGGACAGGAAATAATTCTAGAAATCATGGGAAATCTAGAGGAAAGTCAAAGGGGAAGAGGTCTCAATCTAGAGGACCGAGAGATTGCTAGTAATGTGGTAAACCAGTGCATAAGAAGAAATATTGTTGGACACAAAAGAAAAATGAAGAGATAAACTAGAAGGAAAAATAGAGGAAAATGTGGCAATTAACAAATCCAAAGAGGATGATTTGCTTCTTTCTTTAGAAACTATTGAAGATTCATGGGTTTTAGATTCTAATGCTTCATTTCATGCTACACCTCATAGAGGTTATCTTATTGACTAAGTCTAAGGGGATTTTGGGCTTATTTATTTGGGGGATAATGAACCTTGTTAGATTGTTGGAAAGGAAAAAGTTAATATTAAGTTGCAGAATGGGAATCATTGGCTACTACACGAGGTAATACATGGTCTAAGGCTAAGTAGGAATTTAATTTTAGCAAGGAAACTTGGTGATGAGTGTTGTGTAGTTACTTTTAATGATAAAATTGGAAGGTTTCAAAAGGTTCCCTTGTAATATAAAAAGGTGTGAAAGTAAGAACTTTATATCTTTGTATAGGTCATATTGTTCCTTCTACTTTGATTGTTTTAGAGAAAAATAAATGTTTAGGAATATTTACTATAGTTGAGTAGGGAGAACAAATAAATGTTATAGATTTTGATACAATGTTATGGCACAACAAACTTGGGAATATGAGTGAGAAATGTATAAAAGTAATTCATTAAAAGAAATTTTGATTAGGTTTGAAATGTGTTAATATGGATTTTTGTGAAAGTTGTGTTTATAGAAAACAAAAGAGAGTGATTTTTGTAAAGACTGGGAAGGAAAAGAAAAGTGAGATATTAGAGCTCAAGCATATAGATGTATGGGGACTAGCTTAGGTATCTTCCCTTGGTGGCTCTCATTATTATGTTACATTTATTGATGATGTAACTAGAAAAGTATGGGTTTATTTCTTTAAAGATAAATATAATGTATTTCAATTTATAAAGAAATGGAAATTCTTCATGGGAAATTAGACCAGTAGGAAATAAAAATTTCTCAAATTTGATAACATGATGGTGAGTATTGTAGTCATAAATTTGAGGATTATTACTCCACTAATGGTATTCATAGATACAAAACTATTCCAAGGACTCCATAGGAAGATGGAGTGGTTGAACACATGAACATGACTATAATTTAGTGTGAAAGAAGCATGAGGTTGCATGCAGGGTTTCCCTCTATCAATAATACTATATATTTGATTAAAAGAGGTCCCTCTACTCATTTGTGATGTGGTATTCTAGAGGAAGCATGGACTAGTAAGAAATTGAGTTATTCTTTTCTCAAAACCTTCAACTGTGAAGCATTTTCCCATATAGATTCTGACAATAGAACCAAGTTGGAAGCTAAGTCAAAGAAATGTGTATTTTTTTCTTTCTATTAGATATAAGAGTTTCAGAAAATATAGAGCAACCAAAGTACCACCACAAAAATCAACAAGGAGGCCAAGCCTCACAAAGGAAGAACAGACTCAGCTGTACCACATAACAAAAAGAGGAGAAGGACTAACTAACTAAGAACATCATAGTAATTGACTACCCAAGTAGTCCAACCAAAGGGAACCTCCATCCAAATCATGTTTATACGTTCTTGAATCTGCATCAGCATGAATAAACCTTCTTTTCTAGCATTCAGTTTCCTACTGATTTTTCTATTTATCCCTGTAGACACTCAAAAATGGTTTGCATCTATAGTTTCATCACTTCTTCATACTAATTTGTCCCATTTTCTCATTTTGCTAACTCTGATCTATTGGCCAGATTGACCATATTTTGTCATTTGTATCCTCTTTCACATCAATTTCATGTCAACTTAGAATCATATCAAATCAACTCAAAACACTTTCAAATCAACTCAAAATCACCCCAAATCAACCCAAAATCACTCAGAATCAGTCCTAATCAACCCAAAACATATCAAACATCCCAAATCAATCATCATTTATTCGCTCCTAGGTATTGTTGTGGCTTTCAGTGTCTTGGAAACCTATCAACTTATCAATCTTATCAATCTGACCTTAGTACTATCATGGCTCTCAGTGCTAGGTCAAACTGTCATTCATATCATCCATTTTTTGATATTGTTGAGGCTTTCAATGTCAGATCATGGTATCATCAACCATTTTAATAATATTGACAGCGTCTGTCAATGTTATTATGATCAAACCTTATCAATCAATTTCATTCCTGTAGCATTTACAATGTCAGTTAAATGTTACATATCAACCAATTCATGTCATGTGTCCTTGGCATGTTATCAACTTCAATCAATCAATCTAATCATGGCTTTGATCTGCTAATCATCATCTTATTTGATCTATATCATTATCACACTTTCATCAAAGGATACAGTCACATTCATTTAATCAATTTGGCCAATCATCTGCTAATTTTCTCTACAAGATTAAATAACCCATAATTTAATCCTATTCTTTATAATTATTCTTCCTAATTATCATCCTCAATTAATTAATTGTATTAATTAATTGATTCATTATCTTCAAACCATGGAAATTATTAATTTCCTAAGTTCCATTTTCCATCATTAATTCCATTTTCTACTAATTCTTATTTTGTGGAATAAGAGGATTTTTAATTCAAATATTCTATACAATATTCCATCATCATGACACTTGGCTTAAGTTTTGAAAATCCAAATCTTTGAGTCTTTGAGTCTCTACTTCTTTGCATTTTGCATTCTTGCTCTCACATTAAATCACACTTCAAGTATTCTCATGGCTTTATCCCTATCATAGGCTATTTTCTTCAATCTTGTGTGCACTATAGGCAAATTGGAGCTACAATCATTTGGAGAAGAAAGAAGGACATGTGAGCTACAAATAGAAAAGGGAGTTTTTAATTATGTTTTCTTTCTTTTGATTAGTTTGGCTTTCATGATAGACTAGTGGGTGCTAATATATGTTGATTGAGTTTGTGATTTTCTCATAGTATGTTATGCATTTAACTTGTTTTCTAGTCCTACATTTGGTGAACCTAACGTAAACATGCATATCTAACTTGGGTTTTCTTGTTTTATGCTTGTAGGTGCAAGGAAGGAGCTCACTTGGAAGGGTATAATGAATATTTTCTCTTCCTTTTCACACCTAGATTAATTAGGGGGTCTAGTAAAATTCTTATATTCTCTTTTTCAATGCATTCTATTAGCTTACTATCCTAGGGCACACTCTGCTCTGTCAGGGCGCACTTGGGACCCCTAGGAGCAGTTTTAGGAGCCCAGAAGCCACCAAAACCTCTTTGTGTTGTTTCTAACTTACCAAATACCCCCAACTGGGCCCCAACTATGTCATTGATGCAATCTACACTATTTAGGCAAACTTGGGAGTGTAGTTTTGAAATTTTCAATTTTTGGGTCTTGTCTAGGCACCATTTCCCCACACTCTGCACCTGACTTCCCAACTACGCCCTAAAACTACCAACTATTCCCATCTAGGACCCAACTATGTCACTAACATAGTCTACACTATCTGGGTGCACTTGGGGGTGTTCAGAGCCATTTTGGCCTTTTGGGGAGCAATCTGCTCTGTCAGAGCACACCTAGGTTCATAGTAAGCACATGCATCAATCAAAATCTGCATTTCAAGTTCCTATCACTCTCTAGCACATAGATTAGGTGATTTTGTGTTACTAATGGTCTATTTGTAGCATGTGATAATCATTGGATGAAGACGTGATTATAAGAAACTACTAATGTGTGCTTTGCAGGACATTGTTGAAGACTTTGTGTCTCTTTCAAAACTATGTGTGTGGATTTCCTAGATTAGATAACATTTTGTTTGGTTCTTAAAAAGAACCTTTTTCTTTTCTCCCTAGCATGTCTATAGTGTTAAATCCCTAGGAGTTTCATTGGACGTATGCTCTCCCGTCGCCATTCGTAGATCTTGGGTTTAAGAGAAATTCGTGTAGCTTCTATAGGAGGCTTGCCTTGGACCAAGATACTCAATATTGGGTATGCCAGGGGATGGCCTCAAAGCGGTAACGGGCCAAAGCTAGGTCAATGTTCCAGCTGCTATATAAAATTTGATTACGGTGAAAGCCATGTCGGTGGTATTGCTGCATGATAGCTCTCCTCCAGTACCCTTGTGGTGTGTCAAACCCCGGTTCTCGGGGCTAGGAGACCTTCTGTGAAAGTTTATCATTCACTTACTGAACGGAATGCCCTTACTAAAAACCATGTTTTAGTGGCCAAAATCCTTTCTATCCACTAGTTCAAGGGGTCACCCATGCCCATGAAGACATCCTACATTCTTGCGGTCCTTAGTAGAGGCAACAGTCCCTTGGGAAGTCATGCCTCTTGGGAAGCGGATCTTGGTAGCCCCGAGAAGTGAGTGGGCTGTAAGGGGGAGCCTGTGGTGCCAAGATCCTAGGTTGTTCACTCTGGATAAGTGTAGCTAAACTTTGGATCAAGTAGGAATTTAATGGATACAGTCCTAAAAGCCTAGGTTGTGGTGTGTTTGTTAACTTTTTACAACAGCTATTCTTGTCTTAATGTGTCTTGAATGTGTGTAAAACATAATCAAGATAAAAGCAAAACTTTTAAATTTAAAACTTGGATATCATTTGAACTTTTCAAAACATCACACATTGCCAAAACATCTCAACCTTTATCAAACTTTGCAAACTTTGGTTCAACACACTCAAACCTTGGAAAACATATTGACTTGTGCTCCTAAATGTGCTTGGTAAAATGTAGATCTCACACTTTCATAGACTTCACTTGCATTCACCCTAGTACAAGCCTTATTCATGCATCATATAGAATTCATATTGCATCTTTTAGTCCTCATTTAGTAACTATTGCCTTTCATGTTGCATCCTTTTAGGTTCAGTTTACCTCCCTTAGTCTTTTGCATTCCCATCTTAAAATCAGCACTTTGCACTCATCACCTTGCATCCTTGCATACCTATTCATCATATTGACCACTTTATCCATCATTTTGAGTGTCCTAACCATCATTTTGAGCATTAATACTAGCCCTAACATTGTCCTCTACTATTTACCTCTCTGTGACATCAATCCTGAAATCATAGCTTCCAAAATTACCTCAGTTTCAGCCTAGTTTACCAACTGCACCCAGAAACTACCAACTATGCCCAACTGGGCCCCAACTATTTCATTGACATAGTCTAAACTTTCTGGGAACACTTGGTGGTCTTTAGATCCAATTTTGGGTTCCAAATAACATTTTGGAGCTTCAACAGTGTCCTTAGGTACCTGGTTAGCTCCCCTTGCACCAACTTGCCTAGCTTTGCATTCTGCATCACCTATTCTTTAGTACCTTCACTTAAGAAATATTTCTATACATCATAACCTCTATTTTTCATCTCCCAACCCATACTAACATCAATCCTAGCATCTTAGCTTCCTAGCATATCAGTTTGGCAACCATACATCTCAGAATCAACAAACCTTCATCCTGACTTACTAACTGGGCCCAAAAACTACCAACTGTGCCCAAACTGGCTCCAAGTGAATCAATGATGTAGTTGGTACTATTAGGGTGCACTTGGTACTGTTAGGGCACACTTGGGTACCTGCATGACCATTTTAGGCATCTAAACTGCACTTTAGGACCCCAAAGTTGCATCTAGAAGCCTCTACACCTACCCATTCTGCACTTGACCCAAAACTGCATCTTGCACCCAAAATCCCCTTTTTCATCATAGCTATTGTCCATATCACATATCCAATCAGCATCACCACCATTTTGAGTCCTCTAAACATCATTTTGAATCCCCCAAAACCTTTGAATTTAGTCAAAAATCTAAACAAAGTATGAGTCTTAGAGTATCTCCTAGTGTTGACGGATAATGGATCTTGACTAGTCTTTTTCTCTTTTCTTATCATTTTCTTTGGTCAAAATTTTTCTATGTCTTGATAGGTTTGACCTTTTCATCTTTTATCAATTTGATCTTTTCGTCTTTTATCAATTTTTTGGTCAAGATCCAAAGTCCTTTATCACAAGGTTAAACTCCTAGACAAAATACTTTCTAAAAGGTTTTACCTAACTTCAAAACTTTCCATATACCCTTGTCATAGCATAATCATATCCCTACCATCCCCAAATGTCATTTTTACTTACCCTAGTGGTATATCCCCTTCATATTTTATTGATCAAAATCCTTAGCATCATTTTCACTACCAAACCCTATCAAATTGTCCATCAACCAAATTTCCTTCTTGAGCATTTACCCTCATTTTGCATGTCCCAAATGTCATTATGAACCCAAGAACACCATACTTTGCATAGTCTACCTTGCATAAATCTACCTTTAGTATCATTACCAAGTCCAAAACATAACCCTAATTGTCATTTTTACATACCTTAGAGTCATTTTCATCCCCTCTAGTCAAACTTCAAAACATCACCTTGCATTTGAATTTACATAACATCCCTAGGACATTTTCACTTTTCACATCAAAACCATAATTCATCTAGCATTTCCTCACATTGCATAACATTCCTAAACACTTAAAAATCCCAAAAAAACTCATATCTTGCATACCCACCACTCTAAATCACCCAAAACACTCAAAAATTCCATTGTATTTGAACTCTTAGGTATCATGCCAACACTTACTAAGACACAATCAGCTTAGAGACCTGAGGAACTCTATCAACCTTTATTTTTTGAGGCACAAGCACAACCAAAACCTCATCCAAGACAAAGAAAGAGTAAGAAAATCCAACAAACCTTTGATGAAGACCAAATCGAGGCATCACAACCATTACTAGCAGACCCCTTGAACATGTATCTACAAGATCCTCATAATCAAGCTATGGCACAAAAAACATTGAACAATGCACCTACCATCAAATGTCCTTCAAAAAATTCCCCCACACATGGGATGGTCCAATGGAGTCCCAACTTTGAACCTATATTCGTGCCAATAGCACCAGGAGGAGGAAGTGTACCAACCACACCTGAAGATGAACAATCACATTCCTTTGAATTCAGCCAACCTAACACATCAAACATACAACAAGGTACTATACACCTAAGTGATGACTCTGACACTGATTATGGAATCACTGATGAAGAAATGGCTAGGGCATGTCAAGACAAAAGTTTTTGTAAGAACTTCAAATGTTTGGCAGCCCAAGAAATTATCAAATCTAACCCAAACTTGGAAGGTCCTAAGTCCAAAAATCAAACCAACACAACAATTGAAAACATCCAACCCATGATAAATTTGTACTTAGACAAGGGAAAATAACCTTTGGATTTTTCAAACACAATAATGGCACCTATAAGGTCCCATCAAGAACCAACAATTGAAAGCCTCCAAAGTACATTTGAACACATCAATGTTAACCCCTTGTTTGATGAAATACCACCAATCCCTAAACACCCCAAAAGGACATTAAGACTTTATTTTAGTCACATGATGCAACAACAAGATGCACCTAAAGGGACTCGTGCTCTAGGGATACCAAACATACCTTCTTTGGAGGCAAATCAACAAAGTACACCTTTGCTCCTAACTTTACCTAGTGTCATGACATCAAACACTATAGAGCCTTTCATAAGTACAACATGTGAGACATCAAGTGCAACCATCCCTATGGACACACAAAGGAAGAGTCTTATTGACATTACACCCATTCCCAATATAAATGCATCTCATAGTCAAGTCAATATGATGTCACAAGCAGGAACATCTAAAACACAAAGGTACCAAAAGAACAATACAAACATGATGTTCAATTCTCAAGGACTTAGTCAACCCCCATGACAACAACAACCTAAAACAGTACAAGGACTCAACACTTCCAAGGCACAACCAAATCTACAACCAGTTGACACACATCCCCACATATCAAAAACAACATCAACCACAATGACAACAACCGCAAGTGGGGCAAACATCCAACATTCCTAACATGCAATCCCATGTGAACCCACTTGACTTACACACAATTTATCAACAACAATTTTGGCAGCAATTCCAACAACAACAAATGATGTTTGCTAAACAACAAGAGCAACTCAAGCAATAGTTGGAATACCAAAGATGCATTGAGCAACAATTCGCATACCAGCAACATTTGTTACAACAACAACATATGCCACAACAACCTCAAAAAATACCTCTACAACAACAAGCACGCACATGGTCTCACATAAAACCAATAGAGGTATCCCAACAACAACCACAACACATGGCACAACAATAACACATGGTACAACAATCGCAATCAATCCCACAACAAGTGCCACATCAAATACCACAACAAGTACCCCAACAACAAGGACCTTTCTATCTTTAAGGTGCCAACATACCTCCACCACCTACTGACACTTCATTAGACTCATTAGACATAGAAATTTTAGAACCAAGTAGACATAGTTCTTGCCACAGAAAATAGTCTACTCATAGACACAAAAGACTTGAAGGAAAGACCATCATGCAAAACCCCAATGAAGAACTATTACAACAATTCAAACAACTTTCCAAACAAGTCGAGGCATTGCGAGTCTAAAAGAAACATGCTATATATACAAAAAGGGATCTATGTCCTAATCCATTTGATAAACGACTGTATATGCCTCCATTCCCCAAACGCTTTGAAGCTCCAAGGTTTGAAAAATATCGAGGAAAAGGAAACCCTATTGATCACATCCAAGAATTTTGTCCTTCATGTACCAAACTCAGTGATGAGCCCACTTACTTTATGAGATTGTTCCCTCATTCTCTAGGTGGGCCTGCACTTGAATTGCATCCAAACTTCCTGGCAATATCAAATCTTGGTCATAGCTAGCAGACAAGTTTATCTCCCACTTTGCCTTTAACATTACAAATGAGGTGACACTTTTTGATTTGTGCTCAACTAAATAGAAGATAGGAGAATCATTCATCACATTCTTACTGCGTTGGAGAAGCTTAGTTAATCAATGATCACTAGACATTCCTAAAGAACAACAAGTAAACTTGTGCATTGAAAACTTAGTCCTAGACTTAATGTATGAACTCAAAATCAAGAGTCCAAGCACCATTTCTAAACTAATGAAAAAAGGGGCTAGTATTGAAGATGCTCTTATTTGTAAGGGAATCCTCAAGACAAACAAGGACAACACCAATACCATCTCGTCTAATGACAAGGAAAAAAATTTCTCCAAAAACAAGAATGTGACTAATGATGGCATTGTGGATGCCTGCACAATTAGCATAGTACAACCTCAATTGACTTTGAAAGGTGCAAACCCCACAAATTCACAAACTCCTAATCAAACAACACCTCAACAATAGAAAACTGAGACTTCCACACAAGAAAAAAGACATCCTAGAACCAAGTATAGAAAATTCACACCGTTGGGGATACCTCTTGAGACTGCATTACAACAATTATTGAGTAATAACTTCTTGTAGCTACCCCCAATCAAAGATGAACCATTAACTAAAGCAGATTGGTGGGATGACAAAAAGTATTGTGATTACCATCGCACCAAAGGACACAAGACTTCATCATGCTTCCAATTGAAACATGCAATACAAGACCTTATTGATGATGGGGTAATCACAGTTGATCCATCACTATTAGCATCCAACACTGATCACACTATTTTCAAAGATCCTTTGGGTAATCATGACGAAGAGAAACCCTCAAGTTCAAACTCAAACTCGCAAGGTAAAGTGAATTACACATGCACCGGCTATGACTACACCATCAATTACTTTAATGAGTCTAACTTCTGCATATCCACATTCACATTGAAGGTTGAAGACCATCATTGTGCTGTCACTACATGCTGTAGCAAGATCACCCTACCTGGAGCCCCATCTAGACCTACTACTTCTATTAGACCTACACCCCAAAGTAGACCTATTGCTCCTACTTCATCTAATTATAGCCTTGTTGAAAAACTTGATAAAACCCCTACACAAATATCCATTTTGGACCTACTACATGCATCCCCCCAACACCAAAAGATCTTGGAGCAAGCCCTTAAAGAGTCAATAGCCCCAAATAACATGGGTGTTGCCCAGTTCCAAGCCATGGTTGGGAACCTATCCATGTCACAACATATCACTTTTTCACCTCGTGATATTCCTAAGGATAAACCTAACCATAATGATCCCCTTTATCTCGAAGTCTTCATCCATAATGCCAAAGTTAGACGTGTCTTAATAGATGGAGGAGTAAGACTGAACATCTGTACTCTTAAGGTTGTCAACAGTTTGGGTTATTCTAAAGATGATGTGGATCCCTCTCGAAGAATCACAATAAAAGCTTATGATGATGGTGAATGCTTCTCCAAGGGCATCATCACATTACCTGTCAGAGTTGGTCCAGCTACTAAAGATACATTGTTCCATGTCCTAGATATAGAAATGAACTGCAACATGATACTGGGACACCCTTGGCTTGATACTATGAAAGCAGTCACTTCTAAATACCATCAATGTTTGAAGTTTTCCTATCACAATGTAGAGGTTACCATCCCTGGTGATCCAGATCCTTTCTAGTTTTGTGCTAATCTAAGAGATGCTACTGCATTCCAAATCCCAAGAAACAATGAAGCACAACCCACAAATCTCTCTAAGTATGTGGATGCTGATATACTACTCAGTAAAGCCAAGGAAAAGATGAAGATTGAAGACAATGGGTGTGGAGAGTACTTTATGTCTCAAGTATCTCACATTAGGGAGTCACTAGTTTCTCCCCAATCTCATGATGAATCAGAACCACTTCAAGCATAACATTCAGAGCTCAGTACAAAGAATGATACTTCTATCAATGAGGATACATCTGTATGTATTGAGAAATAAAAAGTAGAATGAGAAGTCACTTTGATATCTCCTAGCAAGTATGGACTTGGGTTTACTATCATGCAAAAACAAGGCTATGATGGCTATAGCAATCTTGGATCTCTGAAACAAGGAATAATTGAACCCATCACTATAAAAGAACAACCTCCTAGTTTGGGGCTTGGATTTAAACCATTACAGATAGGTCCTCCTAGTACCATGGTACCTACATGTAAGACTATGGATGTTTTGAATGATGAAAAGGCATCTAAGGATATCCCACCTAAAACCAACAATCCTCTCCCTTTTAAGCATAACCCCAATGATACAATAGAATCTAATGCTTGTATCCATACCTTCAACCAAAGCCCATTCAACACTGATGATGACATCTCCTCAAGTTATCTTGAACCATTGGATTGGGACCAATGTGGACCACCAATTTTTCAATTCGAGGATAATGACACCCTCATAATAGACTTTGAAGGCATTATGACTGAAGATCATAAAGAAGCAGTTTCTCCTAAAGAGAACACATTGGCATATTTTGGGGAGCCAACTCCACCTTCTAGTTACAAAGAAAAAAGAGAAAGAAATAACAAGCATAGGTCTCTTGGTGAAAACCGAAAGGCACCATTAGACCATAAAAAATAAAAAGCTAAGAAGCTCCCAAGGATACAAAATGAAAAATATGATGCCATGAATATCAGTGTTCCAGTGTTCAACATGCCACAAAGTCTTTTAGAGCTCCCTCGATCAGCATTCATGTAGAAGGTCATTGGTCTCAACCCTCCCAACCCTCCCTTATCCCTTTGTTTATCCGCAAATCCAGCTACCTAATTTGTCCAATAACCAAGATCAAATCCTTCTCCAACAAGCCTTTGCATATGTCATCATTAGTGACATCCCACATGAAATTTCTATTGATCCAATTATCCTTAGTTTCCTTGATTCGCAAGAGACAGACATTGTCTTGCATATGGTACACGATTTTATATCTCGAGGCCTTTCTAGTGGTTTGATTTTAGCTACAGACTCAGAACAAATCCTATGTAGTTATGGTCAGTCATGGATTCAGAGATCATCAGCTAGCAGCACCAACAACATATATCTTCTCAGCATTTGTTAGTGGTATTCTTGATTCTATCTAAAAGTCTTGAAAAAATACCAAAATTTTTGAAAAAAGTCATGAAAAAAGAAAAGAAAAAAGTGAAAAAAGTCATGAAAAAAGCAAAGAAAAAAGTGAAAAAAGTCATGAAAAAAAGAAAAAAAATGGATGCCTTGATGAAAACCTAGCAAACAGGCATCTTGGCACAAAAATTTGAGTCAAGAGAAAAATTTCGTCCAAAAGTGAATACCTGGCAAATAGGCATGTTGGGCAAGTACCATGGTGAAAACCTGGCAAATAGGTGCCATGTGTAATCAGTTATTGCTCCTACATCTATCAAGATCCCATCTGGTCTTTTCCCCCTCTGTCATTCCTTGATCATATTCTTCCTATTGCAAAACACCCTCGGCTCCTTGACCATGGCTCACAAACTGGTTAATGTCCTTTGTTATCTTACCAAGCATTACCAGTCTATACACACTCTATCATTAGGCTTTTGTACATAGTTTGCATCTTGTCTGGGGATATATTAGCTACATGGTGCATGAGGTTGAACTTGAACTTGATGTAGAGCCACACCTTGGAAAACTCAAGAGGAATCAGTCACTCAACTGAGTTGCTTCAAGGGGCATCTACAACCTTCAGGATCACACACTAAAATCAGATTCAATAAACAAAACTTTGAAAATAAAATCCCCCAAAATATCTTCTTGCTGCCTTTGGATAGACCCGTACTCAGACATGAATAACTTTTGAACCAAAAAATATTTACTCAATCAAACCATTGATATTTGGTGTAACTAGGTTCCAAACAACATATAAAAATTTGAGAGAAATCCAACAGTTTAAACCTGAGATATTGACCCCGCATCAGAGTACATTTTTCTGCAATTGTTATTCCCTAAACTGATTGCCATGAGAAATATATGAAGCATAATAGTAGAACCATAATCTTGAAAAAAAATGCAGGAGACCAAAGGAGACATAAAACTTCTTATTCCTCCCCAAGTTCAAATCCTTTTTTACATAAAAGATTGGCTTTTTAATAATTAAAGTCTGACTGGCCTTGCTGTCTAGTAGTAATAAAAATGTTTTCTTTTCCATCTAAGAATAGGAATCTAAAAGATGTTTTACCATCAATACCATGCAACAATCATGGATATTCTTGTAACTGCTAAGAATAGGAATCTGAAAGATGCTTTACCATCAATACCATGCAGCAATCATGGATATTCTTGTAACTGCTAAGAATAGGAATCTGAAAGATGCTTTACCATCAATACCATGCAGCAATCATGGGTATTCTTGTAACTACCTATTATTTGTCACCAGTATTTGATGGAATTCTCTTTAATTATTTAGCACAACTACAAATTAAAACAACTATTCTAATTTTAAAATCCACAAACCTGGTCCTAGGTGGCTATATCTGGAGAGCTCATCAAAATGCTAATCTAGGTATGCCACCACATGTAGGACATTATTGAAAACATTTAAATTTAAAACACACACAAAACATAAAACATTACTTATCATATTTTTCACTCTGCTACTGCAGTAGAACTGGGGGCATATCCCTAAGCACTTTTTATTTTATTGGACCTATCGCATAACGGATTGGAGCTAAGACTTGTATATGCTTATATGATCCTGAAAAAATCCCTAAAAATCATAAAATGTCTTGAGAAAATCTATAAAAATCATATAATGTCTTGAAAAAATCCTTAAAAATTCACATACGATCCTAAAAAAATCACTAAAAATCACATAATGTCCTGAAAAAATCCTAAACATTCAAATATGATCCTAAAAAAATCACTAAAAATCATAAAATGTCCTGAATAAACCCTAAAAATCATAAAATGACCTGAAGAAATCAGTCACAAAAAAAAATCAAATATCCCCAAAAACCCTAAAAATCACAAAACCCATCAAAAATATGCAATAAACCTTGTACATGTTCACTATAGAAAAGCATCCCTTTTGCGTACACACTTGCACTTTGCATATTGAAACTCAAAGCACTACACTTTCAAGACAATCACACTATCTGACCAACGTGAACCAACAATCAATCAAACATATCACTATGAACCTATCAACTGAATCCATGAACAAAGCTACCACATCATCAACATTTCAAACACCATCTCAAAACCTAAAACACTAAAAAGCAAGTAATAATGGACAAGGATAGCTGTTGTCTCACATTGTTTAGTGAGTGATTTATTTTTTGCTTTGTTTTTCTTTGATCATGTTCCTATGCCACTTGATGATATAAAACTAATCTATGAGACTGGCTAGGATGGTTCATGGTCATCTTTTTCTATTTTTGTCTATTACAATGTACCTTTGAGAGTATGGGGCATGTACATATGCCTCAGGAAGGACAAGGTCATTCTCTGTTTGCATCATGCTTGTTTATGCAAAAGGCTTGCATTTGCGCTCTGGCCCTTTATGCCATGATGCATTGCATTCCATTTGCCATATCAAAATAAAGCTCCATTTGACATATAGTGCACTTTCTAGAAGAAAAATTCTTTCCATCATACTAAAATCTCCTCATCTCATCTTTCTTCTTCATCTCATTCTCTATCACCATGATCATGTCTTCTGATTCACCAAATCATCTTCATCTTGCATTTATGCATTCTTGCATCATCCTACACTGTCAATCAACTTTCTATGGCTTTCCCCCTGGTTCAACCTCAGTATGACATTTGTCTCATCATCTTTGACCAAATATGACCATTTTTGATGATTTCCCTCATGTTATGACATCTTTCCATCATTTTGGGCATGCACGCATAGTTTCGGGCCATTTCGAGTCCAATCGGGCTGATTTTGGGCCCTGGAGCCTTTTAGGGCATAATCTACACTTTTAGGGCATAGTTGGGGTTCCCAACTATGTCATTGATGCACTTGGTCATGCCAACTATGTCATTGACACACTTGGTAGAGTTTGGGCGCACTTGGGAACCTAGGTTATCCAAAACTGCTCCCGAAACCCCTAGGTTGCACTCCGGAGGCCATAACTTTTGTGTTTCAACTCTGATTTATGAACTGTCAATTGCGTTGGACTCATATCTTTCTTGTGAACAAAATGAGCTATCATTTTCATTATTTTATCACTATATGGAGTGTTAATCATTGCAATTACTCTTGGGCTCCTAGTTGCCCCCTGTCATGTTGATTTTGGCCCCCAGGGCTTTCTCGAGCACATTTTACACTTTTTGAGACCATTTGGGCTTCCCAAGTGCATCATTGACACACTTGGTACTGTCATGGTGCACTTGGTCTTACCAAGTGCATCACTAATGCACTTGGTTGAGTTTTGGGCATAGTTGGGGACCTAGGATACCTAGAACTGCTCCCAGAGTCCCTATCTTGCACTTCGAAGCCCATAACTTTTGCATTTTAACTCAGATTTTCAATCTGTCAGTTGGGTTGGATTCATATATTTTTTGTGGAAAAAATGAACTATCATTTTCATCATTTTTTGTTTTTCTTGAGTGGTAACACATGCAATTATTCTCGATCTTTGGATTGACCGTGTTCTACACTCTGGGCCTCATAACTTTCACATTTTAGCTCTGATTTTCATTCCGTCAGTTGCTATTGTTTTGTCTTCTTGTTGTTGATAAATTGACTTATCATATTCTTATCTTAGTCAATTTATCAGGGGGGCACCCATATATATCATCCCTACTGAGGCATGTTGTGGCTTTCTCATTAGTTATTCTTTGATACAATGCTCTAAATCACATTGTATCAAAGAGGGACAAAATGTAAACACTAAAAAATGGTTCACATCTATATTTTCATCACTTCTTCATACTAATTTGTCCTATTTTCTCATTTTACTAGCTCTAATCTTTTGGCCAAATTGAAGATATTTTTTCATTTGTATCCTCTTTCACATCAATTTCATGTCAACTTGGAATCATATCAAATCCACTCAAAACCATTTCAAATCAACTCAAAATCACCCCAAATCAACCCAAAATCACTCAGAATTAGTCCTAATCAACCCAAAACATATCAAACATCCCAAATCAATCATCATTTATCCACTCCTAGGCATTGTTGTGGCTTTCAGTGTCTTGGAAACCTATCAACTTATCAATCTTATCAATTTGACCTTAGTACTGTCATGGCTCTTAGTGCTAGGTCAAACTATCATTCATATCATCCAATTTTTGACATTTTTGAGGCTTTCAATGTTAGATCATGGCATCATCAACCATTTTAATAATATTGATAGTGTCTGTGGATGTTATTATGATCAAACCTTATCAATCAATTTCATTCTTGTAGCATTTACAATGTCAGTTAAATGTTACATATCAACCAATTCATGTCATGTGTCCTTGGCATGTTATCAACTTCAATCAATCAATCTAGTCATGGCTTTGATCTACTAGTCATCATCTTATTCGACCTATATCATCATCACACTTTCATCAAAGGATATAGTCACATTCATTTAATCAATTTGGCCAATCATCTGCTAATTTTCTCTATAGGATTAAATAACCCATAATTTAATCCTATTCTTTATAATTATTCTTCCTAATTATCATCCTCAATTAATTAATTGATTTTTTATCTTCAAACCATGGAAATTATTAATTTCCTAAGTTCCATTTTCCATCATTAATTCCATTTTCTACTAATTCTTATTTTGTGGAATAAGAGGATTTTTAATTCAAATATTCCATAAAATATTCCATCATCATGACACTTGGATATGACACCTTGTGGATTCTCCTTTGACACTTTGCTAAGATTTGTCATAATCAAATATTATTACCTCTTATGCACACCCTTATTTGGCTTATTCATCATAGATTCTTGGCTTTAAGTGGGTTGAGGTGTCTTATGATGTGTCATAGATTCTCTTCCACATTTAGCCAAGTTTGACTCTCATGTGTCATAGAATCTCACAATTGGCATATTCTATCATATGCATCATAGGAATCTCTTCCCACATCACATATCTAGGGGTGACAAATCTAATGCTCTCACCCTCCATGTCAATTATAAATGGACACCCCTCCTCTCATTTCAGATTTGAATGCTTAAGTTTTGAAAATCCAAATATTTGAGTCTATGAGTCTCTACTTCTTTGCATTTTGCATTCTTGCTCTCACATTAAATCACACTTCAAGTATTCTCATGGATTTATCCCTATCATAGGCTCTTTGCTTCAATCTTGTGTGCACTATAGGAAAATTGGAGCTACAATCATTTGGAGAAGAAAGAAGGACATGGGAGCTACAAATAGAAAAGGGAGTTTTTAATTATGTTTTCTTTTTTTTGATTAGTTTGGCTTTCATGGTAGACTAGTGGGTGCTAATATATGTTGATTGAGTTTGTGATTTTCTCATAGTATGTTATGCATTTAACCCATTTTTTGGTCCTACAAGCCCAATGGAAGCGTGCTTAAAAGCTTGCAGATCATCCAGGGTTCTACGCCATTGGTATCCATGCTTCAACTCATAGTAGAAACAAGTAGCATGCCCATCATGAAGGAACCTTCTCATCTTGTCCCGCTTGATCAACATAGTAGCCTGCACCTTCAAAGAAATTTTAAAATAAGTGAGTTTTCAAAAAAAATCAGTAAGATCCGTTGGCTTACCTTGGTATGTTTCCTCGTTCTTGCACTTCTAGATCTACCAAAGAATGTTAGATGACAATATATTCCAAAATAAATTGATATCTTTAGGAAGACCATTAATATGACCAGTGATAATATCAAGAATATTAACATGAATAGGATAAACAATGCCAAACATTCTCCATATTTCTTTAGCAAAAGTACAATCTAAAAGAATATGTCTACTAGTTTCAGGAACTTTGCATAAATTACAAAAATCTTAATTAGAAAAATCTCTCTTAATGGGCAACTTGTCCAACATGAATAACCATCTAAAGCATCTAATTTTAGGCTCAATATCATTCTTCCACAAGATATCAAAGTATTTTTTCCAAACATCAACATCATAAGAAGAGTACCAAACAACATTGACATGATCAATAATATTAGTATTACAATCAAGGATTTTGTATATATTCTTGGCCTTAAGAAGATTCATGACAACTCTACTAGGCCATTTACAATTAAGGTGCCTTTTAGAATCAACATGACATATAGTGGGAAGACCATTAACAGCTTGCACAATCATGTTATAAGTTCTTTTATGGGAATCAGGGATATCATATTTATTCTTAAGCTCACCCTAAGGAGTGATTTGATTCTGGTCAAAGAGATCTATGAACTATTTAATACCTTTCTTAGCCCACAATCTGGCAGAACACCCTCGGGTAAGGGCCAAAGGTTTACTGTTTAGGTGAAGATTCCACCAAATTGATCTTTCACCATGGAGTTGATCATTACAATGAAAATCCTTGTTAGTGATGAATTTCCTAACATGGTCCCAAGCCTTCCAAATAGATCTAAAAACTGTGGAACCTTGGACCATGACATTAATGAATTGGGACCTTGAACATGGTCCCAAGCCTTCTAAAATAGATCTAAAAAATGTGTATTTTTTGGATATGACATTAATGAATTTGGTTATAGGCTTTGGAATTTTACAAATTATAAAATTTTAAGAATTAGGGATGTCATATTCAATGAGAAAGTGTTCTACAAAGATCTATTGTAGAAACATAAGAAGAAAGAAAATGATTATGTAGTGTTGGATGACAATCCAGAAAATGATTTTCTAGTAGTTCCTCATGATCTATAACAACCAAAATAATAAGTACCACACACCCCAGTGAATATCAGATGGTCAACTAGGCTAAGTAGACCTCTAGAAATATTTTCTATATTTTTTATATTATACTTTACTTACTAATGATGGTGAACCTGAATGTTATGATGAAGTTGTGCAAGTGGATACTAAGATTTAGTGGGAGTCTATAATGCAAGAGGAAATGGACTCTTTGCTAACAAATAAGACTTCAGATTTATGCAAGTTTCCTATAGTTAAAAGAGCTTTACATAATAAGTGGGTTTATAGGTTAAAAGATGAGGAAGGAGGTAAGAAAATATTTAAAGCCAAGTTAGTGGTAGAAGGATTTGCACAAAAAAATGGTATTGATTTTGATTAGATAGTTTCTTTTATTGTTAAAATGTCTTCTATTTGCACTATTTAAGTATTATGGCTATTAAATATTTTCATTTGGAGCATCTTGATGTTAAAAAAACCTTTCTTCATGGTGATTTGGATGAGAGATATATATGGCATAGCCATAGGGATTTGAGGTCAAAGGTAAGGAGAACTTAGTGTGCAGATTGAAGAAAGTTTATATGGCCTAAAGCAAAAACTTTGGCAATGGTATATAGAATTTGATTGATTTATGCATGAGCATGGATATAGTAGGCATCATTCAGACCATTGTGTTTATTTTAAGAGGTTGGATGATGACAACTACATTATTTTATGTTTCTATGTTGATGATATGTTTGTAGATGGGTCTAACATGGATCACATTAAGGGGCTAAAAAGAACAATTAACACATTCATTTTCTATGAAGAATTTTGGGGTAGAAAAAAAATATGCTTGCTATGAATATTTGTAGAGATAGGAAGAACAATAAATTGACATTATCTTAGGCTGATTATATTGGGAAGGTTTTGCAATGTTTCTTTATTGAGAATGCTAAAGTTGTTAGTACACCTTTATCTAGTCATTTGATGTTGACTAAGGAGATGTGTCCCAAGACATAATAAGAGGACGATAAGATGTCTAAGGTACCTTATGCTTTAGTTGTAGGATGCTTGATGTATGCTAGGGTATATACTAGGTTAGATATTGCACATGTAGTGGGATTTGTTAGCAGGTATATGAGTCATCTAGGAATTGAGCATTGAAATGTAGTTAAATGGATTCTTAGATATTTGAGATGTACATCTAGTAAGTGTTTACACTTTGGGGGCTCTACTACTGATTTACAGGGCTATGCTAACTCAAATTTGGTAGGAAATATTGATAATAGGTGGAGTACTGCAAGTTATGTATTTACTATTGTTGGGGCCACAGTGAGTTGGGTTTCTAGGTTATAGAAGGTTAATGCTTTATCCACTATAGATGTAGAGTATGTTGCTACTACAGAGGCAAGAAAGGAGATGATATTATTTCAATTCTTCATGGAAGATTTGGGACATCTATAGAGGGATAATTATTTGTTCACAAATAGCCAAAGCATCATTCATCTTACAAAGAATTTAGCTATACATTCAAAGATAAGACATATATGGTTGTGGTACCATTTCATTTGGTCAATTCATGATGATGAATAGTTAAAGCTAGAGAAGATATATATATATATATATATATATATATATATAGATGATAATCTAACAGATATGTTTGCCAAGGTAGAAACAAGGGAGAAATTGAACTCGTCTTCAACTTAGGTTGGTCTTCTTGACTAAACAGGATAAACAAACAATATAGTCTAGGGTGATTTGATATATTCAAGTGGGATCTATAGGTTTAGTAGTGCTATGATTGGTCTCCAAGTGGGAGGTTATCGTTATGGAGTCTGATTAGTCTCCAAGTGAGAGATTGTTGTGATGTTGAGCCTAATTAGATTCAAAGGTTTATTCGGCATGGTTTTCTCCCAATATTATTTTTATGGGGGTTTGGGGGTAGTGCCCCCAAGATGGGGTCAATGATAAGCACCCCTATGGGGTCTTGAGGTAGTACCCCACCTGTGCTCCCTTTCATAAAATAGGGTGGGGTCGAGGGGAAATAACCCCATAGGGGTTTTTAGGTGTAGTACCCACAGAGCTAAGAATGCCCTTATATTGTAGAAGGTGTCAGCTACTATTTTTTCTATTAGATGACTTATTCTAGCACTAAGTTTTTAAGCACAAAAATTTTGTATAATAAAGGCTTAGGGTTAGGGATTTCATAATGTAATGGTGATATTGTAGCTTCTTGTGGTCATATTGAGCTATAAATGATTACATATTGTAATCATTAGATAATAATAGTACTGGAGTTGTTGTTGGTTGATGTAGCTTAGGAATTGGGTGAACCAAATTAAATCTTGGTGTCTTTTATTCTCTTTTATGTGATCTACTATTTTCTAGTAGTGGTTATATTTGTATGTAATGTTATTTCTATTTAAGGTTAATCTGAACAGTATTTCCCTTGAGTTATCTTTATTTGGAGGTATCTTGTAGTGGAAACATAATCAATGGAGTTGTTTATGTTCTAGTTTAAGCTATTTCTCCTATTAAAGTGTTATCAAATGACTTTAACATGGGGGCATATACTCTACTCACTTACAAACACACACTTTTCAATACATATATTATTTTTCAAGATAACTTTATTGGAATTATTTAGAATAATTGGGGGGAGGGGTAAATCAGTTATCCAAGGTCTAGATGTACAATTAAAAAATTACACAACTTAGTTAGCACGTATCCATGAAAAATTTTCATCATGCTTGCATCCATTAGGTCATACAATCACTTAAACTTGTAGGTTACTGTCAAATCAACTTTACAACATTGTAAACATGAAACATAATAGATTTAGTAACACATTTGACACAATGATTTAACATGGAAACCCAATTTAGGAAAAATCATGCATAACATGCTACTCATTCTCACTCTTTTGAAGCGATACCCTGTGAAAGGTCAACACTATGAAAGGCTACAATGCACACTATTAAATGTAACTTGGTTATAGGATTTGAATCACCTTGTTTGGAGTTAGCCTTATTAGATGACTTTAGATCATTCACTCAAAATGTCACTTGGTTAAAGTATTTACAAATGGCTGCTAGGTCAACGGTAATCCAAAAGATTTACCCTAGACTGGTACAATTATTTGAAAGTAACAGTAAGTCTTGATCTAATAACAAGTTACAACTCCATTTGCAAATGACATATCTCTATTTTTAGTGCTCCATTCTACTTGGGTTTCACATATTTCAGCTCTAATAACTTATTCACCCTTCAAATATCCATACCCCTAAGTCATCTTGCTTTCCTTGCCAATGTAGTCTCTTCTCATAGGTCATTGAATGAAGCAATTCTCTAGACTTCTTACCTTCCTTAGGTTCTCACACATGACAACCTTTTTTTCTAACTAGCCATCTCTATAAAAAGAGAGTTAAGATATTTATTCATTCATCCTCCTTCATCCATTTAGGGTTAGGTTAGACTAGGTAGGATTCAATGAATCTACCCATCATTTTATTTCATTCCCTTCTAGAAATTTCTCCTTTAATCCTCTTTTAATTTTCCTCAAAATGGTTCACCATGAATTATATGCCACCATCTCATCAAACTTATCTTCTACATGGTTTACACGATCCAAGAAATCAAACTTGTCAACTCAGATTCATCAAATTCTCAATCTTCCTCATAATGCTAACACTCAGAATTAACTAACTTCTCATGCTCAACATGTACTATGTTGTTTGGCATCCACTATCAAATCACTTAGCATGAACTAAAGTTTATTATTGCTCATCATTAGCTAAATTTTACTCATCTTACATTATATCACTCAACTTACACTGAAATTGACTTTTCTCAGCTCCAACTAATTTTTTGCTCAATTTACACTAACTTTTCCTGGCACCTATTGTGTAGATTATTAAGCTTGGTAGACATACTTTTTTTGACTTGTTGTTCTAAACTTAATCAGTGTATCCATCTTTTGCAACCTTGAGTAGATTATCAATTCACTATAATATCATTGTCTTAACTAGTCCTTGTACTTCTTTTCCATATCATAACTCAACCTTTCCTCTAGGTGCTATTGTTACCTTATTTGATCAAATCCTCTTCATCAATCAAACAAATGATAACACTCAAATTATATAAGAAATTTTCTTACCAATAAGTAGTAGGTTTGGCATCAATGAGAAAATAATGATTGAAACACATTTATTATACTTGTATCTATCTATTTTCAACAATCTCCCTATTTGGCATTAATGGAAAACCAAACTGACCAAACTTAATCAGTATAACTTCAAAATACCAAAAGGAAAATAATTCCTTGTATTGAAATCTCTTCCTTTATCAACAACTTTCATCTTTTGAATAGGTTACAAAATTATGTTTAGACCAACATGCAATCAATCAAGTCATCCTTATGACTTCCTCTAGATCACTTATTATATCACCTTTGACATTTACTCCCTCTTACTAGGTATTCCATGTTTCTTTTATGTTTTCTTTCATCTCCCTCTACAGTCAAAATTTCTTCCTTGGTAGGATCAAAATTTCTCCCTTTTCTTTGTCTTTCTCCCTCTTTGCCAACAATGCCAAAGACTTGTCATCTTAATATGTAGATATGAATATTTTTTAGTTTCTCTCTCGGTCACCTATCTTGTGACTAATTTGTATTTCCAACTCTTTTATTGCTTTAGGTAGCTCCTAAAGTAAGATTTACTGCATTAATATATAACACATGTCAATCAACTTGTTTGATGTAGGGCACTCCTCACGCTTCTTAGATAGCCTTTGATAGGGGTATCACTCCTATTTTACCTCTTAAATACTCATGAGCATCCTTAGGTAATGCTTTTGTGATGATATCATCTATTTTCATTTTTGTATTAACATATTCCATCTTCACCTCTTTATCTTATACTAACTCTCTCAAGTAATGATAATTGATTACAATGTGCTTAGTCTTTGTATATCCATTGTAGGATTCTTTGATATATTTTTAGGACTTGTATTATCACAATAAAGTATCACACATTTGAGTATTTGTTTGATCCATACAATATTTGTACAATTTACTACTAGAACAACATATTTAGCTTTAGCAATAGATTGAGAGACGTAGTTTTGCTTCTTGCTAGTCTATGTAACCAGCCTTTTTCCTAAGAAAAATTCTCCTTCACTAGTGATCTTTCTGTCATCAATATTTCGAGCTCAATTAGCATCAGTGTAGGCTCACAATTCAAATTTCTCATTTTTTCTTATAGTATAGACCATACTCTTCTATTTTTTTTAAATATTTCATTATTCTCTTAACAACCATCAAATAATTCTCCCTAGGATTAGTAGACAATCTTGCAACTATCCCAACAAATAATGTAATATTAGGTCTACCATGTACTGCATATTGTAATTTTTCAATCATAGACCTATATAATGTTTGATTAACCTTAACTGAATCATCATTCTTTGACAATTTATGCCCTATCACCATATCTATGTTTACTTACCTAGAATCCTCCAATCCAAAAGTTTTCAATATCTTCTTTACATACTTTGACTAAGTTATGTATATACCATATTTCATATAATGTACTTGAAAACCTATAAAGAACTTGATCTCTCCAAACATAGACATCTCAAATTCTTTCTTCATTTCATTTGTAAAAAGCCTTACATAAAGTATCTTGACCTCCAAATATGATATCATCAACAAAAATTTTAGATAGTAAAATACTATTGCCTTTCTCTATCTTCAAGTATAGATTGTTGTTATCATTAGTCCTCTCAAATCTAATCTTCATAAAGATAATTATGAATCCTTTTGTACCATGTTCTTGGTGCTTGCTTGAAACCATATAAATTGTTGTGTAGTCTACATACCATATTTTTGTTGTCAGCATAAACAAATCCTTCTAGTTGTTCTATATAAACCTCTTCCTCCAATATACCATTGAAAAATGTATACTTAACATCCATTTCATAAACTTTGAAACCATTGTATGTAGAGTAAGCAAGCAAAGTTCTTACTTCTTCTAGTCTTGCAATAGGGGTGAATGTTTCTCCATAGCCTATCCCTTCTTGTTGCGCATATTCTTTACAAACTAATCTTGCCTTTTTCTTTGTGACTTCACCATTTTCATCTAACTTGTTTCTATACACTCACCTTGTGCCGATATCATTTTTATCTTCTAGTCTTGGAACTAGAGTCCATGTCTTATTTTTCTCAATTTTTTCAATATCTTCTTCCACGACTTTACTCTAGTACACATCTTCTAAGACATCTTTCACTATTTTAGGTTCTTGCATGCTTTGTAAACATGTATCATTTCTCAACTTGTTCCTTGTCATTGGTCTAGCATCTTTATCTTATAAATGTGTGCAATAGGGTGATATCTCTTGACATACTTATATAATCTTGGTTCTACTATGTTTTCTTCACTTGGTCTCTCAACTTCTAAATCATTATGTACATCTCTATCAAGAATCTAAACATCTCTTTCATGTACACTAATCTCATAATCAAAATGTGCTCAACTTCATCTTGTAACTTGTTAGCTCAGTTCCTCAATGCAACTCAACATTTATAGTATGTGACTTAGCAGTCACTAAAACTTGTTGTTGGTTTGCAACATGATTTATAGCATCTCCATCAACATGCACACATTCATAAAAGTATACAAATGATTTGTATTCTTCTAGTTCCTTCATAGGCTTAGCCTCATGTACTTCTATATATTCATCAAATTTCACATGTGTATTTTTTATAACTTTGTTAGTGTTAGTATTTAAACACTTATAAGATTTAGTTCTTGTGGAATAGCTAAGAAATATACCTTTATTACTTTTTGCATCTATTTTTCCATTGCTTAAATCCTTGAGAATATAAAACTTTCTTCCAAATACCTTAAAATATTTTACATTGAGTGAGTATCCATACCATAGTTCAAAAGGTGTTGAATGAATATGTTTATTAACTTGTATACAGTTCAAGGTAGACATCTATAGTTACAAATTATCTCTAGTATTTCAAAGCAACATTTGTCTTCATCATGAGTGTCCTAGCACAGTTCATTATATAGATGTTCCTCCTTTCAGTAATTCTATTTTGTGGAGGGGTCCTAGGAGAAAATGTATGTCTTTTGATTCCTCTGTCATTATAAAACATTTCAAACTCATTTGATATAAATTCTCCTCCTCTGTCAGATCTCAAACATTCCAAACTTTTACACGTTTCCTTCTCAACTCTTACTAAGTACCACTTAAATATTTTGAAAGCATCATATTTCTATTTCAAAAACATAATTGTCATCATTATAGAATAATCATCAACAAATAACATAATGTACTTATCTCCTTTGTAGCTTTTTACATTAGTTGGTTGACACAAGTTAGTATGAACAATCTCTAATATTCCTTTAGAGGTATGAGTCTTACTCTTAAAACTTGACCTTTCCATTTTTCCCAACTGAATTATTTGCAAAATATGTTGTCAAGATTCTTCAACTTATGAAAACCTCTAACTCTTTTCATGTTACTTATACTAAGTTATCAAATTTAACATGACATAACCTCTTCTATCATAGCCATACATAATCAAATTCAATAAGTAAACAAGTAGCATCTTCTATATGAAGGTAGAATATATTATGTCTAGTTTGATCACCTTTTCTAATTAGTTTTCCATCAGTAACATATATCTTAGCAATCTTGTTTTCAAACTCAACCTTACAACCTAAATTATTCACTTGTGATGAACTCAATAAATTATAATTATGTCCTTCAACATAATAATCATTGTCACATAAAATCTTTTCTGTGAGTTTAATAGAACATTTTACTTTTATTAGACAGGGTGCATCATTACCAAACCTTACACTATTTCCATCATAATAATTAAAGGTAATGAACTTACTTTGATCTCTAGTCATGTGATGTGAGCACCCACTATCAATTATCCATCTTTCATTCTTATTCATACATGAAACTAGTGCAGTTTCCTCATTCTCATCAGATTCATCCTTCATTGCAACATAAACCACTTCATCATCATGATCATCAGATCAATCTTTTGTTTTCTCTTCAAGAATGTAGAAAGACTTCTTGCATTTGTCTTTGTAATCTTTTCTATCTTCATCTCTTCTACTTTTCTACTTGTCTCCACCTCTATAATTCTTCTTCTCTAGACATCAAGCAAAAATATGAACAATGTCATTGCAATTGAAACACATGATAGGTAACTTACCTTTGAACTTGTCTTTACCTCTATGAAATCTCCTTGCTAGTAGTACTTCAAGTTGATCTACATCTTCCTCATCTATATCATTGTCATTGGACACATATTTTACATTTTCTTCTTCTTCTCATTAGGTTCCTTCAAAGACAGTTTACCTTCGAAAGTAGATTCAAAATTTTCAAGTTTCTAAATATCAAAATTAGATAGCTCAAGCATTGAGCCTACCTACCAGACCTTTAAGAGTTAGATTAGTGCCTGGTATACATCTCAATTCTTGTATTGCAAATTCTCTAATAGCATAAATGGGCAATAGTGTTCTAAAAAAATTTCTTAGTACAATCTCATCATCTATTTTTCTAGTAGCTCCTCTTATTGCATTAACAACATATTTTATCTTAGAGCAATATTGAGAAATATTCTCACCTTCTTGCATTCTCATACCATCAAGCCTACCTCTAAGATTTTAGATTTGGCTCTTAGAACATTTTTGTCACCTCCATAAATAGTGTGTAAAGCATCCCAAATTTTATTTTAGTGTCATAACCCTTGATATCATCAAAATCAACATGTCTTAGGGTAGAGTAAATCTCCAACATCTTTTGGTTTTGTTCTTTCTTCTTCTTTAGATCTTGAGCAGTTAGGGCTTTAGCGGGATCAACATGCTCTATGGTGATGGTAGATTGTGCATGATCTCTAAGATCTCCTAGGTATAGCATCATTAGACTTTTCCATGCAGAATTTTTTTTCTATTAAGCTTGGGTACCTCTCTTTTTGACATCTTGATCTTTTCACTTTTAGTACCTTTAAAGTAGTCCTCTTAAGAAAATGAATCTAACACCAATTGTTAGAATTATTTAGAATAACTAAGAGTGGGGTGAAATAGTTATCCAAGGTCTAGATGTACAATTAAAAAATTTCACAACTTAGTGAACCCATATCCATAAAATATTTTCATCATACATGCATCCATTAGATCATAAAATCACTTAAACTTGTAGGTTATTGTCAAATTGACTTTGTAGAAATGTAAACATGAAACATAACACATTTGACACAATGATGTAACATGGAAACTCAATTTAGTAAAAACCACTAGTAACATTATTTTAGATTAAGGTAAAAGTAGGTTTTGAAGGGGCCCTGAAACCCTTTACATAAAAAAGAAAGCTATACCATGAAGCTTTACCATGTTTTAAATGGACCTAAAACCAATAGTACAATTAAACCAGGTCAAGTAGGGACTTGAAACCAATAGAAGTGTTCAAAAAGAGAAACTAGCAAGGACACTGGAACCTAGAAAGAAAACAAACTGGAAAGCAAGGCAACTAGAGAATTCTCCTAGACCAAAAAAATCACCTAGGATTGTTAATCAAATTTTTTCTTCTAGTCACAACTTCCTTAGTAATGTTCTTTCTCCAGCGCTTTTTCTTGAAGCAGGAGAAACTCAGGCTTTTTTTATCTAACAAAATCCTAACAATATCTAGATTATGAATACTGTTCAACCCCCTAAGATACCAAGTAATGATTTTCATATCTATTTTTTAGGGGTAAAATCTAGAATAGTTGCTTGCATACCATCAGCAATATTTTGCATACTTTCTAACTCTCTGGTTTTCTTAGTGGTTCTTCTTCCAAAATTTTTTGGAGGACCAACATCTGGTTTCACCTTGGAATGTTGTTATGCTCTTTTTCCAGATTTATCAAGAGTAGAAGCAAGAGAGTTTATCTTGGTTTGCTGATATATTTTGCTTCTTCTAGTCTCTACCCCTTTAGTAATGTTCTTAATATTAGCCCTTTTTCTTTGGTTAGGCTTATGCTTTGAGTTTTCTCCTTTTTCAATCACAACATCTAGGGGAGGAGGATCATCCAAAGGAAGGTCATAATCAGCCTAAGATAATACCTGGAAGTCCCTAGACTAAGAAAAAGGAAGATCACCCATCTTTGATTTATTTTCAACTTCAGCAAAGAATTCACCTTCCTCTAGCATGGTTTTATCTTCTAAATCTCTCCTTTGATCTTCTATCCTTTGAAAAATAACAATTTTTTTGATAAATCTACCAGATCATCTATTCTTTTCTCAAGCATTATGGCATTAGATTGAAAACCATGTCCTTCTTTTTCAAAGATTTCTTTCTCAAATGAAGGCTCTTTATCCACCTTAGCATGTGATGATTTAGAATCTTCTTTGGGTTTCCATACTTTCTTTTGCTAGATCTTGGTCTTTTTCCCATCCAGAACACTGTTCAGATGCTTTTTACTTTTGAAGGGATACTTTTTAACCAGATGCCCTTGTTTCTTACAACCATAGCAAGAGTTAGGTAGATCTTCAAAAATAATTTCTTGAGTCTTTTTATCAAGTTTGGATATTAGTTCCACCTTTTCTAGGAGATGATTTAGGTCTGGCACTTTAACATAAAGTTTGGCACTTTGAAGTTTGGTTCTGGAAACTATAGCATTATCTAGTGCCACTAATTCACCAAAAGAACTTGCAAAACCTTTAAAAATGTCCTCATCCTAGAATTCTATAGGGAGACTAGGAAGTCTAGCCCAAATGGTGGTGGTTAAGAAAAAAGAATCTAAAGATCCATGTTAGGCTCCCATTTTTTAATAGTGAGAGAACATTTACAAAAAGACCATGGTCCCCCACAAAGAACCATATTCATATCTTCAATGCAATTGAAAATAAAAGAGAAGAATCCATTCAACATTGGGGCAATATCAACTTCTCCTTGAATAATCCATTTCCTTTTAACCATTTTTCAAAGAGATTCAAGAACTGGTCTTGCTCCTAAAAATTTACCCACTAGAGTGAAATCCATGGAGGACACAAAAAATTAACTAAAGGATTTGGAATAAAAACTTGAAACTCACCTTTTTCCCAGCAAGACTTAGTAGTCACCGGTAGGAAATGAGATTTTCCCATAGGTTACTTTCCAAAAAAAAAAGACAAGGGTTTCAACCCTTCTGAAGACTTTTCCTTGTTAGAATTAGCAAAATCTTTCTCCTTCCTAAGATCTTGCCTCGACCCATGAAAAGAATCCAATGGGGGGACATGAACCCCACAAAAAGGATTAGATTCATGTAACTTCTTTCTAATATCCATGTCGGCCAGAGAATTTGACCCAGAATTCTTCTCAAAAACCCCAATAGATCCTCTAAGGACAGAACATCCTGCCAGATTCTCTCTGACCAGTTTCCCGCCTACCTGCAAACCAGATATTTCAAATTTTGATTGAACACAAAAAGGATCAGATTCACACAAGATCTTTCCATTATCCATGTTGGGCAAGGATTCTATCCCAACATTCTTCTCAGAACCCCTTCCAGCACCTAGAGGGTCAGTTCCTCTTGCCAGATTCTCTCTAACTAGATTCTCGCCTACCTGTGAACCAGCCAATTCAAATTCTGAAAGAGTGCCAAAATAGTTATTAGTGGTAGTCTCCATTTTGCATTCAACTTCTATTACCACTAGTAACATTGTTACATGCAAAAATTTGACCTAATTTAAAAACTTTTTCATAACCGTTAGATTTAACAGATTATTTTTTCATGATTATGTGAAATAGATATTTATTTATATATGTTGTATAAACTATTAATGAAGATGGCCATTAATCAATAACTATTATTTGATGTTAGAAGTTGTTAGATTTTGAAATTATGATTAATAATTTAAAATCTTTTAAATGTTTATATGAAATTATTATGAATTTTTATTATGGCAGAAGTGGTTTCATGAGTGACTGCAGGACAAGATGAAGGGGGGATCATTAGAATGGGATGCTCACTTAGTTCAATCATCAAGATCAGCAAGTATGACCTTAAACTTCTTTGATAAGGAACTGACAACTTGAACACAAGATACATTTGTGGGACCCACATGAGCTATTAAGAAAATAACCTAAGAAAATATAAAATAATCTAATTAAAATACAAAATGTACCTCAAGGGATTTTCATTGATCTTTCAATATATTATTATAATACATATACACGTATATATACATATAAAAATGAAATGGCATCATTATATTATAATAACTTAATAAAATGATATCATTTCATTGATATATGCACATGAACATACATATATACATATTATAAAAATACATCTAAATTATAAATTTTCTAACTCTTTCTTCCAACCTTTTATTATTTCTTTTCAACTAATTTAATACTTGGTAATTTGAATTGACAAATAATCTTTTATGTTATAGAAGCCAAGAGGTTATGGCTAGTTCTTTAAAATGGAAGCTGTGAGAGGAGTTAGACACAATAATCCATATTCTTAGTTTCATGTTGTTGCTATGTTTTCAAAATATATTTTCCTTCATACACTCGACTACCTTCTACTGCATTCCAATCTCCTCTCTGCCCTTTATACACTCATTTTCCAATTAATGCAAGAGTCAGATTCACTGTTAATTCAACCAATATTTCCATTCTTAAGAAACATTTACTATTATTCCAATCTATAGTTTCTATTTAGAAGCAACACCTTAGAACCTTGCTATGTGTGAATCGATCATCACAACAAACTCAATATCTTAAGAATTCTTTGGATACATTCTTAGCAATTGAACGAGAGCCAGTTGCCAAGTCATTTTTGCAAATACACTGAGACATACCTAAACTATATTAGGTCATGTGAAAATCAATTTTATTTCATGTTATTTCGTTAACATTTATCTTTTTGAATGATCCTTGTCATTTATAATGGATTTCTTCTTACTTTCAAAGCTTCCAAAATCATCATAAAAGAAGTTGTATAGTATCTCTTAAAGAAGAGTTTCTAAGTGTAATAAAAAAATCGATGATTGATACTGGTGTCAAGAGCATGTTTTATTTTGTCACATTTTATTATAAAAGATATAATCAATGATCAAGAGTAGAATGCTCATAACTCTCCAAACACCTGGGATTCATCGACAGTATAGCCATGAAATGGTGAAGAGGTGTAAAAGGCATAATTCTCATAATCTTCCAAAACACTTATGAATCACTAGCTATGTAGCCATGAATGGTGAAAAAGTGGAATAAATATACAAGAAAGAAAAAGAGAAATAAAAAACGAATAACTTAAATGAAATATACTTAATAGCTCATGCTCGTTCCTATTATGAAACCTATTTTCAAGTTGAGCAATGTTGATCAAGTCATTGATCCATTGAAAACCCTTGGCCAAGGTAGTTTATAGGCATTTTTTTCCATCTAATAATCACTTTATGTGAGTGGCATCAGTTATGGAAGCATGGCCATTTCATAAGTGTACAAACATTCTAAACACCCAGATGCTTAGGTGGCTAGACTAAGAACATCCCAAGCCCAGTCCTAAGGTAGTGGGGGGCTTTCTAATTTAATAGATTGTGTGGGGATAAGTATGGTCTAAGATTGGGAGGTTACGCCTATGTCAATGCTTCTCCTCTCACCAAAGTTGAGGCTTGCACAACCAGTTAAAGTTCCTCTAAATGATACTTGTCTTTTTCTTTCCTACTTTTGTTGATAGTAATTTCTTTACTTGGATGTGGAAAGGATAGTTTAGTTATTTTCAAATGATCATTAATCTAGTTACTTTTAGTTGATCATAAATATAGTTATTTTCAGTTGACTATTAAATTAGTTATTTTAGTTAATCTTAAATACAATTATGTTTGGTTAATCATTGACCTAGTTATTTCAAATGATCATGGATACATTTATCTTCAGTTAATCATTAAACTATATTATTTTTGGATGAATTTTGATATGATTATGGTTATTTTAGTTAATTGTTAAATAGTTAATGTCATATCAAAAGAATTTCAGTAGTCTATCTTTGAATATAGGAAATTATTTAAACTATCTTTATTTTTCTATATGAAATTCCATTTGTTACATTTGGTATCAGAGCACTGGGTTCAACACTCAACCTAGGGAATACTACCTTCCATGTAAACCTTGAAAGTCTTAGAATAATTGTATAGGAAGCAAGTATGTAAAACACCTTGTAAGAAGGCTCAACATCCCATATTCCCCTATTTAATTACAAGCATGCAAAAATTTAACTATACTTGCTACTCCATACCCTAAGATAAAAAAACTTTGAACCAAGAATTGCAATGGATGAAGAAAGAAAGAGTAAAGCAACATATATGAACAAGTTAATTAAAAATTGGAACACTCATCAAGGGAACTCTCTTTTGCATTTCCACAAATCCTTGATGGCATGAGATATGTATAGATATGAGTCATAACTAAATACTAGGAAGAAAGATTAGAATTTATGATGTAAACATCCTTAATAGAGGATTTTTTTGTAAATAAGGCTGCCATGACTGTAGTAGAAAAGTATTAAGTTAATTAAATAAATTGGTTTAATTTATGTGTTTCATGCATTCATAAAACTCTTTTGTTGTAGGTAAACTAAAAAAATAATATAGATTCAATAAATTGACACAAATCTTGTAAATTCATAGGTGAAACTAGTAAAGAAACAAAATGAACAACAATAAGAATGTTGCAAATCATGGCATGATTCATAAACACACTCAATCATCCCCTAATTTTTTACTTTAGATTTTGCAAGAAATGCAAGTGAAGTTGGATAGTATGGAAAGAAGAATGAATGAGATGGAAACCCAGATGGGGTATAGCCATTAAGAAATGCAATCATCACCTCCTCTTAGAACAAAAAAAAAATTCTTTGGATATAATAAGAAAACCTCTTCACCCATTCAAATTGAAAAACAAAAGAAACAAGAAATACTGGCTGATCTATCAGTAGGTATTAAGAAAATCAAACCACCCAAACTTGCCAATTGTGAGTTTGAAGAGGATGTAGAGGCTTGGTTAATTGAAATGGAATAGTATTTTGAAATTAGGAACTTCTTAGAAATATCAAAAGTGATTTGGGGGAATATACCACTTTACTGGAGAAGTTGTAACTTGGTGGAGAAACACCAAAGTTGAGAAAATCATTAAACCCACTAAGATTACTTGGGAGAAATTTATAACCATTTTTAGAAAGTGTTGGCTACCCCAAAAATTTTATGACCAAAAGCTTATAGATTTTAAAAACTTGAAGCAAGGAGATTTTCATGTCCCCTTTTCAAATAATTAAAAAATAATAATCTTTGCTAAGGCAGGCAAGCCCAAGAAAGTGAAGTTTCGGAAAAAGGGGGTTAATCTTTGGAAATCGTTGGACTAATAAATGAAAATTATTATTAAAATATGTTTCATTAACCTCTCTTGGACGTGAGTTATGGTTATGCCCTCTTTTAAGGGGTTTGGAGGCATTTTGGGCTGATTGCAGAACTTGATTTTTGCTCATTCTTTGTTATTCTTCAGAGGCTACCAAACCTGTGGAGAAGGAGACCCAAGAACGGGAGTTTGCAGGTTTCCAGGGAGACCCAAGAATGGGAGTTTTCAGGTTTCCAAGAAGGCTAAGGATGGGAGTTTGAAGCCATTCCATGTGCATGCTCATACAGAGTTTGCCTTTGTGCTGAACAGTGCAGATTTGTGGGTTTTCGGGTGTGTTTTTTTGTATGAGTTTGGTGTTTACAGTTGAGTATTTCAATACAGTTTGGGTTGCTGCTGTATTTCAGACTTTAAGGTGTTAAAATAGAGCTGAATATATGTATTGGGATGTGATTAAACTTTTGAGATAGATTATTAGTGTTTTTGTGGTGTTTTCGGGCATTTTTGTGTTAATTTCGGGAGCCCGATGAGCATAGTTTTTGTCCTACATTTGTGAACTATTGTGTAAAGGCTATACGGATCTAGAAATGTCATTTTGTAGGCTTTTATGCTGCTGAAATTTCTGTAAAAATTTCCATTTTCAGATTTATTAATAATTTGTGAAGTTGTGAAGCTTTTGGCACTATTTTCAGCATACCCAATTTGGGGTTTCTTAGTGAATTTGGTGGATCTTTGTGATATTAGTTGTTTGATCTTAAAGATCTGATTAGAGGTTGGAAATATCATACAAAATAAGAAAAGGGACATTTTAGAGATCTGACTATACATAAGTACTAGGAAAAATTTACCCCACTATTGAAGTATGTACCACCATATCAGCAAGATAAAAATCTAAAGGTGAGAAAATTCATTTTGGGTCTGAATAATAGAATAGGAGGAGCAATTGATGTTCTCACTCCTCAAACTATGGAAGAAGATTTAAAAATGGTTGTTTGGAAAGAATAAAAAATCAAGAAGGATGACTCCATCGAGAATAATAAAAGGAAAACAAATTGAAATATGGAAGTTACTGATACTGGATCTTAGAAAAACTAGTTTAAGGATTTCAAGTATAGCAAGCCATAATCAAAAGGAAATAGAGTCAAAGATGTTAAAAATAATTTTAGTACAAGTAAGAATAATAATAATTATGAAAGAAAGGGACGACTCTCAAGATGTTTCACTTTTGGAGGATATCATTATGCTAATAAATGCCCCATCAAATTTAATACCAATCATTTGCAACAACCACCTCTTCCATAGCCACAACAAGTTTATCAGTAAAGGATCCATGCAAACCTATACAATAGACAAGAAGAACAAATAGGCTTGATTGAAACTCTAGGTAAGATCTATGAGAGTCCTACCTCTATTTTAATTAATATTGGAGCTTCTAAATTTTTATATCTTCTAAACTATTAAGTAGATTTCCAAAAGATCTAGTTTTATGGCAAAACCATGGACAATCAAACATGAAAAATAATCAAGGGCTCAGGTAGAGTAGTGTCTATTTGAGGCTTATTTTGATTTTCCAAATTTCTCCATGGAATTGAACTTGTATATAATACCTCTTGGGTCTTACAAAATTATCATAGGCATTAGTTGGCTTAGTGAGCATAAGGCCAAGGTGGATTATCTTGCCAAAATTGTAAATTGTCTAGATGATTAAGGTATACCTATAAGCATTATATGGATTAAACATGAAATTAAATCAAAATAGACATTTTTAATGCAACTTAAGAAATATGGAAGAAAAGGTTGTGAGATCTTTATAGTTAGAGTTGAGGACATGAGAGAACCTAAAAACACCACATATGGAGATGACTATATTTTTGAAGATGGGGAAATTAGATAAAATTTAAAGTAATCTTTCGAAGAAAAATATCCCTATGTAAAGAATTATCAAGATGTGTTTCATAAAGAACTTCCCAATCTACCATCTTCCCAAGCTTTTGATTTTACCATAGATTTGATACTAGGAGCAGAACCCATATCTTAGGCACCATATCAATTGACCACCATAGAATTAATGGAATTGCAAACACAACTATAGGATATGTTAAACAAAAAATTGATCTAGCCCAGTGTTTAACCATGGGGAGGCCCAATTTTTTTTTTTAGGAAGAAGCATGGGACCATGAGATTATGCATAGATTATAGAATTCTCAATAAGGTTAGCATCAAGAATTGGTATCCACTTCCTAGAATAGATGATCTTTTTGATCAAATGAAAGGCACAATAGTGTTTTAAAAAATTTATTTGAGGTTAGGATATCACCAGCTTCATATTAAAGATGAAGATATTCACAAAACTAGATTTAAAACTAGATGTAAACATTATGAATTTATAATTTTATCCTTCAGATTAACCAATGTTGTGGGTAGACCTTCTAATATGTAGAAAAGGAATGTTGAGACTAATAGAAGTATTGCTGATGGTAGTCAAAGGACTATCCTTCACTCAAATATTTTCCATAAAAAATGAAGTTCATTTCTTGGACTATCCTTGACTAGATATTGTTGTTATCTAATAAATTAAGATGTTGAAAGATAAAGTGGAAGTACTTCTAATTTTTAGGGGAGGTAAGTTTTTTAGTAATGAGTTTTAAGGGTCTTCAGGGGGTATGGTTGTTTACTAGAATAATAAATTGATCCATGGTGAGCTTATCTCTCAGAATAGAAACATGATGAATATAAGATTCTCTAATTTAAAGGATGGTTTTACTTGGGTACTTATGAATGTCTATGATACCAATACTAAGTGGGGAAGAAAGGCTCTATGGGAAGATATGACCAATCAGAGAAAGATTTTGGTAGATGACAATTGGGTTATTATGGGGGATTTTAACACCCATTTGAAAGAAGCTAAAAAAATGGGAGGCAACCAGACTAATATGGATAATAGATTAGATTTGATGGATTTTATAGACAATCATCTTCTTCATGACCTGGACTTGCACGGGATTGAGTATACTTGGACTAATAGAAGAGGTGGGAAGGACCCTATTTAGGTTAGGGTAGATAGAGCTCTTATAAGTAATGATTGGTTCTTAAGATATAAATGTTCTCTGAATGCTCAAGTCTTTTTGGGTTCGGATCATTATCCTATATTTTTGGTAGCTGACCTACTTAATTTTGAGAGGAATTTCCCTTTCAGATTTGTATCAACAAAAGCAAACAATGCATGAAATTAAAGATATATTCATGGATGCTTTTAGTATTCAATCACTAGATGAGTCAAAGCATATCATGGAACAATTATCAGATATTGTTGAACAAGTGACAAATGCAGACCTAGAAAAAATGCAAAACTCATGGAATGGCCTGAAAGAAAATTTCAAGGAAAAGTTAATGAGAAAATATCCAATGAAATAGAACTTTCTCAGACAGAATTGGCAAAGGTCATAGACAAAGTCAAAAAGGTACTTGAGAATATATTCTAATTATACAAAAAGTTGTGTGACTTTTCATATTTCACACAAGAGACCAGCCAAAAGATAAAGAGCCTCAAAAGAAATTTGAATATTTCTAGCATGCAACTATCTAAAGATCCAGCTCAAAGTGAGAAGAATTTTTCTCAAATGCTTCACACTCAGAAAGAAATAGTTGTATTAACAATAGAAGAGGCCACCATCAAGGCCAAACTATTAAAGCTTCAATCCTCTATAACCCCACATTTGGAAATCCTCCATAAAGAACAAGTCTATGCTGAAACTGTTCTCAAGAAAGACCCTAGTCTTTCTACTTTAGAAGGACTTATTCATCTTGCTGTAGAAACTTCCCTCCAACATAAATCATTGGAAATTGCTTTGCATAATTGGTATGCAACTCTTAGGATGATTATGGAGGTAAACAACACATTTTTGGCAAGATATGGTCTTAACTCTTAAAACCCTCTGACATAAGTGTCAAAAAGGGGAAGATAATAAAAATAAAGGGAGGTAAGAATAAAAGGGGGAGATAATAAAAATAGGGGGAGACAAGATAATGGGGGAGATAAGACAATAAAGGCAGAGCATGATATACAACATCAAATTTTGGTTACCAAGATAGCATTGATAATGGTACAATCAACTCAGGGGAAGTTATGATACTTTTGAGGTATATATATTGTACATTACAAATTTTGACTGTATATACCAAGTAGATTAGTACATGTACTTATAAGAGTAGTTAAGTGTTTTTGTCACTCATGTCAAAGGGGGAGATCGTTAGTCTCAAAATTTGATGTTGTATATCATGCTCTGCCTTTGTTGTCTTATCTCCCCCATTATCTTGTCTCCCCCTATTTTTATTTGCTGCAGAAATTGCCCTCCAACATAAATCATTGAAAATTGCTTTGCATAATTGGGATGCAGCTCTTAGGATGATTATGGAGGTAAACAACACATTTTTGGCAAAATATGGTCTTAACCCTTAAAACCCTCTGACAAAAGTGTCAAAAAGGGGGAGATAATAAAAATAGGGGGAGATAAGAATAAAAGGGGGAGATAATAAAAATAGGGGGAGACAAGATAATGGGGGAGATAAGACAACAAAGATGGAGCATGATAAACAACATCAAATTTTGGTTACCAAGATAGCAGTGATAATGGTACAATCAACTTAGGGGGAGTTACAATAGTTTTGAGGTATATATATTGTACATTACAAATTTTGACTATATATACCAAGCAGATTAGTACATGTACTCATAAGGGTAATTAAATGTTTTTGTCACTCATGTCAAATGGGGAGACTGTTAGTCTCAAAATGGTTTTTGACAAATGAGTGCCAACACACTTAATCACTTTTTACATTGGAGCTAAGCACACTACATATGTCGAGCCACAACATGAGCCGAGTCAAGAAACCCAATAGGTGCTGAATGATCTTCAGGTGCCAAGTAGACTTTAGGTGCTGAGCATGATACAAGTGCTGAGTGACATTTGAATGCTGAGTCATAGACAATGCTAAGCAATATAGAAATACAACAAGTGCCGAGTAAACCAGTTTAGTATAAGTACCAAACATCAGAGATCAGTAAGTTCTAAGCAACATAGAATGCACATATGAGTTTGTAACATTACAAATTCATATGTAAACCATTTTTATCGCTGACACATGATGAATCTCGAAGGATTAAAAGATAAGATAAAATCTTTTATTTTTCCCATGCAATCAACATGCAGCCAATAAGAAAAATGGAAAAGGCATGTAACCAATTGTTAATATGCAAGGAATGAGTGAGAAATAGAGATTCAATATGGATCATAGATCCATACCTAACCCTAAGTCTTCGAATGTCTTTATAAGGAAGACAAAATCACATTGAATCCTATGGTGGATGGATGAGGGTGTGCAAGGAAAATTAATTCTCAGAGTGAAGAGTATCAAATCACAAAGGATCAAGATCAAAATAAGCAAATCAAGTTCCTATATTTAACAATCAAAGGATTGTAAGCTATCAGGTTTATTATACTTAATACTCTCTAGCAATTGTATTAGAAAGAAAATCCTATGGTAATAGGTTAGCTTAGCAGCTATTTTGTAAATCCTATAAATAGGTGATGAAATCCTTTAGCAGGGTAACACTTCTTGTAAAGTGTTTGAAATCCTTTAACTAGGTCACTATTGATATAGTGTAAAGCCTTTAATAGGGTAGGCCTTTAACAGGGCAGACCATTAGAAGTGGTTAAAACCTTATTATTGCAATAAATTTTGTGGGTATCATCCCCACCCTAGTTTTACCTTCTTATTTCTAGAGGGTTTCTCGGTTACCAAAATCTCAAGTGTTATGTGGTGATGATTATGTGTTTTTCATAATTGTTTGATATGTTTATATGCATGCAATCTATTTTCAGTAAAGAAAAAGTTTTAACAGACAAAGAACAATACTTCTGATTCACCACCCCCCCTCTCAGAAGCATTATTCCTATTTGAATATTCCAACACTACTATGTTTAAAGTTGCTACTAAACTAAAAAATATTAAGGAAAACATTAAAAAATAAAATAATGAAACTTTTGGCAGCATTTTTTTGAATAACAAGATCTTGGAGGAGCTTAAAGATATTTAGGATAGGATTTAGATTGATGGCTATGAGGTTGTTTCTAGGGAAGAAGAAGGTGCTAAATTGGCTGAGGTTCATGATATCATAACCAAAGAGGAAATGTATTGGAGGCAATGTTCTAGAAAAACCTTTTTAAAGGAAGGGGATCAAAACACAAAGTATTTTCACATTACCACCTTGAACCATAGGATGGCTAATAGAATTTTAAGATTAAATCTAGATGAGGATACTACTAAGGAAGAGGAGGATATCAAAAAGAAAGTGGTGGGTTTCTTTAGTAACCTACTCCAAAGTGACCCCAATTTGGATGTGACTAAGTAGAATATGTTTGTTGACTGCATTCCAAACTGTATCATGGAAGATCAAAATAAATTTCTTATGTCAATTCTTTCTAATGATGAGATTTCTAAGGCTATTTTTTCTTTTGAGGAAGATAAAGCCCCTAGGCTAGATGTTTTTCCTTTTTTGTTCTTCCACAAGTATTTGAATACTATTGGTACTAATATGTGTAATGGGGTTAAGGAGTTCTTCGGTTCTAGGAAAATTCTTAAAGAACTAAATGGGACCTTCATTTCTTTTGTTCCTAAGAAGCTAGGAGTGGATAGTATGGATTAGTTCTAACCTATTAGCCTATGTAACTATTTTTATAAGATCATTTCTAAAGTTCTAACCCTCAAAATTTTGCCTCTTCTCATATATATTATTTCTAGACAACAAAATGGGTTTGTACCTGGTAGATAGATTTTGGATTCCATTATCTTGGTTCATGAAAATATTCATTCTCTTTCAATATCCAAAAAAGAAGGGTTTCTTTTTAAGCTATACCCTATATGATAGAGTGGATTGAGCTTAACTTTAGTGTGGTCACAAAGCTTTTGATTTTATTTTAATGAGAGGTTTAGGGATTTGGTCCTTAGGTTGGTTTTTTCTACTACCTTTTGGTGGTTGTTAATGGCTTCCCTACTCCTTTTTTCATGGCATCATGAGGATTAAGACATGGGGATCTATTATCTCCCATTCTTTTTATTTTGATGGCTAAATGTTTGGGAAGATTTGTGAAAAATGTGGTGAATATGGGGGACTTTGTGGGCCTTAATCCCTCTTCTAGAGCTTTGATATGTTCACGTCAACAATTTGTGGATGATTTTGTTGTCATGGGAGAGGCTTCAGTTAGAAATTGTAGAAACATTAAAGGGGCTTTAGAGGATTATAGTCAAGATTCAAGAAAAATTATTAATTGGAATAAAAGTGTGATTTATTTTATAAATGTTCATGTTTCTAGATAGAAAAAAATTAAAAAGATTATAGGTTGTGAGATTGGGTCCTTACTTGGATCTTATTTGCATTTACCGCTTGGTCTGGACCCTCTTGAGAGTTTCTAGAGTTCACTGATTGATAAGATACACATAAAACTTGTAGGTTGGAAAGGTTATCTCCTTAGTCAATTGAGGAAGATTATTGTTCTGAAGTCCATACCACATAATGTTCTAGTTTATGCTTTGAGTGTTTTCAAGATTCCTAGAAAGTTTTCTCAAGCTATTGAAAAAAATTAGAAGATCTTCTTATGGACTAGTACAAAGAAATAGAAAAGGTTACCTTTGATTTCTTGAGAGAAAGTTTATATGCCTATCAAAAAGGGTAGATTGGGATTAAGAAGAGTTACTACAATGAATGAATTTCTGCTAGCCACTTTATTATGGAGATGGTATAAGGAGGAAGGTGAATTGAAGAACATTTGGGATGAAAAATTTAATAGAGATAACCAAAATTTTAACCATTTTCTTCTTAATGATTTAGGGAAAGGGGATTCCATGATCTAGAAAAAATCTCAAAAATTTAAAAACATCATCAAGAAAGGGACTAGATGGAAAGTGGGAAATGGTGGGACTGTTCATTATTGGGAATATCCTTGGATCCTAGATCATCCACTTTGTATTGATCAGAGATGGAATAGTTATATGGAGTAGTGTAAGATTATCTTTGGTACTTTTGTTGTAGATTACTAGGAGAATAACTCTTGGATGGATCTTAAAAGGGTGGATGAGAACATGATTGAACTAAAAAAGTTTTTAAATGTTATCTTTTAAGTCATGAGGAGGATGAATTGATATGGAAGCATAATCCTAGTGGGATGTATACTATTTCCTCAGTTTATGTCAACTTATTTGATATGCATCTTGAACCCTGTTAGGCCAAGGCTTGGGTGAAATGTATGACACCTAAGATTAATATTTTCTTTTGGATTCTTTTAGAGGATAACATTTTGAATATTGATAATTTAATAAAGAGAGGGTTCAATATCATTAATAGATGTTACCTTGGAAAGAATGATGCCGAGTCATCCAATCATTTAACTCTACATTGCTCTTATACCAAAAATATTTGGTAAAGGGTGTGTCGTTTGATGAACATCAATTGGGTCTTCCCTGATACTATTCAAATGTTCTTCACTAGTTGGAAGCCTCCCTCTAGTAATTCTTTGATTTTAAGATTGTGAGGTTTTATTCCTCCATATCTTTTTGGGAGCATATGGAAGAAGTACAATGACAGGGTGTTTGGAAGTGTTGATTCTAATATTGATCAAGTGTTCCATAAAATTAAGGTTCTTATGACTAAGAATATCAAAATTAATGGTGGGACAACAACATCAAAATGACTAGGAAGAGAAGGTAATGATTTCCCACTGGTCGACTAGTATAAGATAAAATTTGATGGGGCCTCCACAGGTAATTTGGGAATTTCTAGTTGTGGTGTTGTTATTAGGGATTCTTATGGAGAGAAAGTGGGTTGTGTTACTATCCCTATTAGCAACCAAACCAATCATGTTGCCGAAGCTAGTGCCACCCTACATGGTCTCATCTTTGCTAAAAGTTTAAATTTGAGGAAGGTATAGGTGGAAGGAGATTCTCTCAATACCATTAATTTCCTTAATAAAATCACTAAATCTTCTTAGACCATTAGTAATATTATCACTCAGGCCATTAATATTATTAATTCCTTTGAAATATGTATTACTTCACATAACTTTAGGGAAGCTAATTGAGTTGCTAATTGGGTAGCTAATGTGACTTGTGTGAGTGAACAAAAGATCATATGGAACAATTAAGACCTTCTACTTGTTGAAGGTCGATTACTTATGGATTATGATAAAAGGGGCAGTAGGAAAAGGTGTTATATTAATGATGATCATGTCAATAATTAGTATTTATGTTTTAGAGACTTTTGGTAAGTGGAGGGTTTTGATTTCTAGAATGGAGTGGTAGGTTATAATTTTTAGAATGGAGTGCTTTTTGCCACAGATTATGTGTTTTAGTTAACATTGTGCCTCTTGACTATGATATCAACTTGGGTGTTTTTTTGCACAAGGTCTTTTTGAGAGATCATTGTTTCATCTTTGATAAGAAGAACATGGCAGGGAAATGAAAGAGAGTTGAACCTGCTAGCTATAAGAAGTGGAAGTAGAAAAAGGAGGTATGGGAAATTTTGAAGTGCAAAAATTTCACTGGTTTTATGGAGAAGCTTAGAGGGAGTAACCCTGCTCTCACCCAACAATTCATCAAAACTTGGAAGAATGGATCAATCCTTGTTTGAAATCAAAGAGTGGAGGTTTTAGAGGAGATTATTATGGAAACCATGGCACTAGAAATGGAGGGCATCAATTTCTACTATGACAGGAAGCTCTCAAATAGGGCAATTGATGAATTCGTGGACTCTGCCAAAGAACATAATTGTTTGGTGAAAATTGGTAACACTTACTATAATCCTACCCCTATCTCATAGCCTTAGAGATTTGTGATATTTTTGATAATTGAATACCTTACTTTGGATGGTCTCTTTACAAAGATCTATGGTTATCATTTTATGTTAGCCAGCCATTTTTGGCATAGCATCAGGCTCAATTTTCCCTTCTATCTTAAATAGTTGTTGGCTAATTCTATTCAAGCAATTCAAAAAGTATTAGAAGGGGAACATGTATACCATGAGGGTTTAATGGTACTAATTGAACTTTATAAAATCTAAGAGGGTTAACAAACCTAGGCATAGTTTGAAGGGGATTGAGCATGATGCAGAGGGTAGTGTCTCAAAGAAAGGCTATGATTTAGATATTGAGGATGATGTGGTCTATGGAGGGGGCTAATATGAGTTTGAAAGGGGTTGCTGGTTACAGTTCTCAGAAGAAGAATAACAAAGCAAAGGGAAGTGATTTTGATAGAGATAGTGATTTTGATAAGGGATGGAGGAGGGCATCCTAGAAGAAAGAAAGTGGAGGTAAGGGTGTGAGGATCAAGAGTCGGGATGAAGATAGGGTTTCATTTTCTTTAGATGAGGATACTTTTTTACACAGAATGGAAAGGAAAAATAAATCGACTATGGTTTAAAGGGGGGCTGAGAAATTTTCCAAGGATATGGCTCTAGAAAAAGAGAATTTGGGTGAGGAGGATCAATCCCCCTATTATTAATAGGAATGATAGGGAGATAAAAGTTACAAAAGGGATTATTGGAAATCCTAGGACCATTCTAAAGAAAGTTGTGAACTTAAAACAAAAAAAAGTAGGTTATTTTTAGGGATTTTGAGTAGATTAGTAAGACAAACAGAGGGGACCACACATTGGGCCAACATATTGACCAGTTATTAGAAGTAATTGGTAATGCTAAAGAAGTCAAAAACTTAATGAAAAAGGTCCCTATGTTTGAAGATAAAAATAGGGATTTGGAGAAGGCTAACATTGATTCTCAAAAGAGGCTAGAGAGTATGGAGGCCAAAATGGGGAGCATTGAAAAAATGATTAAGAAGATGGATGAGTAGAACTTTGACATATTAAAGACAATGGTAGACAATGTTAGCAGGCTCTTGAATAAGGCTGAGCAAGATAAAGGGCAGGACACAGCTACTGTAACTGACAATCAAGGACCAAGTAAGTGCAAAAGGGCTCATTCCAAGAAGGTTGGGTATGCAAGAAGGGTGGAGGAAATGAAGGCTACTATGGAGAACATGCACATCCTAGTAGATCAGACTACTAACTTGCTATATACTACATAGCTATTTAAGTGCTAGTTTTTTTTTGTTCTTTTGTTGTTTCTTTTAGCTTTGCTTTAGGTTGGCCTCCTACTTTTTGTTGATTTTTGATATCTATGGGGTATTCTAGTTTATGGTCTTTATGGTTGGAATTTCTATGTTTCATCTCAAACTCATCATTTTATATAGTTATTTCTTCTTGATACTTTGTTAAAGGTTTTTAGTCCTTTAAAACCTATTTTCACTTAATCAAAACCAATGCTCCAACAACTTTTATGAACTTAATGAATAACATATTCCAAAATTGCCTGGATAATTTTTTGCTAGACTTTATAGATGATATGCTAATCTATTCAAAGAATGAGGAAGAACATAAAAAATATCTAGAAAAAGTTTTGCAAAGGTTAAGAGAACATAAATTATATGGAAAATTGTCTAAGTGCGCTTTCCATCCAAAGGAAATTCAATATTTAGGGCACATTATATCAACTCAAGGAATAGCCATAGATCTATCAAAAATCAAAGAAATTAAGGAATGGCCTATACCTAAAAATGTGACAGAAGTTTGAAGTTTTATGGGATTGGTAGGATTTTATAAAAAATTTGTCAAGAACTTCTCCAAGATAGCTTACCCAATTACACCACTTTAGAGAAAGGGAAAGAAATTTGTATGGATAGAAAAATGTTAATCAACCTTTGAATACTTGAAGGAAAAGCTAACTAAAACACCTATACTAAAAGTAACTAACCCATAAAAAAAATTTGTAGTTATAATAGATGCATCAAGAGAAGGAGTAGGAGCTGTGCTAATATAAGATGAATAGGTAATTGCATATGAATCTAGGAAATTGAAAAATTATGAAAAAAATTACACACCTCATGATCTGGAATTAGTAGTTATTGTACATGATCTTCAAATGTGGAGACATTATTTGATTAGAAAACCTTTTGAACTATGATCTGACCATCACGACCTAAAATATATCTTTACTCAACCAAATCTAAATGCTAGACAAAGAAGATGGCTGGAATTTTTACTAGACTATGAATTTGACATAAGTTATATTAAAGGCAAGAAAAAAAATGTGGCAGATGCCCTAAATAGGAGAAGACATATTTCTACAATGGCTACTATAAACTTTAGATTAAAGGACTGGATTTTACAACATCTAGAGAATGATGAATTTTATGCAGAGATCATCCTAGCTCTTATCAAGGACCCACATGATTATAAGTATTTAGAATTTAGTCTAGAAGGGGATGGATTGTTAAGATATCATAACAAGATTTATGTACCCAACAAATCTGAACTCTAAAAAATGATTCTAGAAGAACCTCATTCAGCTCCATATTTAGGACACCCTGGGGTAACTAAAATGTTTTCTAATATATAACCTCTATATTTTTGGAAAGGAATGAAAAGGGAGATAATAGAATTTGTGGCAAGATGTTTAGAATACAAAAGAGTAAAAGAAAAACATCGATACCCAGTTGGTCTTTTGCACCCTAATGATGTACCATAATGGAAATGGTAGTAATTTTCATGGATTTTGTACAAGGATTACTTATGACACAAAGTCAACATAATACCATTCTGGTCATAGTTGATAGATTGATAAAAGTTTCACATTTTATACCAAGAAATCTAACTGATGCAGTACCAAAAATTTCTTATAAGTTCATGAAAGAAATTTTTAGATTACATGGAATTCCAGAGAAAATTATTCTAGACAAGGATGCTAGGATAACTTCCATATTTTGGCAAACATTATTTTTAGCACTAGGTACTAAACTAAACTTCAGTTCAGCCTATCATCCTGAGACAGATGGTCAAATAGAAAGAGTAAACTAGGTATTAGAAGATATTTTGAGAGTTTATTGCATGGATCAGAAATACTAGTGGGAAACATATTTACCTTTGGTAGAATTTTCATATAACAATTCCTATCAATCCACCATTAAAATGACCCCCTTTGAGGCTCTATATGGCCACAAATGTAGAAATCATATGAGTTGGAATCACTCGGAAGACATAATTATTTTTGGACCTAAAATTCTTAAGGAAATGTAGGAATAGATAATCCAGATTCATCAAAGATTGAAGGAAGTTAATGATAGATAGAAAAGTTATGTAGGTGCAAAAAGGACACCTAGATAATTCTCAGTGGGAGGAAAAGTATTATTAAGGGTAAAACCTCATAAGAGTATTACCAAGTTTGGTAAGAATTCCAAGTTAGCCCTAAGGTATGTGGGACCCTTTGAAATATTAGAAGTTTTGAACCCAGTAGCTTACAAAATTGCTTTACCACCAACCCTTTCCACAAGGTATGACATCTTCCATGCATTATACCTTAAGAAATACATTACTCACCATGATCATATAATTGATTGGAACCTATTATAGGTGTGAGAACTAGGGGTGGTAGAAATAGAACCACTTAGAATACTCGAGGTGCATAAGCTACACTTACAAAAATAAGGAGGTAACACAATGCAAGGTCCAGTGTGATCAATATGTAGAGCATAATGCCAGTTGGGAGGTTTATAAAAAAATTATTCAAAAATACCCTCATCTTTTCTCTAGGGATGGAACCTGCACATTTCCTTTATTTTCTTAAATTAACCTAATTAGTTATTATTTAAAGTTTTGTTGTGATAGTTATTACGAATGATGAAAAATTTAAGGGGGAGGTTATGTTACATCCCAAAATTTGACCTAATTTTAAAACTTGTTTGTAACCATTGGATTTAATAGATTATTCTTTCATGATTATGTGAAGTAGATAGTTATTTATATACATTGTATTAATTGTTAATGAAGATGGTCATTAATCATTAACTATTATTTGATCTAAGCAGTTGTTAGATTTTGAAATTGTGATTAATAATTTAAAGTCTTTTAAATATCTATATAAAATTATTATGAATTGTTATTATGGAGGACGTGTTTTCATGAGTGATTGTAGGAGAAGATGAAGGGGGAGAAGCATTGCTAAATGGGATCATCAGAATGGGATGCTCACTTAGTTCAGTCATCAAGATTGGTAGGTATGGCCTTAAACTTCTTTGGTAAGGACTCGATGACTTGAACATAGGATACATTTGTGGGACCTGCATGATTTATTAAGAAAATAATCTAATAAAACATAAATCAATCTAAATAAAATACAAAATGTAACTCAAGGGATTTTAATTGATCTTTCAATATGTTAGTATTATTATTATTATTATTATATATAATGGCATCATTGTATTATAATAACTTAATAAAATGATGTCACCCCATTGATATATTCACATGAACATACATATATACATATTATAAAAATACAACCAAATTATAATCTTTCCAACTCTTTCTTTTAATGTTTTATTTTTTCTTTTCAACCGATTTAGCACTTGGCAATTTAAATTGATGAATACTCTTTTATGTTATGGAAGCCAAGAGGTTATAACTAGTTCTTTAAAATGCAAGCTATGAGAGAAGTTAGACACCATAATCAATTTTCCAAATTTCATGTTGTTGTTACGTTTTCAAAATGTCTTTGCTTTCATACACCTAACTACCTTCTGCTACGTTGTAGTCTCCTCCTTGCCCCTCAAACACCCATTTTCTAGTTAATGCAAGAGTTGGATTCATTGTTTAATTCAACTAGTATTTCCATTCTTAAGAAACATTTACTATTATTTCAATCTATAGTTTATATTCACAAGTAGCACCTTAGAACCTTGTTTTGTGTGAATCGATCATCATAAAAGTTGAGTATCTTATCATTCTTTGGATACATTCTTAGCAACTAAAGGAGACCTGGTTACTAGATAATTTTTTGAAATACATCAAGATAGACCCAAACTATATCATGTCATGTGAAAAGCCATTTAAGTTCATGTTATTTCCTTAATATTTAGCTAGTTGAATGACCCCTATCATTTATAATTGATTTTCTTCTTACTCTTAAAGCTTCTAGAATCATCATAAATGAAGTTGTACTCTTAGAGAAGAGTTTCTAAGTGTAATAAGAACCTGGATGAATGATTGTGATCTTAAGAACATTTTTTCTTTTGTCACAATTCATTATAAAAAGATATAATCAATGATCAAGAGTAGAATGCTTATAACTCTCCATACACTTGGGATTCAATAGTAGTATAGCTATGAAATGATGAAGAAGTGTAAAGGGTAGAATGCCCATAATCTTCCAAAACATCTAGGAATCACTAGTTGTGTAGCCATGAATGGTGAAGAGGTGGAGTAAATATGCAAGAAAATAGAAGATAAATCAGACATGAATAACTTAAATGAAATATACTTAATAGCCCGTGCTCATCCTTGTAATGAAACCTATTGTCAATTTGAGTGGTAGTGATTGGGTCATTGAGCCCATCAAAAATTCTTGGCCAAGTTAATTTATAGGCATGTTTGCCATCTAATGATCACTTGATGTTAGTGACATTATTTATGCAAGCATGATCATTTCATAATTGTATAGACATTCTAAACACCAAGATGCTCAAGTGGTTGGACTAAGAACATCCCAATCCCAATCCTGAGGTAGGGAGGGCCTTTCTAATTTAATAAATTGTGTGGGGATAAGTATGGTCCAAGGTTGGAGGTTAAGCCTATGTTAATGCTTCTCCTCTCACCAAAGCTAAGGCTTGCATAATAAGTTAAACCTCCTCTGAATAATACTTTTATGTTTCTTTCCTACTATTCTTGATAGTAATTACTTTACTTGTATGTGGAAACGATAGTTTAGTTATTTTCAAATGATCATTAATCTAGCTACATTTAGTTGATCATAAATACAGTTCTTTTTAGTTGATCATTAATTTAGTTGATGCAATTGATCATAAATATAGTTATTTTTGTTGATCATTAAATTAGTTATTTCTGTTAATCTTAAATATAATTATGTTTAGTTAATCATTGACCTAGTCATTTAAGATGGTCATGGATATAGTTGACTTTAGTTAATCATTAAACTAGATTATTTTTGCATGAAAGTTGGTATGATTATGGTTATTTAATTTAATTGTTAAAACAATTAATGTCATATGAAAAGGATTTCAATTATTTATCTTTGAATATAGGAAATGATTTATTAAATTGTCTTTACTTTTTTATATGAAATTCTACTTGTTACAAACATGCTACTCATTCTCACTCTTCTAAAGTGATTCCTTGTGAAAGGCCAACCCTATTAAAGGTCACAATGCACACTTTTAAATGTGACCTGGTTAAAGGATTTCAATCACCTAGTTAGGAGTGAGCATTGTTAGAGGACGTTAGGCCATTCACTTGGAATGTCACCAAGCTAAAGGATTTACAAATGACTGCTAGGTCAACCTAAATCCAAATGATTTACTCTAGAATAGTACAATGATTAGAAGGTAATAGTAAAGCTTAATCTAATAGCAACTTACAACTCCATTTGTAGATTATAGATCTCTATTTTTAGTCTTCTATTTTTCTTGGCTTTGACACATTTTAGCTCTGATAGCTTTTTCACCCAATAATCATCCATATCCTTAAACCTCCTTTCTTTTCTTTCTAATGCAGTCTTTTCTCTTAGGTCACTAAATGAAGCAATACCCTAGACTTCTTTTCTTCCTTAGGTTCTCACACATGACAAGTGTTGCTTCCAAACAACCATCTTTATAAATAGAGAATTAAGATTTTCTCCATTGATCCTCCTTATTCCATTTTAGAGTTAGGTTAAATTAGGTAGGATTCATTAAATCTACCCATCATTTCATTTCATTCTCCTCTAGAAACTTTTGCTCCAATCCTCTTTGAATTTTCCTCAAAATGGTTCACCATGAATTTTGTGCCAGTAGCTCATCAATCTTATCTTCCACATGATTTTCACAATCCAAGAAATCAAACTTCTCAACTAATATGCATTGAATTCATGATCTTTCTCATTATAATGACACTTGGATTAACTAACTTTTGATGCTCAACACATACTACATTTCTCGGTATCCACTATCAAATCACAAAATTTTATTAGTGCTCGACATCAACTAAACCTTACTTGGCTTACATTTTATCATTCAGCTTACACTGAAATTGACTTTTGTCAGGTCCAACTAATTTTTGCTCGGCTTACACTAACTTTTCTTGGCACCTACTATGTAGATTATTAAGCTTGGTAGACATAATTTTTTTAATTTTTTCTTTTGAACTTATTCATTATATATATCCTTTGAAATGTTAATTAGATTATCAATGCACCATAACATCACTGTCTTAACTAATCTGTGTACTCCTTTCCATACAATAACTCAACCTTTCCTCTAGGTTCTATTATTACCTAATTTGATCAAATCCTAATAAAACAATTGATAGTACTCAAATCATATAAGTAATTATCTTACTAGTAAGTAGCAGGTTTGACATTAGTAACAAAAAAATGATTACAACACATTTATCATACTTGAATCAATGTATTTTCAAAAAAATTCTCTCCCTTTTTAGATTAGTGACTAATCCTTAAAGCATGGATTTATATTTTAGGATCTCTTGATCCCTCCAGTTTCAAATATTTTTGATCCCTTAAGGTTGAAGTTCTCCATAAGATGGGATCTCTTTTGGTTTTACTTTTATAGAATAGAATATTCTTAAGAATGAATCCTTGATGGGTTGACTAGTGAGTGGCCACATTCACTAGGTAGTTCAACTCCATCTTTCTAGTTGTATAGTTTCTATTTGTAGTTCACAATGGGAAAATAGTTCTCATTGGGTGAGATAGTTAGACTCTTTTTCTTTTTTCTCTTTCTCTATAGATGTCTCTCTTATTGTGATCTTGGATTTGACAAAGACTCGAGTCTCTAAGGGCTTGATGATGCAAAGATCAACAATGTAAGGATTATTTTTCCAAGTAATTGGGTTCCTAGACCTCAACCATCTAGATTTCAAGTACCTAGACCAAGAAAGGGCTTCAAGACATAATTCCCTCCTATTGACCAACTCAAAAAACTTCCCTTTTCAGTCATTCAAAGATATGACACAAAATAGATCAATTTCCAAATCCTAGTCTCAGTTCTCCAAACTAGATTTTACTTAGGATAACATCCAATTTGGTAGGTATACATAACTTGTTGAACTATGGACAAAGAATATTTGAGCAAATTTGAATGTTTAAGATACCCCTAACTATTCAACACAAGATAGATAACCAATCTACTCTAGCACTTCAAATTTCCTCCTAAGTACACAGACCTAATTAGGCTTGGTTTTCAAAGGAAATCCAAAAAAGTGGGTGCATAGACTAAAACTAGTCTTTGGAACACTTAACAGGGTGTCATTTTACTCGAAATCCACCATTCACTTGGCTATTACTTCACATAACTTGCTATATACTCAAACTTCTACAATTTAGGACCAAATACATAAGAATATTTCATCTAGAGCTTGCTAGAAATCATGGTGAACCTCATCTTCCAATTTCCTACTTTTGGAAGTTGAAAATGCATTATAAATCCTTTCATATTCATTGTTTTTTATGCAATTTGAATGGTGTAGTCCTGATCTATACCTCCATTTTCACAAAACCCTACTAGAAATAGGGTTTCTAGACTATTTCTAGAGAATAGTTGATAACTTCAGTTTGGGATCACCAAAAGACCTTAGACTTGGTGCATTCTCAAGGTATTTTATTATTCCTTTGCCTTAGATCATTTATCCAATCTCCCTAATCCATACAATTTGTATACAATACAAAGACCATTAATTAATTAGGAGAAAAACCAAAAAACTTTATTGATTCTTCAAAATAAGTTGTACAATATGAACCTATTCTATTGGGAAGGTTCCTATAAACTTAAATAAGCTTCATCCACTGAGAAAATACCTTTTAATTGGTTGGATTAAATTAGAACCAATGATTAAGACTAAAGAAGCATTTTTTTGACAATTTGTGAAAAAGTTGTAAAAGTTGCTTAGCAACTTTTGTTGTACTTCTAAAAAACTTGCTAAAAAGTCCTAATTGAAGACTCTAAGCTCTCTTTAAGCCTTGGTTAACTTGTTCATATGTATAACCTATTATTTTAAGCCTAAAATAAAAAAACTTATAGTTATGTCCTTTAGGACTTAGGGAACTCGAGGTTTATAAAACACCTATGAGTCCTTAGCCTTTAGAAATGGACTTTTAGAAAAGTTAGATACAACATCATTCCATTTTAATCTATGAGAGGTTCCAAGAATGAGTCTAAGGTGCATGCTTAACAAAAAAATGGAAATTTGGATTACTACCCTACACCATATTGCCCACCTCAAAGGAACTCAAGTCCCTTGAGTTGGAATATTTTCAAGCTTGTACCCCACCTCTATTTCAGATTGAGTCATCCAAGTGGAATCTTCTACTAGAGAATCTTTCTATTTGATGAGATAGTTGTAATAAGCACCTCTCCTAGTTTGTTTAGATATCCTGGTATCCAAGATGTACTCTATCTTTGGAGTGACTACCTTTGGAAGTTGATCTATATCTACCCTACCTAGATGTCTTGTACCTAAAACATTGAAAACACTAGAAGATTTGTAAGGATAAATGTCAACCACATTAAAAATGGGTGAAAGTCCTATGTCTTAAGGAAGGTCTATTCTATAGGAATTATTGCCATATTTCTTTAGAATTTTGAAAGGACCAATCTTCTTCATCATGATTTTTGTCTACCTAGTTTTTATATTTCTCTGTGGTATGTTCCAACCTATCCATGACTTGTTCCCGAATGTCTTTCATCCCTTAAGCAAAATCCTCTACTAGTGTACTCTTCCTATTTAGATCCTTCACATCTCTTAGTTCTATGACCCCCCTTGGGTGTCTTCCATATACAATTTGGAAAGGTGGTAGGCATGTACTTTTGTTTAGTGAGTCATTGTATGAGCATTTTTCTTGGGATAGTATTGTGTCCCATGAACTTCTGTGTTGTTGAGTAAGGAACCATAAAAGATTTCCTAAATGCATGTTGATAACTTTTATTTTCCATCTAATTATGGGTGATAGGAAGATGAGAATGAAAGATTTGTACCTAATTTGTTCCATAGGATCCTCCAAAAATGTCCTAGGAATTTTGGATCTCTATTTGAAACTATTGACATAGGTAGACCATGTAACCTAATAATTTATTTGAACAATAACCCTAAAATGTGAGATGCATCATGTGTTGTTCTACAAGGGATGAAATGAGCCATCTTGGAGAACCTATCAACTACTAAAAAGATGTTATCATGTCCTACCTTAGTTTCTGGAAGGCCTAATGCAAAATCCATGGTGATAGAATCCCAAGCTTTACAGGGTATAGGTAGAGGGTTATATAGACCTACATTTGAAGTATTTTCTTTGTCCTTTTGACATACAAGACAATGTTGAAATTATTTTTTGACATCTGACTATATTTTGGGCTAGTGATAAATTTTTTTTACTTGCTCAAGTTTTTTGTCTATCCCAAAGTGCCTTGATAGGCTCCCACAATGCTTTTATTTGACGATATTTTCTCTATAAGATCCTCTTGATACACAAAGTTTTCCTCCTTTGAATAAAAGTTGTTCATCAATTAAATAGTATTGACAAATGATTGTCAACACACTTAACCATTTTCATCATACATGTTGAATACGCAATAGATGTCAAGCCAAGAATTTCAAAAGGTGTCAAGTTATAGTTAGTGTCAAACAATACAAGATATAACAAGTGCTAAGAAAACTAGAAAATGTAGTTGATGTCAAGTAATCTAGAAATAGTATGTGATAAGCATTAGTAATACTTCATGTGCTGAGCAACACAAGATCAACATAAGAGTTTGTATTTGCACAAACTAAGATGTGAACCATTTTTGGAGCTGACTTAGAGAAATTTTGAAGGAGAAAAAGGATAAGGATGAATCATTTACATTCCCTATGCAATCTACATGAAACTAATAAGAAAAATGCAAAGTACGAGAGAGAATTTGAGATTCAATATGGATCATAGATCCATACCTAACCCTAAGTCTTCACATTCTTTATAAGGAGAATGAATGAACCATTGCATGTGTGGAAGAAAAAAACATAAGGGGAAGATTATAGCAAAATTTCAATGTGAAGAGAAAAGACTTAGAGGAAAAAAGAAGTAGTTTCATATTAAGTTGATCAGAACAACACAAGGGACAAAGAGTACATATAGAGATTAAATCAAGTAAGGATTAGAATAGGAAGAGTAGATCTTGTACTTAAATCAAGCAATTTGAGATTGCATTCAATCAGGTTAAATGTTCTAATACTCTCTCACAATTGTATTAGAGGTTAAAATCCTATGTTGATAGGTTAGCTTAATAGGTAGATAGGAGAACCTTTGGAGAAGGACATGAAAATCCTATGTATTAGGTGGGTTTAAAAACCTATTGTAAATCCTTTAATAGGGTGACACTTCATGTAAGTGTTTGTAAATCCTTTAACCAAGTCACTATTGACACAGTGTAATGCCTTTAATAGGGCAAGCCTTTCATAGGGTAGACCATTAGAAGTGGTTGAACATTGATTGCTATAGTGATTTTTGTGGGTGTCATCCCCACCCTAGTTTTACTTTCTTATTCCTGGAGGGTTTTTGGGTGACCAAAATCTCTTGTGTTATGTGTTGATGCATCTTTTAATTTCATGTTTGTTTATATGTTTACATGCATGCAAATTATTTTTCAGATATGTGTTAATAAGAGTTTAAAAGGATAAAAATTGTGTACTTTTGATTCACCGCCCCCACCCCCCTTGTCTTAGAAGTACTCTTCCCATTTGCAACATTCCAACAATTGGTATCAGAGCTTGGTTCTCTCAAGAAGAAGCCTAACAACTTGGAGAAAAAGGTTAGAAGATGAAAGTTTTCAAACTTGGGAAGACCATTGACAATTAGGTGATTGATGTGCAACTAGCTCTACACAAAGTAGAGGAAGCCAGGGAGGAGCTAAGAAAATCTTTGAAAAGAAGAAAGGAGATAGCCATAGCTGAAAATGACATACACTACAAGGAGATTGACACCTCACAAGTGTTTTCCAATGGAGACTCCAAGGAATTTGATGTAGCAATAGAAAAATTAATGGAGAAAAATAGAGCACAAGCTGAAGAAATTAGATTACTCAAGCTTGAACAAGAATCACAAGCCATAATGATTTGTGAAGTGATTGAACAAAAGAAAAGAGCTATTGAAGACAAGGCCATAGTAGAAGATGAGAAGAGAAATCTCATCAATAGGTTGGAAGAGAAGACAATTGAATTTGAAAAGATTTCAAACATGTGGTTAGACACCTTAAGGTAGATGATGTATGCTCATCATGAGCTAAACATGAAGGATATTGAGATCTCCACCTTGAAGATACAAAATAAACAATTGTACAATGAATTATAGAGAGAAAAGGAAATAGTAGAAATTTACAACAAACCCAATGAGGCGATCAAGTACTTTGAGAAATTTCTGAAATCATGAAGGGCTAGTAATGATACTTTAGGACTTGGCTACATCAACACTGAACAAGGAGACTCATCCAAGGCTGTAGAAGAAAGAAGCAACAAAGGTAGTGTTGGTGTTTGAAAATGTTACCCATTTCCAATTACCCTGATGAGAACAAAATGCATCTAGGGGCAGCTAACTCCCATTATTAACACATCCATTCAGACACCAGGCCAACTATAAGGTGTGACCCTTCTTCTTCTTTAGGCTCTGCAAAACCTAGGTGGGTGAACCTCTTTAGATCTGACTATGTGACCAGTTTAATAACCATATTCAAGATCTATAAAAGCAAATGAAACTCCTAATTCTTCTATGCTTAACCAGGAGATCACAAGCATGAAATAGCTAAGGACATGACGCATGAAACTTGGAAAGCTAAGTGCAAGTTATACTTTGAAAATCTTTCAACATCAAAAGGGAAAAGCATTTGATTAATTATTGAGGAAAGATAGCATGTTCAATATGCAGCAAAACCTTAATGATCCTACAAGTGATCAGTGCCTTATCCATTAGGCAACCCTATACTCCAGAATTATACATCTTTGAACATCAATCAACATATAGCATATGTTAAGACATTCATGTTCAGTCTATTCACCTTATGAATTAGACAACAATATCCAATATAACCCATATTTTCTCACATTCTTTTTAATTGAATCTGCAACCTTGTTTGAAACCACAAGCACTTATATGACTCCTTGTGTCAAGGGCAAACAATCGTCAAACATACAACTGGGCAATTGCAAATAGGTTCAAGATCTTTGTTCTTGAACATATAACATTACAAACTCATCAAGAAAGGAAACAAAATTATATTGAAATTCAAAAGAACTTCTGCACATTGTATTTATTTCCTTGAAATAAGTACATTAGGAATGCATAAAACAAGATACAAGATCACACTAGTGTCTATGAAATTCATATGCTGTTCATACGAGACATGCTAGGTATGTGGTTTTCACAACCTGAGCAAAGCTCCAAGAGCTAACAAATTTTGGAAAACCAACCAATAACCTCCCACCCTTCCTCTTTAGCCTTGGGATCTCACTTAAATACTATGAGATGCAACAAGCTTCAGGCATAGAGAACTGACAAGTGTCCCTTACAAAAGATATCTTAAGTTTGTAATGGCCGAAAAAAGAAAAAATGATTAACAATACATTATGTAGATCAAATATTCTCCTATAAGCTCCTTTTCTGTTATCAGCATTTTTTGACTCGGCTTTACCACTAGTTTGTTGTATGCGCAAATGTTAAGACTGCCCTATTAATGAAAAAATCAACTTTGAAGAATATGCACCAACCTAGGCCCATGGGTTTTGTCAAGATGACTACTGAATGAGAATCATCTTTACTTCCCACTCTTTACTGATCATGCTAGGCCTTAGAAATAATAGAATCATTGCATAGCATGTAGTACAAAAGCTGGAAAACAATGTGGTTACAAAAAATAACAAAATAGGGATGCTCTGATCCCTAGCCACGTCTGTTTCCTCAACCAACTTCTTGCCAAAATATGCCATCCACTGACACAAAAAGGGGAAACACGCACAAAAATTGAAGAAGACTATACCCAAAGGTATAAAATCTTCCTCACATTCTTCCAAAACTATGCACAGGGTCCCCAATATTTCTGCTACCCTAGCATCAAACTAAGATACTTTGAAAATTTGTTTAAAAGATGATGTTTTTACTAAAAAGGTTGTTATCTTACAAAGTCTATTCCTTTTATTGGCTTTCCTCTATCAAAAAACCATACACAGGCATATGAAGCTAACCATTTTCCTTTTCTGAACCATCCTCTAAAAATAAATAGATCATTTGGCAAAGTATCAGTGTCCCAAAACCAACTATTCCCGATGAACAATCCTTCCACTATCCATACCTTTAGACTTACTGAAATCTTTAGAAACATCTTTTGAAAAACAAACAACAGGACTGAGAAATGCAGAGACTATTGTATACAATTTTTACCTGAAGCCTTTCCTTTTATCTCTGTAACTTCTGCATTTTATCCTTGAGCCAACTACTTGACACTCGTGCCAAATCTACCTCAATCTCAGTAGTAACTTTTTTCATTCAGAGATGACTCATGAATATCTACTCGCACAAGTTGATATTTGGGCAAATCTCACTTGTTACACCCTATTCTTTACTTTCACATGTGAAGGTTTTCACGTCTCATTAATACGCATGATAATACCACCGTCAATAGTAAAATATGCATTGTCGATCTTGAAAATCATATTAGTTGATACTATGAGCATGACGGCTTCGAAATCCACTTATGCAAGCTGGTCCAGAAAAAACCAATAAAAAATAACCATGTGTGCAATTTATCTTTTAGTGGGTGCTTCACACAAGAACCACAGATCTGAATTGAAACGATGACCTAAGTTTTCTCCACATGTCACTTATGCGCTTGCTCGCATTTTGTAAGTTCCTCGCATTTTGAAAATGCGAGCTAGTGCCCTCCATTGATCTGAAGAAGATCAACGGTTAATGAAGAAAATCCTAGAAAACCATTATGTTGTATGTTTATCACAAAACACATGACATTTCAAAAATGGCATGATTTGGTTAATTACAATATGGTCCACAATCCTTTCGCCTGCATTATAAAATCATACAGAAATAAAACAATGCAAGCAAATGCTAGCCATTGATGCTAGCTTAGATCGACGGTGATTTAGAATATCAAAAATAGGTGGCCCATCACAATGATCTTGACCAATGAGAAAATACCTTTATTGAACACATTCTGACAAAACTGATCGCGACACTCAAAACTTCGACGCCCATGAGATCGTTACTTCTTCGCACTTTGGTCCCACTATGCCATGTGTCACCAAGTGGCATGACCGCAATATTTATCTGCCTTTCATCTTGAAAATGTAGGTATGCCTCATTCATCAATCTCACATAGATCGACGATGCTCATAACTCATCCTCTTTTCTCATACGAAATCTCCTTGCGTCTTCATAAGGGACAGACATCGCTTATGCGCTTGCCCACATTTTGTAAGTTCCTCGCATTTTGAAAATGCGAGAATGCATGGTAAGTTTGAACAACAACCTTTTGGATTTAAAAAAGGTGTAAACCCTGATCACCTTAAACTTAAAGTAGATTTAATCTAAACATTATTTCAAGCTTGTCTAAGGTTTAAAAGGAATGCCCTAAGCAAGACAATGAGAAAAGGCTAAAGGATTTCAGAGGATGTGGTGGATTTGTACACTGTAATATGTTCTTGACTGAGTTCTACATATTAAATGGGGTAGAGGACAGATTTAGGATCTCAAGGATCTTAAAAGGATAGCTGAGTATACATTCAATTATGGGCATTCATAGGGCTTAACTTTCTCAAAATTTCAAATGGATGCTCAAAATGGGAATGTAATTTTGAGCGCCAACAGTGGCTCTGTCTGGGGAAATAATGTCCCTTGTGGGCATGGTAAGATTCCAGATCTCTGGGAGAAGTAGACCACATACCTGAAACAACGAAACTTCTCTCAAATAGCTTATTGAAAGCAAGGAAACAATTACTTCTACTATTTACAAACGATGACCCCGGGTCATCGAAGTTTGACAAAATTGTTTACCTCTGTCATAAACATAATTCTCATTTGAACTTTCATGAGGTAAACTGAAATTTCTTCTCCTATCAACTTCATCGATCATATTATCATTATATAACAGATCACTTGGCAAAACAAAATCATCACTCTTATTTTCATAATGCATGTAAAATCTTATTTCATCTTCAATCGTTAACTCATTATGAAGATACTAATCAGCATGCTTAAACATATCAAATTGAAACTGAAAACTCTCTTCATTTAATGGCTCATGCATGCTATCATTCTTGAATATGAAGGCTTCATATTCAACTTGGGGAAAATGATCACACATACCTTGAAAAGGTGTGTCCTTAAGTATAACCGGATGATAATCAAATGCACAATCTGACTGATATTTACAAATGTCATCCACATCAGAAACTAAAACTAATCCATAATCTTCACATTGTTCTTCGCAGTCAGCCAATAGATTAGTCTTCACATCAGAAAGTTCATCATAAATCTCATTGCAAGGTGCATACTGATTTTCAAAAACAACTTCATCAAACATCTTGTCATTTATCTCCTCAGATGCAACATAATTATTAGTTTCACTATCAAACTCAGAAGCAAAACATTCTAATTTCCTATAGCAGTAAGACAAGGTATCATCATCAGACTCATTCTCACTTAAATCTGAATTTTCCATGTGTTCTTCAAAAAGAGGATTGATAATTCCATGCAAAGTGTCTTTGTAGACATTAGGACAAGTGATGTGCTGATCAACATCAAACTCCTCACCATATAATAGATTAGTGAAAACTTTAAAACCATTTCTAACATTACTATCATGGACACTTTCAACACATGAAGAAGAAGAAATAGAATCATATGAAGACTCAACATCAAATTCATCAATGAAGCACGTAGAATACAGATCAAAGTTACTTTCATTGTCTCCATATAAGTGATACAAATGTATTGCAAGAAAATCATCATTTATCTTACCAAAAGGTGATGATACATTAATCTCAGGATCAATCATCACTACACTCATCCTCAAGACACTCTTCTACACAATTAGGTAATATGTCTTTATGGATAACCTCTTTGTCTTCATATTGTGTAGACACATTTTCTTCATAACTTTTAATCTCAAATTGATTTATACAATTCTGAAATGGAAATTCACTCTTAGATTTAAGAAAAGAATTCATACCTTTACTGACATATGAGCACTCACTTTCATCATTGCTTTCTTCTTCCCAATCAGCATCTGATTCACATGAAGACGAACACACACTAGCACTATCCTCTTCTTGGCTTGAGTAATGACTCTCATCATCAGCTTCATATGACACCTCTTGATAATATATTGGATCAGCAACTTCATTATCACTTGAAAGACGACTTTCATCTTTATCATACTCACATTGATCTGACTATCTTTCAACTTCAGGTTTAATAATATTCTCAACATGGTGCAATCTCTCAATGAGATAATTCATTTCTTGCATGTACAATTCATCAAGTGGACTATCTTTATGTTCTAATGTTGTAATACCATAAACATGTGCATTTAATTCAGCAATAATGAGATCATTTCTTCTTTGCAACAGAGAGATTTCATGTTCACATGTTTTTATTTTTGAATCTTCAACAAAACTATTTATAATAGCAGGAGTGCTTATTTGCTGACCTGAAATCGAACACTCCTTATGACATTGATTCATGCTTTGCACTTCATATTTCCAGCCCATATTTCTAGAGAAGTGACTCTGGGTTAAGCCATATTTTATGTTATTCTCAACCTCTATAGCTGTCATGAATGCATGATGCAAAGTTCTAGGTCCCTTATCTCTCAACAGATAGTTCATCTTTTTATCAAATGCACTGAGATAAACCACTAAACACATTTGATCATCCAGTGTATAACTTTTAGGAATTTCATTTAAAATCTTTGCAAATCTGATATTAAATTCAGGAACTAACTCACCGTTCCTGATTTGAATTTTCAAAAACTTATCAAAATATTCAGAGATGCTTATCTTTCCCCAAACTGTATCATGAAGGCTGACATTAATTCATCACAGGATGAAATTGAACATGCTGGTAAAAATGAAAACCAGTCCCTAGCATCATCTTCTAAAGTCTGAACAAGCAATTTCATCTAAATGTCTTCATGAGCAATTTCAAAATCACCAACCAAGTCATTAAACACTTGAACATGATTACTGGCTGAATCTTCATGGTTTCCACCAAACTTAGGCAAATACTGTCTGAGGTTACAAGGCATAGTATTCGGGAAACCATGAATACCATTAAAATTTAATGGCTTATATCTCTTGGTAGAAACAAATCTAAAACTTTCATTAACAGGCTGCATACTAGATGGGATGAAACTCGACATTCTTCAAATTCAAGACTCATTCACCATTAGACACTTTCAGAATTTATTAATTGCAGCAGGTCCGGAGTTCTTTCTACCAATTCACAACTTCAAACATACTTTGACATATAAAACATTTTTGCTGAATCTACTTTCCACAAAGCATGTTGAAATATATTGAACAAATCTCCTATTTAATGCTATAAACCATTTGATGGAGAAAATTTTCGAAATCTTACTTTCATGTAAATGAGAACACATGAAAGTGGAAAATACCTTTTAATATGGATGCTTGCAACTACTTCAATGCTATAATAACAACAGATTCAAATCTTAACCAAATTTATTAACACTTGCACTGCATCTCGTTTGATTCTTTTACACAGTGTCAAGAAGTTGAAATGAATTTTTTAAAACTACCTTCCCATTGTTGTTTCCTTTAGAATACCTTCACATTTTGAAACACTGATGCAAAGATTTTACTTTGAGTCACCACTCACTTAGTGAGAAAAGATTAACCAACTTGCAAAACAAAGCAAGATGGTCCAGAACTTACAACTGGTATTTGCAAGTTGTATTCAACAACAAGGGAATTTCATATTCTTGACAAACTAAAAGAACATGAAATCAACTCTGAATTTTGATAGCAACTTATCAAAACTTCAAAGGACTTTGATATGGAAAATTATTTAAATCCATTAAACTTCTGTTGTCAATGAATAAGAACACTGGGGAACATGAATCTTCAGCAAAGAAATGGAAAACACTTCATAACCTTGCTATTTATACCAGAGATTCCAATAGTTCCAACAATGAATTTCTTCATAGAGTCCCCAGCAGAGTCACCATTTTGTTGGTGTTTGAAAATGTTACCCATTTCCAATCACCTTGATGAGAACAAAATGCATCTAGGGGCAGCTAACTCCCATTATTAACACATCCATTCAGACACCAAGCCAACTATAAGGCATGACCCTTCTTCTTCTTTAGGCTCTGCAAAACCTAGGCTGGTGAACCTCTCTAGATCTGACTATGTGACCAGTGTGATAACCATATTCAGGATCTATTAAAGCAGATGAAACCCTTGATTTTTCTATGCTTAACCAGGAGATCACAAGTATGAAATAGCTAAGCACATGACGCATGAAATTTGGAAAGCTAAGTGCGAGTTATACTTTGAAAATCTTTCAACATAAAAAGGGAAAGGCATTTGATTAATTATTGAGGAAAGAAAGCATGTTCAATATGCAACAAAACCTTAATGATCCTACAAGCGATCAGTGGCTTATCCATTGGGCAACCCAATACTCCAGAATTATACATCTTTGAACATCAATCAACATATAGCATATGTTAAGACATTCATGTTCAGTCTATTCACCTTATGAATTAGACAACAATATCCAATATAACCCATATTTTTTCACATTCTTTTTAATTGAATCTGCAACCTTTTTTGAAACCACAAGCACTTATATGACTCCTTGAGTCAAGGGTAAACAATCGTCAAACATACAACTGGGCATTGCAAATAGGTTCAAGATCTTTGTTCTTGAACATATAACATTACAAACTCATCAAGAAAGGAAACAGAATTATATTGAAATTCAAAAGAAATTTTGCACATTGTATTTATCTCCTTGAAATAAGTGCATTAAGAATGCATAAAACAAGATACAAGATCACACTAGTGTATCAGAACTATCTATGAAATTCATATACTGTTCATACAAGACATGCTAGGTATGTGGTTTTCACAGCTTGAGTAGAGCTCCAAGAGCTAACAAATTTTGGAAAACCAACCAATAACATCCCCCCCTTCCTCTTTAGCCTTGGGATCTCACTTAAATACTATGAGATGCAACAAGCTTCAGGCATAGAGAACTGACAAGTGTCCCTTACAAAAGATATCTTAAGTTTGTAACAGCCGAAAAAAGAAAAAATGATTAACAGAACATTATGTAGATCAAATATTCTCCTGTAAGCTCCTTTTTCGTTACCATCTTTTGCTGACTCGGCTTTACCATTGGTTTGTTGTATGCACAAATGCTAAGACCACCCTATTAATGACAAAATCAACTTTGAAGAATATGCACCAACCTAGGCCCGTGGGTTTTGTCAAGATGACTACTGAATGAGAATCATCTTTACTTCCCACTCTTTACTAATCATGCCAGGCCTCAGAAATAATAGAATCATTGCTTAGCATGTAGTACAGAAGATGGAAAACAATGTGGTTAAGAAAAATAACAAAATAGGGATACTCTGATCCGCAGCCATGTCTATTTCCTCAACCAACTTCTTGCCAAAATCTGCCATCCACTGACACGAAAAGGGGGAACACGCACAAAAATTGAAGAAGACTATACCCAAAGGTATAAAATCTTCCTCACCTTCTTCCAAAACTATGCACAGGGTCCCCAATATTTTTGCTACCTTGGCATCAAACTAAGATACTTTGAAAATTTGTTTAAAAGATGATGTTTCTACTGAAAAGGTTGTTAGCTTACAAAGTCTATTCCTTTTTCTTCTTACCACCTTGGTGTCTTGACTACGACACCTAATTACTGGCTTTCCTCTATCAAAAAACCATACATAGGCATATGAAGCTAACCGTTTTCCTTTTCTGAACCATCCTCTAAAAATAAATAGATCATTTGGCAAAGTATCAGTGTCCCAAAACCAACTGTTCCCGACGAACAATCCTTCCACTATCCATGCCTTCAGACTTAGTGAAATCTTTAGAAACATCTTTTGAAAAATAAACAACAGGACTGAGAAATGCAGAGACTATGGTATACAATTTTTACCTGAAGCCTTTCCTTTTATCTCTGTAACTTCTGCATTTTATCCTTGAGCCAACTACTTGACACTTGTCCCAAATCTACCTCAATCTCAATAGTAACTTTTTTCGTTCAGAGATGACTCACAAATTTCTACTCGCACAAGTTGATATTGGGCAAATCTCACTTGTTACACCCTGTTCTTTACTTTCACAGGTGAAGGTTTTCACGTCTCATTAATATGCATGATAATACCACCATCAATAGTAAAATATGCACTATCGATCTTGAAAATCATATTAGTTGATACTGTGAGCATGACGGCTTCGAAATCCACTTATGCAAGCTGGTCCAGAAAAACCCAATAAAAAATAACCATGTGTGCAATTTATCTTTTAGTGGGTGCTTCGTGCAAGAATCATAGATCTGAATTGAAACAATGACCTAAGTCTGCTCCACATGTCACTTATGCGCTTTCCCGCATTTTGAAAGTTCCTTGCATTTTGAAAATGTGAGCCAGTGCCCTTTGTTGATCTGAAGAAAATCAACGGTTAATGAAGAAAATCCTAAAAAACCATTGTGTTGTATCTTTATCACAAAACACGTGACATTTCAAAAATGGCATGATTTGGTTAATTGCAATACGGTCCACAATCCTTTCACCCGCATTATAAAATCATACGAAAATAAAACAATGTGGGCAAATGCTAGCCATTGATGCTAGCTTAGATTGACGGTGATTTAGAATTTCAAAAATAGGCGGCCCATCACAATGATCCTGACCAATGAGAAAATACCTTTATTGCACACGTTCTGACAAAACTGACCGTGGCACTCAAAACTTCGGTGCCCATGAGATCATTACTTCTCCGCACTTTGGTCCCACTATGCCATGTGTCACAAAGTGGCATGCCCGCAATATTTATCTACCTTTCATCTTGAAAATGTGGGTATGCCTCATTCGTCGATCTCACATAGATTGGCAATGCTCATAACTCGTCCTCTTTGCTCGTACGAAATCTCCTTGCATCTTCATAAGGGAGAGACTTCGCTTATGCGCTTGCCCACATTTTGTAAGTTCCTCGCATTTTGAAAATGCGAGAATGCATGGTCAGTTTGAACAACAACCTTTTGGATTTAAAAAAGGTGTAAATCCTGATCACCTTAAATGTAAAGCAGATTTAATCTAAACATTATTTCAAGCTTGTCTAAGGTTTAAAAGGCATGCCCTGAGCAAGACAATGAGAAAAGGCTAAAGGATTTCAGAGGATGTGGTGGATTTGTACACTGTAATATGTTCTTGACTGAGTTCTGCATATTAAATGGGGTAGAAGACAAATTTAGGATCTCAAGGATCTTAAAAGGATTGCCGAGTATACATTCAATTATGGGCATTCATAGGGCTTAACTTTCTCAAAATTTCAAATGGATGTTCAAAATGGGAATGCAATTTTGAGCGCCAACAGGTAGGAACCCTAAACCTACTTGTCATTTTTGTGGTAAAAAGGGACATACCTCTAATGTGTGCAGAAGCAAGAACAATCATCTTCATGATAAGCCTACAAATGCAAATTTCTATCACAAGTGCAAAAAGCAAGGACATTTAACACAAGACTACAGAATCAAGACCATAAAGACACCAAAGATTTGAGGGTCACTACTGCAACTATAAAAAAATGGACATAGAGCATTTGAATGCAAATGAAAGCCTATGTGGACAACTAATTAGCCTGTAAGAGGAATCAATCTTGCACATCACTACAATTGGGACTACAATATAATGAAAAGTTGTCACTATTGTTAGGAATATGGTCATGTACCTTAGAATTTCATAAGAACACACTTCAAGGGGAACTATAGTAGATAGTTAAACCAAACCACATGTTTCAATTGCTTGAAGACTAGTCATATTAGCAAGAATTGTCCAAAAAAGGTTAAAGCACCCAAGATTGAAGTTAACAAGGGCAAAGAAAAAGTTGATGTTGGACACATTAGGGAAGATATGAAGAAGACATGGCAGAAGAAAGGTGAATGCAACACATAAAATGGAGAGATCACTTCACCCAAGAGGTCAAGTGATCACACCTCATCAAATTAAGCACTAGAGAGGCACATGGGGGTGATACATATAAAGATATATCATACATCAGCCCAAAAGAACATAGGAGCACTGCAAAGAAGAAATTTCCATAAGTTAAGATGTTAGATGATGTCAAGTTACCAGTACATGCCGAGTTGAACAGACTAGTAGCTACCAAGTAAGACTTGAGAGTGGTTGCCGAGGAATTAACAAGATCAGTAGATGCCAAGTGAAATGAGATAGTAGCTACCGAGTGAAGTAAATAGAGTTGATGCTGAGTTAGAAAATCCTTTGGAAGCTGAGTGACAGTTGTAAGCACGAATGCAATAAATGCTAGGTTTCAAGCCTAATAAAAGTGAAAATCATTCAATTTTTGATCATTCAAACAAAGAGAAAAGACAAGTAGAGTGATTGAGTGATTTTCTAGTGATCAAAAGATGATTTGCAGCAATTCAACAACAACCCAACTACATTTCATTGATTTACCAGGTATTTCATTCAAGTGCCAAGTTACATAGTTTGGAAAGTTTTTTTAAATTGTAAACCCTAGTTTGGTTAGAAATGGCATCTAGTTCTAAGTCTACAAAGGGAAAGGATGATTTGGAAATTCAATTAGTTAGCAACAATGGTAAACAACCTGAGTTCAAGACAATCCTAGAGGTTGCCTACAAAAATGATCCTATTGGTGCCCTATCTATGATTCCTGATAAAGTAGTAATGGTTCAGGATGTACATAAATGCTACAACTGTAAGATAGGAGAAATAAGAGATTTGGATATTTTTAATGCATTTGATAAACTCTATGAAAATGGGAAACTTAAAGATGAATTCTCCATATTTGAGAAAAAGGGTTTGACCAAAGCCCTAGTTTTCCCTATTGTCTTTAAAATGGAATGGATATGCATTGTGTTGAGAAGAATAAATGATGGAGCTTTTTGGTTAGAAATAGGGCCAGTAAAGTTTACAAAGAAAACTGTACATAGGGTTACTAGTATTCAAAATCTAGATTGGCCAAAGACCCTAAGAAGTGACAAAAAGGAAGCCATAGAGAAGAATATAGGGTCAAAATGGAATAAAAAGGGTATGACAATTGACACCATCAAAGACCCCCCACTAGATTTTTCTATAAGGATTATATCTCACAAATTTTACCAATCCAGTAGGTTGAATAGTGTACCCTACATAGCAGTAGATGTTTCCTACAAGCTAGTGAAAAAGGATCATATTTATGATCTTGCAAAGTTGATGATGTAACAAATCAATGAAAACTTGGTAGCCACAAGGAAATCAAAAGGAGTTTAATGCAAATTTGGCTCAATTTTGATTTGCATGTTTTTGTACATTATGAAAGAATTCCCCTCAGTAGGCAAGGTGAGATGGGATCTAGGTAAGACCATTTTTGACCAAATAAATGGATTCATTGATCAAATGGGTGAAAACTTTGATGCCCAAATGACCAGTTATTTTGAGGAATTCAAACAATCCATCAAATAAAGAATGGGAATTCTAGTTTCATTGGTGGAGCAACATGAAAAAGACATTTTCTTTCTAGTGGATATTGACTGTACTTACATACAAGCAATCATCCCTAGAGTCAGATGGCTTAGACCACTAGGTTATGAACTTGATGTGGATTAGGCTTCGACAACTATTACAACATTGCTAGCAGAGGAAATTGATAAAACTACAAAGCACTTTGGGAAATATGATGTTGTCAAATCAAGAGTGGTTACAAACCTCAAGATAGAAATAGTAGTCAAGAAGAAGGACAAGATTGTAAAGAAGATTAAGAAGAAATTTGCGGTAGATATTGAAGAGATAGGTACTACAGAAGAAGCAGAGGAAATAAGTAATGATGAAGAAGAGGATGAAAATGAGAAAGATGAGGATGAACCAGAGCAAGAGCCACTTCAATTAACCTAATGCCTAGGTGAAGATAAGAATGAGAGTTCTAAGGAAGAACAAGCCAAGGAAACATCCATCCAAACCAAGGTCACCAAAAGAAAGGAAAAAGCACCTCCTCAACCCAAGCCAAAGAAAGTGGCAAAGCCTGCACCTAAGAAACCTACTACTAGAGCAACTACACAAAAGGTAAAAGAAGAGGTAGCAAAGAGGAAGATATCCATTGAGAAGACTACAGATGAGCCAAAGAAAAGAAGAAAATTTGTGGCTCAACCTGATTCAGATGAAGAAAGGATAGAATCAGAAGACAATAGTCAGTTTAAAGTGGTAAGTCATCCACCTAAGTCTTCGATTGACAAATTATGTGCTAAGAATAGGAATGGTGACTTGAATGATTTAAAGAATGTGGATTTTAAAAATCTCATAAAGGATGAGCAAAATAAAATAGAGAAATCTATCTATAGTATGATGGTAGAATATAAACATACACCTCTTGAATTGGATAGCTCATTGCCAAAGGAATTATATAAGATTGTAGAAGATAAATGGCATTTTTGTCTACAAACTAAGAAGGAGGTAAGAGAGTCTACCTTAGCAAAAATGTTGCTTGATTTGACTAAAAGTCAAATAAAAAATGTAGTCAAGAGGCAAAACAATAGATTTACTCCCAAATATAGGGCATTTAGTATTCTACAAAACAAAATTGAAGAGGTTGTGAGAAAATCCACAAAAGTGTGGAAGATTATTTACAAGAAAATTGATAATGTATTTCATGAAGAATACAAGATAGAAGAAAGTGCCAAAACAAAGGAAATAAAAGAAGCAAGAAGGAAGAAAGTAGAGGAGAAGAAGCTAGAAGAGAAGAAAGTGAAGGAAGAAAAGAAGGATGAAGAAGAAAAGGAGGAGGAAATGAGTAAAGAAGAGGAAAAGGGGACAAATGAGCAACAAGAATCGAGTGTGTAGGACATACAACTACCACTCCTAGCCCTCCTCATTTTACCATCACACCTATAGAGACAATCAAGATAAAGGATGTTGTTGATACTTCTAGTTATAACATTAATCCATTAACTATAGAGGATCTAGTAAAGATCCTTGATCAATCAACACAAGCAACTAGACTATGTTCAAGCCCAATATTGGTGAGTGTTGATGAGTTGCAAAAGGCAGTAGTGAAATCAAAGGAAGTCAAGGTGCAAACACAAGAACCACCTATGACCACACAATCTACTAGACTTATACTCCTTCCACCTCCATCTCCACCAAAAGAAATCACACAAGCACTTTAGGAGCTAAGTGTAGCAGTAGGGGATGATAAAGGAAAATTAGTACAATCAACAAGTACACCCCTAGCCAGAATGATAGCTAAAGAGAAAGAAGAGACAAAAGATAAGGAGTAATCTGCAATACAAACTTTGGTTGAACTACCCAAAATAGGTACTCCAACTCAAACTCTTTAGTAGCTGAGCATTGAAATGCTAGCACTTCAAATTAGAACACCAAGCTTGAGCTCAAAAAAAGTTGCCAGGAAACTTCATTATGGAATTCTTGAGCTTGATGAATAAATAAAGATACCCTACTATAAATCTAATACTCTCACAAAATAAAAGATGAATGAGATACAAAGTGAATTGGATAGAAGAAGGAGACAAGAGGCACTTAGAAAGGATTATAAATATAGGCAAGCATTAAATGAAATCAAGGACATATTCATAGATGCCTTTAGCCTACAGTCTCTAGATGAGTCAAGACCAATTATAGAACAACTATTAGATATAGTTGATTAGGTGACAAATGAGGACCATGACACCAATGCCAAAATAATTGAGTGGTCAAAGAAGAAATTCCAAGGTAAGGTCAATTAGAAGATATCAAATGACATCATTTTGGGACAAGTTGACCTAGCTAAGAAAATACATAAATTCAAAATTGTACTTGGGAATATATTCTCCCTTTAAAATAAATTGTGTGATTTTTCCAATTTCACACAAGAAACTGACCAGAAGATATTAAGCCTAGAAAGAAATGTCTAGTATGCAAGTCCCAACTAATCCAACTCAAAGTGAGAAGCATTTTTCTTAGATGCTTCAGACTCAAAGGGAACTAGTTGTATTAATAGTAGAAGAGGCTAATATAAAAGCCAAGTTAATGCAAATTCAATCCTCCATCACCCCTCACTTGGAGGTACTCTACAAGGAGTAGATGTATGTAGAAATAGTCCTAAAGAAAGATCCCAATCTTTCTACACATGAAGGACTTGTAGACCTAGTAGTAGAGCTTGCAATTTAACACAAGTCATTGGATATTGCATTAAATAATAGGGATGCAGCTCTAAAGATACTCCTGGAGGTTAACAGATCATTTTTGGCTAAACATGGTATTACTCCACAGAACCCTTTGACATCAATGTCAAAAAGGGAGAGATATATTATAGGGAGAGTAATAAGCAAAGGTGGAGATATGTAGATACTATGGGTAATTACCAAATTTTGACAAATTTTGATCATTTTGATTACATTCTTTCACTCCATTCTTTCATTCATTTTGAGAATGAAGTGGAATGATTGTAAATAGCCAAAAAGGGCGAGACAAGGAATAAAGGAGTGAAGGAGAGAGGTAAAATTTTGGTAATCACATGGAATATAGGGACATCACATAGATCAGATAAAACATACATGCTTAGAATGTAGAAATAGGTCAAAGGATAGAGAGGATCAAGCACCTTGGCATAGAATTATAATTTCAAAAGCATTATCAACTCAGGGGGAGTCATAAGGATCACCAATTCTTAGTTAAGTGTTTTTGACTCTCATGTCAAAAGGGGAGATTGTTGGTCAAATAAATACTATTAACAAATGAGTGTCAACACACTTATCCATTTTCACCATACATGTCAAGTACACAATAGATGTCGAGCCAAGAATTTCAATAGGTGTTGAGTCATAGTTAGTGCTCAATAGATCACAATGTAGTATGTGCTGAGCAATACATGAATTGTTCATGTGTCAAGTAACAGAATCATTTAGATTCCAAGCAATTTAGAACAACATATGTCAAGCAATACAAGATAAACAGGTGCCAAGAAAACTAGAAAATGTAGTTGATGCTGAGAAAATCTAGAAACAGTATGTGCCGAGCAATGTAGGATCATCATAAGAGTTTGTATTTGCACAAACTAAGATGTGAACCATTTTTGGAGCCGACTTAGAGAAATTTTGAAGGAAAAAAGAATAAGGACAAATCATTTACATTCCGTATGCAATCTGCATGCAACTAATTAGAAAAATGGTGAAGGCATGTAACCAATAAGAAAAATACAAATTATGAGTGGGAATTTGAGATTCAATATGGATCATAGATCTATACCTAACCCTAAGTCTTCACATTCTTTATAAGGAGAATGAATGCACCATTGCATGTGTGGAAGAAAATAGCATAAGGGGAAGATTATAGAAAAATTTTAGTGTGAAGAGAGAAGACTTAGAGGAACAAAGCAGAAGTTTCATATTAAGTTGATTAGAACAACACAAGGGACATGGAGTACATATAGAGATCAGATCAAGTAAGGATCAAAACAAGAAAATTAGATCTTGTACCAAAATCAAGCAATTTGAGATTGCATTCAATCAGGTTAAATGTTCTAATAATCTCTCACAATTGTATTAGAAGTTGAAATCCTATGTTGATAGGTTAGCTTAATAGCTAGATAGGAGAACCTTTGGAGAAGGTCATGAAAATCCTATGTATTAGGCGGGTTTAACAACCTAATGTAAATCCTTTAACAAGGTGACACTTCATGTAAGTGTTTGTAAATTCTTTAACTAGATCACTATTGACATAGTGTAAAGCCTTTAATAGGGCAGGCCTTTCACCTGGAAAACCATCAAAAGTGGTTGAACATTGATTGCTACAATGATTTTTGTGGGTGTCATCCCCACCCCAATTTTACCTCCTTATTCCTAGAGGGTTTCTGGATCACCAAAATCTCTTGTGTTATGTGTTGATGCATGTTTTCATTTCATGTTTATTTATATGTTTACATGCATGCAAATTTTTTTTCAAATATGTGTTAATAAGAGTTTAAAAGGATAAAAATTGTGTACTTCTGATTCACTCCCCCCCCCCCCACTCTTAGAAGTACACTTCCCATTTGCAACATTCCAACAAAAGTCCCTCCTGTATTAGATAATCTACATATTTGGTATGTTACTTATCTCCCATTTCTTGGCATACTTGATATACCTCCTTAAAGTCTTCATCCCTTGTATACATATCTTTCATGACTGAAACACCTACACTTTCTAATTCAATATTTTGGACCATTAGGTTCCTCCTAGTAAGGGCTTTTGCTACCTTATTCACTATCCCTTTCTTATGTTTGATTGATAAGGTGTAATATTGCAAGAATTACCTCCACTTTACATACCTATGATAAAGTTTCTCCTACCTATTTAAAAGACTAAGTGCATGATTATCAGTAAAAATAATGAACTCTTTAGGAAAAAGGTAATGTCGCCACTTTCTTAGAGACTAAATGATAGCATAAAGTTCCAAATCATAGGTAGAATACTTTTTTTTCACTTCATTTAACTTCTCACTAAATAAGGCTAGCAACATACCTTCTTGACTCAAGACCCCTCCAATAGCCTTATTGCTAGCATCACATTCTACCACAAAAACCTTGTGGAAATTAGGAAGTACAAGCTTAGTGAGTTTTGCAATCTTTTGTTTCAGCACTTCAAATGACTCATTAGCCTCTTTAGTCCACTTTAAAATACATTTTCTTCCACCCTTTATAGTGTCTATGATGGAGACACAAATAGCACTAAAATTTCTAACAAAATTTATATAGAAACTACACAATCCATAAAAATTATTTACCTTAGATGTTGTAGTAGGTGGTGGAAAATTTAGAATTTCCTCAACCTTGGATGGATCCATTTCTAAATTTCTTTTGGAGATGAAAAAATCTAGAAAAACCAACTCTTCTTTCAAGAATGAACAATTTTCAAGGTTGATCTTTAATTTTTCTTCATGAAGTCTCTTGAGAACCATGTCTAGGTGTTGAATATTCTCCTCCTTGCTGCTACTAAACACCAAAATGACATCTAAATAAACCACAACAAGCTTGTTAATGAAAGGTGCCAAAAAATTATTCATGAGTCTAATGAAAGTACTAGGAGCATTTGATAATCCAAAAGGAATTACAACCCACTCAAACAAACCTTCATTAGTTTTGAAGGCTATCTTCCACTCATCCCCTTCTCTAATCCTTATTTGATGATACCCACTTTTGAGATCCACCTTTGAACAGTACTTTGCTCCTCCTAACTAGTCCATCAAATCTTCTATCCTTGGAATTAGAAAGTGATACTTGATTGCTATTCTATTGATGTCTCTTGCATCACACATAATCTCCAAGATCCTTCCTTCTTGGGTGCAAGGACTACTAGTACTTCACAAGGAATAAGGCTTTTCCTTATGAAACCTTTCTCTAGCAAACCTTGTAGGCTGCCTTATTAGGTAATGTGGCACCCAAAATCAAATCAATACAATGGATAATCTCCCTGTTTGGTGGTAAGGATTCACTACTACTATTGGAAATTATCCCCTTATACTACCCAAGTAAATCTACAACATCTTTTGGTCCCACACTCCTCAATGGTTATTGTGTCTTACCCTTCTTTGGTTGTTTATCTTTTGGTCTCACCACAATGGAAAAATATAGAGTCTTCTCCTCCTTCAATACCTTCATAAAATCCTTCTCTCCAACCATCATCATAGTACTATCTAAAGTTTGCTCCTTAGGTTCATCCATCAAAGGTTTACTTGTGAAGCTTTATCCATTCTTGCTTAATTGGTAAACATTTCTCTTCCCATCATGTTGAGAATTTATATTATATTGTAAAGGCCTTACCAAAAGAAGGTGGCAAGCATCCATATTGACCACTTCAAAAAAAAAAAATTCTTCATAATCACCTATTGAAAAGCTTACCCAACATTGTTCATCTACTTGTGTGTGTTGATCTTTACTCAACTAGGAGACTTTATATGGGTTAGGACAAGGTATTTGTTTCAATCCTAACTTATCAATCATAGTAGTGGAAGCCAAATTTTTAGTAGATCCTGAATCTATAATTACCTCACAAACCTTACCATTTACCAAGCATTTGATTATGAAAAAAGACTTTCTTTGTGGAGGTTCCTTTTTGCCTTGCATCACAAGGGATTTATTGAACATAATGCACCCACCATTGACTGGATCAACAAATTTAAATGGGGTTTATTGATATGAACTTGTATTATGTTGATCTTCATCCTGAATCAAGTGTACCCTCCTTTCATTGTGTTGACTTGAACTACTACTTTCCTTCTTTGTACATATGAAAAATTAATGCCCTACTTGGTTACATGTGAAGCATCTTCTTGTGATGACATTAGGACCTCTTCCTCCAAATATACTTATGTTATTTCCTCTTCCACCTCTAAAGTTACCTCTATTACTAGAATCTTTGTCAACCTCCTGTTGATTGTTGTTATTTGATGGCCTTGATGATGAACCTCTTCCTTGAAATATGCCTCTTCCTCTAAAGTTTGCATTGCCTCTACCCCTATTATTTTTCTCACCTCTTCTCCTTTTCTTCTCTTCTATCTTCAATGCCATTTGATAACATTTATGGACTGATTAAAGGTTAAAAAACTCAACTCATAATGTATACTATATTTCAAACCATTTAGATATCTAAACAAATTTTGACTTTCATTTTCACTTATCTTAGACCTCAAGGTCATTTTATGAAATTATTTAGTATAGCTACTTACATCAAGGTCCTTTTTTTTTTGAAGAATTTTATGGAGGGCAACTTCATAATTTTTTGGTACAAATTGTTTCCTTATTTGAACCTCTATCCTCTTCCTAAAATAAATAGGGTTTTTTCCCTCATCTATCCTTTATTTCTATAGAAAGTTATGCCAACTCAAAAATGGTCCTTTCAACATTGATATTTCAATCTTAACCTTTTGGTTATTCTCTACTTCTTCATATTCAAAATAATTTTCAATGTATTCAATCCATCTTAAACAATCTTCAACATTTAGCTTGCCTTAAAAAATAGGAAAATCTAAATTTGGATCCTTCCTCCCCACTTTTCCAAGTGCCTTAAGGAATTGTCTATCTAGAAATGGATCACAACTTGGTCTTGTTGATTGCTCCTCTCTTTTTTATTCTTCTTCATCTTTAGATTCTCCATCTTCTCTTATTCCTCATTGTTGATCTTTCAACTTTTCTATCTCTTCTTCCATATTCTTTATTTTTGCCATATGCTTCTTGGGCATCTTTTCTAACTCTTCATTGGTCACATTTGTAGGGAACTCCTCCCTCTCATTTCCTTCATTATCAGACATCTCTTCAATCCAAATAGACCTTAGGGACTCCGATGCCACCTAATGCAAAGATCAACAATAGAAGGATTATTTTTTCAAGTAATTGGGTTCCTAGAACTTAACCATCTAAATTTCAAGTACCTAGACCAAGAAAGGGCTTCAATCCTCAATTTCCTCCTATTGACCAACTCAACAAACTTCCCTTTTTAATCACTCAAAGATCTGACACATAAAAAATCAATTTCCAAATCCTAGTCTCACTTCTACAAAATAGATTTTACTTAGGATCTTATCCAATTCAATAGGTATGCACAACTTGTTGAACTATGGACCAAGAATATTTGACAGTATTTGAATGTTTAAGATACTGCTAACTATCCAACACAAGACAAATTAGCAATCTACTCCAACACTTCAAATTTCCTCCTAAGTACACAGACCTAATTAGGCCTAATTAGGCTTGGTTTTTAAAGGAATTCCTAAAACATGGGTGCATAGAATAAAACTAGTATTTGGAACACTTAGTAGGGTGTCATTTTAATCTAAATTCACCATCCACTTGGTTAGTTCCTTCACACAACTTTTTGTATGCTCAAACTTCTATAATTCAGTATCAAATACATATGAATATTTGGTCTAGGGCTTGCTAGAAATCATGGTGAACCCTATCTTCCAATTTCCTCCTTCTAGAATTTGAAAATTCATTCAAAATCCTAACATATTCATTGCATTTTATGCAATTTGAATGGTATAGTAGTGATCTATAACTCTATTTCACAAAACCTTGTTGGAACTAGGGTTTCTAGATTGTTTATAGAGAATGGTCAATAACTTGAGTTTGAGATCACCAAAATACCTTAGACTTGGTGTATTCTTAAGGTATTTGATTAATCCTTCACCTTAGATCATTTATCTACTCTCTCCAATCCATATAATCCATACACAATACAAAGAACAATAATTAATTAGGAGAAAAACTAGAAAACCTTATTGATTCTTCAAAATAAGCCATACAATATGAACCTATTCTATTGGAAAGGTTCTTAGACACTTAATAAGCTTCATCCATTGAGAAAATGTCTTTGAATTGGTTGGATTTAGTTATAGCCAATGATTAGGCATAAATAAGGATTTTTTTTGACAATTTGTGAAAAAGTTGTAAAAGTTACTTATTAAATTTTGTTACACTTTTGAAAAACTTGCATTAAAGTCATAATTAAAGACTCTAAGATCTCCTAAATCTTTAGTGAACCTATTCAATATAGGTATAACCTATTATTTTAAGCCTAAAACAAGGAAATATCATCCTTATGTCCTTTAGGACATAGGGAACTCAAGTTTTATAAAACACCTATGAGTCCTTAGCCTTTAGAAATGGACTTTTAGAAACACTAGACATAATATCATCTCATTCTAGTCTATAAAAGGTTCCAAGAAAGTGTCCAAGGTGCATGCTTAACAAAAATAAAATGGAAAGTCAGACTGGTACCCCAAGCAAGTTGAGGATTTCTTTGTCCCTTTGATTTTAATGAGATTATCTTTTCATTGCAATCTACTTTACCAAGAGTTTGCATTGGGTCCATACTCTTGCTAAAGTGGGGGCTTAATATATCATTTTAAAATGGAAGAAATTCCATGTTAAGAGAATTGAGCCCTTCGAGTAAGTGGTTTGGGATCATGTCAAGTGCCTTGAATGGGTCTTTGTATGGATTTGATTGTTTTCCCCTATTTTACCTTTTTCTCTCTATTTTCTAGCCTATTTATGATAAATTACTCTATGGAACTAAGGACTTTGGCCTTTGGGTCAAGGTCGACCTTAACCCTAACCTAGGTCAAGGATGACCTCAAACCTGACCTAGGGTAGGGTTGATCTCATCTCTTACCCCAAATCCTATTTTTAATTTTTGGAATTTTTGGAATCTTGGGCTTTGGAAAGTTTCTTTTCCTACTTTTGATTCAACTATTTAGGGTTTCAAAATGGTAAATTACATTTAATCTAGGTGTATTCCTAAGGGTTAAGGAAATGTAATTTAATGCTCCTATGTTGGCCTTCTCTAGGAGTTAGTGCTCTAGATCTCTAAATTAGGAAGCCTCCTCCTCTCATTTTTCTCTTAGAAAGAAGATGCATTGTGATATCGGGTGAACTATTACCTTTCTACATCTATTATTCCATAAAGTGAATTTCTATCAAGCATTGAAGTGTTCAAGCATATAATTCATCAAGGAGATTCATTGTAAGCCATTGATGGATTGAAGCTCTATGTAATCCTCTTGTTTAACACTTCATCCATATTCATCCAAGTCTTCCTCTATGAAAAGATACATTCAAGATTGGTGTTGAAGATCTAATGACATTTATTTGAGACATCCTGCATACATTCTACATACATTTGGAGCATCTATACTTGTGGATTCAAGGATTCAAATCCTCCACACAAATTTTCACATAAGCAAGGTGAATAGTTCCATTTAATTTATTTATGAATATGTATTGTTTCAATTATATTTCAATATTAATTCCAAATTGGGATTTCACTGAGGCAACTACCCCATCCAAGAAACAAAACCATTTTTCTTGTAGATACAGGTTTGTAATAGAAAATCAGAGAGTAGATTCAGATACCTTTTCATCGAACTTGAGAGATTCGAAAACATAATTTTTGTCAAGGAGTCCAGGTCAAGGTCAAATTTTTGGGGTACAATTGTACCCCAGGGTAAAATTATGCCCAGACAATGAGTTCAAGGTCAATCTCCCTTTGAAAGGACAAAATATTTCTTAGTTTTCCCCATCTCAACATTTCCAGTTGAGAAAAGGTTGCAAATTTTCCAAAAACTTCATACAGACATCATAAATTAGTATTTTCCAGATTCAAGGTTAGTATTTTTTTTAATCTATTTCAAGGTTTAAGAACAAAATCTCCCATAATAGAAAGATCACACATAACCCCCCCTTCTTTCTCCCTATTTTTCATCACTTGATCCATTCATGCATTGAACAACTTCTAATGTTTAATCAATTGGATAATTCCTTTTGAAAATTAGGATTGTGTTGAGGGTTTCTATTTTATTTCTATTCAACTAGGTCTTCCCAATCTCTACAATCTAAAGAATCATTATAAGATCCCTTAATATATTATTTCTAAGTACACTTGCACTAAAGACCTTTTTGTCACTACTTGAGTGATGACATATCAGTCAAATTTGTTATTAGTGACATACACTTAGTTATATTGTAAGTATCTATCAAGCTTATTGTATAGTTAATAGTGTTAACCAAGCATTTTAGTTATTATCGAGTTCTATAGTTGCTACCACATCCTTTGGACAAATTTTAGTATGTGCTGAGCAGTTACAACTATTGTGAAGATCAGCAATGTAAACTGAGCATCTCAATGTATGCCAAGTTTACTAGTGCAAACTAAGCTATTTAATGCTTATCAAGTTCAAATTTGATATGATGTGATTCTAGTGTTAATTTAGCCACTTAGTGTTAACTAAGTGATTTAGTCTATACCAAGCTTATAGTGGAAGAATTGATTGAGTTATTTAGTGTGAATCAAGTGATTCAGTTTATATGCTGAGTTTCATAGTATTCACCAAGTCACCAATGCATACCGAGTTCATGACTACTTTGAAGTGATTAGTATGGACCAAGATTCTATTTCTACTGAGTGGATGATGATGCCAAGAATTGATAGTGGATGCCGAGTATCAAAACCTCATTGAGTTAGTCTTCAAAACCTTATTGTATACATTTGAGCCAACTTTGTAATATTTGTGTAAGTTGGTAATGTGGTCAAATTTATAATTGTGTAATTGGATTGGTATATGTAATGTATTATATCACATCCAAGACATATAGAGTAATGCAATGTAATTGAATATAATTAGAGAAGAGTAGAAAGAGAAAATTACAAATACTAAAATAGTATGAGTAGCAAAGATATATCTATCATAGCAAGGTGATTTATACACACAAATGAATCTCACTCAACAAACCAAGTTGCAAATCATAGATTAACTACTACTTCATCTTAACAGGTGGATTAGTCAAATCCTTTAACAAGGTAGACCTAATAGTCTTATGCAAATCTCTTTACTATGTGCATACTTCATTGTATGTTTTTAAACCCTTTAACAAGGTGGACCTAGAAGTCTTTATTGCTCCTAATAGGGAAGATCATCAGAAGTGATCAATGTAAGCCTTAACAGACCAACTTTATACTATAGTACTAAAGTATGTGGCTATCATCCCCACCCCAATTTTACTTTCTATTTGGAAGGTTTCTAGGTCATCAAATCTATGTGTCAAAATGTAATGTATGCTTTCATGTTTTTGGTTTCTTATGCATGAAATTAGATCAAAATATATGTGAAGGATTAATTGGATGATTGAATATAGAAGTTTTAAAGTTACTAATTTACCCCTCCCCTCTTAGTAACTTAGCCTTTCATAATATTTCCAAAATTTGGTATCAGACCATTGTGGTTCTCAGAGAAATTTTAATAGCTTGAGCAAAGATCAAAGGCCATGGAGATATTTAGACTTGACAAAGCTATTAATAATACGAAGATAGATTTAGAAATGGCTATTGCCCAACTCAAGAAAGAAAAGGAGCACCTCCTTGATCCCTAAAAAGAAGAAAAGATCTTGCAATTCAAATAAATCATCATCTCTACATTGAAGAAAAAATTTAAGGCCTTCGTCTAACAAGAATCTTAGGTGAAGCCAATGAAGCAATCAAAGAACTATTAGAAAAGAATGGTTCACTACAAGAAGAAGTGAGAAAGTTAAAAAGAGAGCAATAAATTTAGTTAGTAGGCTATGTAAAGTTATGGAAGAGAATAACAAGATAAAAGAAGAAATAGAGGGAAAATATAATGAGATTCAACATCTATCCCTTTAGGAGACTAACTTCATTAATCAACTCACCAATGCAAATGAAGAAATCATGAATCTAAGGTAATAAAATCAAAAATCATAGAATGATTTAAACTTTGAAAGGAAAATCAATAAAAGAATGATGAAATCCCAAGTAGACATGAATCAGTTGAATGAGAAAAATTTATATAGACAAAAAGGAAAAGTAAGAATTGGATACAAAGAAAAAGGTGAATCTTCCAAACAAGGAGCTCAAAAGAATCAATGACCTACTTGCAGTCACTATGGTAACATAGGTTATACATCAAAAAAATGTTGGAATAATGGAAAAGGAAAATTCAATGAAAAGTGCTATAATTGCAATCAGCATGGTCATAAGGCTAATGAATGCAAAAAGAAATCAAAATTTGAAGGAAAATGTCAGAAATGTAAGAAACATGGACACAAGTCATTAGAATGAAAAACCAAGATACTGAATCCAAAAGAACAAATTGTGAAAACTATATTTGGTTGGAGCTATAACAATTGGTGTACACATCATTAATGTGTAGAATTTGGACACATTGGAATGAATTTTGTAAAGCATCATTTGGGGAAAAGAGACACTACCAAAAGATGTTTTATTTGTAGAGAACTTCATCATCTTGACAAGAACTATATGAACACTAGAAGAATAGAAGATGAAAAGAAGTTAAAACCTGATAACATTAGAAAACAAATGAGACAATAATGGGTTCCAAAGTCTACTAACAATGCAAGTCCAAAAAATGATGAACGAGTCATGCAAGAATTAGGTGACTCGACCATTTCTACTTGATTTCTCAAAAGAGAACTAGAACTAGGTTACAAAAGGAAGACATCCAAATTAGTTCCATTTGACAGGACAAAAGGATCCATATTATTATTCAAGATACAAAGGGATCAATGAGTGAAAGGGTACTAGTTACTACCGAGTTACTTTTCTTACCAAGTGAGGTCAGATCATAGACTCTACCAAATGAGGTTGGGAGTAACTGAGTTTTATGTGGTTATCGAATGATAGAAGACTCTACCAAGTAATCAATGAAAGAAAATTGGATGACAGTCTATCAATTTGATCTAACATTTACAGCAGGCATTTATGGAAAATTTTGATAAAAGGAATAAAATTAAAGTATTTTTTACTAAGAATTTTCAAGAGTAAGCTATGCAGAGCGATCTTTAAAGAACCTTCAAGTGATTTGAGAAAATTATTACCAATTTTTTTAAAATTCTCTCAAACCCTACTGAGTGGAGTACAGTCTCAAATTCCTCCAAACATACTGTTGATTAATGAAATTTTTTCTCATTTTAAATGCATGATTCAAGATATTGGTACTTTGAAAATGGATGAAGCCCTAGAAAAGTTGTGTGTGAATGGTGTTTTGAAACTTGAGCATAAACATCTTGAGGCTAAAGGATTAACCCATATTCCTTAAATGCCCTGTGAATTCCAATAAAATGGATTAGATTTATTCTTAGTCAGGTGCACAATGGATAGTTATGGTTGGAATAACCAATTCAGATTACTAAGAAGATGATCCATAGGATCACTGGTCTCCCAATGTTGGCTAAAGCTAAAATGACAAAAACCCTAGGTCAAGTCAAATTGGAGAAGAAAACCCTAGCTAAGTGAGATGGTAAGGGAATGAAAATTAGTAATGTTATTGACATGGAATTAAAGCTTTAAATTCATATCTTTCCACACAAGATCTATAGTTTGAGCAGATTAACTAGTGCATTGTGCAAAATAGTTGAGTTGGCTTACAAGATAGTCAAGAATAACCTTTCTTTTGACCTAGCCAAGCTACTATTGAATCAATTAAACAAGAAAATGGAAAAAATTAGGACATTAAAAAATAATCTATATAAGTTTGGCTCTGTATTGAAATTTTTATTCTTTAATATTCAAAAATTCTTCCCATCAAAAGAGACTATTGTTTGGAGAAAAGATGTGCCAATACTCTATCAGATTAATGAATACATTACTGAGATGGGAGAAAATTATAATAGTATCATGGATAATTATTTTGATGCATTCAAGGAGAAAATGAATAACAAATTCTGAATCCCCAAGAAACTTGTTGAGGATTACAAGGATGATGTATATTTTATGGTAGATAGTGATATGACATAAATTTAGGTAGTTAGGGCCAGAATTGCATGGGTGGAACCTCTTAGATATGAGGTTAATATTGATGAAAAAAAGGATATAATTGAGTCACTGATAAATGAATTGGTGGACCCTAGGGTGTATATTTTGGTACATATGATGAAGCCAAGACTAGGATAGAATTGGAGATCAAGCTCCATTAGGTAGTAAACACAAGCAAGAAAAGGATTGCCAAGTTGAAAAAAAGTACCACTCTTTTGTTAACTAAGGGGAAAAGTGAGGATGAAGAAGTAGAGGAAGTAGAATCAAAGGAAGAGGAACCACTAAAGAAAAAGGGAAAGGTAATCATTACTAAGTCTGCCAAGCCATGCACTACTATGTTCACTAGGAGATATTCAAGGAAGAAAGTTGATAAGGAAGAAGGAGATATAATATTCAAAAAACCTCCACCTACCTTCCAAGATAGATTGAAAGAACCAAAGTTAGGGGCTGGCATAAAATTTTTTAAGGCACTAAATTATGAAACTAGGACTGAATAAGAGCAAAAGTAGATTGAAGAATTGGTGATAGATAAAATGGGTAAGTGGAAATACTTACCAAATCATCTTATACTTTAGATTTCTAATATTTTGATGGATAAGATTAATCCAAGATGGGAATTTTCCATGCAAAATATAAAATACATCTATGTGCAAACCTTGAGGCAGTTATACCAAGCTTAACAAACAAGGAGGTGAAGGAATATTTAAAGAAAAATGAAGAGAAACTAACCCTAAAGTTTAACACTTTTCTAGTACTGATGAAAGATATTGAGCATGTTGTAAAGAATACAACAAATACATGGAAGAATACATATCTTCTTCATAAAATAAGTGATTTTCTAGTCAGCATACGTGATAAGGATGATGAAGATGATCAAGGAAAGGATGAATATACAACACATTTTGATACTATTGATGATGAAAAGGAACAAGAGCAAGAGGCTACCAAGGAAGGAACATAGGATGATGAGGAAATTGACCCAATTAAGATTTTTGTACCAATTATCGCCTCACTCCCTCACTCTCCAAGAAAAATAATGACAACATCAAGTACAGAGAAAACCTTACTAGGATTGATTGTGACTACCACTGAAAGCACAAACATCCAATCAATCTTTGCACCAGTTCAGCTCAACACATCATTGATTAAAGTATCAAGTAATTTATCTATTGAGTTGCAAGCTCTTCCCTCTTCAACTATGCTAGATACATCAATTTTGGACACAACAATTTTGGATACATTAATTTTGGCTACTATAGGTATTTCTCCTAGTATTTCTATAGTAAGTGTAGTATTAATTTTTTTTGCTAGTCTCATTATTTTTACTATTGTTTCTATCCCCAGTACACAAGCAATAAGTGGAAGGATAGTTGAGACCATGACTCAACTAAGCACAAAAATTTTGGGCAAAGGAAAAGAGAAGGAGGAGGATGTAGACCTTGATGATGAAATTATAATCCCTAATTGGATATTTCAAAACTCAATCTTGATCAAATGTAGACTTTTAGAGAATTACTCCAAAAGAAAGCCAAGCAATAGAGGCTAAGAGAGGAAAGAGACAAAGAATTTAAAATCATTGAGGATGCCCAGAATATTTTGGCAGAGACTATAGGTATAGAAGTTGATTCTTCTCAACTAGTTTTATATTAGGTGGTAGAAGTAGTCTAGTAGTATAATGAAGATTTAGATGGAAAAGACAAGTTATTGTAGAAAGTAGAGAAGAAGTTTGAGAATAAAGTGTTAGAGCTCATTGCTCAACAAATTGCCACCTACCAAGTAGAATTATCTACATTTTTGAGTTCTCTGGAAAATTCATGTATAAATGTATCATCTATTTTTGGTAAGTTATGTGATGTTTCAAATTTTACTAAGGAAATAAAGGAAAAATTATCCAAGATTGATGAAGATCTCAAGGCAAGTGATCAACAGATACAACTTGACCCAAGCTCAAGCTTTCTCCATTTTAAGAAGATCAGATTTTTGACAGATATGCGAGTAGAATTGCTTAGAGAAGAGGTCAGATCTATGTTGGTGGATATTCAATATATGATTCTCCCTAACATGGATGCACTACAAAACAATTTTCTACATGCAAAATCCCTCATACATGACAATAATTTCTCTATTTCAGTACACATGATTGAGTTGTCGGCAGAAGTATAGATTGCACTGCACACATGTAAGGTCTTGCAAGATAATTGGGACAAGACCTTGGCAATTATTCTCAAGGTACATTGAGACTTCCTATCTCATTTTGGCATTACTATGTAAATATATAGAATAAATATTTGGCATTAATGTTGAAAAGGGGGAGAAAGATGTAAAGATGTATAAAGGGGGAGACAATGTATTTTAAAAAGTTAATGGAAGAAAAAATGCATAAAAAAATGTAAAAAGTTGTAAAGACAATGGGGGAGAAAGATGTGAAATTGAAAGAAGAATGTACAACATGTACAACAAGTATATATTGTATATAGTAAGAAGATGTATAGTATACTATACAGATATATATATCTTACAAAACCAATTTTTAAAAATCTCAAAAATAGTATACTCTACCAAGTTAGAATCACAAGATGATGGATAAAGCTATTCAAGAACTTTTTGAATTCAGTTTTGGCTGATAAGTATTTTTGTCACTAATGCCAAAGGGGAAGATTGTTGACATATCAGTCAAGCTTGTTATTAGTGAAATACACTTATTTAGATTGTAAGTATCTTTTGAGCTTATTATACAGTTAAAAGTGTTAACCACATATTTTAGTTGTTATCGAGTTCTACAATTGCTACTGAGTTCTTTGGACAAATTTTAGTATGTGCCAAGCAATTACAACCATTGTGAAGATCAATAGTGTAAACCAAGCATCTTATTGTATGCCAAGTTTACTAGTACAAACCAAACTATGCAATGCTTACTAAGTTTACAGTTGATATGATGTGAGTTTAGTGTTAACTAAGCCACTTAGTGTTAACCAAGTGATTCAATTTATAGTGATCTCATAGTAGAAGCATTGACTAAGCTATACAATGTGAATCAAGTGATTTAGTTTATATGCCAAGTCTCACAATATTTGTCGAGTCACCAATGTAGACTGAGTTCAAGAGTACTTTGCAATGATCAGTATGCACCAAGCTTATATGTCTATTGAGCACATGATGATGCCAAGAATTGAAAATAGATGTCGAATATCAAAACCTCACCGATTTAGTCTTCTTGAGTGTCTACATTTGAGCTAACTTTGTAATATTTGTGTAAACTAGTAGTGTGACCAAATTTGTAATTTTGTAATTGGATTAGTATATATGTAATGCATTATATCACATCCAAGACATATAGAGTAATGTAATGTAATTGAATATAATCAGAGAAGAGCAGAAAGAGAAAATTACAAAAGCTACAATAGTATAAGGAGAAACAAAGATATATCTATCACAAAAAGGTGACTTATACACACAAAGGAATCTTGATCAACAAACCAAGTAGTAGGTCAGAGGTCAGTTATTGCTTCATCTTAATAGGTGGATCAGTCAAATCCTTTAACAAGGTAGACCTAATAGTCTTATGCAAATCTCTTTACCAAGTACATACTTCATTGTATGTTTGTAAACCCTTTAACAAGGTGGACCTAGCTGTCCTTATTGCTCCTAACAAAGTAGAACATCAAAAGTGATCAATGTAAGCCTTAATAGGCCAACTTTATACTATAGTACTAAAGCTTGTGGGTATCATCCCCACCCTAGTTTTACTTTCTATTTGGAAGGATTCTAGGTCACCAAATCTATGTGTCAAAGTGTTTCATGTTTTTAGTTTCTTATGCATGCAATTAGATCAGAATATATGTGAAAGATTAATTGGATAATTGAATATAGAAGTTTTAAAGTTATTGATTCACCCCTCCCCTCTTAGTAACTTGGCCTTTTATAATATTTCCAACATTGAGCTACTAGTAGATTGTGAGTATTCATCATCATTGATAGCCCATATTTTCACCATGGTAAAATTTTGAAAATATACTATGAAAATGTCTTGAATTATATTGTGTTAGTAGGGTTTTTCATATATTGTTGTCAAGTTTCTAATAAAAACCCTACCCTAACAAGTTTATGCCCTAGTGTCATGCCCAAAATTCAGGGCAAAAATACACCATTTTTTTTTCAAAGGAATAATTTAATTTAATTTAATTTCAAACCATATATTATTAACATTATTATCCACTTATAAAATTTCAAATGAAAACTAAAAAAAATCTTATTAAAAAATACACAATTTCAACTTGTCAAATTTTGACTGATATACAAATTAATTCATTCTAATGAGAAATTATATAAATCCAAGACTAACTAATCTAAACAACAAAATTCTAAATAACTAACTACTAATTTAGCATCTATCAAAAATAATAACTAAACTTTCAGTAAACTTCACTCTAAGCTACTAAAATTTAAATCTATAATCTATTCTAAATAAACATATTTCTCACAATATTAATAAAATTAACATTTAAATAAAACTAAATAATTTTAAAAAAAACATTCCTAGCTTTGTAACAATTTTTACTACAAATTACAAACCAATATAAATATTAAACTAACTAATGTTTTATAATGAAAACCAACACATTAATTAAATAACTTATGATTTAAAAACTATATAAAATTTTTGCCAATACTAAACACAACTTCTATCTAATACTTATTTAGCAACTTAATTACATACTAATAAAACAACTTACTACTAATCTTACTAACTTAATCATTAACTAAACAATTTAATAAAAGTTACTAAAATCTAAATTCTAACTACAAAAAAATTTAAAACTAAATCCTAAAGTAATCATTACTAACTACACATACCCCACTAACTTTCTAACTTAACCCCAAAACTTCAACTAACCCTTAAATAACCTAGTCACTAACCCTACTAACCAAAAACTCCAAACTAACCACTACACACATGCCAACTTTCCCAAACTCCCTAATTTATAACCTTAGCCACCCACTTATTTTCCACACAACCCAAGGCTATTAAGAACCTCCCAAGGTGATTGCACATTTTGCCTGAGGTTGGAAATTCGTAGCCAAGATAGTATGTTGTTGACTTTTAGCATGGTATGTGGTATTGGGAGGGGGCTTGATTTTTTAAAACTTGCAAACTTTTAAAGGGCCTCGTCCTTCACATCACCCTCCCTTACCTTCACCTTGGGAGCACTTCCCAAAGGCTTGACACTTTCCCTAGAGTAGGGTGCACTATCCAAGGGTGATGGCTTGCACCATGGCAGAGTTGCTCAAGGCTAGGACACCACACGTGTTTGTGTGCTGAACTTCTTGACCTCCTCACATAGCATTACTCCTCCCATAGCACAAATCAAACAAACTTGTCCTCTTTCAAATGCCATGTGGGTTAGTATAGGGAAGAGGTGGGAATTACTTGGGGTTAGAGGGATGATGTCACTCCTATAAATGCATTGACAATGGGGTTGGTTAGGATAGGAAATCTCTTCTTAATTTATTTCCATTTTTTAAATTTAATTTTTTTGATTTAATAGTTATATAATTTTATTATAAACAAAAGTATCAAGATATTTAAATAGGATCTAAAAGAATATTCTCTATTATAAGAGATTTAATCAACTTCCCCATACAAAGGGCAGAGGGCTTTTTAGCTTTAAGAATGATAAGTTTTCTTAAGACCCATTTTTTTTTAAGTGTAGAATTTGATTGTAAATTATATTTTCATGGCAAAGGGAACTATTTCATCTTTTTGAGTTATAACTTAGAGGTTATTGTTTATGTTGACTCAATAATGAAGGTGCATTTTAGTTTCTTTTTCTTTTCTAATAATCACGAAATATCTAGGAAGTACTAATCATATCATTAAATTTTCTAAACACAATATAGTATCGAATTGCATCAATTTATATCTATCATCATTTTGTCTAACTAGCATTATTCCAATGAATACAAATTGAACTATAAGAATGCCATAGGAGGGCTAAAACATCATTGCATCCATTTACCGATAAACATATGTGTATAAACTAAATCACAAGAAAAATCATATACAAGGATATTACTCAATTTATCTTTTTTTTTTTGAAACACCTAATTCAAAGGCTCTGCTAGGAAAGAACTAGGAAGAAAAATTGACATCATTGCCATTCCCACAATAAGTTAACATTAACATTTTTACACAGGATTTCAATTCTGAGGAGGAATCTCCCAACTTAACTAAATTTTGATAAGAACCCTAAATTTCCTTCTTGGCCCTTAACAAGGGATCCATTTAAAAATTTTGCAATACATCATGGTGATCATGGAGAGAACAAAAACTAACCAAGAGACAACCAAACATATTATGAAGACAAAATCAGAAATTCACTCCCATTTTGGGTTTATACACAACAGTTTCATCATTGAACCAAAACTAGGGAGAAGGTGGATTTTTCCAATAGGAGATTTCAGACACAACACACAAATAGGTGCCCTATCGGGGCTATAACTCAAAAACTTTTGTTCTTCCATTATTACATGCCAAAACTCATACATGGTTTGTGCTGATAGGTAGGGACCTATAACACCCTACCCTCTCTCCCTCTTCTCATCTTAAGAATATACTCTACACTATTGGAGTCCAACTGAAGACCTATCCAAGGGCGAGTAATGCCAAAACACTCATAAAAGAAAATTTTGAAATTCAAACCAAACACAAAGGAAAGACATTGAAGAAAACTTGTTATCAATCCCTCCCAACATACTTAACACACACACATACATACATAAACAATGAAATTGAAATATGAAGCACAACATGAAACCAAAATGAGGTGAAGTATTCCTACCTTCAAGAAATTAGGTTATGGCAAATGAACAAGTTTGAGATTTGAGATGAGCTTGCTCTCCTCTCCTTCTCCTTCAATGTTGAAAATCCCTCTAAAACTAGAGGTTGGGTGAACAATCCAAACCCTCTCAAAATTGCCTCTAAGTAATCTCCTAAACTCAACCACCTCTCAAAGCAATAACTCCCCCACTTGCCCTAAAGTTCTAGAGGCTTCTAACACAACTAGACCTAAGGATAACCTCAAATTGGAGTTAAGGTCATCCAACTCATGATGGAATCAATCAATTTTCGAAACAAAGAATAATTGGGTTTTTGAGTGACCATAAAAGTCAACAAAAGGGGCTAGGGGGGTGGAAAATGCCCCCAACCTATACCCATACCCCTTGAGTACTTAGATTTCATGATTTAAAGCATTTAAGATAAATTAGGGACCTATCAAAAGCTAAAAAAATTTAGGACTATCTAACAACCTTCAAAAATAATACTAAACATTAATCTAGATTAGGGGTAATTAATCTTGATTACTAACTTGATTAGAATAAAAAATCACTAACCTAATCTGACTTAGATCTTTAAGTTACTTGGTTAACCCTAACTATCATGTTGGAATGCATATACAATTCACGAGTGTCAAGCGACACTATAAAAACACTATTACAAAACATTAACATTTACTGATTACATAAGGATACATTCATTCAACGCACAATAAAATTAAAATAAGAGAAACAAGGTTTGTATCCTTAATCAGATTTAACCCTGGATTCCACAATGGTACATAGGGTTGAATTTCATTTCTCTGTTAGATTTTCTCGGCTAAAATACCCTGCACACTTATTGCACACATCAGTAGCTCAAGAAAACTACATAAATATATTCAAAACTTATCTAGATAGTTTCATAAATCAAAACATGAATCTCTCATATAATTAACTATTTAATTCATTTCTACTCACATTTAATCATTAGAAATCACATAATCAATATAACATAACTTATTCATTAATTTAGATTAAAATGCTAGAAAAATCATCATTAGGCATGCATATACCTAACATCATAAAAATCACCATTTAAGGAATATTGACTATCTAGAACATAAAACTTAATCATCAAGGTATCAAAATCAACACTATTATCATCAGGTGAAAATGCCTTGTATCATCATTTCTAAAATTTTAATGTTTAAATAGTCAAGATAATGTAGTTTGTTCTCGAATCATTGAATATTTAAAACATGAATCTATTAGGATCTCAGTTCTTATTAGGACAACTAAACCATAAAATATTATTTCATATCCATTCTAATCTCCTACAACAGTTTTAACAGAGAGATACATATTTAATAAGTACATGTGACGAGGGACCTCACACCTAGCTCATTTCAAAAATTTTCCCTAACAAAGAATCTTGTAAGTGTTCTAGGAATTATGTCCTTTACCTTATCATTAGAAAATTTCCTTGTTCCATGATCAAATTTGGCCTTTACCCTAGGTTTTATGTTTAGCAAGAGATCACATTTGTTTTTCAATATTTATGTCTCTTGTTATGATCTTATGATCAAGATTTTAGCATGAATTCATAGGTCTAAGGCTTTCAATATTCTAATGTAATGAAACAAGGGTTAGCACATGATTGTAAAGGTTAGCTATTGGGTCTCCTGATGATATGATATCCAATGCAAACATATAATCATGGAAGTATTTTATGTGGGTTTTGATCTTATGTTCATGCTAATATTGTATCATCGCAAGTATTTTACAATGGTCAAGGGTGTTATGATCTTACGATAGATGGGGCAGTGTAGAAGCATAAAAGATTTTGAATGGAACCCCTGTCATATGCAAAATAAAGAAAGAGGGAGATCATAAGGTATAAAGTTATAAAGTTGTATACTATTACGATCTTATAAAGTTGGGTCAAGTGAATAAGCATAAGAGAATGGAACACATGTCAATAAACTTCCCCGAAGATACAAAGATAGAAGATTGTAAGATCATAAAAGCAAGACATGAAGGTTTTTGAGGCTACCAAAAAAGGTTAAGTCTATGGTCATAGTTAGGATTAAATTAGAGAACCCATTAGAGATTTTGAGGTTATGAAATGAAGATAATAATCACTGAATGGTAAGAAGGTGAAAGAAATAATTAAAAGAAAGCTCCTAGAGTTACAATGGAGGTTTCAATGGCTATGCTTGTATGTTGTAAATTGGTAAAAGGCAAGCTTTGATGTAAAAGTAGTTGTAAGCATAAGATCATGAAGGTCTAAATATTTATTTCTAATTTTACAAGAAGGTTTGTAAACTTCTTGGTGTAAGTTCTTCCAATCTTATGATAAGTTGGTAGGCATAAGGTCGTAAGAAATATGAAAGGGCTTTCCATTGATATGATAAAGGATTGATCATAAGATCATAAAGGTCAATTTCCTTGCTTATGGGGATACAAAGGGTTTGAATTTCAAAATGGAAGCATAAGATAAAAAGCCCTAAATATGACATGAAATTTTTTTTTTTGCTTTCACTAAGCTGGAAAATGATAAAAAGTTTTTGACCAATGAAAATTGACGAAAGTATAGATAAGTGCTATTCTAGATAGTTAAGTAGAAGCTCCATTAAGGTGATAGAAAGAACTAAGATTTAAAGCTCATAAATGTAGAAAATCAGTGCAACAAGATAGTTGATGAAGTATGCATGGCATAAAGAAACACTTTCTAGACTAAAACAAGATATTATTGAAAAAGCACAAAGAGTTCCCAAATTTGCTAAGCTTTCAAATAAGTTGCAAAGTTTCTATATTTTAGTTTCAAAGCATCTAGATTTTTTTCATAGCAAGAATGTGAGATAACAAAGTAGAAGAGATTTAAGCTAAAGATATGGAGGTTTTAGAAACATCAATCTTTAAGGGAGCAAAGACTCAACAGAGAAAGACAAATGAATTTGCAAACAATTGGATGAAGATATTCCCAGATTCATCAAATGCCATGTCAACAAATGATCACAACTTCAAAGAGCCATACACATTCTATAGGGATGTAATTTTCCTTGGTATCAATGGGTATGAGCTTTTTAGATATCTCTACAATAATAGGTTTGAAAAGATCCCCATCATCAATCCATGGAGGAAGAATTTGGCAAAGCTGCTATTCCCATAAGTCTATGTAGATATTGATTTGGTGAAGGCCCTAATCAAGTCTTAAAATTTGGAAACCAAATCATTCCATAGGAATTATGGGAGTATTTTGTGTACATTTCATCATGCTTCATTCATTCAAGCTTTTGGATTTGAGTATCAAATGAGTGTCCCATAGGATATTGATAAAATTCAAGGGAAGTTTGAGAAAAATACAAATGCCTACACTAGGAAGGCTATGATGCAGCATATCCCTATGGACCTCAAGAAAGTGGGGGATTATCCTAAGAAAGTTGATAAGATGATGCCTTTGGGAAAATTCAAAAAATACTTTCAAAATACTATATATGGTATCCACATGGTAGTGGGGAGTAATGGGTCTAATATGGTGTATGGGTCAATCTACGTTATAGCCCGAGATGTGTAGGATGCTTTACACAATGTGAAATATGATTATGTGGCCTATATTATTGATAAGGTACAAGAAAACATTGGATTAGCATAGAGAGGAGAATTGGGGAATTTCAACTTCCACCATTATTCATTGTTGATGCATCTTATATAATATAAGAATGTGGGATACATTAGCCCAAACTTCATTAACCAAACATATAATGCAAATGGAGAGCTTCCAATACAACTATGGATATGGGAATGAGATAGGTTCTACCATTACTCTAATTCTATTTTATTCTTTAATAATTTCATCTCAATAATAATGAAAACTCTACACCCTAGTTTCTTTAGAGCCATTGAGATTCAATTTTTTTAATTGAGAATAGCTTTATTTCTTGAACAAAAGAGGATATTTGTTTCAAACATTTTTTCTTATGAGAGTTTATGAATGTCCCCAACCACCACATGTACTACCACAAAAATATCCCTCATGAACTTGCCATCATTGAATTCATATGGTAGATATTCATGGTAAAAAGGGAGTATCTCTAGCCAAAGGTACACAAGGGTACATTCTTGTGTAGATGTTTCAAGATAAGTGACTTTTCAATTTGAAAGAAATCCTTAGATCAAATACATGACTTCCTTCAATATTATAATCTATCCACTACCCCATATGTAATGTATGACCCATAGGGCTTCATGAGAAACACTTTGAAGGAGATTAGGGGTTATATGTTGCTAAACACCAAGGAGTTTCCCTATGAAGACTTCACGAAAAACCTTGTAGCTAAAGGTGAAGTTACAGAGAAATTCAAAAAAAATTCTAATCTCTTAAAGGTAGAAAATGAGTTGTAGAAAGTAGACCCATGTTTTAAGGGCTTCTATCTAGATGTTCTATATCCACACAGACTGAGGAAAATGGTGGATGATTTCAATAAGATCATTGCACATATTCCTATAGAACTAGTATGTGAAGAGGGAAGAGAGGACCCTCAATACCATGAGCCAGATGTTATCTTGGAAGTTGAGGAGGATGAGCCTACATAGGTGTCATGGGTTGCCAAGGGAAACAAGAGACAAAAAGTCATCTAGATACTTGAGAAGGTAAAGCAAAGATCATTTCCATTAATGTCTTGGAAGAATCCATATTTTTTTGATTTAAGGTGTAATTACTTATAGGATAGGGTGATAGTAGTAGAGAATTCTCTAACTTGGAACTAGTAGTAGGTAGGTTGGATGATGGGATCGTCCAAGCACAACAATTCATGGAGGATGATGAGTTCCTAAAATATATAGAGCTAAAAATATTTGTATACAAGGTAAAGAAGAGTGAATTGGTTCTAAAAATCAAACTAGGACAATCAAAGGAGAAAATCTAGGAACTGGTTGAAAAGTTACATGCCTATGACCCAAAGAGTGAAAAAATGACTCTCATAGAGACAATGAACCTTTTTCAAAGAAGTGGAATGCTTCTAATGCTTGGATGGGATTTGGAACAAGCTTTCATGCTTGACCAGATAAGAAGATGAGAAATTCAACCTCATATGAGTCATTTGGTGCTGATTGTCTTCAAAGGGGATCACGCTTCAACATATAGTTTCCAATTCCTTAATAGTATGGAGCATGGCATCAAAGACCAATAAGGCAAAACTAAAGGGTGTAAAAAATACTACTCAAGGTTAAATGATAGTTTGGACTATGTACAATACTTCTAGTTCATAAATTTCAAAGGTCATGAAACACTTCTTGTTTATGGATGATGCCAAAGTGGAAGAAATAGAAACTAAGCTGGCCAAAACCTTTCATGATTATACTGATATCACAAAGTTATATGATGAAGAGTTTATAAAAAGTTATGTTTATAGCCAAAAAAAAAATGAGCTAGAGTGAAGGGCTAAAGAGTTAGAGGCTGAGATTTCATGCTTAAAGGAGCAACTTAATACTATAGATTAGAGAAGGGAAGATACCAAAAATAAGAAACCAACAAGGGTAATTCCAAAAATGTCAACCCATACCATAGAACAAGAGCAAGGTATGTTGAAGTTGATGAAATTTCAACCCCACAACTCCCAAGAATAACCTGCATGTAAACACCTATCATATAAAGAGATAAGCAAAAGATATGAAGGTTGGAATTCCTAGATCCACAAATGAGACATTCTTAATGAGTAAAAAGAGATATTTTTATTATAAAAAATAAATTAATATATTATAAAGAGAGATCGTCCTTATAAAAGAGGTCAAAACCCTAATAGGTATAACCTAGGTTAAATAATAGTAATTAATAAAATAATTAATTATTATATGCCCAAACTTTAGCTTAAGTAAACTAGAGATAATAAGTGACTTAATAATTAAATCAAATTGATTTAATCAATAAGGAAATATCTTATTACTCTAACACCCCTCCCCCCCCACCCCTTAAGATAAACCTAGGGAGTAGCTAAAAACTAGGGTATACATTAAGAAATCCCCCTTTAGAAAATGTGTGAAAACTTGGCAAAAGGTGTAAAACGCCTGACAAAAATAAAAAAAATTGTCATTGACAGTCTCTCAAACAATGTGTAAAATCTAGGCAAATTGTGTTATTTTAAAACCACAAAAATATATACATTGGCAAAAAAATAAAATTTGTCATTGTAAAATATTAATTCTAGGGATGAATCATTTCATTGTATTAGACAAATAGCATATACATTAGCAAATAATAATATTCTCAAAATTAAACATAAATTTGTTGGTGAATTGATTCATTGTGCTATTGCTAGACATAAAATATATACATTACAATTATATGGTCAAATTTTATAATTATATTACAAAAAATTAAATTAAATTAAATCCTTACAAAATAAGTAAATTAGAAAATGTATATCGATATCCCATCTCTAAAAAGGCTAGAAACTAACATGGCTGGAAACAAGATTGATGCAATAACTTTTTTATTAAAATATTTAGATGTATGTAATACTAAATGAATACACAAGTAAGATAACTTGTGAACTATTGAAAAGAATGGTGTGATGTTATGATGTGGAATCAACCCCAATCTTCCTAAAAGGGACATTTAGCAGCATAGTATTCTACTATTCCACTATTAAAGCATTCAATGGCTAACTTACTGTATACTTTCTCAATACATTGTTTAGTTAAGTGACATATTTTACCACTTCATTTTAATGAAATCCATATTTAGTTTTTTTAGTATCTTAAAAAATGGCACTATTCTTATCATGCTGATTCTTCATATGTTCTACCATCTCTTTTATATACTTCTCTATATTGTAACCAATTCTACATAAAAACCATTAGATCTTTGTAGATCTTATCCATTGTCCTTGTCATATTTTGCACTAATCCAGCTAAATGATACATGCTTTTTTGTGTAGGAGACAAATCACATCCATAGACACAAAAGATCCATGCAATGCTAGGCAACTATCATGAATGTAGTCAACTTGCTATTAGATATCTCCGTCAGCACAATGTACTGCCCTATGCACCAGATCTTGAGTTTACTTTTGATTAGCGTGACATCATTTGGCATACTCTCTATTTACATATGGCATATAAAGTTCTAAAAGAGCTCATCAAAATTAAGTCATCTAATCCATACATTTTTTGGATGTATCTTTGGGAGCATTATGGAGATCCAGCTAATCCTCCATTCCCAGAAGATCTTCTTCCTCTAGTTGTAGCTGACTCCTCTTCAGATGAGATCACACCTCCAACTCTTGTTGCTCCTACTGATCCTATTTCAGCCACAAATTCTTCAAAATTAGTGCAATAGGATACTTTATGTCTTCCTACTCTACCTTCATGTGAAGACTTCCTTTCAAACATTGCACAGTTGTTCATGGAGTCTCACATTGAAGATGTGGGAGATATTCTTGATGACATTCGTCTTCTTTTTTAGGCAGATACTTCATCCTTTTTCATAGTGATAGATTCATGTACTTCTACATTATAGGGTACCCATGGTCTTCCAAGTGATGATTTCTTTCCAGACATTTCAATTTTGTTCTTGGACTCACACATAGTAGATATGGGAGACTTTTATGATGATTTCTCGCTTCTCTTTACTGAGGAGTCTTCTATAGTTATTGCACATTCTCTACATGATCAATCCTTCTAGGTTGGCATGATTGTGGATTCTTATGTACAACATCTATAGGAGATCTCTTTCACATTTGAGAAGATAGTTGGTTTCTTGAGACAAGTTCTACCACATTCCTTGTTCGATCGGTACTTCTCTTCAACAGTTTTGGAGGAAGCCATCATCAGTATCAACATAGGGACTTTTGAATGAGTTTTAGAGATACCAGTCATCATAGAGATTCCTTTTCCATCTAGAGGACACATCTCATAGGTACCCTTGCCATTGTTTCTTCCTAAGGGGAGGAACATCATTCTGCATTCTTGGACTAGCTTCTTCATTGGAGCAGCTTTCACTTGTGGGCATTCTTTTTTTTTTGGGGGGGGAGCCTATTCTGTCTCTCTTCCTTCTCTTATTCTCTTATGTATATACTGGATTTATGTCATAATGGGGGGGTCTTGATTACTCCATCCATCGATGCATCCTTACTTATCTGTCTTTTTGAGGGAGGGTTTTTCCCATGGGGTTTTCCCTTTTTCCCCTCTTTATGGGAGATTTTCATTTTCATTATGTACATGGGTACCTAACATGGCCTAATAGCTAGGACCCATTATGCATCTTCATCCTAGTTTCATAAGCTTAGGGGAATTCCCCTAAGTTGCACTTAAGGGGGGGTGTTGGTGCAAATAAGTATTTACTTATTACACCTACTTAAGTTTACTTAGGTTAATGCATTATTTAATTATTTTGCATTATTTTATTATTTTTATTTGTGAGACACTTAGGAGTTTGTGCACCTTTGTGAGTTGTCATGTAGAAAACACAAGAATACACAACTCTATTTAAGCACATGGTGTTTACAACACTATTTTGCGTGTCACACCCTTGTAGGCTTATCCTCTCATCACTGCACTTACTTCTGTGCTTAATGGAGGATAACCCATATCTGGTGGACATGTACTTGGTTGTATGACACATTATGGTGTTGATTATGAGGCATTCTAGATGTATCTTAGAGGACTTTATTTATAGGCACTCCTAGTGTACTCTTAAATGAACCTGTTATTGAATACATTGTTATTCTGTTCATACTCTCTCTTGGTTGTGTTTGAGTTCGTAGTTCCTGGGTGAATTTTTCCCTTAGGAAAATTCTTACAATTTTCAGTATCAATGTGACATTTAAAACAATAGAATGAAAAATGAGCCTCCTAAGAGACTTAGTAAGGAACCTCTTTCCATCAATGAAGGCATCACAATTGTGAGCTTTCCAAATGAACCATAGAACATGAAAAGAAAGTACAAACCAAAAGGTAAAACTACTCTATTTAAGGCTCAAGAAATTTCCAATTAAAACATCAAATACAATGAAGTTATTATTTAGCACATGGACAAATAGGTTCCACACTTCTTTAGCAAAGAAATAATCAAACAATATTTTTTGAATTTACTACATCATTGTGGTTAGTTATTTTCTACCCGTGATATAAGATACATAATAGGGTATACCTTTTAGTGAATGCAAACTTAGGTCATAGGGGAAAAAAAAAAGGAGTTTTGATTTCCTATTGCATGATTATATGAAAATAGAAACGATTATGAAAGCTTGATGAGTAGAGTTATATAATTTTGGAACCAAAGAAGAATACAAAGAATTAATTAGTTTATCAAATGGACTATATCTCCTATCAATGATGCTAGATGGCAAAATGAAGAGTTTTTGCAAAAGAATCCACAAGAGCATTAAAATTATTGAACTTTCAATTCAAGTGAAACTCATACAAGAACACATAAATTTGTTAAAAAATTTACTCATAAGAAAAGAGATCTATCTAAAATTCACCCTCATTTGAGTACTTCAAATAAGAGTAATATTTGAACTATCTATATGTATGTGTTAGCTCATTCTTGATGCCTTTAGGAAGAATTCCTTTTAACATGCATGACCTTGATAGTCAATGTTTCACACTCTTTATTATTATTAGTAGGTAAAAATGCAGAATAACATGGTTATTAGGAGCCCAAAGATGAGTGATTCCATATAATATAAGCATTTCAAGTTACAATTTTTTACTAATGATTGTAGAAAACATAATTTATGCACAAACTTTGACCACTTCATCTCCTCTGCAAACTTGTGTCTACTTTCTTCCTTTGTTAAAGTTGTGTTCCTTAATTGCCACAATAAGATATAGAAAAAATTAAGTTATGAAAATTCAAAATAGTTTTGTAATAGTGGCACCACAAATTATACATTCAATTATCAATACAAAACAAAAGATACAAAATGAAATCACACAGTATAGCTCAAAAAAAGTATGCAAACCTTTTCTTATCCAAAAAGTTGAAAAAAAGGATTGCCTGCCACATGATCATGATAAAAAACATAATATCAAAAACATAGTAAAAAAAAATCATGAAATCTATTTTTGTAAATTTTAATTTTAATATGAATAAACATGGAAGAAGTGGACTATATTTATAAATATCTTAAAACTGAATGTTGAATCACTTCATTGACTCAGTCTCAAATGTGATGTTTCTATATCCTACATGGAATCCAAATCCTAAAATTGATTAGTACTAATAGGTTCCTCTTCATTTTGAGTTAGGTATTCAAAACCCAAAAGAATTTCATCTTCATTTTGACTAATTAAGAACTAAATCCATCATTTATGTCAAAATCAATAGTAGCACCATCAACTTTTGAAGTGTTGCAAATGCTTTTTCTTTCATGCATGGAATTCCAAATTGCCAATGACCTATCATAAGGAAAATATCTAACATTGTACTTAGTTACAAACAACCTCAAGCAAGTTTTCAATTTTTTGTCTAGTTTGTTTCTAATCTTTCATTTCAAAAACCCTAATTCACTAAAAAATCTCTCATCTTCCACCAACCCCAATATCATTGTTTGACATAAATCAACAAGTTTGAAATATTCTAATATTGAAGTATGCATTACTTCGCTTTGACTTATCATTTTCCAGAGCCTTGTTATTGAACCAAGATCAAATGGTTCTCAAAGTTTTCTATCTGGTGTTTCATACATAATGCAAAATATTTACATTATTTTTTAAGATTATTTGAATCTAAGATCCCTTGTATTGGTTGTCCATTGCAATCTATATGCTTTGAAAAATGTGTTATCAATTCATCAAGTTTATTATGAAATAATTTTACATCACTTGGATTATCTTTGATGTGTTTCCAAAATTGAGGAAACACACAACTAATGGCTTCAAGAATTTCTTCTCAAGGGAATGTCTCATGAATATCACTTGAATGTTGGTAGGTAATAGACTTCACATTTTTACTAACAAATTTAACAATCTTGTCAAAATCATCCTTTCTAACTTGTAGTACTTTGTCTCTCTTGCTTGTCTTAGATTGGTGCATTGGTATTTGAAATCCTTTCACAAACATGCATAGCTCACTTTTTGCATTGAATCTTAAATAATTCTCCACATGATTCAAATCTATAAGTATCTCATACTTGGAAAAGATTGGATTATTACCTTTGACATCTAAATACAAAGTATCTAGGCCCATGCATGTGATTTTACATAAATCACTATACTCATGACTGTACATAGTTCTGTCTAGGGATTTCTTAACAATTTTTTTCATTAAATCTAGCATGGGGAGAATACTAGCTATAGTTAATAGGCTCTCTATATCACTTAACTTATTTAAAAAATCATGAACTTTTTCTACTATAAGGCATTGGTCATATATTAATCCAATCAAGGATTGATATTCTACTAGAACTCATTCTTCTATTCCATGTAAAGATATTAATCTGGTCTCAACATCCTTGAGAAGCTTGTTCCATGTTATTACTTCCTCAGAAAAAATCTTAAATTCTACAAAACATTGAGGACTTCTGCAAAAGTAGGAGTAGAGCTCACAGATTAGATCTTCAACTTTTGACACTATAGGAAAATTTCTTACAATCTTATATGCTAGATTCTTTAGAGGGTCATGCAGTGTATGCCAAGAATGTAAGGTGTGATACTAATTTGCAATCCTATACAAAGACTAGTCCTTTGCCCTTGCATTACTACAGCTCTATCAGCTCTGACACACACCAACTTCTTGGCATTTGTCAAGTCATCCATACTAGCAATTTCATTCAAAGCTTTCTTAACTTCTAAATATAAAATTTCTATAGTTTAATTTGCCCTCATTTTATGAACACAAAGTAGATAAGATTGATGAACATGTTCTTTTATAGTATATACATGCATACAAACCCAAGCAATATTATCTACCATAGTAACTTCATCTAAGGATAATGAAATGAATTTGGATTCTTTTACTTTCTCTTGTACATTTTTCTTTTCCACCTCAACAAGATAGTTTGAAATTTCCTATCCAACATATATTGACCACTGTGACATAGGATAGTGAGTAACTCTAAAAATTAAAAAACTATATTTTGAGAAGTCTCTAAAAAGATGCCCTCTAGCAAGAATATGAAAAATAGCACTCATTTGAATAGTCTTTTCTAGGTTTGCATCATTGGTTGCATGTTGGAGCCTAACCTTCATTGAATTTCCACTACTAGTAGTACCAATTACTATCATTTTCTTTAAATTCTCTTCATAATCTATGACATATTTAACATGAAGATATTCTTCCTTTGATTTCCATCTCATTGTTGCTACTTCCTTTCCATCTATGATTTATTTTTCATAAATCTTACCAATATGTTTTTCTATAGTGTCAAGCTTTAGCTAAGACTTCTTCTCTCTTTTAGTTTTCTAGGTACAAATTGTATACCTACATTCTATTGTTTTTTCATCATTATTTGGGATAGGTTCAATAAACCAATACTTTTCTACCTAATAAACCTTAAAATTTCTTTTTAATTCCCACTATTGCCCCATTTTTACATGTCTTTTTCTTTTCTTCCTACCAACATAAATTTTATCTTCTGTTATAATATGTTCTATTGTTCCAACATTGATATTCTCATTTGATGCATTTTGATTCAACTCAATAAAAACCCCAAATTCTAGTGGCAATGACCTATTTTGATTGGCTTCTACACTTGCAATTGCACAAGTTGATGGACTTAAATCATTGCCAATTCCAAAGAAAGACTTTATGGTAGTATCTCTAAGTTTTGTTCATTTTGATGGACTCCCAATCCCTTCACTTCACTTAGGAATCTCAGCCTTGTCAACAAGTGTCCTTCCACTAAAAATATCTTCAATACCCTAATAATAAGTAGTATTAGTTTGAGACTCACCATCCCCTAACATTTCAATCCATTAATAATCCCTTCACTACACTATGAATGAGTAGTGTTAGTTTGAGAATAGGGATTAAAATTAATAGCAATACTATGAAGCTTAAATAATTTACTACCTACCTTGGTCCTTTATGCTTTCTCTAGAATTCTAATTGTTGTGTAATATGTTGGAGGATTGTAACTTAGAACTCTAGTCTTTGGCTTATCAATTGTCTACCAAAATATACAATCCAATTTTTTTTTTGAAATTTTACATTAACTAAGCACTTGAAAAGTAAATATGGAACTAAGAGACAATGATACTAATGACTAAATAAAAAAATTGATTTGATATACTATTCCTACCATTCATAATTAATTTTGAAATCTAATTCAATTCTATTCACAAATGGTGATGCTAATGAAGGTAGACTATGCTATCAAAGCTTCAAGAAATGAAATATTCACAAAAAACTATAAGGTAGGTTAACATATTATAGTACTAAATGCAAAGAATGATATATAGAATTATTATATGAGAAAATGATTAAGTTTGTGTAGCATATTATTAAGATATTTTATATTTTGGACTTGAGGGGATATATTCAATGTTCAGAGATTTGCTATGTTGGGTTTATGCATATTTACATGGCACACTATATTAACATAAACTACTTTTATTAGTTCTCACTCAACAAAGTATTCCTATTTGTATGGAATTTCTATCCACACATGCCCAAGACTTAGGAACTACTCATAAATACATTTTGGAGAGGCTAGAACTAATTGACACAATTACTATTACACCCATATCGAATTTTCTATAATCATGGCTCTCACCATCCATCCAACCATTTGATATGATAGTGCATCTAGTCTTTGCCCAATATTTGTGATTTTTTAACATTCCTTACATCTTGTAACACATAGCTGAGTTTATTAATGCTCCATAGTTTCAAATGATATGAACTTTGGACTTGGGACTTATCACTAAATTAATGTCCACTATAATTTTCTAATATGGTAGCATAATGATAGTGAACAACAAACATAAAAAACACCAAAAATTACTAATGTTCTTCTTGACCTATTTAGATTCATTAACACTCTTCTCCCACCTTGCACTCTCTAAAGTTTTTTATATATTTGGGGTGGTATGAGATACAAAGAAGTAATTAATGTTACTCTTCAATGGTAGGTTTGTATGATGTACAAGTAGTAGAAAGAGACTCTTATATATGTTTTTTTTGGTTGCTTTTGGTCATCAAAATGTTAAATTTTAGCTTTAGAAGAAGTTAGTACAATTGGTGTGAATGTTTACAACTACATACAACACAAATATCAAATCAATCTATGAGTTTCTTTTAAATGCATAATCTTACTATAAGGATAGATGCTAGAATAGCAAGAACCATCAACAAAATATAAGCCACTGCTTTGTATGCATTCCCAAATCCACTATCAATGTATCAGTATAATTGCATTGATAGTTGTAATGAATCCCAAATCTAGTATCAACATATCATGGTTAGAATAAGCATATTTAAAAACCAAATTCCAATCTCGTGTAATGAAACAAAGAAAATAAATGAAATAACCACATACAACAAAAAAATAAATTGTTAGAACTAACCATCTAGTTATTTGGAATGAACTTTGAAAGTTTTTACCAATGAAGGAAAATATTTCCTACCATCTAGTATATTGTTATTTGAGTGACAAATCAATATTTTATAGAAAATGCAATCTTAACCTTTATACTTTCATTCTATAAATATTTATATCACTATCAAAACTTAGAAATGTTATGCATATATAATTTTTCTCAGCATTATGGATTTACACATGGTAACAAAGTATAAATACCCTTTGAAACTGAACATAAGACTTCATCTATAGACACATTAAGCTAAACATATTAATAATTTAGTTGTGGGCCAAATATAGCATCGAATATTGTGTCAATTCTAGAATGCATGCTTTCTAGGTAATGCATTCAAAATTTTGTTAACGACTTAACATGAATGCTCATTAAAAATAGTTTGCCACTATGTAATCAAGAAAGATAGAGAGTGTAACCTTGTCACAACAAAAAGTTCATTATGTACAAAATTGAATATTTTTTAAGATGACAGGTGAATAGCCATGGTCTTTGATTAGATTCTTCTTTGCAATATATTTATAAAAGTATCAACCTGACCATAATTATTTGTGTTGGCCATTATACATTTAGTCTTAAGTGAATCATAATGAGCTCTCAAATTGAATGAGTTTTTTATGATATTTGTACAAGAATATGATTTTTTTTTTAGTTAGTAAGAGTCAAGTCCTATACCATAGAAAAAAAGAAGTCTGGTATGATGCCCTAGTGTGCCCTAATGTTTATTGTAAAAATAGTACATGCCTTATGGATGTGTTATCCCTAGTAATACCAAATCCTGAATACCCAAAGAAATTGTCTAGCTTACATGCATTTGCTAAGAATCTCTATTTGTAGCTATTGAAGAATAAAATACATTAGTATGTGTTAATTGTATGGAAGAGGTAGGTCCCTTTTGGTACGAACAATGCCACTACCATTAATAGACAAAAGAAGATGTCCATTCAACTTTACCTTTCTAATTGAGCATAAATTTTGTGCTAATCCAGTTGGGTTTTTTGTATTGTCAGAGTTTTAATCACATATCATTCTATAAGCAGTGATATATACATGAAAACTTAGAAATGATAGCTATGGAGTAAATAACAAAAAATACATTAATCAAGTGCATACAAGAAGCAAAACCCTAAATATTTAGATCAATCACAACAATATTGAAACAATGAAAGAGTAATTTAAAAAACTAACACCTCAGGGTATCTAGAGTTGTCCCTCTAATTTACCCTACCTAAGGTTTGGAACTATTCCAATCAAGTTGTTGATAAAGCATACAAAATGATGGAGAAATTTCTAAAAGGTAGTGTTAATTTTATGTTTCATCTACTAAATTCCAATTGATATTTATATGAATCTAATCAATTTTCAATAAGGCAAAATGTGCTAACTCCTCCAATCTAGAATAAAAAACCATTTGTGAAATGGATTGACTATAGGAAAAAAAAGTGAAATAATATGGATGAACCCTCCATTTACATGTACATATAATGTATAGAGATTTGGCAAACATGGCATTTTTAGAATAACCAATCGGTTGCATGAAAGGTGAATGACACTACGAAGAAGTTAAATGCAATTTTCTTCTTGGAAATTGGGTGGAGTAAAGACATGCTAACCTTGACTCTTCTAGGTGATTGGAATTCCATGTAATAGCTCATAAATACCCAAAATCAACACCACAAACTACCAAAATTCATAGAATTACAAATATTCGTCAAGAAAAAAAATCTTGGTAAAAACCTAGAAACTACTGTAGAAAGCAAATTTGGGTCTCAACAACAAGGCCTGATGTGGTACCCAAGCACAACCTAATCTTTGCAATGAGGAGAAATAGAGAAATCTATGTGGGAAACACCTTACTCCAAAAATATATGGAAATAAAATGTTCTAGAAGATAGAAACAAAAGGATGATCATGAAGAACACCACTGAAGCATGAAGCTTCAAACATTGCCAAATTGTTGATTTGAAGAACCTTCACTATATAGAATATGACCAAGTAGAGAAACTAAGTCTAAAGAGTTGATTAATTGAAGATGCAAGGTATCTTTATGGCCTCTAAAAATAGAAATGAAATAATTTCTATATGGTAAATGATCCATCTCACTGAAATGCATAGGTATCTAGCCACTACAATCACCTAGTACGTAGGATCAAATACTAAATACATAACTCACTTCATCAAACCAAAAATGAAATAGAACCAACATAGCCCCTTATAATTCTAAGAGGTAAGACATAGACACTCAAACTGGATACAATATCTCCTACATAAAGAAGAATGAGGAACATTGAGAGTGCAAAAGAAGTAAAAACACCTATAATGGCATGTGTCATCAATAAATCACGAGGCTAATGTCATGGAAATAGACACTCACTGGACAAAGGAAGATGAAAAATATGGCCAACATGAAACCCCCCAAGGCACTTTATAATGTAGTGCGAGTACAAAAAAACAAAGATATGCAAGATCCCAAAATGTGATAGAGTAGCACTTTATCTTAGTGCATTTGCAAAAATACTACAAAAGGAAGTAAACAAAAACCAAAAGAGACATAAGGCTAATAGAACATATAGTACAACCCATGAAAAATCATCCAAGGAAACAAAATTAATCTGTGAATCTGAGAAAACCAAGATATCTACCAAATTATGAAAAAGTAAAAATTTGAATGGGATGTGCCTAGAGTAGAATCTGGAAAATAGAATGTCTTTAGATATGTCTACTAGATTGTAAAATAGAACTTCTAACTTTGATAGCCAAAATAGCCCACCAAACAATACCAAAAATCCAAAACTGCACAATTACAATGGGCTCGAAACCAACTTTTCAATGATATCTTGTTTGCAAAAAATGAAGTCCAAATGAGCAAGTTACAACCAAAAAAGTACATGCAGGTAAAAAAAAGTGTTTGAATTGAAAAAAACCAATGCCTTAGGAAGTGTGCCCACTAGCACAAAAACACCTAGGTATTTGTGCCAAACACTATAATTTCCTTACCAAATTACCTTAATTTTCACACCAAAAAATATTGATTTGTGTGCAAAAAGCACATTTTTTGAGCTAAAAAATCTTGATTTGGGTGTACAAAAACTTGATTTGTATGTGAAAAAATCTTAATTTTTGAGTTGAAAAACCTTGATTTATGTGCCTATATCTTTATTTACATACCAAAAATCAATAAATTGTTACCTTGGGATATGTGCCCAATCTAGAAGCAATTTTATTTTGCCTCAAATTTTAGTTGTGTCAAATTTTGACAAACTTTATATGAAAATATGATTTGTTGGGTGCTCTAAGCTCAATGGTTATGTTCATTTGGGCTCAAAGTGCACCAAAAGTAAGTTGACACCCCCCCCCCCCCCCCACTCTGCACTCGTAAGATTCAATTCTAGAAAACTCTAAAATTTGAAACCCTCTAAAAGAAAAAGTACAGATCTGAAAGCTGAGGTAGACCTCACCTAAACAAAACATGGGCATGAAGATCTAGAGCTCTAATATCATGTTGAAGTTGATGAAATATCAACCCCATAGCTCCCAAGAATCACCTACATGCAAACACCTATCATAGAAAGAAAGAAGAAAAAACTATGGAGGCTTGATTTCTCAGATCCATAGATGAGACACTGTTGATGAGAAAAAAGAGAGATTTCTATTGTAAAAAAATGAATTAATAAATTACAAAGAGATATCATCCTTATAAAGGAAATCAAAACCATAACAAGTAAAACTTAGGTTGCATGATAGTAATTAATCAAATAATTAATTATAATATGCCTAAAGTATAGCTTAAGTAAACTAGAGCTAATAAGTGACTTAATAATTAAATCAAATTATTTAATCAATAAAGCAATATCTTATTAATCTAACAAGGTGATGCTGAACCAAGAAGAATGAGCATAAATGTTGAATCTCTACAACAAGGTGGTGAGGTGAGGACTGATGTCCTAAAAGGTTGAAAGGTCATAGGGTAGATACTTTGAAGAAGATATTTCAAAAGTGACATAGTTTTTTTATTTATTGCAGAGTGCTAAGCATGTTTTTAATGAAGCACTATCATGGCTATCACTTATTTTCAATCAATGGGGGTCATATATTCAATATTTGGAAAGATTAATTTTGTTGATGGAAAAGAAATTATATTTACTTGAAAAAATTTTCATAGTAAAGGAAGGCCTAGAACTAGTAAAAGAACTAATTGGTTTCTTTACTAGAAAACTAAAAATTATACAAAATAAAATGATAGGTTTTTTCAAGAGGGATTGAGACATACATCCCACCAATTTTGGATGCTGATAATAAATTAAAGGACTAGAAGGAGTTATGTGATTCCTTTGATTCAATACTAACTCAAGGAGGAATAAAATCTATTTTCAAAGATGAAAGTAATGTTTTTTTCAATAATTTAATTAATTCCCCTCTCAAGGTAGAAATAGACATAAAGTAGTTTGCAACTAAATCAAGGACCATAATAGATGCCAGGTGGAACAAGGCAGTTAATGACTTGGATAGAATCAAAATCACTGGATGGCCAACTAAGAGGGAAATCTATGTGTGGGAAGCAATTGGATAAATTAAAGCTTTTCCCACTGGAAGTAGTTAGAAGTCATAGTTTGATTGTAGAATGGACAAAACAAAACAAAAAAAAATAATGACAATGAAAGGTTTTTAAAGTGCAAACATGCTCATCCTAGAGACACCTGAAGAAAGTCATCACCTACCAGTTTTGGAACTACTTATCCAATTTTTTCCAAGTACATAGAATGTTTGTATTTATTTTTGAAATAAAGAAAGTACGTAAAATATCTTTCTATTTATTTTTTTGAATCAAATTTTGACAAGTATCCTCCCATCCAAAGCTTGTTACAATCCTTATCTATAAAATAATTTCCAAAATGTGGAATGAGGATCTGAATTCTATTTTATTTTAGTGCTTATGTTATTTATAGTCAGTCTAGTTTTATGTCAATTGTATGTTGTCTCAATTTTGTACTCTATGAATATAGTGGATATTGAATACAAAATTTGTCACATTCTAAGTTATATCCTAAGTTTTATATTAGTAATGTATTGCTTTGAAGGAAGATGAATACAAAAGGAAGTTCTGAGTATCTACATCTATGTCTCCTTGTTTCATATGTTTTTTATGTTGAGTCTAAATGAGAAAAGTTCTTTCAATTTAATGTAGCTTGGATATGTTTTAAGTCAGTTCATTGTTTCTTTTAGTTCAAGAAATTAAGTAAATTCTTCTATGAATTGATAGGGTTTCTTAGTGTGTGGGAGGGATGTCATAAGAGTAGATTTAGGGTTAACAACTAATAAATTTAATTGTAAGTAAATTAAATAGTTCAATATTTACTAGTGTGGATTTGTGTAACAATGGATAGGGCATTGGTCATCAATTGAGATGCAAATTGATACAATCATCTGGTTGCATAATTTATGTTTAAATCAAAATCAATTATCTAAAAGTTTGTAACAAAGAATTATAATTGGTTATTAACTTATTGTAATAAGTCCCTTTCAGTTTATAGTTCGTTGTTGTAAATCAACAAGTTGATTATAATTTCAAGAAGATTTTTGACCATTTTTATGCTATAAGGGATGAATACTAGATAATGAATACTAGAAAATAAGAATCCAATCCCTAGGTATACTCACCTTGGTCCCACAAAGCCTAAAGTGTAGAAATCCCTTATTCTTTGCCAAGTTGGTCTAGATATGAATAAGTTCTTGCTGAGCATGGGAAATAGGTAACCACTAGACATCCAATTTCATTTTGCATCCTGGTACTATTTGAAACTTATAGTTTTAAAACACCAACAAAAATGGTGACTCTGCTAGGTAGCTATGAAAAGAAAGTCATATCTAAAATGCTAGAATCTCTTGTCTAAGTCGTACATCTATTGTCATAAATCTATTTTTTTCTTGTGCCTATGTTTGGTATTGGTTCCTTTAAGTGACAAATCTTGAGAATCTACAAAATCCCAATACCACAGGAGTTTTATGACATACCAAATAGAGTTTACATATCCCAAAGTATATAGTATTAAACACTTTTAATTTTGGGCTTTGTGTCTGATCTATTTTCAAAAGTGCTTTTCCCATGAAATTTCTTGTCCTCAAGCCATAGTAAAGTTATTTCCGCCTAGTTGGTGGTAACTTAGTCAAAGGTTTTGTTAGCTAGTGTTAATATTATAATTAACAAATGTTGAAAGAAGGAAAAACATGAGAGAATATGTAAGTGAAAAATCTAGAAATTCCTCTATATACAAAGCTACCAAAAGTTGATAAGAAATTTTGGCCTAAGAAGAAAGGGGATTTCAATTATACATGGAAGCCCAGAGATAATCCAAAATACCAGCCCACAGTTGAGAAATATTTTTTGTCCCGTAACTCTAAGTCTACGAGTACTAGGCTTCTGGGAAATCTTCTTACAATACCTTTTCAAGAAGAACAACTCTACCAAGAAAAAATGGTGTCATCCATGGGAGATACCACTTTTAGATCAGGCAGTTTAGAAGAAATGAATCAACATCTCAAACCTATAATAACCCAATCAAATAGATCTCACCCTAGACATGTTCCTTTTAGAAAGACCTCATTGACCTAAGTGACCCTATAGAATCGAAGACCACTATTACTGATCCTAATGATCCATTAATAGTGGTAGAGGTACTTAGAAAAAGAGTTACTAAAGAAGATGTCAAATGCACCTATCTAGAAAAGGAGAAGGAACAAGTTACCATGAATGCTCTCATTGAGAGAGATAACCTACGTAGGAGAATGACTACTTTGTAGGAACAAAATAACAAGTTAAATGATAAGTCCAGTGTATTACATTCAAATTCATTTATGGATATTGGGGAAATGAGATCTAAAGTTTAGGAATATGAGTGGACTATGCAAGAAAAAGGAGATTCATTGGTTGTTTAAATGTAGCCATATGAGCCTATTAGATAGGAAAGTGAAATCCAAGAAATTGATCTTACCACTAAAGCTATTGATAAAGGTAAGATGAAGGTAACTAGTGTCAAGATAAATGAACCCACTATTACATCCAAAAGTGTCCCTACCATGTCAAAAATAGACCTAGAATTGGAGAAGGCTAAGAATGAGTGAGAGGATATAGCCAAGGAACTTGAGAAGGTAGAGAATGAAGCCCAATCAACAGAAATGAGGAAGAAAATTCAGTTTTTGACATCTACCTTTTGCTTGAATACGTGAAACCATTGTCAATCCTCATTAGAGATACCTTCTACTACAGCCTTTGGACCCATAATGAGAAAATTTTTAGCCTCCCATCTTGGCCCTTCTTCCTCTTTTATTAGTGTTTATCCCATAAAAATAAATATTTAGAACCAAGTTTCTAGGTCTAGTTTTGTTGGTGTTGTAAGTTTTGCAAAGAGACCTATGCATATGTGTTGGAAATATATATATGATAGGCTAAGTTACTGAGATGGGAGGGGTGAATCTGTAACTTATAAAACTTAATCCTTATTTACCAATTAATTCCTCATGTGTATTTTGATGTAATTACATGTATGAAAAATTGAAACCATTAAAACATTCATAACACTTTGACACACAATATGGTCACCCAAAAACCTTCGAAATAGAAAGTAAAAATGAGGCGGGGATGTTACCTGTAAGCTTTAGTACTATAGTATAAAGTTGGCCTATTAAGGCTTACAAGGATCACTTCTAATGATTTTCCCTATTAGGAGCAACAAGGATTGTTAGGTCCATCTTGCAAAAAATTTACAAACATACAATGAAGTATGCACTCGATAAAGAGATTTACAAAAGACTATTAAGTCTACCTTGTGAAAGGATTTGACTATTCCACCTATTAGGATGAACTAGTGGCTAATCTTTGATCTACAACTTGGTTTTCTAAATGATATTCCTTTGAGTGTAATGATCACCTTGCTATGATAGATAAATATTTGTTGTACCTTATACTATTGTAGCCTTTTACTTCACACTTCTGCTCTTTTTTTCTTGTTTCATATATCTCATCATCATCATATACGGATGCGATACAATACATTACATATATACCAATCCAATTTTCAATTCAAAAAGTCAAATATAATAAAAGTTTTCACAAAATACACAAAGTTGGCCCAACTACAAGAACTTGGGTTCTGAAGACTAACTTGATGAGGTTCTGATACTTGGCATCCATTGACAATGCTTGACATCATCATGCACTTAGTAGATTTAGAAGCTCGATCCATATTGATCACTTCCAAGTAGTCTAAATAGTGGTCTACACTGGTGACTTGGTGAATACTGTGAAACTTGGTATATAAACTAAATCACTTGATTCACACTCCATAGCCTAGTTAATGCTATCACTATGAGCTCAGTATAAATTGAATCACTTGGTTGACACTGTGTGGCTTAGTTAGTACTAGATTCACACTAGTGTAACTATGAACTTGGTAACCACTATAGAACTTGGTTTGCATTGAGAAACTCAATAAACACTAAGAAGCTCAATTTACACTATTGATCACCAACCTAGTATAAATTTCTTGGCACAAACTGAATATAGTTCTTTCTACTTAGTAGAAACTATACAAATTAGTAGAGTCTAAATTACTTGGTTAACACTATTAACTATACAATAAACTCGGTAGATATTTACTATTTAAATAAGTGTATGTCACTAATAAAAAAACTTGACTACAATTTCAACAATCTCCCCCTTTGTCATTAGTGACAAAAACACTTATCAATAAAAAGTAAATTCTCAAAAAGTTTCAAAAATAATCTTTATACTTCATCCTTGTCTTCAACTCAGTAGAGTACTTTGCTTTTGAGATTTTTTAAAATTGCTTTTGTAAGAGATTTTTTTCTGAATATCTTTACATATATAATATGATGGTGCTGCCCAATACATATATTTAATCTTTTTACATATTCTCCTCCTTTATATATCACATATTCTCCCCTTATTTATAGTATACATCTTCACTCCCTTTACACTTTATTATACACATCTTCTCCCCCCTTTTGACATAAATTCCTGTAAGAATTTGGTATAGCTATGATAACATGTAAGAATTTTTCTCAGAGAAAAAATCACCTAAGATAAAGGAACTCAAGCACAAGTACAATAGTAACCAAAAGAGTATGATCAATTATGAGAATGAATATTTCAAAGCATGTCAAAGCATGTACATGTACACTAGGAGTGCCTGAATATAAAGGCCTCTAAGATGCATCTAGAATGTGTCTAGAAAGAACTAAGAGAAAACATGACAACTAAGCACATATCCTCCACAATGAGAGGATAAGCATGATGAGGTGTCTCATGTATGTATATGTTGTAGACAACATGTGCATAATTAGAGTGGTAACTCCAGTGTTGTCAACATGACAACCCACAAGAGTATGCATGCTCCTAGGTGACTAATAAATGAATAATAAAATTTGAATTAACCTAAGTAAACTTAAGTAAAGTGTAAATAGTAAATACTTATTTACACCAAAACCCCCCCACCCCGCCCCCCCCCTTTAAGTGCAACTTAGGAGAATGCCCTTAAGCTTACAAGATCTAGGATGAAATGGATGATGGGTCCTAACTACTAGGCCATGTTAGGTACCCATGTGCATAATGAAAATGCAATCTCTCATAAAGTGGAAAAAGAGGGAAAACCTCATGGGAAAAACCCTCCTCCAAAAAGAGAGATAAAAAGATAAGATGTATGGATGGATGGAATAATCAAGACCCCCTCATTATGACATACATCAAGTATATACAATAAAGAAATGGGAGAAGAGAAAAACCCCATAAGAGGAAAAAGTCCCCCCCATAAAAGAGATGGAGACAAGGTAGTCACCCTCTCTAAAGGTAGTGTGCTAATCAATGAGAAATGCTCCAATGTAGAAGGTGATCCATGAACACTATATAATGTTCCTCCCTTTTGGAAGAAACAATGGTAGTGGTATAGGTGAGATGCTTTCTCTATGTGTAGAAAGAATCTTGATGATGAAAGGTGTCTCTAAAACCTGCTCAACTATCCCTATGTCGATACTAACAGTGGCTCCTTCCAATACTGCTAAGAAGAAGTGCAAATCTAGCAAGGATTGATGTAGAATATGTTCCAAGGAACCATGTATCTTCTCAAATGATAAAGAGACCTCCTACAAATACTATGCATAAGTATCTACAATCACATCAACCTATGAAGATTGATCATGTAGAGAAAGGACATGAGGGTCAGAGTGAGCCCTCGCAACAACTATAGAAGGATCATCTTTAACAAAGAAAAGTGGCATATCATTGAAGAAGCCTCCCAAATCAATTATGTGTGACTCAACACACAAACCTGAAATGTCTGCCAAGAAGTCATCGACTATTGCTGAAGTTGGAAGATGAGGTGTACCCTACTGTGCTAAAGTACATGAATCATTCACCATGGAGATGTATGCATCCAGAAGATGTTGATGCTATGACCTCTTGCTGCAACTATTAATAGGACCCCACATATATAAATCTATTGAAGTACTATTTCTAGTGTCATGATCAGTTTCCACAATGCATGAAGTAGTCTCCTCAACAAAGAGAAGATGAATGATATCGATGATGTCTCCTACATATTCAATGTGAGACTCCATAAAAAACTCTACAATGTCTAGAAGGAAGTTGTCTCATGAAGCTAAAGTAGGAAGACATAATGTTTCCTACTACACTAAATTAGAAGCATTTATGGTTGGAACTGAATTAGTAGAATCAATAAGAGCATCAAGAGGTGGGATCTCATCTAGAGTTGGAGAAACCATTACTGAAGCTACTAAAGATATAATGTCTCCTAGAAACTGAGGAATATTTTGATCTCCATATGCTTCCCAAAGAGCCATCCAAACATCATGAGGAAAAATTTCCATAAAAAGAGGAGAAAAAGATTCCTTACTCATACTATTATACATATTTAAGTGAAGAAGAAGATGAAGATATTCAAACAAAGGCAATATCTTTGAATATAGGGAAGGAATCAATTCTTGATGTTCTCTTAGATGATCAAGTATCAAAGAACTCCATTTCTGATAGTTCCTCGGTATTAACTTTTTTCTTAAACTAGACTGACATATGTGACAAGACTCCATGAGATCAATGAATGAACCCCCAAAAATGCAAAAGAAATCAATCAACCCCCCCTAATGTATGATTTGGCACTTTATACTTAGTGTGATTATAGTAGCCAATTTAGGGCCTATTTATAAAATTAGTATTTCTATCCACATAAGCCTATATCTAATTATATATCTTGAAAGTAGACAAAAACATGCACTTACAAAAAAAATGGAACTTGATTATGTGTCTAGATGAGCCCGTACTAAGCATTTGAAGTGGCAAAAATTGGGATTTATGAGTTGTAGAAAAATTTAGAAACAAAGATCTCAAACTACCTACACCAATGTGTGGATTATGAAATTCTACCTCAAAACAACAAAAAAAATGCTCAAAAAATGAGTTCATATGAGGGAGATATTGTTGTTTGAAAATCACCACTATTGTTATTTTTCCTAAATCATCATTATGCCTCCAAAAATCAAATGGCTCTAGATTTTTCCTTAGATGTTTGATTTGGATGAAACAAAATCTAATTTTGGATTTTTTTGACCTTCTGAATGTGATGCAAATATCTAATTTGCACCAGCAAGCTTCAATCTTCACCTGCAAAAAATCTCTCCTATGGCACGATGGCCAAAATTTTTTGATAAAGAATGCATATCTTAAAAAAATAGAAGAGATACAAATGAAAAAAAAATATAGATCATGTAAGAATTAGGTATAGCTTTGATACCATGTAAGAATTTGATATAGCTTTGATACCATGTTAAAATTTTCCTTAGAGTAAAATTCACCAAGATAAGGGAACTCAAGCACAAGCACAACAATAGACCAAAAGAGTATGATCAATTATGAGAATGAATATCTCAAACAATGTCAAAGCATGTACATACACACTATGAGTGCCTATATATAAAAACCTCTAAGATACATCTAGAATGTGTCTAGAAAGAACTAGGAGATAAGCATGACAACTAAGCACATATCCTCCACAATGAGAGGATAAGCATGAAGAGATGTCTCATTTATGTAGATGTTTTACACACCATTTTCTCAAATAAAGTTCTTACTCCTATGTTGTAGACACCATGTGCATAATTAGATTGGTAACTCCTATGTTGTCAACATGAAAAATCACAAGAGTATGAATACTCCTAGGTGACTAATAAATAAATAGTAAAATATGCATTATCCTAAGTAAACTTAAGTAAAGTGTAAATATTAAATACTTATTTACCCCAACAATTCCAAAGGTTTATTCTATATAGTAATGCCAAAATTTCACAAGAAATTAGAATGTACCTTTAGAATCAGTGCCATTGTCTTGTCCGAATTTTCTTGCAACACCTTTCTTGTGTCCAATGCAATCTACACTTTTGCTAATAGTTCTATCATGTGATTGGCAATAGAGAATTTGTTATCATGGATGAGGGTTTTGGCATGTGAAATATGTTTTTTCAATGCATCCATTTTTGTGAGAATCATGCCTTGTATATCTACAAGTGTAGCCCTTATTCTAGCTTCTTTCCTTAGCAATTTTGCCTACATATCAATTAGAAATCTAATATTTGTATAGTGAGTAGAATTGTAGCTTGGATCAAGTTACAATTAATGTGTAGTTGCTTTTAGATCTTAATCAATTTTGGAGAGTTTTTCTTTAATTTCTTGAGTGAAAATTGATGTGTCATAGAGTTTACCAATCAAAGAAGTTACATTGTTGCAAGAGGTTTCCTATTGGAAATGTAAGAGGAGTAATTGAGAGGGGAGGGGTGAATTAGTTACTACAAAAATAAATCTCAGATCCCTTAGATGTCAATAAAATAATTCTATTAAAACTTAATTCTATTGATGCTCAACAAACAAAGAAATGTTGTAACTCTATAAAAAATGAGAATAATTAATCAACATGCAAATCTTAAGATGTTATCTATGATTATCACTACTTCAACTTGGTTGCAAACATAGAAAAGAAAAAGCATGAACACATTTGACACCAAAATATAATGCAGAAATCCAATTTGGGAAAAACCACCAATTTCAACTAGTTAATATTTTCACTCTTCTAAATTGAACCTTGTTTGGAGTCAATCCTATCAAAGCTTACAAAACACATTGTTAGGTGTAACCCTATTAGAGGGTTTAATCACCCCATTAAGAGTGGCCTTGTCAAAGGTATTTAAACAATTCAATAGAACTACCACCTTGTAAGAGGATTTTCAAAAGGCTATTAAACCAACTTTGTTGAGAGATTTAGATCACTTCTACAATGGTTAGAGAATATAAATGAAATGACCTAATTTGGATACAACTTAATTGCTGATTACAAATCTCTGTTCTAGCTTGTAGTTGATCCTTCTTGATCAAATGTATCCTTTCAGCTCCACAAGAATATTCTTCTTATCTTTCTTATTCACTTCCTCTTAGCATTATCAAATCTTTAGTATATTCACATACCACTTTACACATTCTAATGCACAACTTGACCTTATAGTTATAACTTTGACATTATCAAGTCAACTAGAATACAACTTAGAATAACTAATATTCATCTTCTTAGTCGGCCAAAACCAATAGATTAATCAATTAATCTTAATATGCCAAAATAAGAAAATCCTTTGATAGCCTACCCTACTTGGTAGACACTAACTCAAAAGAAATTTTCCTATGTTATACAAGTGAAGCTAGGTCAACACTATGATACTAGAAAATTCCTCTGGTAACTAAGTGATCTTGATTAGCATTGGTTCTATTTATCATTTCCTTTATTAACCAAGTGAGCTTGGTTAACACTTATCATTTGTAGACTTTTCATTGGCACCTAAGTGAACTCAATAGGCATTTCTTTTTGAACTAGGAAAACTCTGGATTTCTCAATAGCCACATAAAGCTATCTTTAGTGCTTGAGTGAGCTTGACATAAACTGATTGATAATGATATGACATTTTGTATTCTCCCTCTTTGGCATTGATTGAAAAATAACATGTCATAACACAATGAAATTTTTGGAAAAGAATAAAATAAGGAACATCTCATTAGCTTCATTCTAATTCATATCCATGAGAACTCTCTCTGTCAGTGTGAACTCTTTCTATCTTCAATTTTCTCCCTATCTCAAAAAATTTATGTCTGTAGCAACTTCTTCTGATAACAAACTCTACATTTGATATAAGACCAAGTTTAATCTGAAATAAAAACTTCTCTGTCTTATAACAAACTCCTCTAAAAAAAATTTCTATGAGTTATGATAGTAAACTTCTCCCTCTTATAAAACACATGCTAAATACAATGATCAACAAATTATCAGTGTACCTTAAGTAAAAATTCATTTGAAATATACTCTTATCAATACTGCACTAACTGATTGATTTTCAACATGCTCTGGTTGATGCATCACTAATCTTCATTTAGTGAGCTTCAAATAGAGGAATGACCCCTAGCTTACATCTTAGATATAGAAATGCATCTTTAGCTAGTGGCTTGCTGAATATGTCTAAAATTTGTTTTTTTGTATTTACATATTCCAATCTGACTCCTTTACCTTGCATCAATTCTCTTAAGAAGTGATATTTTATAGTAATGTGCTTTTCTTTGGCATGCATTACTGGGTTCTTTGATATATTGATTGCACTAGTGTTATCATAGTATATGACTACTAGGTTCTTAATCTCTATCTTCTTTTCTAACATTAGTTGTTTAAACCAAACAATTTTTGAACAATTGACTACTACTGCCACATATTCTTCCTTTGTTATGGATTGAGAGATGCAATTTTGTTTCTTGCTTGTCCAAGACACTATTCTTTTACCAAGAAAGAATGCTCCACCACTAGTGCTCTTTCTGTCATCAATACTTCCTACCCAATCAATATCAGTAAATACTTTAAGTCCAAATTATCTCTTATTTTGTACCATAAGCCATATTTTTCAATACCTTTTATATATCTCATGATTCTTTTGATTTCCATCATGTGATTTTCTTTGGGATTTTTTGATAATCTTTCCACTATGCTGACTACTAATGTAATATCAGGCCTATTTTCCAATCATTGATCTATATGTGGTATGATCTACCTTTTTAGGATCATCATTTTTGGAAAGCTTATGTCCAGTAGACACAGGGGTTCCAACTAGTCGTGAGTCTTCCATTTGAAATTTCGTTAGTATATCCTTGATGTATTTGGATTGAGTAATATAGATACCATATTTCTTTTGTTGAATCTATAATCCAACAAAGAGTTTTATCTCTCCAAACATAGACATCTCAAATTTCTTACTCATTTCTTCTAAAAATGCCTTGCACAAGTCGTCATTTCCTATGAATAATATTTCATCAACAAATATTCCAGCCAACAGAATCTTGTTTTCTACATTTTTTTCCGATATATAGACTATTGTTATCATTTTTCCTTTGGAAACCAATTTGTACCAAATAATTATGAAATCTTTCATACCAAGCTCTAGGAGTTTTCTTGAGACCATATAATTCTTTGTGTAATTTGTAGACCATGTCTCTTTTAGTAGGATCTACAAAACCTTCTAGTTGTTTAATTTAGACTTCCTCATCAAGAATTCCATTCAAGCATGTAGATTTAATATCCATTTGATAAACTTTAAATCCTTTATGAGATGCATATGAAAGTAAAGTTCTTACACCTTCTAATCTTGAAACAAGGGCAAAAGTTTCACCATAACCAATACCTTCTCCTTGAGAATAACCTTTACATAACAACTTTTCTTTGTTTCTAGATACTTTTCCATCTTAATTTAACTTGTTTCTAAACAATCATTTTGTGCCAATTACATTTTTATCCTTGGGTCTAGGAAAAAGAGTCCAAGTTTTGTTCTTCTCTACTTGTTATATTTCTTCATTCATTTCTTCAACCCAACTTTCATTATCCAATTCATATTTAATTTTTCTAGGTTCAAATTCAACAAGTAAACAAGAACCTTTCAATTTTCTTCTTCACATTGTTCCATCAAATCTATCTCCAATGATCTGATCAAGTGCATGATACCTTCTGACATATCTTGCTAATACAGGTTCTTTGGATTTGGAATCAATTTCACTAATTTTATCAAGGTCAAGTCCAATTATCTATGACTTAGGTCCATTAGACTCAATTTTCTCTTGAAGTAGCTTAGTAGCCTCTAACTATGACTTAGGTCCTTCAGACTGTGACTTAGGTTGCACTATCTACAACTTGGTAATTGTTGGAGATTTTAGGATCTTGGGAGGTGAAGCCTCCTTTCTTTCAAATATATTTGGTAGGGTATTAGGTTCATAGTAAATAAATCTTCTATAATCCTTTGGCTCCTTGTTTCTTTCTTCCTCACTCTTTTCTACAAACTCATCAATTCTCACATGTGTACTTTCTATGATTTTATGAATAGTAAAATTCACACATTTGTATGCTTTACTTCTAGTGAAGTATCCTAAAAATATTCCTTCATCAATTTTGACATCAAATTTATCTTTTCTACATTCTTTCAAGATATAACATTTTCTACCAAATACTTTCAAGTAACTTACATTAGGTTTGTAGCCATACCATGATTCATAAGGAGTTTGATTGGAGTCTTTCTTCAGCTGTACTCTATTCAAGTTATGAATTGTAGTACAAATAGCTTCCTTCTAGTATTTTATTACAACATTCTTTTCTATCATCAATGTTCTTGCACAATTCAAGATGGATCTATTTCTTCTTTCAGCTATACCATTCTACATTAGTGTACCAAGGGATGATACTTGTCTTTTGATTCTTTTTTCAATGCAAAATTTATTAAATTAATTTGAGATGAATTCACCACCTCTATCTGATCTTAAGCATTTTAACTTCTTTCTAATTTTTTTCTCTGCTCTATCCAAGTACCATTTGAATTTTTGAGATACTTCAGATTTTTGTTTTAGATACATTACTATTATCATTCTAAAATAATCATCAACAAAAAGAATGAAAAAATTTTCTCCAATATAAATCTATATTCTGATAGGTCCACATAAGTCTTTGTGCACAAGCTCTAGGATTTCTTTAGAATGATAGTTTTTCTCTTGAAACTAGATTTTTGCATAGACCCATATCAGGTTTCTTCAAACTAGGAATACTTCTTACCTTTTTGTGTTTTCTCTTCTTAACCAAATTATTAAAGTTTACATGATATAATATTTTGTACCATATCCAACTTTCTTCTACATGAGAAATCAAACATGAACTTTCATTGGGATCAAGATAAAATAGGTTATCTTTTGTTTACTTGGTAGATTTAACTAGATTTCCTTTTCCATCTACCAATTTGGCCTTTCCATCCATGAATTCTACCTTGAATCCAATATTGTTCAACTATGCCACACTTAGTAGATTATGTTTAATTCCTTTAATTGAATAAGTATTATCACATATAATATCATTGGTTAATGAGATACGATCTTTTCCTTTTATGTAGCAAGGTTCATTGTTTCCAAATCTTACACTACCTCCATCACAATGTTCTAGTTGTTCAATTTTTTTTTTATCTCCAGTCTTATGATATGAATATCCATTGTCAATATTCCATGTATTATTTTTGCTAACATGAGAGAGAAGTGCCATCTTATCTCCTTCATCATCAGATTCATCTTTTCTTGTAATATACACCATTTTATCTTCACTGTTATCAAAATCTTTAGCCATGAAATAAAATTTCTTACCTTTGTCCTTGTAGTTCTTGTAATTTTTGAATTCCATCTTGTATTTTTACTTATTACTTTTCTTCAAATCCTTTCTTTCTCTATTTAGACACCTAGCAACAATATGACCAACTTCTTCACAAGAAAAGTAGATTGGAGGAATTTTGCCTTCGTACTTTCCTCTACCATTGGAGTATTTTTGTGCAAGTAGGGCTTCAAAAATTTCAAAATCACTATTATAACTTTCTTTATTTTCTTCTTCACTTCTTGATTGATTGGCCTTTGATTTCTTGCTCTTTTCCTTGATTGAGAGTTTGGCTTCAAATGTAGACTCAATATTTTTGGAATTAGGAACACAATTGTCATAGTTATCTAATTCAAAAGTTGTCAATCTTCCAACTATAGCATCCAAAGTTATTTTGTTATTTGGATCACATCTCATTACTTAAATAGCAGATACTCTAATTGAAAAAATAGGAAGAAGAGTTCTAAGTACCTTGCTTACAATAGTCATGTTATCAATATCTCCTCTAGATGCTTTTATTGCACTCACACTAGCTTTGATTCTTTCTAAATATTTTGCAATGTTGCCATCTTCTCTCATTTTCATCTAATCAAATCATCCTCTGAGACTTTCTTCTTTGGCTCTTCTTACATTGTCATCTCCCCCATAGATGTCTTTCAGTTTGATCCACATTTCATGAGTTATTTTATAGTCTTTTACCTCATTAAATTTAACATAACTAAGAGTAGATGCAATATCAATCATCATGATGTTATGATTCTTCTTTTTAGTAATATCATCAACTGATAATGTTCTAGTGGGAGTCTTGCATTCAGTATCAAGATATTTATAGCTTGAATCACTAATAGTAGCTATATGTAACCTCATAAGTCCTTTCCATGCTGCAAAATTATCTCTATTCAACTTGGGAATCTTTCTTTTGTAAGACGCCTTGATCTTTAGCTTAGGTAATTGAAATTACAAGCACCAAAAGCTTTGATACCAATTATTGAAAATATAAGAGGAGTAACTAAGAGGGGAGGGTCGAATCATTTACTACAAAAATAAATCTCAAATCCTTGAGATGTCTATAAAATAATTTTGTCAAAGCTTAATTTTGTTCATGCTCAAAAAATAAAGAAATGTTGTAACTTAGTAAACACTAAGAATACTCAGTAATTAATCAACATGAAAATATTAAGATGTTATCTATGATTATCATTACTTTAACTTAGTTGTAAACATAGAAAAGAAATAGTGTGAACACATTTGACACCAACATTTAACATAGAAACCCAATTTGAGAAAAATGACCAATTGCAACTAGTTACTATTTTCACTCTTCTAAAGTGAGCCATGTTAGGAGGCCACCCTATTAAAAGTTACAAAAAACATTGTTAGGTGTGACCCTGTTAGAAGATTTAATCACCCTGGTAGTAGTAGCCTTGTTAGAGGTATTTAGATAATTCAATAGAACTGCCACCTTGTTAGAGGATTTACAAATGGTTGTTAAACCAACTCTGTTAAGAGATTTAGATCACTAGTACAATGGTTAGAGAGTAGTAATGAAATGACCTAATTTGGATGCAATTGAATTTCTGATTACAGATCTATATTCTAGCTTGTACTTGATCCTTCTTGATTAAACATATCATTTTAGCTCCACAAGAGTATTCTACTCATCCTTCTAATTCAATTCCTTTTAGCATTATCAAATCTTCAATGTATTCACATACCACTTCACACATTCTAACCCACAACTTGACCTTATATCTTTTAAATTGTCAAGTTAGCTAGAATATAACTTAGAATAAATAATATTTCTTTTCTCAATAGAATAGAACTAATAGATAAATCAATTAATCTCAATATGCTAAAATAAGAAAATCCTTTGATAGTCGATCTTGCTTGATGGACATTAACTCAAAAATAACTTTCTTGTGTTAACCAAGTGAAACTCAGTCAACATTGCACACTAGAAAATTCTATTGGTAACTAAGTGAGCTTGGTTAGCACTGGTTCCATTTAACATTTCCTTTATTATGTAAGTGAGCTCAGTTAACACTCATCATCTGTAGACTTTCCTTTGGAACCCAAGTAAGCTTGATAAGTATTGCCTTCTGAACTAGGCACACATTGGATTAATCATGTTGGCTCCTGATTTAATAGTATTTTAATAACCAAGTATACAGGGTAAGTTTGCAACTATGGGCAACTATCTCCAATAATGGACACAATTCACCAAGAACCTGGGCCAACTATAATGCTACACTCCTTCTTCTCTTTAGGCTCTACAAAACCTAGGTGAGTGAACCTCTTAGGATCCAATTATATGACTGGTGTAATGAGCATAATTAGAATCCAAAATAATAGATAAAAACCCGTAAATATTCTATATTTAACCAAGAATCACAAGCATGAAATAGCTAAGAACATGGCTCATGAAATTGGCAAGCTAAGTGCGGGTTAAACTTTGAATAACTTTCAACATGAACGGGGAAATGTTTGATTAATGATGTTGATTCAACACAACCTCAAATATGTAGCACTATAACAAGTGATCCTATAACTAATTAGTGCCTAATCCATTGGGAAATTCCATGAATTCAAAACATACATCTGTGACATCAAGACATATTTTGTATACCAAAACATTAGATATATCTAATCACCTTGTGATTCAGCCATCAATGTTCATTCAGATCTCATTCTCACAAAATATCCTTCTCAAGTAATCAGTAACCTTGTTAAACATATCAATCATTTACTTGGCCCTTTGATCCAACAACAAAATACATCAAACATAAACCTAAAGGGGATGCAAATGGATCTCAGATCTTTGTTTCAAGACCACATAAGACTTATAGATTACTGAGATAGGAGACAAAAACTAGAATGAAACTAGTGAAATTAATGCTCATATGTATTCATTTCCTTGAAACAATATAATCAAAGGCATGAAATTAAAACATGAAACAATCTAATAGATCTGAACTATCTATATTATCTCTACAACTATTGTTCACATGAGAGAATTATGCTGAAGAATGGTATCACAGCATTGGAAATACATCAAGACTGGAACCAAAGCTTGGTATCACAGTAATGTGCCAATTTTATCCAAAGAACTGGAACCTTTCCAATGAAAAAGAGAAAGAATGACATAGAAGAAGATGAATTCCTAGATCTAATCCATGCCTAACATGTGTCCACTTGGAATTCAATCCCTTGCAACTAAATAACCTCTCTCTACCTTCTTCCATTTTGATCTGATTTAGTTTTCATCAATATTTTGTTACTAATTTGAAAATATCTCATTGTGAATGATGAAAACCTTTTGAGTCATCAAAATCTATACTGCCTCATAAAATACTAGTGAAATTTGAGTTTTTACTAACTTGAAAGTGGTTAAACTCGACCCCAATTGCATTTTCACTGTCTTTTACCCACATTTAGGGCATCTTCGTATTAGAAATAAGTTTTGAACTTCAACAACAAAATACAGTTGCAAATGGGGAATCTAAGAGAAAACCTCCTACAACCTGAATAGGTTGCTTCCTATGCAAAAATTAACCTCAGAATCAAAAAATTCAGATTCTCCCAGATATGGTGATATATAACATCGCTATGTTAGCCTATTGGAAACCCCTTGAAAGCTAGTTTGAAAATCCCCCCCTCTGGTAGAACACTTAGGTTTGCAACTTTGAAAAATTCAATTTTCAAAATTTTAATTTAATCTAAAGTCTGAACTTTAGATTAAACTCCCTTTCAAATTTAAAACTCATACACATACATACCTTTTTTGAAAAATAGTTTAAAAGACAATTTAAAATATTTTAGTTTTTACTTATCCCCTTCAATTTTGAGGTCAACTCAAGTTTGACTAGTGCCACATGTCACTATCTAATTGGCTACTCAATTTGCATCATTTTCCATGTCAGTGCCATCGGGACCTACTGAGATGTGTTAGTAGCCTGCTTACCTACTTTCCTTAACAACCTTGCCTCTTCTTTTTGTGGGATTTCCTAGATCATTAGATGAGGACATGTGTCACAATATTATGCTTTACATCTAAACTTTCTTTTGATTGCTACATCACCACACTCAAGAATTGCTACCACATGGTATCCTCCCACATTCCCACAATATTTATCTCCCAGGTACCTTCATCTTGCAGGCTTGCATCTACCACAAGATTGGGACACATGGAAAAATCTTATGCGGCCCTTCAACATCAACATATGTGTGTCTTTGCTCAAAATTGATGACATCGTCACCTCTAACTAGCATCCACCTAGGCTCAAAATTCAAAATTCATTGACCAACCATAGGCCCCACTCTCTAGCTTGTGGCTTCCCAAAAGCCAACATCTTTAACTTACAATGCATTGTGTGTGAAATGTTATTTAAACATTTGAATATCTACCCACTCGGTGAATGTGGGACAATTATTTTTCAATGTTTTCCTACTGCTCACAGCATGCAATTCTCATTCAATTGAATTAGATAACTATTTAAATTGGATCATCTTTATTTTCTATTTCGAAGGGCGTCATGCCTGCTACACTAACATCAAGAGACACTTTATCTCTAGGCTACCACTCAGGAGGAGAAATCCACCAAGGATCTTGAATACTAGCTTATTTCCTCCAACCAGTTCAAGCCAATACTCCATAACTCCCTTTGCAAGATGTTTATTACTTTGGATTTCCATATTCAGTGCTTCGACTTTAACACTAACTACTCCCTTTGGCTATGTGATCCATTCATTGTGTTAATACTAGCTAACTCCTTCTCAAATGTTGAGTCCCTTTTTCTATTTGTGTGGGTTCCTCTATCTTAATGCACTACCTCCACTATTGCTCACATGCATGAGCTTCCAGCGGCCTCCTCCACTATGTTTGCTACTTCTTAGTCCTTGCGGCTTTCAAACTACACATGGGGAGTTCTTTGACTACAATCCTTCTCACCGTGGAGGCTTTAGACATGGTCATCCTCTCTTTCCACCATTTAAGATTGCTTATCACTGATGTATTCCTCTTCCATGGTAGTCACCCCTCCTTTAGCATGAGGTATTCTCCAAAATTGCTTAATAATTTCATGGAAGTGTACAAGCACTGTCATTCGATGTGGGACTATTATTGCTTGGCAACTTTCTTATCACATACCATATTTGTTATGCATAGAAAGCTCCCCTATTTTGCTGCATTGTATATCTCTATGACTAGGGTTTCTTGCTGCTATGTGTAAATCTATGTTCCTTTTATGCATGAGTTCTCTACCTCAACTAGTCATGGCTTCATCTCTTCATTTAGCGTTGGCGTTCTTTGATTCCAATGTGTAGACTTCCTTTGAAAATGCCTCTTAGCGTTGATTGCTTTCTTTTGAAGTGTTGGTTCTTATCTTTTTCTATAGGTGCTCCCTCTTTATACATGGATCTACTTTGGTGATGTGGACAGGTTCCTTTTATTTATTGTGAGCCCTCTTTCTTCAAAAACTAGAGAAGGCTCCTTCCTTTCCCATCAGCATGGGTTCTTTTTAATGCGCATACTCTTTCTTTGAACTACGAATTGGAGTCCTCATCTCAAAATGTGGATGGCTTGATCCTCTTAAGTTGAGGACTAGCTCTGTGTAATATATGGGTGGCTTCCTTGTCATATCTTGGCATCCATTCTCCTTTTCAAAATGTCACTTGCCCTTTTTGTTTGGCATGAAAATCTTCTACATGGTTTTTAATTAGTGTGAGCTCTTCTTCCAATAGAAATTAGGCAAGGTGGGGCATAAATAAAAGACACCTTTGAAGGGTTTCACTCAGTTCCAAGCATCACCCAAGTGTCTAAGAGGCTATTGACAATAGTTGAATACCATTTCCAAGTATTTAAAGACATAATTTCATGCTTAATTTTTGTAAATATTTTAATGTGCTGAGTCTATTTATAGTGACCCTCCACTAATGTTTTCCTCTTCAATTTGATTTTCTCTTTCCCTCTTCTTGTTGGAATGAGCATGAAGCCACAATAATTAGGGTGTAAATCGAATACATCTATATCTTCATAATATCTTCATAATATCTTCTTGACTTCCCCAGGCATGTGGATTCCTCCAGCATTGACTACCTACTACTTGTATCTCATGGTAATTGCCAAAAAAAAGCTATTAGTTCATGATGTCATGACAAATCTCTTGAGGTATTGTTAGTTATATTGTTGTTAGCTCTTTTAAGGAATAGATCCAATCAGCTAGTTTTCCAAGAAGTTTGTATGCACTAAGAATATAAAATTGGAGAATGATTGGGGATTCCCCAATTTAAGCTATGGCATCTCTAATTCACATCTTTGGTAGATTTCTCCTTTTAAAAGAACTTGAAATTGTAAACTTCTCTCACATGCATGTTGAGTGACTGTGCTTATTGAAAATAGGAAGATATCGAGCTCATGGCATTCACTTGGGCAGACTCCTAGAAATTCTCCATATCCTAGTCTTGAATTCATGAAAGGAAAGCAAAAAAAAGGATATTCTTTTACTTATCCCTTTTATAACATTTTAATTTCAATTTTATAATCAAAACAATTTAGTCCCCATGACACTTCACTAATTTAATGGAATTAGTTAGGCCCCAAAGTGGGTCGGGCTAAATTTTTTTCGCTTCTAAACAACTAAACTGGAAAAATAAGCCATTGATCATCTTCAATTGATTAGAATCAAATTTGATCACTAACTAATCGTTAAAAACTCATTTTATCACTTTCTGTCAACTATCAAATTTGTGCGAGGAGGTCCATTGACTGGCCTTAAAAACTAACTAGAACACTTGATCAAGCTCTGAAAATTGGCACACTGACTCGTTGTTCTACATTCTTACATCATGTTGAATTTGGTCTCATGAATAATTTAGGGTCAATAGATATTAACCGTCAAAGTTGACTTGTCAGAACTTCCTGCAAGAAAACATGTCAGAAAATAATAAATTGGGGTCAGAATCGACTTCAATAGCTGGGTAAACTGATACTTGGGAAGACAAAAATTAGGGCATTATTTCTCTATCATGAGGACATTATAAATATAATGATTTGGACTAATGAAAAATAAGTGGATGCAAATGGAAAGCAATCAAAGTGGGCTACTCAAAATTTGACAACTGGAAACAATGGCAAATTTTTTTTTTGCAAATTGAATTGACCTAGAAAAGTGTGCAAATGGATTCGTCATGACTTGAAAATTGGCACACTTAAAGTATTTTTAGAGGAAAACACAGTGGTACAATCCATTTGATCTTACTTATCATAGATTTCAAGTTATGACATCATGAACAGGGGTTCAAACAAATTTGCAAATGCTAACACCAGTAAAAAGATAGAAATTGCATTTGGAATCGCATTTGAAAACTGATCAAACAAATTTGTCATAAAATCAAACTTGAAGCATAGCAAGTCTCTAACCTCTAAAATGCAATGCAAAAAGAATTTTAACATTTTGGTCAACTAGGTCAAATTATAACATGTCAAATAGGGCTTCCTAGAATTATGAATCAAATGCATAAGCATGAAAACAATAAATGACCAACTTTGAGGGATTCAAAACCTAGTCAAATGCATTCAAAATGACTCAAAATATGAAACATGAGCTCTCAAGTATAGAGACTAGATACTTCAAAAGTGGCAAGTCATGAAACATTTTCGGGTGCAAGATATTCAATTGCAAACACAATCTCCTGTCACTATTTGATACTTAGGTGAAAGTGCAGATTTGACACTAGCTCAAAACGAGACTTCACAAAATGGCTCAAAATCTCAAATTAACTTCATGGAACAGGTAGAGACACTAAATGAAATTTTTTTTAAACATTAAACACCTTAGGGGGTTCAAAGGTATAGTCAGGTACATATGCATTCATGAGTGCTCATATGGCTTGAATTTCTTAGTGGTACTCAAAATTGACCATGCAATTTTTAGTCCCAACAGTGGCTCTATCAAGGGATGCATGTCCCTTGTAGGCATGGAAAGGATTTAGATCTCTAGGAGAAGAAGACCACTCACAAAAACTTATCTTGAATAGCTTTGTTGAAAGTAGGGAAACAACTACTCCTACTATGTACAAACAATGGTGTAGGGCCACTGAACTTTGGCAAAATTGTTTACCTCTATCTTATATCTAATTTTTTTCTGAACTTGCATGAGTTAAACTAAAATTACTTCTCCTATCAGCTTCACCAATCATATTATCATTCTTAATCAACTCACTAAGAAAAATTGAATCTAAACATTGAATTTCATAATGCATATAAAAATTTGATTCACTTTCTTCAACAACTTGCTCACTATGAAAGCTCTGATCAGCATGCTTATAACTATTAGACTCAAACTGAAAAATTCCTTCATTTGAAAAATCATGCATGCTATCAATCTTGAATATGAATGCATCATATTCAACATGCGCAAAAGGATCATTCATACCTTCATATTGTATATCCTTTTGCACAACTGGAGGATACTCAAATAAACAATTTGATTGGTACTCACATATGTTATCAATGTCTAAATCTGAAACTAATATGGAGTCCTTCAATGGTTCTTCACAATCAGCAAATGAATCAGTCTTTGCATTAGAAAGTTCATCATAAAAAACATTACAAGGTGCACACAAATTTTCAAAAACACCTTCATCAAACACCTTGTTCTCAATCTCATGAGATGCAATCTCATCAATGCTTTCACCATTATACTTGAGAGAAGCACAATCTGATTTCTCACAATAGTAAGATAAAGTATCAGTATTAAGATCATTCTCAACTAAATCTAAAAGTTCTATGTCTTCTTTGAACAAGGGGTTAATAACTCCATGTAGTGATCCTTGTTGAACATCTTGACAAAAAATGGGTTGATTGTCATCATACTCTTCATCATATAAAATGTTATCATACACCTTAAAACCATTTCGTATACCATTGTCAAGAACACTTTCATCATGTGAAGAAAAAGAATCAAAATCATCATTTGAAGACACATCATTAACTCCATCAATGAAGCATGCATAATATGAATCAAAGTTTCTTTTATTGCCTCCATTAAGATGATTCAAATGTCTTGCAAACCTATCATTATTTATCTTACCAATAGGTACTGATGCATTGATCTTAGGATCACTTATATGCTGATTATCACTACTTGCATCCTCAAGACATTCTTATACACAATTAGGAAATCCATTCTTATAAACAACCTCTTTATCCTCATATTGTGTATACAACCTTTCTTCACAACCTTCAACCTTAAGTTGACTTGTATAACTCTGAACTGGAAATTCATTTTCAGATTTAGAGAAAGAACTTATACCTTTGCTTTCATGAGAAAATAAACTCTCATCATTTCTCTCTTCTTCCCATGCTGCATTTGATTCATGTGAAGATGGATATGCACTATCATTGTCCTCTTCTTTCCTTGAGCAAAAACCCTCGTCATTGTCTTCACATGATGCTTCTTCATAATACATTAGATCAACAAGTTCACCTTCATCACTTGATGCATAAGTTTTAGCTTCTTTGTCCTAATATTGAGATGTATATATTTTCTCTTTGTGATCAGTTATGTTTTCAATATCATGCAAATCAACATTAGGATAAGAGACCACTGAATTTATATCTTGCATATGTAGCTTGTCAAATGAATCAATTCTATCTTTTGCTGATGTAATACTAGAAAAATGTGCATTCAATTCAGCAAGAAAATAATCATATTTTCTTTGCAACAAATAAACCTCATCTACACATGTTTTTAATTCTGAAAATTCAACAAGATATTTTACAATAGCAAGGGTATGCCTTATTATAAATCCATACTTGAGATTGCATTCAATATCCATTGCAATTTCATAGGCTTGATATAGACTTTGTGGTTGTTTATCCCTCAATAAGAAACCCATCTTTTGCCCCAATGCACCCAAATAAATAACTAAACAAATTTGATCATGGGGCCTATAATTTTTAGGGATATCCATTAATTTTTTAGAAAATCTACTATTAAATCTTGGGATTGACTCATCTTGTTCAATCTGAATTTCCATCAATCTATCCAACATTAATATTATATCTACCCACCCATAAATTGTTCAATGAAAGATGAACTTAACTCATCCCATGAAGAAATTGAATCTATAGGAAAGCATGAGAACAAATTTCTTTCATCTCCTTTCAGAGTCTACACAAACAACCGCATCCATAAATCTTCATGGTACACATCATAGTCATACATCAAGTCAAAAGAAACCTAGACATGCTTCTTTGTCAATTAGGACTGGTTCCTATCAAACTTTGGCAAGTACCTTCTAATTCCATCAGGAATCTCATTTGGGAAACTAGGTATGCCTTCATAAAAAAATGAAACATATCCTTTGATATTCACAGATCTATAATTCTGACTAACTAGTTGCATACTAGATGAAGGGAAATTTGACATTTCTCAAGCTTAAAACTCATTCACCATTAAACACTTTCAAAATTCATAACTTGTAGCAAATCTAGAAATGTCTTCTACCAACTCAAATTCAAACATACTTTGAAATATGACAATATTTTATGGATCTACCTCTCACAAAGTATATTGAACCATATTAAACCATTCTCCTATTTATTGCTAGAAAATCCACTTGACGGAGAAACATTGTAAATCTTACTTTCATGTAAATGAAAACACTTGAAAATGGAGAATACCTTTTGATATAGATGCTTGCAACTACCTCAATGCTACAAATAACAACAGATTCATAATCTTATCTAGATTTATTAACACTTGCATTGCATCTCATCTAATTCTTTCACCCAGTGTCAAGAACTTGAAATGAATTCTTCAAATCTGCTTTCCCACTGTTGTTTCCTTCAAAATACCTTCACATTCATGAAGCACTAGTGTAGAGATATGACTTTGAGTCACCACTCACTTAGTGAGAAAAGATTTACCAACCTGCAAAACAAAACAAGATGGTCTAGAACTTGCAACTAGTATTTGCAAACTGTACTCAATAACAGGGGAATTTCACATTCTTGACAAGGCAAAAGAACATGACATCAACTCTAAATTTTGACAGCAACTTAACAAAACTTCAAGTGACTTTGATATTAAAAATTATTCAATTCAATCAAACTTCCATTGTCAATGAATAAGGCATAACTAGGGAACATGAAACTTTAGCAAGGAAATAAGAAACACCTCTTGCGATATATATTCTATATCCAATTAGTTTCATGCTAGAGATTTTGATTCTTTCTATATGCAATTCCCTAACAGAGTCACCATTTTGTTGGCTCCTAATTTAACAGTGTTTTAATAACCAAGTATATAGGGTAAGATGGCATCTATGGGTAGTTATCTCCAATAATGGACACAATTCACCAAGAACTTGGGCCAACTATAAGGCTACACTCCTTCTCTTCAGGCTCTTCAAAACCTACGTGGGCAAACCTCGTAGGATCTAATTATGTGACTAGTGCAATGAGCATAATAAAAATCTAGAATAACAGATAAAAATCCCTAAATCTTCTATACTTAATGAAGAATCACAAGCATGAAATAGCTAAGAACATGACTCATGAAATTGGCAAGCTAAGTGCAGGTTAAACTTTGAATAACTTTCAACATGAAAGGGGAAACATTTGATTAATGATGTTGATTCAACACAACCTCAAATATGTAGCAGTATAACAAGTGATCCTATAACTGATCAATGCCTAATCCATTGGGCAATTCTATGAATTCAAAACATACATCTATGACATCAAGACATATTTCGTATACCCAGACATCAGATCTATCTAATCACCTTGTGATTCAGACATCAGTGTTCATTCAGATCTCATTCTCATGAAATATCCTTCTCAAGTAATCACTAACCTTGTTAAACATATCAAGCATTTACTTGGCCCTTTGATCCAACAAAAAAATACATCAAACATAAAACCTAAAGGGGATGCAAATGGATCTTAGATCTTTGTTCCAAGACCACATAAGACTTATAGATTGTTGAGATAGGAGACAAGAACCAGAATGAAACTAGTGAAATTATCGCTCATATGTATTCATTTCCTTGAAACAATACAATCAAAGGCATGAAATTCAAACATGAAACAACCTAATAGATCTGAACTGTCTATATTATCTCTACAACTACTATTCACATGAGAGAATTATGCGAAAGAATGGTGTCATAGTATTGGAAATACATCAAGACTGGAACAAAAGCCTGGTATCACAGTAATGTGCCAATTTTCTCAAAAGAATTGAAACCTTTCCAATTAAAGAGAAAAATAATGATATAGAAGAAGATAAATTCCTAGATTTGATCCATGCTTGACATGTGTCCACTTGGAATTCAATCCCTTGCAATTGAATAACCTCTCTCTACCTTCTCCCATTTTGATTGGATTTAGTTTTCATCAATCTTTTGTTACTAATTTGAAAATATCTCATTTTAAATGATGAAAACCTTTTTGAGTCATCAAAATCTAAACTGCTTCATAAAATATTGGTGAAATTTGAGTTTTTACTAACTTGAAAGTGGTTAAACTTGACCCCAACTACATTTTCACTATCTTTTACCCACATTGAGGTCATCTCCATGTTAGAAATTAGTTTTGAACTTCAACAACAGAATACAATTACAAATGGGGAAATTGAGAGAAAACCTCCTATAACTCGAATAGACTACTTCCTGTGCAAAAACTAACCTCAAAATTAGAAAATTTAGATTCTCCCAAATCCGGCAATATATAACATTGCTATGTTAGCCTACTAGAAAACCCTTGAAAGTTAGTTTGAAAATCCCCCCCTCTAGTAGAACACTTAGGTCTGCAACTTTGAAAAATTAAATTTTCAAAATTTTAATTTAATCTAAAGTCTAAACTTTAGATTAAACTCCCTTTCAAATTTGAAACTCCTACACATACATACCTTTTTTGAAAAATATTTAAAGTGGACAATTTAAAATATTTTATTTTTTCCTTACCCCCTTTAGTTTTGGGGTCAACTCAAATTTGACCAGTGCCACATGTCATTGTCTAATTGGCTACTCAATTTGCATCATCTACCATGTCAGTGCCATTAGGACCCACTAACATGTGTCCATAGCCTGCTTACCTACTTTCCTTAATGGCCTTGCATCTTCTTTTTGTGAGATTGCGCAGATCGTCAGATGAGGACATGTGTCACAATCTTACACTTTGCATCTGAACTTGCTTTTGATTGCCACATCACCACACTCAAGACCTACTACCATGTGGCATCCTCCTATATTCTCATAATATTTATCTCCTGGGCACCTTCATCTTGTAGGCTTGCGCCCACCACAAGATCGGGACACATGGTGAAATCTTATGCATCCCTTCCACATCAACATATGTGTGTCTTTGCTCAAAATTTGTGATGTCATCACCTTTAGCTAGCATCTACCTAGGGTCAAAATTAAAATTTTGTTGACTGACCACAAGCCCCACTCTCTAGCTTGTGGTTTCCCAAAAGCCAACGTCTTTAGCTCACAATGCATTGTGTGCAAAATGTTATTTAAACAATTGAATATCTACCCACTTGGTGAATGTGGGACAATTGTTTTTCAATTTTTTCCTACTACTCATGGCATGCAATGCTCATTTAATTGAATTAGACAACTATTTAAATTGGATCATCTTTAATTTCTTTTTTAGAGGGCTTCATGCCTGCTACGCTACCATCAAGAGACACTTTATCTCTAGGCTACCACTTGGGAGGAGGAATCCATCAAGGTGTTGGCATTATGATACATTTTTGTCATTAGTTACAACACTTATTGGATTCTGAATGCTTACCGAAGCTCTCACTGGAAGCCAAGCTTTACCTAGTTCTCAGTGTTTACCGAGTAATCAAGGTGAACAAAGAAGTCAGTATTTACTGAGTAATCAAGGTAAACAAAGAAGTCAGTGTTTACCGAGTAATCAAGGTGAACAAAGAAGTCAGTGTTTACCGAGTGATCAAGGTGAACAAAGCAACCAGTGTTTACCGAGTGTTCAAGGTAAAGAAAGGAATCAGTTTTGATCGAGTAAAGATGTACTAAGATGTAACCGAGAACTTCATGATAACCGAGCTCCTGAGGTTATCAAGGAAATTAATTTTTACCGAGCTCAGACGGATATCAAGGAAACTAACTATCACCGAGTCACAAGGTTCTATCAAGTGTTTCCTTTGATCACCGAGCAACAGTTCAGATAGAAGTATTCATCGAGTGACATCTCTTCTACTGAGTCTCCAGTGGTTACCAAGTTCAGAACTAATCGAAGTGTTTAGTATGAACCGTGCCTTCACTTCTACCAAGTGCATGATGATGCCGAGTAACGCAGTGGACGCCGAGTATCAGAAGGACACCGAGTCAGTTCAGTGAACCCAAGTTTTTACCTTGGGCCGACTTTGTATAGAGATTTGCACTTGTTGTTTTAGCCGACCTTGCATGTATTGTTTATATGGATGGTATATATATGCAATGTATTGTATCATTCAAAAAATAGTTGTAATGGCAATGGTAATGAATGGAAATGTGAAAGAAATACATGCGTGCGAAAGTATGTGGGCTGAATTGTGAAGATATTCAGCAGGTCTAGTTTTGAAGCAGAAAAGTTTTATCTATCACATCAAGGTGAATCAGAGCATAGAGGATCTTATCAGAAATCAGTTGTAATCAGATCCACTGTTTCATTCTAACAGGTGAATCAGTTTTTGTAAATCCTTTAACAAGGTAGACTTAACAGTCTTTTGTAAATCTCCTAATAGAGTGCATACTTTATTGTATGTTTGGAAATCCTCTAACAAGGTGGATCTAGCAATCCTTTGTGCTCCTAACAGGGCAGATCACCAGAAGTGGTCATTGTAAGCCTTAACCGGCCAACTTCATACTGCAGTAACGAAGCTTGTGGGTTTCATCCCCACCCCAGTTTTACTTTCTATTTGGAAGGTTTCTGGGTCACCAAATCTGTGTGTTCAAATGTTGCAAATGATTTTGTTTCATGCTTACAGTAGGTTACTTGGATGAATGGTGAATATATCAGTATACATTTTTATTGTTTGAAATTTTAGAAATTACTGATTCACCCCTCCCCTCTCAGTAACTTGTCATATCTTGAATATTTCCAACAATTGGTATCAGAGCTATAAGGTTCTCAAGATAGAAGCTTCACAGCTTGAGCAAAGATCAAGGACAATGGAGATATTCAGACTTGACAAAACTATTGAGAATGAAAAGCTAGATCTGAAAATGGCCATGGCTCAACTCAATGAAGCAAAAGAGCATCTTTCACAATCCTTGAAAAGAAGAAAAGAACTTGCAAAGCAAATGAATGACCATCAGTATGTTGAAGAAAAGATTGAAGATCTCTCACCATCAAATAGTTCAGATGAAGCTGACAAAGCAATCAAAGAACTCTTAGAAAAGAATGGATCTCTGCAGGAAGAAGTAAGAAAGCTCAAAAGGGAACAAGGAATCTAGTCCATCAGGCTATGTGAAATCTTGGAGCAAAGGAACAAGGCAGCTAAAGACTTAGAGGTAAGGAATAATCAATCCTCTCAGCTTGAAAATCTTGTAACTCAATTATCTAATGCAAATGAAGAAATTATGAATCTGAGATCTGAGAATGAGATTTTGAGAAATGACTTAATTAATGAAAGACAAATCAATGCAAGCTTACAAAGTGATCTAATCTCTGAAAAACAAGTCAATGAGAGAATGGTAAAATCTCAAAAAGACATGGATCAATTGAATCTGCAAAATGAAGAAAACTTTCATAAACAAAATGGTAAAGCAGGCCTTGGATACAAGGAAGAAGGTGAATCCTCCAAACAGGGTACTCAAAAGAATAAAAAACCTACTTGCAGCCACTGTGGTAAGTTAGTTCATACATCTAACGGATGTTGGAGCAATGGAAAAGGCAAATTTAATGGAAAGTGCTACAATTGCAATCAGCATGGACACAAAGCCAATGAATGCAAAAGGAAACCAAAATTTGAAGGTAAATGTCACAAATGCCAAAAGCAAGGTCATAAGGCATCACAATGCAAATTCAAATCTTTTAATCCACCTGAACAACTTGTCAAAGCAATATTTGGTTGGGACTACAACACTTGGTGCAGATGTCATTATTGTGGAGAATATGGTCATACTGGCATAAACTGTGCAAGGCATCACCTAAGAAAAAGGGATACCACTGTAAGATGTTATACATGTACAAAACTTGGTCATATATCTAAAAACTGCATGAACATAAAGAAAGTCGAGGATGAGAAGAAAATCAAAGTAGACAATATTCGGAAACAAATGAAGCAGCAATGGATTCCAAAGTCTACCGAGCCAGATAATTCAAGTGATGGAATGGTCACTCAAGAAGTGAGTGACTCTCCCATTTCCAATTAAGACTCATCAGGATAAGACCAGGACTGTATCTACAAGCAATATCCTAAGCAGTCCTAGAATGAAAATATGATCAAATCAGTATTTCAGATACATCAGGATCATGGTCGGTACATGACCTTACCGAGCTCAGTCGGGTGCAATAAGGTTTCTTTCACCAAGTTGCACTTACCGAGCATGGTTGGTTCTTCTCTTACCGAGTTAAGGGCGGATTAACCTATTTTCTTTTGGTCACCGAGTTGCGAAGTTTAAGCCAAGCTAGTGGATGACAGCCTGTCGATCGCAGCTACCTCCGTGCCAAACATTAATGACAAATTTTTCATCAAAAGGGCAGATTTCAACCCCTTTTTTCACCGCGAATTCGAGATTTACAAAAGGAGGGCTTTCAAGCGAATTCAAGTGAGTTGAAGAAATTTTCCAGCGAAGTATTCTTATGAAATCTTCTTACTCACCGAGCAGCAATGGCTTTCGCAAGCACCAGCAGCAGCAAGGCGAAGAAAGGATCCGAAATGCTTGTAAAGGGAACGGAATGGAAGGCACCGACATTCAAGCTTGTTCCTGCCATCGCTGAATCACTCGACCCGCATGGAGCTCAATCACAGATTCCTCCAAAGGTACTTCTAATTAATGATATTCGTACTCATTTCAAGTGTACTGTGCAAGAAATAGGGACACTAGATATGGATAGTACCCTAGCCGAGTTATGCGTGGATGGAACCCTAAAACCTGAGTTCAAACATTTGGAAACCAAAGGCTTAACCCATATCCCGCATCTTCCAAGAAGTTTCCAAGTGAAATGGGTGAGGTATATCTTGAGCCGAGTACATAATGGTCAGTTGTGGTTGGAACAACCAGTTTTGATAACCAAGAAGATGATTCACAAAATCACGGGTCTCCCAATGCTCAGCAAAGCCAAAACCACCAAAACCCTAGGACGAGATGAGTTACAGAAGAAAACCCAAGCTGAATGGGATGGCAGAGGTTTAAAACTCAACAATGTTTCAGATATAGAACTGAAATTTGGTATTTATGTTATTGCATACAAACTGTATAGTTCCAACAGGCTGAATAGTGTACCTTGCGAGGCTGTAGATTTGGCATATAAAATTGTAAAGAAAAATATAGAGTTTGACCTAGCTGATGTACTATTAAAACAATTCAATAAAAACATGGAAAGCATAAGGACTGCAAAGACAAACCCTGGTAAATTTGGTTCTTTGCTAGTTTGTTTGTTTTTCTATGTACAGAAATTCTTTCCATCCAAAGGTACAGTTGTATGGAGGAAAGATACTCCAATTTTGTATCAAATAAATGAATTCATAGTAGATATGGGTATGAATTTTGACAAAGTAATGGACAATTATTTTGAAGATTTCAAGGAAAGGATGAACAACAGATTCAGAATACCTCCAAAACTTGTTGAAGAGTATAAGGATGATGTCTGTTTCATGGTTGACTGTGACAAGGTATACATACAAGCAGTTAGACCCCAAGTTGTATGGGTGAAACCTCTTCCATATGAGGTAAATATTGATGAAACCAGGGATATCATTGAAGCATTGGTAAATGAGCCAGTAGACCCAAGGCAACGAATTTTTGGTACTTATGATGAAGCAAAGGCCAGAATTGAACTAGAAATCAAAATTCCACAGGCCATCAGCAAAGGTAAAAGGAAAATGGCCAAACTAAAAACTGAAATGAGTTCTCTTATAGTCATCGAGGGAAAAGATCAAGATAAAGAAAGTGAAGAAGAAAAAGAAGGAAAAAAAGAATCAGAAAAAGAGCAACTGGCAAAGAAGAAAGGCAAGGTAATCATTACCAAGCCCAAGAAGCAACCTACTGCAATATTCACTCAGAGAACGAGAAAAGGTATTCAGGAACCTGTATTGGTCAAACCTGCACCTACATTCGAGAAAAGGCTCAAAACATTGGAAGAAGGAGCTGGCATTGCAAATTTCAAGGCATTGAGATTTGAGACAAGGACTGATGTAGAGAAAATGCAAATTGAGGAACTGGTACTTAACAAAATGGGAAAATGGAAATACTCCCCGGACCGGATTGCTCCTCATATCTCTAAAGAACTACTGGAGAGAGTACAGCCAAGATGGGAGTTAGCCACCAAGACGGTAAAAGATATATATGAGCAATCCCTGAAGAATCTTCGGCCTAGTCTCACTGGAGCAGAGGTAAAATCTGAATTGAAAACCTATAAAGGTAAAATGATGATCAGATTCCACACTTGTTTGGTTTTGATCAAAGATATAGAGCATGTTGTAAATGATGCTACAAACATGTGGAAAAACATCTATCATCTACATAAGCCCAGTGTAGACCCAGTAGAAATAAAGGATGATGACAGCAAAAGCAGCAGTGATGAATCAGATAGCACTCCATCCATCACAGTTACATCAGGAGAGTTGCATGCAATGATGGAAGAAAAAGAGGAAGAAGACAAAGAGGAAGAAGCTGAAGAGGAAGATAAGGAGGATGATACGGTAAAAATTGCAGCAGCAACTATTGCATCCCTTCCTCACTCCCCAGACAAACCTGTGACATCATCAAGGTTGGAGTCAGCTTCAGCAGGTTCATCTACACCAGATTTACCATCTACACCTGCCATATCTCAGCTCCAGGTATCATCAGTAGAAGTGACTACCACTTCATCTACCAAGCTGCATCCCTCTTCGACTACCGAGCTGCACCCCTTTTCATCTACCGAGTTAGCCTCCTCGACTCCATCATCATCAATTGGTATTGCTATAAGTTCTCAAATTTTGACAACTCAAATTTGTTCTACAATTTTGTCGCCATCTACTTCAGGCACAGTGAGCTCAGATACTATATTACCGAGTGTATCACCATTTTTGGCCAGCACTCAAATTTTTGACCCTGTACATACTTCTATTGGCACTCAAACCTCAAACATCCCAGTTTTTACTGCTAGTCCTTCTGTCTCTACTATTGTGTCTATCCCAAAGGTCAAACTAGTCATCTCAGAAGTCAAACAAAAGCAACCATTAAGACTTATGATCACTGGAAAGGAAATTCCTGAAGACATTGACTTGGACACAGAGATAGTAATTCCAAAGATTGACTTTGATAATGCTACCATTGAAGAAATGAGGTATGCTAGTCAACTTATTGAGAAAAAGGCTACTCAGATGCAGTTAAGATCAGAAAGGGATAAGGAATATAGGATAATTGAGGAAGCCCGGAACATAATTACTGAGGCTATAGGTGTTGATGTTGATACTTCTCAACACATTTTGATTCAACTGGAAGAGGCAGTTAATAAATTCAATGAAGATGCCTCCGGACAAGAAAAGCTAATTGAGCGTGCAGAAAAGAAATTTGATAATAAGGTATTAGGGCACATTGCCCAGAACATTGCAATAAATCAGGTTGCATTAACCTCAGTTTTGGCAGATATGGAAAATTCTTTTAATAATGTAACATCTCTTTTTGCTAAACTTTGTGATGTTACCGAATACACTAAAGGAATAAGAGAAAAACTAAATAAAATTGATGAAGATCTGAAGGTAAGCGCACAGAACTTGAAGCTTGACCCCAGTTCAAGCTCATCTCATCACCTCAGAATCAAATTTTTGTCAGAGAAGCAGGCAGAGCTGTTGAGGGAAGAGGCAAGGATCCGATCTACATTGATAGATATCCAAAACATGATCCTTCCCATCATGGATTCAATGCAGAAGCATATTGCACATTCAAAGACATTAATCCATGATAATAACTTCTCCATTGTAGATCATGTGATTGAACTTTCGGCTGAAGTTCAAATAGCTCTTTCCACCTGCAAAATTTTGCAAGAGAATTGGGATAAGACTCTCCAGCTTATTCTCCATGTACATTCAGAGTTCATCTCTCATTTTGGTGTTTCTATATAAGTATATATATTCTTTATTCTTTGGCATTATTGTCAAAAAGGGGGAGATTATTGTTGGATATGTATACTATGGGTGAATAAGTGTTTTCAAAAAAATTGTACAAAGGAAGAGATATACAGCTCATGTAAATAATGTATGTACATTCTATGGGGGAGTTGTATATAACAAAACTATTCTATGGGGGAGTTGTATATAACAAAGCTATTCTATGGGGGAGTTATATATAACGAAGCTATGTATATTCAGAATTAGTCATCAGCATGTCAGATAAATTTTGTCTCATAAGTGTTTTTGTCACTAATGCCAAAGGGGGAGATCGTTGGCATTATGATACATTTTTGTCATTAGTTACAACACTTATTGGATTCTAAATGCTTACCGAAGCTCTCACCGGAAGCCAAGCTTTACCTAGTTCTCAGTGTTTACCAAGTAATCAAGGTGAACAAAGAAGTCAGTATTTATCGAGTAATCAAGGTAAACAAAGAAGTCAGTGTTTACCGAGTAATCAAGGTGAACAAAGAAGTCAGTGTTTACCGAGTGATCAAGGTGAACAAAGCAACTAGTGTTTACTGAGTGTTCAAGGTAAAGAAAGGAATCAGCTTTGACCGAGTAAAGATGTACTAAGATGTAATTGAGAACTTCATGATAACCGAGCTCCTGAGGTTATCAAGGAAATTAATTTTTACCGAGCTCAGATGGATATCAAGGAAACTAACTATCACCGAGTCACAAGGTTCTATCAAGTGTTTCCTTTGATCACCGAGCAACAGTTCAGATAGAAGTATTCACCGAGTGACATATCTTCTACCGAGTCTCCAGTGGTTACCGAGTTCAGAACTACTCGAAGTGTTTAGTATGAACCGTGCCTTCACTTCTACCGAGTGCATGACGATGCCGAGTAACGCAGTGGACGCCGAGTATCAGAAAGACACCGAGTCAGTTTAGTGAACCTGAGTTTTTACCTTGGGCCGACTTTGTATAGAGATTTGCACTTGTTGTTTTAGCCGACCTTGCATGTATTGTTTAGCCAACCTTGCATGTATTGTTTATATGGATGGTATATATATGCAATGTATTTTATCATTCAAAAAACAGTTTTAATGGCAATGGTAATGAATGGAAATGTGAAAGTGTGAAAGTGCGAAAGAAATACATGCATGCGAAAGTATGTGGGCTGAATTGTGAAGATATTCAGCAGGTCTAGTTTTGAAGCAAAAAAGTTTTATCTATCATATCAAGGTGAATCAGAGCATAGCGGATCTTATCAGCAATCAGTTGTAATTAGATCCACTGTTTCATTCTAACAGGTGAATCAGTTTTTGTAAATCCTTTAACAAGGTAGACTTAACAGTCTTTTGTAAATCTCCTAACAGAGTGCATACTTTATTGTATGTTTTGAAATCCTCTAACAAGGTGGATCTAGCAATCCTTTGTGCTCCTAACAGGGTAGATCACCAGAAGTGGTCATTGTAAGCCTTAACCGGCCAACTTCATACTGCAGTAACGAAGCTTGTGGGTTTCATCCCCACCCCAGTTTTACTTTCTATTTGGAAGGTTTCTGGGTCACCAAATCTGTGTGTTCAAATGTTGCAAATGATTTTGTTTCATGCTTATAGTAGGTTACTTGGATGAATGGTGAATATATCAGTATACAGTTTTATTGTTTGAAATTTTAGAAGTTACTGATTCACCCCTCCCCTCTCAGTAACTTGTCATATCTTGAATATTTCCAACACAAAGATCTTGAATACTAGCTTGTTTCCTCTAGCTAGTTCAAGCTAGTACTCCATAGCTCCCTTTGCAAGATGTTTACTACTTTAGATTTACATATTCAGTGCCTAGACTTTAACGTTGACTACTCCCTTTGGCTACATGATCCATTCATCATGTTAATATTGGTTGACTCCTTCTCAAATGTGGAGTCCCTTTTTCTATTTGTGTGGGTTCCTCTATCTTAATTCACTGCCTCTATTATTGCTCACATGCATGAGCTTCTAGCAGCCTCCTCCACTATGTTTGTTGCTTCTTAGTCTTTTCAGCTTTCAAACTTTGCATGGGGAGCTCTTTGACTGCAGTCCTTCTCACTGTGGACGCTTTGGATGTGGGGATCCTCTATTTCCACCATTTAACATTGCTTATCACTAGTGTATTCCTCATCCATGGTGGTCACTCCTCCTTTAGCATCAGATATCCTCCCAAATTGCTTAAGAACTTCATGGAAGTGTACAATCCCTATCATTCGACATGGGATTTATATTGCTTAGCGACTTTCTTTTCACATACCATATTTGTTATGCATAGAAAGCTCCCCTATTTTTCTGCATGGTATATCTCTATGACTGGGGTTCCTTGCTACTGTGTGTAAATCTCTATTCCTTTTACGCATGAGTTCTCTACCTCAATTGGCCATGGCTTCATCTCTTCATTTAGCATGGGTGTTCTTTGATTCCAACATGCAAACTTCCTTTGAAAATGCCTCTTAACCTTGCTTGCTTTCTTTTGAAGTGTTGGCTCTTGTCTTTTTCTATAGGTGCTCCCTCTTTATACATGGATCTACTTTGGTGATGTGGACGAGTTCCTTTTATTTATTGTGAGCCCTCTTTCTTCAATAACTAGAGCAGGATCCTTCCTTGCCCATCAGCGTAGTTTCTCTTTAATGCGCATACTCTATCTTTGAACTGTGAATTGGAGTCCACATCTTAGAACATGGATGGCTTGATCCTCTTAAGCCATGGACTACCTCTATGCAATCTCTAGGTAGCTTCTTTGTCATATCTTGGTGTCCATTCTCCTTTTGAAAATGCCACTTGCTCTTTTTGTTTGGCATGAAAATCTCCTACATGGTTTTTAATCAGCATGAGCTATTCTTCCAATAGAAATTAGGCAAGGTGGGACATAAATAAAAGATACCTTTGAAGGGTTTGACTTAGTTCCAAGCATCACCCAAGCATTAAGGAGGCTGTTGGTGGCAATAGTCGACTACCATTTCCAAGCATTTAAAGACATAGTTTCATGCTTAATTGTTGTAACTCTTTTAATGTGTGGAGTCTATTTATAGTGACCCTCCACTGATATTATCCTCTTCAATTTGATTTCCTCTTTCCGTCTTCCTACTAGAATGAGCATGAAGCCATAATAATCAAGGTGTAAATCGAATGCATCTATATCTCCATAATATGCTCTTGACTTCCCTAGGCATGTGGATTCCTCTAGCATTGACTACCTGCTACTTGGATCTCATGGAAATTGCCCAAACAAAGCTATTAGCTCATGATGTAGTGATAGATCTCTTTAGGTATTATCGGTTATATTGTTGTCAGCTCTTTGAAGGAATAGATCCAATCAGCTAGTTGTTTGAGAAGTTTGTTTGCACTAAGAATATAAAATTGGAGAAGGATTGGGGATTCCTCAATTTAAGCTATGGAGTCTCCAATTCACATCCCTAGCAGATTGCACCTTTTAACAAAACTTGACATTGCAAACTTCTCTCACATGCATGTTGAGTGACCATGCTTATTGAAAATAGGAAGATATCGAGTTCATGGCATTCACTTGGGTAGATTCCTATGAATTCTCCATATCATGGTCTCAAATTCATGAAAAAAAATCCAAACAAAGGATCTTCTTTTAATTCTCCCTTTTATAACATTTTAATTTCAATTTTATAATCAAAACAATTTAGTCCCCATGACACTTCACTAATTTAATGGAATTAGTTGGGCCCCAAAATGGGTCTGGCAAAAATTTTTTTTGCTTCCAAACAACTAAATTGGAAAACTAACCCAATAATCATCTTGAACTGATTAGAATCAAATTTGATCGCTAACTGATCATTAAAAACTCATTTTATCACTTTCTGCCAACTGTCAAATTGGTGCTAGGAGGTCCATTTACTGGCCTTAAAAATAGACCAGAACACCTGATCGAGCTCTAAAAACTGGCACATTGACTCTTTGTTCTACATGCTTGCATCATGTCAAATCTAATCTCATGAAAAATTTGGGGTCAAAATATATTGACCATCAAAGTTGACCTCTCAGAACTACCTACAAGCAAACATGTCAGAAAACAATAAATTGGGTTTGAAATTGGCTTCAAAAGTTGGGTAAACTGACACTTGGGAAGACAAAAACTTGGGCATTGGTTTTCTATCATGAGGACATTATAAATCTATGATTTGGGCTCATGAAAAATAATTGGGTGCAAATGACAAGCGGTCAAAGTGGGCTACTCAGAATTTGACAATAGGAAACAATGGCAGAAAAGAGATTTTGCAAATGGAAATGACCTGGAAAAGTGTGCAAATGGATTCATCATGACTTTAAAATTGGCACACTTAGAGTATTTTTAGAGGAAAAAATAGTGGTACAATCCATTTGATCTTACCAATAATAGATTTCAAGTTATGATGTCATGAATAGGGGTTTCAACAAATCAGCAAATGCAGACACCAGTAAAAAGATAGAAATTACATTTGGAATCACGTTTGAAAATTGATCAAATAGATTCTTCATAAACTCAAACTTGAAACATATCAATTCTTTGACCTCTAAAATGCAATGCAAAAATAATTTTAACATTTCAGTCAACTAGGTCAAAATTATAACATGTCAAAATAGGGCTTCCTAGAACTATGAATCAAATGCATCAGCATGAAAACAATAAATGACCAACTTTGAGGGATTCAAAACCTAATCAAATAGATTTGAAATGACTCAAAATATGAAACATAGGCTCTCAGGTATAGACACTAGATACTCCCAAAGTGGCAAGTCATGAAACATTTCTAGGTGCAAGATATTCAATTGCTCAAAATGAGACTTCACGAAATGGCTCAAAATCTCAATTTAACTTCATGGAACAAGTGGATGCACTAAATGAAAGGTGTTAGAAAAATTAAACACCTTACGGGGCTCAAATATATAGTCAAGTACATATGCATTCATGAGCACTCATATGGCTTGAATTTCTCAACAGTACTCAAAATTGACCATGCAATTTTTAGTCCCAACAGATCAATAGGCATAAAAAGCTATCTTTAGTACCTTAGTGAGCTTGGCATACAATGACTAATAATGATATGACATTTGTGTAACATCAAATATAATACACAATTAATCAATTGTATTCAACAATTTCCAATGAGCCTAGAATAGTAGACAACTCTACTTGATGTATGAAAATCTTTTGTGCTACTAGCTCCAATACTTTATTTTCAAATTCCCTTTTTTCTCTCTGCAGCAATCTCTCTTGTCAATTCAAATCTTTGTTGAATTTTTGGACTACTTTTTCTAACTAAGCCAAAATTGATTCAGAAGTGTCAACCTCAATGTTGAGTGTTTCTATAAGAATATTCTTTGCATCTTTAATCACTTGAAATTCTTTATTCCTTTCCTCTCTAAGTATTTTTTGCTTAGCCTTCTTTTAAAGTATCTCTCCAACTATGCACATTTGATCAGGATTTAGATTGGAGATATCCCAATTCGGGATAACTATATCTTCATCAAGATTAATTTCTTCTTCCTTATTCTTGCCTTTGTTAGACAATATTTTACTCAGTTGAGGCTTGATCTCAAGTGTTTTAGTACTTATTATTTGCATGCTTGGAAAGGAAGCAATGGTAGAAATAGTAGGACTGGTAGAAAAAGTAAAAATTGCACTTATTGAAGAAATAACTTGTGTGACCAAAACTAATGGTGGAGGAAGTACTGACTACTTGGTAGATGAAGTGCTTGCCATTTTTGTTAATGAAATACTAACTTGAATAGATGTGGAGATTGGTTGAGTGCTTGAATTTATAATGTTTGACACAACCAACTCAAAAATAGCTTTCTCTAAGCTTGATGTCTTCAATGTTTCACTCAAAGAATGAGGAAGTAAGGCTATGACCACTACTGCAATCTTCTCAAGGTCAATCTCCTCAATGTTCTAAAATTTAGGGAGATATTGCTTAGTATCTTCCTATTCCTATTCCTCATCATCTATATTATCATAATGTATTACCTCAATTTCCTCTTCCTTGTCATGTTCACCATCATCTTCCTTGTCACTGATATTAACAAAAAAATCACTCTACTTATGAAGATTATAAATATTTTTCAATGTGTTGGTGAAATTTCTTACCACATGTTCAATTCCATTAATCAATATTAGACAAGTTTCAAATTTTAATGTAAGATTTTCTTCATTTTTCTTCAAGGATTATTTACACCTGTATCACTTAGACTTGACATGAGTTGCCTCAGAGTCTACTCATAAATGCCTTTAATAATTTTCCTTCCATTCTCCCATCTTAGCTTAATTTTCTCCATTAACTCATTCAGAATCTATTATGCAAGTTGATTTGGAGAGTATTTCTATTTTTCGAGCTTAGACATGACCATGTCTCTAACTTGCTTCTTCTCCTCTATAGTTCTAGTTTCATATCTTAATCCTTTGAAATTTTCTAAGCCAACACCAGAATCAATTTCTTTCAATATTTCCTAAAAGGTGGGTGGGGACTTCTTGAAAATTATATCCTTTGCTTCTTCACCTATCTTTATTTTCTTCCTAGATGTCCACCTTGTAAATACTATAATATACGTCTTTGCAAGTTTGGTTATAATAACCTTATGTTTTTCCTTATAGGCTCTTCTTCTGACTTCTCTTCATCTTTTGTATCATCTTCTTCTATGCCATCTCCTTTTACTTCTATCAACAGAAGAGTGGAGCTAATTTGTTTCAACTTTGTAATCCTCTTTTTTCCCTTTTTTGACTGCTTGAGGGAGTTTTATCTCAAGTTCAATTTTTTCTTTGGCTTCCTCATATGTGCCAAAATATGTATCTTTTGGATCAACTAGCTCATTTAATAGTGCTTCAATAATATCATTGGTTTCATCTATATTAACCTCATAACCTATAGGTTTGACCCATACAATTCTTAGTCTTGGTGCTTGTACATACACTTTATCACAATCAACCATAAATCAAATATCATATTTGTAATCTTCTACAAATTTCATATGTATGCTGAATTTGTTATTCATCTTGTCCTTAAATGCATCAAAGTAGTTGTCCATGATACTAACATAGTTTTCTCCCATTTCTGTTATGTATTCATTGATTTGATAAAGAATAGGTATCTCTTTTCTTCATACAATTGTACCTTTGGATGGGGAGGACTTTTGCACAAAGAAAAATAAACAAGTTAAGACTAAACCAAACTTAAAATGGTTGTTCTTTCAAGTTCTTATGTTTTCCATATTCTTTTTGAACTAATTCTACATCAACTCAGCAAGGTCAAATAACATGTTTTTTTTTACCACTTTGAACAAGATATCCACTACTTCATAAGATACAATATTTAGACAACTAGAGAAATATAAATCTATACCAAACTTCAGCTCCATATCAGTTACACAATTGATCTTCATACCCCTTACATCCCATTCAGCAATGGTTTTCTTCTCCAATTCAACCCAACTTAGGGTTTTAGTCATTTTATCCTTTGCCAACATTGGAAGACCAATGATCCTATGGATCATTTTATTCATTATGGGAATAGGCTTCTCCAACCATATCTACCCATTATGCACAGGACTGGGGATAAATCTTATCCATTTTATCTGAAAACCTCATGGCATGTGTGGAATGTGAGTCAAACCCTTCACTTCCAAGTATTAATGCTTTGGTTCTATCACGCTATTCACACATAATTTCTCCAACATTTGATCCATTTCAAAAGTTCCTATATCTTAAATAGAACATCAAAAATATGAGAGAATATCATTTATCAAAAGTACATTTGATGGAATTTGGGGTTGTGCTCCAGTGGGATCAAGGGTTTCTGCAAAGCTAGACTAAGCCTAAAATCAAGTGCCTTCCATTCAACACCTTGAACCAACATCTCTAACCCTTTCTTTGTCTTATTGTTGGAGGATTCCATTGCTCAGTAGGATTTGAGAAAATATGGAAAAATTCAACAATAATTCACAAAAATTGCTTAGATTCACATAAATCACTCTTACATAAATAGCTCTTGAAAATTCACGTTGTCAAATGAATTCAATTTCACCCTTTTTATCAAATTTTTCCTTTTAATTGCCATAAATTCTTGGTATGATTATTTGGTTGATGATATAATATCTTCCACTCAGCTTGAATTAAATTCTCAATAGGAATGTTCATGACTTAGTGTCCACATAACAACTTAGTAGCTCTCAAGCTCACTCAGTAGGGTCTTGCAACCCAACCTTGCTTGGTAATGACTAGAATTTCTCAAATTCTTAGTGATCCCTTCGCATCTTGAATGATGATATGGATCTTTATTTATAGCTGACTAGAACTGATGTAGGATGTCTTCTTCAGAATGTTCGTTCAAGTTCCCCTTTTGAGAGATGAAGTGGAAATGCTTGAGTCACCCAATTCTTGAGTGACATGTTCTTCATTGCTTAGACTTGCATTCTCAGAGGATTTTGGAATCTATTGTTGTCTTATCTTCTTTCTGATGTTGTCAACCTTGTATTTCTTTTCATCTTTAATTCTTCTAGTATTTACATAGTTCTTGGCAAGGTGACCAAGTTCTATACAAATGAAACATCTTCTAGTGGTTTCTCTTGTCCTCATGTGATGTTTTACACAATTCATTTCAATGTGTCCAAATTCACCACAACAGTGACATTTGTACCAAGTTTTGTAGTCACAACAAAATATAGCTTTTACAATCTATTTTACTAGATTCAATATCTTAGTTTTGCATTCAGAGGATTTGTGCCCATGCTTCTTTCATCTGTGATATTTGCCTTCAAATTTAGGTTTCTCTTTGCATTCATTAGCTCTATAACCATGCTGATTATAAATATGGCATTTTCCATTGAATTTAGCTTTTTCATTGCTTTGACATTTGTCTGATGTATGACCCATCTTACCATAGTGACTGCAAGTAGGTATTTGGTTATTTTGAGCTCTTTTCTTGGATGATTCACCTTCTTTTGTATATCCAATTCATGATTTTCCTTTCTATCTATATTGGCTTTGTCCATTTAGTTGATTCATGTCTACTTGAGATTTTATCATCCTCTCATTAGTTTTCTTTACAGTACTTAGACCATTCTATAATCTTTTATTCTCTAATCTTAGATTCATGATTTCTTCATTTTCATCGGTAAGTTGATTAATGAAGTTTGCCTACTAAATTTCATTATTATTACCATCTAACTCTTTTCTTATCTTTCTTTTCTTTTCCATGACTTTACACAATCTCACTGACTAGATTTCTTGCTCTCTTTTCAGCTTTGTAACTTCTTATTGAATTGTGTCATTCTTTTCTAATAGTTCTCTAATTACTTCATTGGATTCATCTAAATTGTTTTCTAAATGAACTTCTTTAATTATTCATTCAATGTAGATTTTTTCATTCATCTAAATTGCAAGATCTTTTCTCCTTTTCAAGGATTGAGAGAGTTTCTCCTTTGCTTTCTTGAGTTTCTCAATAGCCAATTCTAAATCTAGCTTTTCATTATCAATAGCCTTATCAAGTCTAAATACCTTCATTACCTCTGATCTTTGCTCAACTTGTTTAACTTATTTTTTGAGAATCAAAAAGCTCTAATACCAATTTTTGGAAATATATATATGATAGGCTAAGTTACTAAGAGGGGAGGTGAATCAGAAACTTATAAAACTTAATCTTTATTTACCAAGTAATTCTTCATGTGCATTTTGATGTAATTGCATCTATGAAAAAATAAAACTATTAAAATATTCATAACACTTTGACATGGTATGGTGACCTAGAAACCTTCCAAATAGAAAGTAAAACTAGGGTGGGGATGATACCCACAAGCTTTGGTGCTACAATATAAAGTTGGTCTATTAAAGCTTATAATGATTACTTCCAATGATTTTCCCTATTAGGATCAATAAGGACTACTAGGTCCACCTTGCAAAATGATTTACAAACATATAATGAAGTATGCACTTGGTAAAGAGATTTACAAAAGATTGTTAAGTTTACCTTGTGAAAGGATTTAACTATTCCACTTGTTAGGATGAACCAGTGGCTAATCTATGATCTAAAAATTGGTTTTCTAAATGAGATTCCTTTGAGTTTAATGATCACCTTATTATGATAGATAAATCTTTGCTACTCCTTATACTATTGTAGCCTTTTACTTCACGCTTCTACTCTTTTCTATTTGTTTCATATATCTTATCATCATATATGGATGTGATACAATACATTACATATATACCAATCCAATTTTCAATTAAACAAAGTCATCTACAATATAACTTTACACAAAATACACAAAGTCAACCCAACTGTAGGAACTCAGGTTCTAAAGACTAAATTAGTGAGGTTTTGATACTTGACATCCACTGTCAATGCTTGGCATCATCATGCACTTAGTAGAAATAGAAGCTTGGTCCATAATGATCACTTCCAAGTAGTCTAAACTTGGTCTACACTGGTGACTCAATGAATAGTATGAAACTTAGCATATAAATTGAATCACTTGATTCACACTGCATAGCTTAGTCAATGCTATCACTATGAGCTTAGTATAAACTTAATCACTTGGTTGACACTGTGTGGCTTGGTCAACATTGGATGCACATTATTGTAACTATAAACTCGGTAACCATTATAGAACTTGGCTTTCATTGAGAAACTCACTAAACACTAAGAAGCTCCATTTATACTACTAATCACCAACTTGGTAGAAACTTCTTAGCACAAACTGAATAATGTTCCTAATACTTGATAACAACTATAGAATTGAATAGAGTGTAAATTACTTGATTAACATTGTTAGCTATACAATAAGCTTGATAGATACTTACTATCTAAATAAGAGTGTGTTACTAATAAACAAACTTGATTGCAATGTCAACAATATGGAGAGATATAAGAAAATATCCTTCTTAGGTATCCCTAGTCATCCATGTTGACATTTCAGTCAAGTTTGTTTATTAGTGACACACATTTATTTAGATGGTTAGTAGCTACCAAGATTATTGTATAGTTAACAATGTTAACCAAGTATTTTAGGCTCTAGAAAGCTCTACAATTACTACCAATTTCAAGAAACAATATTCAGTTCACACTAAGCAACATCTACTAGGTTGGTTATTATCAGTGTAAACTGAGCTTCATAGTGTTTACTAAATTTCTCAATAGGAATCGAGTTCTCCATTGCTTACTAAGTTTGCAACTTTAGTAATGTGAATTTTGTATTGACCAATCTATACAATGTCAACCAAGTGATTCAATTTATTCCACACTCATAGTGATAGTGTTGACTAAGCTATGCAATATGAATCAAGTGATTCAGTTTATATTTTGAGTTTCATAGTGTTCACTAAGTCACCAATGTAGACCAAGTTTAGACTACTAGGAAGTAATTAGTATGGACTAAGCTTCTACATCTACTAAGCACATGACCCCTCAATTTAGTATGATAAAACCTACATTACCCCTTGTAGTGTAGCAAAGAAAGGAGCCATCTGTGACCAACATCAAAAAATTCATACACATTGTGTTAGTATCAAAAGTTTCTATAGAAGCACAAGGCACAACACAAGTTTCAACAGGTCAGATAGATACTCTTGCACCTACAACACAAGTTCAAGATAAAATTGTAGTTGAAAGGAAAGAAGAGAAGTGAATAGAAGAGTCAGACTTGACTACACAGCCTAAGAAACAATTAGCAATACAAACACCAGTTACTTTTCCAAGAACTACTACTCCTCCAAGTTAAGAACTTCATAGGTTGAGTGAAGAAGCTACATCTCTACAATCATTAAGGCCTATTCCTAGTTCATCCAAGATAGATGTAGTTACATAATTTGGTGATGTAAACTTAGATAAAGTAATTGTTCTACCAACATTTAACATTGGAACTATCACTATTAAAAAAATGGGCATACTACAAGATGCACTTGCAAGGAAAAAGGAACAAGAACTTCTGAGAAGGGAGATAAGGTAGAAGAAATCATTGTAATACATTGAGGACATATTTCTTGATGAATTTAGCCTAACAACACATGAAGAAGAAAAACCTATCATGGAGTAGTTGGTAAACATTGTAGAATATATTTGTGCTACATAACTAGATTCCAATGTAAAATTACTTGAATAGTCTAAGAGAAAATTTCAAGGAAAGGTAAATGAAATGATATCAAGTGCTATTTCACTTAGTTAGATTGAATTAGCAACCAAGATTAATAGAGTAAAGAAAATCTTAGAGAATATTTTCTCACTTTACACTAAGTTGTGTGATACAACTTTGTTCACACAAGAAGTGTAGTGCCATATTAATAGTTTTGAGGAAGATATGAATAAAATAGGTACAAATATACCTCATTCTCTAGCTCAGAGTTAGAGGCACTTTAGGAATTTGATGAATTTCTAGGGTTAGTTGGGAGCTCTGCATGCTCAAGATGCAAATATTTGAGCTACATTGATCAACATCCAATCCATGTTTACCCCACACATGGAAATACTTCACAAGGAGATAGCCTTTACAAAGACATTAATGTATAAATATCCCCAACTTTTAACACATTAAGGCTTAGTTCATCTTTCTTCCAATTTAGCCATTCAAATCAAATCATTGGAGGTAGCTTTGAAGATAATACTTGAGGTCCACAAAAATTTCTTGGAAAAACACACTATAAGTGTACATACCATGACATAAGTATCAAAAAGGGGAGTATATATCAAGGGGGAGTAATGCATGACAAGGAGAGATAAGTTTTGAAGATCAAGCAAAAACTGAGTCAGCAAGTTAGCCTATGTAGAATCTACTCAGAAAGAGTATTCAGTTTTTAGTTCTGAATGCTACAATCAACTCAGGAGGACTTATTAAATTTTGAGGTTTGACCAATGACTCATAAGTTTTGAAATTTCATATGTAATTGTATATTATCTAAGTTATTCTTGAAAGGCTAAGTTTATTCATGCATGACCAAGTATTTTGCCACTCATGTCAAAGGGGAAGATTGTTAATCTAGATTATTTTTGACATATGAGTGACAATATAATTAAGTCATTTTCTTAGTTCATACCAATCAAGTGATGCATGTCAATCATAAGTTGTCAGATAGTATATGTTGAATGAGAGATATTCAATGTGTGTTGAGTAACTATTAAGTGCTAAGTCACTCAAGTGTTGAGCACATAGTTAGTTCCAAATTATTTAAATGTTGAGTGATCAATAGATGTTGAGTCATTCATAGGTCGAGTTACAATATTAAAGCTACAAATTGATGTTGAGCATTAGGGACTTCAAGTGTTGAGTAATATAGTTTTGAAATAGTTATTTGTAATGGCACAAACTGCTATGTAAATCATTTTTTGAGCCAACTTAACGATATTTTTTAATCCTTTATGATAAGAATCAATCCTTATTGTAAATCCCTATGCATTAAATGTAGCCAATTAGAAAAAGGGAAGAATTAATTGATAATATGGGTGAATCACAATCATTGATTCATACCTAACCTTGAGTCACCTAGGTCTTCTCAAGGAGGACAAACCCTAAACTTTGCATGTGTGTGTAAGGAGAAATGAAATAATTTTGCATGTGAAAATAAAGAATTCATGGTGAATAAGTAATTATGAATTAAGATATGCTATAGAATCAGTTAGAGCAAAATAGAGGAAAGGAATTAGAAGACAATAGAGATACATCTGATCAGGGAGGATCAAGTACACATCAAGGAAGAGGTGATCTATCATCAAGCAACAGAGTGCTAACAAAAGGATGATTACTAAGACATTCTAATAGGTGAATCAGTTAAATCTCTTAACAAATTATTCTTAATAGGCTTGGTTAAATCCTTTAATAGGGTGCTTACTTCATTGTAAGTCAATGTCCTTTTACCAAGAACACTTCTAACTATTAGAAATACTTTAGAATAACTAAGAGGGGGGGTGAATTAGTTATTCAAGGTCCAAATATCCACTTAAAACTTTTTCACTAAGTGTAAGTGAGCCCATTCAACTACTCATTCATCCAAGCTTTAAACTTTCCTACTTAGCAAGTTACTGTAAATCAACATGCAAGTATAACACATGAAGAATCAACACATAACATAGTGATTTAGGTGGAAACACAATTTACAAAAAACCACCAATAACATGCTACTCAATTCTCACTCTTTTTAAGTGATGCCCTATGAAAGGCCTGCCCTATTAAAGGCTACAACACATTGTTAAATGTGACTTAGATAAAGGATTTAACCACCCTATTATAAGTGGGCCTAGTTAGAGGACTTTAGAACATTCAATTGGAATGTAATCCTTTTAAAGGATTTACAAATGGTTGTTAAACCAACTTAAGTCTATAGGATTTTTACCCTAACTAATACAATTGTTAGAGAGTAACAATAAGGGGTTTTAACTTGATTACAATTCACAACTTATCTTGTAGATTTTAGATCACTATTTAGCTCTTCACATTGCTTGGCTTTAGTCTCTACAACTCTAACATCTTGTCCTCCTTTCAAGCTTTGTCTCTTTGAGTCTTCATACTCAATGTACTAGTGAACTCATCTCTCTAACCACTTATCTAAGCAGAGTCTCTATGCTCTATTCTACCTCCTCCTTGATGCCTTCTCCTTGACACCCTTTAACAACTTCACAATTTGACACACCAACAACTCTTTCTTCTTGGCCTATGAATCCTTAAATAGAAGTTTAGAATCCTCTTTCCTACTCAATTCTTCCCTCCTTTAATTTTCATTCAAATGAATTAGGTAGGATTCATTAAATCTAACCCACATATTGTTTCTTCTAGAAACATCTTGAAGAATCCTCCTGAATTCACTCAAAAATGGTTTACATAAAATTTTGTGCCTCTAGCTTATCATCCTTATCGTCCATCTAGTTCAAAAAATTAAATGTAACAACCATGTTGGCTTAGATGTGGTGACTCTTTGACTTTTCAAATAATGCAGTAGCTCAGCACTATTAAAATTTGGGTGCTCAGCACATACTGTGTTACTCGGCATCAACTACATTTTACTGATGCTTGACACCTACTATGGATTCACTCAGCATCCACTAAGGTTTTCATTTGCTCAACTCTAACTAAAAAATTTCTTGGCTCTAACTAGCTTTCTCGACACTAACTAATGAACTTAGTTAAGCTTTGCAATCAACCTTGTTAAAAGTTATCCTTCTAGTGTTTCTAAGTGTGGCCAACATCTGTATCTTCAAGTATATTGTCAATACATCATTTTATCATTGTCTTAATTGATCCTTGCACTTCATTACAAAATCATAACTCGACCTTTCCCTTGGGTACTTTTGTTACATCTTGTTGATTAAATCCTTTTCATTAATAAACTAAGTGATAGTACTTGGATCTTATAAGAAATTTTCATTCCAGAAAATATTAGGTTTGACATCAGTGGCAAAAAAATGATTGAAAACATTCTTTATTAACCAATCTCCCTTCTTCTCAACAATCTCCCTCTTTGACATTATTCTTTTCACTCAAATTTCCAACAATCTCCCTCTTTGGCATTGATGGAAAACCAAACTGATCAACCATCAGACCAAACTATTCAACCATGTTATCAAAATACTAACTAGGTTAGAATAGTAAGTCAAATGCCAAAAAGAAAAATGTGTTACCATTAGTTTTCACATCTTCTTCTCTAATCTGTTATCCTGATTACTTTTCTTCTACTTCTCCCTCTTAGCTATTGTATCCTTTTCTTTTCTACTATTTCTTCTTGATCATCCTTTTTCTTTTACTATTTACTTTGATCTTGTACTGCTCCTTTTGACTTCTCTTACGTTGTCTATCCCTTTATATGCATTGGTCTGGTTGTTCTAGTATACCATTTAGAAAAGCAAACTATACATCCATTTGATAGACTTTGAAACCTTTGTAGGTAGCATCTGCAAGTAATGTTCTGACTACTTCCATCCTTGATACAGGGGAAACTATTTCCCCATAATCTAGTCCTTCTTCTTGTGCATAACTTTTGCAAAGTAATTTTGGTTTTTTTCTTGTTATCTCACCATTCTCATCAATTTTTTTCTTAAACACCCATTTGTTACCAATTACATTCTTATCATCTAGTCTAGGAACTAGGGTCTAGGTGTTTTTCTTCTCAATTCAATCTATCTCCTCTTCCATAGCTTTATACCAGTCATCATCTTGCAGTGCAACTTTCACTATTTTGGGCTCAATCTTTCTCATTAGACATGATTCATTCCTTAATCTATTCCTTGTCATTGGTCTAGCATCCTTGTCACCAATGATTTTTTCTATCAGGTGATGTCTTCTCATATATCTGGATAATCTTGGTTCTATCCTTCTTTCCATGTTTGGTTCTTCAGCTTTAGAGTCAATTTGCACATAATTTTCAAGTGTTTCATCATTTCTTCCATTTGTACTATTTTTTAGAGTTAGAGTGTGCATTATTTTCATTCTGCAACTCATCTTCCAAATGTAGCTCGACATTCACTAGTTGTAACTCAGCTGATATTGTAACTTATTATTGATTCCCAACTTGGCTAGTAGCATTATCTTCAATAGACATTCTTTCATAGAAGTATACAAGATATCTATAATCTTCTGATTTCTTGGATTCATCAACTTGGACTTTTGCATGTTCAAAAAAATTTACATTTGCACTCTGCACAATCTTGTTAGTGTTAGTATTTAAACACTTATATGCCTTGCTTCTAGTGGAGTATCCAAGGAATATGCCTTCATCATTCTTTGCATCAAACTTGCCATTTCTAATATCTTTAAGAATGTGGCATTTACAACCAAATACTTTGAAATAATTTATATTAGGTGAGTGACCATACCATAATTAAAAAGGTGTTGCATTTGTACCTTTCTTGACTTGGACTCGATTCAGGGTGTAAACAGTAATACCTAAAACTTCTCTCTAGTACTTCAAAGCAACATTTTTCTCCATCAACAATATTCTAGCATAGTCTATCACTAATCTATTATTTCTTTTTGCAATTCCATTCTAAGGGGGAGTTCTTAGTGCTGATGTTTTTCTCTTGATTCCTTTATCATTGCAAAATGTCTAAAATTCTTTTGATGTAAATTCTTCTCCTCTGTTTGATCTCAAGAACTTTAGACTCTTTTCTATTTCTTTCTCAACTCTGGCCAAATATGACTTAAACATTTGAAATGCATCAATTTTTTGATTTAAAAACATGGCAGTCATAATCTTGGAGTAATAATATATAAACAACATTATGTATCTATCTCCTTGGTAGCTTTGTACTTCTATTGGACCACATAAATATGTATGGACTAGCTCTAATACTCCTTTGGAAGTGTAAGTTTTTCTTGTGAAACATGACTTGGTCATCTTCCCTAGTTGACATTGTTTGCACATTGTGTTTTCAGGCTTCTTCAGCTTTGGCAACCTCTTGACTTTCTTCTTTTTGTTGATACTAATTAGATTATCAAAGTTAAAATGACACAACCTTTTATGCCATAACCACACCCCATCAAGTCTAACAATAAGACAGGTTGCATCTTCCATATCTAGGTAAAACAAGTTACTCCTAGTTTGTTCACCTTTTCCTATTAGATTTCCATTAGTATCGTAGATTTTTCCAGTTTTGTTTCCAAACTCTACTTTGCAACCTACATTGCCTAACTATGATACACTTAGCAAGTTGTAGTTTGATCCTTCAACATAGTATGCATTATCACATGATATTTTCTTTGTAAGTTTAATAGAACCTTTTCCTTTGATTTGACATGGAGTATCATTACTTTTGTCTCTTGTCATGTGATGTGAGCATCCACTATCTATGATCCACTTGTCATTCTTATTCACACAGGTTACCAATTTTGTTGCTTCATCTTCATCTAATTCATCATTTATGACTACATAGACTACTTCATCATTATTTTCACCAGAATTCTCTTGAACAATTTAGCATCTTTTTCCTTTTTCCTTGTAATCTCTACTATCTTCTTCTCTTTTTTTCTTGTACTTATTTCCTTCTTTGTAATTCTTCTTTTGTGTATACCTTGTAGCAATATGACCTACTTCATTGCAATTAAAAAAAATGATAGGTAGCTTACCTTTAAATTTTCCTTTGCCTCTATGAAATTTTCTCACTAGTAATGCTTCCAATTGTTCCACATCTTCTTCATCTGTGCTACTGTCACTAGATGCATGTTTTCCTTTTCTACTCTTCTTATTTGATTTCACCTCCTTAGTGTCTTTCAATATCAGCTTGGCCTTGAAAGTAGATTCAAGTTTCTCAAGTCTGTAGTTATCAAAATTGAACAATTCAAATGTAGTAAGTATTCTTACTATTCCTTCAAAAGTTAGTGCATTTTTGGTACACATCTTAACTCTTGGATGGCTGAAACTCTAATAGCATAGCTAGGGAGCAAGGTTCTTAAGTATTTTCTATTGATAGTGTCATCTTCTAATTGACCACCTAAACTTCTAATTGCACTTACCACTTCTTTCATTCTAGTAGCATATTGAGTAGCATTCTCACCTTCCTCCATTTTAATGTTATCAAACTTTCCTCTAAGGCTTTCTCTTTTTTCTCTTTGAACGTTCTGATGTCCTCCACAGATATCTAATAGAGCTTTTCACATCTTCAATGCAGATTCATATCCCTTGATGTCATCAAATTTAGCATAACTAAGTGCAGAGGCAATCTCCAACATTTCCTTATTGTGCTCCTTCCTTTTGTTCAAATCATCTATAGAGAGGGGTCCAACTAGATCTACATGTTCCACTCCAATTGAGGTCTTTTTATAGTCACCTATTGATCCAAGGTGTAGTTTCATTAGACTTTTCCATTTAGCAAAGTTATCTCTATTGAGCTTGGGAACTTCTCTCTTGGACATCTTGATCTTCCTACTTCTAGTACCTTTAAACTAAATCAGCAGATGGCTCTAATACCAATTGTTAGAAATTCTTTACAATAACTAAGAGGGGGGGTGAATTAGTTATTCAAGGTCTAAATTTCCAATTAAAATTGTTTCACTAAGTGTAAGTGAGCCCATTCAATTACTCATTCATCCAAGCTTTAAACTTTCCTACTTAGCAACTTACTATAAATCAACATGGAAGCATAACACATGAAAAATCAACACATAACATAGTGATTTACATGGAAACCCAATTTGGGAAAAACCACTAGTAACATGGTACTCAGTTCTCACTCTTCTAAAGTGATACCCTATGAAAGGCTACAACACACTATTAAATGTGACCTGGTTAAAGGATTTAACCACCCTATTAGAAGTGGGCATGGTTAAAGGACTTTAGAACATTCACTTGGAATGTCACCCTATGAAAGGATTTCCAAATGGTTGTTAAACCAACCTAAGTCCATAGGATTTTTACCCTAACTGATACAATTGCTAGAGAGTAGCAATAAGAGGTTTTGACCTAATTACAATCCACTTCTTATCTTGTAGATTTTAGATCACTATTTAGATCTTCACATTGCCTAGCTTTTAGTCTCTACAGCTCTGAAAACTTATCCTCCTTTAAAGCTTTGTCTCCTTGAGTCTTCATGCTCAATGTACTAGTGTAATCATCTCTCTGACCACTTATCTAAGTAGAGTCTTTGTTGTCTATTCTACCTTCTCCTTGACACCTTTCAGCCACTTTGCAATTTGGTACACTAGCAACTCTTTCTTCTTGGTCTATGACTCCTTAAATAGAAGTCTAGAATCCTCTTTCTTGCTCTATTATTTCCTCCTTTAATTTTGGTTCAAATGGATTAGTTAGGATTCATTGAATGTATCCCACATCTTGTTTCTTCTAGACACATCTTGAAGAATCCTCTTGAATTTTCTCAAAAATAGTTTACATAAAATTTTGTGCCTCTAGCTCATCATCCTTATCCTTCATTCGGTTCACAAAATTCAATGAACAATCATGTTGGCTAAGTCTGGTGAATCTTTAACTTTTCAAATAATGCAGCAACTTGACAATATTGAAATTCTAGTGCTTGGCACATATTGTGTTACTTGATATCAACTACATATTATGGATACTCGACACCTACTGTGGATTCACTTGGCATCCACTAAGATTTTCATTTGCTTGGGTCTAACTAAAAATTTGCTTGGAAGTCAACCTTGTTACAACTTATTCTTCTAGTGTTTCTAAGTGTGGCCAACATTTCCATCTTCAAGTATATTTTCAATAAATAATTTTATCATTGTCTTAAGTAATCCTTGCACTTTATTACAAAATCATAACTCAACCTTTCCCTTAGGTACTTTTTTTACATCTTGTTGATTAAATACTCTTCATCAATCAACTAAGTCATAGTACTTGGATCTTATAATAAATTGTCATTTTATAAAACATCATGTTTGACATCAATGGAAAAAAAATGATTGAAAACATTCTTTATTAACCAATCTCCCTTCTTCTCAAAAATCTCCCTCTTTGATAGTATTCTTTTCAATTAGATTTCCAACACTAAAAAGATTTTGAAATCCTTTAATAGGGTAAGATCTAACAATCTTGTAAAGCCTTTAACAAGGTAGACCTTTCACAAGATAGATAATGTTTCATGATCAAAATATTTTAACCTTCATTGGATACACTTTATTACTACAGTAGTGAAGATTTGTGGGTATCATTCCCACTCCCATTTTACCTTCTCCTTGGAGGGTTTCTAGGTAACCAAATATCTTGTGTCATACATGTGTTAAATGTTTATTTACTTTCATGCTATGAATGTATATGCTTATTTTGGTATTCTATTTCATATATAGATTATGAGATGGATGTGTGGTGAATGATTTTGAAGGTTGATGTTTTAAGTGTTGATTCACCCCCATCCCCCCTCCCCTACCCCCACACCCCCTCTTAGGGTTTACTTTCCCTTTTATATTTCCAACACAACTTACATTTGATTTGATCACCACTTCAAATCAATTCACTAGTACCATCAAATATCTTGGCATTCCTATGATGGAATTCAACTCTGTATCCTAATTTGTTCAACTATGAACCACTCAAAAATTTATAGTTAAGTCCGTTAGCCCAATAAATATTATCACACTTTATCTTATTATTCAATTTTATTGATCCTTTACCTTTCACAAGATGTGGTGCATTATTACCAAACTTAACACAACCACCTTTTCATGGTTCCATGGTTTCAAATCTACTTTTATCACTAGTCATGTGATGTGAGAAACCGCTTTCAATTATCCACCTATCAGCTTTACTCACACATGAGATTTATGTAGTTTTCTTATCATCATCAAAATTATCTTCCATAGCAACATAAATAATTTCTTCATCATTAATTTCAGACTCATTATCAATTTCTTCTTCAACAATGTAATAGTTTTCTTACTTTTGTATTTGTAGTCCTTATTTCTCTTATTCTCTTGATCATCTCTTCTTCCTTTGTATTTTATTTCCCTTTTAGAAATACGACCAAATTTATGAGATGAATCTTTTAATATAAGAAGTTTAGATTTATATTTTCCTTTTCTCATCAAGTTCATCATTATATGCATCACTGTTACTAGTCACACATTTTGATTTTCCTTTCTTACTAATATCTAATTAATATTTGGATGTAGATTCAATAGAAGTAAGATTGAAATTATCAAAATTTGACATTTTGAAAGCAAGTAACCTCAATTCTTGTATTTCAAAAACTCTAATAGCATAGATAGGAAGTAGAGTTCTCAATACCTTTTTGATCACAGTCTCATCATCAATATTTCTATTTTCTCCTCTTATAACATTTACCACCTCTTTTATTCTTCCATAATACTAAACGATATTCTCACCTTCCATTATTCTCATTTCATCAAACTTTTCTCTCAAGCTTTTCGATTTTTCTCTCAAAATGATTTGTGTCTTCTCCATAAATTGTCTACAATTTATCCCACATTTTCTTTGTAGTAGTGCAATCCTTTATGCCATCAAAATTGTCATAGGTAAGGGTTGATGAAATCTCTCCAACAATGCTTGGTTTTGTTCTTATTTCTCTTTTAGCTATTAAGTTGTCAACAAATTTATTTTTGTTGCCACATATGCATTTTTCGTATAGTATATTGCATAATCCCCAATTCTAGATAGATGCAATATCACCAAACTTTATCATGCATGGAAGTTGTCTTTGTTCAACTTTCGCACTTACTTTTTGTACATTTTGGTCTTTCACTCCAAGTACCTTCAAACTTTTCTCTACAAGCACCAGTTTTCTAATACCACTTGTTATAATATTTAGAATAGGTTGGGGGTGGGAGGAGGATGAATTAGTTATCAAAGGTCTAGATGTACTAACTGAACTTTTAAAAACTTCAACTAATCCATATCTAAGAATTCAATAGCTCAATCTCTGTAGTAAATAAATAGTAACATAAAATTGTTGTCCATTGTCCTAATACTTATCGAACTTGCAAGATGTAAAATATTTACAATAAAACATCTCAAATGACATTCACACAAGTATGACACTAGGATTTAACATGGAAACCCAATTTGGAAAAATCACTAGTAACATGTAACCAATCTTTCACTTTTTTAAAGTGATTTTTGTTAGGAGCCAACCCTATTAAAGGTTACAAAACAAAATTTTAAATGTGACCTTGTTAATGGATTTAATCACTCTGTTAGGAGTGGCCTTGTTAAAGGACTTAAAAACATTCCATTAGAATGTCATCTTGATTAAATAATTTATATGTGACTATTAGGTCAACCTTTATTACAGAATTTCAATATTGGTAAAATGGTTAGAAAATAACAACAGGTTTGATCTAACACACACAAGTCACTTTGAAAATATAGATCATAGTTTGGTTCACATTCTAATCTATTGGTTGGCCTTCATTGTCATCTCTATCTCTAATCTTCTTGGCCTCCAACTTAAGTTTTCCAATCAATAGCATCAACAACTTCATAGCAAGAGCATAGACAACATACCCAAAAAATGTGACACAATATATACCCTAGGAAACCCTCATTGAGGGAAAAACTATGCCTCCAAATGAATCCATCACCATATCTTATTCAACAAAAATACCATTACAATACAAACATGGAAGTTGAAAGCCATAGTCACAACTTGTTGAAATTTTAGTCAAGTTTTTTATTAGTGACATACACTTCATCTACTGAGATGAAAAGTCTTCCCTCTACATCAGTTTTGGATACATCAAGTATGTCTACTACTATTATTTCAATGAGTGCAGTATCCATTTTTGTAGTGAGTCCTACTATTTCAACAATTTTTTCCATTCCTAGTAAGCAAGCAATAAGTGCAAAGACATTTGAGACCAAGCCTCAACTAAGCACACATTTTTTAGGTAAAGGCAAAGAAAAGGAAGAGGACATAGATCTTGATGAGGAGATTGTGATTCCTAATTGGGATATTTCTAATCTTGATCTTGATCAGATGCAAACCTTTGGTGAAATACACAAAAATAAAGCCAACCAACAAAGGCTAAGAGAGGAAAGAAACAAGGAATTTAAGATTATTGAGGATGCTAAGAATATTCTAGTAGAGGCTCTAGGAATAGAGCTTGATACTTCTCAATCAATTTTGTATCACTTAGAAGAGGAAGTCCACAAATATAATGAAGATTTAGATGGATAGGACAAATTAATACAAAAATTTGAGAAAAAAATTGAGAATAAAGTTTTAGTTCTTATTGCTCAACAAATTTTCATTCACCAATTAGATTTATCTACTATTTTAAGCTCTCTAGAGACCTCATGCATCAAAGTATATTTATTTTTGTGTAAATTAAGTATATTTCAAATTTTGCAAAGAAAATAAAAAGAAAAATTTTCTTAAATTGATGAGGATCTTAAGACAAGTGCACAATAATTGTAGCTTGACCAGAGTTCAAGCTTTGCCCACTTCAATAAGATTAGATTTTTGATAGATATGTTGGAAAAATTGCTTAGAGAAGAGGCAAGAATCAGATCTACATTGATAGATATTTAGAACATGATTCTTCTAAACATGGATGCACTATAGGAGCACATTGCACACTCAAAAATGATCATCCATCATAATAAATTCTCTATTGTAGACCACATGATTGAATTGTTAGCAGAAGTGCAGGTTGTATTGCACACATGCAAGGTATTGCAAGAGAATTGGGACAAGAATTTGGCACTTATCGTTAAGCTAAATTCAAATTTCTTGTCACATTTTGGAATTATGTCAAAAGGGGAAGAAGATATAAGAAGTTGTAAGGAGAAAGGGGGAGAAGATTGAAAGATTGTAAAGAAAATGTATATTGTATAAAGTAAAGAAGATGTATTCAGATGCACATATCAAATGTATGGTATACTATGTATTATATTATGGAGGAGCATTACCATGTACAAAAATATATTTCTTACAAAACCAATTTTAAAAAATCTCAAAAATAGCAGAATCTACTAAGTTAGAATCATAAGGTGATGGATAAAGCTATAAAGGAACTCTTTTGAATTTTTTTTTTCACTAATGCCAAAAGGGGAGATTGTAGATATTTTAGTCAAGTTTCTCTTTAGTGACATACACTTATTCAGATTGTAAGTATCTACCAAACTTGTTATATAGTTAATAATATTAACCAAGCATTTCAGTTATTACCAAGTTCTACAATTGCTACCGAGTCCTTTGGATAGATTTCAGTTTGCATCATGCAATTACTACTATGAAAATGATTAGCAGTGTAAATTGAGCATCTTAGTGTATGCCAAGTTGATTAGTGCAAACCAAGTTGAGCAACACTTACCAAGTTTATAGTTGATGTGATGTGAATCCAATGTTGACTGAGACACTCAGTGCTAACCAATTGATTTAGTTTATATTGAGCTCATAGTGAGAGCATTAATCGAGCTATCTAGTGTGAATCAAGTGATTCAATTTATATATTGAGTTTCACAATATTCATTGAGTCACCAGTATAGATCAAGTTCAAAACTACTTGGAAGTGATCTATATGGACCAAGATTCTATGTCTACCAAGTGCATGATGATGTTGAGCATTGACAGTGGATGCCGAGTATTAGGACCTCATTGAGCTAGTCTTTAGAACTTAAGTTCCTACAGTTTGAGCTGACTTTGTAATATTTGTGTAAACTTGTATTGTGACTGACTTTGTAATTTTATAATTGGATTGGTATATATACACTAATGATTTTTATCACTTCCAAAGTGGGAAATTGTAATTGAATGGAAGGAATGTAATCTGAGAAAAGAAGAAGAGTGAATTACAAGGGCTACATTAGTATAAGAAGTAGCAAAGATTGATCTATCAAAACAAGGTGATTTATACACTCAGAGGAATCTCATTCAACAAACCTAGTTGCAGATCATAAATTGGCAACTGCTTCATCCTAAGAGGTAGATTAGTCAAATCCTTTAACAAGGTACACCTAATAGTCTTGTGTAAATCTCTTTACTGTGTACATACTTAATTCTATGTCTGTAAATCCTTTAACAAGGTGGACATAGCAATCTTTATTGCTCTTAATAGAGCAGATCATTAGAAGTGATTAATGTAAGCCTTAACCAACCAATTTTATATTGCAATACTAAAGCTTGTAGGTATTATCCCCACCCTAGTTTTATTTTCTATTTCAAAGGTTTCTAGGTCACCAAATATTGTGCATTAAAGTATTTTGTATGCTATCATGTTTTTGTTTCTCACGCATGCAACTATATCAAAATACATATGAGAATTTAATTGGTAATTAAAGTTCAAAATTTTATAAGTTACTGATTCACCCCTCTCCTCTTAGTAACTTAGTTTTTCATAATATTTCCAACACAACTAAGAAAATCATTTGAATAAGCATGAATCCATACATCATATGCCATTCTTCCAAACTTCACAGATGTTCCCTTGGATAACTTGCCAAGCCTTGTCTTGCTCAACTCTTTTTTTTTTCCTTTTTCCTTTTTGTCTTGTCTCTACAACTACCCCTATGGTTTCTTATATAGTGGCAAGACCCACAAAACCATAAAGTGGTAAAAGATAAACCATGTGCTACCTAACCCATTGACCTCACATTTAATATTGGACATTTAATGTTAGAAATAGGGAATACTGAGGGAGGGTCAACTAGTATTTTACAAACTTTTGTTGCCAATTCAATATTAATTATTAATTTGAATGGTGCATATGAAAGAAAAATAATAATATTGAACAACAATGATAACCATGCATAGAGAGAACTCATAACACCATATTTTGTTAACTAGGGAAACCCTAGCCAAGGGAAAATTCTGGTGGAGATGATGCCCACTAGATGATGTACTAATATAAATGTTCCTTGTTAGATGATGGACCCTATGAGGAGTCTATAAAATTATTTAGTACATAGGAGTCCATGTTAGGATACTTTGAATCCTTGTTAGGAGATTCCAACCTTGTTATGTGAGTGTAGTACAATGGATGCAATAAGAGATCACTACCCAAATATGCACTTCCAATTAAAAGAAGAGCTCAGTACCCAAAAAAAAAATCCTCAAGTATATAGATGTTATACCTTCTTTATTTGATCTTTTTCCTCAACCTAATCTTGAATCACAAAATCAAGTTCTCAAAAATTCACATATATCGCATCAAAAAAAGTTTGCATATCACTTTTGACATTACAATGCACACTTAATTTTGCAAGATATCCTTTGTATAAATACCATGCCTTTTCACAAATTGCTGCTAGGTCAATATACTTTTCCAATCTAGAGTAAACATCTAAGATGTCGACCCTAATTCGTCAAGTAATTATTTTGTAGACAAAATAATTTATTTACCTTTAATTATGTTGTTTTGTTCACTAATAAAACATGAATATCTCTTTCTTGTACTAATGTCCAAGGTTATACACATTGTCAATATGTATACTAATTCCATCTAACCTATTTCTTCTAGATAACATCATATAAACAAGTTATACATCAAAACAATACACTATTGTGAACCAATTTCATACATAGACAATTTTTTGAGTACCAATAGCTGAGTATCTTTATTTTTGAGGTTTTTTACGACATGTACATCATGTGTTCCCGTAAATGAAAATATTTACATCACTACATAAAGCCTATCGTCAATAATCTCTCCCTTTGGCATTGATGGCAAAAAAATAAGGAAAATTTTCTAAGTGACAAAACTTAATCAAAATTTATAATAATTATACTATTACATTACGTATACTTCATATTAAAAATGATCCTCTTTTTGATATGATTACTACATACATAACTTAATACACAATTTTATTCTAGAATTCTCCCCATTTGATATCAATGACAAAGGTCAAAAAGTCAAAAATTGTCAAAAAAATTCTATCTTGCTGCCTCAAACTACTATTATCATCATACAATCATCAAAAATTTCCTTCAAACTATTCATAACTTTATCCCTTGTGTCCTTCACTACTTTGGTAGTAGTGCGCATTACACATAAGACATATGATGCAATCTCAACTTTATATGGATACAATTGTCTAATTGTGTGTTGTCATTGGTGTTACACAAATGTCATATCAGTTATCAGTCTGTGCTTACCAAGCTCACTTGGTTAACAAGATAGTTTTTCTTATCTACAGAGCATTCTTGGAGATCACTTTGCAAAGACAGTGTCTACTGAGCTCACTTGAGCATCAAAGTAAATTATGGTAGAAAGTAGTGTTAATCGAGCTCTCATGGTTAATAAAGGAAAGTTGGTCAGAGTCAGTGTTCACCGAGTTCACTTGGTTGCCAAAGGATTTGGTAAGTTCATTGTGTTAACCAAACACCTATTGGTCAACATAGGAAATCATGCTAGGACCAGTGCTTACCAAGTAGGGTTGGCCAATGAAGGATTTTCTTGAATGAAGTTTAATTATTTCTAGTATTGATTTCAGTTGACTATAGTAATGTTTATTGGTCATTGTAATTTTTAATTAAGCGGACTTGATAATCTAGATGGTATAAATGAAAGGTCAAGTTGAGATTCTAATATATGAGTGATTATGCAAGTGTATTGATTGATTAAGAAGGGAAGTGTGAGCAAACTTGAAGGATAGTCAGATATCCTGTGGAGTAGCAAAGTAATATTTGATCAAGAAGGATCTAATATCAAGAAAATAGAGATCTATTATTAGAAATTTAGTTGCATCTCAATCAAATCATTTCATTGTTACTTTCTTACCATTGTAGTAGTGATTCCAAAATCTCTTAACAGAGTTGGTTTAATAGCTAGTTAAATCCTCTAACAAGGTGACTATTCCATTGAATTATTTTAAGACCTCTTGAAAAGCCACTAATAATAAGGCAATTACGTCCTCTAACAAGGTCACACTTAACAGTGTGTATTGTAACCTTTACCCAGGTTGGCTCCTAATAGGGCTCACTTCAAAAGAGTGAAAATCAGTAACTAGATATATTGGTGGTTTTTTCCATATTGGGTTTCCACATTAAGTCCTAGTGTCTCATGTGTCCATGTTATTTCTTTTATGCTTGCAAGTTAATCACTGCAAATGTTTAAGTTCACTTATAAGTAAATCACACTTTGCATTTATCAAGTTACAACATTTTTAGTATGTTTATCAAGTGACAATAGTATTAGTTTTATCAGATATCTAAGGGATCTATGGATATATATTTTTGGTAATTGATTCAATCCCCCCCCCCCACATCTCCCTTTTTAGTTACTCCATATGTATTTACAACAAATGGTATTAAAGCTTTTGGTGCTTACAAGAAAGGTTTCAAGGACCTAAGCTAAAGATCAAGATGTCTTACAAGAGAGACATTCCAAAACTTAATAGAGAAAACTTTTCAGCATGGTAGGGAATCATGAGACTTCAACTAGCTTCCATTGGTCATTCAAGATGCAAATACCTTGATGAAGAATAAACAACTCCTACTGGTAGATTATCTATTGGGGATATTGCTGAGAAAAAGAACCACTACACCATGATGATAGATATTTCATATGCTCTTAGCTATGAGGAATTTGATGATATTAAGGACTACAAAACCACTTTTGAAATGTGGAATAAGCTAAAGGACATCTATGGTAGTGATGACAATGTAAGGAGAGCCAAAGCTGAAAGCTTTAGAGGATAGTTCTATTAAATGAGAATGAGAGAAGATGAAAATGTTGTCAAATATTTGGAAAGAATGAAAGCTAGTACCAGTGCAATCAAAGCTTCTAGAGGAGAAATCAAGGAAGAAACTGTTGTAAGTAAAGTTTTCAGAACATTACTTCCTATCTATGCAATTAGAGTATCTGCTATTCAAGAAAGGAGATGTGAGACAAATCATAAGATAACTTGGATACCTTAGTGAGAAGATTGATAGCATTTGAGTTAGACAACTATGACAATTATGTTCCAGCTTCCAAGAATATTGAATCTTCATTTGAGGCCAAGCTTTCACTTAAAGAAAAAAGGAAAGAAAATAAAGCACATTCAGTCAAAAAGTGAAGAAGAATTAGAGGAAAGTTCCAATAGTGACCTTCAAGTTGTTGAAGCTCTACTTGCAAGGAAATATTCTAGAGGCAGAGAAAAATAAAAAGGCAAACTTCCCCTAATCTATTTTTCATGTGAAGAGATTGGCCATATTGCTGCCAGGTGCTCAAAAAAAGATAAAGATGAGAAGAAAATTCACAAGTGGAATGGCAAGAAGGATTTCAAAAATCATAAATCATTCAAGAACAAAGGTAAGAAGACTTGTTTTATGGCTAAAGATTCTAATAAAAATGAAGATGAAATAGTTTACATTGCTATAAAAGATAAATTTGATGAAGAAGAAGATAAGATGGTAGTTATCTCTCATGTGAGAAAAAATGATACATGGATCATAGACACTAGATGTTCACATCATATGATTGGTGACAAAACAAAGTTTGAACACTTTAAAGACTATGATGGTGGTAGTGTAAAGTTTGGAAACAATGAACCTTGTTGCATAAAGGGAGAGGTTGAATCTCATTAACCAAAGAACTTGTGTGTGATAATTCCTATTGGGTTGAAGGACTAAAACATAATCTATTGAGTGTGGCACAACTAATAAATATTGGATTCAAGGTGGGATTCATGCATGACAAGGCAAGACCACTAGATGACAAAGGAAAGCTGATTGGATTAGGTAAACAAATAAAATGTAACCTATTTTATCTTGATCTTGGTGATTGCTCAAGTTGAAGAAATTTGGTTATGACACATAAGGTTATGTCATGTAAATTTTGATAACATGGTGAATATTAGGAAAATTTAGGAAAATAAGAGGCATTCCTAGTTTGAAGAAACCAGATGTTGGTTTATGTAAGAATTGTTAGATTGGCAAAATGGGAAAGACTAGTTTTAAAAGAAAAAACTATCAATCTAAAAATATCTTGGAAATTTTGCATACTAATTTGTGTGGACCTATTGGGATAAAAAGATATAGTGGAGAAAAATTCTTTATTCTTTTTGTTGATGACTATTCAAGAATGATGAATTTTATGTATCTTAGAGAAAAGTCAAAAGCATTTGAAGAATTCAAATGGTATTTAGCAAGAGTAGAGAAATAAATAGGGAAAAGACTAAAATTCTTAAGATCAAATAGAGGTGGTGAATTCATCTCCAATGAATTAAATAATTTTTGCATTGAAAGAGGAATCAAAGATAGGTATTAGCCTCCTGGAATCCTTGAGCAAAACGGAATAGATAAAAGGAGAAATAGATCCATCATGGATTGTGTAAGAACTTTGATGATTGAAAATAACATTATTATCAAATATTGGAAAGAAGCTATTAGCACTATAGTTCATACCTTAAACTAAGTTTAGTTGAATAAGGACTCATTTAAAACTCCCTATGAGTTATAGTATGGCTATAAACCCAATGTAAGTTACCTAAAAGTATTTGGAAGTAAATGTTATATCTTGAAAGAATCTAGAAAAGGAAAGTTTGATGTAAAAGGTGATAAAGGTATATTATTAGGATATTCTTGCAGAAGTAAGACATATAGGTGTTTGAATTTGTCTACTCATAAAATCATAGAAAGTGCACATGTAAGAATCGATGAGTTTTAAGAAAGCACCAAAGAAGAAAGAAAAAAGGAACCAGAAGACTACAAGATATTTGTCTACATTGAACCTGATACATTGCCAAACACATTTTTCAATAAGGAGACCTCAACTCCCAAGTCTTCCTCAGTCATCAAGTTGCAAGAAGTTCAAACCGAGTCTTAGTCTAAAGCTACTGAGCTTATGCCTACTGAGTCTAAAGGACCCAAGCCACAAACATAACAACTAGAGCCAAAAGTTGAAATTCAAAATGAAGATAGTGGAATTCAGTCAAAAGACAAAGAACATGTATTAGCTAAGTATGTCAAGAAGCATCATGCACCAGATTATATTATTGGAGATAAATTAGAAGGTACTATGACGAGAAGTAAGCTAGAAGGTACATGTTTACTTGCTATTTTTAAACCTAGAAATGTTAAAGATGCATTGGAAAATGAAATTTTGATTGAGGCTATGAATGAAGAAATAGATAAAATAGAGAAGAACAAAACCTAGACTCTTGTACCTAGGCCTAAAGATAAAAATCTGATTGAAACAAAATGGGTATTCAAGAATAAGTTGAGCGAATATGGTAAGGTATCAAGAAACAAAGCTAGATTGATATGTAAAGGCTACTCTCAAGAAGAAGGAATTGATTATGGTGAGACTTTTGCTCCTATTGCAAGACTAGAAGGTGTCAAGACCTTACTTGCATATGTAACACATAAAGGATTTAAGGTATATCAGATGGATGTTAAATCTACATTTCTCAATGGTATTCTTGATAAAGAAGTCTACATTGAACAACCAAAAGGTTTTGTTGATCTAGATAGAAGGGACCTAGTCTGCAAAATACACAAAGCATTGTATGGTCTAAAACAAACTCCTAGAGCATGGTACGAGAGGTTGCACAACTAATTTATATAGATTGGTTTCTAGAGAACTAATGCTAACAATAGTTTGTACATCAAGTAAGGAATCGATAACAAGATTGTATAAGTAGAAATATTTGTTGATGAAAATCTATTTATAGGGAATGATGATCTATGCAAATAATTTTTAGAACAAATGAACAAAGATTTTGAAATGTCTATGTATGGTGAGATTAAATTCTTTGTTGGATTACAGATACAGTAGAGCAAGAATGGTATCTACATCACTCAGTGTAAGTATATCAAGGAGATACTCAAGAAGTTTGGTATAAAAGATTCTAAACCAATTGGAGCCACCATGTGTACTGGATTAAAGCTTTCCAAAGATGATTATTTAAAAGAGGTAAATTAGACCTTATATAGATCAATGACTAGAAAATTATAGTACATAGTTCATACAAGACTTGATATTGCTCTTACAGTTGGTACAGTGGCAAGATTCTTTGCAAAACCCAAAGAAAATCACATGATGTAAATCAAAAGAATCTTGAGATATTTGAAAGGTACTAAAGACTATGATCTATGGTATAAACTTGGAGGAAATTTGGACCTAAAATTATTTACTGATGTTGATTGGGTTAGAAATCTGGATGACAGAAAGAGGACAAGTGGTGGAGCATTCTTTCTTAGTAAAAGATTGGTATCTCGGACAAGTAAAAAGAAAAATTGCACATCCCAATCTATAGTAGAAGAAAAATATGTTGCAATAGTAGTGAATTTTTCTAATATTGTTTGGTTTAAATAGTTGTTGGAAGGCATGAAGGTTGAGATCAAAGAACTAGTTGTCATGTTTTGTGATAATACAAGTGCAATTAACATATCTAAGAATTTAGTGATGCATTCCAAAACCAAGAATATTGCTATAAATATCATTTTGTTAGAGAATTGGTATAGGAAAAAGAAATTAGATTAGAATATGTGCATAGAAAAGAATAGATTATAGATATATTTACCAAACCATTACCTAAGGATGCATTCTTGTATCTAAGAGGTAAGTTAGGGGTCATTCCCTTCTCTAAAGCTCACTAAGTAAAGCTTTAGTGATGCATCAATAGGAACCTAGTTGAAGATCTATTAGATGATGCAGCATAGTCAAGCAAACATTGCACATGAATTAGCACTCAAGGTATATTGATACTCATTTGGTATGTGTTGTCTTTGGCATGTGTTGTCAAAGAGGGAGAGTTTACTATCATATCTTTCTAAAAAAAATTTTGAGAAGAAGCTATGCAATTCCTTCACAGAGGGAGATTACTACATGAAAGAAGAAGAATCCCATGGTATAAAATCTAAGAGGGAGAAACTTTTTATTAGAGAAAATATTGTTTTCAAATTTTATTATGCTATGACATATTGTGTTTCCATCAATGCCAAAGAGGGAGATTGTTGGATATAATTTTCTAATTGTGTGTTGTCTTTGATGTTACAAAAATGACATATCAGTTGTCAGTTTGTGCTTACTGAGCTCACTTGGTTAGCAAGATAGTTTTTCTTGTCTACCGAGCTCACTCAGGCATCAAAGGAAATTATGGAAAAAAATAGTGTTAACCGAGCTCTCATGGTTAATGAAGAAAAGTTGGTTAGAGTCAGTGTTCACCAAGTTCACTTAGTTGCCAAAGGATTTTGCAAGTTCACAGTGTTAACCAAGTGTCTGTTGGTCAACATAGGAAATCATGTCAGGACTAGTGTTTACGGAGCAGGGTTGGCCAATGAAGGATATTGTTGAATGAAGTTTAATTATTTCTAGTATTTATTTCAGCCAACTATAGTAATTTTTATTGGTCATTATAATTTTTAATTAAGCTGACTTGATAATCTATATGGTATAAATGAAAGGTCTAGTTGAGATTCTAATGTATGAATGAGTATGCAAGTGTATTGATTGATTAAGAGGGAAAGTGTGTGAAAACTCAAAAGAGAGTTAGATATCCTATGGAGCAGCAAAGTAACATTCAATCAAGAAAGATCTAATATCAAGCAGAATAGAGATTTGTTATTAGAAATTTAGTTGCATCTCAATCGGGTCATTTCATTGTTACTTTCTTACCATTCTAGTAGTGATTCCAAAATCTCTTAACAGAGTTGGTTTAACAGCCAGTTATAAATCCTCTAACAAGGTGCTAGTTCCATTGAATTTTTTTAAGACCTCTTGCAAGGGTACTCTTAATAGGGTGATTAAATCCTCTAAGAAGGTCACACCTAACAGTATATTTTATAACCTTTAACTAGGTTGGCTCCTAATAGGGCTTACTTCAGAAGAGTGAAAATCAGTAACTAGTTTAATTGGTGGTTTTTCCTATATTGGGTTTCCATGTTAAATCCTAGTGTCTCATGTGTTCATTTTTTTTTATTTTATTCTTTCAAGTTAATCACTGTGAATGTTTAAGTTTAGTTATAAGTAAATCACACTCTGCATTTACCAAGTTACAACATTTTCAGTATGTTCACTAAGTGATAGTAGTAATTAGTTTTATCAGACATCCAAGGGATCTGTGGATATATTTTTGTGGTAACTAATTCACCCTACCTCTTAGTTACTTCATCTATATTTCCAACACTTCTGCCCATTTGATATCAATGACAAAGTTTGAAAAGTAAAAAATTGTCAAAAAAATTCTATCTTGCTGCCTCAAACTACTATTATCACCATACAATCATCAAAATTTTCCTTTACACTATTCATAACTTTATCCCTTGTGTCCTTTGCTTCTTTTGTAGTAGTGAGCATTGCACATAAGGCATATGATGCAATCTCAACTTTATTAAGGTTGAAGTAGGTGAAGTTTGCATAAGTTTCCTTTTCTTTGACACATTCTTCCAATTGTCTCTCGATGGATGATATCTTTAGAGCAATAGATTCTCTGAATTCTGATAGTCTTCTCAAAATTTTCTCTTTTTCAAGTTACATTTTCTTGAAGTTTGTGTGAACACCAGAAACTTGTTCTTCAAACTCATTAACTTTGCAAGAGGGTTGTTGTATCTAACTAGTTAGAACTTCTAGTTAACTCAACTTCCCTTTAATCTTACTATCTAAATCTTTAGTCAACTTATTACATTAAGTACATTTGATGTATACTACCTTGCCAATTTATTGACATCTTTGGAGTTCCTTAATATATGTATCAAGACTCAGTAAATCATTCTAAATATTCTAACAAATAGTGCTAAAAATATTATCATCATATAAAATTTGAGCCTTAGACTCATTAATATTTAACAAATTTGTAAAACCATCATCAAATGATTTTACAATTGCTTGAGCTCTCTATTTAGTGTATGCTTTTGTATGTTTGGATGTGAGGGTTTTGTACAATCTGTTAGTCACCTCCATTAATGCCCTTTGTAAACTTTTGAATTTTTTGTTCTTCTTAATCAATTTTATCAAGGATGAGATCAAGTTAGATTGATCATCATCATCACCTATAAGGTTAGCAAGAGGTATAGGAGTGGATGATCTCAATGCTTTCATCTCATCTTCCTCTTGTTTCTTATCTATTGCCTTCTTTGATTTTCTCTCTTCTTATTCCTTCTCCTTTCTTTTCTTACTTTTTATTTCTTTTAATTTTCTTCCTCTCCTATTTTCTTCTTCTCTCTTCTTCTCCTCTTTATACAATTTGATCTTGGATTCTTCAATATTGTTCTTTTATTCTTCTAGCTATCTTTTCTCTTCTTCAATTAGTCTCAACTGATCCTAAATATCATCAAAATGGGGCTCATGATGATTAGAAAATACAAAAGGATTGTCATAATGTTAATTGTAACACTTGTTTTATCAATTTGAATAGTATCACCACTTATTGATACTTTCAAAGTTCTCTCTACAGTGGTAGGAGATATCTCTACCTTAGTCATCATTTTATTGATAACTGCAATTGTTTCACTTCTTATTTTGTTCTTCTCACCTCCCATAAATCAATTTCTTTATTTCTTCTTCATCTTTAGTCTTGCACATAGGATTTTCAAAGTTCCATATCTTCTTCCTAAACTAGTGCCCTCTTTGTTATAAGTTTGTCACAGACTTTCTGATTGACAAAACCTTTACTGTCTTTATGTGACAAGTTATTAAGAATCATTTATGTTGAGATATCAATCTATTCTTTCTCGATATCATTATAAAAATCATAAAATGTATTCATCTGCAAAATGTTCCCTTAATTAATAATGGTTGTGTTAATCTTCTTGATCTTTGGTTTCCAAGGTTACCTTGTTTTACCTATTGGCTTCTTGGAAACAATAACTTTCTCTTGCTATTTATCTTCTTGTTCCTCTTCTTCTTCTTCATAAATGGAGCCTTCAATTGTCAACAATGTAATTTTTTTTTTTTCTCTAGTCTAGTATCTTGTTTCTTAACTCTATTTGACTGTCATTTAGATCTACTTGGTTGTTTGATTGACACAACATATGGGATGCTTTGTTCTGTAAGAGTTTCTACAATGGATACACTAGATGCTTGGCTAGTTAACAGAGGTGTCACATACATTACACCTTGTTCATCTTTTATTTTTGTTTCAATATGGAGATTTTTTATCTAGCTAACTATGATTCCTCTTCTGACATACTAGCCTCAAACAATGTTTTCTTCATTGTAGTTGCAATCTTCTTATGAGATGCTTTCTCTAATGATTTCTGGTAAGCTGACTAAGTTAATTCCTGATACATTCCAAATCTATATGATTCTTAATCTATATCAGATTTCAACATTACATCAATAATGAATAGCTACAAAATCACTTAACTCATAACCTAAGGGCTCAAGAAATGTTTCTCAAGGTTCTACTGCTTCAATATAGGTTGGGTCTATATCCACCATAAAATAGATTTCATTTTGAAATCTATCAACAATTATAGGGGCAATTTTGTGTCTTTGTATCATCTCATAATGAAATGTCCTCGTAATTAGATTTCTAATGTCCAATATTTTATCTATTGGATGCCTTTTGCACACATATGTTATCTTGTCCATAATGCATCTTTCATCACTCATAATATCAATAACTGATAGAAATATCTTAAGTATAGGAAATAAAATATGGTTAATTAGAGATTGGAATCTAAATACACCATTCTTAGTTCTCTTAATTTTTTCCAATTTCTCAAGGAGTTGTACTCTTAGAATCTCACTTAAATTTACTTGTTCCTTCTCAATACAAATCTTATTGGATACATAGATAAAACATGATGACAACTAATCACTCTTATAACTTAGCGCAAATAGAATATGCGATGATTCTACTCAAAAATATTACATCATGTTGTCTAATGGTGTTGATAACCATTTCCTTATTATTGTAAATTTCCTTTGTGTAGATTTCAACCTTTTTCTTAACTAGTTTCTCACCAATAGGTACACTGCCTTGTTTTCTAAGACTAGTGATCAACATAGATATCAACTATACAACTATGCATTCTCCCATCGAAATCTTCCTATTATGAATTCTGCTTAATATAATTTGAGTCCACTCTTTAGTATCAAGTTCATGGTAAAAGTGATATCTAACTAAGTCTAAATCCTTCAGATACTCATATTCAGGCTTAATAGTCATATCATGATTAGAAACAATTTCCATATCTTTGTTCATAAACTTACTTCAAATAGTTTCAAATTTACTACACAAGTACCTTCTTACATCTTTCAAATAAACTAGTTTTTCCAGAGTAATTGATAAAGATGAATTAGGGCTTTCCTCTAGATTTTTCATAGGAATAACCTTTAATTTGGGTCTCTCAACATTCTCAACAGTATAAACTATAGACATATCCATGGTTACACCAAATGGAATTTTATTGAATAATTTCTGTGTGGAAAATGATAAAATACCTTTTCTAAATTATGGTTTTGCTCAAAATCACTTTGCCAATTCACTTCTAGGTGCTCTAAGCTTATAATATGATCATAATATGGAAATAATGAAGTTTTTACTCTATTTATTCAATTGGAACTTGTATTAATTTTTTACTTTTCTATCTCAAAAAATCTATTGATTTCCCTCTAAAATAATATATATTCTCAAGATCATTCATCAAATCTTCAAATGCTATCTAAGGTTCACCATAGCTTTCTTTCATCATGAAATTGCTCCACAAAACTTTGGTCAATGAAATAGGCTATAGAAATGTAGATTTCATCTTCTATAACAGAATGCACTATCTTTGTTATACTAGTAGATTTTATTTCCTTTACAACTTTCTCTAAATTGCAAGTAAGCTTAACTACAATCCAAACTCATCAAGATACATCTTCTCTCAACATCGCTACTCATAGCTCAATCTCTAAATAAAGTTTCCAATTTTGGTGATGCGAACAAGCTTAACTCAACATAATTGAATCAAACTTGATTATTGACTACAATTTTCCTACCTTAGCATCATTTCACTTTTCCTCTAAAATATCTAATCTTTTTACAAATGCCTCATTGATTTATTCTTGAAGTTCACCAACTACATTATTTTTATCTCCATTTTCCTTCTTAGTTCTAGAGTTACTTTCATAATTCCTTCTATCATTTCCAAAGTTCCTTCCATTATTTCTTCTATTTATTGTATAGTATCTTTCTATATGTCTAAAGTTGATGCATAACTGAAATACTGGGGTTTTGTTTCTAAGATTCTATTGGTCAATAGGTGCTTGAAAATTTAGGGATATGTGTCCACAGTTGTTACACTTATAACACATGATCTACTTTCTTTCTTCATGAGGTCAACTTTCTTTTGATGTCCTTTCATTAGATATTCTTCTATTTGTAGGGTTAGTGTTTACATACATTCTACTATTTTTTCTATCATTATCATATTTAGGTTTCCTAAAATCAATTGCATTATGACCAATACCATGACAATTATGATGGAAAAATTTTGTAACATGATTAAACGACTTATTTGTACAATCTCTTTTCATATGACCTATTTGAATACATGAAATACCTCTAAATTCATATATGGTTTCTTTTGGAGATTCCACTTGCTTAGGTTCATCCATTTTCTCAATTTCCATCTCTTGTCCAACTTCTTTGGATTTATCAAAAGTTTGGTTGGATTCAATCTTATCATCAAATTTATTTTTCTCTTTTGGATCTAATTTACTATTAGGTTTCTTTGCAAACATGTTAAATAGATAACCAAGACTAGTCTTATCATATGTAGATCTTTTTATTTACATTGATTTATCAAGATTTTCTCTACTAGTATAAATCTTATTGAACTGTAGCTTTCACTAAGTTAGCCCACCTTTCACAATAGTTTTGTGCTTATGAAGCTCTTCATGATCTTCTTTCAATGTTTCAAATGTAAATGGCTTCATTGCTAGACTTCCTCTAAGATCTAAATTTCCAGTCTTCAAATCAGATTGAAATTTGCTAGGATCATTCTTGAAACTCAACTTTATATTGGCAATCTTGAATTCATGCTTCAAGATCTTGTACTCTAATTGTATTTTTGAATATTCATCATCACTAGTTTTAGATTCAATAGATTCAAGCTTAGGTTTGAGATGTTTAATCTTGTGCTTCAATTGTACAATGTATACTTTGGAGTCTTCATTTCTATCCTTTAGCATATCTCTTTCTTTAGTAAGGAAATCAATTTGTTCAAGTGCCTCTTCAAGGTTCTTCATCAACTGTTCCATATCCATAGTGATCTTACTCAAGCTGTTAAGCCTCTTGTTAGTAACTGTGCTCAGATACCAATTGTTAGAAATAGGGAATACTAAGAGGGGGGTGAATCAATATTCTACAAACTATTTTTCTAATTAGATATTATTTATTACTTTAAACCATGCATAAAAAATTAAATAAGCTATGGTAAATAGTAATAATAACCAAGCGTAGAGAGAACTCATAACACCATATTCTATTAACTAGGGAAACCCTGGCCAAGGGAAAACCTCGATGGGAATGATATCCACTAGATGATGTACTGATATAAATTTTCCTTATTAGATAATGGACCATATTATGATTCTATAAAAGCACTTAGTACATAGGAGTCCATATTAGGAGACTTTGAATCCCTATTAGGAGTTGTAGTACAATGGATGCAAGAAGAGATCACTACCCAAACATAAACTTCCAATTACAAGAATAGCTCACATCCCAAAAAAGTAATTAATACTCAAGTATATAGATTTTTTACCTTCTTCATCTAATCTCTAACTTGAGCTCAATCTCAGATCACAAAATTAGGTTCTCAAAACTTTGCATATATCATTTCATAAAAAGTTCACATATTATTTTTCACATTACAATGCAAACTTAATCTTGCAAGATATCATTTGTATAAATAACATACCTTTTCAAAATTTTCTCCTAGGTTAGGTATGACCACAATATACTTTTCTAACTTAGAGTAAACATCTAGGATGTTGGTCCTAATTGGTAAAGTAATTATTTTGTAAACAAAATAATTCCTTTATCTTTAATTTTGTTGTTCTGTTCACTAATAAAATGTGAATATCTCTTTTATGTGCTATTTGTACTGATGTTTGAGGTTATACACATCATCATCAATATGTACTAATTCCATCTAACCTCTCTCTCTCAGATAACATCATATAAACAAGTTATACATCAAAATAATACATTGTTGTAAACTAGTTTAATACTTAGACAATTATCTAAGTACTAAAAGCTAAGTATCTTTATCTTCGAGGTTTTCTACAATATGTACATCATGTGTTTCCATAAATGGAAAAAATTACATCACTACATAAAGTCAGTTGTTGATATTTTTTTTCCCCAATATAAAATAAACACATCAAATATTATCACAATGTTACAATACAACTCATCAAGTATATCTAACGAGAATCTTTACATGTTGATGTTGAACTTATGGCTAGATTAGTTGTTAACTAGTGCCAAAAAACTTAGTCATTTGGGTGGCTGCATTTTTTTCAAGCACTACAGAGTTAACCTTATAGACAGTATCAACCAAGCTAGTCCTAGAGTGTTAAATGAGCAATACAAAATGAAAGTGTCAGCTAAGCTAGCCTTGTTACCTACGTAGAGAGAAAGAAATGTTGATTGAGATGCAATCCAAACCAAGTTATTATAGTGTAAAATAATCTCTATAGTTTTTCCTTGGTCATCAGTGTTAGCCAAATTTACTCATACTCCCAAGTGATCAATGTGGAGTGAGCACCAGTGTCAACCAAGTGCTAGATTTTTTTGAATTTATTGTGTTACTAAGTGTCAGTATATCACCTGAGTGGTCTTTTAAATCTAAGTGTCAACATTGAGCCAACTTGGTGAAGATTGTTGAATATGGTACTATAGCCAACTCCAAAAGATAATTATTTGGATTGGTATAAATGTAAGATATCTTTTCATATCCAAATGAGAAAATAATTTGTATAGAGCATAAGGATGAATGTGAATTAGAAGACTAAAGGATACAAGTAGTATAAGGATTAGAAGAGTCTCATCCATTGCATTAAGGTGATCATTCTATGTCAAAGGAATCTCAATTAAAAAATTGAGTTGCACAATAGAGATCAACTACTAGTTCATCCTAATAGGTGCATCAATCAAATCATCTAACATGGTGTACTTAACAATATTATGCAGACTATCATAACTTAGTACATAATTGTATTGTATAAATCCTTTTATAAGGTGAACCTAATAGTCCTTATTGATCCTAATAGGGCAGATCACCAACACTAATCAATTGTAATCCTTAATAAGCCAACTTTATACTACAATACTAAATCTTGTGGATATCATTCCCATGTTAGAAATAGGGATTACTAGGGTGGTGTGAATCAGTAATCTACAAACCTCAATTGCCAACTAGATATTATTTCTTACTTTAAATCATGCATAACAAAGAAATGAAGTAATGCTAAATAGTGATAGTAAAAATGCACACAGATAACTCATAACACCATATTTTGTTAACTAGGGAAACCCTAGCCAAGGGAAAACCTTGGTGGGGATGCTACCCACTAGATAATATACTAATATATAAGCTCCTTGTTAGAGGATGGACCCTGTTAGGAGTCAATGAGAAAATTTAGTATAAGGAGTCCTCCTTAGAAGAATTTGAATCTCTATTAGGAGATTCCAACCCTATTAGGAGTTGTGGTACATCAAATGAAAGATGAGCCCACTACCCAAATATGCACTTCTAAGTACAAGAAGAGCTCACTAACCAAACAAGTAATTAGACTTCTAGAGTACAGGTAATTAATATTCTTCCTTCATTGATCTTTGATCACAAAATAGCTCATATAAAACTTCATATATATTTCTTTCACAAAATTTTTCATATAATTACAATTACAAGGTAGCACTTGCAATCATAATCACAATTCACATTTCACACTTCTTATCGCCAAATGTCTTTTGAATAAATACCATGCCTTTGCACAAATTGACGTTGGGCAATCTAAGACCACAAACCAATTTTCCAACTTAGAGTAAACATGTAGGATGTCGGCCCTTATTGGACAAGTCATTATTTTGTAAAAAAAATAATCCTTTCCTTCAATTCCATTATCCTATTTCACTTCAAACATGATTATCTCTATTCCACATAGTCTACACTTACTTCCAAGGTTATACACATGTATACTATCTCCATCTAACTTTACTAGTCATAATATGACATTAGCAACAAGTTATAAACAAAAAAAATACACTACTATTAACCAAATCCTATACTTAGACAATTTTTTGATTACCAAACACGAAGTATCTTTATTTTTTATGTTCCCTGCGAGCATGTACATCATGTGTTGCCATAAATTACAATAGTTACATATCACTATTAGCCAATTTTCAACACCCCACCTCAGTTTTACTTTCTATTTGGAAGGTTTCTGGGTTACCAATATTGTATTATGTGTTATGAATGTTTTATTTCTTCCAATATTTTATGCATGCAATTAGATCATATTAGCTTATAAATGATTGAATAGTGAATTCAAGTGAAAGTTTTATTGGTTCCTAATTCACACCTTCATTCTCAATCACCTAGCCTAATCTATATTTCCAACAATTGGCATCAAAGAAAAGATCTCACATAAGAAATTTAAAATCTTGAGAAAATATCATAGGAAACGGAAGTGTACACACTAGAGAAACATATCAAAACTAAAAATTTTGATCTATAGTTTTCCATGGAACAATTTAATAAAATGAAGGAGTAACTCTCTAAATCCTTGCAAAGAAGGAAAGAACTAGCACCACAAATGAATGACAATCTCTACATAGAAGAAAGAATTGAAGACATTTTCGAAGATAGAAGTTCAAATGAAGATAATGCAAAAATTAAAGATCCACTAGAAAAGAATCTTACTCTACATGAAGAATTTAGAAAGCTGAAAAGATAATAAGAAATTCAGTGAGTCAAAATGTGTGAAACCATGGAAAAAAAGCACACAGAAAAAGAAAAGAAAAATTTACTAACTAAAAAGATAAAAGAAAAGGATAATGAAATTAATTTCTTATCTTCTCAGTAAAAAATATTTGATAAATCAACTCAATTGTGCAAATCAAGAACTTATTACCTTGGTGATAGATAATGTAAGATTGTAGAATGATCTCAACATAGAAAGGAAAACCAATGGAAAGAGATAAAAATCTCTAATGATGAAATTGATCTAGATGAAGACATAGTGATGTAACCCCAATTTCATTAAGAATAATTTAGAATTTGAGACAAGACAAATGTTTCAGAATACTACAACTCTTCATTAAAAATACAACAACTCTAGTCTGTCCCTACAATGAAAACCAACACCTAGTTATTATAATTTTGAAAATTACCATATTTGGTAGATTTTTAGGAAAAATGGAAATTTTTATTTTGATTAATTTTAAAACTCATCCTACGAATCTAGATTTTGTTAGATTAGGTGAAAAACTAATCTCCCAAGAACACCTACATGCATAACCCTGTCACATGGATGAAGTAAAGAACAAAAGTAAGAAAAAATTATGGAGGCCAAAAAGCCAAATCCATCTTATGGACATGTAAAGAGAAATATCTCATATAATCCAATAAGTGAATAATAAAATACAAAGAGGTGAATCCTTATAAAGGAATCACAAAACCTAAAAAGGGAAACTAAATCCTAAAAAAGCTAGGGTTGCACAATATAATTAATAAAATATTAATTATATGCACCTACAAGATAGCTTAAGCAAACTAGAGTAATAGGAAACTTAATTAATTAAATCAAAGTGATTTAATTAATAAGTGCAAAAAAATAATTACTCTAACACCCCCCCTTAAGCGAAGCTCAGGAGGTAAGCTAACCTAGCATAGCTATGAAAGAGAATTGGGTCTCGGGAACAAGGCTTGATCAGGTACCCAATCACAACAAAATCTCTATAAAGAGGAGAAATAGAGAAAACCACATGGGAAAAACCCTACTCCAAAAAGAGATAGCAAAGAATGTTCCAGAAGAAGGAACAAAGAGATTAGAAGAGAATCATTGAAGCATGAAGAACCGCAAAACTCTGTCAAAATGCTGATCTGTAGAACCTCCATGGAAATAGAAGGCATGAACCATCAACCAAAGAAGCATAGAACAACAATATAACCTCCCCTTAAAGCAGGTGAGGTGACAAGCAGCTAAAAAGATGGGCCTAAAATCTCCTACAACACAGGAGCCAAACACATCGAGAGTGAGGTACAAACACCAATAAAGGCACATGTCATCGACACTGCATGAGAAAATAGAGAAAGAGGGCCTATAAGCAGAAAACAACTATCCCCCCCATGGCACTTTATAAAATAGTGCGAGTACAACAAATCACAATGATGAAAAGGATCCCAAAATGCAAGAGTGGCGCTTTATCTCAGTGCGTTGCATAAAGATGCTTACAATGAATATCAACAATGATAAGAAAAAAACATAAAGCTGAAACAATAGAAGGTAAATCCCAAAATGAAGCAACTGAAGCAACAAAATCGATCTCTAGACCTAAAACAAACAGGATATCCACCAGAATGCTAAAATGAAAAAGACTAAATAGGATGTTCCTGGAATAGAATTTGGAACAACAACTAGCATCACTAGAAAGATAGAGAAAGAGCTTTCCAACAATATAAAGAAGTCCAAAATCAGAGATCGAAAGCTCAAGATATGCCTCCCGGAGTGCAAAATAGAACATCTAGCTTTGACAGTCAAAACAGGTAGCCAAACTGCATCAAAATCCAAAAACACCTATACCAGCATCTTCATCTCAGAACCAGCTTTTTCGATGCATTTTTTGGATTGAAAAAATATGTTTGTATGCTCAAGTTATGGAGAAAAAACCACCAGGGCCTCCAAAATGCATGAAAAATTATTATTTTTTTAATAAAAAAAATAATAAAAAAATAAAAAACCTCCACCACCACCGCACTGCTGGCAGAGCGGTGGCTGGGTGGTGGGAGGACAGAGGCTGCCACGGGAAGGGCTACGATGGGGCCATGGCAGGAACCGCCGGCAGAGCCGCTGCGGGCCGCTGGCAGACTGCCAGCAGTGACTGCTAGCAGCTCCACTGCGGTTTCTTAACTACGGCGACTTAAAACAGCCACAAAACCAATTTTTTTGAATTTTTTTTTATTTTCACCTCAAACTGTGTGTAGAGGCCATATGGCCCTGTACAGCAAAAAAATTTTGCATCTCAGACCAATGTTGTCCAAAATGGACAAGTTTTATATGGCTTTTAACTATCTCAGGCCTTTCAGACACAACTGTGAGGTCCGTTTGAGCCCAAGGAAAGCAAAAACAAACCCTTTCTCAAAAAACCACATAAAAATTATGAAACCCTTGAAAAATACCTGCTTTTGAAACACTTCAATAAAAAATGAACAAGGAGCAACAAGACTGCTCTAATACCATGTTAGATTAGGTGAAAAACTAATCTCCCAAGAACACCTACATGCATAACCCTATCACATGGATGAATCAAAGAACAAAAGCAAGAAAAAATTATGGAGGCCAAAAAGCCAGATCCATCTTATGGACATGCAAAGAGCAATATCTCATATAATCCAATAAGTGAATAAGAAAATACAAAGAGGTGAATCCTTATAAAGGAATCATGAAACCCGAAAAGGGAAACTAAATCCTAAAAAAGCTAGGGTTGCACAATATAATTAATAAAATATTAATTATATGCACCTACAAGATAACTTAAGCAAACTAGAGTAATAGGCAACTTAATTAATTAAATCAAAGTGATTTAATTAATAAGTGCAAACAAATAGTTACTCTAACAGATTTTTCCCAAGAAAATCCCCCACCTAAGGCAAGACAAATTGCCAAATAATCAATAAGATCAAAGATATGATTTTAGATTTATTAAAAAAAAAAATTTCTAAAAAAATGGAAAAAACACCAATGGGCTATCAAGATGAGATTTCAAGCTCCTAGCAAAATGTTGAAATGGCCACCTATTGAGCTGAGCTCTATCGACAATCCAAATAATACCTTCCAGTGCAACTACCTGTAAAATTTTAGCCAAAACCCACATCTAAGTCAAAAGTTATGACCCTTAAAAGTAAATCTTGACCAAAACACACATCTAAGTCAATAGCCTTGATCCTTGGATGCCCCTACATCATTCTCCCCTACTTGAAAATAATGAAGCTTCTACAAATTATGGTCCTCAAACTACTTCCATTTAGGCTCATCTAGCTTTTGTAACTCCCATTCTCTAATCCATGTGCTATTTGTCAATGCCAACCCTTCCCACTACACAAGATATCTATTGTAGTCACCTTGACGAGTCTAAATAGTCTTCTTGTCTAGAATATATGCAACCTTTTCTCTCTTTTTGATGGGTATGGTGTGTGTCTAGTCCACCTCATCCTCCTTTTCAACAGAGGTATCATCACCATGGAAAGTATACAAATTAGAAATATTAAACACAAGAGATATATCAAGACCACTTGGGAGCTCTACCTCATATGCATTATCATTAATCTTCTTCAAAATCTTATAGGGACCAATTTTATTATATTTCAATTTATGATAAGTCCCAATGGGAATCCTCTCCTTTCTGAGATAAACCATCACTAGATCCCCTACATTAAAAATTGATACCTTTGAGTAGTATTGTAGAAGCTTTGTATCACTCATTGTTGTCCTATAACTTTTGTCTTACAACTTCCTACAATTGGTGGAGCTGCTCTATAAAGGCTTCTCCATCATCACTAACTCTGTCACTCAAAAGAAGCTGCACAAAATTGAGAACACATAGAGGGTTATGTCCATAAACAACTTGAAATGGTGACTTATAGTTGACCTGTTCAATGAGCTATTATAAGAAAATTCTGCTTGAGGTAATGCCAAATCCCATTATTTGGGCTTCTCTCCAATAATACATCGCAATAGATTACCCAAACTATGATTGACAACTTCTGTTTGTCCATCTGTTTGTGGATGGTAAGTGTTGTGGTGTTCACAACACATGCCCTATTCCTAGTAAGGAATGGGGACCCCCTACTTTTTTTTACTCCTAGACTCATAGTTCATGAGTCGAGAGAAGAAAATTTGGTTAGAAGTTAGAATTTTAGAGTCAAATAACCAAAAAAAATTTTGAAAAATCAAAAAGTTTAAAAAAAAAAATATAAAAAAAAAAGATTTGAGAAAACACACAAAAAAAATATAAAAATAAAAATAAAAATAAAAATATTTAAAAATGAAAAAAAAATTGAGCCTCTCATGGAGGTGCCATGCACGCCCCTCATGGAGGCGCACTGGGCACTCTCCATGGTGGCACCACGTGTGCCTCTCATGGAGGCACACGACGCATGCGCCCTCTATGGTGGCGTCGTATGTGCCTCTTGTGGAGGCATTGTGTGTGTGCCCTCCATGGAGGCGTCGTGAGTCACCAATGGAGGCGCACTGCATGCGCACCCTCGATGGAGGCACCGCACATTCCCCTCATGGAGGTACACCATGTGCATGCCCCCATGAAGGCTTGTTGCGCTGCACCCCTCATGAAAGGTGCCGTGCATGCCCCCTAGTGCACGTGCCCAAATAAAAAAAAGAAAAGGTCCAAAATTTTTCTTTCAGAAGTGTTTGTCTTAATTAAGCATTTTCAACTATTCAGACTAATGTTTGCTTCTTTTTGTAGGTAAAAAAGGTATCCTGAACTTGTCGAGGCCATAACTTTTGACTTAGAGCTCAAAATTCAGAACCGCTTACATCATTGGAAAGAAGAACTGAAGATCTAATTTCAATCCCTAAAATAGTGAGCCTTTGGCTATCCAATTTCAAGGACCAATGAAAGTTTCAACTTGAAATTTTGAGCAGAAGACCTCTGAAAAAGCCATTTAAAAATGCCTAAAAAAATTTGTGAAAAACTATGAAAAAGTTTCAAACATTTGATCACCTGGATCATTTGATTTCTTGTCAAGAAGGATAGGACAGTTGGAGAGAAGAGAAAGGTTGAAGATACAGAGGTTGGACACATGAAGTGGAACAGGTTCATCATCTTATGCAGCTATTAATGACAAGATTCAACACAAGTGCCTTGGGATTTTAGATTTAAGAAGCAGAAGTAATTCAAGTTTATGGAAGTGATTGGCTATAAAGAGGGTATAAAATCAGCAAAAATAGGTAAAGAATATATACAAAAAGTGATCTAAAACCCCATTCGAGAAAAACCTAGAAACCATTTTCAAAATTAACAACTTTGATTTTTTGGTAATTTGAGCTATCAAGGTGCATAGCTCTGTAGGTACGCAGCTCTACAACTCCACAATTTTGAGCTTCGCAGGTCTGTAGCTCCACATTTTTTAGCTTTTTAGGTACACAAGTCCGTAGCTCCACATTTTTGAGGTACATAGGTTCGTAGCTTCGTAACTCCACAATTCAAAGGTGCATCGACAGTTGACTACCAGTTCCAAAAATAGCACTTTCCATGCATCAAGAGCACATTTTGATGGCAAGTTTACTCTAACACACATCAAGTGAAGGGCCAACTTCCATTTTTTGATGCCTCCATGCACTTCTACTTTGATTGATGGATTCCTCCTACTTTCTCTCTCATTTCTTCTTGGTTTTTGACATGTAAAGGGCTCATGCATCCAAATAATGAGTAAAATAAGGATGAAGTCCCTCTAAGCACCAGTTAGATTGTCAGTTTGTATATATTTAGTTTGTTTAAACATTTTATAAGTATTTTATTGTAGCAAGATATCTCTCACTCTCAACACAAATTGAGGAGATGATTTCTTATAAATACCCCATTGTAAAATGTAAGAAGGGCCACCGTTATTATGCAATAAAATTATGCTTTTGGTGCTAGCATTCAAAGTGTAATTATTCTTGCCTAAATGTGTCATTATTTTGTGAATCTGATTCATGAGATTGTGATTGAGCCAAAGGTTTATTGCATTGTTTCTAGATGTGCGATCTTTTAGTTCTATTGTTTGCTACAGATATATGAATTTCGCTAACGTAACAAGCTTGAGAAGAGATCACCTAATTATGTCTACATAGCTTTTTGTCTCACATGAGTGCACTTTTTATGGCCTTGCAATTTGATGAAGAGTGAAACATCATTTGATTTGTTAAAGATTCTCATTGATGATTGCATCGGTGGATTCTAGGAAGCGCTGCTCTTGTTTTCATTGGTTTCCTACCAATTTCTTCGAAGGTTTAACTCGCAACATGTTGTGTCCTGTAGCTTATGTCCATTTAAGAATTTTAATTTCAAGTCATTTGATTTCATGTTATTTTTCTTTTAGTTTCATTATTTTCTTTGCTAACCCCTTGTTAGAATAGGACCTCATAGTAGCTACATTATTAGAGTTGCATTCATTAAAAAAAAAATACAAAATACAAAAAGTATTGTTCTTTTGGTGTGATATTTTGAGATAGCGAACAAATTTTACTTCGATTCCAAGATAAAAGAGTTTTTAGAACTAGCAAAGGTCTCCTTGTGAACACTTACATTTATCTTCTACTAAGCAGATTTTGGTATGTCGCAAGACAAACACTAAACCTTGGAGTGGATCCTTAAAAAGATGTTCTTTTCAAGAGAGGAATTAGACTATGGATTCCTGCCGTTGACCATGTCCAAATTGAATGCCCAACAGTAAGCACTACTAAACTATAATTTTTTCCCCATTTTCTTCCATAATGTCCACCAAAAATGACTCAAGAATTAGTAGCGTGGCTAGAGGTGATTTTTTTTGAAACCCATGCAATCTAACTATCTCAGAAAAGAATAACTTAGCCACCCTAGTAGCATCACTAGTTTTCTTACAACTAATGAAATGAACCATTTTTGAGAATCTATACACAACTATAAAGATAGAGTCATTACCTCATTGTGTATGTGGCAATCCCAATACAAAATTCATACTCAAATTTGTTCATGGTATAATTGGTATTGGTAATGGCATGTACAATCGAATGTTCTAGGAATGCCCTTTAGCTACTTGAAAAACTCAATGCCTCTCCACAAACCTAGTGATATCTTGCTTCATCTTTGGCCAATAGTACTTATCTACCATCAAAGCTTTTGTTTTATCCTTCCTAAAATGCCTAGCCATACTACTACTATGAAATTTTTGAATAATATTTTTTCGTATTGAACCTATAGGAACACGTAGTTGATTTCCCTTGAATAAGTAATTGCCTTGCATTAGATAATCAACTTGAATAGTGTCTACATGTCTAGGTACTGGATTCTTCAATTTATCAACAACCAAAACCCAAACCCACATCTGAGTTAAAAGCCTTGACCCTTAGATGTCCCTACATCATTCTCCCTTTCTTGAAAAGAAGGAAGATCCTGTGAGTTTTGGTCCTCAAACTACTTCCATTTAGTCTCATCTAGCTTCTGCAACTCCCATTCTATAATCTAAGTGCTATCTATTAGTGCCAACCCTTCCCACTACATGAGATATCTATTGTAGTCACCCTAGCGAGTCTGAACAATCTTCTTGTCTAGAATCTGTGCAACCTTTTCTCTCTTTTTGATGGGTATGGTGTGTGTCAAGTCTACCTCATCCTCTTTTTTAATAGAGGTATCATCACCATGTAAAGTATACAAATCATAAATATTAAGAACAAGAGATATATCAAGACCACTTGGGAGCTCTACCTCATACACATTATCATTAATCTTCTTCAAAATCTTGTAGGGACTACTTTTCTTATATTTCAATTTATGATAAGTCCCAGTCTGAAACCACTCCTTTCTAAGATAAACCATCACTAGATCCCCTGCATTAAAAACTTGATACCTTCAAGTAGCATCTGTAGAAGCTTTGTACCACTCATTTTTGTCCTGCAACTTATGTCTTACATCTTCCTGCAACTAGTTGAGCTGCTCTACAAAGGCTTCTCCATCATCATTGACTCTATCACCCAAAGGAAGCTACACCAAATCAAGAACACCCTTACAGTTATGTCCATAAACAACTTGAAATGGTGACTTACCAATTGACATGTTCACTGAGTTGTTATAAGAATATTTTTCTTGAGATAATGCCAAATCCCATTGTTCGGGCTTCTCTCCAACAATACATTGCAACAAATTACCCAAAGTATATTGATAACTTCTGTCTATCCATCTATTTGTGGATGGTAAGCACTACTAAACTATAATTTTGTTCCCATTTTCTTCCATAACGTCTACCAAAAATGACTCAAAAACTTAGTACCTCAGTCAGAGGTAATTTTTTTTTAAACCCCATGCAATCTGACTATCTTAGAAAATAATAACTTAGCCTTCCTAGTAGCACCACTAGTTTTCTTACAAGTAATGAAATGAACCATTTTTGAGAATCTATCCACAACTACAAAGATAGAGTCATTACCTCACTATTTATGTGGTAGTCCCAATACAAAATCCATACTCAAGTTTGTCCATGGTCTAATAGGTATTGGTAATGGCATATACAATCTAGTGTTCTAGGAGTACCCTTTGGCTACTTGACAAACTTGACACCTCTCCACAAACTTGGTGATATCTCACTTCATCTTTGGCCAATAGTACTTATCTACCACCAAAGCTATTATTTTATCCTTCCCAAAATACCTATCCATACCACTACTATGAAATTATCAAATAATATATTCCTACACTGAGCCTATAGGAACACATAGGTACTTTCCCTTGAATAAGTAATCGTCTTGCATTAGATAATCACCTTGAATAGTGTCTGCATGTCTAGGTATTGGATTCTTCAATTGATCAACAACTTCCCAAAGGTCACTATCAGATTCAGACAAGTCTTTGATTGCATCAATGCTAACCACCTCTATTTCCATGATAGTTAGAAGAACAACTCACCTACTTAAGGTATCTACAACTTGATTATGTTTCCCTGATTGATGCTTTAGAAAAAAGGTAAACATCTATAGGAAAGAGACCCACTTTGCATGAATAGTGTTCAATTTCTTTTCTGTGTTCAAGTATTTTAGAGAAATATGGTTTGTAAACAACACAAATTCTTTGGGTACTAGATAATACTTCTAGTGCCTCAAAGCTTGCACAATTGCATAGAATTCTATATCATATGTATAATATTTCTTCCACACATCATTCAATTTTTTACTAAAAAAGGCAATGGGCTTACCTTCTTGGCTAAGTACAACACCAATTCACACATGTGAGGCATCACAATCCACTTCAAACACTTTGTCAAAATCTAGTAGTGCTAGTATTGGAGCATCCAATGAACTTCTTCTTTAGGTATTGGAAACACTCTTCAACATCTTTGGCCCATGAGAACTCTTGACCCTTAGTGCAATCTATCATAGGTGCTACAATGCTACTGAAATTATGAATGAAATTTCTATAGAAAGTAGCCAAACCATGGAAACTTCTCACCTTGGTGATACTACATGGACTATGCCATTCAAGAATGGCTCAAAATTTCTTTGGATTCATCTTGACACCATCTATAGAAATGACAAATCCTAGAAAAAACAAGCTTTCTTACGTGAACTATAGTTCTTTACATTAGCATAGAACTTTTCTCTCCTCAATACCCCCAATATTATCCTCAAGTGTTGTAGATGTTCCTCCCTTCCCTTACTTAAAATTAGTGTATCATAAAAAAAAACTACTACAAACTTACAAATGTAGGGATGTAGCACAGAGTTCATGAGTCTTCTAAAAGTACTGGGTGCATTGGATAAACCAAAAGGCATAACCTTCCATTCATACAAATCATCCCTAGTTTGTAAAGATGTTTTCCACTCATTCCCCTCTTGGATGGAGATCTGATGGTACTCACTTCATAGATCAATCTCAGAGAAATACTTTGCTCCAACAAGAACATCCAACATTTCATCCAAATGTGAGATAGGAAAATGATACTTGATGGTTATCTTATTGATGGCTCAAGTATCTATGCACATCCTCCACATTCCATCTTTCTTTGGAGTTAATAATGTTGGGACAACACAACAGCTCATGCTTTCTTGTACTAAGCCCTTTTGTATGAGCTCAGTCACTTGTTTGTCCTGTTCTACATGTTGTCTAGGACTCATTTTATATGTTTCTTGATTGGGGAGACTTGATCCTAGAATAAGATTAATATGATGTTGGATATCTCTTTTTGGGGAAAGTCCATTAGGTAGCTCCTTTAGAATGACATATGAATATTCTTCCAACACTATAGCTACTTTTGGTGGTATAGTCAAGTCTTCCTCTTTCCCCTTTTGTACTACCAATGCATCACAACACCCTATCGCTTTCATCTCCTTGACAAGTTCCTTTTCAAACAATGTACTTTTAGTTTCTCCATCACCCTTGAGAGGAAATAAGACTACTTTAGATCCATCCTTCTAGAAGGTGTAAGTATTATTTTCCCTATTATGAACAACCTTTCGGTCATACTACTAGGGACAATCCAAGAGGACATGGAATGCATCCATCAAAATCACATCACACCATAGCTCATCCTTGGAAAATTTAACAAGGCATCTCTTAACTATTGTGACTTCAAATCTCTTTTTAAACCATGCAATCCGATAAGGAGGAGGGTGCTTTTCACACTGGAGATTTAGTTTATCTACCATTTCTTTATAAACCATATTCTCACAACTACCTTCATCAACAATTACTTGACATACCTTTCCCCCCAAGGTACAAGCTTTCTTACATGAACTATAGTTCTTTAAATTAGCATAGAGCTTTTCTCTCCTCAATACCCCCAATATTATCCTCAAGTGTTGCAGATGTTCTTCCCTTCCCTTACTTAAAATTAGTATATCCTCAAAATAAACTACTACAAACTTACCAATGTAGGGATGCAACACAGTGTTCATGAGTCTCATAAAAGTACTAGGTGCATTGGATAAACCAAAAGTCATAATCTTCCATCCATACAAACCATCCCTAGTTTGGAAAGATGTTTTCCACTCATCCCCCTCTTGGATGCAGATCTAATGGTACCCATTTCATTGATCAATCTTAGAGAAATACTTTGCTCCAACAAGAACATCCAACATTTCATCCAAATGTGGGATAGGAAAATGATACTTGATGGTTATCCTATTTATGGCTCAAGTATCTATGAACATCCTCCACATTCCATTTTTCTTTGGAGTTAATAATGTTGGGACAACAAAACAACTCATGCTTTCTTGTACTAAGCCCTTTTGTATGAGCTTAGCCACTTGTTTGTCCTGTTCTACATGTTGTGTGGGACTCATTCTATATGTTGCTTGATTGGGGAGACTTGCTCCTAGAATAAGATCAATATGATTTTGGATATCTCTTTTTGGGGGAAGTCCATTAGGTAGCTCCTCTAGAATGACATATGAATATTCTTCCAACACTATAGCTGCTTTTGGTGGTATAGTCAAGTCTTCCTCTTTCTCCTTTTGTACTACCAATGCATCACAACACCATATTACTTTCATCTCCTTGACAAGTTCCTTTTTAAACAACATACTTTTAGTTTCTCCATCACCCTTGAGAGGTAATAAGACCACCTTAGATCCATCCTTCTAGAAGGTTTAAGTATTCTTTTCCCCAAAATGAACAACCTTTCAATCATACTGCCAGGGACAACCCAAGAGGACATGGCATGCATCCATCAGAATCACATCACACCATAGCTCATCCTTGTAGACCTTCTCTATGGAAAATTTAACAAGGCATCTCTTATCTATTGTGACTTTACATCTCTTTTTAAACTGTGCAATTTGATAAGGATGAGGGTGCTTTTCAAACTGGAGATTTAGTTTATCTACCACTTCTTTAGAAACCATATTCTCACAATTGCCTTCATCAACAACTACTTGATGTACCTTTCCCCCTAAGGTACACATTGTGTGAAATATGTTGGTCCTGAGCCATGAATAATAAATTCCTTTATCCTCTACATCCTCCTTGGCTAGAATAATCATTGTCCTTCTCATCATGAGACTTTCTCCCATATCTAGAGGTACTTCTTGTTTAGATTCATTGTCAGGCTAGGCTAGGTTCACTCTAGATGGCCCTCCTTGATTTCTATCTTGCATGTTGAAATTGGAACACTCAAAAGCCCTGTGGCCTTCTTCTCCATACCTAAAATAAGTGAAAGGCCTTCTCTAGTTTTCCTAGCCTCTTCTGCTTCCATAGCCTCAGCCTCACTGAAACCCCATTCCTCTTTCTTGATTTGGAGGATCTTGCCTAGTGTTTATAATTTTTTCAAAACCTTGAAAAATATCTCCCTAGCCATTATTAGAGCCTCCCAGAAATGGAGTTGAGGTACCCCCTCAACAACATCTATTCCTTTGGTTATATTACTTATTTTGCTTTTTTTCAGCATTTAGAGCTAATTGGAGGCTTTCTCCATTCTGTTAATATGATGCATGTGTAGTTCATCTTGAATAGAGAATTTCAAGCCATTCATGTATCTAGCAGCCATATGCTCATTATTTTCTTGATGCTGTTTGTGCATGGATAGCTTGTAGAACTCATTTATATAGTCTTTCACTAAAGATAAGTTTTGCTTCAATTTCTGGAATCTATGAAAGAAGGTTTGTGAATAATCCATGGGTAAGAATTTTTCTCTTAGCTTTTTCTCCTTCTTGATCCATCTCTTCATCTTCTCCTTTTTATTTCTAACTAGTTCCTTTTGGAGGTGATCCCACCATATCATTGGATGTCCTTTTAGTTTTGTGCATGAAAAATTCATCTTCTTTTCTTCTATCATGGGCTTCCATTGAAAAAAATTTCTCATCTCATTCAGCCAGTCTATTAGTTCTTCTAGCTTAAGACTACCAACATAGTCTAAAACATCAATCTTTATTGCTTCACTCCTTCCTTCTAAAGCCCTAAGAACTCTATCTTCATAGCTCATTTCTCTCAATCTATTGTCTTCATTTTCTCCCTCTTCATCATATTTATTTCCTCTTTGTATTCCTTGATTATCTAGTTGCTCATTGAGTCATTCAATCTCCCTTTGCATATCTAGTACAAATATTTACATCATTGTGTCACCTACTCTTCCTGTTCCTCTTCCAGGCATCTTAATACTTTGATACCAAATGATTTAACACCAATTTCATTAAGAATAATTTAGAATGTGACACAAGAAAAATGTTTCAGAATACCATAACTCTTCATTAAAATTTTTGCAACTCTACATTGCCCTTACAATGAAAACCAACACTTATTACAATTCAAAAAATTATCATATTTGGTAGATTTTTGGAAAAAATGGTAATTTCCATTTTTGGTAATTTTTAAAAATCATCCTACAAATCCCAATTTTTCCCAAGAAAAACCCCCAACTAAGGCAAGATGAATTTCTAACTAATCAACAAAATCAAAGATGCAATTTTGGATTTATTACAGAAACAAATTTCTAAAAAAATGGAAAAAACAACAAAAGCCAATTTTAGAGGTCAAGATGAGATTTCAGGCTCCTAGAAAAATGTCAAAATGACCACCTATCAAGCTGAGCTCCATTAGGTAATTCAAATAACTCCTTCTAGTGCAACTACTTGTAAAATTTCAGCCAAACCCACATTTGAGTCAAAAGTTATGACCCTTGGAAGTAAATCTTGGCCAACACCCCCATCCGAGTCAACAACCATGACCCTCAGGTGCCCTTGCATCACATAGTAATTCCATATTGGGATCTCCCAAATCTCACTCCTAATCAAATGGATAGACTTGAATAACTTTGGAAGAAAACAACCAAAAAAAAAGAATCTTAGAGAATAGAAGAAGAAAAGAAATCAAGTGTTGGAAGACATCAAAGGTATATTTATTGATGCACTAAGTATTGAAATTGATGAAAAGAAATATATTTTGGATCAAATTGTTAACACAGTCCACAAGTTAGATGAAGATGTAAATGGTCAAGAGAAGTTACTATAGAGGGTAGAGAGAAAAAATGATAATAAGGTTTTGGAAAATGTGGCACAAAAGATGATGTAAAAGATGATGGCACAAAAGATGATGTAAAAGATGATGTAGAGTGTTAGTAGCAAAAGATGGTTTTCCTCAAAATTGGATGTTGCATAAATGTTTGAGGAAATTTCTTGATATAGAAAAGGTGAAAATTAAAATGCTAGAAGGTCCAACTCCTTGTCTACACTGGTAATGGATCACCCTTGACAAGATCCTACAACAACTTTCCCCCACCAATCCCCAAACTATGAAATTCAAAATATTGCACTTTTAGGCCTAAAGCCCATTTAGCCCTCCAAACTTGACATTTCACAAATAAATTAATATTTATCCAAAAGAATTGGAAAAAAAGTAAGGTATTCTAATACCCTTTTGGAAGTTTTTAGAGAATACAAAGTTATAGACTCCAACCTTACTCCAACATTCCAAAATGGTCTCAAGACTCACAAACCCAATAGGCCTAATTGGATGTGGTTTTTGAAGGAACTACTCTAGAAGGGGTACATGGGATTGGATCACTAACATTAATGGATTCTCTAACCCCAAAATACTGGTTTCATCATTCCTTTCCAAATTAATACTTCTTATTAATCTAATCCTTCAAATTCAATTCCTAGTTGCTAAATATATAGGGATATTTTTCCTAGGGCAAGGAAGGAAAAATAGAAAAAATTACTTCCCTAGTATATCATTTTGGAATCAATTTTGACATCATCCTACTTGATCCTGCCAAGTGTTCATAAAAATCTACTAGTGGGAAGTCAAGTTAGGGCTCTATCTCTGATGGATACACTACCAAAACAAATAAAGTGGATTTTTGCACAAAACATAATTTATTTTAATGATATTAGTAAATCCTTCCATAAAATCATGATCTCTAAATAGAGAGAGAGAGAGATGAAACAATATTTAATGTCCTTCCTCCAATAGATACAACCACATTTTGGGCTATTGGAGGTAGTTTTCCAAGTTTTGTAACTAGTTGGCTAAAAGTTGCTAATTAGCAACTTTTGCAAAGAGTGGAATTTTTCCTTATGAATATAAAAAATGAATCCTACAATTCCTATAATCTTAATAAGAAGAAAACATAGTTAATACTTATTTTTAGACCATGATGGCCTCATTTAATCCAAAACTAGCAATGACTCCTAACTAAGAGTCATATAGAACTAATGCAATTAGGATTTATAAAACATCCTGAACCAATGTTAGTTACAAGTGACCATGATCAATATATAACATGTATAAACATGATCAAATAGTTGTTATTATCATCTTGGTTGGTTAATACAGACCCTTGCTCCTTGTCCTTTCATGGGTGCCCTGGACTAGAAGATCTCCACAGACCAAGTGGAAATGTCCACTATTCTTATTTCTTTTGAGAGCATTGTTAATAATTTTTTTCCCTTGTTTGTAAAATTAAGTGATATCACAAATTTTATGAAGGAAGTCAAAGATAAAGCTGTCATAGATTGATATTGATCTAAAGGAAAGTGCAAACTAGTTTTTACTTGACTCTAGTACTAACTCAAAACATTTTGTCAAGATCAAGTATCTAATTGACTTGTAGGTAGAGTTAGTAAGAGAAGAAGAAAGAATTAGAACTATGCTATTAGATATTTAGAGTTTTATAATTCCTAACATGGATATAATGTAGAAACTCATTATTCATGTAAAGACACTAATTCATGATAAGAACTTTTCAATTTCTAACCACATGATGAGGTTATCAACTGGAGTGCAGATAGCTTTGCATTCTTCTAAAGTTTTACAAGAGAATTGGGACAAAACCATGTCTCTAATTTTGAAGGTACATAGTGATTTCTTCTTACATTTTGGAGTTACCTTGTAAATATGCATTTTTGACATTTGTGTTAAAAACAAGGGGGAAATATAGTACAGTATGTGAGAAGTCAAAGAGAGAAATATAGTTATATATATACAAAAAGGGAAAATACAAGGAGTAAGGATTCTATGTATATAGCTATAATTTTGTTCTTTTGAAAAATAAAAAATAGAGTCAAAATCGGCTAAGTACCAGACCAGTAGTCAAAACTGAGATACATACCTAGGTACATTGATAGGGTGAGATTTGAGTCATCATTTTGAGTATTCAAAATTTTTTGTATGATAAGTATTTTGATCACCAATGCTAAAGGGGGACATTCTTGAACTTATGCTAGACTAGTTGTCAATTAGTGTCAAAACACTTGGTCATTTGGTTGGTTGCATTATTGTTAAGCACCATAGAATTAACCTTGCAAAAAGTATCAACTGAGTTAGTCTTGGAGTGTTAACCAAGTAGTATAGAAAGATAATGTCAACCAAGCTAGCCATGTTAACCAAGCAAAGTGAAAGTAGTATTGACCAAGCTGCAATACTAACCAAGTTATTGTAGTGTCAACCAAGCTCTACAATGTTTTTTGAGTAATCAATGTTAACTAATTTCATACCTACTTCTAAGTGATCAATGTGGACTCAACACTAGCATCAAAAAAGTGCCAAAGTTTTATGAGTTCACTTTATTTCAATGTTAGTATATCACTTGAGTGGTCTTCTTAACTGAAGTGTTGGTACTGAGTCAACTTGGTGAAGATTTTTTAATATGGTATTGTAGCTAATTCTGAAAGATAATTATTTGGATTGAAATAAATGTAAGATATCTTGTAATATCCAAATGAGAAAGTAATTTATATGAAGCATAAGTATGAATGAAAATTATAAGACTAAAGGATACAAGTAGCATAAGGAAAATCAGAGTCTCATCCATCACATTAAGGTGATCATTCTACATTGAAGGAATCTCAATCAAGAAAATTGAGTTGCACAACAAAGATCAACAACTAGTTCATCCTAACAAGTGCATCAGTCAAATCCTCTAACAAGGTGGACTTAACAATCTTATGCAGAATATACCAAATTAGTACATACTTCATTGTATTATATAAATCCTTTTACAAGGTGGACCTAATAGTCTTTATTGCTCCTAATAGGGCGGATCAAAAGAAGTGATCAATTGTAAGCATTAACAGGCCAACTTTATCCTATAGTACTATAGCTTGTGGGTATTATCCCCACCCGATTTTTACTTTCTATATGGAAGGTTTCTAGGTTACCAATATTTTGTCAAGTGTTATGAATTTTTTATTGCTTTTAGTCTTTCATGCATGCAATTAGATTAGATTATCTTATAAAGGATTGAATGGTGAATTAAAGTAAAAATCTAATTGGTTCCTGATTGATCCCTCCCCTAAGAGTCACCTATCCTACTCTATATTTCAAAAATTGGTATGATAACAAATTTTTCACATAAGATGTTTAGTAGCTTGAGAAAAGATCAGAGATAATGGAAGTCTACAAATTGGAGAAAGCTATTGAAAATTAAAAATTGGATATGCAATTGGCCATGGAACAATTGAAGAAAATGAAGGATAAAATCTCTAAATCCTTACGTAGAAGGAGATAACTAGCAATACAAATGAATGAAAATATATACATAGAAGAAATAATTGAAGACATTTTCCAAGATAGAAGTTTAGATGAATCTAATTCAACAATTGAAGATATACTTGAAAATAATCTTACTCTATATGAAGAATTTAGAAAAGTGAAAAGAGAACAAGAAAGTCAAACGGCTAGAATATGTGAAAATATGGAACAAAAGGACATGGAAAAGGAAGAGAAAACATTACTAACTAAAAAGATAGAAGAAAAGGATAATGAAAGTCATCATGTATCTCTTCAGCAAGCAGATTTGATAAATCAACTCAATAGTGCAAATCAAGAACTTATCTTCTTGAGAATAGATAATGCAAGATTATAAAATGATCTCAACATAAAAAGGAAAACCAATAAAAAGAGATAAAAATCTCTAATGATAAAATTGATCTAGATGAAGACATAGTAATTCTAAATTGGGGTCTCTCCAATCTCACATCTAATAAAATGGACATAGCTAGAGAACTTTGGAAGAAATGAACCAAACAATAGAAGCTTAGAGCAGAGAAGAAGAAAATAAATTAGGTTTTGGAAGACATCAAAGGTATATTTCTTGATGCATTAAGTATTCAAATTGAGGAAAATAAATATATTTTGGACCAAATTGTTGACATAGTCCACAAGTTCAATGAAGATAAAAATAGTCAAGAGAGGCTACTACAGAGGGCAGAGAGAAAAATTGATAATAAGGTTTTGGAAATTGTGGCATAGAATATTTTCATAGAATAAGTGGAAATGTCCACTATTCTTATTTATTTTGAGAGAACTATTAATAATGTTGTTTTCATGTTTTTAAAATTAAGTGGTACCCAAAATTTTACCAAGGAAGTCAAAGACAAGTTGTCAAAGACTGATATTGATTTGAAGGCAAGTGCAAACCATTTTTCACTTGACTCTACTACTAGCTCAACACATTTTTTCAAGATTAGGTATCTAAATGACTTGCAAGAAGAGCTATTAAGAGAAGAAGGATGAATTAGAGGTACATTATTAGATATTCAGAGTTTGATAACTCCTAACATGGATATAATGTAGAAACACATTAGTCATGCAAAGACATTAATCCATGATAACAACTTTTCAATTGTTAGCCACATGATGGAGTTATCAACTAAAGTTCAAATAGATTTGCATACTACTAAATTTTATCAAGAAAATTGGAACAATACCACGTCTCTAATTTTGAAGCTACATAGTGATTTCCTCTCACATTTTGGTGTTACATTGTAAATATGCATTTTTGGAATTTGTGTAAAAAATAAAGGGTAAATATAGTCTAGCATGTGAGAAGTCAAAGAGGGAAATATAGGTATATATACAAAAAGGTTAAATACAAGGAAGAAGGATTTTATGTATATAGCTACAAAAAAAATTGAAAAACAAATAGACTTAGCATCAATCAAGTACTATTATAGTAGTCAAAACTAAGCTATAGACCTAGGTATATTGATAGGGGGAGTTTTGAGTCATCATTTTGAGTATTCAAATTTTTTGGTATGATAAGTGTTTTTGTCACTAATGCTGAAGGGGAGACTATTGACCTTATGGCCATACTAATTGTCAATTAGTGCCAAATAACTAAGTCATTAGATTGGTTGTATTGTTTCTAACAACCACAACATTAACCTTGCAAACATTGTCAACTGAGTAAATCCTAGAGTGTTAATAGAACTACCCATGTTTACCAAGCAGAGTGGAATTAGTATTTATGAAGCTACACTACTAACTGAGTTATTGTAGTGTCAACCAAGATCTATAGTGTTTTTTGAATCATTAGTGTTAATTGAGTTTAGGCATACTCTTGAGTGATCAATATGGATTGAGCACCTATATCAACTAAGTGCCATAGTTTTCTAAGTTAACTATGTTGTTGAGTGTCAACATATCACCCAAGTGGTATTCTAAACTTGAGTGTCAACATTGGGCCAACTTGGTGAATATGATATTGTAGTCAACTCCAGAAGATAATTATTTGGATTGGTATAAATGTAAGATATCTTGTCATATTCAAATAAGAAATTAATTTATACTAAACATAAGTATGAATTCAAATTAGAAGACTAAAGGATACAAGGAGTATAAGGAAAGGAAGAGTCTTATCCATCACATTAAGATGATCATTCTACATCAAAGGAATCTCAATTAGCAAATTGATTTGCATAGTAGAGATCAACTACTCGTTCATCCTAAGAGGTGCATCAATAAAATCCTCTAACAAGGTGGACTTAATAGTCTTATGAAAAATCTCCTAACCAAGTACATAATTCATTATTTTGTATAATTCCTTTTACACGATGGACCTTGTTGGATATAATTGATTAATTGTGTGTTGTCTTTGATGTTACACAAATGTCATATTAGTTATCAAATAGAGTCTACCGAGCTCAGTTGGTCAAAAAATAAAAAGATAGAGTCTACTAAGCTCAATAGGTTAGCAAAGTGAATTACAGAGTCTACTGAGCATTTCTAGAAGTTACACTATGAAGATAGTTTCTACTGAACTCACCCGGGCACTAAAGGATTCTATGGCAGAAGTTAGTCTCTACCGAGCTCACAAGGTCAACAAAGGAAAATTAGTTCTTACCAAGTTCACTCAGTCTCTAAAGGATTTTGTAGAGTTCATAGTGTATACCGAGCTTCACTTGGTTAACATTGGAAATCATTTCTAGAGTAGTGTTTACCAAGCAGGGTCGACCAATGAAGGATTTCATTAATTTTGCAAATAATGTTTAATTGTTTCATGTAATGTTTGTAGCCACTTGATGTATTGTTTATTGGTAAATGTAACTTGTTAATGAGCCGACTTGACAATTTCTAATGTATAAATAAAAGGCCAAGTTTTGAATTCTAAAGTATGAATGGATGTATGAATGAGTGAGTTTGCAAGTGAGTTGATTGTGTGAAGAGGAAGTGTGAGATAATTTTGAAGAAGGATCATATATCCTTGAGGAGGAACAAAGGTGTATTCGATTAGTAAGGATATAATGAAGTGAAATAGAGATTTGTATCAGTAAAGATCAGTTGCATGTCATTTAGGTCACTCATTGTTACTTTCTCACAATTGTACCAATGAATTTTAAATCTCTTAATAGAGTTTGTTTAGCAGCCATTTTTGTAAACCCTTTAACAAGGTGAATAGTTATATTGAATTTTTTTTAAGTACTCTAGCAAGGCCACTCTTAGAAGGGTGATTAAATCCTCTAACAAGGTCACACCTAATAGTGTGTTTTGTAACCTTTAATAGGGTTGGCTCCTAACAAGGCTCACTTCAGAAGAGTGAAAATTGGTAGCTAGTTACTTGGTGGTTTTTCCCATATTGGGTTTCCATGTTAAATTTGGTGTCTCTTGTGTTCATGTTATTTCTTTTTGCATGCATGTTGATAGTTGTGAATGATTAAAGATTAGTAATAAATTAATACATAGTTCATCTACTGAGTTACAACATTTTTCTTTGTGGCTACCAAGAAATAGTAATAACTAGTTATTTAAGACATCTAAGATATCCATGGATTTGTTTTTGTGGTAACTAATTCACCCCCCCTCTTAGTTACTCCATCTATATTTCCAAAAATTGGTATCAGAGCTTTTGGTGCTTGCAAGAAGGATTTCAAGGATCTAAGCTAAAGATTAAGATGTCTTACAAGAGGAAAATTCCAAGGCTTAATAGGAATAACTTTTTAGCATGGCAAGGTCTCATGAGACTCCATCTAGCTTCCATTAGAGATACAAGATTGAAAAATATGGATGAAGCATATGTAACTCCTTCTGGTACATTATCTACTAATGGCATTGCTGAGAAAAAGACTCATAACACCATGATGATAGATATTGCATCTGCTCTAAGCTATGAAGAATTTGATGATATCAAGGACTACAAAACTACCTTTGAAATGTGGAACAAGCTGAAAGATATCTATGGAGATGATGATAATGTGAGAGGAGCCAAAGCTAAAAGTCTAAGAGGATAATTTTTTTAGATGAGGATGAGAGAGGATGAAGACATTGCCAAATATGTTGAAAGAGTCAAAGTAGTTGTCAATGCAATCAAGGCTTCTAGAGGAAACATTGAGGAAGAAATAGTTGTAAGTAAAGTTCTTAGAACATTACTTCCCATTTATGCAATTAGAGTTTTTACAATTCAAGAAAGAAGATGTGAAGCAAATCATAAGATAAATTTAGAAACCATAGTAGGAAGATTGACTATACTTGAGCTAGATAACTATGATAACTATGTTCCAGCTTCTAAGAACATTGAATCAACATTTGAAGCCAAGCTTTCACTTAAAGAAAAAGGCAAAAAAATAAAGGATTCTCAGTCAGAAAGTGAAGAAGAATCAGAACAGAGTTCAAACAATGATCTTAAGGTGGTTGAAGCTATGCTTGCAAGGAAATACTCTAGAGGCAAAGGGAAATACAAAGGTAAGGTTCCTCTAATCTATTTTTCATGCAAGGAAATTAATCATATTGTTGCTAGGTGCCCAAACAAGTCAAACAAGGATGAGAAGAAAGGTCACAAATGTAATGGCAAGAAAGATTTCAAATCACTCAAGGACAAAGGTAAGAAAACATGTTTCATGGCTAAAGATTATAATAATTCTGATAAAAAAGAAGATGAAATTGTTTGCATTGTTGTGAAAGATGAATCCGATAATGATGGGGAAGATAAAATGGCACTTATCTCTCATGTGAGAAAAAATGATACATGGATCATAGATAGTAGTTTCTCTCATCATATGATTGGTGATAAAACTAAGTTTGAACAATTTGAAGACTATGATGCTGGTAGTGTGAGGTTTGGTAATAATGAACCTTGTTGTATAAAAAGAAGAGGAAGAATTTCACTAACCAAAGAGCTTGTATGTGATAATGCATATTGAGTAGAAGGACTAAAACACAATATATTGAGGGTGACACAGCTACTCAATAATGGATTCAAAGTGGAATTCATGCATGGAAAAGGAAGACTGCTGGATGACAAAGGAAAGCTGATTAGATTAGGCATACAGACAAAAGGTAACTTGTTCTATCTTGAACTTGGTGAATGTTCATGTTTTATTTCTCAAGTTGAAGAAAATTGGTTATGACATAGAAGGTTGTGTCATGTGAACTTTGATAATCTTGTCAACATAAGAAAATTCAAGAAAGTTGGAGACGTTCCTAGTATAAAGAAACCTAATGTTGGTCTATGCAAGAATTGTCAGATTGGTAAGATGGAAAAAACTAGCTTTAAAAGTAAGAACTATCAGTCTAAAGAAGTTTTGGAAATTGTGCATACTAATTTGTGTGGACCTATTGGAATTGAAAGCTATACTAGAGAAAATTTCTTCATTCTTTTTGTTGATGATTACTCAAGAATGATGACTATCATGTATTTGAGAGAGAAATTAGAAGCTTTTGAGAAGTTCAAGTGGTATTTGGCTAGTGTAGAAAAGGAAACAAGCAAAAGAGTGAAATGTTTGAGGTCAGACAGAGGTGGTGAATTCATCTCCCATGAGTTCAATAAATTTTGCATTGAAAGGGGAATTAAAAGACATGTATCAACCCTTGGCACTCTTGAGAAAAATGGAATAGCTAAAAGGAGGAATAGATCTACCATGGAATGTGCAAGAACTTTAATGATTCAAAGGAACATTTCTATCAAATACTAGAAGGAAGCTATCCACACTACAATTCATACCTTGAACTGAGTATAGCTAAAGAAAGACTCATACAAAACCCTCTATGAGTTATGGTATAGCTATAAACCCAATGTAAGTTACCTAAAAGTATTTGGAAGTAAATGTTACATTTTGAAGGAATCTAAAAAAGGTAAATTTGATGTGAAAGGTGATGAAGGAATATTTTTGGGATATTCTTGCAAGAGTAAAGCATATAGATGTTTGAACTTGTCCACTCAAAAAGTCATAGCAAGTGCACATGTGAAAGTTGATAAGTTTTTAGAAAGGACTAAAGAAGGAAGCAAAAAGGAACCAAAAGATTATAGGAGATTTATTTTCTCTAAATCTGATACATTGCCAGATACATCTATCAATTAGGAATCTTCTACTCTTAAGTCTTTAGTAACCAAGTTGTAGGAAGTTCAAATCAAGCTGCAGGAACTCGAGTAATAGTCAGATGCTACCGAGCCAATGCCTATCGAGTTTGAAGGACTTGAGTAGCACACAAAATGGCTAGAACCTAAAGTTGAAGTGCAAGAGGATGATAGAACAATTTGTTGAAAAAGTAAGGAACCTATATTAGCCAAGTATGTAAGGAGACATCATGCACCAGATCAGATTATTGGAGACAAATTTGATGGTACTATGACAAGAAGTAAGCTAAAAGATACTTGTTTACTTGCTGATTTTGAACCTAACAGTGTCAAAAATGCATTAGAAAATGAAATTTGGATTGAGGCTATGAATGAAGTGATAGAGCAGATAGAGAAAAACAAAACATGGACTCTTGTACTTAGGCCTAAAGATAAAAATGTGATTGGAACTAAGTGGGTATTTAGAAATAAGTTGAATGAAGATGGCAAGGTGTCAAGGAACAAAGCTAGATTGGTATGCAAAGGATACTCTCAAGAAGAAGGAATAAACTATGGAGAAACTTTCACTCCTGTTGCAAGATTGGAAGGTTTTAAGACCCTACTAGCATATGATGCATACAAAGGATTTAAGGTTTATTAGATGGATGTCAAGTTAGCATTTCTCAATGATATACTGGATGAAGAAGTCTACATTAAACAACCTGAAGGTTTTTTTGATCTAGACAAGAAGGACATGGTCTACAAATTACACAAAGTATTGTATGGTTTGAAACAAGCCCCTAGAGCATGGTATGAAATATTGCATAACTATCTTATTTAGATTGGTTTTCAGAGAACTATTGATAATAGTAGCTTGTATATCAAGGAAGGACCAGATAACAAGATTGTTTTGGCAAAGATATTTGTGGATGATACTTTGTTTACAGGAAATGATGACCTATGTAAATTTTTTTGTAGAGAAAATGAACAAGGAATTTGAGATGTCTATGTTTGGTGAGATCAAATTCTTTTTTGGTCTTCAAATTCAGCAAAGTAAGAATGGCATCTACATCACTCAGTCTAAATACATCAAGAAGATACTAAAAAAAAATTCTATGGAAGACTGTAAACTAGTTGAAACTCCTATGTGCACTGGTCTAAAGCTTACCAAGGATGATGAATCAAATGAGGTAGATCAGACATTGTATAGACCTATGATTGGAAAGTTGTAGTATGTAGTTCATACAAGGCCGGATATTGCCCTTGCAGTTGGTATTGTAGAAAGATTTTTAGTAAAACCAAGAGAAAATCACATGATAGAAATCAAAATAATCATGAGATACTTGAAAGGCACTAAAGATTATGGATTATGGTACAAATTTGGAGGTAATCTAGATTTGAAAGTGTTTACTGATGCAGATTGGGTAGCAAACATTGATGAAAAAAAAGTACAAGTGGAGGTGCATTCTTTCTTTGAAAGAGGTTGGTTTCTTGGACAACTAAAAAGAAAAATTATAAATCCCAATACATAGCAAAAGTAGAGTATGTTGCAACAGTAGTAAAATGTTCTAATATTGTTTGGTTCAAACAATTATTGGAAGACATGAAGGAGGAAATCAAAGAACTTTTTGTTATGTTTTGAGATAATACAAGTGTAATCAACATATCTAAAAAATCTAGTGATGCACTCAAAAACCAAGCACATTGCAATAAAATATCACTTTGTCAGAGAATTAGTGCAAGATAAGGAGATCAAATTGGAATATGTCCATAAAAAAGAACAAATTGCTAACATATTCAACAAGCCTTTACCTAAGGATGCATTCTTGTATCTAAGAGGTAAGTTAGGGGTCATTCCCTTATCTGAAGCTCACTAAAATAAAGTTTTAGTAATGCACCAACAAGTATCAAGTTGAAGATCTTTCCGTTGATGTAGAATAATCATGAGAACATTGCATATGAATCAATACTTAAGGTACATTGCAGCTCATTTGGTTTGTGTTTTCTTTGGCATGTGTTGTCAAAGAGGGAGAGTATACTATCATATCTTTCTAAAATTAGAATTTGTTTGTGAAGCTATGTAATTCCTTCATAGAGGGAGATTATTGTATTTGTGAAGTTTTTGGAAAGAAATCTAAGAGGGAGAAATGTTCTTTCAGAAAAAAAAAAACTTGTTCTAAAATTTCATTCTGCTATGATATGTTGTGTTTCCATCAATGTCAAAGAGGGAGATTGTTGGATACAATTGATCAATTGTGTGTTGTCTTTGATGTTACACAAATGTCATATCAGTTATTAGATAGAGTCTACCAAGCTCAATTGGTCAGAAAAAAAAGATAGAGTCTACTGAGCTCAGTATGTTAGCAAAGTGAATTATAGAGTCTACCGAGCATTTCTGGAAGTTACACTATGAAGACAGTTTCTATCGAGCTCACTTGGGGGTTGAAGGATTCTATGGTAGGAGTTAGTCTCTACCAAGCTCACAAGGTCAACAAAGGAAAATCAATTCTTATTGAGTTCACTTGGTCTCCAAAGGATTTTACAGAGTTTGCAGTGTTTACCAAGCTTCATTTGGTTAACACTAGAAATCATTTCTAGAGCAGTGTTAACCAAGTAGTGTTGACCAATGAAGGATTTTATTGTTTTTGGAAATAAAATTTAATTGTTTCATTTAATGTTTGTAGCTGACTGATATATTATTTATTGGTAAATGTAACTTGTTAATGAGCTGACTTGACAATTTGTAATGTATAAATAAAAGGTCAAATTGTGAATTCTAAAGTATGAATGGATGTATAAATGAGTGAGTATGCAAGTGAGTTGATTATGTGAGGAGGAAGTGTGAGAAATTTTTGAAGAAGGATCAAATAAACTTGAGGAGTAAGAAAGGTGTATTCGATTAGTAAGGATCTAGTGAAGCATAATAGAGATCTATATCAACAAAGATTAGTTACATCTCATTCAAGTGACTCATTGTTACTTTCTGGCAATTGTAGCAATGAATTTTAAATCTCTTAATAGAGTTGGTTTAGTAGCCATTTTTGTAAACCCTCTAACAAGGTTGATAGTTCTACTAAATTGTTCTAAAGTCCTCTAGCAAGGCCACTCCTAGCAAGGTGATTAAATCCTCTAACAAGATCACACCTAACAAATGAATGACTTGAAAATTATATTACTATAGATAAAGAAGCCTGAAAACTGAAAAGATAACAAGGAATTTAGTTAGTCAAAATGTGTGAAAAAGTGAAACAAAAGGACATGGCAAAAGAAGAGAAAATATTACTATCTAAAAAGATAGAATACAAGGAGAAAGAAATTCATCACATATCTCTTCAACAAGAAGATTTGATAAATTAATTCAAGTGTGCAAATTAAGAACTTATCAACTTGAGGATAGATAATGTAAGATTGCACAATGATCTCAACATAAAAAGGAAAACCAATGAAAAGAGATAAAAAAAAATTAATGATGAAATTGATCTAGATGAAGACATAGTAATTCTAGATTGGGATCTCTCCAATCTTACTTCTATTCAAATGGACATACTTGAACTTTGGAATAAAATATCCAAACAATAGAAGCTTAGAGAAGAAAAGAAGAAATAGAAATAACATGCTAGAAAACATCAAAGGTATATTTGTTGATGCACTAAGTATTGAAATTGATGAAAATAAATTTATTTTTGACCAACTTGTTGACATAGTCCACAAGTTTAATAAGATGAAAATAGTCAAGAGAAGCTACTAGAGAGGGTAGAGAGAAAATTTGATAATAAGGTTTTTGAAAATGTGGCACAGAAGATTACCATAGACCAAGTGGAACTGTCCACTATTCTTATTTATTTTGAGAGAAATATTAATAATGTTGTTTCCATGTTTTGTAAAACTAAGTGATACCAAAATTTTTACCAAGGAGTCAAAGAAAAGTTGTCAAAGATTGGTACTAATCTAAAGGAAAGTGAAAGTAGTTGTTATTTGACCTTAGTACTAGCTCAAAACATTTTATCAAGATCAGGTATCTAACCAACTTGCAAAAAAATATATTAAGAGAAGAAGCAAGAATTAGAGGTACATTGTTAGGTATTCAAAGTTTGATAATTCCTAACATGAATATAATGTAAAAACACTTTTTTCATGCAAAGACATTAATCCATGATAATAACTTTTCAATTGCTGACCACATGATGGAGTTACTGGCTAAAGTTTAGATAGCTTTGCATATCTCTAAATTTTTGCAAGAAAGTTGGGACAATACCATGTGAGAATTCAAAGAAGGAATAAGGATTCTATGTATATAGCTACAAAAAAAAAATTGAAAAAAAATTGTGTCACTATCAACACTAATGAGGCTAAATATTGTCTCTATTTCATGATATTTTTAAAACACTTTGTTAATACTCTGTTTCATTTTCATCAAGACATTTGTGGACCTATTTTTACCTAAACCAATGATTAACCTATGGGTAGATAGTATGTCATATTTTTTTAATATCATATAGATGATGTATTATTTCATATAATTATCAAAATGTGTGTTCTTATATTTGAATTTAGTTTGAAAAAGCTTATTTGCAATTATCTTTGCATTATAACTAACCTATTAGCAATGAAGTTGAAAGATGATTCGAAGAATTCAAAGATGAGTGCCAACAACATTCAAGGAGAAAAGAATGCTAAGGTGTAGCCACATGGAGGAAAGTTGTAACAATTCCAAAGGACATGATGATGATTATGGAGGATCTATCAAGACTTATTGCATTCTCTACATTTATTCCTATGGTGAGCGGATGTTTAGACTTTATTATTCCCACCTTAAGGTGTTATTTATTCTTCCCACCTTGAGTTTTTATTTTCCTTCTTTCCTATGGATTTATAGCTAGGTTATTTATTTTTTTATTTTAGAATAAATGTCGATCTCCTATATATAGGAATTGGATCAAGTGCATTAGTTTAGTTAGAAGAAAGAGTTTATGAGAATAGACTATTAATTTTTATAGTGAGTTGTGTTTTTAAAGTTCTATGTGTTATGTAATGAATTTCTGAAATGTAATGAAATGGATTTTGGCTTCTATCTTGTGTTAGTAGTTTAGTTGAAGCTGACCAAGGAGGCCCACTTGGAAGATGGATTAGATTAGTTTAGTATAGATTTATTTCCGAGAATTCTTAGTATTTTTAGTAGAAGTTATAAGTTCCTTCCTATAGCATCACACTTCGTGAATGTTCCTACATCATATGTGAGAACAATTATAGTGGATGAACAAAGTTGGAATATTTGTTAGCATTTCATTGTATTTCCAATATTCATAGAGTTAAGTGTGTTAGTTTTCTACAAAAATAGTGTAAGTTCTTTTTCTTGCATTTTACTTTCCTATAGCATAAGCATAGTGACTTATTAAGAGACCTAGTGCACATATTGTGCCAACCATTTCAAGTATACGTCCCTAGGTTGAGAAGATTAAATGCACCTCATAGTGGGAAAAATAGTCCTTATTTTGAATATATTATTCCTAAGCATGGCCCAGAGCATGACTATAATACACCTATTATGAGGCAGACCATTTTTGGCATTGTTGTTGGGGATGGTGTCAAGCTATGAGCATTTTTGAGTCAGAGTTCTTAGATAAAATTTTTTATAGAAATTTCTAATTTTGAATCTTCTTTCACCAATGTGAAAAGTTTAATTGCATGCATCGAAGAGGAAGATAATGAGATGAATATGGTAAATTTCTTCCATGGGAGTCTATTAATTTGAATGAAGAAATTGAAGAAGAAGAAGAAGAAGAAGTTGAGTTTCCTTTTGAAGATGCAAGCCTTGTTTTTTTCCCACAGCATCATCATCAAGAGATGAACCAATAGATACAAGTGGTCTTCAACCTTTTACTAGAGTTTTGGCCAATTTTCTTGATAACATTGTTTTGAATCCACTAGTTGTTAATCATCCAGTATCCAATGTTCCCTTTTACCAGCAACCTCATAATCTAATACCTCCAATAATGGCACAACCTACTTTTCCATTTCCTCTCTCAAGCCTTGTAAATATTTATCTCAAGAATATACCTCCAGCTGCCCTTCCAAAGTTCTATGCCCTTTACAACTGAAGACCCTGATACTTTCTTGTTTGAGTTTGACATAGTTTTTTGTAGTTTTGACTACAACACTAATGCCCATAAGCTTAAATTTTTTCTAGCAACATTGAAAGAATTAGCTCTATGATGGTTCATGGGCTTAGGAGCCAATGCAACAAGAAGTTGAGATGAAATGCGAACTCTATTTCTAGATAAGTACAAAGAATATTGCAAAGCATCCGGTTCAAGAGGAAATGATGTCTTCATTATATCTTAGAAGGAGAAAGAATCATTAGAAGACTATGTTTCAAATTTCTTATATACACTATAGAAGAACCCTCAACATGTGCTGTCTGAGGATTCACAAAAGCTAGTCTTTCTAATAGGTGTGAATGATAACTGTCTAGAAGCACTAGATCTGATGGTTGGTGGTGATGTATATCAAGCTTCCTGGGAAGACCTCAAGAAGATCTGTCAAAACTATTCAAGGTCAACCATGAAGAAAGGCCGAGAACCTCATTCCACAATCACTAAAGGAATCGATCAAGGCATTTCAAAGCTTGAGACATCTAACTTATTGTTAGATTTCAAACAAGACATCATCAACAATGTTTCTATACATCTTGATGCAATGACTACAAAGAAGAAGCATGCACAAGCTGAGCTACAACTAGCTAAATATTGCCCTCATTGTCAGAAGAAAAAGAAGAATTGCCAATGTAAACTAGTAGCAAGCATGGAGAACTAGCATCTTCCAACTGAGTACTTCAAGATAGATGGAGATGATGAGCAAGTATTGTTTTTGCTCAATGCCAACTATGGGCCCAACATCAAGGTATGCCTCAAGACCCTTGGCAAAATTAAAATTCATATGGTAATCAATGACAAAATCATAATCCCCAAGGTCCTCCATAATATCAATCTAATTGAAATAATGCTGAGAAAAACAACCTGCAACAGTCCCAATGGCCTCAGAATTCCCAACCACCCTAGCCTAACCAATAGATTAACCAATGGAAAAACCAATAGAACTACTAGCAAAACCAACATAACCAATGGAAACCACCCAAAGAGAATTGGTAGTCTATGAACCAATGGAGGGTTCTTAATAGTGGCCTAACCAAAATACTAGTACTCCACAATTACCACCTCCAATTCAAAAACTTTCTCTAATGCCACCACCTGCAAATCTTAGACCTCAAAAGAAAACATAGTTACTTGCACAACCTCAGCCAAACCCAAATAGCCAACAACCACAATAGCCCATGTATAGTGTTGATGCTTAGTGGTATCCTGCTTACACTTTGGGTGTTGCAAATATACATCTAAGATCTGTTACAACTTTACCAACACCTAAACTACCTCTTATAATTGAAATACTAGACCCTCCTACAACATCAAAATCCTTAGTTGCTGAAATAGTTGACCCCACCAATGTTACCATATCAACCCAAGCTCAACCAGTAGTGGAACCTCCTTTTCTAGAAAAGTTTATACAAAGAAAATGTAAAAACCTATACAAGTAGAGGAACAACCTTTTTATATTGTTGATTAGTTGAAAAACATGCATGTCCAAATACCCCTATTTCAAGACATTAAGGATGTTCCACTTTATGGAAAAGCCATTAGAGATGCTTGCCCAAAGACGCTTGGAAGGAAGAAAAAGTACCCCACCACAGTCCATGTTTCGGGACAATTGGCTAACATCGTGTTAGGAAAATTGATCACACCAAAATATTTTGATTCAGGGATTTCAATAGTGAATGTTAGTATAAATGGTTAGTTTGTTAAAAATAGCCTAATAGATCTTGGTGCTGCTATAAATTTCATGACCAAGGACACTATGAAGAAGTTGAAAATAGAAGGACTAAGGGTTACCCCAACAATTATGCAACTTGCAGGTAGTTTAACTATCACCCATGATGGGATGATAGAAAACATAGTTTTAACCTTAGATTCTCTAGAGTATCTCGTAGACTTCATGATCTTATCCCCCAAAGTTAATCTATCTAGTTAACCTATCATCCTAGATTGACAATGGTTAGCCACAGATGATGCAAATATAAGTTGTAGATTAGGGAATATGACCATATCAAATGGCCAAGCAACAAAGAAATTTGATTTATATCCTCTAGCACAGACATTACGAGATTTGAGAAAATCTATTTGGCTAGATTTAAGGGGATGAAGAAGAATAGTTAAATTCTATAGTATAGCTTATGATGTTGCATAGACAATCTTTTCTAAAACTACAAGGGGAAGATTCAGTATTTCAGAGTATCCTTACTAATAGTTTTGTGGTAGAAAAAGATGTATCTAAAAGTTCTGTGTTGGAATTAATCACACAAGAAGAATATGATAATAATTGTACTTTTCTCAAAGAACCTAATATTCTTCATCCACTCTTATCATGTGAATTAGAAGCAAGTTTAACCTCTAAAGATACTATGATAGATTCCACCACTACTATCAAACTAATTAAAGGTCATAATCTCCATGTTAATCCCAAATTAACACCCACACAAATGGAATAGTTAAAAGAATTGCTTCAAAGGCATGAAAAGGAATTTGAATGGGACTATAGTGATATGAAAGGGTTGAGTCCTAAACTATGCACCCATAGGATATAAATCAACAAAGGTTTTCTACCACTCTGTCAACCATGGATAAGATAAATCCAAGCCTTAGAGAGATAGTTAAAATTGAATTACAAAAATTGCTTGATGCTAGTTTTATTTATTCTATATCTGATAGTAAATGGGTTATGGAGAATTTTTGTAGATTACAAAGAATTAAACAAGGCCACCAAAAAGGATCACTTCCCTTTACCATTTATAGACCAAGTTTTGGACACTCTAGCTGGAAAGAAGTATTTTTCTTTTCTAGATGGGTATATAGTGGTTATAACCAAATCAGTATTGCTCTTGAAGATCAAGACAAAACCAAATTTACATGCCCATGGGTACTTTTTCATACTCTATTTTACCATTTGGTCTATGTAATGCTTCTAAAATGTTCCAACAAGTAGTTATTAGCATCTTTGCTGATATATCACATGATTGTATGGAAATATACATGGATGACTTCACAACATTTGGAGTCACTTTTGAGGAAGCAATGGTGAATCTTGAAAAGGTTTTGGTAAGGTTTCAAGAACATAATTGGGCACTTAATAGTGAAAAGTGTTTCATGCTCATGCAGGAAGGCATGGTACTTGGTCATTTCATATCAGTTGTAAGAATACAAGTGGATCCAACTAAGATAGAGGTAATTCAAACATTGTCATAACTAAAAAATAAAAGATGTAAGATATTTTCTAGGTCATGCTAGATATTACAAAAATTTTATAAGAGATTTCAGCAAAATAGATAGTCCCTTGTATAAGTTACTCACAAAAGAAGTTGAATTTAGTTGGACATTTGAATGTGATGAAGCCTTCTTGCAGCTTAAGAAACTTCTAACTACAGCACCAATTTTACAAGGCCTTGAATGGAATTTACCCTTTCACACACACACACACACACACACACACACACACACACACACACACACACACACACACACACACATCTTGAAAATGCAATCTATTATATTAGCAAGTGCCTGCATGGACCAGAATTAAACTACACAATGAAAGAAAAAGAACTGCTAGCAGTAGTTGATGCCCTCAACAAATTTTGGCATTACATAACTAGCTATTTCATATTTGTTCCTACTAATCTTGTAGCAATTAAATATCTCATGAATAAATGTGCTATAACTGGTAGATTAGCAAGATGGTTACTGTTGTTGCAAGAATTTGATATAACTATTGTTGATAAGCTTGGAAAAGCCAATGTTGTAACTGATTATTTATCAAGAATCCATCATGGTGATACTAACACTACTTTGGTAGATGATGCATTTTCAAATGAGCATTTATTTCATATTTCTATTCAAACTCCATGGTATGTAGACATTGCTAATTACCTTTCACTTAATAAAATATCAGAACATTTTTCTTACAAGGAAAAGAAGCTACTTGTAGAGAAAAGTTTTTGTTTCTCCTAGATAGATAATCTCTTGTTTGACACTAGACTTGATCAAGTTATGAGAAGATGTGTGATAGAGGATGAGACATATGATATTCTACATGCATGTCACAATGAACCATGCAAAGGACACTTTACAAAAAAAAAGAACAGCCTTGAAAATCTTGACAACTAGTTATTATTGGCCTACACTTCACAAAGATGTAGCGAACTATACATGGAAGTGCGATAAGTGTCAAAGAATGGGCCAACCAACAAGAACAGATGAAATGCCTCCTAACCCTAAGGTGGAATTAACACCATTTGACAAATGGGGCATGGACTTCATTAGTCCAATTGATCCTCCATCTAACAGGAAATCTTATATTCTTGTATGCACTAATTATTAACAAAATGGGTTGAAGTTAAGGCTATGAAGCATGCTCATGATGAAAAGGTTGCATAATTTTTGTATGAAGAAATTTTTACCTACTATGGTGTACCCAAAGAGCTAGTCACTAACCAAGGAGTACAATTTACCTCTAATCTAATCTTAGAGTTGATGAAATAATATAACATTAGGCATTGAATATCTAGTCCTTATCACCCTCAACCTAATGGACAAGTAGAGGTCACAAACCATGAGCTAAAGAACATCCTAAAAAAAATAGTTCATCTACATCATAGGGATTGGACTAGTAGATTACAAGAAGTTGTTTAGGTTTACAAAACAACATGGAAGACTGCTATAGGATTCACACCATTTGAGCTCATGTATGGAAAAGTAGCAATGCTTCCAATTGAATTTTAACATAAAAATTTAAGAACTATAATGGAAGTAGAAATTGAACTTCATGTAGCACAAAGAGAACATCTTCTGCATCTTAACTCTTTGGATGAAATGCACAAGATTACTTTGGAACACACTAAACTTATCCAAAAACAAAGGAAACAATGGCATGACTCCCATGTTATCAGTAAACAATTTCAAGTTGGTGATTGGGCACTACTATATGATCCCAAATTTAAAGACATGCCAGGAAAGTTGCAGACAAGATGGCTAGGACCATTTGAAATTAGTCATGTCTTTGATAATGGAGCTATTCAATTAACTACCATTGATCAAGTACCTTTAAAATTATTTGTCAATGGTCATAGACTCAAATTATATAAATGGCCCCAAACAAAGGAGGACTTCCTATAGTAGTTCCAACCACCAAATTCAAATATAAACAAGGTAACTCTTCATGTAGCCGAAAGTGTCAACCTTTTGCTTGCCACTCTTCAACATTAATTTCTTTGTACATGCTCATAATAAAAACTTTCTGTCCACATAAAGTTCACTTTCTCATTCCATCTCATCTCTTTACCTTCCACCCATCCACCTCATCTCATTTCTTTACTTTCCATCCAGCCACTTTCCACATCATCAATTTCTCATATTTTCAATAAACCTCGCAAGATGCTAATGGATGTTTTCACCGATATCACTTCCATCACCTTTTTGGTATGTGTGATGATCATTTAATAGGTATAAGATTTTCAAATTATAATTAATTTATAGTCTACATATTTTTTTAATTATATTTAATACTGTATTCTTTATATGGTGACATTATGTGAGTTTTCTACCCTTGTACCAAGTCTAACAAGTATTGTCCTTATTTTGTAGGGGGCATAGAAGGTTACTAAAACCCAATGAGTGCATTTATTCATAAGGATTTTTCCAAATCTTTATATTTCTTTCAGTACACAATTGGTTGAGTATCATGCCCCTTATTTTTGAATAATTTTATTGTTAGGCTGTGATGTGACTTGTGTTTATCATTTAAGTGATTTGAACCCTTTTTTGGACAATTTTCACACACTTCCATGATTTACCCACATTAAAGTCATATTATTGCTCATAAAAAATCATTATGGCATTAATTATCTATTAAATAAAATGTGAAATGGTTTATAAAAAAATAATTAAAGCCTAAATTTGTAAGGGGGAAATAGTGAAGTAGTGTAGATAGTGAAGTGTTAAAAATGGGTGGACAATTGCAGAGGAGAGAACTAGTAGAGCATACCATTTTTCTCTCAGATGTAGAAGCTGTGAGGAGGTTTAGTGCATGCGGATGGTTAGGGTATTTTTTAAGCTTGACTGCATATGATAAAGAAGTAGCCATAGAATTCACAAGGATGTTTAATGAAGGAGAAGCTTCTATATGGGGCTTAACAATGGTTGCTACAGAGGAACATATAGTAGAAGTTGTAGGGTTACTGATGATAGGAGAACATTATCCCAACACTCATGATACCAAGTCCATCAAAGCTGAATTTTCCATCCCAACTGACCCTCAGATGGACATTACCAAGCAAGGATGTAAGAGAATGTCTCTTCTGCCACCATATAATGAACTAGCCATGTACATTATCAGGTACCTTACATGTGAAGGTAGATTCTCATATTTACATGCACATCATTTTAAATTGCTGAGTTGTATAAAGAATAATCATCTAGTTAATGTTCCCAATTTCTTGTACAATATGATATGTATTAGTGTAGAAGAAACTCAAAAAGGAAAAGACAATTGTGTTACCCATCATGCCCTAATTAAGTTACTTATAGAAAGGTCACTCAGGGATGTTTCTCTCCTATCATGGACAAAATTTGTCCAAGCCAAAATGTAACTCATACTAATGAACCTATTGAGTAGAGCACCCAAGAGGCTAAAACCAAAAATGTACATAGCAATGTACAAGAAAATGTTCAAGAGACTGTGCCTTCACTTGTTCAAGAAACCCATAAACCTACATCTAGCCAAACAAAGAGAAAATGAAAAAAATCTCTATTCCAATAAAAGAAGAGCCAAACCCTACAATTATGAGGAAAAATAGAACTAAGAAGGGTCATATAGAAGTTACTCTTGTAGTAGAGACACCAAAAGGAAAAGGTAGGTAGAAATTTGTGATATTAGAAGAAACCCCTATAAGGAGTCCTAGAATGAGAGGAAAAATTTCCAAAGAATCTGCCTCATCCAAGCCATCTACTAAAGAATCCCCTATATAAATTGTTTCTAACCACTCTCCTCCTCACCCTGAAACTAAAAATATTCTTGAAAACCTTAATGAGGAATGTAGGGTTGAGGTTAATGAAAATCCAAATGATACGCCAATAGACTAACTAGGTACTTCGAGTTGTAGGGATGAAACAATTCTTGAGAAAATTGATCTAAACACTGCCCTAGTTCCTTATAAATCAACACAGCTTATTGATGTTTTAGAAAAATTATGGAGGGAATAGAGGAAGAGAAAAAGAAATCATGAGAAAGAAAAAAGTTCTATTACTCTATACACACTCCTTTTTCAGTTTTTTGGACAACATATGTTTGTTAAGACCTTATGGGAAGAGGAGAGGAAAAGAATGAAGAAAGAAATAGTGTCTCTGAATGTAGAAATCATAGATTTAAAGTAGAAGTTGGAAAATTAAAAACAACAGATGGATCATGCCCTTAAATTGGCTAATCAGGCACTTGTCTATAGACCACCACCACAAGTTTATGCTCTCTATTTAAAAGAAACATTTCACTTGTTCTAGTTCATGCTAACCCTTAAGAATATAAATGTAGAGTTTAAATTAGCCCATGAATTTTATGGCTTATATCAGACTCTGCCATCTTGGCAGTAGAATTTTTTTTGTGAATTATATGTGCATAATTTTGTTATCCCTTTAGAAACCCAATGGAACCCTTTACTTATATAGGGGATATAAATTTAAGAGCCTTGATGTCCTAGTTGTCTAATGAAGCAAACTATGATAGGAAGCTAAATAATTATACAGATGAGGAAAGGACAAAATCCTTGTCATTGACAGTTGAAAGTACAAAACTAGAAGAAGTTATTCGAGACTAGTTTAGGTTAACTTATGGGGATAAGAACAAGGGAGTAAGGGATATGATCTTTTCTGCTAGAGCCAAGGTTTATGCTAATTATGAGTATTTTCCCTACTTTTCTTTCTAGAGAGCTATGACTAGTGCTAGAAGTAGATGGGCTAGATTACCTAAGTCACTTAAAAAGTCAGAGCCACATAGTCCCATCAACTTGGAAGCTACCCTTCACTGAGCTCCAAAGCATTTAGAGCTAGGAAAATAGGGTAGACCTAAATTATGGTGCCCACTCACTATGAAACCTCCAATGCTCATGTGGCCTTTATATGACATTAATGTTAATAAACTTGACAAGCTATAGGAGGACAATAGAAGAGAGGTTTGGGAAATAACATTAGGTTTTTGTTACACCTTCAAGAGCAAAAGGAAAGGAAGGGAAAATGTGGAGGAATTCAAGCAATGACTAGGAAATGCCATGCTTGAGGACAAGCATCAAATTTACCAGGGGTCAGATTATGAGGCTAAATATTGCCTCTATTTCATGATAGTTTTAAAACACTTTGTTAATACTTAGTTTCATTTTTATCAAGACATTTGTGAACCTATGTTTACCTAAACCAATGATTAACCTATGGGTAGATAGTATGTCATCTTTTACCAATATCATATACATGATGCCGTATTTCATATGATTTCAAAATGTGTGTTCTTATTTTTGAATTTAATTTGAAAATGCTTATTTACAATTATCTCTGCATTATAACTAACCTATTAGAAATGAAGTGAAAAGATGATTGGAAGAATTCAAAGATAAGGACCAACATCATTCAAGGACAAAATAATGCTAATGAGTAGCCAAGATGGAGGAAAGTTCTAACAGTTCCAAAGGACATGACAACAAGTATGGAGGAGCTATCAAGACTTATTGCATTCTCTACATTTATTCTGATGATGAGTGGATGTTTAGACTTTATTCTTCCCGCCTTAAGCCATTGTCTCTTTTTCCCGCCTTGAGTTGTTATTTTCCTTCTTTCTCTCTTGCAAATTTATAGCTAGGTTATTTACTTTTCTATTTTAGAATAAATTTCAATCTCCTATATATAGGAATTGGACCAAGTGTGTTAGTTTAGTTAGAAGAAAGAGTTTATGAGAACAAACTATTAATTTTTACAGTGAGTTGTGTTTTTATAGTTCTATGTGTTATGTAATGAAATAGTTTTTGGCTTCTATCATGTGTTAGTAGTTTAGTTGAAGCTAACCAAAGGAGCCCACTTGGAAGGTGGATTATATTAGGTTAGTATAGATTTATTTCCAAGCATTCTTAGTATTGTAAGTAGAAGTTGTAGGTTCCTTCCTATAACATCACACTTCATGAATGTTCCTATAGCATATGTGAGAACAGTTATAGTGGATGAACTGAGTTGGGATATTTGTTAGCCTTTCATTGTATTTCAAGTATTCATAGAGTTAAGTGTGTTAGTTTCCTACAACGATAGTGTAAGTTCTTTTCCTTGCATTTTACTTTCCTGCAACATAAGCATAGTAACTCATTAAGAGACCTAGTGCACATATTGTGCCAACCATTTCAAGTATACATCCCTAGGTTGAGAAAATTAAATGCACCTCATAGTGGAAAAAATAGTCCTTAGTTTGAATATATTATTTCTAAGCATGGAACAAAGCATGAATATGATACACCTATTGTGAGGCAGACAGAACACAATAGTCAAAATCAAGCTACAGACTTAGGTATATTGATAGGGGGAGTTTTAACTCATCATTTTGAGTATTTTGAATTTTTGATATGATAACTATTTTTTTCACTAATGGAAAAGGAGGAGATTGTTAACCTTATGGCCAAGCTAGTTGTCAATTAGTACCAAAATACTTAGTCATTTGGTTGGTTTCATTATTCATGAGCACCATAGAGTTAACCTTGTAGACAATATCAATTGAGTTAGTCCTAAAGTGTTAACTAAGTACTACAAAAAGATAGTTCCAATAGAGCTAGCCACATTAACTTGCCTAGACACATTAACTAAGTGGAGTGAAATAAGTTTTGACTGAGCTACAATATTAACTAAGTTATTGCAATGTCAACTGGGGCTCTATAGTGTTTATTGAGTCATTAGTATTAATTGAGTTCATGCCTACTCCCAATTGATTAATGTGGACCAAGCACTAATGTCAACTAAGTGCAAGAGCTTGTCAAGCTCACTATGTTTTTGAGTGTCAGTATATCACCCGAGTAGTATTTATAATCTATGTAGGAATATTCAGCTAACTTGGTGAAGATTGTTGAATATGGTATTGTAGCTGACTCCAAAAGATAATTATTTGGATTTGTATAAATGTAAGATATCTTGTCATATCCATATGATCAATTAATTTTTACTGAGCATAATTATGAATTTAAGTTAAAATACTAAAGGATACAAGTAGTATAAATAAAAGAAGAGTCTCATTCATTACATTAAGGTGATCATTCTATAGAAAATGAATCTCAATCAGAAATATGAGTTGCACAACAGAGATCAACTCCTAGTTCATCCTAATAGGTGCATCAATAAAATCCTCTAACAAGGTGGACTTAACCATTTTTTTCAAAATATCCTAACTACGTACATACTTCATTGTATTGTATAAATCCTTTTACAAGGTGAACTTTGAATAGTCCTTATTGCTCCAAATGGGGAAGATCACCAAAAGTGATCAATTGTAATCCTTAACATGCCAACTATATACTATAGTAGTAAAGCTTGTGGGTATCATCCTCATTTATTTTTACTTTCTATGTGGAAGGTTTCTAGGTTACCAATATTGTGTCAAGTGTTATGAATAATTTATTGTGTTTAGTATTTCATGCATGCAATTAAATCAGATTAGCTTATAAACAATTGAATGGTGAATTGAATTAAAAGTTTTATTGGTTCCCAATTCACCCCTCCCCTCTCATTCACCTATCCTACTCTACATTTACAATATTTGAACACCCATCTAGGTGGTCCTAGGTGCAATATTAAATAATAAGATAAAATAATACAATATAAAAAATATTATGCAATGTGTGCAACATCCATAATCTCAACAATAAAAATAATACATGTCATGACCATTTTTTTTTGAAAAATTATTTTCTAAGGAAATGCTAATAATCTTCTATATGTTTTGATAAAAAAATATCTTTAAATTTTTTTTTCAACATGTCAAATTGTAAAGTGCACAAAACAAATCTTCAATTCAATATCTCTCTATACATTATTTTAAAGATCTTTAGTTATTTTTTGTTTAGGGTTGTTGGGTGTTGATTCCTATTATTTATGATCCACTACTATCCCTTTAATCTTCTTTCTATTTTCATACATACCTTACACAATTCTATAAGCATTAAAGAGTTCAATGGGGTAGGAGTAGGAAAATAATGGATTGTGGAAATTTTTGTTTTCTTGTTGAAAAAATGTTCTATTTCATAATAATCTTTCATCTCTTTTCCTTTTCCTTCATCCCCATTTCATTTTTAGACTTGAATTTTTTTTTATAGCTTTAAATGGCAAGTAAGAATGTTTCATAGCCTCAAATTATCTTCCTCTATAACAACTAAATCCCTTATAATATATGTAAAGAATATAGCTAAATCTCTTCCTACTAAACCATACTTAATATTATGACTTGTTTCAAGATTGTGTAGCAAGTTGGTGCTCTTCTCCTATTGTTACTCATAGAAAGGTCCTTAAAGATGTGAATGCTCTAGGTTTATTAAAGATTTATAAATCCTTATTGCTTCATAAACACATCATTCATATGCCCATTATTGATCCCCATGGACAAGAAGGCATATGAAATGATGATATTTCCATCAATCAATTCAACCAAACCTACATTATAAGCTATCTAGGAGTAAAATTGTTTAAGAATATAATAATTCTATCTAGAATTAACTTAAACTGGTTTTTGGAGTCTTCTTTGTATTTATAGGTTAGATTTACCTCAAATTTTCCCACTTAGACAAAAAGTTTTAATTATCCATAGATTGTAGTTTAGATGGTTATATTTTATTATTTGTAAATCTAAATTTGTAGAAAACAAAGTATTGAATTCCATGTTCTAGGAGTGAATGTAGGAATCTAACACTTATTTATGAAATCATCATGATAGTGAGCTTATGAAGACAAATTATAATATTATAAAGGAATAGGCAATAGCCTAATTGAGTTGGAAACTTACCAAGATTATTGTATAAAATTCTAAAATCAAGATATTACATATTGTTTCACAATAGGTATCATGGCATGCATATAACTAACTTCAAATACCATTCTCCCTGAGAAGATGGATGGGAATCTATTTGGAAGGGAGCATATAATAGATGGTTGGAAAATATGTCCACTGTATCCCACCAATTTTAACCTTCTTCTCTACTCTCCTACACAATATTTGAATCACATACCATCTTAAATAAAGTTTTGAGAAATTGTGTTCAAAATCTAGTGTTCAATTTAAGTTTCAAAATCTCATGTACATTGTAATTGCATTTTATAATAGAAACATTATGCATATATTTCAAGTTGTTTAAATATTTTCATAGATCACATTCTTAATTCCCTATCTAGAAGCAATGAGTGCATAATTTTTGTTGATTTTATTTCACTATAAGATCATTGTTGTATGTTCAATTATGCTAATTGATTTTCAATTCCAATGGCTAATATAACAAAATTATTATTCTCCATATCATATATTGGTGTTATTTTTCTTATCATCAACACTTTTTGAACTCAATCATGACTTTTACCAAAGTTTGTTATATATTCATATTCATTGTTGTGGTGAAACAAACTTTAACCAACATTTATTAAAAGTTCATAATATTTTTGGATAAAATCATTCACTTTTCTCCATAATTACTAACTAGTACTCACACTTAAAAGACATTCGAGGGATATGTCGATAGGAATTTAATTGAACATCCACTCATAAATGAAGCAAAATATATATAGTTTTGTAAATTTCTATAGGAAATGAGTAATAGTTTGTGATTAATTCATTGATAGACTAGTTGATAACATGAGGAGATAAAACATACCTACTATTTGGATCATAGTAGAAAAAGTTCATGATGCCCAATATAACATACAAAGTTATTTCATCAACATTTCATCAACTTTAGCTCTGCAACTTTGCCGCCCATTTTCTTTTTGGATTTTGAATTTTGAATGATGGAGGGGCCTAAATCTTCAAATCTACCACCATGCCCGAACTTGCAACTGGTGCTTGCAGTGTGTAGAGATGTAGACCAATTGATTGGCAGTGGGTCCATTGATGTAGCTAGGTCGGGTAATGCCAAGTCAGCTTTGGAGGAAGGACAGTCGAGAGTGGACATCCCTGAACTAGGGGGAGGAAGTTTTTCTTGTTATCAGCAGGGAGGTGCCCAAAAGTTGGATGTGGGTTCTCTATCAGGATGGAAGAGTGTGCTCGTGGGTACCAAGATGTCTAGCCCCAACACAGAGAATCCCATGATAACTCATGGATGAGATGGTCCTGTGATTGCACTCCCTGATAGTATGATGGATAATGTGACTTCTGGCCTCAAACTTTGTGTTGTAGGCAGATTTTTTGCCTTCTGCCCTTCTATTGAGATGGTAAGGAAATGGGCAGACCATAAGTGGAAGTTCAAAGGAACTATAAGTGTTTCTACCATGTCAAGTGGTCTTTTTTGTTTTTGATTTACCACGAAAGAAGATCTCAATGCAGTTCTTTTTGGGACTTAGTATTTTGGGAAACACTATCTGGCCCTGACTAGATGGCATTTGGGCTTTGATGCTAGTTTGGAGCTAAAAAAAATTGCCCTAGTATGGGTAAGATTACCTGGCCTCCCTCTAGAATTTTGGGATGAAAGGATATTAAGATGGGTGGGGAACTGTATTGGTCATTTTTTTACTATTGACAAAGTGACAATGCAAAAATTGAGACTTTTCTATGCTAGATTCTATGTGAATGTAGCGCTAAACAAAACACTACCTACTATGGTCACTTTAAAAACTAAATAGGGTGAGAGAGTTCAGCCACAGAATATGAGAATGTAGGCTTGTTTTTCCAAAGATGTGGGCAATTTGGTCACCTTATCATGGATTGCAAAGCTAAAATGCAAAAAGATAAATAGAAGGAGAGCTCTCCAGGGATAGTTAAGGAAACCATTGGAGAACCTTCAGTACTAACTGAGAAGATAGTAATGAAATCTTCTATGACCTTGCCCAATATGACCTCCACATAGGATAACTATTTGAGTCCAAGTGGAAAGGATACTAAGGAAGATGAGATGGCACTGAAGGAATACCCTTTCAAAAGAGATTTGGAGGATCTTCTAGGCTCACCTTTGGTGAGGACTTCCGTAGAGGAGTGTCTGGAAGATGGAGAAATAGAAGGAACCAACACTCTATAGGATTTGACAACAATCTAGATTGGGGGGAGCAAGCTTGAAACCCCTTCTAAGGAGAAAGTGGTGACCCCCTCTATTATGGGCTCCTCAACAACACGGGGGGCGGGGGGGACCATAAGCATAAGGAAGGTGATTTAAGGGAGTTAGTTTGCACCCCTGTGAGGATGGTCAAGGCCTCGCAAGTTGAGATAGCGACGAGAGTAATGGCAAGCATTGATAATATGGATAAGAAGATGAGCCTCTCTTCGCCTTAGGAGGAGAATAAAGGTGAATGGGAAGTGCAAAAGAAGAAGAGAAGGCGGGGGGGGAGAAAACCAGATATTGGAGTATCAGGAACAACAACAAGACCATCAAGCAGAGTTACCAAGACAAAGAAAACTGCTAGAGATGTAGCCAGTGGTAAATAGCTTACACTAGAGATAGTAACAAAAGGTAAGAAATGAAACTCCTTTCATGAATTATAAGGGGATTGAATAATCCCTAGAAGTAGTATACTCTTAAGCAATTAATATCTCAAGAAAAAATAGACTATGTGTTAATTCAAGAGACAAAAATGTCTAGCTCAAATTTTGATAAAATTGCTAGCTATATCTGGCTAGGGGCGAGGTATTTACATTGGGATTCAGATGGAGCTTTAGGGGGAATTGCTACCATGAGGAGCCTAAACTCATTGAAGGGAAAATAACTTTTTAATTACTCATTTCCAATCGAATAGCCACAGTTGGAAATTAATTAATATCTATGCACCTAATAGAAGATTAGGGAGGAAGGAAATGTATAAAAATTTGATAAGGATATCTAAAACCATGTTGGAGGAGCAATGGATGTGCATGGGTGATTTCAATACTCCTCTTTACCATTTGGAGAAGAGGGGAGGCAAAAAAGAATGTTAGGAGAGCTTGCAAGATCTAAGTGAATTTATGAGGAAGTTGGACTTCATAGATGTGGAGCTAAGGGGTAACCCATACACCTGGACTAATAATAGGAATGGTGAGGATCTCATTCAGGTTAGTCTGGATAGATTATTACTGTCAGGGAATTGGAATAGCATGGGTAACTCCTACTTGGAGAATCTTAATAGAATGGTGTCTGACCACTCACCCATTTTATTCCATTGGGAGGATGGCTTTAAAGGGGGAAAGAAACCTTTTAGATATGAAATAATGTGGGAATCACATCTGAAATTCAAAGATAAGATTCAGGAGTGGTGGAATATAAGAATAGAAGGTACTACAATGTATAGACTTACCCAAAAAATTGATAACATTCAAAGAAATGTCAGAGCATGGGCTAAAAGTTCATTTGGAGACATTTTTAAAAGTAAAGGAGAAGTAGAGGAAAAGCTAAAAAAACTCCAAGGGGTTATTGCAGAAGGGAATAACTTAGAGGAGAATATTCAAGAAGAGAAACTTATAAGGAGGTGGAAAGAGATCCTCCAAAAGGAGGAAATTTTCTAGAAACAAAGATCTAGAATTCAATGGCTAAAGGAAGGGGACAAAAATACTACTTTCTTTCATAGATCTGCTTCTAACCACAAAAGAAGAAACACTATCTCAAAACTAAATTAAGAAGGGAAAAGGGTGTTGAAAGAGTAGGAGAAAATAGGGAAACTTGTGGTAGACCACTTCAGTAAGGTGCTTAAGAAAGATAACTTCGCTGGGAACCAGGTGATCAAGGGAAGTCTTATTAATTCAATCCCAAGGAGTATAAGAGAAGAGAAAAATGATCTAATCCTTGGTAAGATCATGGAAGAGGAAGTGAAAAAGGTAGTGTTCTCAATGAAAGCTTTCAAGGCCCTAGGCCCTAATGGGTTCCCACCTACTTTCTTTCAGCATTTTTGGGAGGTGATCAAATCAGAAGTAATTTGGGTGACTAGGGATTTTTTTAGAATAGGTAAACTTATACAGAGCATAAATAAGACCTTTATTGCCCTAGTTCCAAAAAATTCCAATCCTCTAAATTTGAATGATTTTAGACCTATAAGTCTATGTAATACTATCTACAAGGTCTTTGCCAAGGTTTTAGTGAACAGATTAAAGCCTTTCTTGGAAAAAATTGTTGGTAGTCCTTAGAAGGGGTTTGTGCCAAGAAGGCAGATCCTTGATGCAGTTATTACAACCCATCAGGTTATCCATTCAATGGAAAAGAGAAGGCAACCAAGAATGTCATTCAAGTTGGACATTTCCAAAGCTTATGATAAGGTCAATTGGGACTTCCTTCAGGATGTACTAGAAAGAATTGGATTTAACAATAGGATTATAAACCTAATCATGTTGATGATGAGCTCAGTGCAGTACTATGTCCTACTAAATGGGTCCCCATGGGGTAACATAATGGTAGGAAAAGGTTTAAGATAGGGTGACCCACTCTCACCTTACCTATTTATCATGGTAGCAGAAGTCTTGGGAAGATCATTCTGTAAATTAGTGGATTCGAGCTACATTAAAGGTGTTAAACCAACCACTAATGCTAAAGATGAGGTTATACAACAATTTGTGGATGATACCTTCCTATTTGGGGAATCTTCAATCATGGAGGTTGAAGCTTGGAAAATGATTTTACATAATTATGAAGAAAGCTCAGGGCAATGGGTGAACTGCCATAAAAGCAAATTTTTTTTTTTAACACCAATTCTTCACTTCAAACAAGGATTAAGAAAATCTTGGATTGGAAATCCGCTTGCCTCCTAGACACTTATTTAGGCCTCCCCCTCACTACTAAGGAGGTTTCTAATGAATTTTGGAATATAATAGTGGAGAGAATTCAAAAGAAGCTTGCAAGATGGAAAGGGAAGATATTAAGCATTGCCAAAAAACTATAACTGATTGATCTTGCTCTTTAGGGAATCCCTATTTATTTCTTATCCATATTCAAGATTAATCTAAATATGGTTGAGAAAATTGAGAGAATTCAAAGGAAATTCCTATGGTCAAGGATTGAAGAGAAAAATAAATTGAATTTGGTCAACTGGTAGGAGGTGTGTAAACCAAAAGCTAAGGGGGGGCTTGGGATTAGAAGAATGAAAGACCTTAATAAAGCTCTTCTCACAAAAATTGGATGGAGATTGGCAGAAGGAAACACGAGATGGGGAAATATAATGAAAGCTAAATATTTGTCTAATACCTCCTTTCGCTGGAACCTATATAATAATGACCTACTAGGAGGTTCAAAGATCTGGCAGAACATTGTTAGAAATAGAGGGCTACTAACAGAAGGATTGAGGTGGATTGTGGGAAATGGCTTCAATATAAGGTTTTGGGAAGATAGGTGGATGGATGGGAAACTACTGGCCTTAAGTAAATATAGTGTTGTAATGGAACTCCTTAAGGAGGACATAGGGGTTAAAGTGGGAGACTACATTGATTAGGGGAGGAGATGGAAGACTTGCTGTATAAGGAGGACTATCCACGGGAAATAGTTATTCTCATAGAGGAACTGGAAGAACTAATAAAGGAACAGAGACTCCCATTATTGCCATAGGAGGATATCATGGCTTGGGATTTAACTCCAAATGGGAACTTCACTGTCAAATTTGCTTATACCTTAATGTTCAATAAGGAACTATGCCCAACTACGTGGAGCAAGATATGGATCAGTAACCTTATACCTAAGATTAATTTCTTCTGGTGGACAGTTCAACATGGAAATTTTTTAACAATTGATAATTTGAAAAAAAGGGGATTCTACATAACAAACCATTGCTGCCTTTGTGAACAAAAGGAAGAACATATTTACCACCTTTTCATTGAATGTTAGTTTGCAGTTGACATCTGGACTAAGGTTTGGGAAAGATTGGGGGTGGCTTGGGTCATGAAAGATAACTTGGCATAGTTTGTGGATAATTGGGATTTCCCATTCCATCATCCAAGACTAATCCTTTTATGGAAGATTATCCCACCATATGTATGCTAGCACATATGGAAAGAAAGGAATAACAGGATATTCAGGGAGGAAAAAAGGATGGTTGAAGTGGTTTTTGGAGTGTTGAACAAACTGTTAAAGGAAAATCTAAGGGTAGCTAAATACAAGATGCCAAAGGAGGAACCCAAAAGACTTGAAGGCATTGTGGCTAAGAATTGGGGTTGTCAAGAGGATTTCTTCCTATTTGATAACTTCACTAGGAGGAGGAGACAACAGACAATATGGAGACCACCACCATCACAAAGTATAAATTGAATTTCGATGGAGCTACCAAAGGAGGATAGGGAGCAGCTGGAGGTGTGCTGAGAGATAGGAATGGTGATGTGCTATTGGTTTATGCAGGCCAGGTAGAGATTGGTAGCAATAATGTGGCAGAAGTTATGGCGTTATTATGGGGTCTTCAACTTGCTAGGGAAAGAAACATTTTAGAGTTAATGATAGAAGGGGACTCCAAACTAGTGATCGATTGGGTTAAGGGGGAGGCAAAATTGGGATGGAAAATTAGAAATAACATCCTAGATATTAAAAATATACTAGAGGAAATGAGAATGGTCCACCTGCAGCATATCTACAGGGAGGGTAATCAAGTGGCAGATGTTGTGGCTACCATGGGTTTTAACATTAGGACAATCACGTGATGGGAAAATTTAATGGATATCAACAAAAATCTAAGGATGTTGATATCCAAGGAAAAAGTGGCAAAATTCAAAATGCTGATCACTAAATTTAAAAGAAAGGCCAAATTTGGCAAGATGGAAAATTTTTTCGCTAAATTAAACTTTAGCATTTTGGAAATAAGAGATAGATGTGGCTATACAAATGATAAGTGGAGTAATTACGAATTAAGGAAATTGTCTTTTTGTAATTATGGAAACTTGGTGCAAGCTTTGAATTGCTCTCAAAAGGGAAGTACGATAGATATTATGGATTGGGATGTCAAAAATTGACGGGGAGAGAAAAGTAGGTTTTTTAATACCCACGAATCTCATAATAAGATGTTATGGGATTCTAGAGCACATCATACATGGGTTTGTAATTTTGATCCTTATTCCCTCAAAAGATTTAAGCAAGAGAGTAGCCATAGAGAATTTGAAAGTGATAAAGTTCTAATGCATATTTCGAAGGAAGAGAGGTTGGATAGTGGAGGAATTGAAATGGGAGGTGATCTGAATCGGTTCGAACCAACGAGATTAGAGAACTTCAAGGACAGGATGGCGACCTGGTATCTTCTGAAAGAAGGGGGTTTTTTTCCCTATATGATGTCCATGGTTGGGTACGATGAAAATTGTGCATTACAATTTGTGAATAATTGGAATGATAGAAAGGTTACAATCAATGGCATTACATTTCAGGTCACGGAGGAGGTAATTGCCATAGCAATGGGACGCACAATGAAGGGAAAAAAAGGGAAGAAAGTCACTAAAGTCTTAGATGAGGCTAGCACAAATAACTTCTTTATGAATAATGAGGAGCCAATTCGCTACAGAGGAGGGTTTAAAAGGGATAAGTTACCTGAGCCTTGGGATGATGTGTGTCTGGTCCTAATGAAGTATCTCACACTGGAAGGCAAGTTTGGAGTGTGCTGTTATTATCATTTTCCATTGTTGAATCACTTTAGAAATAGGGATTTCATTTCCATTCCATTTTTTTTTGCATTCTCTCGAGGATATGGTTAATGATATTAGGGAAAAAAAGAATAAAGGCTTAAAATTGACCATTATTCATCAGGGGTTAATTTTCTATCTGTACTAGTTCCACTTAGCTTTTTGTCCCCCTAGAGAGGTTGTAGTGGAAAACCCTTGCCATAGTCTGAGTTCCCCCCTGAGCTCCAATACAGGGACAAAAATCCATACTCTTAGGCATCTCCTCAAGAAAAAACCTGACATAGCCCTAGAACAAAAGGGAAATAAGAAAATTAAAGTTGAAAAGGTGGTTGAGGTTGTTGGAGAGGATTCTGGTGAGGATATTGGGGAAAAATAAAGAAGAAGGTTTGGTAGGTTAGCTCAGTCCCAGGCTAGGTTTAAGCAGAAGTCCATCAGATACTAAGTTGAGGAAGTTAAAGAAGATAGCTCAGACAATAATAGTGACAGAAGGGAGGAGAAAAATATTTCCAACTCCAAAAAGGATGAGGTAATGAGGAGGGGGAAAAAAGTTTCAATTCTAGGAACACTTTAATGGATGATACTCAAACTCAAGTGTTGGACAACAAAGAAAGGAATACTAAGACAACCCATGTTTCAACCAACTTCTCACTTAAACCTATTACTTTTTGTGATGAGATGAGAAAAAAGGATAATTACCCAATTACCATTTCTTCCCTTGTTAAGGAAAATTTTAATATTTCCTCTAACCCACAGGTGCTACGGGATAAACTGCAGGGATAGAAAATGAAGGAGGTTGCTGCAAAGAAGGGTGAGGAGCATAAAGAGGAGATTGAGGTGGTGGAGGAGCATTACATGAACCTAGAGGAAAGGGTAAAATATTTGGATGAGGGGTTTTTCACCTTCTCCAAGTTTGGACTTAAAGTTACTCATGCTGCTATAACTACCCTCCAATTGCTGGCACAAGAGAAGGAAGAAGCTGGCTTGGACATGGAGGACAACAAATTACTCTTCAAGTTTCTTGACGATGGCTGGGCCCATATTCTACTTCATGCAAGGGGAAAAGGGAAAAAAGAAATTTAAGTCTTTTTTAGTTCTGTTCAGTTATGGGGATCTAAGGATCCAAAGACTTTATATACATTTTTGGCAGTTATGGTTTTGCTGGTATTCAGTTGTATTTAAGTTTTTATTAGGCTTAGGTGCCTTTATGGACTATGTGGTTAGTAGCTAGGTTGTTTCCTTTCTGGTTCTAGCTTTCTGTTCTATGGTTTAGGTCTCTGCCTGCTAGTACTCTTATTCTTTTTTTCTGGTTTTGTTACTGGTTGGTAATGTGCTGGTTACTAGCCTTTTGACTGTTAAGGGCCAACCCCCTTGTTTTTGGTCACTTTTAATTTCAAAAACATGAGGAGATAAAAAATTGAAATAAATTCACAAAATTGTAGAGTAAGGGGAAAAAATAAATTGACAAACCCTCAATTAATTAAATTTTGCATAAATCAAAAGATTTTGATTCTCATTTGGCATTGCTAGCATCCATATGCAAAAACAACTTTAAAAAGAAAAAAGAAATAATTAACCATGTGTTATCTCTTGACTTTACTTATTTACAAAATATTGGATAAGGTTGGAAACACATAAGCTATGATAAAATCTTATAAGTGAACTATTTACTAGGTGATTCTCATAAATTTTCTTCAAACTCACTCCAAAAAAATACCTCAAAATTTTTAAAGCCTTCTTTTGGAATGGCAGAAAACCTTAGAAAGATGTGGGACTATTGTTTCTCCTTATTTATAGTTATATATTTGTATCGTTTGTGACCAATAATGTGTGTGAAATATCTTATTGATTCAATTAGTATAACCAATTATAAGTGACTTGAATGATGCACTTAGGATTGTTTGTAGCTAGATTGTATCTCACTACCATTGGTTTTTTGTTTGAGGTAGTATAATAATTTTTTACCCACATTGTGATATAAATTGGTGATGAAAATTCAAGAGGAGTAATTTGTTTAGCATTCCATGCTTTTCTTATGTGTCTATATCTATTTCTACAATGATCTCAAAAAATAAATTTTGGTATACATTTATGGCATGGTCTTCTAGCTTTGTATTTGAATAGATTATTAACAAAATATAAATACAACTATCTAGTTTAATAGTTTTTCTTTATCTATGCATCCTTTCAATTTACTTTGAGGACAAGAAGTTGAGATGGAACACGTTTCCAATCTATATAAGCTCTCCATATGGAAAGCATCTCTTGGATATTAAAGTTTAACCCATCATCGTCTCTATATAGTACATAGGATTTTTGTTGGTTCATTGCACAATAATTATGGGTCTTCACATTCTTTATAAGGAGATTTATATCTACATTATACATGCTTTCATTTCTTATGTAGGTAAGTCCTCTTAGTACACTTAGGGTATCTTTCTTTGTAGGAAATTCTACTCTATATAATCAACATAAGCATTGGTAGCAAGTATTTCACATATTTAGTAGACATTGATCATCTATTGGATTTTTTGTATTATATTTATTATTTTAAATTTCAAGTGAGGGTTCCAAGAAGTGATGTATTTATTAAGGAATTCTTTGACAACAATTTAAAAGTAAATTTTAAGTCCAATTTATAAGCATTTTAATGATTCAACTTTGTGTAATATATATGTTAATAAGAATTACTGATAAAATTTGATGTCAATTATATTAATTATTATGCATTATGAATATATATATTTTATTTATATACTACATATTTCTAGTGTAGGTTGTAATGAATTATTGAGATAATGAGTGTTGCACACATTGCATAATAGTGTTATCTTGTATTATTTTATTTTATTATGTAATGTTGCACTTAGATGGACATACAACATGTAGAGATTCCCGTGGGATATACTTGATGAGTTATATTGTAACATTGTGATAATATTTCATGTAATATTTTAATATTGTAGAAAAGAATTAAATCTCCAATATTAAATGTGGGGCCAATGGATTAGGTAGCACATGGTTTATGTAATACCACTTGGTTGTTTTGTGGGACTTGCTACTATACAAGTAGACATAAGGGTAGTTGTAGAGACAAGACAAAAGGGAAAAAAGAAAAAGTCAATTACGACAAGGCTTGACAGGTTAGCCAAGGGAGCATTTTTTAAGGTTTGAAGTATGGCATGGGATGTGTGGATTCATGCTTGTTTACATAGATTTCTTGGTTGTGCCAATGGCTTTGAAGACTTCCATGGTTGTATTGCAATGATTTTTTTGTTGAATAATGCATGGTGGTGGATGCTTTTGAAGGTTGGGATTTTTCCCTCAATAAAGATTTCCCAAGGTATATTTTTGTTAGAAATGCTTTAGAATAATTGAGGGGTGGGGGGATGTGTGAATTAGTTATTCAAGGTCCAAATGTCCTATTCAAACATTTCCACTAACTATAGTGAGCTCATTCATTCATTCCTTTATGCAAGACTTAACTTTTCTAACTAGCAAGTTACTATAAATCGACATGAAAGCATACCACATAAGAAATCAACACATAACATAGTGATTTAGGTGGAAACCCAATTTGGAAAAAATTGCTAGTAACATGCTACTCCATTCTCACTCTTTTGAAGTGATGCCCTATGAAAGGCTTGCCCTATTAAAGGCTTACAACATGTTGTTAAATGTGATCTTGTTAGAGGATTTAACCACCCTATTAGAAGTGGGCTTGGGTAGAGGACTTTAGAACATTCACTTGGAATGCCACCATGTTAAAGGATTTACAAATGGCTATTAAACCAACCTAAGTCCATAGTATTTTTCCTTATCTAATACAATTGCTATAAAGTATTAGAAAATATTTGACTTGATTACAACATACAACTTATCTTGTAGATCTCAGATCACTTCTCAGCTCATACCATTGCCTGGCCTTCAATCTCTACAACTCTGACAACTTGCTCTCCTTTCAAGCTTAGTCTCCTTGAGTTTCCATGCTCAATGTACCAATTCAATCATCTCTTCATGACCACTTGTAGAAGTAGAGCCTCTATGTTCTTCCTTCTCCTAGATGTCTTCTCCTTGACACCCTTCTAACCACTTCATAGATTTGGCTCTTTAGTAGCAACAATATCAGTAGCATTTGCTTCTTGGTCTAGGAATCCTTAAATAGAAGTCTTGAAGTTCTTTTTCCCACTCAATTCTTTCATTTTTTTAATTTTAGTTTGTATGGATTAGGTAGGATTCATTGTATCCAACCCATATTTTGTTTCCTCTAGAAACTTCTTGAATAATCCTCTTGAATTCATTCAAAAATAGTTTACATAGAATTCTATGCCACCAACTCATCATCCTTATCTTCCAACTCATTCAAAAAATTCAAGGTAACCACTTTGTCAGCTTAGATTTTGCAAATCTTTGTCATTTGAAATGATGTAGTAGCTCAACACTATTGAAATACTAGTGCTCGGCACTTGAAAATCACTTGGCACCAACTAAGATTTTCTAATGCTCAGCACCTGATCTTCACTTGAAACCTGAAGATCACTCAGCACACACTAGAATTTCCTATTACTTGGCTCCGACTAAGAATTTTCTTAGCTTCAACTAACTTGCTTGGCACCCACTAATGATCTTAGTTTAAGCATTACAGTCAACCTTGTTACAACTTCTTCCTTCAATATTTCTAAGTGTGACCAACCTCTGTATCTTTGAATATGCTATCAATAAATTATTTAACCATTGTCTTAACTAATCCTTGCACTTCATTACAACATCATAACTAAATCATTCTCTTAGGTTCTCTTGTTACATCGTGTTCATCAAATCCTCTTCTTCAATCAACTAAGTGATAATACTTGGCTCTTATAAGCAAATGCCATTCCTAAAAATATCAAGTTTGACATCAATAACAAAACAATGATTGAAAAAAACAATCTTCTTTCTTTGCAACAATCTCCCTCTTTGATCTTCAACAATGAGCTTTTCAATCAGATTTCCAACAATCTCTCTCTTTGGTGTTAGTGGCAAACCAAATTGATCAACCATTAGACTAAACTATTCAACCACAAGCTTATTAGGTTAGAATAGTAAGTCAAATTCCAAAAGGTATTTGTATCTTCACATCTTTCTCTACTATTTTGATTACTTTATTTATGCTTCTCCCTCTTAGCTTTTGTATCCTTGTGCTTTGTTTTTGTCCCTTTGTATTGCTCATCTTTTCCTATTCTAATCAACCTCTAATTATTTTTGTCAGCTTCTCCCTCTATCTTCATTTAATCAGTATCTCCCAACTTCTCTTATTGACTAGTTTCTCACATCTTCTCCCTCTTTGAAAATAATGCCAAAGACATATTAGCATCTTAATATGCAGGTTCATTTAATTTCTCCCTCTATCGCCTTGCTTGTGACTGATTTGGAACTTCAACACTTATACTACTTTAGGCATGAATCCCAAAGTAAACATCCTCGACATCAATGTGTAATATCTTCAACAATCAACTCATTTGATGCAAAGCTTTTTTTCTTTTGCTTCAAGTAGCCTTGGCTAGGGGTATCACCCCTAACTTACCTCTAAGATACTCAAAAGCATCATTAGGGAGTGCTTTTGTGAAGATTTCAACAATTTGTTCCTTTGAGCTAACATATTCTATCTTCACTTGTTTGTCTTCCACCAACTCTCTTACATAGTGACACTTGATTGCAATGTGCTTGGTTTTAGCATGCATTATAGGGTTCTTTGATATGTTGATAACACTTGTATTATCACAATAGATTATCACAGGTTTAGTTACATTTTCCTTCATACCTTACAAAAAAAATTTGATCCATACAATATTGGTACAATTTATAGTGGCTGCAACATATTGAGCTTCAGCAGTGGACTGTGAGGTGCAACTTTGCTTTTTACTAGTCCATGTAATCAACCTTTTTCCTAAGAAAAGTGCTCCTCCACTGGTGCTTTTTCTATCATCAATATTACCTCCCCAATCTATATCAATGTAGGCTTTCAGTTCAATTTTTTCACTCCTCTTGTAGTATAAGCCAAAATCATTAGTTCTTTTTAGGTACCTTGGTATTCTTTTTACTGCCATTAAGTGATTTTCTCTTGAATTTGCAAAAAATTTAGCCACTATTCCAATAGCTAATGCAATGTCTAGTCTACTATGTACAACATATTGTAGCTTTCCAATCATTGATCTATACAATGTCTAATTCATTTCAACAGACTCATCATTCTTGGATAGCTTATGGCCTATTTCCATTGGTGTGCTAACTAGTTTTGAGTCTTCTAACCCAAATTTTTCAAGTATCTCATTAATGTATTTGGATTGGGTCACAAATATGCCATGCTTCAATTGATGTACTTGTAAACTAACAAAGAATTTGATCTCTCCAAACATTGACATCTCAAATTCATGTTTCATTTTATCAACAAAATCTTTGCAAAGAACATCTTTTCCTCCAAATATTATATCATCAACAAATATTTCTAATATCAAAATATCTTTACTTTTTTATATTTGATGTACAAGTTGTTGTTGTCATCTATTCTCTCAAATCCTATCTTCATAAGATATTTATGCAACCTCTCATACCATGCTCTAGGTGCTTGCTTCAATCCATAAAGTGCCTTGTGTAGTTTGCAAACCATGTCCTTGTTTTTCTCATCAACAAATCCCTCTAGTTGTTCTATGTAGAATTCCTCCTCTAGTATACCATTTAGAAAAGAAAACTTCACATCCATTTGGTAGCCTTTGAAACCTTTATGTACAACATATGCAAGTAATGTTCTTACTCCTTCCATTCTTGCAATAGGGGAAAATGTTTCCCCATAATCTAGTCCTTCTTCTTGTGCATAGCCTTTGCAAACTAATCCAACTTTTTTTCTTGTTATCTCACCATTCTCATCAAGTTTTTTTTTAAACACACATTTGTTACCAATCACTTTCTTATCAGCTAGTCTAGGAACTAGAATCCATGTTTTGTTCTTCTTAGTCTGATCTATCTCTTCTTCCATGGCTTTATACCAGTCATCATCTTGTAGTGCATCCTTCACTATTTTAGGTTCAACCTTGCTCAAAAAACATGATTCATTCCTCAGTCTATTGCTTTTCATTGATCTAGCATCCTTGTCACCAATGATTTGTTCTGCAAGGTGATGTCTTCTTACATACTTGGGCTAACCTTGGTTTTGTTCTTCTTTCCATGTTTGATCCTTTAGCTTCAAAGTCATTTTTTTCTTCCTCATATGGAACTTCATCATTTCTTTCATGTATACTAATTTTAGAATTAGAATGTGCATTTTTTACATTCTACAACTCATCTTCTAAGTGTTGCTCAACATTTACTGGTTGAGACTCAACTAATACTAAAATTTGTTGTTGATTCCCAACTTGATTTACAACATTTTCTTCAATAGACATTCCTTCATAGAAGTATACAAAGGATCTATAATCCTCTAATTTCTTAGACTCATCAACTTGGACTTCTGCATGCTCATCAAAATTTACATTTGCACTCTCCACAATCTTGTTAGTGTTAGTGTTCAAACACTTATATGCCTTACTTCTAGCTATGGAGTATCCAAGAAATATGCCTTCACCATTTTTTGCATCAAACTTGTCATTCCTAGTATCTTTTAGAATATAGCATTTACAACCAAATAGTTTGAAATATTTAACATTAGGTGAGTGACCATACCACAATTCAAAAGGTGTTGCATTTTTACCCATCTTGACTTGAACTCTATTCAATGTGTAGACTACAGTACTTATAGCTTCTCTCTAATACTTTAGTGCAACATTTTTCTCCATCATTAATGTTCTAGCATAGTCAATTTCTGGCCTATTCCTTCTTTTAGAAATACCATTATATGGTGGAGTTCTTGGTGCTGATGTTTTTCTTTTGATACCTTTGTCATTGCATAATATTTCAAACTCTTTTGATGTGAACTCACCTCCTCTGTCCGACCTTAGGAATTTTAGGTTCTTTCCTATTTCTTTCTCAACTCTATCAAAATACCACTTAAAATTTTGAAATACATCAAATTTTTGCTTTAAAAACATAATAGTTATCATTCTGGAATAATCATCCACAAATAGCATTATGTATATGTCTCCTAGGTAGCTTTGCACGTCTATTGGACCGCACAAGTTTGTATGAACTAACTCTAGTACTTCTTTGGAAGTGTATGTTTTACTTTTGAAGCTAGACTTAGACATCTTCCCTAGTTGGCATTGTTTGCATATTATATTTTCAAGTTTCTTTAATTTGGGTGGTCCTCTGTCTTTGTTCTTTTTGCTAATGTTGATTAGATTATCAAAGTTGACACATCTTTTTATGCCACAACCAGATATCATCAAGTCTAACAAAAAGACATGTTGCATCTTCTATATCTATTTAAAATAGATTACTCCTATTTTGTTCACCTTTTCCTATCAGATTTGCATTATTATTATTGAAAAAAGGGGGTAAAAACTTTATTGAAGATCAGAGAACAACATTACAAAATAAACAAGGGAACGAAGTCCTAAAGAAAGGCAAAAGCAAAAGAACCAACAACATCAATTGTGGCTATTTTCAGCCTTGTCTTCATGAAGTATATTCATTAAATCTATGCAGATCTCCTAGGCAACTGATTCCCACTCCTCAACTCTCTAACCCTCAGCATGCTCTAAAGCCCATTTAGCTAGACAATCAGCTGCCCTATTCCATTCTCTGGGGATATGGACAAAAGTCACCATGTTCATCAAAGAACCAACCCATAAAATTTGTTGCACCATGCTAGCCAAATGCCAGTTCACATCAACTACTTTCTGCTCAATAAGAAAATTGATCAGCACTTGTGAATTAGATTCACAAACAACTCTCCGCCACCTAAAAGCATACGCTCTCTCAAGAGCGCCCAAGATAGCCAACCCTTCCACTAGGTTGATAGTCTGTATTCCTTCATATCTTGAAAAGAGAAAGATCATTGAACCCAGGGAATCCCTACCTATCCCACCAATACCAGCTGGCCCCAGGTTGCCTTTGGAGGAACCATCAGTATTGATATTCAAAATGCCATAGGGAGGAAGTTGCCATTTACCATTCCTATAAATTTTATTTTTCTCCCGACCCCTTCTCTTAGCACAAGACAAGGCCAAGGAAGAGCCCATAATCCCCAATCTTTCCACCAACTTTGTGTCCCTCTTCCCCAAAGGGAATTCCACATCGCATCTAGCTCCCATTGTCTCTTGAACCATACCTAATAACTTTTGCCAAGTTTTTTGCACCAGTCTTTGTTCTCCTTTAAAAATCCTTTGGTTACATTCTAGCCAAATCTGCCACAATAAGGAAATAGGACCCACAAACCAAACCTCCTGCAAAAAAGCTGCCATAAAAGGAGGTCGGCCCATCCCTTGCCAAAACTCAATCAATGAAGAAGCATGAACACAAGGTACTCTCCAAACATCCCACCAAAGATGCCAAAGTTGTAGGCCAAAGGAGCAATGGAAGAACAAATGGGAAGAATCCTCCTCACTAGCCCCACACATAACACAAATAGAAGGCCCGAGAAAACCTCTCTTCTGAATGTTATCCCAAGTCAAGCATTTATTCCAAGCCAACATCTAAGCAAAACAATTACATTTTGGCCAGGAAAGCTTGTTCCATACCTTCTTCCACCACTGAATTTTAGGCCCAACCAACTTCTGAGATAATAACCTATCATAGCCAAATGTAATAGTATAGATCCCTTTGGGATTGGGGGACCATGCAAGCACATCATCCTTCATGAGAGAGCAACATCTTCTACTGGAAAGGATGTTCTACAACATAGCACATTCCTCCTGTAAGCTTGCAACTAGCCACTCCTCTGGGGACTTCCAACTAGCCACCACCAGTTGACCACAGGGGACAGAAGATTTAAAATCACTCACCCATGACCAACCAGCCTCCAGGAATCTCTAACAAAGACTCACTAAGTTGGGAAATTAAGAGACAATGGGAGGAAAACCATCCCAAGAATCAAACCAGAATTGGGCCTCTGACCCCCTCTTGCAGATCCAGAATAACCCATCCTTAATAAGCATGGCCCCTTTCTTAAGGGTATCCCATATCACCGATCCCTTACCAACAAGGGGGTACCTAGAGATTTCAATTTGAGGAATCCTAGGGAGATACTTCTGGGAGAGAATTTTGGACCAGCTTTTATCCCATTCATTACACCACCTCTAGTAAAGTTTAGCAGCCAAGGCCTCCCCAGTCACAGCTGATTACCTTAGACCTAACCCACTATATTGTTTCAAGCTACAAACCACTTCCCAACTAAGCAAGCTCCATTTGGAAGACTCCAAGAAACCCACCCATAACAATTGTCTCACCATAGAATCAAGGTCTTTTAGGAATCCAACAGAGGCAACCTGAAGCATGCATCTATAAATGGGTAGAGCTTGCACAACTGACTTAATCAACTGGACCCGACCAGCAAAGGGTAGCCAACGATGATTCTAGTGATTAACTTTAGCCCAAAACTTATCCAAAATTATCTACCAAGACTCCTTAGGAAGTCTCCTCACTAAGATGGGAATACCAAGGTTAGTCAAAGGGAGGTTGCTGATCTGAAATCTTAATGTACGAGCAATCCTTTTTTGAATGCGGCCTAGAGTATTAAAGAAGAAAATGGAAGATTTTCCTTCATTAACCTACTGCCCAAAAGCAACCAAATAAACATCCAAGACCCTTCACAGATTAAAGGCCTCTCACATAGTAGCCATCCCTATCAAGGCAGTATCATCTACAAATTGTAGATGAGTCTGTGTAGGTAAGGTGCCACCCCATTACCAACCTTGAATGAAGCCATCCTCCACATTTCACTTAATCCATCTCCCCAAACCTTCTGCCAAAAGAATGAATAGATAAGGGGAAAGAGGATCTTCCTGACGAAGCCCTCTAGAAGCTCTAAAAAGCTCAGAATGACTTCCATTAATAAGCACCAAAAAGGACACTGAAGTTACACAGCTCCAAACCCATTGAATCCATTGCTCCGCAAAACCAAAAGCACTAAAAATCCAACGAAGGAAGGACCACCTCACCCTATCATAAGCCTTAGCCATGTCAAGCTTGATAAACATCACTTTTTCATTTGAATTAGCCATAGAATGGATAACCTCAGTTGCAATAACAATTTCATCCAAAATTTGCTTGCCTGCAACAAAACCACCTTGCTCTTCAAAGATCAGTTCCACAAGCCCCTTCTTCAACCTGTCTGCAATAATTTTGGCAATAATTTTATAGATAATATTGCATAAAGAGATGGGCCGAAATTGGCTTAACTTATTAGCCCCCTCATTCTTGGGAATAAGAGTAAGAAAGGTGGCATTTAGAGCCCTTAACATCTACCTATTGTGTTGAGACTCCTGAACCACTACGAGAAGATCAAGCTTGATTATATCCCATAATTCTTGGAAAAACTCTATTGGGAAACAATCTAGCCCTGGCGCTTTCCCTTTCTTCATATTAAACACAACCCCTTCAAGCTCATCCAATGATATATATTTGATGAGCTGCTGATTCAAATCTCTAGATACAAGAGATGAAATACAAGAAAGAATCTGCGATTCCTCAGGAGACCCCCCCTGTGAGTCTTTACGAAAGAGGGATTCAAAATACTACACCGCCTCCCTAGACATATCCGGAAAGGAAGAAAGACAATCTCCCCTATCATTCACCAATATGGAAATAGAGTTAGCATGGTGCCTAGCTTTCACAGAGTTGAAGAAGAAAGCTATATTTTTGTCCCCCTCCTGAAGCCATTCAATACGCGCCTTCTGTTTCCAATACAATTCCTCTCATAGCTCCCACTCTTCCAATAGTTTGTTATCCTAAGCCTCCTCTTGAAGCAATTCATTAGTTACCCCTTCCTCGCTTATCCTTCACATGACACCATACAACTCTACCTAAGCTAAAGCCTTTTCATGAAGATGTTCCCAAGATGCAAATGATTCCACTGTTTGAGCTCGAATTTAACATATTGAAGTAATTTAGCAAAGACATACATTGAGGTGCCATAAGCTAGTCTACCTTTCTTCCACCACTCAGAAACCAAGTCATACAAAGATGAGTCCCATAACCACATAATCTGGAACCTAAAAGAAGGTTTCCAAAGCATCTAAGCTGATTTCATACATAATTTAATAGGCCAATGGTCTGAACCTCTCCAGTCCAAAATTTTAGAGTAAGAAGTCCACATTCCTCCAACCCAGTAACAAGAGACTAAAAATTGATCTAACCTTTCTGCAACACAAAACTCTCCCACTCAACAGTTGTTCCAGGTAAACTGACCATTGTTGGGTTTGACATCCATGAGGTTTAGGGCATTGATATTATCTCAGAGAAATGGTGCAAAAGGATCCAACCTCCCATCCTCCATGCTTCTCAGCTAAATCACAAATAGCATTAAAATCTCCAGCCAAAATCCAAGGATGAAAGGGTAGCATGCTACATATCAACCTGATGTGAGACCACAAAACTTGTTTACCCTATAGAGTAGTAGGAGCATAAATATTGGAAAATAATATGACAACCCTTGACTCTAGGTAGGTAGCAATCATAGACAAAGAGGCTTTATAGGAAATCCACCAAAGAGGCTGAATTTTTTGAGGATTCCATAAACATGCCAACCCTCTAAAAGCTCCAAGAGCTCCAATGCACTAGCATTCCCCACTTCTCCACAACCTAGGCATCACACCTTGCATACTCTCAACAACTAATTTAGTTTCTTGTAAAAATACAACATCAAGACCTTGCCTTCTAATTAACTCATGAACAACTTTATGTCTAGGGCCACTGCTCAAGCCCCATACATTCCATGATATAACAATCATTTCAAAGGGCTTGAAAAGATAGAATCTAGAGGTTTAACTGCCCCTAACTCGACAAAATTTTCCCCAATCAATTTAATCTTTTCCAAATCCTTTTTCCTGCCAGGTTTAACAAATTTCTCTGCCCCACCCTTCTTGATATCTTTTTGCAAAATGCCCAATTTGGGAGGAGGCTTAGGCTTTGCTACCAATGCTGATCCATTGATCTATCCAATAGATGGGGCATCGACTCCAATTGTAGAACCAAAGGCCAAGGGTTCCTACACTTCAAAAATCCCCTTTTGTTGATCTGCTACTAGTTGTCGACAATCCACCCCCAATAGATCCATAGAGGAATCAAGAAAAGGATCCTCTTGGGTTAAGCCCACCAGCCCTTGATCCAAATTGACCAAACCTGGATTAACTTCCTGTTGGCTGAGCTCATCCAAAATCTCAAATCTATTGAAGGTATTGTCCTCTTGCCTTTCCTTAAATGACCTCTTTTGACCCTTGTTCCTATTGCGAGCCCTAACTGGAGCAAATCCATCAGAAGTACCTGCCTCATCATGAGAAATACACTTCCCTTTATCTATCTCTAGAGGGTTGCTCATAGGTTGTGAGGGCTATGGTTCCTGAGGCATGTTTCTCGGGCATCGCCTCTACAAATGACCATATTCTTGACACAACTGATAGTGAAAAGGAAGAGTTTCATAGTCTAAATGTTGCACCCAAGAATAAGAACCTGCACACATCTCTATTGCATCTGGTAAAGGCCTACTTAGGTCAATTTCAATTCAAATGCATGCAAAAGTCATTACCTTTTTACCCGAGGTCTGGGATGACATCCCGATAGGTTTTCCAAGCACCGAGGCCAAAAGGTGTAACACATCTTCTCAACAGTATTCCACCAAAAATATTGGCAAGCGAACCCACACTAGGACCTGATTTGGAAGCTCCTCTACAAGATTGAAACTAGCATGCCATGGCTTAATGAATAACCCGACCTTATTGTGAAAATAGGGGCCTCCCTCAAATACTCGGTTGCGATCTACTGTGCAATTAAAAGTTACCATGAAAGTCGCTATTTGACAACAAAATTATCTCCATTTCACCTTCCGGTTCCCAAGTCCTTCGAGCCCAAACCTCCAAAAATTGCAAAGAGACTCTCATCCCCAAAAACTTATAGTATAAGGAGTGTTGTGAATAATAATCCATATCTTTAGCAATCATTTCAGCTGGAATAACTAGCTTTAGCCTCTCTGCACACCTCTCAAGGCATCCATTAGTCTTTGGAATCCTTGAGGCATTCCATACCTCAAAATCACTAGGACTAGATTTTGAGACAAATAGATTGTTGTCAAACGTCTTCATCCCTTGACTTAAAACCTTAGGGCCTATAGCCACCTAAAAATCCATTTGGGAACTACTTCCAACCATTTCACCCTTGGCATCCACCATTCATACAAACAAAGAATGGGGAAAGGGCCTTTACCCACCCTAAATTCCCCCCACACCAGTAGTCCACCTGAACCATGCAAAGGGGGTGAACCAAAGCCTCAGCCTAGCACACGATGCCTCAAACTAACCAATCTACAGCATGAAGAAGACAAAACTCTCCATGCACAACACTCCACCCGCATCGATTTGAATGCTCGATCGTCGAAAGTTTGGCCCAATCCGCGACTTGACAGCAGAGCCACCCACTCTGCACCTTGCAACCACAAAAACCTAGCCTTCGCAGCATAGAAAGAAAATGCACAGAGCTAGGGCATGGGTACCCTAGCTCAAATAGCATCTCAGACACTCATCACCGACCATTGCTCCGAGCACCTTCCAATTATTCTTCCTCCCCTATCAGATTTGCATCAGTGTCATAGATCTTGGCAGTTTTGTTTCCAAATTCAACTTTGCAACCTACATTGCCTAACTATGATATGCTCAACAAGTTGTAGTTCAATCCTTCAATATAATAAACATTATTACATGAGATTTTCTCTATGAGTTTAATAGAGCCTTTTCCTTTAATTTGACATGGGGCATCATTACCAAATCTAACAATATTTCCATCATATTGAGTAAAGGTAATGAACTTGCTTTTATCTCATGTCATGTCATGTGAGCATCCACTATCTATGATCCACTTGTCATTCTTGTTCACATAGGTAACAAATGTTGTTGCTTCATTTTCATTTGATTTATCCTTCATAGCCACATAAACTATTTTCTCATCATTTTCATTAGAATATTCTTCAACAATTTAGCATCTCTTATCTTTCTCCTTGTAGTATTTTCTATCATCTTCTCTCTTGCTCCTCTTCTTGTTTCCTTCTTTATAGTTCTTCTTCTATGTACATATTGTAGCAATATGACCTACTTCATTGCAATTGAAACATATGATATGGAGATTACCTTTGAATTTACCTTTACCTCTATGGAATCTCCTAGCTAGTAGTGCTTCTAACTGTTCCACATCTTCCTCATCTACGTTGCTATCACTGGATGCATGTTTTCCCTTTCTTCTCTTCTTGCTTGATGTGTCCTCCTCAGTGTCTTTTATTGTCATCTTGGCCTTTAAAGCTGATTTAAGGTTCTCAATTGTGTAGTTATCAAAATTTTACAATTCAAATGCAGTAAGTCTTCCCACTATTCATTCAAAGGTTAGTGTGTTTCTTTGTACACACCTCAGCTCTTGGATGGCTAAAACTCTAATAGCATAAATAGGGAGCAGAGTTCTTAAGTATTTTTTGATGATAGTTTCTTCTTCCAATTGACTACATAGACTTCTTATTGCACTTACCACTTCTTTCATTCTTGCAACATATTGAGTAGCATTTTCACCTTCCTCCATTTTCATGTCACCAAGATTTTCTCTTAGGCTTTCTCTCTTTGCTCTCTAAACATTCTGATCTCCTCCATAAATATCTAACAAGGCTTTCTATATCTTGAATGCAATGCTACAATCTTTGATGTCATCATATTCTGCATAATTAAGTGCAGAGGTAATCTCTAACATTTCTTGATTATGCTCCTTCTTTTTATTCCAATCATCTGTAGTAAGAGGTTCTACTAGATTTACATGTTCTATTCCAATTGAGGTTTGTGCATAGTCACCTATTGATCCATGGTGCAATTTCATTAGACTTTTCCATGTAGAAAAATTGTCTTTGTTGAGCTTGGGAACTTCTCTCTTAGACATCTTGATCTTCCTACTTCTAGTACCTTGAAACTAAATCAGTAGATGGTTCTAATACCAATTTTTAGAAATGCTTTAGGATAACTAAGAGGGGGGGGGGGGTGTGGAATCAGTTATTCAAGGTCCAAATGTCCTATTCAAAACATAATACAATGATTTATGTGGAAGCCCAATTTGGAAAAAAACCACCAGTAACATGCTACTCCATTCTCACTCTTCTGAAGTAATGTCCTGTGAAAGGCCTACCCTGTTAAAGCCTTAAAACACACTATTAAATGTGACCTTGTTAGAGGATTTAACCACCCTATTGGAAGTGGGCCTATTTAGAGGACTTTCAAACATTCACTTGGAATGCCACCCTATTAAAGGATTTACAAATGGCTATTAAACCAACCTAAGTCCATAGGATTTTTCCTTATCTAATACAATTGCTAGACAGTATTAGAAAATCTTTGACCTGATTACAACATACAACTTATCTTGTAGATCTCAGATCACTTCTCCGCTTATACCATTGCCTAGTCTTCAATCTCTACAACTCTGATAGTTGGCTCTCCTTCCAAGCTTAGTCTCATTGAGTCTCTATGCTCAATGTACTAGTGCAATCATCTCTTCATGAACACTTGTAGAAGCAAACCCTCTATGCTATTCCTTCTCCTAGATGTCTTCTCCTTGACACCATTCTAACCACTTCGTAGATTTGGCTCTTCAATAGCAGCAGTATCAATAGCAACAATATCAACATCATTTGCTTCTTGGTCTATGACTCCTTAAATAGAAGTCTTGAAGTTCTTTTTCCCACTTGATTCTTCCATTATTTTAATTTTAGTTCATATGGATTAGGTAGGATTCATTGTATCTAACCTATATTTTGTTTCCTCAAGAAAATTCTTGAATAATCCTCTTGAAATTGATCAAAAGTGGTTTACATAGTATTTTGTGCCACTAGCTCATCATCCTCATCTTCCAACTTGTTTACAAAATTCATGGTAACTACTTTGTCAGCTCAGATTTTGCAAATCTTCTTCATTTGAAATAATGTAGCAGCTCAACACTATTGAAATACTGGTGCTTGACACATACTGTGTTACTTAGCATCAACTATGATTTTCCAGATGCTCGGCATCTAAAGATCACTTGGCACCAACAAATTTTTTTTGATACTTAGCACGTGATCTTCACTTGGCACTTGAATATCACTCGGCACACACTAGAATTTCCTGTTACTTAGCTCCAACTAATAATTTTCTTGACTTCAACTAACTTTCTCATCACCCACTAATGATCTTAGTTTAAGCTTTGCAGTCAACCTTGTTACAACTTCTTTCTCCAATATTTCTAAGTGTGACCAACCTCTGTATCTTTGAGTATGCTATCAATACATCATTTGACCATTGTTTTAACTAATCCTTGCACTTCATTACAACATCATAACTCAACCTTTCCCTTAGTTTCTCTTGTTACATCTTGTTGATCAAATCCTCTTCATCAATCAACTAAGTGATAGTACTTGGCTCTTATAAGAAAATGTCACTCCTACAAATAGCAAATTTGACATCAATGACAAAACAATGTCTGAAAACAACAATCTTCTTTCTTTGCAATAATGTCCCTCTTTGATCTTCAATAATGAGCTTTTCAATCAGATTTCCAACAATCTTATGTCACAAGTTTTGTGGCTATGTTGTATATTCACTTGCATGTGGATTTCAATTACATATTTATTTTAGATCTATTATAGATTGTGAAAATAGTTATATTGTTTCTTTGTTGCAAGTTTCTTTACAAGTGGTATTAGAGCTATAGTTTTTATTGTAGCCCTAGATTGAAACCATGAGAATGCATGAGAGGATAACAGAAAGGGAAAGATATATGAGTTTTTTATTATAGATTTGAGGGTTTTGGGTTTGTTGTTATGATGGGATGTTGAAATATTTTGAGTGTGTGAAATTATTGATCAAATGGATTGTTTGGTTGTTTCATTTAAATGGGTTTTTTAAGGGTGGCTTATAGTGATGACCTCGTAAATAAAAATGAGCCTTACCATTGGATCCGATTCAAAGTTTTCATGAATTTTGATATATAATATACCCTAGTTCAGACATGTTGAGAGGAAATAAAAGAGTTCTTTAGTTTCAATCTGTAATGGCCATCAAATTTAATCCCATAATAATTTTTGTCACACAAAAAATTGCAGTGAAAATGGTAAAAAGAATATCTTAGTAAAACAACCATAACTTTCTCTCAATATATTAGATTTTAGACTTTTGAAAGGCCTTACAATGCTAATTTAGAGCACCACAACTTATTATAGGTTTCATTATGTGATATTGATATTTTTCCAAGTTTTAAGAGCCCTAAAGTCAGGTGTTATTTATTTTGAGCACATATTAGTGATGTAGGAGCATCCAGAGGTATAAGAGCAATCCTGTGTAACTCAAAAAAATGTAATTAGACTTAGTTTTCGTTTCATGTGTTTTTATTTCTGGATACCCATTTGGGTCAAATAAAGGTTCCAACTCTCACAGTTCCACTATCAGTATTCTAGGATAGAGTATTTGAACACCTTGGGATACCTGTAAATGCTGAAAAAATAGGAGTATGTAATTGAGCCATTATTTTGGTAAACTAGGAGGTGTAAATTGGCTAGATGAATGTAATTTTAATTTAGAGAATTTCATAAAAAGAATCAAGTCAAAAGGCCCCATGGTTTGAAAGTTATCACAATTTTTTGGGTTTTGGAGACCTCCTAATAATGCTTCAAAGTCAGGTTAGAGGCATTAAATGACCTTGAAAAGGGCTTTAAAATTGGGGACAAGCAAAGCTGGTCCATAGGGCTATAGAGCACTTTGAGAGCTTTCTGAAAATGTAAACGGTTCATCAATCGGAGCTATGGTTCAAAAGTTATGCCTCCCAAAAATTCAATTACCATTTTTGGATTCTTCTAGATTTGCGTTGACTTCTAACGCAGCTTCTGGAGCCTTCTATTTGGTCGATGGATGCCAATTAGCACTTTCTAGAATGTATTCCTAATCCTTAACCCTCCAGAGTCTATTTAAAGACATTTTTGGCATTGTAAAAGGCAATTCGGAGTGGAGTTTGAGAGGAGGTACTAAAAGGAGAAATTATCTCCAGATTTATGCTATTGTAAGCCCATAGGGCATGTTTTGAAATCTATTTTCTCTGTACTGGATGTATTAGCTTATTTACAAAGTTAATAAAATTTTCGCTTTCCTATTATGTCCATTCTGTGCTTGAGTTGGGTGTCCCCATCAATTAGGGAATAACTTGGGCATATGGAGTTAGATTTTGAACTTTAAGTAGTAATTAAAAGCTCTTGAAAATATCTACACAATAGTTTAGACTTGGTGTAGGTTTGACATAGTTTATTTGGCAATATATTAATCTAAATAGTTTATGGTATATATTAACTATGGTAGCAATGTGATTTTATGACATTTTATGTTTGGAGGTTTAAGATTTGATGTCATTGTATGCTCAGTTCATATTTCAGATTGATCTCATGATGATATGATTATCAATATTTTGTTTGAATATGTATGATGACTTGTTGTCTCTACAAGTTGTACAGTGTTGTAAGTGGTCTATACTTATGAGTTACATTTATGGCTTGGTTATGGGTTGTCTTTACCCATTGATCTTTCATTATCGATGCATATTTAGATTGGTGGCTTGGATCTAGGTTGTCTATGCCCTTAGTCACATGATTTACTAGTTTTTTCTTCATTTAGAAGGGATAAGATGTTGTTACCAAGTACAGTCATGGTAGAGGATTGTGGTTGACTATTTTATGTTGATAGGTTGGACACTTTGAAAGTTAAATGCTCAATTTATTGATGTGATCATGGTGTCATAGATTTTGGCATGATATGATTGGATATACAAGTACATCTTTAATGTTCATTGGTTTGGATTATTTATTTTGTTATGATAGCATATCTTCTTGGTTGAGGATTATGGTTATTTGATTTTTTTTTTAGGAGCTCATGATGTGCACTCTGAGTTCTTTGATGATTTGATGCCTTGGTTGATTCTCATGGTTAGAGGATGGTTTTTTCATCATGATGTTAGGGTAAATTGGATGCATGGTTTAGTGGGAGCTTGTAGCAATGCATGATTAGTTCTTGGTTTGGTTTGGAGATCTTGGTTTTACTTTGTATTGACATTTTGGTTGTGTATATAGAACTAGAGGATTTTCATGTAGGTGATGGATTTTATGATGCCATAGGTGACTTGGTACCATGGATGAGTGGGAGCTTTTTTTTTGCATTGATATATTTATTGACTATTTGTAGAAGTTGGAGATTTGTCTTAGATCCTATTGCTACAAAAGCATCTTTAACATTTGCATGGTGCACTTGGTTATCTTCATGTTGTATGAATATGGTTAGATCTTGAGAACTCATGGGGTTCTTGATTATCTTCATGGTGTGTAGAGATGGTTCTTCATGGTTGTGGAAATGGTTCTCTTCATGGTATGTGCAGATGGTTGCATCTTGAGGACTAATGGGGTTCTTGGTAAAGGTGTGGTTTATGCTTTCATTGGACATGTTATCCTTGGTATTAGGATGGTTTCATTTTTATGTCATGGCATAATCTTAATACACTTTTAGAGGTTTTACATGTTATAGTATGTTCATATGGAGAATGTTATGGAGAATGTTATGGATGTCATGTATGTCAAGTGAGAGATGACCTAGTTATTCCTTTATCTCTTTCCTTTTTTGGTTATGGAGAGCTTGAGAGATTGTTGGAGATTTTTTTATGAGAGGAGCTCTTCTAGTTTATTAGTTTATGTGTTGCGAATTTCCTTGAGACTATATGGATTCACTTATTTGAGATATTGTGAGTGGATTGGATATATATTTGACATTATCTTTTGCAATGGGAGCTTCTTTGTATATATGTGGTAGGTATTTCTCTCAAGGACTGTGATTATAGGTTAAATATTGGATACATTGATCATGTGAGATTCACTTGGTATACCTTTGGAGGTATGGATAGTTGGATGGGTTTGACACTTGTTGTGGGTGCTATTTCAGCTATGGATATTTTGAAAAATAGAATACATGTGATTACCTTTGGATTAGGTTTTTGTGCTTGGCATTTCAGTTGGTATAGGATTTTATGATTTTCTAATGTGACAGGTTGGTTGGCTTTCTCATTGGATTGGTGAGATCATTCATGTTTGAGATGGTGGATACTTTTTTTTTGTTGCAGGTACCAAGATGGAGCATATGGTGTACTTTGATCCATTATGGTGGATGTATTGGAAGAGATTGTTCCCTCGTCCATTTATGTGGCTACAGATTGACCCTATGCAATGTATATAAGTAGTAGATTGTTGAGATAATGGGTGTTTAACACATTACATAATACTATTATATTGTATTATTTGATTTGATTATGTACTGTTGCACATAGATGGGCATGCAACATGTAAAGATTCCCATGGCATATACTTGATGAGTTGTACTATAACATTTTGACAATATTTCATGTAATTATTTAATATTGGGGAAAACAAAAATATTAAATGTGGGGTCAATGGGTTAGGGAGAACATGGTTTTAGCACATGTTTTATATAATACCACTTGGTTTTTTTTTGGGACTTGCTACTATATAAGTAGCCACAAGGGTATTTGTAGAGACAAGAAAAAATGGCAAAAGTAAAATGTTGACTAGGACAAGGCTTGATAGGTTAGCCAAGGGAGCATTTGTGAAAGTTTGAAGTATGGCATGGTATATGTGGATTCATGATTGTTCACATAGATTGCTTGGTTGTGGCTATGACTTTGAAGGCTTCCATGGTTATATTGCAATAGTTTTTTTTGTTGAATAACACATAGTGATGAATGCTTTTGGAGGCTAGGATTTTTTCCTCGATGAGGATTTCTCACAGTATATCTTGTATCACAATTTTTGTGGGTATGTTGTCTATTTTCTTGCATGTGGATTTCAATTACATATTTATTTCAAATATATTATGGGTTATTTGGAAACAATTATATTCTTTGTTATAAGTTTCCTTACATGAAGTGAAGTTGCCTAGATTGCAAACAAAAAATTCTTCTGTCAAAAAATTATGGATAAGAGACTTAAAAATATGAAGCACAAAATATGACATTGCCCAACATATTCTATACTAAGATATTGATCATCTTGTCTAAAAAATAATTTAGGAAGAAGTAACATGTGTTATATTTATTGATAAAGACTTTTGATACCACACCAAAATCAACTCATTGAAATTCCAAAATTTTGTTGAAAATGCTCCAAAGATTCAAGAAACTTAAATGAAAGTATTCACAGAATACACATGTAACTTGAAACAACATTACATGTAGAGGAGTATTTGAGCCCAAAATGAAAATCAAATGATATGAATACTTTCTAAACTTGAAAATTAAGGATATCTCACTTTACTAATCTTGGAAAAATACTTTTCAAAAATAAACTAAACAAAATACAACACAACTATTAATTTGATTTGCAATCTAATTTCGAAGCTAGTTATGAAGATACTAAGAATAACTATATACACTAGAAGTAAACTACATAGTAAATAATATAATAAATACTAAAAATAAAAGTGTACTATAAGATATAATATTATTATATATTTAAAAATTATTTATAGAATAATAGCTGAAAATGAATACTTTTATACATTTTAAAGTTCTACTTGAAGATGGTGACTTAGTCTCCATATAACATCTTACTACTTAAAATCACATGTATAAGAATATTAATGATAATTTCTTTTCTTAAGAAGTATAATAGAAAAAATAATAATGCATGAATTATAAATGCACATTAAAAATAAAAATATGAAGAATAAGTCAAGTACAATAAATATTGTAAATACATTTTCATAGAAAATTATATAAAAATATATAATATATTATATACTATGAAAATCGTATAAAATAAACAAAATTATAATGATGTAATCCTTGATATATTTTTTATATATCAATACATAGATCACTAACATAAATTTAGATGCTAATATTTAATTTAAACAAGAAAGCAATTGAAATCTATTTCTTAGTTATTTCCCCCTTTAGAAAAGAGATAAAAAATAAATTCGGAAGAGATTTTGAGGGACAGATTATTGAATGAAAGCTTTAATGGAAAAACATAGACTTATTAATAAACATGATTTTAAGACAGATAAAAAAAATCGTTTAAAGTATAGTTTATTTGAAACAAATGGAGTTGTAAGAAAATTGATCTTAAACATGGAGGCAATTCATAGTTAAGTGTGTTTGATATGTAGTATTGGGATGGGTGATCTCCTAGTTGTGGGCATCACCTAGATGCAATGAGTGCTAAGGGTTCCATTCAATCTCATAAATGATAATGATAGGTTCTCCTAAACTACTAGTTACAAAACAAGGTTCAATAAATTTGATTTGTAAACTATACTATTGAAACTTGATATAAATATCATAGTACATATGCCATTTATCAAAAAGTTCCTATTGTCATGTCTTCTTACATGCCTTACACTTTAAAAATTAAATATAATAGAAATAGGGGCATATTCAATTGCATGCTAAGCAATTCAAGTTTAAAGAGGGATTTAAAAACAAAATCAGTGAAACTTCTTCTATAATAAATATTGTTTAAAATTGTACTCTATTGCATTGGTTGTAGCCTCTTAAAATGGTATGAAGGATAGAGGAATATATATCTATGATTTTCTCATGTTACAAGTTAGGCGTCTTCTACTTGCTCGTAGGCTATTCTCAACCTTATTTCCATACTACTTTGATGGAGATTAGCAAATTAATGACTTCAAATCCTTCCTTGAAGAAGAAACATGAGAGATGCAAAAATAAAAATAAACAAGCATTAATTTAAAGAATTAGAAGGAAAATTTAAATGAAAGGGAAATCAAAGAGTTATTAGAATCCCCATTCATACACTTGTATTATGACAAGAGGTATATTAGTATAGGGAAATCTTTCTAGACATTTTCTACCACATAAATGGGTTATTCCTCCAAGATTTCTCCCAATGCTAACTTTGGATAGTCAGAAACAAGTTGGTACTCATGATTAATCAAAAGGTTTTAGAAACCTATAAAAAAAAAGATATAGTGATTACATAATCAAATATATCTAAAAAAAAAGGGATTAAAACATTAATGATTAAAATTTTCAAATAAGTCATCCCAATTCAACTTCACATGCATTTTGTTTTGTTCCTCTAAGTTCTTAAAGGCCTGTTAAAAAATATTTGATTTTTTTACAATGCTTTAGAAACTTCCAAGAAAATGTAATGGCACTCAACCTCATCCTTGTTGCAATCAAATGGAAGCTTTGGAATAACATATGTACATCTTGTAAAGACTATCCATAAAAAATCCATGCCACATCAATAATCTTCATAAAATGTGAAAAATTCCATGAGAGTCAAGTTCTTTGAATATTGACCAATCAAAAAAATTTTTATTGTCATTTAAATTTAAACAAATACATATGTACCAGATACTAGATGCTAGATAACAGATATGAGAATAACAAGATGGTCTAAATAGGATGACCAAGCTGAAATGAGCTCCAGAAGTTGCTCATGAAATAGAAGGGCGACAATATTGTAGGGGTACTTTACCACCCTACCAAAAAGTTTTTAAGCTACCCCAAAATATTTCCAAACATGAAAGATACCCAACCCAACAACGAGATTGTCTAAATAGATAAAACCTAGAGGCATAATACCACTCACAACCACTCAAACACTCACAATACCACATAACTAGGTCAGTATCCATCTTATCATAATCAAATAAGTTTATAATCCTTATTTCCAATTCACATCATAACCATCATATATGCATGTGAAAAATGTAAGAAAGAAATCATAAGAAATTCATAATCTGGCACTATCAAACATGCTATGTAGAACTACCACTTGATTAGTATAAGACATTATCAAATTACACATTAAACATATCATCATCAAATCATATGTCAACCAATATGATAAGTAGAATGTCAGGTAAAATTATTCACATAATTAAGAATGTGAAAATAATATTAACTATAATGTCTACATCTAATTACTTACTACATCACTATAGAAACAAGAAGGTTTAAGGAAGTAGCCTCATTTGTCATATTTGAATTTAAATTAAACTAGGAAGTAATCTCATTTACCTTCTTAATTATAAAATAATTTTGACAACAACAAAAAGTATGGTTCCACTACCCATGTAGTGTCTAAGTTATCTCATGCACAAGGATTCAATATCATTGTGCACAGTAATACAATCTCAAGAAGGTTGAAACATTTTCTAAGTGAATTGTATAGCATCATTTATTACATTGATTGACCATCACAACAGAAGTAGTATAACAATTCTATAGGAGATGTGATAAGATTGAAAAGTAAAAACTAAGAGGAAAAAGTACAATGTTAATCAAGAAAACATTTGTTTCCCAACAAGATGATTTCACTAAGGGAGATTGGCTTACATTAAGTCTTACTCAGTGTCAAGTATAAAGATTGAATGCTTAAGTAACCATTATTACTATCATTGGATTATTGAAAATTAGAGAAAGCATAGCCAATTGATAATGTAAGGATTTTGATGGCTACCATTTCACCTATTCACCCTCTAATACATTATAATAGTTCAGTTCAACCTATCATGCAATTTCTAGAGCTTTCTAACACATAGTCCCTGATCCAAGCCCCTATTGAGATCCATTCATGGCATTTCAAAAAATGGAAGTTAGTTCCCCATCATTAATGCTCAAAAATTCTCAACAACTAAATATGAAATTTATAGCACACATTACTTGATTACTTCAACAAATACTTATTGTAAGAAAACCAAAAATTCTTGCACTATGAAATAGGGTAAAAAGGAATGGAAAATGCATTTAAAGAAACTATTACATTGTGATGTGAATATTAGGATTTAACTGTGTGATTTTGAGTCAAACTCATTGACCCATGTTTCATGAGTAGTGATTCAACATGAATCCATCTCTCATGAGAATAAATGGAACACTTAGCACTCATTGGATCTAGGTGATGCTCACAGGGGTGAAGCACTGGGACTTCCCGGGAGGTCACCCATCCTAGTACTACTCCAGCTTGAGCACGCTTAACTACAGAGTTTCCTCCATAGTTAAACCCAAAGCTTGCAACCCCATTTGAAAAACCTTCACCAAGTGTTGTTCCTTATTAAACATTCATTAGAAAGCCCCTTAAGCTCATCAATTGATAAGTAGGAGATAATTTCCATAGCAATTCAAATTGTGATGTGAATATCAGGATTTAACTGTGTGATTTTGAGTCAAACTCATTGACCCATGTTTCATGAGTAGTGATTCAACATGAATCCATCTCTCATGAGAATAAATGGAACACTTAGCACTCATTGGATATAGGTGATGCTCATAGGGGTGAAGAACCGAGACTTCCCGGGAGGTCACCCATCCCAGTACTACTCTAGCCTGAGCGTGCTTAACTACAGAGTTTCCTCCATAGTTAAACCCAAATCTTGCAACCCCATTTGAAAAACCTTCACCAAGTGTTGTGCCTTATGAACCATTCATTAGAAAGCCCCTTAAGCTCATCAATTGATAAGTAGGAGATAATTTCCACAGCAAGTCAAATTGTGATGTGAATATCAGGAATTAACTATGTGATTTTGAGTCACCCCTATGAGAATCACCTAGATCCAATGAGTGCTAAGTGTTCCATTTATTCTCATGATATATGGATTCATGTTGAATCACTACTCATGAAACATGGGTCAATAAGTTTGACTCAAAATCACACAGTTAAATCCTGATATTCACATCACAATTTGACTTGCTGTGGAAATTATCTCCTACTTATCAATTGATGAGCTTAAGGGGCTTTCTAATGAATGGTTCATAAAGCACAACACTTGGTGAAGGTTTTGCAAATGGGGTTGCAAGCTTTGGGTTTAACTATGGAGGAAACTCTGTAGTTAAGCGCGCTCAAGCTGGAGTAAAACTGGGATGGGTGACCTCCCGGGAAGTCTCGGTGCTTCACCCCTGTGAGCATGACCTAGATCCAATGAGTGCTAAGTGTTCCATTTATTCTCATGAGAGATGGATTCATGTTGAATCACTACTCATGAAACATGGGTCAATGAGTTTGACTCAAAATTACACAGTTAAATCTTGATATTCACATCACAATTTGACTTGCTGTGGAAATTATATCCTACTTATCAATTGATGAGATTAAGGGACTTTCTAATGAATGGTTCATAAGGCACAACACTTGGTGAAGGTTTTGCAAATGGGGTTGCAAGCTTTGGGTTTAACTATGGAGTAAACTCTATAGTTAAGCGCACTCAGGCTGAAGTAGTACTGGGATGGGTGACTTCCTAGGAAGTCTCGGTGCTTCACCCCTATGAGCATCACCTAGATCCAATGAGTGCTAAGTGTTCCATTTATTCTCATGAGAGATGGATTCATTTTGAATCACTACTCATGAAATATGGTTCAATGAGTTTGACTCAAAATCACATAGTTAAATCCTGATATTCACATTACAATTTGACTTGCTGTGGAAATTATCTTCTACTTATCAAACTATTACATGTTAGTTTCTTAAGGTTTATAAAATCCCATGTAACTTTAAGATGATCAATTAATCTTAAACTATGATTTGAAGTAATAATAAATAAATAAATAATGAAATATCACAATACATTTTTCCAAGAATCATAGAAAAGGATAGCATTGAGTTCATAATTAGTGTTTGGGATTTTAATGGAGTTCCAATATTCAAAACATTCTTGACAAGGGGTGATAGTAACCAAAGAAAGAATGGAAAACTGATGCAGGAGCATCCTGGGTTTCCTTGTTATCCTACTCATTTCTTTTGTTCATTCTACAATTCTTTCATGTGCCTAGCAGTTCCTTCATATGCCTAGTAATCCTTCATGTGCCTAGTAGTTCCTTCATGTGCCTAGTAGTTCCTTCATGTGCCTAGTAATCCTTCATGTGCCTAACAATTGCTTCATGTGCATAGTAGTTCCTTCATGTCCCTAGTAGTCCTTCATGTGCCTAATAGTTCATTCATGTGCCTTGTAGTTCCTTCATATGCCTAGCAGTTCCTTCATGTGCCTAGCAGTGTAGTTTCCTTCATGTGCCTAGTAGTGTAGTTTCCTTCATGTGCTTAGTCATGCAGTTTTCTTCATGTGCCAAGTTACTGTAGCAATTCCTTCATGTGCTAAGTTACCTAGTGTATGCCAAGTGACTCTTCATGTTCTGAGTTAACTAGTGTATGCTGAGTGTCAGTATTTGGACATGAAGTCAATGCAAGATTTATTTCATTCACAAAATTTATGTTAAGATCTTTTCTTGGGATGAGACTAGACCATTGTTCGGTTGGCCTTTCTCTTGTGTAATGTTATAGAATAATGTATAAGTTGTTTGGCAAGTATATATAGAGTGTTTAGGCTTAGAGTTAAGAAAGTTGAAGAGAAGAATATTTTAGAGTAGAACTAAAGGTGCAAATTTGAAGTTGGATCTTTGAATGTAAAGATATTTGTAATTGGCCATAACCTAGAAGGCCTTATAGCTGGGCATGTACGTTAAATATTTGAAGAATCAATAAACTATTTATTTCTTCTTCCTCCTTTGGTTGTTGTCATTTGTGTTTTCTTTTTATGTGTTAACTCTTGTAAGGTAGTTTGGATAGCTAGGTGAGCCTTTGGCCCTAATTATTCACGCCTTGCCTACGTTAGTTGGTATCAGAGCTTAAGGTTCATCCTTGTGGAGATTGGATCATGTAGAACCCTAATTTGAATTTGGTTGTAGGGTGGTAGATCTATGGATTTGACCTATAACTTGCAAAGGGTTACGATCTTGTAGGAACTTGATTTGTAAAGATGGTTCATGGTAGAAGAAATAATGTTGATAATTCTATATTGGATTAGTTGAGACAAATTGCAGCAAAATTATATGTTGTAGAGAGAGAGCCTAGAGGAGAGGAGTGCATGTTGAAGATGTGAGTGATGATGAAGTAGCAGCACCAAATAATAATCCAAAACCTAAAGAAGATCAAGATGAGGAAAGATTATTATGAGTGTTGTTTAGGGAAAATTCAAAGCCTGCTATAGAAGTTGTTCCCTATAATGCAAAACTAGATGCCAATGCTATGTTGGATTGGATCTTTGATATGGAGAAGTTATTTGAGTATGAAAAAACTCCTGATAATAGAAAGGTGAAGATTGTAGTCACTAGGCTGAAAGGTCATGCATTGCTATGGTGGGAGCACTTGCAAACTGATAGACAAAGGAGAGGAAAGGAGAAGATTAGAATTTGGCCAAAGATGGTGAACAAGGTAAAGAACAAATTCCTTTCTACTAATTACCAAGTTAGCTTGTTGAGAAAGATGCAAAATTTGAAACAAAAGGACATGACTATGAAAGAATATACAGAGAAATTCTACAGATTGGACATCAGATTCTGACATGTGGATGATGATGTTGAGAAAATTGTAAGGTACATTAATGGATTAAGATCTAGAATACAAGATGAAATAAGTTTTGTGAAGCTAGAAAGTGTAGAAGAAGCATATCAATATGCCTTGAAAGTTGAGGAGATCTTGACAAAGAAGCATGAACAAAGACAAAGAGGTAGAGGTGGTAGATTCTAGAGAGTAGGGGTAGATCTTATGGAAAAAGTGGTAGATCTGATAGTTCTATGTAGGATAAAGGAAAATTTGAATGGAAGAATGATGACAAAGTCAAAACTGAGTGGAAAAGTGGTAATTCTTATCGAGGAGGCACTAATTCATACTAAGGAAGAGGTAATTCTTATTCTCAAAGTGGATTTCATGGTAATTGTTTTAGATGTGGCAAACAAGGGCATAGATCTTTTGAATGTCGATCCTCTAAAAGTGGAAAAAATAATAGAAATGTTGTGATTCAAGAAGACATTGAGAGTTCACCAAGTGGACCTAAGGCTAGAGAGAATCTGATGGTGGGAAGAACCTTATGTAATAAAGGAAGTGATGAGGAACTTGTTTTAAGGAGAAGTCTTTTCAAGACAAGATGTAAGATGGCTAGAAAATGCTACAAAGTGATAATTGACATTGAAAGTTCTACAAATCTTGCATTAGAAGAGTTGGTTACCAAGTTGTAGTTGTAGAGGCTGAATCATCCCAAACCTTATCATGTTTCATGGATGAAAGATGAGCATAAGATATTGGTAAGTGAGCAATGCCTTGTGAAATTCAATATTGGACATTACATTGATGAAGTTTTGTGTGATATTATGCCATGGATTGTTGTCATATTTTGTTGGGTAGACCTTGGCAATATGATAGACATGTTATAAATGATGGAATATTGAATCAATATAATTTTTGGGTAAATGGGAAGAAACAAACATTGTTGCCTTTGATTGAAAGTCTAGATGAGGTTAATTATAGTGCTGTAAAAATTTGCATGGTTAATGGGAAACAATTTGAAAATAAAATGAAGGAATCAAGTTTGTTTTGCTATAATGCCAAGAAAACTGAGTTTTTTCAATGAAGACCAAGTGCAAGAAAATAGTGTTAACTGAGTGTCAGTCATTGGTGACCAAGTGATAGATGGTAGTATTGACTAAGTGCCAGAAGAAATTTTAGAGTTGCTAAATGAGTATAAAGACCTTATTGCTGATTATATCCCTGATGGTTTACCTCCTGTAAGAAGTATAAGTCATCGTATGGATCTAATTCCTGGAGCTAGTTTTCCAAACAAAGAACTATATAGATTGACACCTACAAAAAATGAAGAATTTAATAGAAAAGTGCATAAGTTGTTGCAAAAAGGTTTGATTAGAGAAAGCTTGAGTCCATGTGTTTGACCTACTATATTAGCACCTAAAAAGAATGGAGAATGGAGAATGTGTACTGATTCCAGAGTCATTAACAAGATAATGGTGAAATATAGGTTTCCTATGCTAAGGATGGATGACATAATGGATTGTTTGAGTGGAGCAAAGTATTTTACCAAGATTGATTTAAGAGCAGCTATCATTAGATTAGAATTAGAGAAGGTGATGAATGGAAGACTACTTTCAAGACAAAAGATGGTTTGTATGAATGGTTGGTTATGCCTTTTGATTTGACTAATGCACCTAATACTTTCATGAGGTTGATGTATGCAGTTCTAAAATTTTTTTTGAGTAAGTTTGTGATTGTTTATTTGGATGATGTTATGATATTTAGTAAGACTGAGGAAGAACACCTTGAGCATATTAGACAAGTATAGTAGAGGTTAAAAGAGGAAAAGTTTCTAATTAATCTGAAAAAGTATTATTTTATGCAAGAGGAGATTGTGTATTTGGTATTTGTGATTTTAGCTAATGGATTGAAGATGGACCCTAAGAAGGTTAAAGAAATTTTTGAATGGCCTACACCTGAGAATGTGAGTGAGGTAAGATCATTTCATGGTTTGGCCAATTTTTACAAAAAGTTTGTAAAGAATTTTAGTGCTATTTGTAATGCTATGATTAGGACGATGAGGGGAGATAAAAAGGAATTCAAGTGGACACATGGAGCTGATAAGAGTTTTGAGATTTTGAAACAAAAGATTGTTGAATTACTTGTATTGGCTTTGCCTGATTTTAACAAAGTATTTCAAGTTGAATGTGATGCAAGTGGTAATGCAATAGTAGTTGTATTAAGTCAAGAAGGTAAGCCTATTGCTTTGTTTAGTGAAAATTTGAATGATGCTAAAAGAAAATATTCTATGTGTGATCAAGAATTTTATGCTATTGTTCAAGCATTGAAGAAATGGAGACATTATTTGATGCCTAATGAGTTTGTGTTGTATAATGATTGTAAAACTTTACAATACTTGGGAAGTCAACATAAATTGAATAAAAGACATATGAAGTGGGTTGAGTATTTGCAGAGTTTTACATTTTTCATCAAGCATAAGAGTGGAGTTATTGATAGAATTGTTGATGCATTGAGTAGAAGACATTATTTGTTGACTAAAATGAAGGTTGAAGTTCTTGGTTTTGATGAGATGAAAGAGTTATATGATGTTGATCCTAATTTTTCTGAGGCATGGAGAGAGTGCAGAGCACCAAATCTGACAGATCACATAAGTAAGTATGATGAGTACTTCATTCAAGAAGGTATGTTGTTCAAAGGTATTCTGTTGTGTATTCCTAGAAGTTCTATGAGGTTGAACTTGATTAAGGAAAAACATAGTGGTGGATTAGCTAGACATTTTGGTATTGATAAGACATTGAGTTTGCTAAAAAAGAAGTATTATTGGCCACAAATGTATAAGGATGTTGAGAAATTTGTAAAGATTTGTGGTTTTTGTCAAGTTGCAAAGGGAGTGAGTCAAAATATTGGTTTGTATATGCCTATTACTATTCCTGAGAAACCTTGGACTGATATCAATATAGATTTTTTTCTTGGATTGCCTAAGATAGTAAAAGGGTATTATTCCATATTTTTTGTATTGGACAGGCTTTCTAAGCTGGCTCATTTTATACCATGTAAGAAGACATCAGATGTTGAGCATGTTGTTGAACTTTTCTTCAAGGAGATTGTGAGATTGCATGAATTACCAAGAAGCAATATTTCTGTCAAAGATAGTAAGTTTGTTGGTTATTTTTGGAAGACTTCGTAAAAGAAGATGGGTACTGAGCCGAAATTTAGTTCTACACTCCATCCACAAATGGATGGATAGATAGAGGTTGTGAATAGACGCTTGGGTAATTTGCTAAGATGTTTAGTTGGGAACAAGCCAAGTAATTGGGAGATGGTATTGGCACAAGATGAATTTGCATATAATAATTTTGTGAATAGGAGTATAGGGAAGACACCTTTTGAGATTGTTATTGGAATGCATCCTAGAGGTATATTAGATTTGAGAGATGTTACTGGTGAAGAAAAGAGAAATGTTGTAGGGGAAGAATTTTTTGATTTTATGGACTCTTTGCATAAGGAAGTGAAGTTGAGATTGGAACAAAGTAATCAAAAGTATAAGGAGAATGCTGATCGGTCTAGAAGAAACCATGATTTTCAAGTTGGTGAAGAGGTGATGGTTCATCTAAAGAAAGGAAGATTCCCAGTTGGAACATACAATAAGCTAAAGATGAAAAAATTTGGACCTTGTAAGATCTTGAAGAAGTTTTACAGTGGTAATGATTATGAAGTTGAGTTACCTAATGACATGGATATATCTCCTATATTTAATATTGCTGATTTGTATAAGTATCATGAGTCAGAGAATGAAATTTTTGTATTAGATGATTATCCTAAGAAGCAAATTGAGGAAGTTGAATAGATATTGGATCAGAGAGTTGGCAAGAGTACAAGAGGAAAAAATTACTATGAATATTTGGTGAAGTGGAAGACTAGACCTATTGAAGATTCTTAATGGATTTCTCAATTTGAGTTGGATTCAACTCAGGTTGGGACATCCTAATAACTTAGGAGAATCATTTCTTTCAACCTTAGTTTTCTAATGTAGGAGCATCCTAGGTTGCCTTTTTATCCTACTCATTTCTTTTGTTCATTCTGCAATTCCTTCATGTGCTTAGTAGTTCCTTCATGTGCCTCATAATCCTTCATGTTCTTAGCAGTTCCTTCATCTGCCTAGAAATTCTTTCATGTGCCTAGCTATCCTTCATGTGCCTAGTAGTTCCTTCATGTGCCTAGTAATCCTTCATGTGCTTAGTAGTTCCTCCGTGTGCCTAGTAGTCCTTCATGTGCTTAGTAGTTCCTTCATGTGACTAGTAATCCTTCATGTGCCTAGTAGTTCTTTCATGTGCCTAGTAGTCCTTCATGTGCCTAGTAGTTCCTTCATGTGCCTAGTAGTTCCTTCATGTTCCTAGTAGTTCCTTCATGTGCCTAGTAGTGTAGTTTCCTTCATGTGCCTAGCAGTGTAGTTTCCTTCATGTGCCTAGCAGTGCAATTTTCTTCATGTGCCAAGTTACTATAGTAATTTCTTCATGTGCCAAGTTACTATAGCAATACCTTCATGTGCCAAATTACCTAGTGTATGCCGAGTGACTCTTCATGTGCCAAGTTACCTAGTGTATGTTGGGTGTTTCTTCATGTGCTGAGTTACCTAGTGTATGTCGAGTGTTAGTATTTGGACGTGATTTTTGTGAGCCGGCTTGTGGGATTTATTTTATTCATGAAATTTATGTTAAAATATTTTCTTGGGATGAGTCCAAACTATTTTTGGGTCAGCCTTTCTCTTATGCAATGTTCTAGAATAATTTGTAAGCTATTTGGCAAGTATATATAGAGTGTTTAGGCTCAGATTTAGGCAAGTTGAAGAGAAGAAGATTTTAGAGCAGAACTAAAGGTGCAAATTTTTAGTTGGATCTTTGAATGTAAATGTATTTGTAATTGGCTATAACCTAGAAGGCCTTATACCTCAGAATTTATGTTGAATATTTGAAGAATCAATAAAATATTTCTTTCTTCTTCCTTATTTGGTTGTTGTCCTTTGTGTTTGCTTTCATTGTGTTAACTCTTGTAGGGTAGTTTGGATAGCTGGGTGAGCCTTTGGCCCTAGTTATTCACCCCTTGCCTATGTCAAAAAAATTCTAGAAAACCATAAAACCATTTGGTGTAAGGAATGCTAAATGCTTCAAGTGAACATTGGAATAATTTCCTAGAAATAACTTTAAATAGACATACTGACCGCACTTGAGGTAGGGATGCAAGATAGGGATAGGTCATTTATTTTTCTCAAAACATTCAAGTAAATGAAAACTGAGGAGTTCATCTCTTTAGCATGCCTCCTAGGTGTACATAAATAGTTCAAAATGGATTCAAGAGAAAGTAATTCACTAAAAAAATTGGCCTCAATTTGTGATAGCAGTGTAATTTGTGGTGAGTTTCAAGTTTTTTTTTTTGTAATTGTCCTTGAAGTCATCACAATACTGATGTTGGAGTCATAAATGTGACATTGGTGTGATTATAAAAAAAGAAACATGACTTTAATCATTTACATTTGATTGATTGTGGAGATTTGCATGCAAAAGACTATGGAGAGCTCCAAATGAGGATTTTAGAGAAGTTGTGAAAGAGTGGGGAGATTAGTGTGGAGATCTACAATTTTCTAGTTGTGCCCATCCTCTACATTTTATTTCTATGGTATTCTATTTATAATGCATTATTCTCATTATTTATTCTTTTTATTTTTTCACATTAACTTTGAATATCATTTCTCTCTATATAAGATCTTAAATTTAGTAAAATATTTTGTTGTTGTCCATGTCATTGAATGAGCTCAACTATATTGTAATAATCTCTAGTCAATTTATGGTTGTGCCCTAGCTCTTTGATTCCATTATTGTGTCATGACCTTGTGATTTTCATGCCCTTGCCCTTGCTCTACCTTTGCTACATACATATTCCAGAATCCAAATAATAAAACAATAAAACTCACTCAACTTGTGTTAAGTGACCTACCTCAAGATCCTACACAAAAATATTGCAAACTAGGAAAAATGGCTAGAGTTTCCAATAAATTTTACAAAAATGTATCACAGAAGATATTTTTAGAAAGAAATAAGACATAACCTAGATAAATTGATCTAGTTTCTGATTAGCTAGGTTGATTACAAATTCCTATAGAATTATCATCAGATTAGGTACAATAAAATGAGCAATCAACTATTTTAAGCTAGCAAGATCAAATATAGTTTTCCAAGATGATTTCATATGTAGATGCATTACTTGCATGACATTAATGAAGCACATTCCTCAATTTATAGGAATGGTTGGATAAAAATGCTTCACATGCTAGCCCAAGAATGAAAACCAAGGATATAACCATATATATATTTGCACAATCTCCTTGTGAGGATCCCAAGTATCTATTGTTTCTCTTAATTTGGGCATCACTATATGATCCATAATGTTATGAAGTACTAAAGCTAGTACTAGCTTCTCCCATGTATCCAAAAAATGTAAGATAGGTTCAGGGTCCCTTGGCTACTAGAAATTTGTAAAAGCTATTCTCACTACTGGAAGAAAAACTTTAGTGAAGACTTGACTATAAGGAGTTGAAGAAGCAAGTTTTACTTTTGGGTAAAAGAACAAACCTATGTCACCTTTTATAAAGAAAAAATATATTAGAATGCAACTATTCAACTTTAATGACAATGTAAATGATATTTTTGTATAGAATTTGAAGATGATGCAAATTGATGAAATGTGTAGAATTATATGAATTATATGCCTATATATTTTATAATGTTTTTTAGTGATTATTTATTCATTTAAAAAAAATTTGAAGTCACTTTTCTAACTGTAAAAGAAATAGGATGTAGTTCCCATCAAACAAGTATATGCAAATCAATTTTTTTTTTTTTTGATTTGAAAATATCTCATAGATAAAATGTATAGCTAGGAAACAAAGATACATTTATTTATTTTTAATTTATATTTTCTTTGCTATAAGTAATCAAGGGTGACCTTATTTGAATCAAAAAAAAATTCCTCCCATCAAAACTTCCTTATCAATTCTACACCTTTTTGAAAAAATATTACATATTTTTGAAGAGGACTCTCTCCTCTAGATACACACACACACACACACATTTGATATAATTTACTATTTTTTTCCCTTTTTTGATGGAGCATCTTGTGAAATGTTGAAACATTTTGAAATTATAACACATTAAAACTAATCAAAATACCTAGAAATTTATATAATGATGATATTGTATTTCAGATCTATTAAATGGTATTTTTATTTTTTGAAAAAAAAAAGAGTTTTGATAGAAAAATGGGGTTTGACAAAAATAGCTTTTGGTATCCTACAAACTGACATAGATCTATATTTTTACCCTTCTATGTAAATTCCATGATCACAAGGCTCATTCCCTTGCAAAAATATTTGCAATAATGACATTACCTCTAAACCATACAAAGGATGTTGAAGTGGTTCCCAACCTTGAAACACTCTTATAAGAAATGGATAGTTGGGATCATTGTAGGGAGACTGTGCCAATACTTAGAACACTCTTATAAGAAAATGTAGATGCAATGACAAATTGTACAACTTATAGTCCTCCTGATATTTGGACTCTAAATTCTCAAAGACACTTGTAAGTGATTCCAATGTCATAGTGCCTACTAAAATACTTTCATGGATTATATCCAATGACTCCCATAATATCCTCCATGTTGTCTAGTTGTTGTTTTTGTCATGCAGTCTCTTTCTAAAGCCACTCCTTCTCCTTTTGGTATATTTCCACGGACTCTCTCTCATGTGTTAAATTTTGATTATTAAACTTTTGAATATCTTCCTGTACCATATATGATATCAACTTCACATTGCGCTATAACTTTGGCATAGGTGTTTGATCCTCAATGGCTTTTATTTCATCATTCAAGTTTCCAAGATTGGTCAATAGCCTCACGTGTAGGCCTCTCATGCCATGAACTTTCTATACTATTTCAACACCATGTTCTTTCTTTTGAGCTAAGAGTTCTTTAGGTACATTTTCTTGTAAAACACTAATTTTGTTGAACAATTGTAAAATCTTAGAAAGTGCATTGTTGTTTTCTATTAGCATTGACAGGCTTCCCTTAAACAAAATCAAAATGAAGAGGTATAAATGAAATACAAATTATGACTTTTCCTTCATTGCACCTATATCTTCTTTTTATGACCCTAAGCTAGACAATAATGTCTATTGATTCTCATCAACAACTAAGATAATTAGTTCTCTACCACTATCAAAACTTATCAATGTGATAAATATAGTCCAAACAAGTTATCAATATAAAATGGGAATTGTGTTGACGTAGTAGATATGTATGTATGTATGTATGCATGTATGCATATGTATATATGTGTGTATGTATGTATGTATGTATGTATGTATATATGTATGTATGTATATGTGTATATATACATATGTGTATGTATATATGTGTATATATACATATGTGTATGTATATATGTGTATATATACATATATACACACATATTTTTGTGCCAATGTATATATCTCTTTATATAGAGATTTTTTTAAAGTTTCTTATTACATCTTAGCACAATAGAAAAAGTGACCTAGATGCATACATATTAAAAATTCAAATAATAAAACAATAAAACTTGCTAAATCCATGCTAAGTGACTTACATCAAGATCTTGCACAAAATAATGCAGATTGGGAAAAATGCGTAGAGTTTACAAGATATTTTACAAAAACATATGATAGAATATATTTTTAGAAAGAAACAATCCATAACTCAGTTAAATTGGTCTAGTTTCTAATTAGCTGGATTGATTACAAATTGTTGTAGAACTATCATCAGATTAGGTATAGTAAAATGAACAATCAGGTGTTCCCAACTAGTAGGATCAAATACAGTTTTCCAAGGTGAAAAAATTACATGTACAGATGCATCACTTGCATACTAGGCATAAAGTGCATTCCCCAATTTATAAAAAATAGTTGAATATAAAGGCACCATATGCTTGCGCAATAATGGAAGCTAAGGATGTAACCATGCATGTATTGACATAGTCTCCCTATGAGGATCCCAAGTATCTAATTTTGTTGTTAATTTTGGCATCACTATATGATCCAAAGTGCTACGAAGTATTGAAGTTGATAGTAACTTCTCCCATGTCACCAAAAAATGTAGAATAGGTTTAGGTTCTGTTGGCTCATAAGAATTTGTAGCAGCTATTATTACAACTAGAATAATAACTTCGATGAAGGATTGAGTATAAGGAGTTGAAGAAGAAAATTCTACTTCTATGTAAATGCCAAGAGTTGAGTGTAAGGATTTGAAGAAGAAATTTCTACTTCTTTGTAAATTCCATAATCACAAGACTCATTCTTGTTAGAAAAAATAGTCCACCAAGATAACTATGGGAAGCCTGAATCAATTATCCAACAATTAAAAAATTTATCTTGTTTAAATAAACTTAACCATTCAACCAAAGTAAATAGTAACCATAATAAGATGCACATAGACAACTACACTAGATATAATAACTAGGGAAACCCTTGATCACAGGTAAAACCTTGGTGGGAATGATGACCACAAGATGATGTACTAATATAAATATTCCTTGATAGAGATGGACCTTATTAGGATTCTATTACAATATTTAGTACATATGAGTCCCTATTAGGAGATGTTGAATTCCTCTTAAGAGATTCCAACCCTATCAGGAGCTGTAGTACAATGTATGCAAGAAGAGCCCACTACCCAAACATGCAATTTCAACTACAAGAAGAGCTCACTACTCAAACAAGTAATGCATTGTTATGTTCCTCCATACTCTATTTTTCAACCAAACCAATCATTGTCAGACCTTGTAGACCAAGTCATGAACCTTGGATCCAAATATCTATCCTTGAATCATACAATAGAGCTTTGGCAATGAAGTTTCCTTCACTTTCACTTTGCTTTGCTCAACTTCACATTTCTCTCTTTGCTACTTAAAATCACTTCTCATTGATACAATTCCATGGTTTAAGATTAAGGAAAATTTCCTTTCTTTACATTGAGCCCATAAAAAAATTCCTTGAGCCAATTGTTAGACCTTCTCAATTAGTCATTATAGGACCACATTAAGAACATGTTACACTTAGCAATAACATTAATCTTCTTACTTGCAACTTGAATAACTTCACATACACATAATATTATGATGAAAAAAATTAGCCATGTCATCAAAAACATGTCTTCTTCATATCCTAAATTTTGATTTTGAGAATAACAACTCTGCTATGAGAATAACAAGTTTATTAGAACATACCACTATAAACTCTATCTTAGAACAGACATCACCAAAACTTACATTTCTTCATCTAACATTGTCTACATATACTAGATACTCTAAAGTATCTCTCATAATAGATAGTAAGAATACTCAACTAGCCATCCATACTAGCCTAATCTTTCTGATGTTCTTCTAATAGATACCACAAAATACTACTATGTTGACACCAATGACAAAATTAGTCATGAATGTAACATATCATCATAGTAATATATATACAATACTCACCCATAGGAATATCATCAATATTCATGCTTCCAACAATCTTCCCCTTTGGCATTGATGGCAAAATAGAAGAAAAACATCTAGTTCCAAGAATAACAAAAAAAACTATTAATCTTTCTTTTCAAATCATATTCATCAATCATTCTTCCCCATTGATATACCTCAATGTGTTTTCCATCAAACTGTCATTTCATGTTGTACTTCTTTCAAACATTGTGTACTTCTTCTTACTTATTTTTTCTTCTCCCCATGATGTTCTTTCTCATAATATTTTTCATGTCATACTTCTCCCCCATTGACATCAATGTCAAAGGTTTTAGAAACCATCAAACTCTGTATGAGCTGATTCTTACCAACTCAAGTGTCCAAAGACACTATTCAAGACAACATTCAACCAGAGTCCTAGATGAATCTATCCAGCATAGATACTCCTCCATATAGGAAGAATCAACATTTAGTCCACAAAAATAAAGGTGTTTTGTTACACTATACTTATGCACTCTTGCATCATCCACTCTAATGTAGGAAGGGGCATAACCCATAACATTCCTCGAAAATACTCAAAAGTCTCTTTGGAAAGAAGCTTAGTGAATATATCTGCAATCTTCTCTTTAGTGATCACATATTCCAATTTTATTTCCTTTCCTACAAATTTGTCTCTCAACATGTGATACTTAATAGAAATATTCTTGGACTTTGAATGCAACTCTAGATTCTTAGACATATTTACTATTTTTGTGTTGTCAAAATTTATGACAATAGGTTTACTGATTCATATCCTTATATCCTTCAGAATCTGCTTCATCAAAAAAAATTTATTGCAATTTTTTACTGCTTCAACCAATTTTTCTTTCAATGTACTTTGTGAGGTACAATCCTACTTCTTTTTTAGACAAGAAACCAAACTTTGTCCAAGAAAGAAGGCTCCACCACTAGTGTTCTTTCTATCATCCATACTGCCTACCCAATCAACATCATTGTAAGTACTTAGAAAAAAATCCTCAGGTTTTCCTTTTAGATATCTAAATATCCTTTTGACTACTACATAATGTGCTTCTCTAGGATCAGCTTGGAATCTTGGAACAATTCCAAATATATTTGCTATATCTGGCCTTGTGTGAGTTAGATATTGCAAACCTCTAATCATAGATTTGTACTTTTTTTGCTCAAGAATAAATTTCTCATCCTTTGTAGATAACTTATGTCTAGTTACTATAGGTGTTCCAAAGAGTTTACATGCTTCCAAACCAAACCTTTTTAGTAAATCCTTCAAGTACTTAGTTTGAGAAATATAGATTCCTTCTTTATCCTATACAATCTATAATTCTAGAAAATATTTCATTTCTCCTATCATACTCATCTCAAATTCCTTCTTTATTTATTTTGCAAACTCATTACTTTCCTCATCATTTCCTCCAAATATGATATCATCAATTCATCATTAACTTCTTTCCAATATAGATTATTATCTGCCATACATTTTCTACATCCAAGCTTTGTCAAATGCTTGTCCAACCTTGCATACTAGGTTCTAGGTTCTTGCTTCAAACCATACATGTTGGAATTAACAAGTGGAAATATACACTTCTAAGAGGGGGGGTTGAATTAGAAGTAGCTCACTTTTACCCTTTTAAAATTTTAACTAAAACCATTCACATGCATCCAATCTATCTAATAAACATGAAAGTAAAGACATGCATGAAAACAAATAAAACACAAATTTGGTAACCTAGAAATCCTCCAAAATGAGAAGGTAAAGTTGGGGTGGGGATGACACCCACAAAATATCACTACAAAAATGTGTAACTATTCAAGGTTACAATGTTTGACCACTTCCAATAGTCTCCGTGTGAAAGGCCTATCTTGTTAAAGACTTTACACCCTATTAAAAGTGACCTAGTTAAAGGATTTCACTACCCTACTAAAAGTAGGCTTGGTTAAAGGACTTTAGTACATTCACTTGGAATGCCACCCTATTAAAGGATTTAAAAATGGCTACTATGCCAACCTAAGTCCATAAGATTTCCATATCTAGTATAATTGCTAGAGAGTATTAGAAAATCTTTGACGTAATAGCTTTGTAATCTTCAATTGTTGATTGCAGATCCTTGTTCTACTCTTGCTGATCTAATCCTTGCTTGATCTGATATGTCACTTTGTAATGTTTTGATACTTTGTTCTTCAACAACTAGATTCTATAATATTTCTCTATTCTTCACTAATTTTCTAACTCTTCTAAATTTCTCTATAGGTCACCCATACACTTCTCTCATCCATGCATACAATGGTGTTTCATTCTCTTTTTATAGATTTTTGAAGACTTAGGGATAGGTATGAATCTATGGTCCATATTCATTCTTCATTTCCTACTCAATTCTTACACTTTTCTTATTGGTAGCATGCCTTCTCCATTTTTCTTATTGGTTACATGAAAATTGAATAGGTAATGCAAAAGATTCATTCTTATTTTTAATATCCTTTGAAATTTATCCCATGTCGACTCCAAAAATGGTTTACATTTGAGTTTGTGAAGGCACAAACTCATATGCTGATTTCTATGTTACTCAGCTCATACTATTTGTTGATGCTTGGCACATATAGGAAAGCTAGCTCACTCAACTCCTATAGTAGTTCTATTTCACTCGACATATATAGTGACTTAGCACGTTATACTTTGCTTGGCACTTGAACTTCACTCAGCACCTAAAGATTGCTTAGCTCCTAAAGTTCACTTAGAACCTATTGAATTTATTGGCTTACATCAACTATTTACTTGGAATCCATGCATATTTTACTCGACATGTGTTACTAGCTTGGCATGAACTTAGTAAACATCTTAAGTGTGTTGACACAAAATAGTCAAAACCAGTCTTAGATTCAACAATACAATGCTTTCTTTAGTTTGCATGTTATGTCCTTATCATCTATCAAAGGATGACCTTCAAGGTGCTCTATGCATTCTTTTTTTTCAAGTTCTCTATTCAAAAATGCTAACTTGACATCCATCTAATACACATTGAATTTCTTTTATGTTTCATATACTAAGAATAACCTTATTACTTCTATTCTTGCCACTGGAGCACATGTCTCATCATAGTCTATTCCTTCTTGCTATGAGTAACCTTTGCATACCAATCTTTCCTTATTCCTTACAACTTTTCCTTGTTCATTCATCTTGTTCCTGAATACACATTTAGTTCCTATCACATTCTTATCTGCTAGTCTGGAGACCAATTCCCATGTCTCATTCTTTATAATCTAATCCAATTACTCTTTCATAGCTTGCTTCCAATGATCATATTTACATGCTTCATCTACATTCTTAGGTTCAACTTGAGATATCAAGCATAGTTCTTCATTGAATCTACTTCTTTTTATCATACCTTTATCTTTACTTTCAATGATCATCTAAGGTAGATGATTCCTTTTCATATTCTTTCCTAAAGTAGGAGTTTCTATCTCTACTCTTGGCTCAATTGAAGGTTTTGAGCTTTGTTCCTACCTTGGCTCTCCTTCATTCTACAAATCATTATTAGTCTCAAGGAATACTTCATCATTCCTTGGTTTAGTAACATCATCATCTGAAGTGTAATCAACTATTCTTTTTTGTATCCTGAATTTCTTATCAATTCTCACATTTCCACTTTCCATAGTAGTCTTGGTTCTCATATTATAAAATTTACAAGCCTTTGTTTTTCAATGAATAACCAAGAAACATACCTTCATCACTTCTAGCATCAAACTTACCAATATCATCGTTTATTTTGATATAGCATTTACTACAAAAAATTTAGAAGTACTTAACACTAGGTGAGTGACCAAACTATAGTTTATAAGGGGCCATGTTTGTGTCTTTCCTAACTTGCACTCTATTCATAGTGTAGATTGTTATATCCACAACTTCTATCCAAAACATCTTAGATACATCATTCTCTGCTAACATAGCTCTTGTTGCTTCTGTTATTGACTTGTTTCTTCTCACTATTATAGCATTCTATTCAAGGGTTCTCAAAACTGAAAACTATCTTTTGATTCTATTTTCTTCACAAAACATGTTAAACTCATTTGAAGTAAATTCTCCTTCTTTATCTACTATGGTACCAATTTTTAGAAACAATAGTCCACGATGATAATTAAGAGAGGGGGGTGGGGGAAGTGAACTAGTTATCCAATAATTAAAACATTTATCTTCCTTAGATAAACTTAACCATTCAACTAAACTAAATAGCAACCATATAAGATGAACATAGAAAATTACACTAGATATGTTAACTAGGGGAACACTTGATCAGAGGGAAAACCTTGATGGGAATGATGTCCAAAAGATGTTGTACTAATACAAATATTCCTTGTTAGAGGATGGACCCTATTACGATCCTATTACAATATTTGGTATTTATGAGTCCCTATTAGGAGACTTTGAATCCATGTTAAGAGATTCCAACCCTATTAGAAGTTGTCCAACCCTATTAGGAGTTATAATACAATGTATGAAAATTAAGAGCCCACTAGCCAAACATGCAATTTCAACTAAAAGAAGAGCTCAATGCTTTAAAAAATAATTTACTATTATGTTCCACTTTCCTCTATTTTGTAAACTGAACTAATTACTATCAAATCTTGTAGACTAGGTCATAAACATTAGATCCAAATATCAAACCTTAGATCATAGAATAGAACATCAGCAATGAAGTTTCCTTCACTTCTTCTTTTCTATTCTCAACTTTTCATTTTTCCCTCTCTTCTAGTTACAATTACTTCTCATCAATACACTTCCATGATTTATGATAAAGGAAAATGTCCTTCCTTTATACTGAGTCCATTAAAAAAATTCCCTGAGTTAGTTTTTGGACCTTCTTAATTAATCATTATAGGATCACATTAAGAACATGTTACACTTAGCTATAATATTAATCTTCTTCCTTGCAACTTTAATATCTTTTCATACATGTAATATTATGAGGACCAAACTTAGCTACATCATCACCAACATTTCTTATTCATATCCTCAACCTCGATTCTTAGAATAAAAGATCTTCTAAGAGGTATAATAAGTTTACAAGAACATGCCTCTGTAAACTATATCTTAGAACATACATCACCAAAACATACATAACTTCTTCTAGACTTAACATTTCTTCTTCTAACATTAACTAAATATACGAGATACTTAGAAGTATCTCCCATAACATTTGATAGGGATAATACTCAACTAGCCATCCGCACCAACTCAATCTTTTCACTGTTCGTCTGTTAGATACCACAGAAGACTACTATATTGACATCAATGAAAAACTCAATCATGAATGCAAAAAATCATCATAGTAACATATCTACAATACTACCCCATAGGAATATCATCAACCTTCATGCTTCCAACAATTCTCTTGTAGAAGCCTTTTCCACAATGACATTACCTCTAAACCATGCAAAGGATGTTGAAGTAGTGAAACACTATTATAAGAAATGGAAAAGAAAATGTAGATGTAATACATGATGAATTGCACAACTTGTAGTCTTCTTGATATTTGGACTATAAATTCTACAAGACACTTGTGAGAGATTATAATGTCATAGTACTTACTGTAACATTTTCCTGGATTCTATCCAATACTTCCATAATATCCTCTATGTTGTCTAGTTGTTGTTTCTACCATGAAATCTTTTTCTAAAGCCTCTCCCTCTCTGCTATCTAGTTGTTGTTTCTTATGCTGTTTAGTTGTTGTTTCTGGTATATTGCCACAAACTCTCTCTCCTTCAATTATGGTGCATCCCAACTAGTTTCTCCAATGATGAGATTACCCATCTATCTCTAGGTTTTGCAAGAAATTGTTATTTTATAGAATTTAGATAGATACTAATAGATCCAAAACCATAAACCTGAATACCATCATGTGTGCATCCCACTTTAGGGAAAAAATTAGATGGCATGTTCTTGTGCATATGTCTCACTTAAATACCATCATGTGTGCATCCCACTTTAGGAAAAAATTGGATGCAATGTTCTTTTGCATATGTCTCAATCAATTCCTCGATATATTTCATTTTAGCATTCAAGTTTTCTAGATTGGTCAAGATCCTGGACAAGAAAATGTAGAACAAGAAAAATGGGAAGAGTTTGTAAGAAATTTTATAAAAACATATCATAGTAGATATTTTTTTAAAGAAAAAATCATAACCCATTTAAATTGGTCTATTTTCTAATCAGCTTGGTTGATTACACATTCTTGTAGAACTATCATTACATAAGGCACAATAAAATGAACAATTAGTTGTTCCCAGGTAGCAGGATCAAATACTATTTTTCAAGGTGATAAAATTACTTATGCAGATGTATGTATGTATGTATGTATGTATGTATGTATATATGTATGTATATATGAATATATGTATGTATGTATGTATATACATATATAAATGCATATGTATATGATGTCTATTTATGTATGTATATATATAGAGAGATCTTGTGGATTGTGAATTATGGATTATAAACAAGAAAAGAAGAAAATTCAAGATTAATCATTTACCCACTTATTTTGATTAATTGTGAAAAGTTTTGCATTAAAGAAGGTAGAGAGCTCCAAATGAGGGTGGAGAGCTCTAAACTTTGGTGGAAATTAGTAGAAATCTAGGATTTCATTTTCATTCCCTTGTGATCACTACATTTCATTGTTGTGCCCTTGTGATCTCTGTATATGTATATATGTATGTATGTATGTATGTATGTATGTATACATATGTATATGTATATATTTGTGTATATACACATACATACACATACATGTGTGTGTGTGTGTATGTATGTATGTGTATATACAAAGTGATCTTTTTAAAAGTGTTTATTGATCTAGCTACAGTCATATTTTGGAACCCAAATAATAAAACAATAAAGCTCACTCAACATGTAACATGGCCATAGATGTGATCAAAATGACTATTGGTAAGTAGGTTCCTCTTTTTCTCTCTCTAATATTTCATGTGTTTATTTCATTTGAACTATTATGGTTAATTTCTCATCATAAATGAAGATGGACTTCCCCTGAGATTAGCCCAATTTCTAGGTACTTTAAAGATTTATCCATTTTTAAAGATTTTAGATGTTAACTAAGAATTTAGATGTTAGTCAAGGTTGGGGCCAAATGAGCTTCCACCTTCACGTGGTTGGCTCTAGCTAGTAGAGAATATTAAACTATTCTCAAAACTCAGTGAAGATCAACATTAACTTATGATTGCATGACAACTAACAATGTGAATCTCTTGGTTTTAGGAAATCCAGAAGGAGGTCATAGCTCAATATATTGGATACAATTATTTAATTTTGTGTTGTCTTTGATGTTACACAAATGTCATATCAAATGACAATTAGTGCATGCCAAGCTCACTTGGTTAGAAAAGACATTTTTTCTTGTCTACTGAGCATTCCTAAGTTTACTCTATCAAAGATAGTGTCTACCAAGCTCACTCGGGCATTGAAGGAATTATGCAAAAAAGAGTGTTAATTGAGCTCACTTGGTTAACAAAGAAAAGTTGAATAGAGCTAGTGCTAACTATGCTCACTTGATTACCAAAGAATTTTTGAAAGTTCATAGTGTTAACCAAGCCTTTGTTGGTTAACACAGAAAATTATTTTAGAGCTAGCTTTTACCAAGTAGGTTTGGCTACTATTTTTGCATGTGAAGCTTGATTATTTTACCTATTGATTCTAGCTGACTATGGTAATGAATATTGGTCATTCTAATTTTTATTTGAGCCAACTTGACAATTTGGATGATATAAGTATAAGGTTAAGTTGTGATTTCAAAGTGTGCAAGTGTGTTGATTGAATTGAAAGAGAAAATAGAGGAAGCAAACTTGAAGGACAAGTAGGTATCCTTGTTGAGCATAAATGTGACTTTTGATCAAGAAGGATTAAGTATAAGAATAAAAAAGATCTAGATTCAGCAATTTAGTTGCATCACAATCAAGTCATTTCATTGTTACTCTCTAACCATTTTAGCAGCTATCTAAAATCTCTTAATAGAGTTGGTTTAATAGCTAGTTGTAAATCCTCTAACAAGGTGGAAATTCCATTGAATTTTTTTAAGACCTCTTGAAAGGCCACTACTAATAGGGTGATTGAATCCTCTAACAAGTTCACACCTAATAGTTTTTTTTGTAACCTTTAATCGAGTTGGCTCCTAACAGGGTTCACTTCAAAAAAGTGAAAAATAGTAGCTAGTTACATTGGTGGTTTTTCCCATATTGGGTTTCCATGTTAAATCCTAGTGTATTATGTCTTCATTTATTTTCTCTCATGCATGAAAATTAAGGTTAAGTAATTATTGATAACATCTAAAGGATAATTGATTACCGAGTTTCAACAATTTATGTTTGTTTATTGAGCATCAACAATAATCAGTTTTATCAATCTGAATTTTTTTTAGTTGACATCTAAGGGATCTAGAATTTATTTTAGTGGTAATTGATTCACCCCCCCCTCTCAGTTATTCCTCTTATATTTTCAACAATTGGTATTAGAGCTTTTGGTGCTTACAGAAAGGTTTCAAGGACCTAAGCCAAAGATCAAGATGTCTTACAAAAGAGAGATTCCAAAGATGAATAGAGACAACTTTACAACATGGCAAGGACTTATGAGGCTTCATTTGGATACCATAAATGGTTCAAGTTGCAAATACCTTTATGAAGAATACAAAACTCCTACTAGAACATTATCTATTGAAGATATTACTAAGAAAAAGAACCATAACATCATGATGATTGATATTGCATCCACTCTCAACTATGTTGAATTTGATGCGATCAAAGACTATAAAATTGCTTTTGATATGTGAAACAAATTGGAGGAAATCCATGGAGGAGATAACAAGAAGAGCCAAAGTAGAGAGCCTTAGAGGACAATTTTATCAAATGAGGATGAGAGAAGATGAAAATGTTGCAAAATATGTGGAAAAAATCAAGGCTAGTGTCAGTGCAATTAGAGCATCAAGAGGAGAAATCAAATAAAAAATTGTTGTAAGTAAAATTCTCAAAACTTTGCTTCCCATCTATGTAATCATTATGTCTTCTATTCAAGAAAAGTGATGTGATTCAAATTAGAAATTATGCTTGAATGTTCTAGTAGGAAGATTGATAGATTTTAAACTAAACAACTTTGACAACTATGTTTTTGCTTCCAAAAATATTGAGTCTACATTTGAAGCTAAATTTTCACTCATAGAAAAAGGCAAGAAAATAAAATACAATCAATCAAAAAGTGAAGAGGAAACCAAGAAAAGTTTAATAGTGATCTTAAAGTTTGTGAAGCCCTACTTGTGAAGATATATTCCAGGAGTAGAGGAGAATACAAGGGTAAAATCCCTCTAATCTATTTTTCTTGTGAAGAGATTGGTCATATTACTGCCAAGCGTCCAAACAAAGAAAACAAAGATGAGAAGAAAAGTCACAAGTATAAAGGCAAGAAGGAATTCAAAAGTCACAAATCCCACAAAGAAAAAGGTAAGAAAACTTTTTTTATGTCTAAATATTCTGATAACAATGAGGATGAAATAGTGTACATTGCTATAAAAGATGAATCTGGTGATGAAGAAGATAAGATGGCACTTATCTCTCATGTTAGTAAAAATGATACATGGATCATAGATAGTGAATGTTCACACCATATTACTAGAGATAAATCAAAGTTTGAACATTTTGAACACTATGATGGAGGTAGTGCAAGGTTTGGAAACAATGAACCTTGTTGCATAAAAGGAAAAGGTCATATCTCATTTATGAATGAACTTGTATGTGTTAATGCCTATTGGGTTGAAGGACTAAATCATAGTATACTAAGTGTGGCATAGCTAATCAACATTGGATTCAAGGTAGAGTTCATGAATGGCAAGGAAAGACTATTGGATGACAAAGGGAATCTAATTGGATCAGGCAAGAAAATAAAAAGGTAACCTATTTTATCTTGATCTTGGTGATTGTACATGTTTCATTCCTCAAGTAGAAGAAAGTTTGTTATGGAATAGAATACTATGTCATGTAAACCTTGATAATATGGTGAAGATAAGAAAACTCAAAAAAGTAAGAGGCATCCCCAATTTGAAGAAACCAGATGTTGGTTTATGCAAAACATGTCAAATTGGCAAAATGGAAAAGACTAGTTTTAAGAGCAAAAACTATCAATCTGAAGATGTATTGGAAATTGTGCATAATGACTTATGTGGACCTATTGGAATAAAAAGTTAGACTGGAGAAAAATTCTTCATTCTTTTTGCTGATGACTACTCTAGAATGGTGATTGTTATGTATCTAAAAGAAAAATCAGAATCATTTGAGAAATTCAAATGGTATCCAGCAAGAGTAGAAAAGGAAACTAGAAAAAGATTAAAATTATTAAGATTAGATAGAGGTGGTGAATTCATCTCCAATGAATTCAATAATTTTTGCATTGAAAGAGGAATCAAAAGACAAGTATCAGCCCTTGGTACTCCTGGGTAGAATGGAATAGTCGAAAGAAGAAACATATCCATCATGGATTGCATAAGGACACTGATGATAAAAAAGAATGTTGATATCAAATACTGGAAGAAACCTATTAGTACTAAAATCCATAGTTTGAACCAAGTTTAGTTCAAGAAGGACTTAGATAAAACTCCCTATGAACTATGGTATGGATACAAACTCAATGTAAGTTACCTAAAAGTATTTGGCAGCAAAGTTTATATCTTGAAAGAATCTAGAAAAGAAAAATTTGATGTAAAATGTGATGAAGGTATATTTCTAGGGTATTCCTATAGAATTAAAGCATATAAGTGTTCAAATTTTTCTACTCAAATGATCATAGAAAGCTAACATGTGAGAATTGTTTAGTTCATAGAAAAGACTGAAGAAGAAAGCAAAAAGGAACTAGAGGACTATAGAAAACTTGTTTACTATGACCCTGATACATTGCCAAACATATTTGACAATAAGGAGACTTCACCTCCTGAGCTCTCCATAGTTACTGAGTTGCAAGAAGTACAAACTGAGTCATAGGGACCCAAGTCACATTTAGAAGCTACCAAGTTAGTGCATACCAAATTTGAAGGACTCGAGCCATAGACAGAAGAACCTGAGCTTAAAGTTGAAATTCAAAATGAAGATAGTGCAAATCATTCAAAAGACAAAGAACCTATATTGGCTAATTATGTCAAATGGCATCATGCACATGATCAAATTATTGGAGATAAAATCAGATCCAAAACTATGACAAGAAGAAAACTAAAAGGTACATGTTTACTTGCTAAATTTGAACCTAGAAGTGTTAAAGATGCACTGAAAAATGAAAGTTGGATTGAGGCTATGAAAGAAGAAATAGAATAGATAGAAAAGAAAAAAATTTAGACTCTTGTTCCTAGGCCTAAGGATAAAAATATGATTGGTACAAAATGGATATTCAAAAATAAGCTAAATGAAGATGGAATATTATCAAGAAAAAAAGAAAGATTAGTATATAAAGGCTATTCTCAAGAGAAGAACGTATTGATTATGGTCAAAAATTTTCATTTGTTGCAAGATTGAAATGTGTTAGCACTTTACTTGCATATGTAGCTCATAGAGGATTCAAAATATATCAAATGGATGTTAAATTTACATTTTGGAATAGAATTCTTGATGAAGAAGTCTACATTGAATAGCCAAAAGGTTTTGTTGATCCTAAGAAAAGGGACATGGTTTACAAATTACACAAAGCACTATATGGTCTCAAAAAAGCTACTAGAGCCTGGAATGATAGATTACATAACTATCTAATATAGATTGGTTTTAAAAGAACAAATGGTAACAGTAATCTATATATCAAGGAATGAACAGATGAGAAGATTGTGTGGGCATAAATATTTGTGGATGATACTTTATTTATAGAAAATGATGACCTATGTAAAGCATTTTTAGAACAAATGAATAAAAAGTTTGAGATGTCTATTTTTGGTTAGGTAAAATTCTTTGTTGGATTGCATATACAATAGAACAAAAATGGTATCTATATCACTCAATGTAAGTATATCAAAGAGATACTCAAGAAGTTTGGAATGAAAGATTCAAAACTAGTTGGAACCCCCATGTGTACTAGACTTAAGCTTACCAAAGATGATGACTCCAAAGAAGTATATTAGACCTTATATAGATCAATGATTGGAAAATTATAGTATGTAGTTTGCACAAGGCCTAATATTGCCTTGGTAGTTGGAATAGTGGCAAGATTCTCAAAAAAATCCAGAGAAAATTACATAATGGAAGTCAAAAGAATCTTGAGATATCTAAAATGTATTGAAGACTATGGGTTATGGTACAAACTTGGAGGAAATATAGACCTAAACATATTTACTGATGTTGATTAGGCAAGAAATCTTGATGACACAAAAAGCACTAGTGGTGGAGCTTTCTTTCTTAGTAAAATATTGGTATCTTGGAAAAGCAAGAAGCAAAATTACACATCCCAATCCATAGAAAAATCATAATATGTGGTAGCAATAACAAACTATTCTAACATTGTTTGGTTTAAACAATTGCTAGAAGGAATGAAGGTTGAAATCAAAGAGCCAGTAGTCATGTATTGTGATAACACTAACACAATTAACATATCAAAGAACCTAGTGATGCATTCCAAAAAAAAGCACATTGCTATAAAATATCACTTTGTCAGAGAATTTGTGTAGGATAAAGAAGTTAGATTGGAATATGTCAATACAAAAGAATAGATTGTAGACATATTCACCAAGACATCACCTAAGGAGGCATTCTTGTATCTAAGAGGTAAGCTAGGTATCATTCCCCTATTTCAAGCTCACTGAATAAAGTTGAGTGATGCATCAACATGAACTAAGTTAAAGATCTATTAGTTGGTGTAGCATAGTCAAGAGAATATTGCATGTGAATCAATACTCAAGGTACATTGATACTAAATTGAAATGTGTTGTCTTTGGCATGTGTTGTCAAAGAGGAAGAAGTTTACTATCATATCTTTCTAAAATTTTGTCATTCCAAAAGGAAGAAAGTTAAGTAATTCTTTCATGGATGGAGAATATTACAATAAAGGAGAATTTTTTGGTGTAAAATCAAAGAGGGGGAAACTTTCTGTTAGAGGGATTTTTTTTCCAAATTTCATTGTGCTATGACATGTTGTATTTCCATCAATGCCAAAGAGGGAGATCATTGGATACAATTATTTAATTGTGTGTTGTCTTTGATGTTACACAGATGTCATATCAAATGATATTTAGTGCATGTTGAGCTCACTTGGTAAGAAAAAATAGTTTTTCTTATTTACCAAGCATTCCTAAGTTTACTCTATGGAAAGATAGTGTCTCCTGAGCTCACTTGGGTGTCAAAGAAATTATGCAGAAAAGAGTGTTAACTGAGTTCACTTGGTTAACAAAGGAAAGTTGAACAAATTTAGTGCTAATTGAGTTCACTTAGTTACCAAAGGCTCTTCACAAGTTTGCAGTGTTAACCAAGCCTCTGTTGGTTAACAAAGGAAATTTTTTCAGAGCTAGTTTTTATCGAGTAGAGTCAGCTATGAAAGGACTTTTGTATTTTTGCACATGAATCTTGGTTTTTTTACCTATTGATTATAGCTGACTATGATAATGAATATTTCTCATTCTAATTTGTATTTGAGCCAAGTTGACAATATAGATGATATAAGTATAAGGTCAAGTTGTGATTTTGAAGTGTGCAAGTGTGTTGATTGAATTGAAAGAGAAAAGAGAGGAAGCAAAATTGAAGGATAAGTAGGTATCCTTCTAAAGCTAAAAATTTTCATTTGATTAGGAAGGATCAAGCATAAGTAGAATAGAGATCTAGATTCAAAAATTCAGTTGCATCATAATCAGGTCATTTCATTGTTACTCTCTAACCATTTTAACAGTGATCTAAAATCTCTTAACAAAGTAGGTTTAACAGCCAATTGTAAATCCTCTAATAGGGTCACACCTAATCGTGTGTTTTATAACCTTTAGCTAGGTTGGCTCCTAACAAGGCTCACTTCACAAAAGTGAAAAATAGTAGCTAGTTACATTGGTGGTTTTTCCCATATTGGGTTTCCATGCTAAATCCTAGTGTATTATGTATTCATTTCTTTTCTCTCATGCATGAAAATTGAGGTTAAGTAATTATTGATAACATCAAAAGGATAATTGATTACCTAGTTTTAGTAATTTATGTTTGTTTACTGATCATCAACAATACTTAGTTTTATCAATCTAAATTTTTTTAAGTTGACATCTAAGGGATCTAGGATTTATTTTAGTGGTAATTGATTCACCCCCCCTCTCAGTTACTCCTCTTATGTTTCCAACATGATATGCAACCTCAATTCATATGCATATAACATTAGGTGGAGCTAAAAAGACATAATAGGTTTGAATTTTTGTAAGAGGTATTTAATTAGGTATTTTAAGTTATAGACCATAATGAACATTCTAACTTTGACTCTTATAGGTAAGGGCAATTTCCTCATCATGCAAGAAAGTCAAGACTTTCAATTGTTGATTTGATTGTCAAATCACTTGTCAGTTAGTGCCAAAACACTTAATCATTTGGTTAGTTACATCGCTACCAAGCTTCACAAAGTGTATCAAGATTCATAAGTAGAAAGCAATGTAAGCCAAGATTTATAGAGTCTACTAAGCTTCATAGTGTAAACCAAGTAGCAAGTAGTATTAACTAAGCTAATATTATCTACCAAGTTAGCTATTTTAACCAAGTAGAAGGAAAATAGTGTTGACCAAGCTAGAGTGTCAAGTGAGCCCTTCAACATCAGCTAAGTTCTCTAGTGATCTTTGAGTCATTAGTGCTAACTAAGTTTATACCTACTCCTAAGTGATTAATGTAGACCAAGAACTCATGTCAATTGAGTGCAAGAGCTTTTTAGGTTGATAGTATTGCTGAGTGTTAGAATAAAACCTAAGTTGTCTTCAAAGCCCAAGTTACAATATTGATTCAACTTAGTGAAGATTGTTGAATTAGGTATGGTTACTGACTTTAGAAGATAATTATTGGATTGGTATATATGTAATATATTGTGTGTAATCCAAATATGTGTAAGAAGGAATAAGAAGTAGAATAAAAGAAAATTGAAGAGTAAAGGCTACAAGAAGTATAAGGAAAAGAAGAGCCTCATCTATCACAACAAGTTAATAATTTCTACATCAAAGGAATCCCAATTAGAAAAATTAGTTGTAGAAGAAGAGATTGGCCATAGGTTCATCCTAACAAATGAATTAGTCAAATCCTTTAACAAGGTGGACTTAATAGTCTTATGCTAACTCTCCTAACCGAGGGCATACTTCATTGTATTGTATAAATTCTTTTACAAAGTGGACCTAAAAGTCCCTATTGCTCCTATCAAGGCATATTACCGAAAGTGATCATTTGTTAGCCTTAACTAGCCAACTTTATACTATAGTACTAAATCTTGTGGGTATCATCCCCAACCCAACTTTACTTTCTATTTGGAAGGTTTCTAGGTTACCAAACATTGTGTGAACTCTTATGAATATTTTATTGCTTTCAATATTTAATGCATGCAATTAGATTAGATTCTCTTAAAGATGATTAATTGGTGAATTGAAGTTAAATTTTTATTGGTTCCTAATTCACTCCACTACCACCCCTTCTCAATCACCTAGCCCACCATACATTTCAACTATTTATGTACTAGCTTACTTGTCCATGGAAACTAGAGTTGTAACATTCATGATGGTCTATAACTTTAAAAACTTAATATACCTATTAAATAAATGTAAACATGGTGCATTTTTTTAGCTTTTCCTATTGTCCATGTATATAGTGTTGGAAATATAGATGGAGTAACTGAGAGGGGGGGTGAATCAGTTACCACAAAAATAAATCCATAAATCCCTTAGATGTTTTAAAAAACTAGTTACTACTATCACTCAGTAGTCACACAAAAAAATGATGTAACTCGGTAGATGTACTATAAGTTAACTTATTACTGATCTTTAAGAATTCACAATGATTTAACATGCATGCATAAATAAATAAAATGAACACAAGAGACACTAGATTTAATGTGGAAATTCAATATGGGAAAAACCACCAAGTAACTAGCTACCAATTTTCACTCTTCTAAAGTGAGCCTTGCTAGGAGCCAACCCTATTAAAGGTTACAAAACACATTGTTAGGTGTGACCTTATTAAAAGATTTAATCACCTTTCTAGGAGTGGCCTTGCTAAAGGAATTTAGAAAAATTCAGTAGAATTGTCCACTGGTTGTTAAACCAACTCTATTAAGAGATTTGGAAATCACTGCTACAATTGTGAGAAAGTAACAATGAGTTGACCTAAATAAGATGTAACTAAATTTTCTATTACAGGTCTCTATTCTGATTCATTAGATCCTCATTGATTGAATACAACTTTGCTACTCCTCAAGGATATCTGATCCTTCTTCAAAAATTCACTCACACTTTCTTCTTCACATATTCAACACACTTGCATGCTTTCTCATCCATACTTTAGAATTCACAACTTGACCTTTTATTTATACGTTACAAATTGTCAAGTCATCTCATTTACAAGTTACAATTGCCAATAATCATTACACTAGTTGGCTACAATCATTACATGAAACAATTAAAATTTATTTTCCAAAATAATGAAATCCTTCATTGGCTGACCCTGCTCAGTAAACACTACTCTAGAAATGATTTCCAGTGTTAACCAACTAAAGCTCAGTGAACACTATAAACTCTGCAAAATCCTTTGGAGATCGAGTGAACTCAGTCAGCACTAAATTTCCTTTGATAACCATGTGAGCTTGGTTAACACTGACTTCTACCACAAAAAACTTTGACACCTGAGTGAGGTTAGTAGAAACTATTTTCCACAAAGTAACTTTCAGGAATGCTTAGTAGACTTTGAAATTTTCTTTGTTGACCAACTAAGCTTGGTAGACTCTGTCTGATAACTTATATGACATTTTTGTAACGTCAAAGACAACACACAATTGAAAAATTATATCCAAGAATCTCTCTCTTTGGCATTAATGGCGACACAACATGTCATGGCAAATGAAATTTGAAGACAAGTCTTTTTCTGATAGAGCATTTCTCCCTCTTAGATTTTATGCCAAAAACTTCTCTAATGTTGTTATAATCTCCCTCTGTGAAGGAATTACATAGCATCTTTTCTAAATAGCAAACTCTCCACAACCAAATACAAATTTCAGAAAGATATGATAGTATACTCTCCCTCTTTGACAACACATGCCAAAGAAAACACAAACCAAATGAGTAGCAATGTACCTTAAGTACTAATTTAGATGCAATGTTTCCATGCCTATATTGCATCAACTAATAGATCTCCAACTTGGTTCCTATTGATGCATCACTAAAACTTCATTTTAGTGAACTTTAGATAGGGGAATGACCCCTAACTTACCTCTTAGATACAAGAATGCATCCTTAGGTAATGGCTTAGTGGATAATTCAGAAATTTGTTCCTTTGAATGGACATATTCCAATTTAATCTCCTTGTCCTATAGCAATTCTTTGACAAAGTGATACTTTATTACAATGTGCTTGGTTTTTGAATGCATCATTGAATTTTTAGATATATTGATAGCACTTTTATTGTCACAAAACATTCCAATTGGTTCCTTGATTTCAACCTTCATGCCTTCCAATAACTATTTAAACCAAAAAATGTTAGAATAGTTCATTGCTACTACAACATACACTACTTTTGTTGTAGATTGGTATGTACAATTTTTCTTTTTACTTTTCCAAGAAACCAACCTTTTTCTAAGAAAGAATGCTCCTCCACATGTTATTTTTCTATCATCAATTTTTTCTACCTAATCAACATTAGTAAACACTTTCAAGTCTAGATTACCTCCAAATTTATACCACAATCCATAATCTTTAGTGCCTTTCAATTATCTCAAGATCTTGTTGATTGCCATCATGTGATTTTCTCTTGGTTTTGCTGAAAATCTTGCTATATTACCAACTTTAATTTTCCAATCATTGATCTATATAAGGTCTAATCTACCTCTTTTGATTCATCATCCTTGGTAAGCTTTAGTCTAGTACACATGGGAGTTCCAACTAGTTTATAATCTTCCATACCAAATCTTTTGAGTACCTCATTGATGCATTTAGATTGAGTGATGTAGATACCATTCTTGCTTTGCTAAATTTGAAGAGCAACAAAGAATTTTATCTCACCAAACATAGATATCTCAAATTCCTTTTTCATTTGCTTTGAAAATTCTTTTCATAGATCATCATTTCCTATAAAAAAAGTATCATCCACAAATATTTTTGCCAAAACAATCTTGTTATCTGGTCCTTCCATGATATACAAGCTACTATTATCATTAGTTCTTTATAAACCAATCTGAATAAGATAGTTATGAAATCTTTCATACCATGCTCTAGGGGCTTGTTTCAGACCATACAATGCTTTGTGCAATTTGTAGACCATGTCCTTCTTGTCTAGATCAACAAAAACTTCAAGCTGCTCAATGTAGACTTCTTCATCAAAAATACCATTGAGAAATGTAGATTTGATATCCATCTGATATACTTTAAATCCTTTATATGCAACATATGCAAGTAAGGTCTTGACACCTTCCAGTCTTGCAATAGGAGAAAAAGTCTCTCCATAGTCTATTCCTTCTTCTTGAAAGTAGCCTTTACATACAATTTTAGCTTTTTTTTCTTGATACCTTACGATCTTCATTCAACTTATTTCTAAATACCCACTTAGTTTCAATCATATTTTAATCTTTAGGCCTAGGTACAAGAGTCCAAGTTTTTTTCTTCTCTATTTGTTCTACCTCTTCATTCATAGCCTTAATTCAACTTTCATTTTCTAATGCATCTTTGACATTTCTAAGTTCAAAATCAACAAGCAAACAAGTACCTTTTGGCTTACTTCTTGTCATAGTACCTTCAAATTTGTCTCCAATAATCTCATCTGGTGCATGATGTCTCCTAACATACTTTGCTAATATAGGTTCTTTGCCTTTTGACTGAGTTTCACTATCTTCATTTTGAGTTTCAATTTTTGGCTTTGGCTGATTTGACTATTGCTCAGGTCCTTCAGACTCAGTAGGCATTGGCTTGGTAGTAGCTAAATATGCCTCAAGCTCTTGCAACTCGATGATTGAAGACTCGGGAGTAGAAGTTTCATAATTGATAGATGTATCTAGCACTATGTTAGGTTCAATGAAAAAAAATATCATGTAATCTTCTGGTTCCTTTTTTCTTTCTTCTTTAGTTCTTTCTGCAAACTCATCAACTTTCACATGTGCACTTTCTATAACTTTGTGAGTAGATAAATTCAAACATCAATATGCTTTACTCTTGCAAGAATATCCCAAAAATATGCCTTCATCACCCTTCACATTAAATTTACCTTTTCTTGATTCTTTCAAAATGTAACATTTACTTCCAAATACTTTTAGGTAACTTATATGTGTTTATAGCCATACGATAACTCATAGGGAGTCTTGAATGAGTCCTTCTTCAACTATACTCAATTCAAGGTATGAATTGTAGTGTTGATAGCTTCGTTCTAGTATTTGATAGAAATGTTCTTTTCAATCATTAGAGTTCTTGCATAGTCCATGATGGATCTATTCCTCCTTTCAAAAATTCCATTCTATTTGAGAGTTTCAAGAGCTAATATCTATCTTTTGATTCCTCTTTCAATGCAAAAGTTATTGAATTCATGGGAGATGAATTCACTACCTTTTTTTGATCTCAAGAATTTTAGTCTTTTCCCTATTTCCTTTTCTACTTTGGCCAAATACCATTTGAACTTCTCAAATGCTTCTGATTTCTCTCTCAAATACATGACAATCATCATTCTAGAGTAGACATCAACAAAAACAATGAAGAATTTTTCTCCAGTATAGCTCTCAATTCCAATGGGTCCACATAAATTAGTATCCACAATTTCCAAAATTTCTTTAGACTAATAATTTTTACTTTTAAAGCTAGTCTTTCCCATCTTACCAATCTGACAGTTCTTGCATAGACCAACATTAGGTTTCTTTATACTAGGAATGTCTCTTACTTTCCTAAATTTGATTATTTTCACTAGGTTATCAAAATTCACATGACATAACCTTCTATGCCATAACCAACTTTCTTCAACTTAAGCAATAAAACATGAACATTCACCAAGTTCAAGATAGAAAAAGTTACCTTTTTTTTTTATGCTTGATCCAATTAGCTTTCCTTAGTCATCCAATAGTCTTGCTTTTCCATGCATGAATTCCACCTTGGATCCAATATTGAGTAGTTGTGCCACACTCAAAAGATTGTATTTTAATCCTTCAACCCAATAGGCATTATCACATACAAGTTCTTTGGTTAGTGAGATTCTTCCTCTTCCTTTTATGCAACAAGGCTCATTATTACCAAACCTCACACTACCACCATCATAGTCTTCAAAATGTTCAAACTTTATTTTATCACCAGTCATATGATGAGAGAAACCACTATTTATGATCCTTGTATCATTTTTTCTTACATGAGAGATAAGTGCCATCTTATCTTCCTCATCATTATCAAATTCATCTTTCACAACAATGTAAACAATTTCATCTTCACTATTGTCAGAATCCTTAGAATCCTTAGCCATGAAACATGTTTTTCTTACCTTTTTCTTTAAATTATTTGAAGTCTTTCTTGCCATTACACTTGTGACCTTTCTTCTCATCCTTGTTTTGCTTATTTGGGAACCTAGCAGCAATATGACCAATTTTCTCACATGAAAAATAGATCAAAGGAACCTTAGCTTTTTATTTTCCTTTGCCTCTAGAATATTTTATTGCAAGTAGAGCTTCAACCACCTCAAGATCACTATCAGAGCTCTATTCTAATTCTTCTTCACTTTTTGACTAAGATTCCTTTATGTTTTTGTCTTTTTCTTTGAGTGAAAGCTTGGCTTCAAATGCTGATTCAATGTTCTTGGAAGCTGGAACATAGTTGTTATAGTTATCTAGCTCAAATGTAGTCAATCTTCCTACTATGGCCTCTAGATTTATCTTATGATTTGCTTCATATCTTCTTTCTAGAATTGCAAAAACTCTAATTACATAAATGGGAAGTAATGTTCTAAGAACTTTACTTACAACTATTTCCTCTTTAACATCTCCTCTAGAATCTTTGATTGTACTAATGCTTGCTTTGACTTTTTCAACATACTTGGCAATGTTATCATCCTCTCTCATCCTCATCTAAACAAGGTTCCCTCTTAGAATTTCTACTTTTTCTTTCCTCACATTTTCATCACCTCCATAGATATCTTTTAGATTGTTCTGGGGGCATTTTTGTAGTCCTTGATATCATCAAATTCTTCATAGATTAGGGCTGATGCAATACCTATCATCATGGTGTTATGAGTCTTCTTCTTAGCAACATCATTGACAGATAGTTTACCAAAAGGAGCTACATATTCTTCATCAAGATATTTCAATCATGTATCTCCAATGGAAGCTAGATGGAGTCTCATAAGACCTTGCCATGTTGAAAAGTTATCCCTGTTAAGGCTTGGAATTTCCCTCTTGTAAGACATGTCGATCTTTAGCTTAGATCCTTGAAATCATTCCTACAAGAACCAAAAGCTTTGATACCAATTTTTGAAATATAGATGGAGTAATTGAGAGGGGGGGGTGAATTAGTTACCACAAAAATAATTCCACAGATCCCTTAGACGTCTTAAAAAACTAGTTACTACTATCACTCGGTAGCCACACACAAAAATGTTGTAACTTAGTAGATGTACTATATGTTAACTTATTATTGATCTTTAACCATTCATAGTGATTTAAAATTTATGCATAAACAAATAACATGAACACAAGAGAAACCTAATTTAACATGGAAACTCAATATGGGAAAAACCACCAAGTAACTAGCTACCAATTTTCAGTCTTTTGAAGTGAGCCCTACTACGAGCCAACCCTATTAAAGGTTACAAAACACACTGTTAGGTGCAACCTTGTAAAAGGATTTAATAACCCTACTAGAAGTGGCCTTGCTAAAGGACTTTAGAAAAATTTAGTAGAACTATCCATCTTGTTAGAGGATTTACAAAATGGCTGTTAAACCAAATTTGTTAAGAGATTTGGAAATCACGTCTACAATTGTGAGAAAGTAATAATGAGTTAACCTGAATGAGATGCAACTAAATTTTCTAATACAAATTTTTGTTTTACTTCACTAGATCCTCACTGATTGAATACAACTTTTCTTCTCCTCAAGGATATCTAATCCTTCTTCAAAAAAAATCTCACACTTTCTTCTTCACATAATCAACACACTTGCATGCTTGCTCATCCATACTTTAGAATTCACAACTTGACCTTTTATTTATACCTTACAAATAGTCAGTTTAGCTCATTTACAAGTTACACTTGCTAATAATTATTACATCAAACAACTTCAATCATTACATGAAATAATTAAACTTTATTTCCCAAAACAATGAAATCTTTCATTGGCTGACCCTGCTTTGTAAACATTGCTCTAGAAATGATTTCCATTGTCAACCAATTAAAGCTTGATGAACACTATAAACTCTAAAAAATCCTTTGGAGACCAAGTGAACTTGGTAAGCATTGAATTTCCTTCATTAACATTGTGAGCTCAGTCAACACTAACTTCTGCTATAGAAACCTTTGATGCCTGAGTGGGCTTGGTAGAAACTATTTTCCATAGAGTAACTTTTAGGAACACTCAGTAGACTCTAGAATTTTCTTTTCTGACCAACTGGGTTGGATAGACTCTATCTAATAACTGATATGATATTTTTGTAACATCAAAGACAACACACAATTGAACAATTGTATCCAACATATAGAATGTAGTTGCACATGCATTCTCAATTGAGAATCTAACAAGTAGTGTGGGCATCTGCAACTTGATAGATGATTCCCCTATGGGGGAGATGTATATTATCAATAGAACCCTATAGGTTTAACACTCTATGGCCTTTTATCTTTGAAATGTAGAGACATTGATACCAATTTAAGGATGACCTAAAAAAGAAATGCTTAAGTGTATCAATTTTCTAGACTTATGTCAATTGTTTTAATCTGAAACTTATGTCAACTTTTTCACTTATGGTACTTTCCTAAAATTAGATTTTTCCTACTCTAGTGCTTGCTGATGATGACATATGAATTGTGCTTTCCAGATATTATTTGAACAAGTTTACTAGGATTGCATCAAAATATGAAGTGAGGTATGTAGTATTTGGTATGCTTCTAATCTATATAGATAATGGTCATCAATTGTTTAGAATTATTGATGAGTTAACTTTTAAAAAAAAAAAAAATTAATAGAATTGGGCATGTGAATTTTATCATCACATTCTCATTACAACTTTTGATGTTGAGAGAAATTATTATTCAAAAGGATTAATGATTTTGGATATTTATTTGTATGGTTTCAAATGTACAAACCATTTATCCCAACGTCTTGATTTTGCAATCTAGTTTCATCAAATTTGACATAATATATAATTTTAGCTTCTTCCTTAAGAATGATCCATGTCCCAAATTATGATCAAAATCTTTCTAAATCCATATGATATCTTTGAGAGAAAGTTTAAGCTATTGATTACATGATTTTTCATAGTATATTGTATCTCCATTGGCTTTTCTCAACTCTACTATGAACAATGAATGTGTCACCTCAAAAATATTTGCAAAAGATATCATGTTACCTTTACTTCCATTCTTGTTTCCTTGCATCATGATTATGCAATCTATTTTCTTTATATTGAAGAGTTCTCCTATTTATCCATAAAAAGAAACATTGGATCAAAGTATTTACCATGTTATACTTTTAATACCACTACTTTCAATCTTGAAGAAGGAGAAAGCTTCGACAGATACAACTCTCACTCTGACTATTGATTTGGCCATGACTAATATTGACTATAGTCTATATAATGTACCACAATATCTTTAGTCCTTTATAGAGGATGACTCCTTATTGAGTAATATGACTAATGAGTGAATGACTCGATTGGTTGTTATTCATTTCTTTAACTAGCATCCTTTAAATAAAGAGAATGAGTAGATCTTGGAATATAAAAGTATTCCTTTATGTAATGGATTATTTTCATGTGATGAATATACTTATATTCTCATTGAAAAGAGCTATATATTTAAATATGACAAGTCTTCTTATATTCTTTCAAGAAAATGGTCATTCACATTTTGATAAAGTTGTGGCATCTAGTAGCAGTATAACAGAAACACATATTTTTGGTGCCATACTATCAATTGTTATTTTTGACTCATAGAATATTTGTTAGGAATGAGTAGTCATAGTGGGCACCCATCACACAGAGGAAAAACCCAAGGTGATTCCAATCTCACCTTCCAATTTGTAGCTTTGTTGCTTGGGTGATGGGTATCCATCACAATTGCAATGGAATACTATCGTAATTTAGGTCCAAATGTAGTAGTGATTTATGGAAGAATTATAGTCTTATTTCACAATTACATTTATATAGAAGTGGAGTGGAAGAGATAGTGTATCCCATTAAGGAAGCATATCCATCTTTGTGATCAAACAATCTTTTTTTTGAAAAAGGATAAGCTTAATTTGGATGGCCTGTTCTAGGGTAATATTCACACACTATTTGTAACATATATTCAAACACCAAACAACATAAGGAAGAATAAGTAGTAAGAAAATGGGGAACCTAGAATAGAACAGAATGCCAACAAAGAGTGACCAACTTTCTACTTCCCTTCCAAGTTGACCTCCTTCTATAGTTTTGAGTCTACCCACCTTCCATGATTTCCAATTTGCATACCTCCATCCTTCCATCAAGCCAAATGGTTCTTGTTTACATTTTTCTTCCCCCTCCATCAATTGCACATGTTGATTCCTCCCCCTCTGGGAAGATGCCATCTAATGCCCAAGGGAATTGTTGTCATGACTCACCTTATGATACATATATTTCCCAACATATTTCTATGGTTATTTGACAAGTGGACTTTTTTTTGGACTTTCACTATATGTAATGCCCTACCTAGAGATCCTTGGAACAAGGATTCAGTTCAATCCAAGATTTTTTTTTACAAGTTTGAATGCACATGTCAACATCATACAAGGATCAATAAGATTACAACAAAAGACTAAACTGACAATCTTGGCAACCAATGTATCTCCAAATGCCACTATGAAACTGACACTCACACACTCAAGAATGAAAACCAAAGATGACATTAGAACACAAAATATTAAATCTATCAAAACATGGAATGAAAAGAAATCCTAAAGGATACTCAAAATTCCAAGTTGTATTCCTTGAATAATAGTAGAGAAGCCCCCTATTTTTTGAGTGAGAATATAAACTGACAGTCTAGTGCAAAAGCACCTCCTAGCATGAGAAAGTACATTGAGTCACGTGAGGAAACATAATCTCATATGAGGACATGTTTGGCCTAGCAGCCAAAACACCCCAATTGGTGCGGGTTTTAAGTGATGATTCACCAACCTATGTGAGGAAACCTAGCACACCACATGAAAATTTTCATTCTCATGTGAAAAAGTATAATTTTGCACAAGGATAAAAATTAGTAAACTAGAAAACATAAAGGTAAAAAGATAAGAAATAAATTTCCTCTACACCAAGGAGTACTGAATCCTCATAAGTTGAAGAAAAAACACTCAAGTGCAAAAATAACAAGATTCCATGGAACAAGAAAGAGGGACATCTATCCATCCAAACCATAGTAGTAAAAGAACATACTGAAAGAAACGTTGCAGTGTATAGAAGGAACATCACAATGTACCAAAATAACATCACAATATCTAAATAATGAAGCTAAGTATGTAGTTCCTTCCAATTGTCAATAGCATCATAAGACCATCATGGATCCTATCCATTCCCACATGTAACATCTCAAGCCACCAATCAGATCATCATTACTATCATAATAGTGATGTCACTACTAAAACATGCTACAATATAAGTATAAGGAAATCTAACATGCTAGTAGTATAGCATAAGATAATCCTACAAGTAGATAACATCACTTATAACATGCTAATCATCATAATAAGAAAATGTGATAGTAACTAACATCATCTAAATATTATATCCAAGCATTCCAATGAAAGCATAAATCACAAGATAGCATACTCTAGAACCTGAAGTATCAAGTGAAAAACATCTAGCAACAATCATGCTAGAACAAAATACCATCTTTGTACATTGATCGCTAGAAGTGGTAGTAGTGGTAGAGGTAGCAATCCCTCCCAACCATGTGGCACCCATAAGTACACGCCCACCATACTGATGGAGACAATGATCCAACCACAAACAAACACAAAACAACATCCATGGCTAACACACATGCCATACAATATGATGACTAAAACCAAGACATAGACAATGCAAACACTATAGGTCTTGGTTAGAAATTCAAAGGGCTACTATGTAGGGGCTGACATCATGGAGAGTCACTTGGAATTGACAAGCCCAAGCGAGTATTGGCAGCTCATACTTCCCAATGGAAAGAGCACATCCTAAACCATTTTATTATCTTTAGTTTTATTACCACTCACACATTTTCTTTAGTTATCACTTATTTAAAACTTCCTCACTCTGCCAACCCTCTGGGCACAATAATCACTAGGGTGTGTGATAGAAGCCCCCTCCATATGCTACCCTACCCTATTCATGCTCATCCTATGAAAAGTGCCTATGAGAATGCATATTCCCAACCCAACCCCAATGATCATAGCTTCTAAAAATACCATGAAAATTCTTGACTTGCAATTCACTGGATAAATGTATGCATGCATACTCATGTGTGGGGCACTACCATTATGAAGATCATAATACAAGCACTAGATGAGAAAACAATGCAAAATATCACTCAACTAAAAATAACTTGGGAGCATGGATTCTCCATGAATCCATAAAGAATAATAAAACCATACATCATGAAATCACTCAACCGGCCTCAATCCAAGAGTATGGATTCTACATGAATTAGAATGATACAACAAGACCAAACATCATGTTGGTGTGTTAAATGGTACTAAAACTACTAAGCGACAAAAAGCTTAATACCAGAATGATAGTACATACACAATCTAAAGACTAGCCTATTCTTATCAACAATTGCATATGCAAGGTATTTGGACCCAACTTCAACAAAACCACAAATGGTTTTCTACTCTTTTGGCTCTACATAACCAGGGTGGGTATACCCAGGGATGCTTCAAATCTAAAACGACTGTATGAGGATTATTCTTAGTTTCATTCTGATTCTCATTTCAAAATCCTTAAATATATACATAATTCTTACTAACTTTCCAAACACATCCCATAAATAGATATGGCCAAGAAGTCTTCTATAGATCTGCAAACATTTTCAACAACAATGGCTAACTGAAGCTAAAAAGATTTCATGCAGACAAGTGCTGGCCAACTTTGAAGATCTATAGGAGATAAAAGTAAAATTTGATTTGATGATGCAGTTGAAAAACCATTTGTAAGATACTTCTCATTCAGCTGAAATAACTTGATCATTGCCTAATCCATTGGGGGTTCAGAGTCTATAGAAAAATCTAAGATCTAATTTGTTTCCTTACAACAAATTTTATCAGCAATTCTTATCAGAATTTATCATTCAAAATCCTTTTCAATACTTAAAGAATCTTATCACATTCATCAAAGCTTTTACTTAATCCATTGAATTAACAACAATGATAGATGGATATACAACCTAACTAGATTGCATTCAATTGTACAGGCTTTTACTCATACAACATCAAGGTAGCTAAGTATTGAGTAGGAGACAAAATTCAAAAAGAAATGATATGGGGATAGTTCATAGTTTGTATTCATTTCCTTTGAAAATGGTACATCTCTTACAATAAACTCAGAATAGCCTTCCAAAAGAAACACAGTTCATTCTATCTTCATGTATTTTCAGAAATTTTGATAGAAAAATACATTACAAACTTGCTTTCAAAATTTGGACCAAAAACTAAACTAAGCACAATAATTAGAAGAAAAAGAATTTGGACCACTCTTTAGCCTTGGGATCTCATTTAAATAATGGGAGATGCAACAAGCTTAGGGCTAAAGAGAGTGACACGTGTCCCTTAAAAGACACTGATGAATATCTGTAGTAAAAGACAAAAACAAATAACAAAAAAGCTAACACATCAAAACATCCTGGGTGGGTCCCTTTCTGTTATACTTCTCATTTGTTTTAACAAGAAGATAGGATCTGATTCTCCAATTATTCTTCATCCTCAGAGTAAGTAGCCATGAGGTTTGAAAGTGATGTATTGTCTTCAGCTACCTATAAATTTACTTCAACCTGGGGATTTTTCGTGTCCTCAGTATTAACTTTGGGGGTGATTGTTACATTTTCACTTTCTTCCTCATCATCTTCTAATATTTGTTCTAGAAACTAATTTTTCCATTTATTAAAAGCATCATCATCTGGCCAATCAAAGCTCAGAGCTTCTCTTTCTATCATTAGTAAAGAATTTTCATTTTCTTCTAAAACATCAAATCCTTTCCCCATAGCAGTATAAAATAACTGTACTTTTACTAGTTCCTCATTTGTCTTAGCCCAGAACCAGTGGCCAATCTCACTCATGATGTTTATTATTCTTTCATTTAATAATTCATCCATCTCCCTTTTCCACTTTTCTTTTTCTTTTAGCATATCAACAGATTCTAAAGCACAAGGAAATAGTGTGAAATTTTCAGCAATGTATTGGGAAAAGCAAAGTGTTAATCTTATCTGTAAAGAATCCCTTTCATCATCAAAATTCTCTAGCTTATTTAATAAATCAAAAATCTTCTAAACTTGATGATAAGGCATTTGGACTGTAGATATACATATGATTGTAATATCATTATTTCTGTCCCTCCATTTTTGTGCAAGAAGAGTCAGCTTATCCTTATCCCTGTTCAACTCATCCATGAGGGCTGCAATTCTTGCCAACTGATCAAAGCATTTTGTCCATTGTATTTTATCTCTCAAATATATTATACCCTATTTTAACTTTTCTTCATATTGATTTCTTAATTCTATTTGCAACTCATGCAATTTTGTTTTTTCTTCTTCAAATTCCTCTGTAGTATAGAATTGTGGCCTTTCAGGGGTGTTAGGTATTTCAATAATAGGGGTTGATCTAGATCCAACCAATGGCTCTGAAGGGAATGCAATTGTAGGTGCACTGGACTCTCCCATTTTTCTCTTCCCTAGTATCCTCTCCATTTGATACATTTTGTTTTCTAGTGATTGTATCCGTATACACCTTTCCTCATATGCCTTCAAAAATTCTTCAAACCTAGCATTGAGTTGGGCAAACTTATCTTCTTGTCTAGATACAACACCACCCAATTTAAGCATTTCTGTAGCCATTCCTATTACTTGTTTGCTACTTATCTCATCAGGCCTGTATACTATCAATGTACCAGTATGTTCTGCAGTGGGAAACTCATGTATCCTAGTATTTTCCCTCTTATTTATGGACCACAAAACAAGGTCTTGGTGGTCATCACTAAATTTTATCCCTCTATGAGTCTGCAAGACCTCTTCAATAGTAGTCAGTTGAACATCCTTCTAATTCCTTACTGAATCAAAAATAATAGCATTCGCTATATTCCATTCTGGCAAAAGGAGGACTCCTGATTTTCTAACTATTTGTCTTCTAGCTCCAGGAGTGAACTGGGCAAAATCACTCAAGAAATTTGATTTTACCTCTTCCTTGATAACCGGGTCCGATTTATTTGGTTGCTCAGTCTTGATCTTCTCACAAGTTTTCTCAAAATTCTTTATATTCAATCTCCATAAAAACTAAGCAAAAGCCCTAGATCTTACAAAATTTTCATCATTAATAAATCTTTCAGAAGCCTGGGCAATAATCAGGTCAATTTCCTTACCTTGGTAATCAACAATGGTCAGGTCCAAGGAAGGTGTAGGAGGTTCTTGTGGCTCTCCAACATTCAGGTCTATAGAAGTGACAATCATATCTCCTTCTCCTCCCATTTGTCTAAGTTTTTCCTGTAGATATGTCTCATCATCTATTTGGATTGGAGACTGGCTTGGGGAGTATTGTTCTTTTTGAGAAGAAGAAGACCCCTACTCCAATTTTCATCTTTTTGGAGAGCTGGCTACAGATGGACTTCTTGACCTTGACTTCATGTGAGTGGTCACCTGTTGCACACTCTGATCCATGACATAACCTGTCCTTTTCTACAATGTATATTGGCCAAGAGTTACTATATTTCTACTACTCATTCTTCTTTGTATTTCTGCTACCTTGTTTGGGTATGCCTTAATAAGTATATCTTTCTTTTCATTCATAGTCTGAATTATTGTAGCAAAATTATTCATTAATGCCTGTATTTTATCTCCCTAGTATTTCTTATCTTTCAATGGGTCATATTGGGAGTCAAAAGCATTAATGAATTATAGGTTTTTACTGAAAACTATCCATTTTTCTTTCATTAATTCTTGCTCCTGCAATGTGAAAACATTTTTGATCACATCTTCCAGATAGTAAACCCGATGTACCATATGGGAAGCTCTCACCCTTTCTCTTAACAGGTCATAGAATCCTTCAGGGTCAATGAATCTAGTGTGAGACTCTGCCATGTTGTATTTATTCAAAAACAAATTTAAATGCTTCCACCCCTTTTTAACAAAAACAGAATCATGCACCACATTAACTATTGGAAAGAAAGTGCCCTTCTTTACCAATTCCCTCTCATCTATAGTGCCTATTTGCCATAAGAGCTCTGCTATCCCTATCTTCAGAGGTACATGAAAAGGTAACACATGAGGTTTTCCTAAGAAACCATAAACTCTTATTATTGTTGAAACATTGTAGGGAATTATATCCCCCCGGTTGTGACTGAAAATTAGCCCCTTAGCATGGTCCTTGGGTCTAACCAATTCTAATAATGCTTGTGGGATTCTATGGCTATCTCCTCTTAAAAGCAGTCTAAGTTTTGATGCAAAATACCTGTAAAATATTACATAACTAGCATCAGTGGCCTCTGAAGTCATATCCACACTCCACAATTGCACTAGATTCCTTTCTCCATCCTTTGTGGTTTCTAACTCCATACCTTTGGAGAAGAAACAATATCCTTTGTATAAACATACATGCATCATCAATGAATACCAACAGAATGGTTTGTTTACTTTCCCCTTTGCTATTCCAACCAACCCATTGTGAATTTCTTTTGCTAGGAAAGTGGCAAAATCCAGAATGGTGCTCATTCCAAATTGAAGGGTTTGAGAAATTATAAGGACCACAAAACTAGGAATTTGATCACCCCCATCTATCCCCAAGATCTTGCAAAGGGAAAAATATAGTGCCTGAGCTCTCAGATTGAAATGTCTTCTTAACAATGGCTCTGGAGTAATGGCTATGATCACAGGCAAACATCCAAACCTAGCAGCATGCTCCTGTAGTGGCCGTGTTCTCAAGTACACTCGTTGTGGATCATATCTAGCTTGCAAATCACCCAGATCAATGATTTCATGCACAATGTGGTTAGGGTTTAGGTTGAAAACATCACTGAACAATTCAAGGAAAACCCTAAAAAGGTTGACCCCTAAATGATTTTTTACCCATCCTATGATAGGGTCATACCTCTTTGCCAGGTCCACCAATAAATCACTATCAAAGAAAACATTGGGGACTACCAATTTTCCAATGTCAAATTCCCATACATTGCTCATAGGAGTGTCCAGTTTTTGCTCTGAAAACCATTTCTTAAACAACTCCATACCTCCCATGGAAACCTGGGCATCCCTTATCCAATTAGCTTTCTCATAAAATCCTTCTGCCACAACCAATCTAGGAAATTTTGGAATGAGCTCCCTTCCCTTTGTTATTTCATGTACTAATGAAGGGAATTGTTCAAGAAAATCATCATGTACTGAACGTTTTAGATAATCTTTTTGTCCAGTAAACTCTTTTCAGGGCAGCATTTTAATCAAAACTTTTGGAAAATTAACAACAACAGATGCTTGAAATTTTACTTAGGAAGTCGTGGAGCACTTACCCACTAGAAATCACACTTTGGCGCTATATGATGTCTTCTACAATTTTATTGGAGTATTAATCGAGAAATTATGTGCCTTAGCTCTGAAAACTTGAACTCCCTTTTCTTTCTGTACTTTGTTGATTCATTAGTGGTGAAATCATGGGCTCTTTTTATGAATTAAAACCGCATGCACCAAGTCTAGATCACATTTACTCTCAGTAACCGTTGCCTGCAATTTGCACTCAAATTTGAATCCCATTCATAGATTTTATCAGATCACATGGTCTTGATTTAAAATAACAAGGCTTCATAGTCCTTTCTGAAACATGCTACGTGTCATCATCACGCTTCCCCGCATTACTTAAAAACCTGCATCTTTATTATGCGGGGAAGCGTCAACCGTTGATCAAGACAAGGTCAGCGATCAAAATTATCCATCTTGTATTGACAGCCATCTAGCTGTACAGACCAATAGGAAACTGCCATAATAGCTTATACTGATAGATAACACTTCACTTCAGCGAATACCGTATCATCTTTTGAAAAAGCAAGGTTTGACGTCATCACGGCCACGTGTCGCTCCTGCGCTTCCCCGTATTACTTAAAAACCTGCATCTTTATTACGCAGGGAAGTGTTAACCATTGATCATGACATGATCAATGGTGATACTACTTGATAAGTAAGCTCCATAGTTCTGCCAATGAATCCACCAATAATACCACGAAAAAATAAAACGTGCAAAAGTACTAAGAAATTTGACATAGAGGAGCTTTTACAGCCTACCGGATCTCATAAAAAAATCAAGGGCTACATGTCACTACTGCGCTTCTCCACATTACCTAAAAACTTGGTTTTTTTATTATGCGGGGATGCACTGACCCTTGATTCTTGATAGATCAATGGTGATTTCAAAAACATTTTAACTTGGCATCTTCTCAGATGGAAAACCGCAACTAAAAGCATACAAACGGTTTTCAAAAAGGCACTTCTGACGTAAATAAAATATTTAGGATAAAGAAACCCCGCCAACATGTTTGAAGTAAGTACCCCTTTTTTAAAAATGAAAATGAGGGCACCACAGAACAAAGACATAGTTGATTTTTCACCCAAATATAAGAACAAATCCTATACTATGAAAAATCACACCAACAGTGGCTCTGTCTGGGGATGATAGACTACCTAAGTCTATGAAAGAATTCAAAATTTTCTGGGAGAGCAGACCACATACTTGGTAAAATGACAACCTCTTCAAAGAGCACAAGGGAACACACAAAAATAAGGAACTAGACTGCACTAGGATATTTACAAGGATTTACAGAAAAAGAAAAATGACAGGAAACCCTAAAACCACTGTTCATGGAAGAAAATAAGTATTTTTAAAGAAAAATACCTCTTCAAGAACTGTCCATGAATTGGCAATTCAAGAATATTGTCAGATATATCTTTGATTATATAAGAATCTTCACCCCAAGTATTCTCAATGAGATATGGGCCTAACCAAATAGGATCAAATTTTCCATGTTTTCCTTTATCTTCAATTTTGGCATTCCACATCAAGACTAGATCTCCATTTTCAAATTTTCTGCTTATAGTTCTTTTATCATAGAGTCTCTTGACTTGCATTTGCAGCTTTTGGTTCCTCAAAGATGCTTCCCTTCTGGTTTCGGTCAATCCTACCAATTCATCCATTCTTTCTTGCATTTCATCTGTAGTATCTTCATCATATAACTGGATGTAATTGTATAGTCCCATCAAGTTGTTTTGAGGCATTCTGGCTTGAATTTTGTACACTAAATCAAATGGAGCTACACCAATTGCTTTCTTTACAGTTACTCTGTCAGCCCGTATTGCCAACTGTGACTTGGAATCCCATGCCTTTTTATTATCATCTAAGGTTCTCTTAATGACCTTCAACATGATCTTATTTGTGGACTCAGCTTGTCCATTCCCTTGTGGATGATATGGAGCAGATGATGATCTTGTCATTCCATATTTATCAAAAAATTTGATGAACTCCTCAGATCTAAAAAACATAGCATTATCTGTGAAAATTCTCCGTGGACATCCAAATCTAGAAATAATATTATTCAACAGGAAATTATTTACCACTTTACTTGTCGCATTTCTTGTGGGGATAGCCTCTACCCATTTTGCAAAGTAGTCAGTAGCAACCAGAATCCAAGAATAGCCAGTGCTAGACTTGGGGAAAATCTCTCCTATGAAGTCCAGACCCCATTGTTGAAAAGGTGCTTGAGTCTCAACTGGCTTCAATGGAGTATTTCCTGAGAATTTCAGCTTTCTAGCAAACCTCTGACAAGAATCACATTTTCTAACCATAACTTGAGCATCCTTGAATAGAGAAGGCCACCAAAATCCATCCCTCATTATCTTATGTGCAATAGTTTTGGCCATGTAGTCTCCTCCACATACTCCAGCATGCATTTCTTTCAAGATCTCTTTTGCCTTTTCTTTATCAACACATTTCAACAGAATTCCCTCAAAATTTCTCCACCATAGGTTATTTTGGACAATTACATACCTGATGGCTTGTAATTTAGTATTCCTCTTTTCATTATTAGGTAGATGGGGAGGAGCTTCCATATGTTGCAAATAATGTATGACATTGGTGTACCAATCACACTGGTCCATGTCACATAAGTGGGTTCTGAGATCTTCATTCACCAGATTTATCTGATTTGCCTCTAGATTAGTTTCAGCCATGAGTTTGGCCAAACCTTGACCTCTTACTAATTTTTTTATTTGTATATCAATGTTAAATTCCTGGATTCTATTGATCCACCTACACCTCCTACCTAAAACTTCTTGCTGAGAGAATATATCCTTGATTGCAGCACTAGGTACAAAAGCAATGACAGTAGCACCTACCAAGTAACTTCTGAAAGCTTTTACAACTTTTACCAAAGCATATGCTTGCTTTTCATTTATTTCATACTTCAATTCAGTAGGATGTAGTGACTTGCTAAAAAGGGCAATAGGCTACTCATATCCTTCTTGATTTTTCTGTAATAAGACTACAGCTACAGTATGGAATGATGCAAAAGAGAAAATATGCATGGGCTTTGCATAATATGGGGTCCTTAGTATTGGAGCATTCTTTATTGCAGTTTTTATATCTTGGAATGCTTGTGAGGGTTCACCATTCCAATCTATAACAGCTCCTTTCTTGAGCATCTTTGAGATGGGTCTACTGATTTCAGGAAAATTGGTAACAAATCTCCTCAAAAAATTGACGTGGCCAAAAAAGGATTGAATTCCTTTCACATTTTTTGGTTTGGGGACTTTGTCAATAGCTACTACCCTTTCAGGATCTATTTTTACCCCATCCTTAGACACTATGTGTACTAATAATTTTCCTTTTGTGACCCCGAATGTGCACTTCTTTGGGTTTAAAGATACTCCATATTCCAAGGCTTTTATAAAGATTTTTTCTAAATGTTTGCAGTGATCTTCAGCCTTATTAGAATATGTTGTGAGATCATCCTGATACAAAACCATAAATTTGTCAATATACTCATGAAATGCTACATCCATTGCTCTTTGGAAAGTAGCTCTTGCATTAATCAAGCCAAAAGGCATCCTCACATACACATATGTTCCCCAAGGAGTTGTGAAGGTTGTCTTGAACTGTTCACTTTCTTTTACTAGGACTTGATTATATCCAGAAAAACCATCCATCATTGACATCAATTCAGAGCTAGTCACTTGTTGTAGCATGGCTTCCATATTAGGTAAGTCATAATTGTCTTTCAGAGATGCAATGTTTAAATTTCTAAAATCAACACAAAGCCTAATATCTCCATTCTTCTTCCTAACAGGAACCAGGTTTGAAACCCAGGTGGAATGCCTGATTGGTTTGATTATTCCACCATCTCTCAGTTTTGTCAGTTCTTCCTACATTTTTGGGGCAAGGGTAGGATTGATTGGTCTCTGTTTTTGCCTAAAAGGTCTTACATTTTCCTTCAATGGTATGACATGCTGGAAAAGAACCTCCCTGTAAGCCTTGAGGTCATCATATGACCAAGCAAAAACATGTCTGTATTTTCTAAGTAGGTTAATCAATGTTTTCCTGATTTCAACAGGCATATGTTGGCCAATATAAACCCTTTTAGAAACTTCATCAGTAACCAAGTTTATTTCTTCTAACCCTTGGGGTTTAGGGTCATTTACTCCAGCTTTTACTCTGTCTTGATTATCAAAAATATTTGCCAACACTACTAACCCCTTTGGCATCTTATTTGTTTTCAATTGCATTATTTCTTGGCCAAAAATGGTTTCCTTCCCATTTATGGTTTCAATTAGTCCACTACAATCCACCTCCTGATTGTGATACTTGTCCTCATTTGACAAAAAAATTCTAATATCTTTGTCATCTTCAAAAACCTGCCAATTTTCAATGTTGTCAGGTATGGAAGGCCTTTTTTGCACCTCAATTTGGGAGATTCCTGCAAATGATATTTCTTTTGGCTTGATGGCTACATTTTCCAATAGATCAGCCATCTTATTTTGGGTCCTATCTCTCCATGAGATCCCAAATGCATCAAAGAGTTCTATCTGATCCCAGACTGCGTTTCTATATTGTTTCAATCTCCTATTCTTGGATGAATAGGTTTCTTTGATCTGAGAGATAATTAGTTCAAAATCCCCTATGACACATAATTTCTTAATTTTATGATGTATGGAAACTTTGAGTCCTAGAAGCAATGCTTCATATTTTGCAATATTATTAGTGCAGGTAAACTTCAAGGTGAATGAATACCTAAAAGTATTATTTTCAGGGGACACAAAGACTACACCTGCCCCTGCACCCTCTTTAGAACTAGCCCCATCAAAGAACATTGTCCATAATTTTGGTGAATTCATGCAACATTCAACCTCATTTTCGATGATAGCAGGTAAATTTTCAACTTCCTAAATAATTAATTCAGCCCTGAAAGCATTAATCCCAGTATCTAGGAAACAAGTGGTATCTTTGTCAATTTCTTCACCTAAGATGTGGTTAACCCTCGGTTCCCTATTTACCCTGACAGCTTTGTCCCCTATATGAAAAGTGGCATAAGTAAGATCACATTTTAGGCTTCCCCCCATGGCAGCACTCCATTTTTTGGAGAGTAACATTCATAGTGTGGAGGTATATCTACCACAAGGATAGACATGGTTAATTCTACTTCAGGATATGCAGCCAATTTGAATGGTAGGGCATTTATAGTACCTATGACTGGGACTTCTCTAGCATCCATCCCTCTGCATCTGCCTTGCTTGGTATCTAACTTCAATCCTAAGGCTTCCATTACCTTAAAAGGCATTATAGTGTTGGAAGCTCCTGAGTCTATCATGCAATTTTTTAGGGTCTTCCCTTTTATGATTAGACTGAGGAAAAAAGGATCAATATCTTCTATGAATGCCACTGAGGAATCATCTAAAAACATTTGAGGAATCTGGGATATGATACCACTATCCTCTATTACTAATGGGGTATGTTGGGGCATAGTTTGGTCAACAATAATATTATTGTTTGCTATTCCAGCCAACCATGACAAAGCCTTATTCTTATGTTCTTCAATTCTAAAAAGTTTAGACAGGGGCACTTTTACAGTAATTTGAGATAACATGGATATCATATCAACAGGTTCAACCATAGTAGGTTTTACAATAGTACCTGGAGTCGGAGTCTTTTGAGCAGTAGGCAACACATTTTGATTGACAACATCCAGTTCTGATTTCTTTGGTTGTACAATTGGTTTTGTTGCTTCACTTATCTGAAATTAAACCTTCTTCTTTGGTTCCCATTTCTTACCCTTGTTCTCCTTGTTTTTAGGCACATCTACATGGACTTTCTTGTCTTGATCATTTATCTTATGAGTGATGTCCTTGATGAAGAAACTAGATGGCTTTCCTGCATCATTTTTTATTGCTCTATTTCTCAAATTATAATTGCTATGGACTTGTGAAAACATTTTGCCTGTAATTCTCTCAATTTCCTCCCTCGAGGGCATTCTTAGATGTGAGACCTACAGCAAAAAATGTACTACATACCTTATCTGCATCATACCCTTCATCATCTGAGAGTACTTGCTAATGATGTAGCTAGTAAGCAATTCTTTGGCTAGTAACATCACTTTCAGGCTCTTCTGAATCAGAATCTATCAAATCATCACACATGCTCACCATATTGCAGCTTATATCGTCATGGTTTTTTTTCTTCAGTTTCTTCTTCAACTTGCACTCCTTGGGCTTGGGCAAATGATTGAGCAATAGCACAATAATCAGTAGAATGAGGTGATTGGCATATAATGCACCATGGTACATCATCATTCATATTTACAATGTTCCTTTGCAGGGGGTCTAGAGTACCCTTATCCTTCACATTTTGGGTCTGGTTGGGAACTGGTTTACCATCTTTCCATTGAGTGGTATAAGGGTAGTTCTACATCCTGGGCTGTCTATTGAAGTTGTTATTATTCACAGGGGGTCTTTCAGCAACATTTGGCTTATTGAAACTAGTGGGATTCATCTTCTTAAGCATTTCTAAAACCTGGCCTATAGTAGGTTCTTCGGGCTTTTTTCCTATAGGAGTTTTGTCACCCTCCCTTTTATTATTGTTTTTAGAATTAAAAAGCTTAGGATCATCCCTCCTACCTAGTTTGCTAGATGCCTTTCTATTATTTTCTATATTTACTGCAACTCTATAGGCATCTCTCAAAGTTTTAGGATCTTTATCCCTCAATTGATAGGTCATTTTGCTACTAAAAGCATTGAAATAGGTTGTGAGATAGATGTCTTCATTTAACCTCATAAATTGAAAAATTTTGTACATACCTTTTTGGAATCTCACATTAAAATCAAATGTGGACTCATTTAGATTCTTCTTGATATTGTTGAACTCGTTCAACATGAATCCTGCATTGGTATTGTCCCCATACTGCTCTTTGAACAACTTTTCCAGATCACTCTATGAGGTAATACTATCATCAGGAAACCTCTTGAACCAATCCCTTACATCCTTTGTTAGTGAATGCACAAACAATTTCATTACCATGTCTTCGTGTTCAACTTCATAATCATTCAACATGTCAATGAAAATCCTCAAATGCTCTTCACCAACAACAACATTATTTCTAGAAAACTTAACCACTTTATCCCTTAAATCAAATGAAATAGGATGGGGGGCACCAGGAATACCAGCAAATGATATCTGTCTGTGCTTTTCCAGGTATATAGGTTTCTTCTGGAGACTAGGAGCATTTGAGGTGCTAGCTATATTAGCTTGACTTAGGGGAGTAGCTTGGGACTGTTGTGGTGGGACAAATGGGACTTGGGTGCCAATATTTGAGGATGAGGTAGGGGCAGATTGGGGTATTCCCTGAGTTGAAATTGTGGGAGCACTGACTGGTGTAGGATTTGCAGGTGGGATAGACAAATTGGGCCATGAAGCCAATGCAGAATTAGACTTTATGAATTGGATTTTCCTTCTAGTTTCTACAGCTTGAGCTTCATTTTCAACCTTCTCAAGCTCTTTTAAAAGATCTTCCCTCTCTTTTTGAGCTTTCTCAAGATCTAGATCTAACTTCGACATGGAGGGTTGTATAGGTTTGCTTGGTATAGCTTGAGGCTCATTTATTTGGATTCCTATAGCCTTGTCTTTCCCTTTATCTGGAGCTTTTGCAGTGGGCTCTACAAGATCAAATTGAACAGGTTTGTAGGCTTGAACTTGAGTAATAACTGGTTCTTGCCTTTGATTTAGGTGTTTCTCCTATTCTTGCACTTTATCTCTCAGATTATCAACATGTCCAAAAATATCCTTATGGAGAGTTGTGGTATTCTCTTCTAACTTTTTATTTTTCTCTTTCAAAGCAACCATCCTTCTTAACAGAGAATCTCTCTCTATTATGGCATCTAAGGTGGCTTGCTCCTTCTCTTTTTCAAGATGAATGCATTTAGCTTCTTCCTCGGCAATCCATTTCTTCAAAAATTCTATCTCAGAGTGCACTTCTTTAGGATCTGCAGAAGTTGCCTCAGAATCAGCAGGGTCATCCAGATCTATAAGGTCTGGTTTTACGTATGGGGCTATTCTGGGATTAAAAAGATTATCAGATGAACTCCTAAATCCTAGCCTATAATTTATATCGGCTACAGGATCTGGTCTTAATGAAGCAATTCCCATAGTAGACAAATCCTTGTCTTGAAAAACTCTCTCATCTGGTAATGGGGTACTGAAAATGCCTCCTAAGAGTCTTGTAGTTTCAAATTCAGAGCTAAGCGAAGAAGACTCTCTTCCTATTACTGGTTGATAATGGGAATTAACAGATGCATTACCTCTGGGTTTCCAAGTGGGATTTGGATCTATCTTTTTCTTATTTTGGTTCTTCCTACCACCTTGGGGTAAATCAATATACATTGACACATCGGGATTGGCTCTCATGTAAGCTCTTGTGTTTTTCCTCTTGTCAGCCATATTTACCTTTTCATTACAATAAGCACTAGCTTCAAAAAATTGAATGAGTCACCACCCTATTTCAAAAAAAAAATATAATGATACTTTTAGCTGATCAAAAGAAAATGATACACAAGTAAGAACAAAAATAAATGGCACTGGCAAGCCAATCACTGATGTCATAAGATTGCAACTCTTGCTTGTTTAGATAAGACACTTGGATAGGCTGGATACATCAGTGTGTAGCAATGGTACTTGGGCTCTATCTTTTTTAAATTCTCAAAGTTTGACACTAAAAGATTCCCTTATAACCATGGGCAAGACATAGATCACATGACACACATGTACACAGCAGGACCAAAGAAACTGTAGTACTTTTCATAGAGGTGTTGGACAAGTCCCCAACAGAGTCACCATTTTGTTGGTGTGTTAAATGGTACTAAAAATACTAAGCAACAAAAAGCTTAATACCAGAATGACAGTATATACACAATCTAAAGGCTGGCCTATTCTTATCAACAATTGCATATGTAAGGTATTTGAACCCAACTTCAACAAAACCACAAATGGATTTCTACTCTTTTGGCTCTACACAACCAGGGTGGGTATACCTAGGGATGGTTCAAATCTGAAACAACTGTATGAGGATTATTCTTAGTTTCATTCTGATTCTGATTTCAAAATCCTCAAATATATACATAATTCTTACTAACTTGCCAAACACATCCCATAAATAGATATGGCCAAGAAGTCTTCTATAGATCTGCAGACGTTTTCAACAATAATGGCTAACTGAAGCTAAAAAGATTTCATGCAGACAAGTGTTGGCCAACTTTGAAGATCTATAGGAGATAAAAGTAAAATTTGATTTGATGATGCATTTGAAAAACCATTTGTAAGATACTTTTCCTTCAGCTGAAATAACTTGAGTAGTGCCTAATCCATTGGGGGTTCAGAGTCTATAGCAAAATCTAAGATCTAATTTGTTGCCTTACAACAAATTGTATCAGCAATTCTTATCAAAATTTATCATTCAAAATCCTTTTCAATACTTAAATAATCTTATCACATTCATCAAAGCTTTTACTTAATCCATTGAATTAACAACAATGATAGATGGATATACAACCTAACTAGATTGCATTCAATTGTACAGGCTTTTACTCATACAACATCAAGGTAGCTAAGTATTGAGCAGGAGACAAAATTCAGAAAGAACTGATATGGTGACAGTTCATAGTTTGTATTTATTTCCTTTGAAAATGGTACATCTCTTACAATAAACTCAGAATAGCCTTCCAAAAGAAACACTGTTCATTCTATCTTCATGTATTTTTAGAAATTTTGATAGAAAAATACATTACAAACTTGCTTTCAAAATTTGGACCAAAAACTAAACTAAGCACAATACTTAGAAGAAAAAGAATTTAGACCACTCTTTAGCCTTGGGATCTCATTTAAATAATGTGAGATGCAACAAGCTTAGGGATAAAGAGAATGACACATGTCCCTTAAAAGACACTGACGAATGTCTATAGTAAAGGACAAAAACAAATAACAGAAAAGCTAACACATCAAAACATCCTGGGTGGATCCCTTTCTGTTATAATTCTCATTTGTTTTAACAAGAAGATAGGATCTGATTCTCCAATTATTCTTCATCCTCAGAGTAAGTAGCCATGAGGTTTGAAAGTGATGTATTGTCTTCAGTTACCTATAAATTTCCTTCAACCTGGGGATTTTCCGTGTCCTCAATATTAACTTCGGGGGTGATTGTTACTTTTTCACTTTCTTCCTCATCATCTTCTGATATTTGTTCTAGAAACTAATTTTTCCATTTATTAAAAGCATCATCATTTGGCCAATCAAAGCTTAGAGCTTCTCTTTGTATCATTATTAAAGAATTTGTGTTTTCTTCTAAAACATCAAATTCTTTCCCCATAGCAGTATAAAATAACTGTACTTTTACTAGTTCCTCATTTGTCTTAGCCCAGAACCAGTGGCCAGTCTCACTCATGATGTTTATTATTCTTTCATTTAATAATTCATCCATCTCCCTTTTCCACTTTTCTTTTTCTTTTAGCATACCAACAAATTCTAAAGCACAAGGAAATAGTGTGAAATTTTTAGCGATGTATTGGGAAAAGCAGAGTGTTAATCTTCTCTGTAAAGAATCCCTTTCATCATCAAAATTCTCTAGCTTATTTAATAAATCAAAAATCTTCTCAACTTGATGATAAGGCATTTGGACTGTAGATATACATATGATTGTAATATCATTATTTCTCTCCCTCCATTTCTGTGCAAGAAGAGTCATCTTATCCTTATCCCTGTTCAACTCATCCATGAGGGCTGCAATTCTTGCCAACTGATCAAAGAATTTTGACCATTGTATTTTATCCCTCAAATATATTATACCCTGTTTTAACTTTTCTTCATAGTGATTTCTCAATTCTATTTGCAACTCATGCAATTTTGTTTTTTCTTCTTCAAATTCCTCTGTAGTATAGAATTGTGGCCTTTCAAGGGTGTTAGGTATTTCGATAATAGGGGTTGATCCAGATCCAACCAATGGCTGTGAAGGGTATGCAATTGTAGGTGCACTGGACTCTCCCATTTTTCTCTTCCCCAGTATCCTCTCCATTTGAGAAAATTTTTTTTCTAGTGATTGTATCCATATACCCCTTTCCTCATATGCCTTCAAAACTTCTTCAAACCTAGCATTGAGTTGGGAAAACTTATCTTCTTCTTGTCCAGATACAACACCACCCAATTTAAGCATTTCTAAAGCCATTCCTATTACTTGTTTGCTACTTGCCTCATCAGGCCTGTATACTGTCAATATGCCAGTATGTTCTGCAGTGGGACACTCATGTATCGTGGTATTTTCCCTCTTATTTATGGACCACAAAACAAGGGCTTGGTGGTCATCACTAAAATTTATAACTCTATGAGCCTCCAAGACCTCTTCAGCAGTAGTTAGTTGAACATCCTTCTGCTTCCTTACTGAATAAAAAACAATAGCATTCACTATATCCCATTCTGGTAGAAGGAGGACTCCTGATTGTCTAACTATTTGTCTTCCATCTTCAGGAGTGAACCGGGCAAAATCACTTAAGAACTTTGATTTTACCTCTTCCTTGATAACCGGGTTAGATTTATTTGGTTGCTTAGCCTTGATCTTCTCACAGGTTTTCTCAAAATTCTTTATATTCAATATCCATAAAAACTAAGCAAAAGCCCTAGATCTTACAAAATTTTCATCATTAATAAATCTTTCAGAAGCCTAGGCAACAATTGGATCAACTTCCTTACCTTGGTAATCAGCAATGGTCAGGTCCAAGGAAGGTGTAGGAGGTTCTTGTGGCTCTCCAACATTCAGGTCTGTAGAAGTGACAATCATATCTCCTTCTCCTCCCATTTGTCTAAGTTGTTCCTTTAGAGATGTCTCATCATCTATTTGTATTGGAGACTTGCTTGGGGAGTATTGTTCTTTTTGAGAAGAAGAAGACCCCTACTCCAATTTTCGTATTTTTGGAGAGCTGGCTATAGATGGACTTCTTGACCTTGACTTCGCATGAGTGGGTACTTGTTGCACACTCTGAACCATGACATAACATGTCCTTTTCTGCAATGTATATTGGCTAGGAGTTACTATATTTCTACTACTCATTCTTCTTTGTATTTCTACTGCCTTGTCTGGGTATGCCTTAATAAGTATATCTTTCTTTTCATTCATAGTCTGAATTATTATAGCAAAATTATTCATTAATGCCTGTATTTTATCTCCCCAGTATTTCTTATCTTTCAATGGGTCATATTGGGAGTCAAAAGCATTAATGAATTCTAGGATTTTACTGAAAACTATCCATTTTTCTTTCATTAATTCCTGCTCCTGCAATGTGAAACCATTTCTGATCACATCTTCTGGATAGTAAACTCGATGTACCATATGGGAAGCTCTCACCCTTTCTCTTAACAGGTCATAGAATCCTTCAGGGTCAATGAATCTAGCGTGAGACTCTGCCATGTTGTATTTATTCAAAAACAAATTTAAATGCTTCCACCCCTTTTTAACAAAAATAGAATCATGCACCATAGTAACTATTGGAAAGAAAGTGCCCTTCTTTACCAATTCCCTCTCATCTATAGTGCCTATTTGCCATAAGAGCTCGGCTATCCCTATCTTTAGAGGTACATAAAAAGGTAACACATGAGGTTTTCCTAAGAAACCATAAACTCTTATTATTGTTGAAACATTGTAGGGAATTATATCCCCCCAGTTGTGACTAACAAGTAGCCCCTTAGCATGGTCCTTAGGTCTAACCAATTCTAATAATGCTTGTGGGATTCTAGGGCTATCTCCTCTTAAAAGTAGTCTAAGTTTTGATGCAAAATACCTGTCAAATCTTACATAACTAGCTTCAGTGGCCTCTGAAGTCATATCCACACTCCACAATTGCACTAGATTCCTTTCTCCATCCTTTTTAGTTTCTAACTCCATACCTTTGGAGAAGAAAGAATATCCTTTGTATAAACATACATGCATCATCAATGAATACCAACAGAATGGTTTGTTTACTTTCCCCTTTGCTATTCCAACCAACCTGTTGTGAATTTCTTTTGCTAGGAAAGTGGCAAAATCCAGAATGGTGCTCATTCCAAATTGAAGGGTTTGAGCAATTATAAGGACCACAAAACCAAGAATTTGATCACCCCCATCTATCCTCAAGATCTTGCAAAGGAAAAAATATAGTGCCTGAGCTCTCAGATTGAAATGTCTTCTTAACAATGGCTCTGGACTAATGGCTATGATCATAGGCAAACATCCAACCCTAGCAACATGCTCCTGTAGTGGCCCTATTCTCAATTACACTCGTTGTGCATCATATCTAGCTTGCAAATCACCCAGATCAATGATTTCATGCACAACGTGGTTAGGGTTTAGGTTGAAAACCTCACTGAACAATTCAGGGCAAACCCTAAAAAGGTTGACCCCTAAATATTTTTTACCCATCTTGTGATAGGGTCATACCTCTTTTCCAGGTCCATCAATAAATCGCTATTAAAGAAAACATTGGGGACTACCAATTTTCCAATGTCAAATTCCCATACATTGCTCATAGGAGTGTCCAATTTTCGCTCTAAAAACCATTTCTTAAACAACTCCAAACCTCCCATGGAAACTTGGGCATCCCTTATCCAATTAGCTTTTTCATAAAATCCTTCTGCCACAACCAATCTAGGATTTTTTGGAATGAGCTCCCTTCCCTTTGTTATTTCATGTACTGATGAAGGGAATTGTTCAAGAAAATCATCATGTACTGAATGTTTTAGATAATCTTTTTGTCCAGTAAAATCTTTTTGGGGCGGCATTTTAATCAAAACTTTTGGAAAATTAACAACAACAGATGCTTGAAATTTTACTCAGAAAGTGGTGGAGCACTTACTCACCAGAAATTGCACTTCGGCACTATATCATGTCTTCTACAATTTTATTGGAGTATTAATCAAGAAATTTCGTGCCTTAGCTCTGAAAAATTGAACTCCCTTTTCTTTCTGTACTTTGTTGATTCATTAGTGGTGAAATCATGGGCTTTTTTTATGAATTAAAACCACACGCACCAGGTCTGGATCACATTTACTCTCAGTAATTGTTGCCTACAATTTGCACTCAAATTTGAATCCCATCCGTAGATTTTATCAGATCGCACAGTCCTAATTTAAAATAAAAAGGATTCATAGTCCTTTCTGAAACATGCTACGTGTCATCATCATGCTTCCTCGCATTACTTAAAAACTTGCATCTTTATTATGCAGGGAAGCGCCAACTGTCGATCAAGACAAGATCGACGATCGAAATAATCCATCTCGTATTGATGACCAGCTAGCTGTACAGACCAATAGGAAGCTGCCATAATAGCTTATACTAACAGATAACACTCCACTTCAGCAGATACCATATCATCTTTTGAAAAAGCAAGGGTTTGACATCATCACGGCCACGTGTCGCTCCTGTGCTTCCCTGCATTGCTTAAAAACCTGCATCTTTATTATGCGGGGAAGCGTCAACCGTTGATCATGACATGATCAATGGTGATACTACTTGATAAGTAAGCTCCATAGTTCTGCCAATGAATCCACCAATGATACCGCAAAAACATAAAATGTGCAAAAGTACTGACAAATTGGACATAGAGGAGCTTTTACAACCTACTGGATCTCATAAAACAATCAAGGGCTCCATGTCACTACTGCACTTCTTTGGATTACTTAAAAACCTGGTTTTTTTATTATGTAGGGATGCATTGACCCTTGATTCCTGATAGATCAATGGTGATTTCAAAAACATTTTAACTTGGCATCTTCTCAGATGGAAAACCGCAACTAAAAGCATACAAAGGGTTTTCAAAAATGAACTTCTGACGTAAATAAAATATTTAGGATAAAGAAACCCCGCCAACATGTTTGAAGTAAGTACCTTTTTTTTAAAAATGAAAATGAGGGCACACAGAACAAAGACATAGTTGATTTTTCACCCAAATATCAAAACAAATCTTATACTATGAAAAATCACACCAACACATCATGAACTCACTCAATTGGCCTCAATCTGGGAGTATAGATTCTACACAAATCCTACAATCCACAAAACATAATAAGGGTCCAAAAGAAACCATAACAGTAGGTATAAAATCACTCAACTGAACATGACATTAGAAGTACATACGTGACATGCATCCCAATGTAAAATTAAAGTGAAACAATGGTCTGACTATCATCCTATGGATAATCCAAGTCCATGACCAACATCATGCCCAAAAAACTTGAGAAAACTAGTTGGCACAAAAACTATGGTGAAAAACCTCAAAACTCTAAAATTTTGAAATTAAAAGCCATTTGGCCTTTGGGTACCAAAACCCCCAAAATAAAAAAATAATTGAGTTTGAACATCAAATGCAAAAATAGCTAGCATAAGGTGCAAAACCCCAAACCCTCAACCTAAAAAATAGGGAAATGCTCATACCCACCCAACCAGGTAGAGCCAACATACAGAAATGGAGGGGAACACTAGTTCTCAGCTTCCTAACAAATGACTAGCAAAAATTGAAGCTAAAATGGAGTAGAAACAATAAAATGAGATAACCCTACCTCACAACCAAAAAGGAAAAATGGGAATCTGAACCATAAAATAAAAAGCCCATAGAAGTAGCTAAAAATTGTGGCAATCCAAGGTCTCCTCGTGTTGGATCCAATGAGCCCTACCTTGCGAAGATCCTATGGCCATAGCTCCCACAATGAACAAAATACTAAATCCTCATGAAGAGGATTTTGATTTTTACTCTCAAACTTTCTAATTCAAAAGTGAGAAGTGAGGAATTAATATTTTTTTGGATACTTATTCACTTTTGGAGTGAATAATCGATTAGGGCAAATAACCAGCCAACCTAGTTAAACCCTGAATCAACCCAAATGAAAATAGGTAATTCCTAGTAATAGGAATTCATCTATGGAAAAACTACCAAAAATTTAAGATAAATTAATTAAAATCCTAAAAATCCAAAATACAAAAATCTTCTTAACGACTTTTGCAACAATGCGAACCTCTAAATGCACAGACACACTCACTGGTCTAATCACATAATGCAAATGAGTTTGGATATAATAATCATCAAAAGGATCAATTAGAGAATTAAAATAAGGATACATTGACCATATAGAGATGACATTGGTAAAATATGAATGGTTGAATTACTAAGTCCACGTGCTACTACCAAGGATACAAATCCTGCACACTAAACAACATGATCAAGTGCAATTGCATATAATAACATTACCAAGAATTAAATGCATTAAATCACTTAATTTAACCATTTATTTAATTATACTAAAATAATCTATTTACATCAGTCATGTTCCCATAAAGAATAACAATGTAGGTATGCAGTAAGTAACCATAGCATTAAATCCATCACATAAAAAAATCAATGATATGTCTAAATACTAGATGACCAAATATCATCATAAAACACATTGTCATCTCAAAATGGCATCATCATGCAATATGGTTAACTGAAAAACATTGTAGTCTAACATCTATGATACTAAAATCAAAGTACAACATCTAACCCTCAGGTCATCTCAAATGTAAAACATAACATGAGTAACAAAATATCTCTCAGATCAAAACATAACAAGGTAATTATTTGTAATACATAACCAATGAATCCAACATCAACAATCCATTTATAATTATTTAAGCATTTAATAGTGATTATTTAAACAACAAAAAAAGGCACTACATAAGCAAACATAGTCATAAACATGACTAACCACTGCTACAGGAACCTAGTCCAGTGTAGCATGACAATAGTACACAGTGCAATCTATGCACACATCTCAGGGTAATCATAGAACAACATCATGATACCACATTGATCCTAGTAACCACTATCACAAACCTCAATGGACCATAAATCACATCATAATTTCATAAATCATTCAAAGCACAATCAAAGAAACTAATATAATAACATAAATATAATTACCTCAATGGTGTAGACCACTCATGGTCCCAATCATGATCCAACATAATGAAATATCAACTAGGTTGCATCCATTGAGATGACTTACACAAGTCAAATGCGAGAGGCACTACATTGTCCCCCCCAAAGACTAGGCTTACTCCTAGAAGCCTACAATCCAAGAATAAAAATTAAAACATAGAAGGAGAAACATCTAAATTGAGCAATAAGAATGACTCACTGACTCCTTTGCAAATCCAACCAAATCACTCCAGTATTCTAAAACCATTTTGTCAACCCCCAAAATGGTTAACCACAAGAGAAAAGGTGTCACACTGACACAAGGTCCTCCAACAAGGAACCTTCTATGTCCTAGGAAAAAAACCCATCTAGCCATAAAGTCAACAATACAAGGTAAGGAAAAGTCACTCTACCTCATCCATAGGTGCCCAACCACAACATGCACCTACTACATGACCACAAAACAAGGTCAAAACATAATGCACTTCCAACAAGCATTGGAATCATGGGGAAAAACCATCCCAATTTCCCAAGAATACTATCATGCCACATATGAGCATCCTTGAATCCATGTAAACTCACCTTTCCCTCATAGAGGATGATTTACCAAAAAATTTACACACTCCACAAAGGGAACTCACCACTACTAACCACCAAGCATAGGAGCACATAGTCTCTAAGATACGAAAGCTCAACTAACATTGGGAACATGGGTTACATAACCCAACCAAACAAGATATCACCTTTCCACAAGGCTGCAAAAAATCTCAATAGTGGACAAAACCATGTAGTATCTACATACCAACTCATAAGATGCTAACATGTGTCCAAGGATACCATGTCCCTCTAGCAACATGCTGGGAATACTACATCCATCCTATCGTTAAACTCAATCTCTAGCCTCAAGCCAATTGACAAACAGAAACTTGTCTGAGACATTCCTCTAGAAGATATAAGCTTAGGGAGAAAGAAACCATAGAATATAAGGACTGAGAAGGAGTCTCTCAACCTCTACACTAAATCAGTCCAAGATGTATTAGGGAATCTCACAATTCCACCAACCATCTAAATACTCAAACAACACTAACTAGGCTAATGGCATAACTATACTAGCATACTTTCTTGAGAGAAAAAAGGAAATGGAGATGCAGCTAATCAATGCCCAAAGTCAAATCTAGACTCATAAAAAAAATAAGTCACTATAAAATAGTAAGGAAACATACACCACAACCAAGGAATGCTCACAAATCACACTCCACCTGAAAAGGGTGGGTTGGTGCTATAAGAAACACACAAACCCAAGCACAAATCCCAACAAGTACCTAGTAGATTATGAAGATTTGTTAACACCTCCCTAAGATTAACATGAAGGGTTAAAAATTTTCAACAAACATAAATGTGATATGTCATGATTGAATTGGCCTCTACTTGATAAAGGGTACTCGAAACATCAATCTGCACCTTCAAAAGTGCAAAGGAATTGCTCATGTTCTCTAGGAATTTTTTTGCAGTAGCACAATTTTGAACAAAGTTTGTCATATCAGGTAAGAAAGTGCAATGAACCAAGTGAGAAAGTGCATGATCACTAGTTTCTCATGCAAAATTTCAAATCAACACAAAAATTACCTTCACTCTCGAGGCCATAACTTGCATGTCCAAACTCGGATTGACTCTTTTTGAAAAGTGTTGAAAAGATATCAATGAGGCCTATGAAATGATGGAGCTTAGAGAGTCCTAAAACCTAAGAGTTCTAATCAACACTCAAGATAAAACATCATAGGCAAATCAAATTGTCTTGGTCACCAAGATAAGCAATGGATGAAATATCCAAAACAACAAAGGAGAAGACATGTCTAGAATGGCATGAGGCATGAAAAGAAAGGTTAAACACACATTGAAACCATCATTACTTTTCTTTAATAATTTCATTAATTAAACCTAACATAAGCACTAATGCATAATGAAATTGAAAGGTTTTCAAAGTAAGGGTACAAGAGTAACTTTCCATATAACAAGTACCTATCTTTACAAATTTCTTTCCAGAATAACATCAAGTCTAATCACCATTTAAAAGAATTGAATAGTATTAAAAACTTTACCTCTATCACAAGCACACTAGCATGTTCTCTATGGTATTATCCAATGTATATACTACTAGAGGTTCGAGGTGAACATGATAGAGTCACACCACACAACTGGGCAGTAGTAGAACACATTTAGAATAGTCATCATGAAGTAAAACAAAAGTCCAAATGGGGAATGTTAGTTCCAATCGTAAATCACAAAAGAGCTCAGTTCAACAATAAGTCAAATGTGACAATTGTCACAAAGAGAGTGATAGAGAAATTTGATGACTACTCCAAGAGAGGAAAATACTGAAAACCAATGCTAGCCCAACAACATGAGGAAAGTACCTCCAGACAAATAAAATAAGGCATCAATTAAATCACATTACATGTGATGACTGAGAAGAGTCACACAAGAGGGATAGATCACCACACAATGCTAAGGAATACATCATCCTAGCAACATTAGAGAACACACTCACTCACATCAAGCAGTATACCATTAGTAACCTCATGCATATGTAGACAACATTAATTTCCATGCAATGCAATAGTAAGATATCCATCAATTTAATACAATTTCCATAATATTTTGAAGCAATTCAGATTTGGGACTTAAATCATTAACCCAAAGGATATAATACAACACTTGTAATGATTCACAATAAACACTCATTTTTCAATGAAGGGAACCATTTCATTATTATAATGAAAAAAACCTAGAATCACAATTAAGATTCATTTATTTACTTACTATTAGGAGAAAATAGGGAAATAATGCACCTTACTCCACAAGGAGAATAAAAGAGGCACTCAAAGCCAACACATGGACACCAATCAGTGGTTCCATCCAAAAGAGTCACACAAGAAACCAACCAAACAAAGGCACATCAATTATGTCTAAAAAATTAGGAAGACTCACTTCCTTCTCACATTGCTCTAGTTGCATCTATTTGACAAGAAAGTCCTTAAAAAGTGGATACTAAAGAAACAAAAATCATGAGCTCTCATAAAGATGCACACACACTCAGACAAAGCAACATCAACCATATATACATAGAGATTCCAGTGTTTGAACATGGACTCTGATACTAGATGTAATGCCTTGCTCAGAGATCCTTGGAACAAGGATTCAATTCAAGCCAAGATATTTCTTTTAAAAGTATTAATGCACATGTCAACATCATATAGGGATAACAAAGATTGCAATAGAAGACTTAACCAACAATCCTGGCAACCAGCGAATCTCCAAATGCCACTACCAACTTGACAAGCACACATTCAAGAATGAAAAATAAAGATGACATAAGAACAGAGAATATTTGATCTATAAAAACATGGAACCACAAGAAATCCTAAAGGGTACTCCAAATTCCAAGTTGCATTCCTTGAAGAACAGTAGAGAAGCCCCTTATTTTTCACATGAGAGAATAAAAACTAATAGCCTAGTGCAAGAAAGAACCTCTTTGTGTGAGAAAGTACATTGAGCTACATGAGGAAACACCATCTTGCATGAGGACATGCTTGGCCTAGTAGCCCAAACACCCCAACTTGTGTGGGGTTTTGCACAAGGATTCACCAAACTATGTGAGGAAACCCAACACACCACATGAACATTTGCATAAATAGAGGAAAGAACACTCAAGTGCATAAAAATGAGCAAGATTCCATGAAACAAGAAAAAGGAACATCTATCCATCTAAGCCATAGTAGTAAAAGAACATACTAGAAGAAACATCATGGTGTACAGAAGCAACATCACAATATATCGAAATAACATCACAATAACTGATTAACCAAACTAAGTACATAGTTCCTCCCAATTGTCAATAGCATCATAAGACCATCATGGATCCTAGCCATCCCGTGCACATAACATCTCAAGCCATTGATCAGATCATCAGTACTATCATAATAGGGATGTCACCACTAAAACATGCTACAGTATAAGCATAAGGAAATATAACATTCTAGTAGTAAAGCATCAGATAATCCTAAAAGTATATAACATTACCTATCACATGCTAATCATCATAATAAGGAAATGTGATAGTAACTAACATCATCTAAATATGATATCTATTCATTCCAATGAAATCATAAATCACATGAAAGCATGCTCTAGAACCTAATGTATCAAGTGTAAAATATGCAGCAATGGACATACTAGAACAAAAGACCATCTTTGTACACTGGTCCCTAGTAGTGGTAGAGGTAGCTATGCCTCCAATCCATGTGGCACCTATAGGTCTACACCCACCATGCTAATGGAGATAATGATCCAACCAAAAACACACACAAAACAATATCCATGGCTAACACACATGTCAGACAGTATGATGACTGGTCCGCGTCACAATAGGTGTATCATAGTCATGCTCTAGGCCATGCTTAGGAATAATATATTCAAACTAAGGACTATTTTTCCCACCATGAGGTGCATTTAATATTTTCAACCCATGGACATATAATTGAAATGGTCAGCACAGTATGTGCACTAGGTCTCTTAATGAGTCACTGATCTTATGCTACAGGAAAGTAAAATACAAGGAAAAGAACTTACAATATTTTTGTAGGAAACTAACACACTTAACTCTATGAATAATAGAAATACAATGGAAGGATAACAAATATTCCAACTTAGTTCATCCACTATAACTATTCTCACATATGCTACAGGAATATTCACAAACTGAAATGCGACAAGAAGGAACTTACAACTTCTAATTAAGAAACTAAGAATGCTTGGAAATAAATCTATTCTATCCTAATCTAATAAACCTTCTAAGTGGGCACCCTTGGTAAGCTTCTCTAAACTACTAACACAAAATAGAAGCCAAAAACTATTTCATTAGATTTCAAAAATTCATTACATAACACAGAACTATTAAAAAACAACTATAAAAGTTAACAGTTTGTTCTCTTAAACTATTTCCTCTAACTAGTTAAAAATCTTAACACACTTGGGTTGATTCCTATATATATAGGAAATCAACACTTATTCCATAATAGAAAAGTAAATGACCTAGCTTTAAATTTGCAAGAGAGAAAATAGGAGGATAACAACTAAAGGTGGGAAGAGGGAATAATGGCTTAAGGTGAGAATAATAAAGTCTGAACATCCACTCACTAAAAAATAAATATACAGAAGGTAATCAATCTTAATAGCTCCTCCATACTCGCTGCCATGTCTTCTAGAACCATTGTAACTTTCATCCATCATGGCTTCTCCTTAGCATTCTCTTCTCCTTGAATGTTGTCGGTGCTCAACTTTTGAATTCCTCCAATCATCTTTTAGTCTTCATTAACATGTTAGTTTCCAATACAAAGGCATGTTTGCAAATAAAAATTCATCAAATTAAATTCAAATATAAAAACGCACATTTTGATAACTATATGAAATATTGCATGTTAGGAATAAGGTGTCTCAACCTTATATAATTCCTATTCCTATTATTTATTTTGTAAAATGCATTTCCTGCAAATAATGTTGATGTGTCAACATCTTGAATTGTGTGTAAGGAGATCATGACTAAAATGGTTATGACGGATTCCTATGACACGTAAGAGCTATGTTAGGAAGATTTAATGATAGGTGAAGACATGTGGCAACTAAGATATTTGAGTACTGTACACTCTACCCCAATAGTGGGGTTCGGGGCATCGACCCAAAATATTTTTTGGGGTTCCTATTTTCTTGGAGAATGGTAAAACCCTAATACGGTTTACCTTTTGGGAATAGCCCTAAAGTGAAGCACATGTTATAAGAATTTTTTAGGGTTGCAAAGAGATGCAATGCGAAAAAGGGTGTATTGTTGGTACTACGAGTAGCTACTGGAGTCTTCTGTTGTTGATGTTGAACTTGCATTGCAAGTGTATTGTAACCTCGTGTTGAATATAATACATTTTGTAGGTTCTGAAGGGGTGGGGTTGTTTTACCGAAAGGTTTCTCCCCATCGAAAAATCCTTGTGTTATGTGTTCCTTTCTCTGTCTATTTTTTGTATGCATGGTTGGCTACAATATTGTTGTTTACATGATATTGAATCTGTAAGTGTAGAAGATTTTAATAGGATTTGCATGATACTTTCCTTATGAGATTAGTGTAGGAAGCTATTTTCGCACCTGAGTTTCCTTACACTGCATACTATATATAATATTAGCAAAAGATGGCATAGTTTCTACCCATAGGTTTATCATAGGTTCGGAAAGCATAGGTCCACAAATGTTTGACAAAGATAAAATAGAGTATCAATAAAGTATCTTAAAACTATCATAAAATAAAGGTAATTAATTCTTGTCCTTAAGCATTGCACTTCCTTGTTAATGACCTAAACTCTCCAATCTTTGTCCTTCCTTTTCTATTACTTTTAAAAGTGTATTAAAATCATCTAGTTCTCTCTCACACTTACCTTTTATGATCTTCCTAAAGCTTGTTGAGTCTATCAACATTGATGTCATACAAAGCCCATAGGAGCATTGGAGGCTGCATGGTTAGGGGACACCACAACTATGGTCTAGCCTACTTTCCTAACTCTAAGTATTTTTGAACCCTATGAAGTGTTGCCTCCAAGTTAATGGGACTCTGTGGTTCTTCCTTTTTAAGAGATTCAGGTAGTCTGGCCCATCTACTCCTAGCACTAGTCGTAGCTCTCTAAAAAGAAAAGTAGGGCCAATTTTTATAATCCGCATAAACTTTAACTCTGACACCAAAGACCTATCCTTTACTTCTGGATTCTTCTTTTCATAAGTTAATGTGAACCAATTCCTGAGTACTTCATCTAGCTTCCTACTCTCTACTCTTAAAGGCAAAGGTTCTTTCATTTCCTTATCCTTGTAATTATTTAGCTACCTATCATAATTTGTTTCATTGGACATCTAGGACATGAGGGCTCTTAAATGTATATCCTTTATGTGAAGCAAGGGATTTTATTGAGTCTCTAAAGGGATAACAAAATTATGAACATATAATTCACAAAGTATATTCTGCTGCCAAGGTGGCAGAGTCTAATATAGTCCATAAAATTCTTGTGCTGATTTGAACTCTGCATTAATATTCTTAATAGTTAACATTAATTGAAACAAAAGAAATTGTTCTTTTAAATAGAGAGCATAAACTCTTGGTGGTGGTCTACAAGAAAGGGCTTGATCAGCTAGCTTGAGGGCATGGTCCATTCATTGCTATTGGCTTGCTAATTGTTCCTTTAAATCTACAATTTCATCACCTTGAGATACTATAATCTTATTCATCTTTTTCTTCTCTTCTTTCCACAAGGCTTCAGCAAATAGATATTGTCCATACAACTAAAAAAAGATTTTCTACAGTGAGATAGAACCACTATCTTCTTCATGATCTCTTTTCCTTTTTCTCTATTCCTACCATAAATGTTCTACAAAACTAGTAATCCATGTTGATCTATGGGAACAAGGGTAGTGTTTGGATCAACATATTTAGGAACTATTTCATTACTATAGTTGGAAGTACCTAGTAGGTCTGCTAGGGTATCATCTAGATTTTCTTTGATTTCATCCTTACATTCCTTAGTACAATTTTTGGGAATACTTGCAATCTTAGGATGGGGGGGAGAGTTATTAGAAATAATTTTCATAGGAGATTCCCCTAGTGGATGTTTTAGACAATGTAGAATCTTTAAAAACTTGCCCTCTCATCTTAGGGCTTCTCCTTACAGGGGTTTCCTCTTGTATCATAGCCTTTTGCCTAATTTTCCCTTTGGGTGTCTCTACTACAGGAGTGATTACTATAGGACTTTTCATTGTTCTCTTTTGTCTTACAATTATAGGGTTTAGCTATTCCTTTTCCTAAATAGAGATTTCTTCCTATAGTTTTTGTTTCCTCTTAGCTCTACTAGTAGTAGGTTTCAGAGTCTCTTTCATAGGTGAAGGCACATTTTCCTGAACAGAGATAGTTTCTTGCTCATTTTCTTAGGTCTTTTTGGCTTTAGCCTCTAGGGTATTTTGTCTAGTAGGCTCACTAGTGGGAGCTACATTTTCCTCACCAAATTGTTCACTAGTGGTAGCTTGGGGTTGCAGAGTTTTGGCTTGTACAAATTCTTCCTATTTCATGGGAGGTACATCCCTAAGAAACTTCTCTATCAATAACTTGATTAAAACATGATGAGTAACAAAATTATCTTTTCCTTTTTGAGTCTTCTCTGCACTAGTACAAAGCATATTATACAAGAAATTTAGAATATTTATTGCAAGATTATGCCTTACACAACCAAGAAATTTGAAATGGTGTGCATGCAAGTATGAGAATCTTCCTTCACATGTAAAATACATAATTATGTGCATGGCTAATTCATTGTATGGTGATGGAACTGAAATTCTCTTGCAACCTTGCTTTGTAATGTCCATTTGAGGATTAGGTGGTCTAGTAAATTGAGCTCTTGCTGACATTGCATCATGTGTGCTAGGGTAATGTTCTCCAATTGAAGTCAATCCAATCACTTCAACAATGCATTCCTCTATTGCAATCACCTTTAAACCCCAAAGGGAAGCTTCACCCTTATCGAATGTCCTTGTAAATTATGTGGTTGCATCTTCATCAAATGTGGTCAAACTCAGAAAATACCCTAGCCATCTGCATGCATTAAACCTTCTCATAGCTTCTACGTCCAAGAGTAACACAGTGTGTTCCACTGGTTCTCTCCTCTACAATTGTCCACCCATTCTCTTAACACTTCCTCTATTTACTCTATTTTCCCCCTTTTGAATTCAAGCTTCAAATTGCTTCATTATTTTGTAGACTCAACTCACACTTCTTTTGTTTTAACATGCAATTAATGTCATAACAAATTGTTATGTGCAATAATAAGGCTTTTAATGAAGGAAAATCATGAATATGTGTGAGAATCATTTAAAAATAGGGTTTGAATCACATAAAATTTAAACATAAGTCACATCACATCTTGACACATAAAATCATTTAGAAAATAGGGAGTAGAACACCTCACTTGTGTACTTATGGCAATTAATTTTCATTAATGAAGAGAATGTGAAGATTTGGAAAAATCTTTATGGATAAATAGAAATGCTATTGGATATTAGTGACCTTCCCTGCCCCCTACTAAATTTGGACAAGTGTCCTCACTTGTTAGACCTAGTATAGGTAAGGGACTGGTATAATATCACCATCATATAAATTATGCAGTATTAAATATAATTAATGAAATCTATGGACTATAAGTGAATAATAATTTGAAAATGTTATACCTATTGATTTGATTATCACATGTACCAAAAAGGTGGTGGAAGTGATATCATCATTGGCAACATCTATCAACATCTCGCAGGATTTATTCAAAGCATGAAAAATTGATGATGTGGAAAGTGGATGGATGGAAGATAAAGAAATGAGATGAGGTGGATGGGTGGAAGGTAAAGAGATGAGATGGAAGGAAAAAGTGAATAGAAAAGTGAACTTTATGTGAACATAAAGTTTTTATTATGAGTATGAATAAATTTTTTATTATGAGCATGAACAAAGAAACTAATGTTGAAGATTGACAATCAAAAGGTTGACACCTTTGGCTGTAGGAAGAGTTGCTTGATTTGTGTTTGAATCTAGATGTTGAAACTACTACAAGAAGTCCGCTTTTGTTTGGGGCTGCTTGTATAATTTCAATTTGTGGCCATTGACTAATAGTTTGAAAGGTACCAAATCAATTGTAGTGAGTTGAACAGCTCCATTATCAAAGACATGACTAATTTCATATGATCCTAGCCATCTTGTCTATAGCTTTCCTGGCATATCTTTGAATCAGGTATCATATAGTAACACCTAGTCACCTACTTCAAATTGTTTACTGATAATATAAGAATCATGCTAATTTTTTTCTTTGTTTTTGTATCAATTCAATATGTTCTAAAGTATCTTTGTGCATCTCATCCAAAGAGTTAAGATGTAGGAGATGTTCCCTTTGTGCTACATGAAGTTCAATATTGAGTGTTAATGTTGTCCTTAGAGTTATATGTTCAAATTCAATTGGAAGCATTGCTACCTTACCATATAAGAGCTCAAATAGTGTGAATCTAGTAGTAGTCTTTTAGGTTATTTTCTAAGACCAAATAGCTTTTTGTAGTCTGCTTGTCCAATACCTTTGGTGCAAATGGATTGTTTTTGTTAAGATGTTCTCCAACTCACAGTTTGTGACCTCTACTTGTCCATTAGCTTGAGGGTGATAAGGATTGGATTTATGGTGCCTAATACTTTACTATTTCATCAAATTTGAGATAAAAATAGAGATGAATTGTGTGCCTTGGTTAGTGACTAGCTCCTTGGGTACACCATAGCAAGTAAAGATCCCTTCATATAGAAATTCAGCAACTTTTTCATCATGAGTATGCTTTATAGCCTTAACTTCAAACCATTTTGTTAGGTAATTAGTGAACAGAAGAATATAGGATTTCCCATTAGATGAAGGATCAATTGGTCCAATGAAGTCCATGCCCCATTTGTTAAATGGTGCCAATGCCATTTGAGGATTAAGAGGAATTTCATTTGTTAGCCTCAAAATGGTTTTTGACACTTGAGTGCCAACACACTTAACCACTTTCTACATTGGAGCTAAGTACACCATGTATGCCAAGCCACAACATGAGCCAAGTCAGGAAAGCCTTCAGGTGCCGAGTGAAGATTAGGTGTTGAGTGAAGATCAAGTGTCGAATAACTTTAGGTGCTGAGCATGAAACAAGTACCGAGTGGTATTTGAGTGCCACATCATACATGATGCTGAGCAATATAGAAATACAATAGGAGCTGAGTAAGCCAATTTAATATAAGTGTCGAGCATCAAGAATCAGTAAGTGTCAAGCAACACAGATTGCACATATGAGTTTGTAACTTTACAAATGTAGATGTAAACTATTTTCATGGTCGACATATGATGAATCTCAAAGGATTAAATAATAAAATCAAATCTTTTGTATTTCCTATGCAATCTACATGCAGCCAATAAGAAAAATGGAGAAGGCATGCGACCTATAGTAAATGTGAAAGGAATGAGCAAGAAACAAAGATTCAGTATGGATCATCGAAGTCTTCAAATGTCTTTATAAGGAAGACTAAATGTCATTGTATATGTGGATGGATGAGGGTGTGTAAGGAAAACTATTTTTAGAGTGAAGAGTATCAGATCATAGAGGATTAAGATTAGAGAAAGTAGATCAAGTGCCTGTATTCAACAATCGAAGGATTGTAAGCTATCAGGTTTATTATACCTAATACTCTCTAGCATTTGTATTAGAAAGGAAACCCTATGGTGATAGGTTAGCTTAACAACTATTTTGTAGATCCTATAAATAGGTGATTAAATCCTTTAACAAGGTAACACTTCATGTAAAGTGTTTGAAATTCTTTAATCAGGTCACTATTGATACATTATAAAGCCTTTGACAAGGCAGACCATCAGAAGTGGTTAAACATTATTGCTACAATAATTTTTGTGGGTATCATCCCCACCCCAGTTTTGCCTTCTTATATTTGGAGGGTTTTTGGGTTACCAAAATCTCAAGTTTTATGTGGTGATGCATATGTGTTTTTCATAATTGTTTGATGTGTTTATATGCATGCAATCTACTTTTAGTTAAAAGTTTTAATGTTCAAGGTACAATACTTCTGATTCACACCCCCCCCCCCTCTCAAAAGCATTATTCCTATTTTAATATTCCAAAAATTGGTATCAGAGCTACAAGTTCTCACAAGAAAGAAGCCTAACAGCTTGGAGGAAAAGATCTAAAGATGGAAGTCTTCAAACTTGAGAAGATTATTGACAATCAAGTGATTGATGTGCAACTAGCCCTACACAAAGTAGAGGAAGCAAGGGAGGAAATGAGAAAATCTTTGAAGAAAAGGAAGGATATAGCCATAGCTGAAAATGATATAAACTACAAGGAGATTGATACCACAAAAATGTGTACCAATGGAGACACTAAAGAGTTTGATGCAGCAATAGTAGAATTGATGGAGAAAAACAAAGTTCAACTAGATGAGATAAGATCTCTCAAGATGGAACATGAATCTCAGGCCATAATGTTATGTGAAATCACTAAACAAAAGAAAAGAGCAGTTGAGGATAGAGTCATGATGAAAGATGACAAAAGAAATCTTGCAAATAGACTTGAAAAAAAATGTACTGAATTATCAAGGATCTCAAACATGCAGATGGATACACCTGCCCAAATGATGAATTGTCATCATGAACTCAATATAAAAGATATTGAGATCTCTATTTTGAAGATGCAGAATGAACTATAGAATGAATTGAACAGAGAAAAAGAGGTAGTAGAGAATCTCAACAAATCGAGTGAAGCCATCAAGTACATTGAACAGTTGATGAAATTTCCAAGATCAGCCCATCATACATGAGGACTTGGATACAATAGCACTAAAATTGGAGAATCATCAAAGAGTGTTGAGCAAAGAAGTGACAAAGGTAAGGATTCTAAACCTACTTGTCAAAACTATAATAAAAATGGGCATACTACTAATTTTTGCAAGAGTAGAAGAATCAGTCAGAAAAACACACCCAAAAACAAAAGTTACTATCACAAGTGCAACATGCAAGGACATATGACACAAGATTGTAGATCCAAAGTTACAAGGACACAAAGATTTGATGGACATTGTCATAATTGTAAGAATTATGGACACAAAGCATTTGAATGTAGATCAAAGCCTATGTGGACATCAAATCAACCAACAAAAACAAAAGGAAATGAAAGTTAGGACCATTGGGATTACAACACCAGGTATAGCTATCATTATTGTCAAGAATATGGACATAAACCCCAAAATTGCATAAGAACACATTTCAAAGGGAATTATAGTAGTTGGCTAAGCCAAACCACATGTTTTAGTTGCCTAAAAATTGGTCATATCAGTAGAAACTATCCTACAAGGTCAAAAGCACCAAAAATTGAATCAAACAAGGGCAAAGAAAAGATTGATGTGGAACACATCAAAACAGACATGAAGAAGACATGGCAAAAAAAGAATAAATCAAGTACATCCAATGAAAGGGTCACTTCACCCACAAGGTCAAGTGATCATTTCTCATCCAATTAAGCTCAAGATGAGTCTATGGGGTTGATACATATAAGGAAGTATCATACATTAGCCCTAAACCATGAAGAAGCAATGCAAAGTATAAATCAGCATGAAACAAGATGCCAAGACAAAATTTTAAATGATGATGTCGAGTTGTCTTTGGTGTTGAGTAAAATTCTAGTGGATGTTGAGTTCCTAACAATGATTGAGTTGATGACTGATGCCAAGTTGAGTAACTCCTATGGAAGCCAAGTGAAGTGGAAACGTAGTGCAAGCCGAGTTTGCAGTCGAGCATTTAATGTGATGGAAATAGGGTATATTATCACAATTTCAATCATTTTTCCTCATCATGATCAAGAAGCAAAGAAGATAAAGAGCATAGAGTGACTTTACAGCAGAGAATCCAACATTCCAAGTAGATTGCAACCTCTTACAACACATTTTCATCTATATTGAGGTATTTCATTCAAGTGTCGAGCTACATAGAGTTTGAAAGCTTGTTTACATTTTAAAACCCTAGCTTAGTAAACAATGGCATCTGGATCTAGAACCATTTAGGGGAAGGAAAGTAATGAAATAAAACTGGTCAGTAATGAAGTCAAACAACCTAAATTCAAGCCCATTCTAGAAGTTGCCTACAAAAATGACCCTGCCAGTGCATTATCCATTATTCCATCCAAAGTAGTTATGGTGTAGGATGTAAGGAAGTGTTACAAATGTAAAATTGGTGCCATATGTGATCTTCAAATTTCCCAAGCCTATGAAAAACTATGTGAGAATAAGATTTTGAAGGATGGATACAAGATAGTTGAGAGAAAGAGTTTGACCAATGCCCTAGTTTATCCTACAATATTCAAAATTGAATGGATATAGATTATTCTAAGCAGAATACACAATAGATGATTTTGGTTGGAAATAGGTCTAGTCAAGATTACTAAAGGGATAGTTCATAGGGTTACAAGTTTCCCAACCCTAGATTGAACTAAGACCCTGCACAGTGATTCCAAAGAAATCATTGAAAGAAATACAGGAGAAAATGGAATAAGAGAGGTATGACGATTGATACCATCACTAATCCTCTCCTAAATTTTCTTGTGAGAACAATATCCCACAAATTCTATCAATCTAGTCAATTGAATAGTGTGCCATGCATAGCTGTTGATGTAGCATTCAAACTAGTAAAGAAAGATCATTCATATGACTTGTCAGAACTTATGTTGCAATAGATAAATGAAAACCTAGGAGCTATAAGGAGATCAAAAGGTGCACAGTGCAAATTTAGTTCAATCCTTATGTGTATGTTCTTTTATGTTATGAAAGATTTTCCTTCTTAAGGAAAGGTGAATTGGTACTCTAACAAAACTACAATGACACAAATAAATGAGTTCATTGATCAAATGGGTGATAACTTTGAAGCCCAAATGACAAGCTATTTTTAGGATTTCAAGAAATCCATGAAGCAAAGGGAAAGAATACCAGTTTCCTTAGTGGAAAAACACATCAATGACATATGTTTCCTAGTTGATATTGATTCCACCTATATTCAAGTAGTAGTTCCAAGGGTGAGATGGCTAAGGCCATTTGGTTATGAATTAGATGTGGATGAAGCATCTGCAGCTATCATTGCTTTGCTTGCAAAAGAAATAGACAAGTCTGCCAAATCTTTTGGCACATATGATATGGTCAAATCCAAGATTGAAACAGAATTAAAGACTGCCTCTATAATTAAGAGAAAGATAAAATGGTGAAGAAAATAAAGAAGAAATTTGGTAAAGGAATTGAGGTAGTAGAAGAAGAAGATGAAGGAGAAGATGAAGAAGATGATGAAGAAGATAATGAGGATGAGGATGAAAAAGAGCAAGGCCCAATGGAATTAACTCAAGGCCTAGGTGAAGACAAGGAGGAGGGTGTTGAGGAAGAAAAAGACAAGGAAGCACCAATCTAGGCTAAGCCAAAGAAGAGAAAGGCAAGAGATCAACCTCCAACTCAACCCAAACCAAAGAAAACTGCCATGCCATCACCCCAAAAACCAACAACCAGAGCTACAACAAGGGCCTCTACTCAAAAAGCTAAAGAGGAAGCTACAAAGAAGAAACCAATCAAGAAGACACATGAAGAGCCAAGAAAAAGAAGGAAATATGTAGCTCAACCTGATATTGATGAAGAAGATCAATCTGAAAAGGTAAGCCATTTTTCAGTTGATACATTATGTAAAAAGATTGGAAATGGAGACTTAAGCAACACAAATAATGTTTATTTCAATAAGTTCACTAAAGAAGAACATAATAGAATAGAAGAATCAGCTTATGGAATGATGGAACAGTTTAAGTACACTCCTCTTGAACTAGATGGACAATTGCCAAATGAACTATCTGAAATTGTAGAAGACTGATGGCATTTCTATTTAAGAATGGAGAAGGAGATGAGAGAAATAACCCTAGGAAGCATACTGCCTAATTTGACTAAGGAGCAAATAGAGAAAGTAGTCAAAAGGCACAATAATAGGTTTACACCTAAGTATAGGGCATCTTCATTCTCCAAAACAAAATGGAAGATATTGTACAAAGAACAAAAAAATCATGGAAGAACTTGTACAAAAAGATTGAAGATTTTCTTGAAGAAGAATACAAGGAAGAAGCTACTACTCCACCAAAAGAGAGAAGAAAAAGGAGAGAAGAGAAGATAGAAGTAGAGCAAGGTAGAGAAGAAAAGAAACAAGAAGAAGAAAATAAGGAATAAGAAAAGAAAGAAAAAGAAAAGAAACAAGAAGAAGAGAAGAAGGAAGAAGAAAAGAAAGAAACTAAGGAGGAGACACAAAAGAAAAATGAAATGGTAACAACTGACCAAGAGTAGCAACAAGATTAGAGTGTGTAAGACACACAATTGCCACCTTCTAGCCCTCCTCATGTACCCCTCGCACCTACAAAAACTATAATTGTATAGGATGTTCCTGACACTTCTGCTTAGAATATCAATCCATTAACTGCAGAGGATCTCAAAAGAATCCTTGACCAATCCACACAACAAGAAAGATTATGTAGAGATCTAGTATTGGTCAGTGTGGATGAACTGTAAAAACTAGTAGAAAATACAATTAGAGATTAGGTGAATCCACAAGAAGCACCTTCCATCATCTCTACAGCTACTAGTGGTCAACTCCAAATGCCAACAGTTGTTTCAACAAGCATAGTTGACACCACAATTCAAAAGCTGAGTGTAGTAGGAGAAAAAAAAATGGAACAAATAGGATAGACTATTACATGTGATCCTACAACACAAACTCAAGGTGTACTTCCTAAAATTATAATAATTGATCAAGGTAGACAACAGGAGGAGAAAATAGATGAAACCCCTAAAGAGTAGGAGGCAATCCAAACATTGATAAATTTTCCTACCTCAGGAACTCCTTCACAACAACAACTACAAATATCCGCACCAGGATCTAGTTCTACCAAAGTTGCAAGGGTACTTCTCTATGGAGACCCTGAATTAGATGAGGAAATAGTCATACCAAGTTATGACTCAAAAACAATAAACATTGATCAAATCAATGAGGTACAGGAACCCTTGCATAAAAGAAAGAGGCAAGAAATACTTAGGAAGGAGTATAAACAAAAGCAAATAGTGAATGAGATTAAAGACATCTTTATGGATGCCTTCAGTTTGCAGTCACCAAATGAGTCAAAGCATATCATGGAGCAATTATTAGATATTGTTAACTAGGTGAAAAATGTAGACCAAGAGACAAATGCAAAACTTATGGAATGGTCTGAAAGAAAATTTCAAGGAAAAGTTAATGAGAAGATATCTAGTGAAATAGCACTTTCATAGATAGAATTGGCAAAGGTCATAGAGAAAGTGAAAAAGGTACTTGAGAATATATTCTTGTTGTACAAAAAGTTGTGTGACTTTTCATACTTCACACAAGAGACCAGCCGAAAGATAATGAGCCTGGAGAGAAATTTGAATATTTCTAGCATGCAGCTACCAAAAGATCCAGCTCAAAGTGAGAAGCATTTTTCTCAAATGCTTCACACTCAGAAAGAGATAGCTACATTAATAGCAGAACAGGCCACCATCAAGGAAAAACTATTACAGCTCCAATCCTCCATTACCCCACATTTGGAAGTCCTCCATAAAGAACAAGTCTATGCTGAAATTGTTCTCAAGAAAGACCCTAATCTTTCTACTTTAGAAGGACTTATTCACCTTACTGCAGAGACTGCCCTCTAGCATAAATCATTGGAGATTGCTTTGCATAATTGGGATGCAGCTCTTAGGATGATTATGGAGGTAAACAACACATTTTTGGAAAAATATGGTCTTAACCCTTAAAACCCTCTGACATAAGTGTCAAAAAGGGGGAGACAAGAATGGGGGAGATAAGATAAAAAGGCGGAACATGATATATAGCATAAAATTTTGGTTACCAAGATAGCACAAATAAAGGCACAATCAACTCAGAGGGGGTTACAATAATTTTGAGGTATATATATTGTAAATTACAAATTTTTTATTTTAAAACCTTTGTATGTACATCGAGTAGATTAGTAAATGTACTCATAAGTTCAGTTAAGTGTTTTTGTCACTCATGTCAAAGGGGGAGATTGTTAGCCTCAAAATGGTTTTTGACACTTGAGTGCCAACACACTTAACCACTTTCTACATTGGAGCTGAGTACACCATGTATGTCAAGCGACAACATGAGCTGAGTCAAGAAAGCCTTCAGGTGCTGAGTGATCTTTAGGTGTCGAGCAAAGATGAAGTGCCAAATGACTTTAGGTGTCAGGCATGAAACAAGTGTTGAGTGGTATTTGAGTGCCAAATCATACACAATGCCAAGCAATATAGAAATACAACAGGAGCTGAGTAAGCTAGTTTAATATAAGTGCCAAGCATCAAGAATCAGTAAGTGCCGAGCAACATAAATTGTACATATGAGTTTGTAACTTTAAAAATGCAGATGTAAACCATTTTCATGACTGACATATGACGAATCTTGAAGGATTAAATAATAAAATCAAATATTTTGTATTTCCTATGTAATCTACATGCAGCCAATAAAAAAAATGGAGAAGGCATGCAACCTATATTAAATGTGAAAGGAATGAGTGGGAAACAGAGATTCAATATGGATCGTAGATCCATACCTAACCCTAAGTTTTCAAATATCTTTATAAGGAAGACTAAATGTCATTGTATATGTGGATGGATGAGGGTGTGTAAGGAAAACTATTTTTAGAGTGAAGAGTATCAAATCACAGAGGATTAAGATCAGAGAAATTAGATTAAGTGCCTATATTCAGCAATCAAAGGATTGTAAGCTATTAGGTTTATTATACCTAATACTCTCTAGCAATTGTATTAGAAAGGAAACCCTATGGTGATAGGTTAGCTTAACAGCTATTTTGTAGATCCTATAAATAGGTGATTAAATCCTTTAATAGGGTAACACTCCATGTAAAGTATTTGAAATCCTTTAATCAGGTCACTATTGACACAATGTAAAGCCTTTAATAGGGCAGACCATCAGAAGTGGTTAAACATTATTGCTGCAGTAATTTTTGTGGGTATCATCCCCACCCTAGTTTTGCCTTCTTATTTCTAGAGGGTTTCTGGATTACCAAAATCTCAAGTGTTATGCGGTGATGCATTTTTTTTTTCATAATTGTTTTATGTGTTTATATGCATGCAATGTACTTTCAGTTAAAAGTTTTAATGTTCAAGGTACAGTACTTCTGATTCACCCCCCCCCCCCCACCCCCTTAGAAGCATTATTCCTATTTGAATATTTCAACATCATTTTTCTCATTGGCCGGCCCATCCTTTGACACTTGTCACATTTCCTTGTATAGTTGACTACATCCTTGTGAAGTGTAGGCCAATAATAACCAATTCTCAAGATTTTGAAAGTTGTTCCTTTTGTTGCAAAATTTCCTTACATGGTTCATTATGACATGCATGTAGAATGTCATATGTCTCATCTTCTCTCACACATCTTCTCATAACTTGATTAGGTCTAGTGTAAAACAAGAGATTATCTATATAGGAGAAATGAAAACTTTTCTCTACAAGTAGCTTCTTTTCCTTATAAGAAAAATGTGTTGGTATTCTATTAGCTACAATGTAGTTAGCAATGTCTACATACCATGGAGTTTGAACAACAATATGAAACAAATGCTCATCTAGAAATGCATCATCTACCAAAGTAGGTTTAGTATCATCATGATGAATTTTTGATAAATAATTAGCTACAACATTGACTTTTCTAGGCTTATCAACTATAGTTATATTAAATTCTTGCAACAATAGTAACCATCTTGCTAACCTACCTATTATAGCTAGTTTGTTCATGACATATTTAATTGTTTCATGATCAGTATGAACAAATATGGAATAGCCAATTATGTAATGCCAAAATTTGTTGAGGGCATAAACTACTGCTAGTAATTCTTTTTCAGTCATAGTGTAGTTCAACTCTAGTCCATGAAGGCTCTTACTAATATAATAGATTGTATTTTCAAGATTTTGGGATTGTTGTGCTAGGACTAAACCTATGGCATAGTTAGAGGCATCTGTACATATATGAAAAGGTAAATTTCATGAAAAGATAAATTCCAATCAGGGCCTTGTAAGACTAGGGCTATAATCAAAAGTTTCTTAAGCTGTAAGAAGGCTTCATCACATTCAAAAGTCCAACTAAATTAAGCTTCTTTTGTGAGTAATATTACAAGGGACTAGCTATTTTGCTAAAATATTTTATGAAACATCCATAATATCCAGCATGACCTAGAAAATATCGTACATATTTTAACTTTATAGGTATGGGAAATGTTTGAATTACCTCTATCTTAGCTAGATCCACTTGTATTCCTACAGTAGATATGAAATGACCAAGTACTACACCTTCCTACATAAGTGTGAAACAATTTTCACTGATAAGTGCCAAATTATGTTCTTGAAATATGACCAAAACCTTTTCAAGATTCACCACTACTTCCTCAAAAGTGACTCCAACTGTTGTGAAGTTATCCATGTAGATTTTCATACAATCATGTGATATATCAGCAAAGATGCTAATAATAGCTCCTTGGAACATTGCAGGAGCATTACATAGACCAAATTGTAAAACAAAGTATGCAAAAGTACCCCATGGACATGTAAATGTGGTTTTGTCTTGATCTTTAGGAGCAATACTGATTTGATTATAACCACTATACCCATCTAGAAAAGAGAAATAGTTCTTTCTAGCTAGTGTGCCCAAAACTTGATCTATGAATGGTAAAGGAAAGTGATCCTTTTTGGTAGCTTTGTTAAACTCTCTATAATCTACTCAAATTCTTCATTTTCCCCCCTTTTTAGGCATTATAACCAAGGGTGACACCCATCTACTATTAGATATAGGATAAATAAAACTAGCATCGAGCAATTTTTGCAATTTAGTTTTAACTATCTCTCTAAGGATTGGATTTATCCTTCTCTAGGGTTGATGAAGTGGTAGAAAACCTTCATTGATGTATATCCTATGAGTGCATAGTGTAGGACTCAACCCTTTCATATCACTATAGTCCCATGCAAATTCTTTTTCATGCCTTTTATTAGTGTTTTAAAATGAACTAAAACTACTAAGCAACAAAATGCTTAATACCAAGATGACAATACTCATACAATCTAAAGATTAGCCAACTCTTGTTAACAATTGCATGTGCAAAACATTTGGGCCCAACTTCAACAAAACCAAGCCTAGTTTTCTACTCTTTTGGCTCTGCAAAACTAGGGTGGGTATACCCAGCGATGATTCAAGATTGGGAAAATTGTATGAGGATTATTTTTAGTTTCATTCTAATTCTCATCTCAAATCCTCAAATATATATACAATTCTTGATAACTTGATTAACACATCCCATACAATAGATATGGCCAAAATTTCTTCTATAGATCTATAAACATTCTCAAAAATAGTGGCTAATTGATGTTAAAACATTTCATGTAGACAAGTATAGGCCAACTGTTAAGATCTACAGGAAATAAAAATAAAAATTGATTTGATGTTACATTTTGACAACCATTTGTGACATATTTATCCTTTAGCTAAATCAATTTGATCAGTGCCTAATCCATTGGGGTTTAGAGTCTATAGAAAATCCTTAGATCTAATTTTTTTCCTTACAACAAATATTATCAGCAATTCTTTTTAGAATTCATCATTCAAAATCCTTTTCACTACTAGAGTAACCTTATCAAATTCATCAGAGCGTTTACTTAATCCATTGAATTAATAGCAATGATAAACAGATATACAATCTAACTGGATTGCATTCAATTGCACAAGACTTTACTTATACAACATCAAGATAACCAAGTAATCAGAAGGAGACAAAGTTTAGAAAGAACTGATATGGGGACAGTTCATAGTTTGTATTCATTTTCCTTGAAAATTATATACAATTTACAATAGACTTAGAATTGCCTTCAGAAAGAAACACAAATCATTCTATATTCATGTATTCTTAGAGAAATGACAAAGAAAATACATCACAAACTTGCTTCCAAAATAATGGACCAAAGACAGACTAAGTATATCACTTAGAAAGAATAGAATTCAGACCATTCTCTAGCCCTGGAATCTCACTTAAATAGTGTGAGATGTAACAAGCTTCAAGCTAAGAGAAAGTGATACGTGTCTTTTACAAGAAACATTTGAATACACTTATCACAAGATGACAAAAATGTGATTAATAGAAAAGTTTTACATCAAACATTCCTTTTGTGGGCCCTTTCTGTTACATCCTCTGGAATTGGCATAATAATTTGATTCTTTTATCCATCTGATTCCTTAGAATAAGTGACCATGGGGCTTGAAGTGACGTGTCTCCTTCAGTTATCTATAAGTTTACTTTAACTTGGGGATTTTCTCTATCTTTATCATTGACTGTTAAAGTAACAGTTACATCTACATGATTTTCTACCTCATCATCTTCTGACATCTGCTCTGTAGACATGAATTTTTCCTTCCACTTATTATAAACAATATCATCTAGCCAATCAAAACTCAGAACTTCTCTTTGTATAGTTAACAGGGAATTTGCAATTGCCTCCATATTAACCAATTCTTTTTGGATGGAGTTATAAAATATCTACACTTTAACCAACTCCTCATTTGTTATTTCCCACAATAGATGGCCAACTTCATTTATAACCCTAATTATTCTCTCACAAAAGGCTTCATCTAGCTCCCTCTTCCATTCTTCCTTTTCTTTTATTTTATCAACTGACTTTAGAGCATAAGGGAATAAATCAAATTTTTCTGCAAAATACTTGGAAAGGCAATTGGTTAATCTTCTATAGAAAGAATCTTGTTTATCATCAAAATCTTGCAACTTATTTAGTAAGTCAAAAATTCCTTCTATCTGATGATATGTTAGATGAATAACAAATATACACATAGCAGTGATATCTGAGCTTCTCTCTATCCACTTCTGTACAATGGGTCTGAATATAGCTTCATTTTTCTTTAATTCATCCTTGATTGCTGAAATTCTTGACAATTGATTAAAGAATGTGGGCCACTCTATCCTATCTATTAAATACATAATACCATGCCTCAATTTTTTTTCATGTTGATTATTAAGCTCTACATGCATGGCATACAACTTATTCTTCTCTTCTTCAAAATCATCTACAGTATAGAACTGAGGTCTCTCTGGAGTATTAGGTATCTCAACTATTGGAGTAGACTTGAAGGGTTTAATAGGTGGCCTTGGGGGGTATGCAATCCTAGGTTTTCTAGTCTCTCCCATTTTTCTTTTCCCCAGTACCTTCCCCATTTGAGATACTTCATTTTCTAGTGACTATATTTGTATACCCCTTTCCTCATATGCTTTCAAAACTTCTTCAAACCTAGCATTGAGTTGGGTAAATCTATTTTCTTCCTGGCCAGATACAACACCACCAAATTTTAGCATTTCTGAGGCCATTCCCACTATTTTCTTACTACTCACATCACTAGCCCTGTATACTGTTAATGTACCAGTATGCTCTGTAGTGGGAATCTCATGCATCCTAGTATTTTCCCTCTTTTCCATGGACCATATAGAAAGGGCTTGGTGGTCATCACTAAATTTGACTCCTCTATGAGGCTGTAATATTTCTTTAGTAGTTGTTAGTTGAACATCCTTCTACTTCCTTAGTAAATAAAAAATAATAGCATTTTCTATATCCCATTCTAGCAAAAGGAGGACTCCTGACTATCTAACTATTTGCCTCCCAGCTTTAGGAGTAAATTGGGCAAAATCATTCAAAAATTTTGATTTCACCTCCCCGTTAATAACTGGGTCAGGTTTATCTAGTTGCTCAGCCTTGATTTCTCACAAACTTTCTCAAAATTTCCCATATTTAATCTCCACAAAAATTAAGCAAAAGCCCTAGATCTTACAAAATTTTCATCATTAATAAATCTTTCAGAAGCCTAGGCAACTATTGGGTCAATTTCCTTACCTTGGTAATCAACAATGGTTAGGTCCAAGGAAGGTGTAGGAGGTTCTTGTGGCTCTCCAACATCCAAGTTTGTAGAAGTGACAATCACATCCCCTTCTCCACCCATTTGTCTAAGTTGTTCCCTTAGAGATGCTTCATCATCTATTTGGATTAAGGACTAGCTTGGGGAGTATTGTTCCTTTTGAGAAGAAGAAGACCTTTGCTCTAATTTTTGCATTTTTGGAGAGCTGGCTGCAGATGGAATTCTTGACCTTGGCTTCTGATGAGGAGGTTCCTGTTGCACATTTTGAATCATGACATAACCTGCCCTTTTTTGTAGTGTATATTGGCCAGGAGCTACCACATTTCTACTGCTTATTCTTCTTTGTACTTCTGCAGCCTTGTCTGGATGTGTCTCAACATACATAGCTTTCTTTTCATTCATGGTTTGAATTATTGTGGCAAAATTATTCATTAATGCTTGTATTTTAGCTCCCTAGTATTTCTTATCTTTCAATGGGTCATACTGGGGGTCAAAAGCATTAATTAATTCCAGGGTCTTACTGAAAACTATCCATTTCTCTTTCCTCAATTCTTGTTCCTGCAATGTGAAGATATTTCTGATTATATCTTCTGGATAGTAAACTTGATGTACCATATGAGAAGCTCTCACCCTTTCTCTTAAAAGGTCATAGAATCCTTCAAGGTCAATGAATCTGGCATGAATCTGCCATGTTATATCTATCCAAAAAAAAATTTAGGTGCTTCCACCCTTTTTTGACAAAGACAAAATCATGCACTATAGTAACAATTGGAAAGAAAGTGCCCTTCTTAAACAATTCCCTCTCATCTATAGTGTCTATCTTCCATAATAGCTCAGTAATCCCTATCTTCAAGGGCACATGAAAAGGCAACACATGTGGCTTTCCTACAAAACCATATACCCTTATCACAGTTGAAACATTATAAGGGATTATATCCCCCCAATTATGACTAACCAATAGTCCTTGTGCATGGTCTTTAGGTCTAACCAATCCTAACAATGCTTGTGTAATTCTAGGGCTGTCACATTTCAAAAGAAACCTGAGCTTCGAATCAAAGCATCTATCAAATCTCACATAGCTGGCATCTGTAGCTTCTAAAGCCATATCTACACTCCACAGTTGCACTAGATTCCTCTCCCCATTTTTGGTTGTTTCTAGCTCCATACCCTTGGAGAAAAAAGTGAATCCCTTGTATAAGCATACATGCATAAGCAATGAATAACAACATAATGGTTTGTCTACTTTTCCCCTTACTATCCCTACTAGGCCATTGTGAATTTCTTTTGCAAGAAAAGTAGCAAAATCTAGAATAGTACTCATTCCAAATTGAAGGGTTTGAGCCATTATAAGGACAATAGAACCTAGAATTTGATCACCTTCATCTATCCCAAAAATCTTGCAAAGAGAAAAATACAGTGCTTGAGCTCTCAAGTTGAAATGTCTTCTCAACAATGGCTCTGGGGTACTAGCTGTAATCACCGGCAAAGTGCCAATTTTAGCAGGATGCTCCTATAGTGGCCCTGTTCGTAGGTAAATTTTTTGTGCATCATACCTTACCTGAAGGTCATCTATGTCAATATTTTCATGCACAACATGGTTGGGATTTAGGTTAAAAACCTCACTAAATAATTCAGGAGAAACCTTAAATAGATTTACTCCAGCATGGTTTTTTAGCCACCCAGTAATTGGATCATATTTCTTTGCCAGATCCATCAATAAATCACTATCAAAGAAAACTGCGGGGACTGTTAATTTACTAATATCAAACTTCCAAACATTAACATTTCTTAAGCAACTCCACACCCCCCATGGAAACTTGGGCATCTCTTACCCAATTAGTTTTGTCATAAAAACCTCCTGCTACAACTACTCTGGGATGTTTCAAAATGACTTCCCTCCCCTTAGTCATTTTATGCATTGATAAGGGGAATTGTTCAAGAAATTCATCATGCATAGAACATTTCAAACAATCTATTTTCCTAGTAAACTCTTTTTGGGGAGGCATTTTGAATAAACCCTAGGAATTTTACAATAGCAGATACTTTAAATTTTCTTAGAAAGTCACAGAGTACTTACCCACCAGAATTTGAATTTCTACACTATGTGATATCTTTTGCAATTTTACTGGAGTGTTAACTAAGGATTTTTGTGCCCTGGCTCTGAAAATTATGTATGCCCTAATGTTCTCTCTATGCTTTGATGTTTCATTAATGGTGAAATCATGGGCTCTTTCCATACATTGAAATTGCATGCATAAGGTCTAAATCATATTTACTCTTAGTAATCGTTACCTCCAATTTGCACGCAAGTTTGAATCCCATCCATAGATTTTTACCTAATCAGATGGTTCTAATTTAAAAAACAACAAGCTTTATAGCTTTTAAAACAATGCTACGTGTCACAATTCTACTTCCCCACATTATTTAAGTTCCTTGCATTTTAGAATTGCGGGGAAGTGTCAGTCATTGATCAAGACAAGATTGACGATCAAACTAATCCACTTTCTAATAAAACTAGTCAACTGTACCAACCAATAAGAAACCACCATATGAGCTCATGCCATCTGACAACATTCCATGCTAGCAGATCCCATATCCTCTTCGAGTGAGTAAGTTCTTGGCATCATTCAGTCCACATGTCATGCTGGTGCATTCCTACTTTCCTTATCTAACGAGCATTTTCAAATTGCAGGCTTGCGCTAGTCATCGATCTTCGAAAGATCAACGGTGATACTGATTCTACCCTACAAGGCATCTAAGAAAAAACTTTAGACATCACCATGGAAATGTGTCTATAGGGTTCATTCTTGCTTTGTTTAAACTCCACTCAAATTCAAAATGTGGGAAAGCGCCTTTTGTTGATCAGGACAAGGATCAACGATTAGAAACAACTCTTCATTCTACACTTGCATCATCCACTTGGGCTAATGACATGACTTCTTTTAACCCTCGTATTCTAACTATTGTATTTATTTCTAACACCTTTCAAACCCACATCATAAGTAGCTCCAGCTAAGCACAAATGGTAGATCCTATGGCATGACTTCTGTGATTTTCCATAATCTGGCCCCACTGTGACACGTGTTGCAAAGGCACATTTCTAATTTTCTTATTTGACTTGCAGCTTCATAATATGGGATTGCACTAACTATAGATCTTTGAAAGATCTACAACTACTAATACTTCATTTCCATTTAGCAGTCAAACTTCTCCAGTGGCACATCTGGTAGTACATGTCAGCAATCATTTATAGTGTGGCACACTGCATCATACAATTAAAACTATCCAACCCCACCTTGCCACATGTCAAAAATCCTCTTGCCTACATTATTTATCTCCTGTATAGCTTCAAATTGTGGGCATGCATTGGCCTTTGATCTTTGATAGATCAACAGTTATAGAAACTTTGCATCCTTATCACCACGTTGGCCAAAATGATGACCAAAGTCTCCAATCATCCCAACTTGTCTGAAACTTGCCATGGAAGACATCCATCATTGAGAAAGGTGGGTCCATATTATTAGACCTTTCCACTTGTCCAATTTTCACTTCCCTGCATTATTTATCTGATGAGCATCTCCTTCTTGTGAGAAAGTGCTAGCCCTTGATTCAAATGAAATCAATGGTTGACACTTCTTGGTGATAAATTGCATATCTCTGCTAGCGAATCCACCAATGATATCATGGGAAAATTAGGACATGTCCAAAAGTACTAAAAAACCTGCAAAAGTTCTTGACAATTTATGATTCACTAGAATTTAGGAATGTAAAGGCTACGTGTCACCAAGCCGCATGCCTACATTATTTAAATACCTTGCACCTTAGAATTTTAGGCATGCAATAGTCGTTAATTTGAGCAAGATCAATGATTGTAACAACTTTGCATTATTTGAGGCATTTTCAAATAACATGATTAAACAATTTTCAAACTAAGCACGACCACATAAGGTTTAAAAATGAACCCATGCTTGTGAAAGCCCTTCTTTAGGTGGAAAATATATCATTAAAACATTTTTCTGAAAATATTTCCTGAGGGATTTTTCCAAAACTAAGGCAAATCTAAAGATTTGAAAAATACAAGGAACAAGACCCTAATTTTTAAAACTTCAAGACTTAAATTATTTTTCACAAAAGTTTCCCTTAACCTCTGCGTAGTGAAAAATTGGACCAAAAGTGGCTCTATCTGAGGATGATAGACTACCTGAGTCTATGCAAGAATTCAAAATCTTTGGGAGAGCAGATGACATATTTGGTAAAGAATGACAACTTCTTTAGAGAACACTGAGCAACACACATAAACAAGAGACCAGACTGCACAAGGATATTTACAAAGATTTACAGAATATATAGAATGTACAAAACACCAAGAAACCCTAAAACTACTATTCATGGAGAAAATAAGTATCTTTCAAGAAAAATACCTCTTCAAGAACTGTCCATGAACTAGCAGTTCAAGAATGTTGTCCAATAAATCTTTGAGTATATAAGAATCCTCACCCCAAGTATTTTCAATTAGATATGGGCTTAACCAGATAGGATCAAATTTTCCATGTTTCCCTTTATCTTCAATTCTAGCATTCCACATTAAGACTAGATCTCCATCTTCAAACTTTTTTCTTACCGTTCTTCCATCATAGAGTGTCTTAACTTGCAGTTGCAACTTTTGGTTCTTAAGAGAAGCTTCTCTTTTGGTTTCTATCAGTCCTACTAGTTCATCCATCCTTTCTTGCATTTCATCTATAGTATCTTGATCATACAAATGAATGTAATTGTAGAGTCCTATCAAGTTTTTCTGAGGCATTCATGCTTGAATTCCATACACCATATCAAATGGAGCTACACCAATAGCTTTCTTCACAGTTACCCTGTCAGTCCATACTGCTACTTATAACTTGGAATCCCATGCCTTTTTGTTATCATCCAAGGTTCTCTTAATAACCTTCAACAGTCTCTTATTTGTGGATTCAGCTTGTTCATTCCCTTGTGGATGATAAGGATAAGATGATGACCTTGTTATTCCATATTTATCACAAAATTTAATGAATTCCTCATACCTGAAGCACATTGCATTGTCTGTTACAATTTTCTAAGGACAACCAAATCTAGAAATAATATTATTTAGTAGGAAATTATTGACAACTTTACTTGTTGCATTTCTTGTGGGAATAGCCTCTACCCACTTTGTAAAGTAGTCAGTAGCCACTAGGATCCAAGAATAGCCAGTGCTAGACTTGGGGGAAATCTCCCCTATGAAATCCATACCCCACTGTTGAAAGGGTGCTTGAACCTCCACTAGCTTCAATGGAGTATTGCCTAAGAACTTTAGTTTTCCAGCAAAACTCTGACAATGGTCACATTTCCTAATCATAATTTGGGCATCCTTGAAAAGGAAGGGCCACCAAAATCCAGCCCTCATCACTTTATGTGTAGTGCTCTTGGCCATATAGTGCCCTCCACACACTCTAGCATGCATTTCCTCCAAGACTTCTCTTACTTTTTCTTGATCAACACACTTCAACAATACCCCTTCAAAGTTTCTCCACCATAAATTGTCTTGGACAATTATGTATTTGATGGCTTCTAATTTAATACTCCTCCTTTCATTTTTAGGAAAACTTGCAAAAGTTCCTAACAATTTATGATTCATTAGAATTTAGGAATGTAAAGGCTATGTGTCACCAAGTTGCATGTCCGCATTATTTAAATACCTTGCACCTTAGAATTACGGGCATGTGATACTCATTAATTTGAACAAGATCAATGATTGTAACAACTCTGCATTATTTGAGACATTTTCAAATAACATTATTAAGCAATTTTCAAACTAAGCATGGCCACATAAGGTTTTAAAAATGAACCCATGCTTGCGCAAGCCCTTCTTTAGGTGGAAAATATATCATTAAAACATTTTTTTGAGAATATTTCTTGAGGGTTTTTTCCAAAACTAGGGAAAATCTAAAGATTTGAAAAATACAAGGAACAAGACCCTAATTTTCAAAACTTCAAGACTTAAATGATTTTTCACAAAATTTTCCCTTAACCTCTGCATAGTGAAAAATCGGACCAACACCTTTGAAGTAATTCTTTTAACTATTCCATCTATGTGGGTGTTAATTTAGGATTAACATGAAAATTATGACCTTTAGTCAGTTCAATAGTAGTGGTGGACTCTATCATAGTAGATTCAGAGATTGGACTTGCTTCTAACTCACAAGGTAAGAGTGGATAAATAATTTCAAGTTCTTTGAGCAGAGTACAATTCTTATCACATTCCTCATATGTTATCAATTCCAACACATAAATTTTAGATATATCTTTTTCTATCACACAACTGTTAGTGAGGATACTCTGAAGTACTGAATCTTCCTCTTGCAATTTTAGAAAAGATTGTCTATGCAACATCATGAGTTGTACTATAGAGTTTAACTCTTCTTCTTCATCCCCTGAATTTGGCCAAACATATGTACTTAAATCTTGTAATGGTTGGGTTGGAGGATATAAAACAAATTTCTTTGTTGCATGGCCATTTGATATGGTCATATTCCTTGATCTACAACTTATGTTTGCATCAACTGTGTCTAACCATGGTCTACCTAAGATGATAGGGTAACCAGATAGAGTAACTTTGGGGGATAAAATCATGAAGTCTATAGGGTATTCTAGAGAGTCTAAAGTTACAACTATGTTTTCTATCATCCCATTATGGGTAATAGTAGAATTATTTACAAGTTGCAGAATTATTGGTGTAGCCCTTAGTCCTTCTATTTTCAACTTCTTCATGGTATCCTTAGTCATAACATTTATAGCAGCTCTAAGATCTATTAAAGCATTTTTAACAAATTGATCATTTATACTGACATTCACTACTAGACTTCTTGGATCAAAATATTTTGGTGTAATCAATTTTCCTAGCATGATATTAGCCAGTTGTCCCACAACATGGGCTATGGTGGGGTCCTTTTTCTTCCTTCCAAGTTTCTTCAAGTAGGCTTCCCTAATAGCTTTTCCATAAATTGGAACATCTTTAATGGCTTGAAATAGAGGTATTTGGACATGCATGTTTTTCAACTAATCAACAATATTAAAAGGTCATTCTTCTATTTTTTCATGTTTCTATTGTATCAAATTTTCTAGAAAAGGGGGTTCTACTACTAGTTGAGTTGGGTTGACATAGTAACACTGGTTGAGTCAACAATTTCAGCAACTAAGGGTTTTGGTGCTATAGGAGAGTCTAGTATTTTAGTTATAAGAGGTGGTTTAGGTGCTGGTAAAGTTGTACTAGATCTCAAATGTATATCAGCAACATTCAGGGTGTAAGCAAGATACTACTGAGCATTAACACTATACATGGGTTGTTGTGGTTGTTGGCTATTTAGGTTTGGCTAAAGTTGTGTAGGTAACTATGTTTTCTTTTAAGGTCTAAGATTTGCAGGTGGTGGCATTAGAGTAGGTTGTTGAAGTAGAGGTGGTAATTGTGGAGCACTAGTATTTTGGTTAGGCTATTGTTGAGATCCCCTCCATTGGTTTGTAGACTACCAATTCCCTTGGGGTTGTTGCCATTGATTTTGCTAGTTTTTCCAGTAGTTTTTTTTATTCTTCCATTGGTTACTCTATTGGTTAGGCCAAGATGGTTGGGAATTCTAAGGCCATTGGGAATTTTTGTGGGTTGTTTTTCCTAGCATTGTTCCAATTGGGTTGATTTTGTGGAGGACCTTTGGGATTATGGTTTTTCCATTGATTACCATATGAATTTGAATTTTGCAAGGGGTCCTGAGGCATACCTTGATGTTGGGCCCATGGTTGAAATTGAGCAACAAAGAATACTTGCTCATCATCTTCATCTACCTTGACATACTTAGTTGGAAGATGCTGGTTCTCCATGCTTGCGACCAATTTACATTGGCAATCCTTCTTCTACTTCCAGTAATGAGTGTAGTATTTAGCTAGTTGTAACTCAACTTTATCTTGCTTCTTCTTTGTAGTCATTATGTCCAGATGTATAGCGACATTATTGATGATGTCTTGTTTGAAATCTAACAATAAGTTAGATATGTCAAGCTTTGAAATGCCTTGACTAATTCCTTTAGTGACTGTGGAATGAGGTCCTCAACCTTTCTTCATGGTTGACCTTGAATAGTTCTGATAGATCCTCTTGAGTTCATCCCAAGAAGTTTGGTATATGTCACCACTAGCCATCAGGTCCAATGCTTCTAGATAGTCATCATTCACACCTCTCAGAAAAACTAGCTTTTGTGAATCTTCAGACAATGTGTGCTAAGGGTTATTCTATAGTGTATATGAAAAATGTGAAACATAATCTTCCAATGTTTCTTCCTCCTTCTGAGATATCCTAAAAATATCATCCCCTCTTGAACTAGATGCTTTGCAATATTCTTTATACTTATCCAAAAATAGAGCTTGCATCTCAGCCCAACTTCTTGCTGCATTGAATCCTAAGCCCATGAACCATCGTAGAGCTAATTCTTTCAATGTTGTTGAAACAATTTAAGCCTATGGGAATCAGTGTTGTAGTCAAAACTATGAAAAAGGCTATCAAAGTCAAACAAGAAAGTATGATGGTATTCATTTGCAAGGCCATAAAACTTTGGAAGAGTAGTGGGAGGAACGTTCTTAAGATTAGCATTGGTGACAAGACTTGGAAGAGGAAATGGAAAAGTAGGTTATGCCATGACTAGAGGTATCAGATTATGAGGTTTCTATTCAAAAAGAGACATTGGGTACTAGATGATTAATAACTAGTGGATTCAAAGCAATGTTATCAAGAAAATTGGCCAATACTTCAGTGAAGGGGTGAAGACTGCTTATATCTATTGGTTCAACTCTTGATGATGATGCTGTGAGAAAAAAAGGGATTGCATCTTCAAAATATAACTCAACTTCTTCTTCTTCTTCAATTTCTTTGTTCAAATTAATAGACTCTCATGGAAGAAATCTTCCATATTCATCTCATTGTCTTACTCTTCAATGCATGCAATTAAACTTTTCACACTAGTGAAAGAAATTTCAAATTGGAGATTTTCTATAAAAAAAACTTTATCTCAAAACAATGACTCAAAAATGCTCCTAGCTTGACACTGTCCCTAGAAACAACATCAAAAATGGTCTACCTCACAATAGATGTATCATATTCATGCTCTAGGCTATCCTTATGAATAATATATTCAAACTAAGGACTATTTTTCCTACTATGAGGTGCATTTAATCTTGTCAACCTAGGGATGTATACTTGAAATGGTTGGCACAATATGTGCACTAGGTCTCTTAATGATTCACTAATCTTATGTTGTAGGAAAGTAAAATACAAGGAAAAGAACTTACACTATTTCTATAGGAAACTAACACACTTAACTCTATGAATACTGGAAATAAAATGAAAGGATAACAAATATTCCAACTCAGTTCATCCACTATAAATGTTCTTACATATGCTGTAAGAACATTCACAAAGTGCAATGCGATAGGAAGGAACTTACAACTTCTAATTACAAAACTAAGAATGCTTGTAAATAATTCTATTCTATCCTAATCTAATCCACCTTCCAAGTGGGCCCCCTTGGTTGGCTTCACTAAACTACTAGCACAAACTAGAAGCCAAAAACTATTTCATTAGATTTTGGAAATTCATTACATAACACAGAAATGTAAAAAACACAACTGTAATATATTCATCTTTCTCTTTATCCATCTTTGTTTCTTGCAATAAGAGAAAATCTGGCTTTTTCTCTCTAACAAAATTCTTGACAAAATCAAGCTTATGGATGCTATTCAACCCCCAATATTCCAAGTTATAATTTTCATCAATGTTTTTTAGGGATAAAATCTAGAATAGTTGTTTGTCTTCCATCAGCAATATTTTGCATACTCTCTAATTCTTTGGTTTTCTTAGAGGATCTTCTTCTAGGTTTATCTGGGATAGCAAAATCTAGTTTCACCTTAGTTTGTTGATCCATTCTACTTCTAGATTTTTCTGGGGTATGATCAATAGGTTTCACCTTAACTTGCTGATCCACTTTACTGCTTCTAGTCTCTACTCCCCTAGAAACAATATTGGTCTTTTTTCAGCCTTTTTCCTTTGATTAGGTTTATGCTTAGAGTCTTTTCTTTTCTCCTTTGAAACTTCTAGGGTAATATCATTCCTAAAAAGAGCAATATCTTTACACTCAGTAATATCTATCTCCTCTAACAAATCTCCAGAGTCAACCGGGATTTCCCCTTCCTCAAGAATCTCCATCTCATCTAAATCTCCCCATCCATCTTCCATCCTTTGATAAATAAAAATTTGTTTAGATAAATCTACCAATTCATCTATATTTTGTACTAGCCTTTCAGACTAAAACATGGATCCATTATCAACCTTTTCCAGAGTTCTCTTTCTCAGGTTGTAGCACATGGTTATTCCCCGCAGATCTATTCCTTTCCTTTTAACTATCTTTATTAGTGGCTTCATCTTGAGCTTTTGAAACCATGATCTCCTCCTTCTCTTTTAGGTGAGAAACTTTAGGTTTCCATAATTTCTTCTAAATTTTAGTCTTCTTCACTTCCTTTTTGGTTCTTGAATTATTCTTACTTTTATTGGGGTAATTTTTAACTAGATGACCCTATTTTTTACAAGGATAATAGGAATTTGGAAGATCTTTAATAATAATTTCATGTGTTCTCTTTCCAAGCTTGGAAATTAATTCTACCTTTTCTGGAAGATGATTCAGGTCTGCCACCTTAACATAAAGTCTAGCACTATGAAGTTTGGTTCTGGCAGTCATAGCATATCCAAAGCCACCAATTCCCCAAATGAGCTAGCAATACCTTTAAAAATATCTTCGTGCCAAAATTCTAAAGGGAGATTAGGGAGTCTAGCCCAAATTGGGGTGGTTAAGAAATTTTTTTTTGATAAATCCATATTAGGCTCCCATTTTTTGATAGTGGGAGAGCTTTTCCCAAATGAGCATAGGCCTCCACAGAGAACCAAATATATATCTTCCTTATAGTTAAAAATAAACAAGAAAAAGACATTCAACATGGGATCAATATCAACATCCCCTTTAATAACCCATCTCCATTTGACCATTTTCCACAGAGAATATAAATCTAGTTTAGCCCCTAAAAATTTGCCCACTAGGGTAAAATCCATGGACGACATAGAATAATCAACTAAAGGATCAGGGATAAAGATTTGAAACTCACCTTTCTCCCAATAGGATTTAGCAATCACCAATGGAAAGGATGATTTATCATTAGGTATTTTTCCAAAAAGAGAAGACCAAGTTCTTTGCTCTGAAAACCCTAACTTTGGCCCTTTAGAAAACTTTTCCTTAGTGCTCTTGTCAATAACTAAAGGGGTTACATTATTCTCAAAAACCAGCCCCAACACTTGAACTATAGAAGGGAAATCCAAGAGAGGGTCTCGAACCCCATATTAGCCAAAATGATACTTTCTGTCCCATCATTCCTTAGCAGATTCTTCTTAGTGCCCCCTCCAGTTCCTCCAGGATCTGTACCTCCTACCAAATTCTCCCCAACTAGTTTCATGCCTTCCTGTGAAACAACTAATTCAAAAAAAGTGAGAGCACCCATCTTGGCTTAGGAGTGATTCTCAGATCAACTTACTGTAATGTAAATATGGTAGTTCAAGAATGTTGCCTAATAGATTCTTTAAAATATTTTTACTAGAATGCAGTGTAGAGGTATACTAGATTTGAGGACTATTTCTTAAAAGACATGGATTGGTGAGCTATATTGATCTTAAAGCCTTTATTAATTATGATGTTACTCATGCGAAGGTGGGAGAGATATGCCAAGATTAGAAATTTAATGAAATTTGGTAGTGGGCCTACAGTTGTTAGAGTTTCTTCCCCGAGGAGGTATATTTATGTGATTACAAGCAAGATTTGCATGTATCATCTCTAAAATGGGTTTTATGTGATGTGATAAAAATTTGGTATCTGTTTTATTTGTTTTCTTTTGGTTTTCACTTGCCTCTAGTTTTAACAATTCTCTACAATTCTCTAAAAATGGGAGGTGAGCCACGGAAACAAGAACCCAAAAATTGTGATGAATGGAAGGCTAGGAAGGATGTTTGGAATACTTTAGAGAAGGGGAAGGTGACAGGTTATTTGGAATGCCTTCATGGGTTCAAACTGCATGTCACCATGACCTTTTTCAAAAACTAGATTGAGGGCAAGGTCTCTTTACATGGTGTCACTGTGAAACTGACGAAGGATTTTATAGCAAAGATCATGGGTTTACCCATGGAAGGCATTAAGTTCACTAAAAAAACTAGCATTTCAAATGCTACTTTCAAAAAAATTCTTAATATGGATGTTGAGGAGCAAAATTTGTAAAAACGTGGAGATTTCTATGATGTGGAGTAGATAAAGGAAATTTGGTAGGATGTGCTCTCTTGTACCCATGAGTATTTCATTCTGGATGGTAGAAATAAAAGAGTTCATAAATTTCTATTTTGTCTTTCTCAATCATTTCAGACACAAGGATAGACTTTCTTTTCCTTTCTATTTGCGATTCTCTTTTCTTCAAAGTCTCCATGCTCATAGGAAGGAGTCATGTCCTATTTTACATGGAGGTTTAATTCCCTTAATTGAGGTTTACTATAAAAATAAGTCCATTGTTTCCACTACTTTATTAGAAAAAAATAAGGGTTATGTTAAGAATGAAGAGAATACTAAGCATAAGAAGAGGATTCTCGAACAAAAACCCTCACATTGTCAAAAATATAAGGTGGAACTAAACACTGAGTCTAAAAGTTCTAAAAGGAAAGAGGATGATACTCCATAGGAAGTGGATAACATGGATGTTGGAGATTTTAGTTCTAGTCTAGAAGGATACTTAGAGAGAAAAGGAAAAACTAGGAAAGAGGATGAGGAAGAAAGAAATGAAGATAACACAGAATAGGGTAACACTAATGATGAGGGTAATTAGACTGATACTAATGCTGGTGAAGAAGAGATGGAAAAGGCTAAAGAGGAACCTGTTACTATGAGGGAGGAGGATCAAATTATTAAGATTGCTTCACCCACCTGAGAGGTTGTGGAATAGAATTAAAATGAGGACCTTGACGCCATAAGGGAGGAGGAACACACAGATAAGATTGCTTCTCCTACTAGACAGGTTATAGAAGTGGACAAGATTGATTCTCTGCAAAGGGAATCTATGCTCTCATTTTTATGCTCTACCAAGAAAAAAGATGATTCCATTCTCCAATTTGATCCATGGATATATAATGAAATTATGGGTCTAAAAAAGAAAATGGATATTGTGCAACAAAACTAGGATATTGATTATGCCAAAATCAGCAATCTAGAAGTGTAGGTGGGAAACATCCCAAAAAAACTTAAGGATTATGAACAAAAGCTCTAAATTCTTATAAAAGAAAGTGGTAGTAAAATGGAATAGGTGACTTCTAGTATTTGTGCTACTACTGCCAGTCTTGGAAAATGCACAAATGAAGAGATCATATCACCAGGGGGTCTAAGCAAGAGAATCAAGCAGAGTTCTAGGAAGCAAGCTCAGGAGATTGTTGTTGCTAATTCCATTCAAGACACTATAGAGATTGGAAAAGAGGTTGTTAAAATTATCAAAGAGCTACAATAGTAGCTCTCTCTAGGTTTTGTTCTCTAGTTTTTGTTCCAACTTTTGGTCTTTTTTGTTGGTTGCGATTAATGGTCTTTATTTCTAGTCCTATTTTCTGACTTTTGTCTAGTCTTTAAACTAGGTTCTAGGTCCTTGTAAAACCTGGGTACTTTTACTGTATATTTTATGTGGTTTCAAGTCCCTATAAAACCTAATTTTGATACTATTTATTAGTAGATTTTAGGTCCTTATAAAACCTGGTGGTTGTTAATGCTTTATCTTTTTTGCTTTTGTTAAAGGGTTTTGGAGTCCCATCAAAACATACTTTTACCATAATCTAAAAACAAAAACAACTATAAAAGTTAATAGTCTATTCTCTTAAACTATTTAATCTAATTGGTTAAAAATTTAACACACTTGGGTTGATTCCTATATATAAGAAAACAACACTTATTCTATAATAGAAAAGTAAATGACCTAGCTCTAAATTTGCAAGAGAGAAAATAGGAGGATAACAATTGAAGGTGGGAAGAGGGAATAATGTCTTAGGGTGGGAATAATAAAGTCTGAACATCCACTCACCAAAGAATAAATGCAGAGAAGGTAATAAGTCTTCATAGCTCCTCCTTACTTGTTTTCGTCTTCTAGAACCATTGCAACTTTCATCTATTGTGGTTGCTCCTTAGCATTCTCTTCTCCTTGAATGTTGTTGGCACTAAACTTTTGAATTCCTCCAATCATCTTTTAGTCTTCATTAACATGTTAGTTTCCAATACAAAGACATTTTTGCAAATATACATTTATCAAATTAAATTAAAATAGAAGAACACACATTTTCATAAATATATAAAATACTGCATACTATATATAATATTAGCAAAAGATTGTATAGTTTCTACCCATAGGTTTATCATAGGTTTGGTAAATATAGGTCCAAAAATATGTTTAAGAAGATAAAACAAAGTATCAACAAAGTGTCTTAAAACAATCATAAAATAAAGGAAAATTTTGGTCTCATCACTGATTGAAACCAAGACATTGACAATGCAAAAACTATAGGTCCTAGTCAAATACTCAAAGGGTTACTATGTAGGGACTGACATCATGGAGAGTCACTTGGCATCAACAAGCCCAAGCTAGTATAGGCTGAAAACATGTCTTTGTATTTAAACTAACCTATTAATGAAGACTGAAAGATGATTGGAGGAATTCAAAAGTTGAGCACCAACAGTATTCAAGGAGAGGAGAACACTAAGGAGCAACCATAGCAGAGGGAAGTTGCAATGATTCTAGAAGACACTGTAGTGAGTAAGGAGGAGCTATGAAGACTTATTCCCTTCTTTGCATTTATTCTATAGTGAGTGGATGTTTAGACTTTATTATTCCTACCTCAAGTTGTTATTCCTTCTTCCCACCTTTAGTTGTTATCTTCCTATTTTGTTTCCTATGAATTTAAAGCTAGGGCATTTAATTTTCTATTATGGAATAAGTGTTGATTTCCTATATATATATATAGGAATTTACCTAAGTGTGTTAGATTTTAGCCAGATAGAAGAAATAGTTTATGATAACAAACTATTGACTTTTACAGTTGTGTTTTTCCAATTTTGTGTTATGTAATGAATTTCTAAAATCTAATGAAATAGTTTTTGGCTTCTATCTTGTGTTAGTAGTTTAGTGAAGCCAACCAAGGGGGCTCACTTGAAAGGTGGATTAGATTAGGATAGAATAGATTTATTTCCAAGCATTCTTAGTTTAATAATTAGAAGTTGTAAGTTCCTTCCTGTAGCATCACACTTTGTGAATGTTCCTATAGCATATGTGAGAATAGTTATTGTGGATGAACTGAGTTGGAATATTTTTTATCCTTTCATTGTATTTCTAGTATTCATAGAGTTAAGTGTGTTAGTTTCCTACAACAATAGTGTAAGTTCTTTTCCTTATATTTTACTTTCCTGTAGTACAAGCTTAGTGACTCATTAAGAGACCTAGTGCACATGCTATGCCGACCACTTCAAGTATATGTCCCTAGGTTGACAAGATTAAATGCACCTCATAGTAGGAAAAATAGTCCTTAGTTTGAATATATTATTCCTAAGAATGACCTAGAGCATGACTATGATACACCTATTGTGAGGCAGACCATTTTTGGTGCCATTGCTGGGGATGGTGTCAAGCAAGGAGCATTTTTGAGTCATAGTTCTTAGATAAAGTTTTTTTTTAGAAATCTCCAATTTGAAGTTTCTTTCGCCAATGTGAGAAATTTAATTGCATGCATTGAAGAGGAAGATGACGAGATGAGTATGGTAGATTTCTTCCATGGGAGTCTATTAATTTGAATGAAGAAATTGAAGAAGAAGAAGTTGAGTTACATTTTGAAGATGCAAGCCTTACATTTCCCACAACATCATCATAAAGATTTGAACCCATAGATATAAGTAGTCTTCATCCCTTCACTAATGTATTGGCTAGTTTTCTTGATAATGCTACTTTGAATCCACCAATTTTTAATCATCTAGTTCCCAATGTCCCTTTTTAGCACCAACCTCATAATCTGATACCTCTAATCATGGCACAACCTACTTTTCCATTTCCTCTTCCAAGTTTTGTAACCAATGCTAATCTTAAGAACATACCTCCCACTACTCTTCCAAAGTTTTATGGCCTTGCAACTGAAGACCCTGATACTTTCTTGTTTAATTTTGATATCCTTTGTCATATTTTTGACTACAACACTGATGCTCATAAGCTTAAATTGTTTCCAACAACCTTGAAAGAATTAGCTATATGGTGGTTCATGGGCTTAGGAGCCAATGTAATAGGAAGTTGAGATCATATGCAAGCTCTATTTCTAGATAAATATAAAGAATATTGCAAAGCATCTAGTTCAAGAGGGGATGATATCTTTAGGATATCATAGAAGGAGGAAGAAACACTAGAAGATTATGTTTCCCATTTCTCATATACACTACAGAAGAACCCTCAACACAGGTTGTCCAAAGATTCACAAAAGCTAGTTTTTTTGAGAGGTGTGAATGATGACTGTTTAGAAGCATTGGACATGATGGTTGGTAGTGATTTATATCAAGATTCCTAGGATGATGTCAAGAAGATTCCTCAGAACTATTCAAGGTCAACAATGAAGAAAGGCTAAGAACTTTGTTCCACAGTCACTAAAGGAATCAGTCAAGGAATTTCAAAGCTTGACATATCTAACCTATTATCAGATTTCAAAAAAGATATCATCAATGATGTTGCTACACATATGGACACAATGACTAAAAAGAAGAACCAAGCCAAAGCTGAGTTACAACTAGCTAAATACTGCCCTCATTGTCAGAAGCAAAAGAAGGATTGCCAATGTAAACTAGTTGCAAGCATGGAGAACTAGCATCTTCCAACTAAATAGGTCAAGATAGATGGACATGATGAGCAAGTATTCTTTGCTACTCAATGCCAACCATGGGCCAAACATCAAGGTATGCCTCAGGATCCCCTGCAAAATTTAAATTCATATGGTAATCAATGACAAAACCATAATCCCCAAGGTCCTCCACAAAATCAACCCAATTGGAACAATGTTGGGAAAAACAACCCACAACAATCCCAATGGCGTCAAAATTCCCAACCATCTTGGCCTAACCAATAGAGTAACCAATGGAAAAACCAATAGAACTAGTAGAGCCAATGGAAACCACCCCAAGGGAATTAGAAGTCTACAAACCAATGGAGGGGATCTCAATAATGGCCTAACCAAAATATTGGTGCTCCACAATTACCACCTCCAGTTCAACAACCTACTTTAATGCCACCACCTACAAATCTTGGACCTCAAAAGTAAACATAGTTACCTACACAACCTCAGCCAAATCTAAATAGCCAACAACCATAGAAACCCATGTATAGTGTTGATGCTCAGCAGTATCCTACTTACACCATGAATGTTGCTAATATACATCTAAGATTTTGTACAACTTTACCAGTGCCTAAACTACCTCTTATAACTTAAATAGAAGACTCTCATATAGCATCAAAACCCTTAGTTGCTGAAACTATTGACTCAACCAATGTTACTATGTCAACCCTAGCTCAACCAATAGTAGAACCTCCTTTTCCAAAAAAGCTAATACAAAAGAAACATGAACAAACAGAGGAACAACCTTTTAATATTGTTGATCAATTGAAAAATATACATGTCCAAATACCCTTGTTTCAAACCATTAAGGACATTCTGGTTTATGGAAAATCTATTAGAGAAGCATGCTTGAAGAAGCTTAGAAGGAAGAAAAAGGACCCCACCATAGTCCATGTTGTGGGACAATTGGCTAACATCATTCTAGGAAAATTGATTACACCAAAATATTCTGATCTAGGAAGTCTAGTAGTGAATGTCACTATAAATGGTCAATTTGTTAAAAATACTTTAATAGATCTTAGAGTTGCTATAAATTTTATGGACATTGATACCATGAAGAAGTTGCAAATAGAAGGATTAAGGGCTATGCCAAAAATTTTGCAACTTTTGGATAGTTCTACTGTTACACCTAATGGGATGATAGAAAACATAGTTGTAACCCTAGATTCTCTAGAATATCCTGTAGACTTCATAATTTTATCCCCCAAAGTTAATCTATTTGGTTACCTTGTCATCTTAGGTAGACCATGGCTAGCCACAACTGATGCAAACATAAATTATAGATTAGGGAATATGACTATTTCAAATGGGCAAGCAATAAAGAAATTTGATTTATATCCTCTAGCCCAACCATTACCAGATCTAAGCACATCTATTTAGTCAAATTTAGGAGATGAAGAAGAAGAGCTAAACTCCATAGTACAACTCATGATGTTACACAGATAGTCTTTTCTAAAATTTCAAGAAGAAGATTCAATACTTCAAAGTATCCTCACTAATAGTTGTGTGGTAGAAAAAGATGTATCTAAAAGTTTTGTGTTGGAATTAATCACATATGAAGAGTGTGATAAGAATTGTACTTTACTCAAAAACATAAAATTCTTTATACACTTTTACCTTGTGAATTAGAATCAAGTCCAATGTTTGAAGCTTCTATGATAGAGTCTACCACCATTGTTGAACTGACTAGAGGTCATAATCTCCATGTTAATCCTAAGTTAACACCCACACAAATGGAATAGTTAAAAGAATTGCTTCAAAGGCATGAAAAAGCCTTTGCATGGGATTATAGTGATATGAAAGGGTTAAGTCCTACACTGTGCACTCATAGGATATACATCAATGAAGGCTACCTACCACTTTATCAACCCCAAAGAAGGATAAACCCAAGCCTTAGAGAGATAGTTAAAACTGAATTGCAAAAATTACTTGATGCTAGTTTTATTTATCCTCTATCTAATAGTAGATGGGTGTCACCCCTAGTTATAGTGCCTAAAAAGGGAGGAAAATGGAGAATTTGTGTAGATTACAAAGAGTTGAAAAAAGCTACCAAGAAGGATCACTTTCCTTTACCATTCATAGACCAAGTTCTAGACACACTAGCTAGAAAGAAGTATTTTTTTTTCCTAGATGGATATAGTGGTTATAACCAAATCAATATTGCTCCTGAAGATCAAGATAAAACCACATTTATATGTCCATGGGGTACTTTTGCATACTATGTTTTACCATTTGGCCTATGTAATGCTCTTGCAACATTTCAAAGAGTAGTTATTAGCATCTTTGCTAATATATCACATGATTGTATGGAGATCTACATGGATGACTTCACAACATTTGGAGTCACTTTTGAGGAAGAAATGGTGAATCTTGAAAAGGTTTTGGTCAATGTCAAGAATATAATTTGGCACTTAACAGTGAAAAGTGGTTTATGCTTATGTAGGAAAGTGTAGTACTTGGTCATTTCATATCCACAATAGGAATACAAGTGGATCTAACTAAGATAGAGGTAATTCAAACATTTCCCATATCTATAAAGTCAAAATATGTATGATCTTTTCTAGGTCATGTTGGATATTATATATGTTTCATAAAAGATTTCAGCAAAATAGCTAGTCCCTTGTATAAGTTACTCACAGAAGAAGCTGAATCTAGTTGGACATTCGAATGTGATAAAGCCATCCTATAGCTTAAGAAACTTTTGAATACAATCCTTGTCTTACAAGTCCCTAATTGGAATTTACCTTTTCATATATATACAGATGCTTTTGATTATTCCATAAGTGTAGTCTTAGCACAAAAATCTCAAAATCTTTAAAATGTAATCTATTATATTAGTAAGAGCCTTCTTGGACCAAAGATGAACTACACTGTAACTGAAAAAGAATTTCTAGCAGTAGTTTATGCCCTCAAAAAATTTAGGCATTACATAATTGGTTATTCCATATTTTTTTATATTGATATGTAGGAATTAAATATCTCATGAACAAACTTTCTATAATAGGTAGACTAGCAAGATGGTTACTATTGTTGCAAGAATTTGATATAACTATTGTTGATAAGCCTAAAAAAGCCAATGTTGTAGCTTATTATTTATCAAGAATCCATCATGATGATACTGACATTACTTTGGTAGATGATGCATTTCCAAATGAGCATTTGTTTCATATTGTTGTTCAAATTCCATGGTATGTAGACATTGGTAACTACATTGTAGCCAATAAAATACTAGCACATTTTTCTTACAAGGAAAAGAAGCTTCTTGTAAAGAAAAGTTTTTGTTTCTCCTAGATAGATAATCTCTTGTTTTAGATTGGACCTAGTCAAGTTATGAGAAGATGTGTGAGAAAAGATGGGATATATGAAATTCTACATGCATTTCATAATGGATCATGTGGAGGACACTTTGCAGCAAAAAGAATAGCTTTCAAAATCTTGACAACTAGCTATTATTGGCCTACACTTCACAAGGATGCAGTCAAATATACAAGAAAATGTGACAACTGTCAAAGGATGGGTCGACCAACAAGAACAAATGAAATGCCTCTTAATCCTCAGATGGCATTATCACCATTTGACAAAAGAAGAATGGACTTTATTGGACCAATTGATCCTCCATCTAATAGGAAATCCTATATTCTTATGTGCACTAATTACCTAAAAAAATGGGTTGAAGTTAAGGCTATGAAGCATGCTTATGAAGAAAAATTTATTGAATTTTTGTATGAAAAGATCTTTACTCACTATGGTGTACCCAAGGAGCTAGTCACTAACCAAGGTGCACAATTCACCTCTAATATGATCTTAGAATTGATGAAATAGTATAATATTGGGCACAAAAAATTCAGTCACTATCATCCTCAAGCTAATGGACAAGCAAAGGTCACAAACCATGAGCTGGAGAACATCTTAACAAAAATAGTCCATTTGCACCATAGGGATTGGACGAGTAGATTACAAGAAGTTGTTTGGGCTTACAAAATAACCTGAAAAACTACTACAAGATTCACACCATTTGAGCTCTTATATGGTAAGGTAGCAATGCTTCCTATTGAATTTGAACATAAAACTCTAAGGACAACATTACCATTAGATAATGAACTTCTTGTAGCATAAAGGGAATGTCTCCTACATCTTAACTATTTGGATGAGATGCACACACTAATACATTTGGTACCAAATTGCAATGGCAGTGCCGTTGCAGTTTTTTTGTCACAACCTTGTCGTCATCGCAATTGCGTCGGTTTACCGTCGCAATTGCGATGATGACAAGGTTGTGACAGAAAAACTGCAATGGCACTGCCATTGCAATTTGGTACCAAATGTATTAGTGACAAATTTGCTTTGGAACATACTGAACTAATACAAAAACAAAGGAAACAATGGGATGAATCTCATATTATCAGTAAAAAATTTCATGTTGGTAACTAGGCACTCCTATATGATTCTGAATTCAAAGATATGCTAGGAAGGCTACAAACAACATGACTGGGACCATATGAAATTAGTCATGTCTTTGATAATGGAGCTATTCAACTAACTACCATTGATCTGGTACCCTTTAAACTATTAATCAATGATCACAAATTGAAATTATACAAATGGCCCCAAACAAACGTAGAGTTCCTATAGTAGTTTCAACAGCTAGATTCAAAAAAAAATCAAGTAATTCTTCCTACAGGCGAAGGTGTCAACCTTTCGACTGCCACTCTTCAACATTAGTATCTTTGTTCATGCTCATAATAAAGACTTTATGTTCACATAAAGTTCACTTTTCTATTCACTTTTTCTTTCCATCTCATCTCTCTACCTTCCATCCATTCACCTCATCTCATTTCTTTATCTTCCATTCATCCACTTTCCACGTCATCAATTTTTCATGTTTTCAATAAACACCACAAGATGCTGATAGATGCTCTTGATGATAATATCATTTTTGCCACCTTTTTTGTACATGCGATAATCAGAATGATAGGTATAACATTTTCAAATTATCATTCACTTATAGTCTGCAAATTTTGTTAATTATATTTAATACTACATAGTTTATATAATGGCGACATTATGCCAGTCCCTTACCCATACTAGGTCTGACGAGTGAGGACACTTGTCCAAATTTAGCAAGGGGCAAGGAAGGTCACTAATATCCAATGACATTTTTATTTACCTGTAAAGATTTTTCCAAATCTTTGCATTCCCTTCATTAATGAAAATTAATTTCCATAAGTACACAAGTGAGGTGTTGTACTTGTTGGAATTATGATATATTTTTCATTAGTGCAAACACTTATTTATTTTTGAATGCTTATCTAGCTCATCACTTAGTCTATAGTGTATATTGAGCATTTACTAATTACCTTATAAGTTCAATAGGTAAACAGTTCTCACCGAGCATTCCAGAGCATACTGAGTGAATGAGAAGTTTAGCAGTGTTTACTGAGTGAAAAAGGTAAACAAAGGATGCAGTGTTTACCAAGTGAAAAAGGTAAACAAAGGACTTAGTGTTTACAAAGTGAAAAATGTAAAAAAAGGACTCAGTGTCTACTGAGTGAAAAAGGTCAATGAAGGACTCAATGTTCACTGAGCATAGCAAGGTAAATGAAGAAGTTAGTTTCTACTGAGTGACACTATATCTAACAAGTCACCAATGGTTACCAAGTTCCAAGAAATGTTGTGTGGCTAGTATGAATCAAGCCTCTACTCCTACCAAGTGCATGATGATGCCAAGTAATGTAGTGGATGCCAAGTATCAGAAGGTCACCGAATCAGTTCAGTTAACTCGATTTATTTACTATTGAGCCAACTCGATAATGTTTTGTTCACTTGTGTTTTGGTCAACCTTGCAATTGTAAATATTGGAATAGTATATATGTAATGTATGATATCATTTTTAGCATGATGGATATGAAGAGAGTGATTTTTTCATGTGAAGAAGGTGTTGATAATTTTGAGATAAGTGAAAGTGAATCAGTAGTAGAGTAAAAGGAATACAACAAGATCAACATAGGAGTAGAAAAGTTATATCTATCACATCAGGTGATCAATGCAAAAAAAAAAAAAAAGGATCTTATCAGCAAATAGCCGTAAGAAAATCCACTACTTCATCCTAATGGGTGAATTAGTTTATAAATCCTTTAACAAAGTAGACTTAATAGTCTTTTTGTTAATCTCCTAACAGAGTGCATACTTCACTGTATGTTTGTAAATCCTCTAACAAGGTGGATCTAGAAGTCCTACTTGCTCCTAATAGGGTAGATGACTAGAAGTGATCATTGTAAGCCTTAATAGGCCAACTTTATACTACAATATTGAAGTTCTGTGGGTATCATCCCCACCGCAGTTTTACTTTCTATTTGGAAGGTTTCTGGGTCACCAAATCTCTGTGTATATGTGCAATGAATTTTTAATCTCTCATTTATATAGTAGATTAGATAAATTAATGATGAATGGTTAGAATGCTGAATTGCTTAAAAGTTTTTATAAGTTATTGATTCACCCCTCCTCTCTTAGTAACCCATCTTATCCTGAATATTTCCAACAATCGGTATCAGAGCTTTGTGGTTCTTAGGATAAAGTTTGATAGCTTGAGCAAAGATCAAGGACTATGGAGATATTCAGACTGGATAAATCCATCAAAAATAAAAAGCTTGATCTGGAAATGGCCATGGATCAACTCAAAGAAGCAAAGGAGCATCTTTCTCAATCTCTAAAAAGAAGGAAGGAACTTGCAAGACAAATGAATGATCTTCAATATGTTGAAGAAAATATTGACGACCTTTTACCATCAAGTAGTTAAAATGAAGCTAATGAATCAATCAAGGAACTCCTAGAAAAGAATGGTTCTCTACAGCAAGAAGTAAGAAAGCTTAAAAGAGAACAAGAAATCCAATCAATTAGGCTATGTGAAGTTTTGGAACAGAGAAACAAGAAAAATGAAGACTTAGAGGCAAGAAATAATCAATCCCTTGAGCATGAAGATCTTTTAGGTCAACTATCCAATGCAAGTGAAGAAATTATGAATCTAAGATCTGAGAGTGAAAGTTTGAGAAATGATTTAATCATTGAAAGACAAATCAATGCAAGCTTACAAAGTGATCTGAGATCTGAAAGACAAATCAATAAAATTTTGGAAAATGACCTAAATGTTGAAAAGCAAGTCAATGAAAGGATAATTAAATCTCAAGCAAACATGAATCAATTGAATCAACAAAATGAGCAGAATCTTCATAAACAAAAAGGTAAAGCTGGTCTTGGATACAAGGAAGAAGGTGAATCCTCCAAACAAGGTGCCCAAAGAAATCAAAGACCCACTTGCAATCACTGTGGCAAGATAGATCATACATCAAACAAATGTTGGAGTAATGGAAAGGCAAAATTCAATGGTAAATGCTTCAACTACAATCAGCATGGTCACAAAGAAAATGAATGCAAAGAAAAACCAAAATTTGAAGGCAAATGTCACAAATGCAAGAAACAAGGTCACAAGGCATCTGAATGCAAATAAAAAACATTCAATCTAGCAGAAAAAATTATCAAAGAAATATTTAGTTGGGACTACAATACTTGGTGTAGGTGTCACTATTGTGGAGAGTATGGACACATTGGGATAAATTGTGCAAGACATCACCTAAGAAAGAAGGATACAACCATAAGATGTTACACATGTACTAAACTTGGTCATATAGCCAAGAATTGCATGAATATTAGAAGAATTGAAGATGAAAAGAAAGCTAAAGCTGATAACATTTGAAATCAGATGAGACAACAATGGATTCCTAAATCTACCAAACAAGATAGTTCAAGTAATGCTCATGCCACTCAAGAAGTGGGTGACTCCACCATTTCCAATTAGATTTAAGAAGAATCAAGAACTACATCTTCTAGCCATATCTTAAGTAGTTCTAGAGTGAAAGAGTGCAAATAATAAAATTAGTATTTTAGATACAAGGATCAAAGAAATGTTATCATTCACTACATTGCATCCACCAAGCAAGGTTGGCTAAAGACCTTATCGAGCTAGGTCAGGAATATCAAAGATTTTGTTCGACCACCGAGTTGAAAGGTTTTATTGAGTAGATCGATGACAGACTAGCAAGCACTATGTCATCTCATTTGCCTTCGTACTGAGCATTAATGATAGAATTTCTATCAAAAGGGAAGAATTCAATTTCATTTTTCACCGCGACTTAAGAATATTCAAAGCTAAAAGATTTCCAGTTGCAAACCAATGATTCCAAGCGATTTGAAGAAAATATCCTACGAAAAATTTGTTTGAAGAATTCATCATTCACCGAATAGAAATGGTATCCGCAAGCAGTATCTCTAGCAAGGCAAAAAGGGGTTCTGGAATGCTCATGAAAGGAGTCGAATGGAGAGCCCCAAAATTCAAACTAGTGCCCACTATTGCTGAATCACTTGACCCACATGGAGCTCAATCATAAATTCCACCTAAGGTACTTCTTGTTAATGATATTCACACTCATTTCAAATGCACTCTTCAAGAAATTGGTACATTAGATATGGACAATGCCCTAGGACAATTATGTGTTGATGGAGCCCTAAAACCTAAGCATAAACACTTAGAAGAAAAAGGCTTGACCCACATTTTGCACCTACCAAGGAATTTCCAAGTTAAATGGGTGAGATATGTTCTGAGCCATGTACATAATGATTAGTTGTGGTTGGATCAACCCATATTGATAACCAATAATATGATTCATAAGATCACGGGTTTGCCTATGCTCAGCAAAGCCAAAACCACTAAAACCCTAGATCAGGATGAGTTGCAGAAGAAAACCCTAGAAGAATGGGATGGAAGAGGACTGAAGCTTAACAATATATCTGACATGGAACTTAGGTTTGGAATTCATGTAATTGCATATAAACTATACATTTCCAGTAGATTGAATAGTGTACTATATGAGGCTGTGGATTTAGTATTTAAGATAGTAAAGAAAAATTTGGAATATGACTTGGCAAACTTACTGTTGAAACAATTAAACAAGAATATGGAAAGTATTAGGACTTCAAAGAATAGCCCTTTTAAATTTGGCTAATTATTAATTTTCTTATTCTTTTATGTCCAAAAATTCTTTCCATCAAAAGGAACAGTGGTATGGAGAAAAGACATTCCAATTCTATATTAGATTAATGAGTTTATAGTAGAAATGGATGAGAATTTTGACAAAGTCATGGATAACTATTTTGAAGACTTCAAGGAAAGAATGAATAACTAGTTCAGAATTCCTCCTAAGCTTGTTGAGGATTATAAAGATGATATATGTTTCATGGTTGACTATGATAAAGTGTACATACAGGCAGTCATACCCCGAGTGGCATGGGTAAAATTATTGCCTTATGAATCAAATATTGATGAAGCAAGAGACATCATTGAGGCACTAGTGAATGAACTAGCTATTCCTAACTCCCCTGTCTTTGGAACTTATGAGGAAGCCAAGGCCAGAATTGAGCTTGAAATCAAGCTACCATAGGCCATAAGCAAAGGCAAGAGGAAGATAGCTAAATAAAAAATTGTAACCATTCCTCTCATGCTAACATAAGGAAAAAGTGAGGATGAAGAATATGATGAAGAAGGAGGAGAAGAAGGAAAAGATGAACAAGAATCTAAAGAAGAACCTCCAAAGAAGAAAGGTAAGGCAATCATTACCAAACCTAAGAAGAAGCCTACTATAGTATTCACCAAAAGAACCAGAAAAGGAAAACAGGAACCAAAACTGGTCAAGCCTCCACCCACATTTGAGGAAAGGCTCAAACAATTGGAAGGAGTAGGCATCACAAATTTCAAGGCATTGAAATTTGAAACAAGAACAAATGCTGAGAAAATGCAGATTGAGGAACTGATACTCTCCAAGATGGGTAAATGGAAATAATCCCCAGACCAGCTTGCCTCTCAAATCTCAAAAGAACTATTGGAGAGATTGCAACTAAGGTGGGAGTCAGCCACCCAAATAGTAAAAGACATCTATGAGCAATCTCATAAGAATCTTAGACCGAGTCTCACTGGAGTAGAAATAAAGACTGAAATGAAAAACTATGAAGGTAAAATGATGATTAGATTTCACACCTATTTGATTTTAATCAAAGACATTGAGCATGTTGTAAATCATGCAAAAAACATGTGGAAAAATATCTATCATCTGCATAAGCCCAATGAAGACCCAATAGAAATCAAGGATGATGATAGGAGTGACAGTGATGATCATGGCACTCCATCCATTGCAGTCTCACCAAGAGAGCTACATGCATTAATGGAAGAAGACAAGGAGGAAGAAGGAATGGAGGAAGAAGCTAAAGAGGAAGATAAGGAGGAAGATGATCTAGTAAAAATTGCAACAGTAGTTATTGCATTCCTTCCTCACTCTCCACATAAAACTATCACATCATCAAGGTTGGAGTCAGCTTCAGCAGGTTTGATAGAATCTACATTAGATTTATCATCTGCACCTGCCACATCATAGCTCTAGGTATCATCAATGGAAGTGTCTACCACTTCATCTACTAAGCTACAACCCTTCTTTAGCTATTGAGCCAGCCTCCTTTGCTCCATCATCATCAGTCAGTATAATAGTAAGTTCTACAATTTTTTTAGTTCCAGCTTGTTTTACAATTTTGTCAGCATTATCTGCATCTACTTCAAATCCACTTAGTTCAAATACTGCTATACCGAGTGTATCATCATTTTTGGGAAGTATTCCAATTTTTAATTCGATAAATACTTCTATTGGCTTTCAATCCTCAAGTCCTATCCCAATTTTTATTACTAGTCCTTCCATATCCACTATTGTGTCTATTCCTAAGGTCAAACTAGTCATCATAGAAGTCAAACAAAAGCATCCATTAAGACTTCTAATCACTGAAAAGGAAATTCAAGAAGATATTGACTTAGACACAGAGATAGTGATTTCAAAGATTGACTATGAAAATGCTACCATTGAAGAGATGAGGTATGCTAGTCAAATAGAGAAAAAAGCTATGCAGAAGTAGTTAAGATCTGAAAGGGATAAGGAATACAAAATAATTGAGAATGCAAAAAATATAATTACAGATGCTATAGGTGTTGAAGTAGATTCTACTCAACACATTTTGATTCAGTTAGAAGAGGCTATAAATAAATTCAATGAGGACACCTCTGGTCAAGAAAAATTGATTGAAGTGCTTGAGCACATTGCAATAAAACAGGCAAAATTGTCCACCATTTTGGCCAATCTTGAAAATTCCTTTAATAATGTAACTTCACTTTTTGCCAAACTTTGTGATGTTACCAAGTACAACAAGGAGATCAAAGAAAAATTGAATAAAATTGATGAGGATATGAAGGTCAGTGTCCAAATGTTGCAACTTGAACCCAATTCAAGTTCATCCCATCATTTCAGAATCAGATTTTTGTCAGAAAAGTAGGCAGAATTGTTGAGAGAGGAAGCAAGGATCAGGTCTACCTTGATTGACATTCAGAATATGATCCTTCCTATCATGGACACAATGCAGAAACACATTGTATACTCCAAAACATTGATCCATGAAAACAATTTTTTAGTTGCAGATCATGTGATTGAACTTTCAGTTGAAGTTCAAATAGCACTCTCCACCTGCACAATTTTGCAAGAAAATTGGGATAAGACTTTGGCTCTTATTCTCAAGGTACACTCTAAGTTTATCTCTCATTTTGGTGTCTCTGTGTAAATACATATTGTGTAATTTGGCATTATTGTCAAAAAGGGGGAGATATATGTAAATAAAGAAGCCATGTGTAAAGATAGAGATGTTTGTAAATACTCTATGCATATTGTATGGGGAAGATATATATAAATCAGTATGTCAAAGTTTGCACATAAGTTTTGGCTCATAAATGTTTTTGTCACTAATGCCAAAGGGGGAGATTGTTGAAATTATGATATATTCGTCATTATTGCAAACACTTATTCAATTTTGAATGCTTATCTAGCTCATCACTTAGTCTACAGTGTATACCAAGCATTCAATGGTTATCTTATAAGTTCAGTAGGTAAACAATTCTCATCGAGCATTCCAGAGGATACTGAGTGAATGAGAAGTTCAGCAATGTTTACTGAGTGAAAAAGGTAAATAAAGGACACAGTGTTTATCGAGTGAAAAAGGTAAACAAAGGACTCAGTGTTTACTGAGTGGAAAAGGTAAACAAAGGAGTCAGTGTCTACCTAGTGAAAAAGGTAAATGAAGGACTCAATGTTCACCAAGCACAGCAAGGTAAACAAAGAAGTTAGTTTCTACCGAGTGACACTATATATACCGAGTCACCAATGGTTACCGAGTTCAAAGAAATGTTGTGTGGCTAGTATGAACTAAGCCTCTACTCCTATCAAGTGCATGCTGATGCCAAGTAATGTAGTGGATGTCGAGTATTAGAAGGTCACTAAATCCGTTCAGTGAACTCGAGTTATTTACTATTGAGCCAACTCAGTAATGTTTTGCTCACTTGTGTTTTGGTCGACCTTGCAATTGTAAATATTGGAATGGTATATATGTAATGTATGATATCATTTGTAGCATGATGGATATGAAGAAAGTAATTTTTTTCATGTGAAGAAGATGTTGATAATTTTGAGATAAGTCAAAGCGAATCAGCAGCAGAGTAAAAGGAATACAGCAAGGTCAACATAGGAGTAGAAAAGTTATATCTATCACATCGGGTGATCAATGCAAAAAATAAAATGATCTTATTAGAAAATAGTTGTAAGAAGATCCACTGCTTCATCCTAACAAGTGAATCATTTTATAAATCCTTTAACAGGGTAGACTTAACAGTCTTTTTCTAAATCTCCTAATAGAGTGCATACTTCACTATATGTTTGTAAATCCTCTAACAAGATGGATCTAGCAGTCCTACTTGCTCCTAATAGGGCATATCACCAGAAGTGATCATTGTAAGCCTTAACAGGCCAACTTTATACTACAGTATTGAAGTTTTGTGGGCATCATCCCCACCCTAGTTTTACTTTCTATTTGGAAGGTTTCTAGGTCACCAAATCTCTGTGTATATGTGCAATGAATTTTTAATCTCTCATTTATATAGTAGATTAGATAAATGAATGATGAATGGTTAAAATGCTAAATTGCTTAAAAGTTTTTATAAGTTACTAATTAACCCATCCCCTCTTAGTAACCCATCTTATCTTGAATATTTCCAACAGTACTCTTTATTTTTGAATGATTTTCTATGTCAAGCTATGATGTGACTTATGTTTAAAAAATTTTGTGATCCAAACCCCATTTTTAGATGATTCTCACACATATTCATGATTTTCCTTCATTAAAAGTCATATTATTGTGCATAAATTTTTTTTATGTCATTAATTATCTAGTTTAAACAAAGAAGTGTAAGTTAAGACTACACAATAACGAATCAGTTTGAAGCTTGAATTCGAAAAGTGGAAAATAGAGTAAGAAAAGGAAGTGATAAGAGAATTGGTGGATAGTTATAGAGGAGATAACCAATGTAAAACACTATGTTACTCTTGGACATAGAAGATGTGAGAAGGTTTAATGCATACAGATGGCTAGGGTATTTTTAGAGTTTGATAGCATTTGATGAGGATGTAGCCATAGAATTTACAAGGACATTCGACAAGGGTGAAGCTTCCATTTTGGGTTTAAAGGTGATTGAAACAAAGAAATGCATTGCTGAAGTGACTAGGTTGCCTGTAGTTGGAGAAAATTACCCCAAGATACAATATGTGAGGTCAGCAAGACATTTACAAAGCAAGGCTACAAGAGAATGTCACTATCGCCACCATACAATGAATTAGCCATGTACATAATTAGGTATTTTACATGAGAAGGAAGATTCTCATACTTGCATGCACACCATTTCAAATTACTTAGTTGTGTAAGGCATAATCTTGTAGTAAATATTCCAAATTTCCCATATAATATGCTTTATGTTAGTGTGGAAGAGACTTAGAAAGGAAAAGATAGTTCTATTACTCATCATGATTTAATCAAGTTATTAATAGAGAGGTCACTTAGGGATGTATCTCCCGTCACATGGGAAGAATTTGTGCAAGCTGAAACCCTACAACCCCAAGCTACCACTAATGAACAACCTAGAGAGGAAAATGTAGCTCCCACTAGTGAGCCTGCTAAATAAAATGCCCAAGAGGCAGAAGTTGAAAAGACCCAAGAAAATGTGCCTTAACCTGTGCAAGAGACTTTGAAACCTACTACTAGCAGAGCTAAGAGGAAACAAAAACTATAGCAAGAAATCTCTATTGAGGAAAAGAAAGAGCTGAACCCTACAATTGTAAGACAAAAGAGAACAAAGAAAAGTCCTATAGCAGCCACTCCTATAGTAGAGACACCCAAAGGGAAAAGTAGGAAAAAGGCCATGATACAAGAGGAAACCCCTATAAGAAGAAGCCCTAGGATGAGAGGCAAGTTTCTAAAGATCCCACACTGTCTAAAACATCTACTAGGGAATCCCTTGTGCAAATTGTTTTAGATCACTCTCCTCCCCATCTAGAGATTACAAGTATTCACAAAAATCCTACTGATAAATGTAGCAATGGAGTTGAAGAAAGTCTAGATAATTCCCTAGTAGACCTACTAGGTACTCTAGCTATAGGGATGAACTAGTTCCTGAATATGTTGATCCAAACACTGCTCTTGTTTTGCATAAGTCAACATGGATTATAGGTGTTGTAGAAAATTTATGATGGGAATAGAGAAAAAGGAAAAGAGATCATGAAGAAGATAGTGGTTCTATCACACTATAGAAACTCCTTTTTCAGTTGTATGGACAACATCTATTTTCTAAAGCCTTGTGGAAAGAAGAGAAGAAAAAGATGAATAAGGTTATAGTATCTCAAGGTCAAGAAATTGTAGATTTAAAAGAACAATTAGCAAGCCAAAAGCAACGAATGGACCATGCCCTCAAGCTAGCTAATCAAGCCCTTACTTGTAGACCACCACCAAGAGTTTATGCTATTTATTTGAAAGATCAATTTCTTTTGTTTGAATTAATGTTAACTCTTAAGAATGTTAATGTAGAGTTCAAATTAGCACAAGAACTTTATGGAATATATCAGACTCTACCACCTTGGTAGAAAAATTTACTTTATGAATTATATGTTCATAATTTTGTTATCCCTTCAAAGAGTTGATGGAATTCCTTGCTTTATATAGGAGATATACACTTAAGAGCCCTCATGTCCTTGATGTCCAATGAAGAAAATTACGATAGGTAGTTGAATAATTATAGGGATGAGGAAAGGACAAAACCTTTGCCTTTAAGAGTAGAGAGTAGCAAACCAGATGAAGTCCTTAGGGATTGGTTCACATTAACCTATAGAAATAAGAATCCAAAAGTAAGGGATAGGATCTTTGCTGCCAGAGCTAAAGTTTATGTTGATTACAAAAATCTTCCCTACTTTTCTTTTCAAAGAGCTATGACTGGTGCAACGAGTAGATGGGCTAGACTGCCTAAATCTCTTAAAAAGTTAGAACCACATAGTCCCATTAACTTGAAAGTAGCACTTAATAGGGTTCTAAAATATTTAGAGTTAGGGAAATAGATTAGACTAAAATTGTGGTGTCCCCTAACCATGCAACCTCCAATGCTTCTATGGTCATTATATGACATTAATGCTGATAGATTCAAAAAGCTATAGGAAGATCATATAAGGGAAGTGTGGGAGAAAACTAGAGGATTTTACTACACTTTCAAGAGCAATAGAAAAGGAAGGATAGAGATTGGAGAAGTCAGGTCATTGACAAGGAAGTGCAATGCTTTAGGAAAAGCATTTGTTTAGTAGGGGGCAGATGATGAGACCAAAATTTTCCTTTATTTCATAATAGTTTTAAGATACTTTGTTGATGCTCTATTTTATCTTTGTGAAAAAATTTGTGGACCTATGTTTACTGAACTTGTGATAAACCTATGGGTAGAAACTATGCCACCTTTTTGCTAGTATTATATATAGTATGCAGTATTTGATATAGTTATCAACATGTGTATTCTTATATTTGAATTTAATTTGATAAATATTTACTTGAAAACATGTCTTTGTATTGAAACTAACCTATTAATGAAGAATGAAAGATGATTGGAGGAATTCAAAAGTTGAGTGCCAATAGTATTCAAGGAGAGGAGAACTCTAAGGAGCAGCCATGATAGAGGGAAGTTGCAATGATTCTAGAAGACACAACAGTGAGTAGAGAGGAGCTATGAAGACTTATTCTCTTCTTTGCATTTATTCTATGGTGAGTGGATGTTCAAACTTTGTTATTCCCACCTCAAACTATTATTCCTTCTTCCTGCCTTTAGTTGTTATCTTCCTATTTTATCTCCTATGGATTTAAAGCCAAGGCATTTACTTTTATGTTATGAAATAAATGTTGATTTCCTATGTATATAGGAATTGACCTAAGTGCGTTAGTTTTTAGCCAGATAGAAGAAATAATTTATGAGAATAGATTTTTGACTTTTACAGTTGTGTTTTTCCAGTTTTTTGTTATGTAATGCGTTTTTGAAATATAATGAAATAGTTTTTGGCTTCTATCTTGTGTTAGTATTTTAGTGAAGCTGACCAAGGGGGCCCTCTTGGAAGGTGGATTAGATTAGGATAGAATAGATTTATTTCCAAGCATTCTTAGTTTCATAATTGGAAGTTGTAAGTTCCTTCCTGTAGCATCACACTTTGTGAATGTTCCTACAACATATGTGAGAATAGTTATTGTGGATGAACTGAGTTGGAATATTTGTTATACTTTCATTGTATTTCTAATATTTATAGAGTTAAGTGTGTTAGTTTCCTGCAGTAATAGTGTAATTTCTTTTCCTTGCATTTTACTTTCTTGAAGCACAAGCTTAGTGACTCATAATTAAGAGACCTAGTGCACATACTATGCCTACCATTTCAAGTATACATCCTTGGGTTGACAAGATTGAATGCACCTCATAGTAGGAAAAATAGTCCTTAGTTTAAATATATTATTCCTAAGCATGGCCTAGAGCATTAGTATGATACACCTATTGTGAGGTAGACCACCCATACAACTGGGTAGAGCCAACATAAAGAAATAGATGGGAATACTAGTTCTCAGCCTCCTAACAAACAACTACCAAAAATAGAAGCTAAATTGAGCATAAACAATAAAATAGGAGAGCTTTACCTCATAGCCAAAAGGGAAAAAAAGGAATCTGAACCACAAAATAAAAATTCCATAGAATGAGCTAAAAATTATGGAAATCCAAGGTCTCCCCAAGCTAGATCAAACAAGTCCAACCTCACTACGATTCCACACCCATAGCTCCTAGAATGAACAAAACAGTAAATCCTCATGAAGAAGATTTTGGATTTTACTCTCATTTTAATTCAAAAGTGAGAGGTTAGGAATTAAATTCCTTTTTGGATACTTATTTACTTTTTGATTGAATAATCAATTAGGACAAATAACTAGCCAACCTAGTTAAACATTGAATCGACCCAAACAAAAATAGGCTATTCCTAGTAATAAGAATTCATCTATGGAAAATTTGCCAAAAATTTAAAATAAATTAATTAAAACCCAAAAATACAAAAATCTCCTTAACAACTTTTGTGACAATGTGAACCTCTAAATACACAAACACGCTCATTGGTCTAATCACATGATGCAAATGAGTTCAAATTTAATAATCACTAAAAAGATCAATTAAACAATTAAAATAAGGATATGTCAACCATACAGAGGTGACATTAGTAAAATATGAATGGTTGAATCACTAACTCCATGTGCCATTGCAAGCGATATAAATCCTACACACTAAACAACAAATCAAGTGCAATTGCATATACTAACATAGTCAAAAAAATAAATGCATTAAAGCACCTAATTTAACCATTTATTTAATTATACTAAAATAATCTATTTACATCACTCATGTTCGCATAGAACATAGCAATGCAAGAATGAAGTAAGTAACCATAGCATTAAATCCATCACATAACAAAATCATTGATATGTCTAAATACCAGATAACTAGATATCATCAGAAAGCACACTATCATCTCAAAATGGCATTATCATGTAATATGATTAACTGAACAACATAGTAGTCTAACCTCTATGATACTGAAATCAAAGTATAACATCTAACCCTTGGCTCATCTCAAATGTAAAACATAACATGAATAACAAAATATCTCTTAGATCAAAACATAACAAGGTAAATATCTACAACACATAACCGATGAATCCAACATGGATAATCCATTTCTAATTATTTAACCACTTAATAGTAATTTTTTAAACAACACAAAAAGGAACTTAAAATACATAAGCAAACATAGTCATAAACCTGACTAACCACTACTACAAGAACCTAGTCCAGTGTAGCATGGTAATAGTACATAGTGCAATCTCTACACACATCTTGAGGTAATCACAAAACAACATCATGATACCACATCGATCCTAGTGACCAATGGCACAAACCTTAGTGAACCATAAATCACATAAAAATCTCATAAATCAGTCAAAGAATAATTAAAGCAACTATATAGTAACATAAATTGATGTAGGAGCATCTAGTGGTGTAAGGGCAATCCTATATCACCCAAAAATATGCTTAGAGATAGTTTTTTTTTAATGTGGGTTTATTTCTAGATACCCATTTGGGTCAAATAAAGGTTCCAACTCTCATAGTTCCACTATTAGTTTTTTGGGTTAGAGTTTTTAAGCACCTTGGGATACATGTAAATGTAGAAAATGGATTATTTTGTAATAGAACCAAAATTATGATGAGTTAGAGGGTGTAATTTGGAGGGATAATTATACTTGTAATTTAGAGCACTTTAGAAAAGGTCAAAAGACTTTACTGTTAGAAAGTTATTGCAATTTTTAGTTTCCTGGAGACCTCCTAAGAGTGCTTCAAAGTCAGATTTAGGGCACTAAATGGCCTTGTACAGGGCTGAAAAATTGGGGACAAGCAAAGCTTTTGAATATGGCTATAGAGCACTTTGAGAGCTTTCCAAAAATATAAATAGTTCATCAATTAGAGTCCTGGTTCAAAAGTTATGCCTCTCGAAAGTTGGACTACCATTTCTTGATTCTTCTAATTTTACATTGACTTCTAACATGACTTTTGGAACCTTCTATTTTGGTGGTAGATGCCAATTAGTGTATTCTAGAATGCATTCCTAACCCTAAACAAATTGGGGTCTATTTAAGAACATTTCTAGCATTGTAAAGGCAGTTCTTAGGGGAGTTAGAGAGAAGGTACTATGTGGAGGATTTCTTTCTCTAGAATCATACTATTGTAAGCCCATAGGGTGTTTTTCATTGATAATAATATTTCCCTTTTCCTATGTGGTCATTTTGGTCTTTGGTTGTGTCTCCATCAAGTGGTATTAGAGTAGGTTTTTCCTAGTATGTAGACAGAGCGGCAACTGTGAGGTAGTTTGCACCAGGACTGTGTGGTTGTGGGTTTCAAAAAAGAAGATGCATCCATGAAGGGAATGTGGTGGAAGGGCCAGAGTTGTTACTCTTGAGGTTAGAGCCCTCCAGAGACAAGTTCAAGCATTGCAAGAGGAGATCCACAAAGGACTGAATGTTGCCGCAGGCAATGAAAGTGAGGAAGAAAATGAAGAAGAAGAAAATATTGGACATGAAGGGGAAGGTGAAGAGGAAGTCCTAAATTAGGTAGAGGAGAGGCAATTTAGGAAAATTCTAAGCTTGGAAAAAGACCTAAAATTGATGTGGGTATGTTTTTGGGAACTCTAAACCTAGATGAGTTGATTGATTGGATCAATGAACTAGAGGAGTATTTTGAGTATGAGGCTATCATGGATCCATAGAGGGTTAAGTTTGTGAAGGCAAAAATGAAAGGCGATGCCAAAATTTGGTGGTAGGAGATTTAGTTGGAAAGGAATAGAAGAAGAAAGGAGAAAATCACAAGGTGGGATCGCATGGTTGACAAACTAAAGAAGTAGTTCATTCTTATTGATTACGAGCTTGATTTGTTCAAGAAAATGCAAGGGTTAAAGCAAGTAGGAAAATCTATCCAAGAATATAAAGAGGAATTTTATTGACTTCTTATTAGAGCAAGGCATGCAAAAACTAATAAGGACAAGGTTTCCCATTACCTCAATGGGTTGTGACCTAGCTTTTAGGAGGAGTTATCTGGTTAGAATGACTAGCATTGAAGAGGCATACCAATTTACCCTATGAGTTGAAGAGAAGCTAAATAAAAATTTTGATAGAATGCAAAGAGGGCACGGTCAAGGAGGAAGGGGTGATGGTAGGTCATTTGGAGGCTGAAATGAGACCCAAAAGAAAAATGAAGATGTGGGTACTAGCAAGAACTAGAGGAACGAGGGTTTTAACTGCTCCTATGATCAAAACTTTGAAGATTAGAGAGGAAGAGTCAAAGGATGGGACAAGGTTTAGGAAGAGGAGGATTCCATGGTACCTATTTTCATTGCAATGAAGAAGGTCATCATGCATTTGAATGCCCTAAACAACAAGGAAGGATTGATAGGAAATATGATAGTCAAGCAAGGGTTGCTCATGTGGATGAGGATGTATAGTCATTGGATTCTAAGGATGCAAAAAAGAGGAGAGGTTCTCATAAATGAAAGGGTCTTACTAAGCGGTGAGACTGAACCTAGACAAAGGAGGAATTTGTTTCGTACCAGGTGCAAGTGTGAGGATAAGTGTTGTAATGTGATTGTTAATGGTGGTAGCACTAACAACTTGGTGTTTGAGGAGATGGTCTCTAAGCTAAAGCTCAAGAAGGAGAAACACACCCAACCCTATTGGATTACTTCGGTGAAGGATGATCATAAGGTCCTAGTTAGTTAACAGTCTTTGGTTAAGTTCAAGATTGGAAGATACCATGATGAAGTTCTCTATGACATTATTCCAATGGATGTTTGCCATTTATTGTTGGGAAGACCGTGGCAATTTGATAGACATGCTATACATGATGGTCATGCAAATATATACTCTCTGACAAAGGATGGAGTTTTCCACAAAGTGAGTATAATGTTCTGGAAGGGTTGCCACTAGTAAGGTAGATCATTAATTAGATAGATTTAATCCTTGGATTTAGTTTGCCTAACAAGGCTACTCATAGGATGACTCCTACTAAAACTAAGGAGCTAAATAGACAAGTTTAGGAGGTATTAAGGAAGGGTTTGATTTGAGAGAGCCTAAGTCCATGTGTAGTACTTACAGTACTAGCACCAAAGAAGGATGAAAGTGGAGAATGTGCATAGACTCTCAAGCTATAAATAGAATAACCATCAAGTATCGATTTCCTTTGCCAAGAATGGATGATCTTATGAATTGCTTGAGTGGAGCTCAATACTTCACGAAGATAGATCTCAAGAGTGGCTACCACTAGATATGAATATGAGATGGATATGAGTGGAAGACCTCATTAAATACCAAGGAGGGTCTATATGAGTGGATAGTCATGCCCTTTGGACTAACTAACACACCAAGCACCTTCATGTGGTTTATGAATGAGGTATTAAAGAAATTCTTGGGAAAATTTGTTATATTCTATTTGGACAATATTTTAATTTTTAGTAAGATTTTTGATGAACATTTATTGCACATTTTTAGTGTACTTAAAAGGTTGAGGGAAGAGAAAATGTTGATTAATTTGAAGAAATGTAGCTTTGTAAAAAAGAGTTAGTCTACTTGAGGTTTGTTGTATCATCTAAAGGTCTCAAAATAGATCTTGAAAAGGTAAAGGCCATCTTGGAATGGCCTACTCCAAGGTCTTCTACTGAGGTGAGATCATTTCATGGTCTGGTTAGTTTTTACAAGAAGTTCATTAGGAATTTTAGTGGCATATGTGCACCCCTGACTAAAACAATAAGGGGGGATAAGAAAGAGTTCAAGTGGACTACAACAACTACAAGGAGTTTTGAACTATTAAAGAAGAAGGTGATAGAACAACTTGTGTTGGCACTTCTTGATTTCAATAAAGTGTTCTAGGTAGATTTTAATGCTAGTGGTAGTGCTATTGGGGTTGTATTGAGCCAAGAAGGTAAGCCTATTGCATATTTTAGTGAAAAATTGAATGATGCAAAGAAGAAGTATTATGTTTATGATTAGGAGTTCTATGCAATTGTTTAGGCCTTAAAGAAATGGAGACATTATAAATTGCCAAAAGATTTTGTCTTGTATACTGATCACCAAGCATTACAGTACCTAAATAGCCAAGGTAAGTTGAACTAAAGACATATAAAGTGGGTAGAATTCATGTAGAGCTATACATTTGTGTTGAAACATAGAAGTGGAAGGTCTAATAGGGTTGTAGATTCATTGAGTAGGAAATAGTTGTTTCTTGCAGTAATGTAGGTTGAGGTGGTTGGGTTTGATGACCTCAAGAATTTGTACCCAGAGGATCCTAATTTTGTTGAAGCATGGAAGGCTTGTAAAGAACCTATTTCTGTAGACAGAACCAAGTGGCTAGATTATTTGATTTAGGAAGGGATGTTGTTTAAGGGTAGTTAATTATGCATTCCAAGGAATTCCATGAGGGAAAAGTTGATCAAAGAGAAATAATATGGGGTAATGGTAGGACACTTTGGTCAAGATAAGACCATTTCCATTCTTAGAGAACATTATTTTTGGCCTCAAATGTCACAAGATGTGAAGAAATTTGTCCAGATTTGTCAAGTATGTCAAGCAGTCAAAGGATTTAGTCACAATACTAGACTTTATTAGCCATTGCATGTTCCATCAATGCCTTGGAAGGACATGAGTATGGATTTTATTCTTGGATTGCTGAGAACACAAAGGGGTAATGACTCAATATTTGTGGTGGTTGATAGGTTCTCCAAGATGGCACATTTCATCCCATGGCACAAGACTCATGATATTGTATATATTGCAGATTTATTTTTTAGAGAGGTGGTGAGACTACATGGTCTCCCAAAGAGTATTGTTTCCAACAGAGATACTTAATTTGTGAGATATTTCTACAGGACTTTATGGAAGGAGTTGAGGATAGAATTGAGGTTTAGTTCTACACATCATCCACAATCTGACAGAAGGACCAAAGTGGTAAATAGAATTCTAGGAAATTTGCTAAGGTGTTTAGTGGCAGATAAGCCCAAGGGATGGGATTTGATTCTACCACAAGCAGAGTTTGCTTACAATAATTTTGTAAATAGGAGTACTGGTAGATCACTATTCCAAATTGTTTATGGAAGTAGCCTAAGGACTGCAACAGAACTAAGAAAAATTGAGCAAGGGGAGAGGACAAGTGCCAAGGTAGAAGAATTTGCTAAACATATCAAGAACCTACATGAGGAGGCCCATGCACACATCATTAAGATGAATCAATAGTATAAAGCTAGGGTAGATCAAAGGAGGAGACACAAGGAGTTCCAAGGAGGGGTTCTAGTTATGGTACACTTATAAAAGGAATGGTTTCCAATGGATACTTACAATAAGCTAAAGATGAAGAAATTTGGCCCCTATAAAATTTTGAAAAAGCATGACTCAGGAAATGCATATGAGGTGGAGTTTCTAGATGGGATTCACATTTCTCCTATCTTCAAAATTGCAGACTTAATAGAATATCATGATGATGGTGCAAATTAGGGGTTGATGTTGGAGCCATGTCTAAGAAGGAGGAGATAGAAGAGATTCTAAATAGTTGTGTGGGTAGGAGTACCAAAAATAAGAAGTATGAAGAATACTTGGTGAAGTGGAAAGGACAACCAATAGAGGATTCAACTTCAATATTAGTAGTGAAGGGTTTCCATTTGGGTTTTCCTCTACCATAAAGTGACAGGGTCACTTTTCAATCTACTCTAGGTGTCTAATGCAGGAGCATTCAGTGGTGTAAGGGCAATCCTATATCACCCAGAAATATTCTTAGAGATAATTTCCATTTAACGTGTTCTTATTTTTGGATACCCATTTGGGTCAAATAAAGGTTCCAACTCTCACAATTCCACTATTACTTTTTTGGGTTAGAGTTTTTAAGCACCTTATTTTGTAATAGAGCCAAAATTATGATGAGTTAGAGGGTGTAATTTGGAGGGATAATTATACTTGTAATTTAAAGAGCTCCAGAAAAAGAATTAGGTCAAAAGACTTTATAGTTAGAAAGTTATTGTAGTTTTAAGTTTCCTGGAGACCTCCTAAGAGTGCTTCAAAGTCAAATTTGGGGCACTAAATGGGCTTGTACGGGGTTGAAAAATGAGGGACAAGAAAAGCTCATCTAAAAGGCTATAGAGAACTTCAAGAGCTTTCCAAAAATGTAAATGGTTCGTTAATCGGAGTCCTAGTTCAAAAGTTATGCCTCTCGAAAGTTGGACTATCATTTCTTGATACTTCTAATTTTACACTGACTTCTAACGTGACTTTTGGAACCTTTTGTTTTGGTAGCAGATTCCAACTAGCATATTCTAGAATGTATTCCTAACCCTAAATGAATTGGGGTCTATTTAAGAACATTTCTAGCATTGTAAAGCTAGTTCTTAGGGGAGTTAGAGAGAAGGTACTGTGTGGAGGATTTGTTTCTCCAGAATCATACTATTGTAAGCCCATAGGGCATTTTTCATTGATAATAATATTTCCCTTTTCCTCTATGTTCATTCTAGTCTTTGGTTGTGTCTCCATCATAAATCTAATCATCTCAATGTTGTAGACCACTCATGGTTCCAATCGTGATCCAACATAACGAAAGATCAACTTGGTTGCATCCATCAGGATGGCTTACTAAAGTCAAATGGGAGAGGTACTACACTATAGCTCATTTTATTTTTGGATGATTATATTACATTAGTTAAATAAAATTCTAATATACTTTAATTTATCTCTTATGGATTACTATACGTGATTTGATATAGATGTTATGATATATGATACTCATGTTACTTATGTTGATGTGGTCATTTGAAAATTTGTTTAGACACATGTATGAAATTGACTTTGACTTATGACTTATTTAATTGATTATGATTATCAGAGACTGGCCTTCTAATGTGGTTTCTAGTGTGTTTGAGTGGTTCAGGAAGAAGGTGAGAGTGTGATCGATGTAGAGGAGGCTATCTCCTTAGAAGGGTAGGTGTGGATTATCTGGTAGCCCACACACATCACTTAGTCATTATTACCTATTAGATTATTGATTTTTATTTCTAGCCTTACCTTCTGTCTTATCTCTCCATTTTATATCTTAAAAAATGTTATTATAGAGTTTGTTTTAAAGAATGAATCTTCTCATTAGAGTTGATAAAATTGACTTGGAAATTTTTGTCATTGTTGGTATTGATAAATATGGGTATTTTATTTTATGTCCATTTTCCTATAAATTTAGTAGACTAAAATTATTCTTTTCAGCCAAATTAAAAACATATTAAATCATTATTTTTACTTCTAAACTAAGATAATAGAAGGAATTAGATTCAATCTAATTAACTAAAATACTACTTAATTAGTTTTAGATTTCCTTATTATTAAGATAATTCAAATTAATTTGAATTTTTAAATAAAATTGAAATAGAGAAATTTTTAATTTGAAATCTTTATTTTATCTAGTGTTTTATAACAATCAAAATATAAATGGTCATTGTTGAATTTACTTATTTGGAAGTTACTCTTCTTACCTTAATGTCTCACAAATGAATTATGAGAAAAGAAATGGCTTAAAATTTAACTACACTATAACAAAAACTTTATGATTGCTTCATGAGTTATCAAAACATAATTGGGAAAATTAGCATGTAAAAAATATAAAAAATTGTTTTGAGGAATAAAGATAAAAATAGTCATTGATCTTTAAATTGGCATGAACCTAAATCATTTTAAATAAAGTTTTAAATTGATTTCCTTATATTATTAAAAGGTCATGTGTTTCCTAAATATAAATGGTCATTGTTGAATTTAATTATTTGGAAGTTACTCTTCTTACCTTAATCTCTCACAAATAAATTACGAGAAAAGAAATAGTTTAAAATTTAACTACACTATAACAAAAACTTTACAATTTCTTCATGAGTTATCAAAACATAATTGTGAAAATTAGCATGTAAAAAAAAAAAATTGTTTTGAGGAATGAAGATAAAAATAGTCGTGGATCTTTAAATTGGCATGAACCTAAATCATTATAAATAAAGTTTTTAAATTGGTATTCTTATATTATTAAAAGGTCATGTGATTCCTAACTCATAGGAAATTAGTTATTTATTTTGAATAACCATTTTTGTTTTTAATATCAATTTAGAGGTAACAAAGTTATTCACTCATGTTAAAAGGAAATATGTTTTTAGTTGTTAACAAGATCTTATTTTATTGTCATAAATTTTAGATAGCAAATAAGCTATTCATTCAAATGGTTACTAAATTTTTTTTCTTCTAAATGATCAAGCATTTTATTTTAATTCGCTATCATTATGAAAATTAATTACAATATAGAGATAGTTCTTACAAGAAAAATAGATTTAATTCATCTAAATGTATGGAATGTTGAAAGACTAATAAAGGAAATTTATTGACTATTTTCCTCTCAAGTTTTTCAAACAAAAATGCCTAGATATTACCTATAGTTGGTGAGGATGAGTTTTTTGTAATATAGTTAATTATATTAATGTTAAATCATGATATGGGAGGTTTTTTGAATGTGGAACATCAAGTAAGGGTATAATTGAAACATTAGACTCTTGTCATTACCACTGTGAGCTTGGTAGACACTAGAGAACATGATTGACACTATGCAACTCGGTTAGCACTCAATGGATACTACTTGTTGTGAACTAAATGTAGATTCTAAAAATCAATAGCAACTATAGAACTCAGTAGTAATTTGATTACTTGGTTAACACTAAAAACTACAAGATAAGCTTAGTAGCAGCTTAACCAATTGACTAAGTGTGAGTCACTAATAAACAAATATTGACCTTAATGTCAATAGATACATATTAATGCCTTTAGACAATTGTCTAGCTATATGTCCCTGTGTCCTAAGCCCTTGAACATATATCCATCTACATCTCAAGAAGGAAGTGTGTTTTAGGCACTTTTACTACCCAACCACTGAGAGGTTAGCTCCCCCACGATTCTTCCTAATATGAAGAACACCTTGACCCTACCTACGAATCCTAGCAACTTGGAATGATATGATCAGATGGATCTGGTGTAGCCATGAAACTAACTACACTAGCACATATGCCTAACATGTAGAACATTAACATGGATGTAACAAGGAAATGAAATAATAACCAAGCATAAAATATACAAATGTAAAAGGTGGCTTTACCCAAAGCACTTAAAACCATAATTTAAAACTAGCAAATGGAATGAAATGCACATCATTTTCAATTATACCCTTCCTTGATGTTCCACATTCAACAACCCTCACATATCATGATTTAACATTAATATAATTAACTATATTACAAATAGCTCATCCTTACCAACTCTAGGTAATATCTAGGCATTTTTGTTTAAAAAACTTGAAGGAAAATAGTCAAGAAATTTCCTCTATCATTTTTTTCAACATTCCATACATTTAAAAGAATTAAATCTATTTTTCTTGTAAGAACTATCTCTATATTGTAATTAATTATAATGATATTGAATTAAAATAAAATACTTGATCATTTAGAAGAAAAGAAATTTAGTAACCATTTGAATGAATAGTTTATTTGCTATCTAAAATTTATGACAATAAAATAAGATCTCATTAACAACTAAAAATATATTTCCTTTTAACATGAGTGAATAAATTTGTTTTTTTTTGGTAGGCAAAAGTGGCAAGCCATTGTAATATTTTATTAATCTAATTCAACGAGGTCAATTGGGAAAGAATCAGTGAAGAAAACCTAGCATCATCCCTAATGTATACATAGTTTTAAATATTTTGAACAAATAATTACAAAGGGTGAATCAAGTACCACCCACCAGTATATCTAGAACTGAATATCACCTTCCTTCAAACTGGTATATGTGAGCATGATCCAACAAACTTATCTTCCTAAATTAATTTTTTGAGGGCATCATGTTTCTCAATTATGGATAAAGGGTGAAGTGATGAAACCAACAACCCCTCACAACCCAAATTCAAAGAAAATCCACAACATGGTTTCCTTCCCTATAGGTGTGTGAAATACAAATATCCAAGCACTCATCTAGGAGCCTCCAAATTTGGATAAGAATATATTTTAACTTCCAAGAGAAGGTAGTCCTATGAATACAAGCATTAATAATGAATATTTAGCAACTAAAAATTACCTTTTTTTGCTCAAATAAGACCAGCTAATAGAGCTTGTGCCTCTACCATGTTATTTGTATTAAGAGGAAAAGAGGATACTATAATTGCCACAACATGTCCATTTGAATTTTTGATACATGCACCAAAACCAGAAGGGCTAGGATTACTTCTTGATGTGCCATCAAAATTCAATTTACAATATCCCTCATTTGGTGGCCTCCATCCTGTTTGCTTATGAGATAATGAAGAAGTGGAAGAATTACCAATTTTCCAACTATCTGGAATGAATAAATGTTTCCATCTTTGAATAATTTGAGAGTCCCAAGAAGTAACAATAGGATTAAATTTTGTCTTTTTCAAACTTGAATTTGTCACCTCTGAGATAGATCTTTCAATTCCCTCCAAAAAAATTTCTAAGGTATGACTCTCTTTTCTAAATATGTGTTTGTTACATTCCCACCAAATAGCCCAAATAAGCAATGTTGGGATACATTTCCAAAGGTTTGCAAATAATGATTTGGGATAAAGGAATAGCCAAGCTTGAAAAAGATCCCACAAATTATTTTTGAGAGGAGTAATATAGTGCAGCTTATTCAAGACAAAACTCTAGCATTGATAAGCAAATGAGCATGAGACAAAAAGATGATCCACTAATTCTTCACACTCATCACAAAAAACATAGTTAAAAGAGGAGGCAATGTGCAATCTAGTCAATCTATCACTGGTCAAAATCCTATGTTTTAGTGCAAGCCAAGTGAAACAACCTACCTTTGGAAGTACAATATGATTCCAAAAAAATGAAAATGCCCTACAAGTAACTTTATGTGAAACATTTTTCTGCAAAATTTTATAACCCTCTTTTACTGAATAATTGCCATCCTTAGCTAGAGCCCATAAAATCCTATCTTGAGATCCAGAAAAGAAGACTTGCCTGGAAGACAAAATATCTTTAAATTGTCTAATTTCCTGAGATGAAAGTGGTAAAACCGTTGGATCCTTCCAAAACAATTTCCCTAAAAGTTCACAAACATATGCCACATACTAATGAAGTTGAGTACCCTAGTGTAGTTTTGACACTTCAGTAATATTCAAAGAACTCAAATTATTTGGAAAGTGGAATTTGACCATTCCAAGAATCTCTCCAAAAGTTAACTTTAGTACCATCATTAACTTCCCAAGAAACATAATTAACCACAATATTACGAGAAGCTATCATGAAATCCCATATAACTAAACCTTTAGGAGGATCCAAAATAGAGAGAATTCTAGAAGGATCATTATTATCCAGTTACTTTTATTGCATAATTTTACACCAAGTGGATTCAAGTTTAGTGTACATTTGCCAAACAAATTTCCCACCAAATGCTTTGTTTCTTTTAGTAAGGTCATGCACACCTGCCCCTCCTATTGCTAGAATTTGTGACATGTCCTATAATGAAATAAGTGGGATCTTACGAGAATCATCCATATTACCTATCCATAAGAAGCCCTTAATCATTTTCTAAATTTGAACTAGAATTTTGGGGGGAGCTTTAAGAACAACAAAAAAGTAATTTGAAATTGCAACTAATACTGATTTAATTAGCAAGACTTTCCTAGCCAAGGATAACCATCTAACTTTCCAAGCAGTGATTCTACTCTGAATACTTTGAATGACAGAGTCCTAGTACAAAGATTTATTTGAACCCATAAAGAAAGGGATGCCCAAATAAATAGAAGGTAAGAAATATTCTAAGAAACCTAATATTTGTTTAATTTTATCAGAAATCACTTTGTTTGTGTTAAAAAAATAGATTTTCAATTTTTGAGCATTAATGGCTTGACCTGACATTGCTGAATATAGATTGAGAACATGAAGAATATGCCTAGCTTCCTGAACATTTGACAATCCAAATAAAAGTGTATCATCTACAAATATAGAATGTGTTATAGTAATATTTGTACCCGAAATAAGCATGCCATGCCAATTACTGAGCTTATGTTGATGTGAAATGGTCCTGCTAAAGGCTTCAACCATAATGATGAAAAGAACTGGGGATAGGGTGTATCCTTGCCTAATCCTTATATAATTTTTAATTTCCTATGAGTTATGAAACACATGACATTTTAATAATATAAGGATATCAATTTAAAAACTTTATTTAAAATGATTGAGGTTCATGCCAATTTAAAGATCCGTGACTATTTTTATCTTTATTGCGCAAAACAATTTTTATTTTTTTTACATGCTAATTTTCCCAATTATGTTTTGATAACTCATGAAGAAATTGTAAAGTTTTTGTTATAGTGTAGTTAAATTTTAAACTATTTTTTTTCTCATAATTTATTTGTGAGACATTACGGTAAGAAGAGTAACTTCCAAATAAGTAAATTCAACAATGACCATTATATTTAGGAAATACATGAACTTTTAATAATATAAAGAAATCAATTTAAAACTTTATTTAAAATGATTTAGGTTCATGCCAATTTAAAGATCAATGACTATTTTTATCTTTATTCCTCAAAACAATTTTTATATTTTTTACATGCTAATTTTCCCAATTATGTTTTGATAACTCATGAAGCAATCATAAAGTTTTTGTTATAGTGTAGTTAAATTTTAAACCATTTCTTTTCTCGTTATTTATTTGTAAGACATTAAGGTAAGAAGAGTAACTTCCAAATAAGTAAATTCAACAATGACCATTTATATTTTGATTGTTAGAAAACACTAGATAAAATAAAGATTTCAAATTCAAAATTTTTCTATTTCAATTTTATTTAAAAAATCAAACTAATTTTGATTATCTTAATAAGAATGAAATGTAAAACTAATTAAGTAGTATTTTATTTAATTAGATTGAATCTAATTCTTTCTATTAGTGTAGTTTAGAAGTAAAAATAAAAATTTAATATGTTTTTAATTTGGTTGACAAGAATAATTTTAGTCTATTAAATTTATAGGAAAATAGACATAAAATAAAATACCCATATTTATCAATTCCTACAATGACAGAAATTTCCAAATCAATTTTATCAACTCTAATGAGAAGATTCATTCTTTAAAAAAAACTCTATAATAACATTTTTTAAGATATAAATTGGAAAAATAAGACACAAGGTAAGGCTAGAAATAAAAATCAATAATCTTGTTAGGAATAAGGTGTCTCAACCTTGGATAATTCCTATTCTTATTATTTGTTTTATAAAATGTATTTCTTACAAATAATGTTGATGTGTTGGCATATTGAATTGTGTATAAGGAGATCATCACTAAAACGATTATGATGGATTCCTATGACATGTAAGAGCTATGTTAGGAAGATTCAATGATAGGTGAAGACATGTGGCAACTGATAAATTTGAGTACTATAAATTTTTTAGGGTTCCTATTTTCTTGGAGAATGGTAAAACCCTAATATACCTTTGGGAGTAGCCCTAAAAGTGAAGTGCATGTTATAAGCATTTTTAGGGTTGCAAAGAGGTGGTATGCAAGAAAGTGTATTGTTGGTACTATGAGTTGCTACTGGAGTCTTCTATTGTCGTTGTTGAACTTGCATTGCAAGTGTATTGTAACCTTGTGTTGAAGGTAATACATTGTGCAGGTTCTAGAGGGGTGGGGTTGTTTTACCAAAAGCTTTTTCCCCACTGGAAAATCTTTGTGTTATGTGTTTCTTTCTCTATCTATTTTCTTTATGCTTGGTATGCTAAAATATTGTTGTTTACATGATATTGAATCTATAAGTGTAAAAGATTTTAATAGGATTTACACCATACTTCTCTTAAGAGATTAGTGTAGGAAGCTATTTTTGCACCTGAGTTTCCTTACAAATCTAACATGTAATAATGACTAAGTGGTGTGTGTGGGCTACCAGATGATCTACACCTACCCTTCCAAGTAGATAACCTCCTTTATGTCGACCACATTCTCACCTTCTTCCTAGTGCATTTATTTGGATTTATGAATTTTTCATTTTTGGGTTAATGTTGATGTGGCATGCTTAGTAGGATATTAGTCCTTACATGTGGTATTAGAGTGCAACTAAACCTTAGGCCTTGGTCTACTATGCTAAGTGCACAAATATTTCATTGTGTAGGAATTTGATCATTGACTTTGAATACTATGATCAATAATCAGGTCAAGTCTAGTAATTGTCCAAATGGTGAGCCTAACCAGAGGTTGGACTAGATCTTAGTCCTCTTAACTCAATAAGGAGACATGTTGCAACAAAAATGCCAACACATGGATAACCTGGGGAATGATTGAAGAAATAGGTAGGTTGAAGAGAAACTAAGAAAAAGAGAGGAGGATCATCCTATAGAGGTAGTAAAAAGGCTTGAGGAACAAAAAAAGAAGAGGGAAGAAGATCATATATTGGATGCACAAATGAAGCTTGAGGAGGATCAGAGGGCAGAGGAACACCAAAAGATGGATTTTGATGATAGAGTGGCTCATATAGTCAATGATAGAGTCATAATTATACAAGAACTTAGTAGAGACCTCAAGAAAGTTGTTTCTCCTATGTTTGATGGTAAAAAAAAATAGGGATGATTTTGAAGCTTGCATTTTTACAATGGAAAAGTACATCTAGGTCTAAAATTTCCAAGGGAAATCCAAGGCAATGTGGGCCACTTTTCAATTGACTAGTAAAGTTGCCACATGGTGGGGAAATGTTATGACTGAAAAGAAGTTGCAACCAAGTGAAATATCTTGGGGAAAATTCTATAGCCTTTTTGCAATAGGTAGTTGCGCACAGTATCAACAAGATGAGTTATTTAGGATACAAAAGTTTGTTAGGGGATTGCACCCTAAGATCTACATTGAGCCAGAGATTCACAAGATAGAAACAATGGGCTATGCACTTAGGAAGGCACTCAAGAAAAAGTAGAGGCTAAAACATATGGCCTTAGTGAGACCTAATAGTGATTAGGGGTTCAAAAGAAAGTATCAAGAGGATAAGCACAAAGGTAATGGAAGGAAACATATACAAAACATAAGAGGGAAAGGGCCAAGAAATTCTAACACCAACAAGAATGAAAAAAATAGGAAAAATAATAACATGAATGGAAATATAATCATAATGACCTAATAATAGAAATGGAAATTTTAGGAATAACTTCAAGAAGGATAGGGATGATGGGAATAAAGAATTACATGATGGATGCTTTATATATGGTGGAAATCACTATGATACTACATGTTCTCATCATTATGATAATAGAGATCTTAAGACTTAGCACCATATTCATGTCATTGTTGAGCATAAGCAGGCCAATTTTAAGGATATACCTATCTGGATAATGAGTAAACTCTTTGGTCACATTATCTCTATTTTTATTGATATTGGTACTATAGAATGTTTTGTAGATCTAAAATGTTAGCTAGAATGTCTTAATTTAGAGCTAGTTATATTGCTAAACTTGGGATAGTAGAATATGGTAATTGAATAAAGTGTCAGGTAGAGAAGTGCCTATTTTGCAGTGATTTGGAACTTCCTAGTTTCTACACAGAAGTGAATCTATATGTGGCTCCCTTAAGCTCTGATGATGTTATTCTAGGAACAAATTAGCTATTTTAAGATAAAACAATTATTAATTACAAGGAAAAGGTGATTGAATGCCTTGATGATGTAGGGAAGCTTATAGTAATAAGTGGTGTAAAGCATCCAATTGAACTTACAAAGATCTCTTCCATGTAGTTAAAAAAGGCTAAGAGGAAAGGTGTCAGTTGTATGCTTCTCATGTTAAGGATTTGGACTACAATTCTTTGAGTCTAAAAGATTATCCTATCTTATATGAATTCCAAAATGTCTTTCTAGATGAACTACCTAAGCTACCTCCAGAGAGAAATTTTGAATTTTCTATCAATATTATTATGGAGTTGAACCTCAGTCAAAGGTTCCTTATAGCATGACCACAACTAAGATGTATGAGTTAAAGGTGCAGTTGCAAGAGCTTTTGGATAAGGGGTTTAGTTTTCCTAGTGTCTCACCATGGGGAGCCCTAGTGATTTTTGTGAAAAAGGATGGTACCTTGCACATGTACATTAACTATAGAATACTATATAATGTGACTATTAAGAATTGATATCCTCTTCTAGGGATAGATGAATTGTTCAACTCAATGAAGGGAGAAAGTGTTTTCAAATATTGATTTGAGATCTTGATATCATCTACTTGAGATTAAGGAAGAGGACATATCAAAAACTATTTTCAGGACATACTATGGGCATAATGAGTTTGTCATCCTACCTTTGTGCTAACTGAACCTCTTGTAGCCTTTATGAACTCGATGAATAATGTCTTTCGATATTGTCTAGATAACTTTATAGAGTTCTTTATTCATGATATTCTAATATATTTGAAGGAGCATGAGGAACATTTTCATATAGTCTTGCAACATCTTAGGGAAAGGAAGTTGTATGTGAAGATATCAAAGTGTTCCTCTTATAAGAAGGAGATACACAATTTGGGTCACATTCTCTCGAAAGATGGTATTGAAATAAATCTCACCAACATAAAGGAAATTCTTGAGTGGCTAGTCCCTTAGAATGTAAGTGAATTTAGAAGTTTCATGGGACTTTCTAGTTATTATAGGAAATTTATGGAGGAACTCTCTAAGATTGTATCTCCTATTACATCCCTTCAAAAAAATAGAAAGAGATATGAGTGAACAAATAAGTGTGAGACAACCTTTTAGTTGTTGAAGAAAAATCTCACTTCCACTCCTATTTTGATCATATATGATCTCAATAGGCATTTCATAGTGATCACAAATTCTTTTGGTGATGGATTCAATGGTGTATTGATGCAAGATGGTAGAATTGTGGCCTACAAGCCTAGGAAATTGAAGCATCATGAAGGTGAATTATGCACCAGATGATTTAGAGTTGGTTGAAATTGTTCATGCATTAAAAATATGGAGGCATTACTTTCTAGGTAAGCCTTTTGAGCTAAAGATTGATCACTAGGTATTGAGGTACATCTTCACTCAGCCAAATCTTAATGTTAGGCAAAGAAGATGGTGAGAGTTTTGGAGTGAGTATCATTTTGATATTGAGTACATCAAGGAAAATGAGAATAAAGTAGCTTTAGTGACTACTTCTAGGACATGCTTGAGTGACTACATTCCATGATATCTTCCTGTTGATACCCATTATTAGTGGGTCAAATTAGCCTTGTAATCTGATCCATTAGATTCCCATTTTGATGGATATGCTTTTGATAATAATGGCCTTCTTAGATATCAAAATAGGATCTATGTTCTTGACAAAGAAAGTTTGAGAAAAGTGGAACTTGAGAAAATGCATAACACTCCAATTGCAAGGTACCCATGAGTGAATAAGATGATCACTGATGTGAGGTCACTATATTTTTGGCTAGGGCTTAGGCATGATGTAATAGCATATGTAGACTAGTGTTTGGAATATGTATGGTTGAGCAAGTCCATCGAATAAGATTATTATACCCACATCACATCTAATAGAGATACTCAGATGAAATCAAGGTTATGGACAACCTTGAATGCTTCATTGGGTACACACCTAAGTTTTAGTACTTCTTATCATCATCAAACTGATGGGAAAACTAAGAGGGTTAATCAACTATTAAAGGACCTACTTTGTATGTACTGAATGGATCAACAATACAAGTGGGAGGAGTACTTTCCCTTGGTTGAGTTTGCATATAATAACTCATATCATGCTTCCTTACGTATGACACCATTTGAGGCTCCATGTGGGCATAAGTGTCATACACCAATTACTTTGGATAGAGTTGAGGATAGGATTGTGATTGGTCCTAAGATGCTGAAAGAAATGGAGGTGAAGATGACATTGATCTGTAGTCATCTAAAGGAAGTAGTTGATCAACAAAAGAGTTATGTAGATAAGAACCATAATTTTAGGCAATTTGAGGTGGGAGATATGGTGTTCTTGCATGTCTTACTAGATAAAAGCTCAATATCTTTTGGTAGAAGTTCAAAGATTGTATCAAGATATGTGAGAACATATTATTGGATGTTATAAACCCCATTGCTTATCAAATTTCTCTACCATCAGCTCTAGTTCAAATCCGTAATGTGTTTAATGTTTCTCTTCATCCAAATGTGTCTTGTATCTTAGACCAATGTGCCTTACAAGTTCAAGATCTAGGGGTGGTGTTTGTGGAGCCCTCTTGTCTCATTGATCAATGTACATTTGAGTACATGATATAGATGTCTTATGGTACAAGGTCAAGTGGGATGAATTTTTTATATTGATATTGCTACATGGGAGGATGTTTAGGATGTGCATGGATCCTTCCCTCATCTTTTTGCATAGGCATATTATGTGTTTTCAATTCTAGATAGTTTTCTTTTAAGATCATCATTTTGTTTTGTTTATTTTGACATTAGTTCAATGTCTCTTCCTAGTTTGGAGGGATGTCATGACTTGCCATATGACACATCTATTTCCTAGCATATTTCTATGGCTATTTGACTAGTCGGCTTGATTTTTGGACTTTCACTATAGCTCATTTTGTTTTTTGGATGATCATATTACATTAGTTAAATAAAGTTTTGATATATTTTAATTTATCTCTTATGGATTACTATATATGTGATTTAATATAGATGTTATGATCTATGATACTCATGTTACTTATGTTGATGTGGTCATTTAAAACTTTGTTTAAACCCATGTAAGAAATTAAATTTGACTTATGATTTATTTAATTGATTATGGTTATCTGACACTGACATTCTAATGTGGTTTCAAGTGTGTCTAAGTGATTGTAGGAAGAAGGCAATAATGTGATCAAGGTAGAGGAGGCTAGCTCCTCAAAAGGGTAGGTGCAGATCATTTAGTAGCCCACACACACCACTTTGTCATTATTACCCATTATATTATTGATTTTAATTCCTAACCTTACCTTGTGTCTTATATCTCTACATTATATGTTTTTTTTTTTTTTTTTTTTGTAAAGTTTGTTTTAAAGAATGAATGTTCTTCTTATCAAAGTTGATAAAACTGATTTGGAAATTTTTATCATTCTTAGAATTGGTAAATATGGGTATTTTATTTTATGTCTATTTTCTTATAAATTTAGTAAAGTAAAAAAAAATTGTCAACCAAATTAAACATTTATTAAATTATTAATTTTACGTATAAACTAGGATAATAGAAATAATTAAATTCAATCTAATTAACTAAAATACTACTAAAATAGTTTTAGTTTTCTTTATTTTTAAGATAATCAAAATTAGTTTGAATTTTTAAATAAAATTGAAATAGAGAAATTTTTATTTTGAAATATTTTTTTATCTAGTTTTTTCTAACAATCAAAATATAAATGATCATTGTTGAATTTAATTATTTGGAAGTTACTCTTCTTACCTTAATGTCTCACAAATAAATTAAGAAAAAAGAAAGAGTTTAAAATTTAACTATACTATAACAAAAACTTTATGATTTCTTCATGAGTTATTAAAACACAATTGTTTTCATGAATAGTCCTTTTATATTAATAATTAATATACTAAGTTTACAATTCACAAAAAGGGACTGGAGGAATAAAAGATCACCCCACAAGAGTTCATACGGCCGAAGTTGGAATCATAAACTATTCATTAAAAAAAAAAAGAACATAAATAGCAACCTCAGGTAGCTAAAGAAATGATGGCTGAGGGAGGTGGCTCATCATGATCATGAAAACCTCAATCATATTTAGGATTGGGGGGTGGTCTTGGAATAGTCCATCCATTTGTAGTAGCATTAGTAGCATCAGTGGCCTAGTCAGCATCCTTTATATCTGGCCATGCAAGTGAAATTACCAGTTCTAGGCAAAAAGGTCATTTCCTAGAGACCACTCCCCAAGAACTAGGAGGAAGAGTTAGGGACCAACCAATGCCACCACAAGTTGGGGAAACTGAGTATTTTCTTTATCCATAATCAACACCATAGGGAGAGTGGTGGCAAGAGGCCTAGAAGTGCCGAGTGTGTGAGTGACAACCTAAGGAGTTGCACTACTGGGAGCAACCTCTAGGTGTTGAAGTATCATCTAAGGCATCAGGAGGGATCTTGGCAACAATACAAGAGGAATTACCCCAGTGATTAAGTAGCTCTTATAGGTGAGCCACCTCCAATGCCATTTTGTTCATTTGAACTTGAATCTACATTATTACATTATTACAAAAGAATGCCTTAGTATACATAGCAATATTAATATCAAGAAAACTATGAGTGAAAAGAAAAACATTTCTATCTTTCCACAAAGTAAAAAAGAATTTCCATCCTGAAGGTATGCCAAATCTAGGTAAATTTTTGAGGGATTCTAGGGAAATCACCCAAGATAACCATGTGCAAAGAAAAGGGTTTAGGCCTGAATGTATTGAAGAAGTCATGAATCCAATGCTAGTAATTTTGAGCACATCTACAAAACCACAAAATATGAAAGAAAGACTTTGGTTGCCCATAGAAAGAGCATCTAGGATTTGAAAGCCCAATATGCTTGAGTTAAGGCCCAAGGGGAAGTCCTTAAAAATCTAGGCACCAAGTAAAATGGGCAAACTTGGGTTCTATAATAGAACTCTAGATAGTGTCAAAGCACTTTCTCCATTGAGAAAGAGAGAATTGCAAATTCCATCTCTGATTGAGTGTATCTACCATTAGCAGATGGGGAGAAAGCCATATATAACCTATACTTGGTTTGTAATTGTTGAAAGGAGTGGCAGGATGCCACTTCTAATCATGCCACCAAGGTCTAATAGACTGAATACCCACTTTATGAATTAAGTGTCCTAGAATTGAAGAGAGCAATAAACCAAAAGTTTGTCAATTTGAATAGGCAAGACAATACTAGACTTGCATATCTTCCCAAGATCTAAAACTCATGGACACCCTAAAGAAAAGATCTTTAGGAGTCTTGATGCCTTGTTTGAAAAAATTCAGAGCTCTAGCACCTTGAGTCTTGGCAAGGGGAGTACCTTTATAGCTTCCCAAGCTTTACATATGCTCTTAATAACAAAAGAGTCCTGAATGAGCATGGGCTCTCACATGATGAGAAGGGTTTGAAAGCCAGTCCCCTTCCATGCATCCCTATTGATGGGAAATCTAGAAGAAATCCAATTCCAAACCAAAATCTTCTAGAATTCATCTCTAGTGATGGAACAAATAATCTATTCAACACACAAAGTAAGGCCTTGCTTCTATGTGGAAAGTAGGCCAAGGCCTCTAGATTCTTTTGTGAGACAACAAAAATCCCAAGCCACTCTAGGGAAACCATGATGATCAAAACCAAAAGCCTAAAGAAAATCACAGAGAAATATCTCTAATTTCTAATACAAGGCTTTAGAAGGAGTCCAAGAAAAAGAATAATAGACATGAGTTTTTGCAAGAAATTTTGAGCAAATCTAGAATTCTCCCACAAGAGAAAGTGGTTTGTGAATGAATAATCCAGCTTCTTAGTAATCTTGTCAAGCACTGCATTCCATAGATCAATAGGTGACACTTGAAAGGAAAAGGGAATACCTATTAAGTGGAAGATCTCCCCATGAGTAACCCATTTCCATTCAAACTAGGTAAGCCAAGATGGTATGGGGCAAAAAAGATTGACAATAGAAAAGCATTTTATGCCATTAAATAGCAAAGCCAAAGGCTTGACAAAAAGTGTCAAGGAAAATTAAGGCATTTTTTATGTTGTCTTTATCCTCCAAAAGAGTGAGAAAAGAATCATCAACAAAATGACCATTGACTAGCTAGGAAGATGATTCTGGCAAAGAAATGCCATGAACCAATCATAAAGACATGGAGTGGGCTAGCAAGTAGCCAAACCCTTGAGTAACAAGAACATAAAGCACTGAAGCCAAAGGGAAACCTTTTTTGATGGAACAGAAAAGTCTAATGGCATTAGATTGGGAATTATTGATGGTAATGCAAGCATTAACATCTCCAAAGAGCATTTCCATGGACTGTAGGAAATTGGGACGGTAGGAAGTGGCTAATTTTGAGAGAAATTGCCTTGGCAATCATCTTATAAGACATGTTTAGAAGGGTAATGGGCCTATAATTGCAAATATCCTCTGGATCTCTAGCATTAGATATGAATTTTATGTTTACTTTGTTGATAATGGCTCCTAAACTTTTAGAATGATAGGCTTCAAGATAAAATTTGTGCAAATCAGGTCCAATATACTCTCAGAGGTGTTTGTACAATTCAGAAGGAAACCCATCACACCTAGGGGATTTATCATTTGCCATGGAGTAAACCACCTCTTTAAAGATCTCAAAGGGTAAGAAGTTGCTCATAGAAAGCACATTTCTCAACTACTAGGCAGTTTGGAGTAACCAAAATAAACTTTCTTCAAGCGTCCTCCTAAGCAACTGAATTTCCCTGTGAAGAAAAAATGTTCTCATAATGATGAAAAAATGCTTGTAGGATGTCAAAGAGATTGGAGAGAATAGAAGTGCATTATTGATTTTTTTAATCCTAGAATTGGTATGACAGGTTCAAAGAGCCCAGAGGAATTCCTTTGAAGCTTTATCACCAACCTCCAACCAGTGGAGATGAGCTTTGATTTGAGATCCTCGAGCAACATAATTATTTGCAACCTATTTATCAAAACAAAGTTTGGCAAGTTATATTTGTAAGTCAAGATCAAAGGGATTAAGGGTGAGAGCCTCAGAATATTTCGAGTGTAGAAGAAGTGGAGTCATAAGACTACCTTCTAAAAACTTCCAATTGCCATCCATAGATGCACAAAAAGCAAGTAGTTTTGGTAATGGAATCATTCCATCACTGTATCCATCCTATCTAGGAATGTGGACATGGCTCCAGATTCTAGACACATAGGATATGAGCAATAATCGAATCATGCATCAACATAGACATGTTCAAGAAAAATTGTGACTTGACAACTTTCTAGATAGTTGTTTCCAATGAAATGACAAAATAAATGGGATAGTGGTCAGATAGCATCATATCTAGCAAGGGAATGATAGGTAAATCATGATCCTTAGAAAAGGAGAAAAAAGATTGTGTAGTAACCATGGCATAATTGAGATGCTTTAAAATATGGTCAGAGCCAGCTTGAAAGTTGGACCAAGTGTGCCAAACCCCACTATGCTGCCAATAGTTAGTATTGGGACAAAAAAGGCCCAATTTATTGCACATGTAGTGCTCGGATTCTCTTTCCATAGTTGTCCAGTGAAAAGGAAAAATGACATCTTTGTCACAGGCCACTTCAACCATATTGAAATCACCACACATAACCCAAGTTGTTGGAGGCAAGTTTTTAGCTAGTCACCCCCACATTTGAGATCTTTCCACAACATTATTGAGAGCATAAATATTAATGACTCCAAAGGAATGATTGTTAATGGAAAGTTACATCCAAATAATTCTATGCATGGGATCAGAATCATGTGAAATAATAATAGAATAAAGACAAGGTGATAAGAGAGTAACTACACCACTTTTGCTAGCTTCATGTCTAGAGGAAAACATAATACCATCCATCCAAATGACATGACATGTAGAAAAAAGCATGAAACTAGAAATATTAACTTCTTGCATATAGAGAAAATCTAAATTACCAAGTCTATAATGAGTATCCAAGACATAGTACTTTCTAGAGAGGTTTGTGAGACCTTGTACATTCTATGATCAAAAAGTCATGAAAATTCTTCCATATCTTCCTCATCCTCAAGAGAGGAGTAGCTATTCTACAAGAAGGTTGAAGTCTAGTTATAGTTAGAAGGAAAATCTTCTGGACTAATGGCCTAATGTTTCACCTCTGGTTTCTTAGCAAGTTTGAGATGTTTGTGAGAATGTCATGCATTCTAAGATGCAATGAAAGAAACAACAAGAGGGGTTCAAATCATAACCATGGCATTAGCCCTAGCAACTACCTTAATCCCCTATGTAACACTATGGTTTTAATCATGTGAAACACCAGGGTTTGGTTTCAAAGAAATTGCTTGCATCCCTAAGCTAGCTGGGGTTTGTGCTCTTGTTGAAATAGGAGGAACCAAAATGGCTACCACATATGACTGTTTAGGACCCAAGGAGCCTTGTCCTTGTGCCCAACAATAGTCCATTCTTCCTTTTTCCCTTTTATTTTCTTAGGAGGAACTTCTTTAGGTGGGGTTTTAACCCTAGGCATAGCCAAAGGGAAATCCCTGATCCTGTGTTCCATTGACTAGCACCTGTAGAAGGTGTTTGGTAGGTTCAAATAAAGCACCTTCTAAGAGAACATTTGAGGCCCAATCTATGTTTCCACATAATCCTTAAGATCCTCAAAAAGATCAATCTCAATGCAAACACATTTCTAAGGGTGAGCGTTGAAAAATTTCTCATGTTCTTTTGTGATAACTTTGCCATAGGTATCGACAATGGAATCAATAAAAGGCCAACATGGCAAGGGTAAACCTAGGAACTCTAACTACATAGAAACCCTAAGCTTTTTTTCATCAAGACTACAAAATCTCTCGACCATCTTTGAAAAACAAGCAAGGAACAATGCACAAACTAAGGAGCATTGTTAAAAACTATGTTTGCCTATGATGGGTTGGAAAAGTGAAATAAAAAAAATTTGGTAAGGTTTTGCACATTGTCAAGGTAAACTCCATGAGGAGTCTAGCAATTGCTAACCCATTCTCAGAGCATAACTTTAGGAGGAGTCTTACCCACAAAATACAAAATTAAGGTATTTTGCTCTAAACAATCACAAGTAGCATCAAATTCTTGTAAAGGAAGGATAATATCAGGATTACCTCATGAAAAACCTTTAGGATTTGTGAGGGCATTTTTTCAAAGGAGGTTCCATGGCTATCTAAAGAAGCAGTGTGAACACCAGTAACAACTAGGTCACCACTAGTTGGGGCCATTATAACCTAGCCTAAAAGCTCTTGCAGTAAATGTAGTGTGACAAGTGGAAACAATAGAAAGAAAGCTTAAGCAAAGAATCATATGCAAGAAAACTAAAAGTTCACATGAAACCCTAGCAAAGCAAAATTCTAATAGCCCCTCTCAATCCTAACTCATTTAAAACATAAGTGGGAAAATTAGCATGTTACCATCTTTGAAAAACAAGCAAGGAACAATGCACAAACTAAGGAGCATTGTTAAAAACTATGTTTGCCTATGATGGGTTGGAAAAGTGAAATAAAAAAAATTTGGTAAGGTTTTGCACATTGTCAAGGTAAACTCCATGAGGAGTCTAGCAATTGCTAACCCATTCTCAGAGCATAACTTTAGGAGGAGTCTTACCCACAAAATACAAAATTAAGGTATTTTGCTCTAAACAATCACAAGTAGCATCAAATTCTTGTAAAGGAAGGATAATATCAGGATTACCTCATGAAAAACCTTTAGGATTTGTGAGGGAATTTTTTCAAAGGAGGTGCCATGGCTATCTAAAGAAGCAGTGTGAACACCAGTAACAACTAGGTCACCACTAGTTGGGGCCATTATAACCTAGCCTAAAAGCTCTTGCAGTAAATGCAGTTTGACAAGTGGAAACAATAGAAAGAAAGCTTAAGCAAAGAGTCGTATGCAAGAAAACTAAAAGTTCACATGAACCCTAGCAAAGCAAAATTCTAATAGCCCCTCTCAATCCTAACTCATTTAAAACATAAGTGGGAAAATTAGCATGTTAAAAAATAGAATATTTTGAGGAATAAGGATAAAAAGAAAAAAAAACCATAGAGTAAGGGGAATAAAATTCTTGGGAAATGAAATAGAGAAAGAGTGATAAATTATACAAAGGAATTTAGAGGAACAAGTAGAATATCAAAATATTGACCAAACTAAAACATTAAGGTTCTTCATTTTATTTTAACTTCTTCAATTTTTCCATATGCCTGCAAAATTTATAAGAATTGTTGTTCAAAAATCCTCGAGAAAAAATTATTAATTTATTTTTAAAGATTCATTGTGGTATTTAAAATCTTCATTATTCATTGCTATTTTAAATTTAAATTTTCCTGGTATATATTTATTAAAAGCATAAAGAGGTATCTTATGATATTTATTTAATATTTTTTCCTAAAAAATCAAATGTATAAGGTAGCTTCAAATTTTAATTTCTCTTCCTTACAATTTTCTAAAGTAGGATCAAATAAAATGGGTGAATTTCAAACCTAAATCATTTAAAAGAAACATTTAATTTGGTTTCTTTATATTATTAAAAGTTTATGTTTTAAAGGGTATGTGTAAGATCATGGTTAACCAAACTATTCCATTAAGTGATAGTGAAAAATCAACAAACCAAGATTATGTGAACTTTATTTAAAATTTTCAAATTGTTATGCACTTTCTATCAAAAATTTGAGAGAAAAGAATATCTAAAAAAATAAATTAAATTTCTAAACTACTAGGACTAATCTAAAAAAAATTAAAAATTAAAAAAAAAATTAATTGGTCAAAAAATTGAATTTTAATTCAATAGTATAAAATTTAAGGAAAAAAATAAGTAGATGTATGTCTGATCACCTTAATCAAAATAAAATGATAATATTTTTTAGTAATAGTATAGATATAAGAAGTAGACTCATGCTTAGACGTGATGCATATTTTTTGATATTTTTATTCTAAATAAATAATTAATTATGAATTTTCTACTATAGTATTTTTGGAATTAAAAAACTCTCATGTTTGACCACCTTAACTAATTCAAAACTCTGCAAAATTTATTTTTTCTTTTTTTCCCCTTATAGTAGAAGACACATAGAATGTGATGCATCTTTTAGATTTCAAAATGTTGTACCTTTAGAAAGTTATAGTTGTTTTTCAATCAACGAGTCTATCAATACTTTATATAGAACTCTATTAAAAAATAAATAATAATTACTTACTAATGTCATAGTTTGATAGACATTACTTTTATGGAAGCTAAGAACATTCTTTAAAAAATCATTTTCATTTCATCAAATTTGGGTTAAAAAATTTCATCTGATACATGTCTGAAGTAAAAAACACACAAGAACATGCCAAAAACATGTTTTTAGGACATTCTAAAAGTTGACCATGTAGGATTTGTATCCAAGGATATACTAGGCCTTATAAAAGTATTAATGTTTTAGTTTGGTATCAAGATGGGTGGGAAAAAATTGGAATACATTTTGAAATGTTTTGAGGCATTTCAGAATTACATAATTTTTAGATCATCATTTTTTGGTGCACCATGATCTTGCACATACTCATAACTTCTTTTGTTTATAATATCTGTTTAAATGTAACAAAGTTATTCACTCATGTTAAAAGGAAATATATTTTTAGTTGTTAATGAGATCTTAAATTTTATTACCATAAATTTTAGATAGAAAATAAGCTATTCATTTAAATGGTTACTAAATTTATTTCCTTTTAAATGATCATGTATTTTTTTATTCATATCATTATGAAAATTAATTACAATCTAGAGATAGTTCTCACAAGAAAAATATATTTAATTCTTCTATATGTGTTGAAAGTTGAAAGAATAATAGAGGAAATTTCACTGACTCAAGATTTTCCTCTCTAGAGTTTTTAAAGAACTTTAGTTGGTGAAGGAAAGCTATTTGTAATATAATTAATTATATTCATGTTAAATCTTGATATTGTAAGGGTGTTGAATGTGGAACATCAAGGAAAGGTAGAATTGAAAATGATGTGCATTTCATTCTATCTGCTAGTTTTAAATTCTGGTTTAAGTACTTTGGTCAATGCCACTTTTTGCATATGTGTATTTTATGCTTGGTTATTGTTTCATCTCCTTAGTTAGTTTCATGACTATACGAGATCCACCTGATCCTATCATTTTGGGTTGCTAGGATTGTTGGCCAGGGTCAAGGTGTTCTTCATATTAGGAAGAATCTTGGGAGAGCTAACCACTCCATGGTTGAGTGGTAAAAGTTCCTGGATCACATTCCCACCTCGAGATCAAGATAGACATATGCTCAAGGGCTCAAAAGACATGGACTTATAGATGTACAAATAATATTTTTATTTTGTACCATATTGGGTATTATGAGATGCATAATGAGTTAGTTATCATCAATTGTAAACATGTTATTTTTCTTTTGAGTCTATGATTTTTTAAGGAATTAATTGATTATGTTGACTAATCATTGTTTATTTGAATTTATGAAGTCTACATTTTTAGATTAATTTTGATGTCACATACTTAGTAGGATGTTAGTCCTTACAATTGCTTGTTCCCATTCATTTATATTATCACATTTTTGAGCATGCATATTCTACTTTCATATTATTAAAGGTAGTAGATCTTTACCTCACACTCAAATGCTCTAAACCTCTTAATTGCATGTATCCTTGGGATTCAATGTGTGTAAAGATTTAGTACACAAAAGGAGAATCTTTTTCATCCTATTAACGATTTGAAAATGTTGCTTTTCACCTTTTGGGAAGTCAAACATTTAAGCAAGAACCTAATTTACTGGTAACTAGCATATTATAGCTAGATGCCCATAGTCTAGTGGCAGTGAACAAGGGTCAAGGGGGATAGTGTTAGTTTTGGTAGCTTTAGAAAATTGCTCATCCATATGTAGTTAATTATCAAATAATCATATTTTCAACTAATTGGTTGGATTAGGGACTAATATTTGTTAATTAATTGACCATTCTTTGAAGCAACTAGAAACCAACTTGGTTAGGGTTGTTAAGTTGTTTTGATTGTGACTGTTGATTGAGAATCAATCTTGATCATTGGTTTTCCAATAGGAGTAGTATAAAAGGGGGTTGATGGGGGTATTTGGAGAACAAGAATTTTGTAGAAGCATTTGCAGTGTTAGAAAATGAGTTTGCAATGATAGGAAACTATCTTACAATGATAGTATTGGGGATAATTGCAGAGGAATATTAGCAAGAGAAATTAGGAGGTTGTCTAAATTCTACTAGTGAGAGGCAAGGAATTTTGTATCTCTTGATTTTTTGAAGTTAATATAATTCCTCATCTATAGAACTAGTTTTCCCTTAGGGTTTTTTCCAGGGATGGTTTGTCCAAAAAATTGTGTTCTTTATGTTGTGTATTTCTTTTCATATTTTATTAGTGAAGTTGAAGTTGTGTTATTTTTTGACATTAGCTAGGAATTTATTTTCAGTATTTTAATAATCATTTAAGATAAGAGATTAATAATCAGTGACTATAATAGGAATTTTCACAAGGTATCAAAGTAGTGTTGAGGGTAGAATTTTTTTTTCCCTAGGAAAGAAATTAAGGGTTTATAAGACCTAGATTGATCTCTTTAGATTTATTATTTGTTTAATCCCTTGAGATGGCTTCAACTAGTTTGAGAGATCAAGATAGATTGGATGAAGCCTTGAATTTTGGTATCTATAATGCTCAACTTTCTTTATTGTTGGAAAAGAATGGTATCAAGGATTATGTTACCACTATTGTAGTTGTACCTACAGATGCTACACAACTTGCAACATATAAGAAGGATGATGACAAGGTGAGGAGGATAATCCTTGATTGTGTTAAGGATCATTTTTTTCTAGTTATCTCAAAGCTAGATACAATGAAGAAGATGTGGATGCCATTTTAAATTTGTATGAGAATGCTACCACAAATAGGAAGATGATTCTTAGATAGAAGTTGAAGAATACCCAAATGAACCAAGGAGAAGATGTCACAAGTTATCTCAATAAGCTTAGACTTGTGAAGGACAAGTTAGAAACTATTAGAGATAGCCCTAGTGATGACTAGCTAGTGAGAATAGCCCTAAACGAGTTTACTAAGCAATGGAGTGTCTTTGTTCAAGTTTTTAGTGGATGAGATACCTTACCAAGTTGGGATCAATTATGTACTAATTTCAATCAAGAGGAGTTTAGATTAAGTCTTGTCAATGGTGACAAAAAGAGTCAGAAAAGTGAGTGGAAGAGGAAAATGTTGCCATAGTAAGGAAAGGGAAAGAAAAGAAGGGGTCTAGCAAAGGACTGAATTCAAAAAGTGGGAAGAAGAAGGACCTTTCTAAGGTCAAGTGCTTTGGTTATCATGGGCATGGTCACCATGTTAGTGATTTCCTAGAAAGGAAGAAGGCAAAGAAGTAGGTGATAGTTTCAACAAGTGCAAAAGAACTCTCTAATAGAATGAAAGATGGGTTTGTTAGCTTGTATGGTGAGCTCAACCTCATAGATTATCTAGTATATAGATAGTGGGGTGTCATTTAATATGATAGGAGTTAGAGATTACTTCTCTAGTTATAAGGAGAAGAACACCAATATCAAAATTTCTATGGGAGACTTGTCCAAACTCAACCCCATTGGGAAAGGGACTATTTAGTTTTAGAGGGATAATGGAAAAATAACTCCACTTCATGATGTGTAACATGTTCCAAGCTTAGGTATGACTTTGATTTCTATATCTATTCTTTAGGATAGGGGATCTAATTAACTCTTTAGAGGGACATGTGTGTTGATTAAGAAAAAGGATTGGAAATCACCCATAACTATAGGATCTAGGAGTGGTCACCTTTATAGGTTGCAGTTTGATACTCCTAAGGCCTCATGAGTAGTAGTAATCCTAGAGATCTTGGAGAGTTATGGTATATGAGGATGGGTCATATTCATCATGGAGCACTCAAATTTCTTTGTGAGATGGTAACAATTGTTCCAGAGGTGAGCACAATGATGTATGTAAGGGATGCATGTTGAGGAAGTTTGTGAAAGCATCTTTTCAAAAGAGTGACACCAGATCTGAGGGTGTTATTGATCTAGTACATTTAGATGTATGTGGATTGGCATTGACAAAGTCTCTTAGAGGATATGATAACTATGTTACTTTATCGATGATTTCTACAAAAAGACCTGGATATACATATTGAAGACTAAGGATGAGGTTTTCAGTCAGTTCCAAGAGTTTAAGGCTCTTGTGGAGAACTTGATAAGAAAGAAGATAAATGTTCTTCAATCAAAAAATAGAGGTGAGTAAAAAGTAAATAACTTCCAAGAGTTTTATACTAGTGAAGGAATCAAGAGAAAGCGGATTGTTCCTTAAAATCCATAGTAGAATGGAGTTCCTAAGAGGAAGAACCATTCTATATCAAAGGTGCCAAGAGCTATGCTACATGACTAGGACATGCCCCACTACTTATGGGCAAAGGCATGTAGTACAACAATCTATATTTATAAATAGGGTTCCACGCAAGGTACTTGGGAAGATGACACCAAAAGAATCTTTCATAGGAAAGAAGCCAAATGTTGGTCACTTTAGAGTATTTGGAAGTTTGGCATATCATCATATTCTAGGAGATACATGTACCATGTTAGATCAGAATGCAAAGAGAGGGTACATTGTTGGGTATAGTTAAACCTTAAATGCATATAGGATTTTTATCCTTAGGACCAGAAGCATTATTGTCACATGTGATGTTAAGTTCATAGAGGACAAGGAATTTAGAAGGTATAGAAATTTTCTAGTAGATGATCAAAGTGAGTAGCTAGCAGAAGCTTCAAGGCCTAGTAAAGGGCAACAAAGCACAAGTATAGTCACTAGTGGAGGCTCAAGTGGTGAAGATTCATAAAGCATGAAGAAATAGGTGCAATAGGAAATGCATTTAGAAGACTTAGAGGTTGATATTTTTTCCTCTATAGTTGGTAGCAGGAACCATGAGGTTCAAGATACACAAAGGAATACTCAAGAGTTTGAAGGAGCTCCTAGAAGGAGTATTGGAGAGTGGAGACAACCAACCAAATTCAATGACTATGTGGCATTAGTTAGTCATTTGGTAGATATTGAACCTTCTAGCTATCAAGAGGTTGCACAACATTAGGTATGGAAGGTTGCTATGGTGGAGGAGTATAACTCAATAATGCAAAATAATGTGTGGGAAGTAGTGCCTAGACAAACATATAGAGTTGTAGTTGGATCACACTAGATCTACAAGATAAAGCATGGTGTAGATGGTAGCATTGAGAAATACAAGGCAAGATTCATGGCCAAGGGGTTCTCTTGAAAGAAGGGAATATACTATGAGGAGGCATTTTCTCCTATGGCCAGGTATACTTCTATATGAGCTATGTTCTCATTTCTAGCATAGATGGGATAGCAAATCCATTAGATGGATGTTAGGAAAAGGTTCCTTAGTGGTGAATTAAAGGAGGAGTTATACATAGATCAACTAGAAGGCTTTGTAGCACATAGTAAAGAGACCCACATGTGCAGATAAAAGAAAGCCTTATACAAACTCAAGTAGGCTCCCAGAGCATGGTATGAGTGCATTGATACATACTTGTAGGAAATGGGATTTTTGAAGAGTGAAGCAAATGCTAACCTCTACTACTTGGTGGTTGGAGGTAAATTTATCATTCTTGTTCTTTATGTGGATGACTTGTTTATTATAAGTGCACTAGGGCTCATAGAGGATTGGAAGAGGGACCTTGCAAAAGAGTTTGAAATGAAGGATCTAGGACTTATGCACTACTTTCTAGGCATGGAAGTGTAATAGACAAAAGGAGAGATTTTCCTTGGTCAAGGGAAATATTGCATTATAATCTTGAAGAGATTTGGGATGGAGGATTGGAAAGCCATGTCTACACCCATGATTACAAATTGGAGGAAGGTAGATACATCTAAAGAGAATGATGCAGATCCCACTTTATATAGGCAATTGATTGGTTCACTTATGTACTTGGTCAACAATAGGCTAGATATTGCATTTGCAGTGAACTCACTTAGTCAATTCATGGTTGAACCAAAGATAATGCATTGGACAACAACCATGCATGTATTTTGGTACTTGCATGGTATAGTTGAGTATAGGATTAGATATTATCGAGGTGAAGGTATCAAGTTGATAGGCTATATTGATGTAGACTGGGTAGGAAGTACAATGGACAAAAGAAAAAATTTAGGGTGTTGTTTTAGTTTGGGATCAAGAGTTGTATCTTGGTTTAGTAGGAAGTAAAAGTCTAAGGCTCTGAGTTTAGCAAAAATGGAATACGTACTAGCTAGCATGGTGACATGTGAATCTATATGGCTTCAAAAGTTGTTAGTAGCCTTGTTTGATTAGAAGGTTGAGACTACTATGATACACTGTGATAATCAAAGTTGCATCAAGTTGTCTAAGAATCCAATATTTCATGATAGGTCTAAACATATAGACATCAAGTATCACTTCATTAGAGATTGTTTACAATGGGGGGTTGTTTAGCTACAGTATATACCTATAGAGGATTAGGTAGTAGACATTCTGACAAAGGCATTAGGGAAGGAAAAATTATCTTCTTTAGAGATAAGTTAGGTATCATGCATAACAACTTCTTGGCTAAGAGGGAATGTTAGTTTTGGTAGCTTTGGATAGTTGTTCATCCATATGTAGTTAATTAGAAAATAATTGTTTTACTAACTAATTGGTTAAATTAGGGAGAATTTTTTGTTAATTAATTGATCACTTTTGGAAGCAACTAGAAACCAATTCAGTTAGGGTTGTTAAGTTGTTTTAATCTTGACCCTCGATTGAGAATCAATATCAACCATTGGTTTTCCAATAGGAGTAGTATAAAATTGGGTCAAGGGGAGCATTTGGAGAACAAGAAGTTTGCAGAAGCATTTTTACTGTTAACAAATAAGTTTGCAATGATAGAAAACTATCCTATAGTGTTAGCAAAGGCACAGTGATAGCATTAGGGATAACAGTGGAGGAATATTAGTAGGAGAAATTAGGAGGTTGTCTGAGCTCTACTAGTGAGAGGCAAGGAATTTTGTATCTCTTGATTTTATGAAGTTAATATAATTCCTCATCCATAGAACTAGTTTTCCCATAGGGTTTTTTCTAGGGATGATTTTCCTAAAAATATTGTGTTCTTTGTGTTATGTATTTCTTTTTGTATTTTATAAGTGAAGTTGTAGTTGTGTTATTTTTTGATATTAGATGGGAATTTATTTTTGGTAGTTTAATAATCATTTAAGATAGGAGATTAATAATTAGTGACTACAATAAGAATTTTCATAGATGCAAGGTGAAGGATTTCCTCTATCACCATTACCAACTTATACTTTGAACATGCTATAACGGTCTAAGTCATAGGGAGATGACAACAAAAGGCTCAATAATGGTTGAAATTTGAGGTTTTTCCCCAATATCTAACACAATTGTAAGATCTAATTCCTATGATATAAAACTATTGCATAAATAGAATCATGTTGTCTATTAACATGCATCCATATAGGAAATAAAAACACGAACTAGAGGTTATTCCAAAATCAAGTTATTGTGTAAAAAGTTTCAATTTAATGTAAACTATAATATTTAGTATTGGTTGAAAATAAAGTTGAGAACCTGTAGAGTTCACTGCTATCCTAAATCCTTCTCACTGATGCCAATTTATTTCCAAATCTCTAGCCACCAACACCTCCATCCTTTCTGAGACATAATAGATTTTTTTTATCTCCTTCTTAGGCATAACTGACCCAATTATCGATTTCTCTCTAACACTTTTTATTTTATTTTCATAGAAGATAATACCATCCTCATTTTCATTATTTTTGCATCTCATATCTAGTTTAAAGTCTATAATATCCCAATTTTTGTCTAACTATCCATTCTAATTTCCCATACACTCTAATGTTTTCCTCTTATTTTATAGAAAAAATAAAGGAAATCAATTTAATTATTTGCATTAACATCACGATTTTCTAATTCCATCACATTTTATCATTGAAGGGGTAGGGTAGGAATAAAATATAATTTAAATTAATCAACATTTTAATCTAAGTACTATGTGGGCTACGTAAGATATCCAATCATCCCCTCCTAAGAAGCTATCCTTATCTACCTCGACCAAACCCTCATCTTGTTGAATTTGCAACCACTAAGGTACTCACAATATTAATGGAGTCAATATCTATCATAATTCAGTATGTACATGAACATCACATCATGAACAACATTGCATAATCAAATAAGTAATTAATGCAACATTCTCATGAACATATATCTATGCATCAATTTAATCACTTAATCACATTAATTAACACATCCCATAGTTTTATTAACACAATTAAGATAATCATCTTAAATCTTTACTTAACCAATGTTAAAAATAAAAGTTGATCAGTCAAAGTCGACCCAATTGCCTCATAAAAGTAACTAGGAATGTTGACAGGTGAGACATGACACGTCCATTAATGCATAATGAAGAAAAAATTTTGTGCCTCATGAGCCAAAACCATTATTGAAAAACATTCTCGAGTAGATGCTATTCTTACTCATCCTTCCTTACACTTATTCACATCATAGTTTACACCATAATCCTTAGTATAGAGAGGAAGGGGCTACCTCAAACTCATTGGACTTGATAATTTCAAATGAAAAATGACCTCTAGAAGGGTTTTCTACAAAGCCTCTTCTTTTATAAGGTTTTGAGAAAACTCTAGCCCAACTTACAAATTTGCATATAAATGTGGATCAACTTACATTGTCTAGTGGAAATGGATTTCACTAGTTCCTTCATGACTGGAAGACTTTTGCACTGATCAAAGTATTGGTCGTGTAATGGTTGCTAGGAACAATGTCTTATTGGAGGCCATAATCAAAAATTTCTCATAGAATTTGATATATTCTAAATTTGAACAAATTTTGACACATCCAAGTGAATTCAATTATCTGTCATAAAGATCTTTATAGATAATTGCATGTAGATCTCTATGACAAATTTCCCATGACTCATCATTAAAAAAATATCCCTTCTCATGGTGCCCAAGATGAAAAACCTTATTTAAAATGATGCTTGCTATCCTCTAGACAAAATGCACCAAAAGTCAACTTTTATTTAGATTTCTAAAAATATAGTGATTTATTCTCAAATTTCTCACTATTTCTAATTACAAAATAGGCAAATCATGAAAAACAAATGCTGAAAATTTTAGGACAATCCATTGTGTTTTCAATTTTTGAATTTTGGTCAATGGTACATTTTGTCTAGAGGATAGTCGTTTCCTTAAAAAAAAAAAAAAAAAAAACCTTTCTCATCTGTCCCTATCTTTTCTTTATGAACAGTACAATACAAACTATAGTTTTCTTAAATTCTACTAGCTCAAATATAGGTAGAAGGGTTATTACTTCCATCTAGTTAGATGGTTGGTGATCATTTAAACTAAAAAAATAATTTTATTAGACTAATTCATAGGGCTTACCAAATGTTCAAATAGCTCTAGGAAAACCATTTAAAGGTAGAGTGAAATCATTTTTAGATAACTTTTTTTTTTCCTAACCCAAAAGTGACAGAGCACTTGAATATTTAATCAATATAAATTAGTTTAGAGGCTCCTAGAAAGAACTAGAAAGAAAACTCTAATTCCTAGCCCATGTACAAGAAAAAATAACCCAAATGATGCTAACCCAATGGCCCCTCTAAGTCAATCCTCCTCAAGAAATCTTCATGACAGCAGCAACAAAGAATGTGTCAAAGAACAAGGGCATGCTTTACATCAATGATTGGAATTGAAAGTTAATTATTGGGCTAAGGCTCATGCTTAATGATATCCAAAATTTGAGGAAGAGCATGGGATTCATCATCTGCATAAAGGGCTTCTAGATAATTATCACTACAACTCCAATTTTCTAAGTAATCAATGACTTTTTTACCTTCATGAAAGATATGTGACACCTTGTAGACTTGGAATGAATCATTAGCTATCAAATCTAATTCAAAATATAAGATAACCTCTAATTTTGTACTAGCATTCATGAGTCAAATTTGACTTCATAGAGAAAGCCTATCAGCTAATTAGAATTAAATTTTAGTAGACTGAAATTTGTTTCATTAGTAATATAGGTTCCATTTTATCATTTCTTATTTTAACTATTTAGATCTTTTTACAACTACTAATTATCCATATAGAGAAGTTGTCCATTAACAAGTAGCTTAAAACTATGTGCTTTGTCATTATAAATGAACAAGGGTTGTAATGCACCATAGTTCCTGCCCAAAGGAAGTGCAACATAGTTTATACCACATATTTGCAAGGTAGTGTTGTTAAGTAGTATTGGAGTATTAGGGAGGAGGAATACGAGACATGTTCAAACTATAAAACAAAAATTATAGTAAAATTTCCTCTTTGGGATCAAGAATGGTCAAACTATCAAACAAAAATAGGAGTACATTTTTTTCTTTGTTGCTAAATTTTAGTTCTACCCTTGTAAAGTTAAAGTGATTGGTATTTAAATGAGTTTTTATCCAAGAATGATTTCTAAATTATCCTTTAGGTTACTTACTTCTCATCTTCCTCATGTACCTCACTTCTTTTTTTTTCAGGTCTCCCTTGCATTTCCTTTACCTGATTCTTCAATATGGGTTTTGTATTTTTCTGATGTGCACAAGGTCTAGGTGAGCTAGGTATGGTTGGGATGTATTTTGGTGTCTTCCCAATCAAAAGTAAGTTATTTATGTTTTACTATCTATTGTCTTTTCCCAACATGCTTTTTCCTATGGATTTTGAGTAATTGAGCTAGTTTTCCTCTTTGGTGAACTTAATCAAGTGCATATCTAAAGAATGAAGCCATGGAAATGATTTACAAGATTTTATACATGATTATAGTTCATAATAGAAAGACTCATGAAGCTAAGAATCAGAGCCAAGAAGAAGCCCATTCATGTTGTAGAGGTAAAATCTACTTTCATAAGGAAAAGAGGGTCTATGATTTATCCATTGCACATTAATGGAAGTAAGGTGTTTTGTTCACCTTTTGAAGCTAAAATTATTTATGTCAAATCCAAGTCTTTACATACAATCAGTAAAATCACGATGTCAAAAAAATAGTTTTGAGCTCTTAATCAGTGAGGCATATTCAAAATCTAGTTTTGAAGCCATCAAATTGAGGTAAAGGGTAAAAGTTTGGTTATATTTACTAAATTTTGAGAAATGTTACTAAGAGAGGGGTTTTCCATCCTATGGTAATGAAATGGTCACTTATCCAAAGGCTTTGGAAATAGAAACAAAGATGACTTTAAAGTGTGAATATTCTTCAAAAATGCTTAAAAGAAACTTTCAAAAAAGCCAGTGATGAAGATGTGACCCTGATATAAAGGAAAGAAAGTGTTAAATTCTTAGGGAGGAAATTAAAAGACTAAAATGAACAAGCTAACATAGGATTACTCCATGTGATGTGATTCTAAATAGAAGTAAAGTAGGCTTACATATAAGCTAAGTTTCTCTCTTCCCCACATTTGTTAAGTTATAAAGTATATCTACATTCTAGATTCAAAATGAAACAAGGGACTTCTTGTGGAACTAAGGACCTCTTTCAGTAAGTAATTTTTAGTAATATTACTTTACTTTATGTAAACTAATAAGCTTTCTAGGGTTATGAGTTTATGTGTGCAAGAAAATGAAAAGTTTAAATAATCATTGATTTTGGAATTAAATACAAATCTTGCCATTATACTTGTTGTCTAAACTTAATTTCATTCATGTGGTGCCAACATTTGGATTCCTATACCTATTTCATTTTAATTTCTTGAAATTGGTTTGCCCAAGTATTTTCAAAATGCTTATTTATCAATAACTACATAATGTGCTATCATAGAAAATGGCAATCAAAACTAAAGATTATGATAAGCTGATAGGTCTAGAGATTGAGTTGAAAGATTTAATAGATACTTCATTTAAATTCCTTTATTTGGGTGATCTCCATAGGAGCCTCAATTCTTGGCCTATTCACCCAATCACTCAAAAGCTTAAAGAGAGTAGATTGGTTGATGCAACTAGTTTCCCAATGGTAGTACATCCACTAGATCTAGTGAGGGAATGTATCTAGGGATATGATCTAGAAAAAAATTAGATTTTGTTTCCTAATCAATCCATCCTCATCTTGATCAACAAGGCACTAATGCAGTCCACATTTAGCATCCCCACAAAAGAGGAGTACTTTGATATTGACTTCAGCTCTTCCACATTAATGTTTAATGAAAAGAAGACTCTCAAAAGGGAAGACATGTAGAGGACATGGTTTCAAACTCCTGGCTCAAAAAAGAGAAAAATTCCCAAGATCCTATTCAACACTAATTTGAAGAGGGAGGTCATAGATATCCTTGCTTTGGTACTTAGACTAAAAGGAAAATAGGAGATTCTCAATTTCATCAAGAACAATTTCTTTTTAACTATCTATGGTGAAGGTATGAAAATTCACTAGGCACGGATTATCTTTGATGAGCTCACCTCATGGATGAATTCAACCAAAAGATTCAAACAATTTTATATGTCCTCCTATTTAATTTATGTCTTAGCTACTCACCACTTATGGCTTGACCTTCCTAGCATCCAAAATTATGATGAGTGTACAAAGGTATATAATTTCTAACCCCATCTACAACTACAAAGAAGCTTCAAAGAGTATGTGGTAGTAAATGATGTCTTTACAAAGAGGCTATGTAAGGAAATGCAACGATGACCTAAGAGAAGATTTTTAGTAGAGGCAATTTTGGCCATCAATCAGTTTGGATGCTCATTCATCCAATTTTCAAGCATCTCTTGTCTGCGAATAGGTGCCTTTGATGAACTTCCCAAGAGACTACCTAGGTACCCAAAGGAAAAGGTGGTTCTAGTAAAATTACATCAAGAAATCCTTTAAGTGAACACATTGTGCTCAAACATGAAGAAAATAGTCAGGATTCCCTTCCCCATAGTTCCTAGACCCTATTCATGTGCCTCTAGGTCTAATGCTCATAATTTGGTGAAGAGCTTTGAGGGTAAAATCAAATTGGTTTATTAGGAAGTAATCAAGCTTCAATATGATCCAGTGAACTTCATAAGGGACCACTAAAAGCTGGGATGTGCCTACAGACACATTCTAGATATCAAAGATTATTGGGTTGAGTCCCTTAATGAATAATAGACTCGGGAGAAGTTTTGGTCCTAATTAACTATTGAAGAAATTAAGTTATTTAATAATTATGTTGATAATTTTGACCTTGCAGATGATGGTTCCTACATGTGTCCTTCATGTTATGAGATGTTAAAAGGCACTCAGATTGTGTCTCCTCCACCTGCAAGTCCTGTCATAGACACCATGGAGGTCATCATGCATGGGGTAATCAAGTGAATAGACAAATGGGTAGAGGGGACCCAAGTAAGGAAGAAAAGGAAATAGAGTAATAGTCCTACAAGTGGAGTATCTTCTAGAGCTACCCATTCAACTATAGTAGCCACCACCATAATTATTACTTTAACATCTATTGGCCCATCATAATCTATTGGTCAAGGTGGAGACCAACCTCTATAGAAGAATGTGCCAATCAATCCTACCTATGGAGGGGGCTCTCTTTTGGACACCCAAATAGTTAGAGAGAATAAGAGAAGTTCTAGTCAAAGGTCACTAGAATTGATGAATTGACTGAGATGCTTCACTACTAGATGATTTGAGTTGACAATATCATCTTTTTAAATGTTTAGGAACTAGACAAAGTAATTGATGCTATGAAATCTTATAGTGCCAAAGAAATTAGTCCTAAGAAGGCATGATGTTCTAATGTTCTTCCAAACATTTGTCATTCTCTCTCTTCTTTCTTTTTATATCCATTTATGGCATTTTATCAACCTCTATAATGAACAATGATTCAATATTGTCCTATATTTAGCTTATTATGTTCAAAGATGCTTTGCAATGCAATCATCTATTGTAAGTGGTCATTTTTGATAAGGTCTATATATTTAACTTTTTGGGAAGTTAATAATATCAAAAATTTTACTTTTGTGCAAACCCTATAGTTGGGACTATTGTGTGTGACTCTGAGTTCATTTTTACTTATGTTATTCATTTAGTTTTAGTATAGTATGCGGGATGAATGTGCTATTTTTGAGAATTGAATGAATGTAAATGAACTTGGTTTTATTTCCTTCACTCAATAGATTGTATGCCTTTCCTTCTTCAACATAAGCTTCTCTTTGTTCTTCCTACTATATGTTATTTTTCATGTGTGTGGTGTAGTTCATTGTGTGTAAGGGTCAAAAATTGACTAATGAAGTAGCTGAAAGATAGACAATTCAAGTACTATCAAAATATCAGTTAACTTTGTAATTTAGGAATTACCTATTTTGGTATCCTTTCTACTCTCTTGCTATCATAGTTAGTCATGCATGCTTCCATATCTTGCATTTAAATCAGAATAGATTGTATTTTGTGAGTTAGTCCTCATTTTCACTTGCCTTGGTTGTGTAAAGTGTTGAGTGATCTGACATTTGGCTCTTCTTTTCTCTGGTTAAGAACATACCCCTAGAATCTTTTAAAAAAATTATTGCAGATCCTACATTCTAAAGTGATTTTTACCTTTCAATTTAGGGTTCTTTGATAGATTACTATAGTGACCCATTCTATTATTAATTTCTTTGTCCTCCACAATCCATTTTTCAATTTAAGAGTGAAGATATAAATCAAAATGATGAGGGAGAAAAACTATTAACCAACCATTTTTGGTGACTCTACTGGGGAAAGAACTCATATATTCTAAGTTTTCTTAGTAATATTACATGTGGCTTGACTAAATAACTTAGAGATTATCTTTGTGGCACTTAATTCATTGAGTCATGCATAAAAACTCATAACAGGAAATGGTGTTTCCTTATGAGGGACAAATCCCATTAGGGTAACCTAACCTCAGTTTCTAGGATGAATAAGAGGACATAATAAATTAGTTGAATACCCTCGCCTAGAAAAGTCAAAATTTCCTTCACCAATATAGAAGATTAAGTTTCTCTCTCGAAAGAGAAGAGGCTAATGTTCAATATTGGGAGGGAGTTTTATAGGAAAGAAGATTAAGGGAAATGAACCTGATGTGAAATAAAAAAGTTCACCTTGGATCCTAAATATACCCAACGTGTTCATGGAAAAGGGAAAGTTGATAATTTTTTTAAAGGATTGAAAAGAGATGATTTACCAAAAATTGGAAGATCCTCTAGGAAGAGGAAGATCTACTCACAGGATGTTGTGTTTCAAGATATCCATTGAGCTCTTTTTTGCAACCCCATTCTATTTCTTGGATACACAATCATTCATCTTCTCCTCCTATTTTCCATAGTCAACTCCCATCATTATGTAATTCCCTCACTCTTCATGGAGTTGTTACCCCTATTGTTGTCACTTTTCAGCCCATACTAGTAATTCTTCTTGCCTCAATTGTTATTCCTTATTTTTCTAGAGCTTCTCGAAAGAATTTTCCCAAATTTAATGGTGATGGGAAGGTTTTGGTTGATGAGTGCATCACATAATTCTTTGCTACATGCAATATTTTTTATCCTCACCATGAAGATGTAGTAGTAAAGATGTTTGTGCAGACCTTGGTTGAGAATGCAACTGACTAGTTTCAACATCTCCTAGTGGGATGCATCATGACCTAGGATGACATACAAAATCAATTTGAAGCATGCTACAAGAGTACATCAAATGAAAAAAAATCTATTGACTCAACTCACCCAAATAAATAAATAACCTAGTTTTCCTATGAGAGACTTTATTTCAAAATTTAACAAGTTGGTCAATAGGATCCCTGCCATGAGTAGACCTACAACATATAATCAAAAAATGTTTTTCATTAACTCCATGCCCCCTAACATTATTTTTCAAATTAGATAAGTGTGTGTGGCTAATATCTATGCCTCTTAGATGTTGGTAATAGAGTTGGAAGATGATCTCATAGCAACTAGGAAATGGAAAAGAGAGATTCAAAGTGAAAGAGAGATTCAAAGTGGAGACTTGACAAAGCTCTACCACTGGTATAACTAACAACATTGAAGTGATGCTTTAGAAGCTATCAAATGAGATGATTTCCATGAAAAGAAAAATGGGGAAGTCTATTCCCTCATTCTAGTAATCATATCAAGACATTCCTTGAAGGAAACATGAAGGACAACCTTTACAATTGCCATCCACTCAAAAAATTGAGACACCTCCCAAGAAGAAAAATATGTGCATATTTCACCTAAGAGTGGATCATGATTGTGATTCTTTCCTAGAAATGAAAAAATATAAGTAGCTCACTACTAATAATGAACTAAAAATTCAATGCCCTGAAAGTGAAGATGATTCTGCTCCCTATGGAAACTCTAGAACATTCTTTTTGGAGTATGAATCAGATTCAAAGGTTGGAGGTGACTTCTTCACCATCTTGGATGGAATTCAAATGAGCATGGATGTAAGAAGCTAGAGAGAGAATAATTTGGTGAACTTTTTTCCTACCTAGAACATAGCCAGTGGCCCTTTACCAGCTACAAATGGAGCATCTACTTCCTCATCTTCAAGGAAAGAGAAAACTAAGTTTGAGAGAAATGGTAATCCTCACTCCTTTTTTGAAATAATTAAATATTGTAAAGATGCTTGTATCTAGTTTTCTCCCCTTGATTATCTCAAAAATCATCCTGCTAAATTATAAAAGCTAGCAGACTATTGTAAAAGTGATTCCAATGTTAAAAATCAGCCTAATATAAACTCTAAGATTAGCAACGAACAAGCCCAATTGAATGATGAATCAATAGCTGATGAAGAATATTTCTTATCTTTTCTCTTCAAAGAGGATGAAACATTAGTCTTGGCTACCTCCCTTGGTCAAAAACTTGATCCATTTTACATATCCTTATACATAAATTGCCATAAGTTTAGTAATTACATAATCGATTCTGAAGGCTCTAATAGTGTCATGCCCTCTTTTTTTTCCTATGCTCTAAGATTGATCCTGACCAAGATGTTCATAGATTTCTATTCTATGGACATAAAACAAGTTCTTATCTTCAAAAAAGTGAAATATGCACAAGTAGCATTATTCATACACACTGTAAAGAGAACAAAGTTAACTATCTTGGTAGGTGATATTCTGGCTAGCTATGATATTCTTTTAAGTATAAGATATTTTAGGGACATGGGAGGGGAAATAGAAATGGATTAGTCTCATGTCATAACCCATGTGAGTAATAAGAAGATCAAGTTGGAACTTGAGGAGAAGGCCAAATTCACAATCTTGAGGTTTGATGATCATAAGGTATAGATTCTATATGAAGACATGGAGTTCATGAACTACATGATGTTCTTTGACTTCAGTCATTTAGAAGAACAATCAAAACCTTCTATTGATCAAGAGATTTGGACCTTGCAGTTCAATGGCAGTTGTGCTACTATTGGGTCTAGAGTTGGCATGGTTCTAGTTTCCCTAGATGGAGATGTAACACAACTTGCATACAAGTTACAATTAAAGAACACCAACAATACATCAGAGTAAGAAACCTTGTTGTTAGAAATCACTATTAAAAAGTAGAAAGATGAATTCAAGAACAAAATTCCCCTCAAATTAGAAGTCACTCCCTTTAGATAGAAGCAACATAATTACAACCCTATGGTCTCAGACATTATCTTTAAAGAGATTTACAAGATGCTAGAAGTAAGAATCATCTACCCCATACACCATTCGACATGGATAGCCAATATTGTCCCTATCCAGAAGAAGAATGGGGAGATTATAATTTGTGTAGATTTTAGAAATTTGAATTAGGCATCTCTGAAGGATAGCTGCACATTGCCCAACATGGATCATCTACTACAAATAGTGGGTAGCTCTGAAATAATGTCCATGTTAGATGTCTTTTCGACTTTCAACCAAATTCAGGTAGACTGAAAAGATCAGTTCAAGACAACATTCACCACCCCTTGGGGAATGTTTTCATATAATAGGATTCCCTTTGGGCTCATTAGTGTTGGAGTCACCTTTAAAAGGGCCATGAACTCCTCCTTTTTGATCTAAGGATTAGATCATCGTTATATACCTAGACAATCTATCTTCTACAAGAAGAGAGAAAATCACCAAAAATATCTAGAAAAAGTGTTGAGAAGATGTAGGGAGAATGACATCTCACTCAATCCAAAGAAGTCATTTTTTTGTGTTACTGAAGGAAAATTACTAGGTCATATAGTCTCCTAAGAAGAAATTAGGATTGACCTAGAATGTGTCAGAGTCATCCAACAATTTAATTTTCTAAGAAGAAAATATGGATTCAAGTCATTCTTTATATAGTGAACTTTCTATGACACTTCATCCTTGACTTTTTTGAAATTAAAAAAAGTATAGTTGATATGATGAAGGGAAGCCAAAGCTTCAAATGTGATAACTCTCAAAAAAAAGGCTTCCAATCAAATCAAGGACATCATAGCCAAAGCACCCATTCTAGTCCACCTAGATTACACCAAGGAGTTCATATATTATTCTTAAACCTTAGCTCACATGCTTTTTGCAATACTCATGTAGGAAAATAAGGAAGGCATCCAGGAACCAATGTTTATGAGTACTCCTTTCAAGGAGCATTAGTTGACATATTCCCATATGGAGAAGCATGCCTATGTTGTGGTAAGAGTGTTCAAGAATATTAGGTTTTATGTTTTACACTCCAATTGTATTGTATATGTACCTAATTCAACTATTAAGAACATATTAATCTAGCAAGAAATAGGATGTAACACTAGAGGTGCATGGATAGAAAAATCCCAAGAGTAAAATATTGAGTTGAAGCCAATAAAATTAGTGCATGAAAATGTCTTGTGCAAGGTAATTGCAAAAAATCAAAACCCAATTCAAGAAGAGGAACTCTCCAAAGCACTAATGGTTACTCTCCAAGACCCTTGGTTCTCAAATATTGCCTATTTTCTCACTTACAAAGATTTCCTTGATGGACTAACATACAAGAAAAATGGAGATCTCAAGATTAAGTCAAGTAAGTATGTCATATATGATGACCAACTATACAAGAGAGTAATAGATGACACCTTCTTAAGATGCGTGGATAAGCCTCAAGAAGAAAAATTGCTTCACACTTTCCACAATGAGGCCTATGGTGGACATTTCTCATACACAATCACAACATACAAGATTATGAGGCAATGCTACTATAGGCCTACCATATTCAAGGATGCTTATAAATGGGTGGCCAAGTTCGATAAATTTATTATGTTTTTTTAGCAAATCTCAACTAGATTCCTTGTCCCTCAAGCTAGTTGTAATAGAATATCCCTTTGAATGGTGGGGAATTGACTTTATTGGACCAATCAAACCTCCTTCTTCTAGTGGTTAGTTATAAATCATCACTTCTACAAACTACTTTACCAAATGGGTGGAAGCCAATCCTTCCAAGAGAACCATCTCTATAGTTGTCTATGTGTTCATCAAAGAGAACATCTTGGTAAGGATTGGGGTTCAATTAAAGCTTGTCATGGATAATACTACTTACTTTTCTTTTGTGGAGATTATAGAATTCTTATATGACAACAACATACACCTTAGTCATTCATCAGATTACTTCCCTCAAGGGAATGGTCAAGTAGAATCAAGTAATAAAAACTTGATCAACATTATAAAGAAATTAGTTTCCAAGAATAAGAAAGACTAGCACAAACTATTACATGGAGCTCTCTAGGTAGATAGAGTGACAAACATCCAAGAAGGAAATCAAGCTTTCTCTATTCAAGCTAGTCTATAGAGTTGAAACTATTCTTCCACTTAGGATTGGATTTTTCCATTTGTAAATTACAGCGAGTGATCGAGGATCTAGTATTCCAAAATGGTTTGGAGATTTGCAGCATGTGCCTAAACTAAGTTGGAAGATGAATGTGAAAGGCTAGTTGATCACATTATGAAGCATCAGAAGTGTGTGAAGACATTCTTCAATAAAAAGGCTAGACTAAGGGAGTTCATGAAGGATGATTTGGTCCTATTGTGGGATAAGAGGGATGAGCCCAAAGGTATGCACCATAAGTTTGAATCCCTTTCAAAATGCCCTTTCAAGATTATGCAAGTAAACTAGAGTACTTCTTTCATTTTGGCATACTCCTCTAGAGAGATTATATCATTTCCCTATAATGGCCAGGATTTAAAGATGTATCAAGTTCATAATTGAAAGTAGGTAGCACCAAAGTTAGTGCTAGTCCAGGTAGGCTTTCTTTGGGTTTTTACTTGCTTTGTTTTCTTGTTTTCCTAGGTTAGCTTTTCTTTCTATTGCATGTGTACTTTCCCATTGTATTTTGTCATTTTGGTTATGTGAAAACAAAGATTCTAAGCCCTTTCTTAGACATTTTCAATGTCTGAGTCTCCATTCAGAGAAAGTTATTGGAAAATTTTAGTTCTACCCTTGTAAAGTTCAAGTGATTGATATTTAAATGAGTTTGTATCCAAGTGTGATGTCTAAAGTAACATTTTGGTTACTTCTCATGTTTCCCAAGTACTTCACTTTCTTTATTTTTTGGGCCTCCCTTACATTACCTATACCAAATCCATTTATGTGGCTTTTATATATTTTTGATGCACACGAGGTCTAGGTGATCTAGGTATGGTTGTGATGTGTTTTGGCATCTTCTCAATTAGAAGTAAGTTATCCATGTTTCACTATCTACTATCTTGCTCCAACATCCTTTTTCCTATGGATTTTGAGCAATCAAGCTAACTTTCCTCTTTGGTGAACATAATCAAGTGTGTATCCAAAGGACGAAGCCATTAAAATGATAAAAAAGGTGATGTACATGATTATGTCATGATAGAAAGACCCACAAAGCCATGCATTAAAGTTAGGAAGAATCCCATTTATGCTATAAAGGTAAAATCTACTTCACCAGGAAAAGTGGGTCTATGAGTTTTCTTCTACGCACTAATGGAAGAGAAGGTGTTTTGTTATGTTACCAAAGCTACAATGATTTATCTTAAATCCAAGTATTTACATACAAGTATTAAAATCATGATGTGAAAAGAACTTTTTTGAGCTCTTAATCAATGAGGAATATTCAAAATCTAGCTTTAAAGCCATCAGAATGAGATAAAGGGTAAAAGTGTAGTTAGCTTTACTATATTCTGGGAAATGTTACTAAGAGACTAGCCTTCCATCCCCATGTAACAGAAAGGTCACTTCTCCAAATGCTTTGGAAATAGAAATATAGTGACTTTAAAGTGTGAATATTCTTCAGAAATGCTTAAAAGATACTTCTAGAAAAGTCAATGGTAAAGATGTGACCCTAATATAAAGGAAACAAAGTGTTAAATTCTTAGGGTAGAAAGTGAAAAATTGAAGTGCACAAACTAACAAAGGACCACTCCTCACACTATGATTCTAAATAGATGGAAAGTAGGCTCACGAAAAGGCTAATTTTCTCTCTCTCCCTCACATTTATTAAGTTATCAAGTATATCTACATTGCAAATTTTTAAGTGAAACAAGGCAATTCCCATGAAACTAAAGTACCTATTTCAATAAGTAATTTTTAGTAATGTGACTTTTCTCTATGTAAAGTAATAAGCTTTCTAGGGTTATGAGTTTTTATGTGTAAGCAAATAGAAAGTTTAAATAGTATTTGGTTATGAAATTAAATAAATTTTTTGTCATTATAATCATTGGATGAACTTAATTTCATTTGTGTGGTGCCAATGTTTGGATTCCTATACCAATTTCATCACAATTTCTTGAAATTGGTTTCCCAAAGTATTTTTAAAATGACTATCTATCAAGAACTACATCTTGTGTAATCATAGAAAATGACAATCAAAGTTGAGGGTTATGATAAGCTAATAGGCCTAAAGAGTGAGCTAAAAGATTTAATAGATACTTCATTTAAATTCTATGTGGTGATCTCCAAACAATACTCAATTCTTAGCCTATTCACCTAATCACTCAAGAGCTTAAAAATAGTGGATTGGTTGAGGTAACTGATATTCTAAAGGTAGTACATGCACCAAAACTTGTGAATGAATTTTTCAAAAGAAATATGACCTGAAAAAAAATAGATTTTGTGTCTTGATCAATCCATCCTCATTTTGATCAATGCAACACTAGTGTAGTCCGAGTTTGACATCCCTACAAAAGAGGAGTATTGGGATATTGACTTTAGCTCTTCCACATCAATGTTTAATGAAGACATGCAAAGGAAATGGTTTCAAACTCCTTGCTCAAACAAGATAAAAATTCCCAAGACCATGTTTGACACTAATTTGAAGAGGGAGATCATAGATATCCTCGCTCTGTTACTCAAACTAAAAGGAAATGAGGAGATTCTTGAGTTCATCAAGAACCATTTCTTCCTAGTACAAGCTATCTATGCCAAAAGTATGCAAATTGAATGGACACAGATTATCTATGACGACCTCATCTCATGGATGAATTTGGTCAAAGGATTCAAATACTTTTACATGTCCTCCTATCTAATTTATGCCTTGGCTACTCATCACTTGTGGCCCAAAGGATGAATTAATGATGAGCATACAAAGGTATATGAGTTCTACCCCCATCTACAGCTATAAAGAATCTTCAAGGAGTATGTGGTAGTAAATGATGCCTTCACAATGAGGCTATGACCGAAATCACAAGGATAGCCCTATAGGATATTTTCACTAGAGACAATTTTGACCATCAATCAATTTAGATGCTCATTCATCTAATTTTTGGGCTTCTCTTATAACCTATAAATGGATGCCTTTGATGTCTTTCCTAAGAGACTTCTTAGGTACTTGGAGAACAAGGTGGTTCTAGTTGAATTATGTTAAAAAATTATTCAAGTGAACTCCTTGTGTTCAAACCTAAAGAAAATAGCCAAGATTTCATTCCCCTTTGTGGTTAGACCCTATTCCTATGCATCTAGATCTAATGCTCAAAATTTGGTGAGAAGCTTTGAGGGTAAAATAAAATTGGTTGATTATGAGATACTTAGACCTCAATATGATCCAACAGTCTTCGTAATAGACCACATAAAGTATGCATGTGCATACAAATGCATTCCAGATATCAAAAATTGTTGGGCCAAGTGTCTTAATGAATACTAGACTCTAGAGAAGTTTTGATCCTGATTAACTATTGAGGAAATTAATTTATATAATCATTATATTGATGTTTTTGACCTTTTAGATGATGGTGCCTACATGTATCCTTCATCTTATGAGAAGATATAAGAAACTCCTATTGTGTCTATTCCACCTATAGGTTCTATCATAGACACTATGAAGGTCCTCATGCATGGGATAATCAAGTGAATGAAAAAATGGGTAGAGTGGAACCAACCAAGGAAGAAAAGGATAGGGAGTGTTGGTTCTATGGGTGGAGTATCTTCTAGAGCTACCAAGTCAACTAGAATAGCCAACACCACTTCTATTAATTAATCATCTACTATCCCTTTATAGTTTATTTGTCAAGTTGGAGACTAGCCTCTAGATAAGAATGTGCCAATCAGTCCTAGCTGCAGACGTGGCTCTCTTCTAGACACCAAAAAAGTTGGAGAAAATCAGAGAAGTTCTAGTCAAAGGTTACCATAAAGGGTGAATTGAATGAGATGAACAACTACTGGATGATTTGAGCTAAAAATATCATCATTCCAAATGTTGAGGAACTAGACAAAGTAATTAATGCTATGAAAGTTTATAGAGCCAAATTAGTTACTCCTAAGAAGGCATGATTTTCTGATGTTCTTCTAGAAATTTTTCATTCTCTCTCTTCTTTCTTTTTGTAGCCATTTATGGTATTTTATCAGCCTTTGTAATGGACAATGATTCAACCTTGTCCTATGTTTATCTTATTATGTTTAGAGATGCTCTATGATGAAATCATCTATTGTAACTGACCATTTTAAGAAGGCCTATATATGTAACATTTTTGGGAAGTTAATAACATCAGAAAAATTACTTTTGAGCAAACCCCTATAGTTGGGACTACTTTGTGTGACTTTGGGTTCATTTTTAATTCTATTTTTCATTTAGTTTTAGTATAGTATGTGGGATGAATGTGCTATTGTTGAAAATTGAATGAATGTAAATGAACTTGGATTTATTTCCTTCATTCAACAGATTGTATTCCTTTCTTTCTTCAGCGTAAGTATCTCTTTTCTCTTCCTGTTATATGTCAATTTTCATGTGTGTGGTGTAGTTCATTTCATGAGAGGGCCAAAAATTGACTAATGGAGTAGCTGAAAGATGACAATCCAAGTATTGTCAAATATGAGTTAACTTTGTAATTTAGGAATTACCTATTTTGTCATCCTTCCTACTCTCTTTCTATTGTAGTTAGTTATGCATGTTTCCATATCTTGCATTTAAATCAAAAGAGATTGCATTTTGTGAGTTAATCCCCATTTTCACTTGCCTATGTTGTTTAAAGTTTTGAGCAATCTGGTATTTGCCTCTTCTACTCTCTAGTTAAGAGCATACCCCTTGAATTTGAAAAATAAAATTTATTGAAAATCATGTATTCAAAAGGGAGTTGTACCTTTCAATTTGAGGCTCTTTGATAGATTATTGCACTGACCCATCAGTTATTAACTTCTTTGTCCTCCACAAGCCATTGGGAAGTTTAAGAGTCAAGGTATAAACCAAAAAGATAAGGGAGAAAAACTATTAACCAACACTATGGAATCAGGAATGATTCTTGAATCTTAGAGGAAACCAAATTCAGAATCTTAAAGGAAAGAAATATTCAATTGGTATTGTGTAATTCATTAAACTATAACTGTCTAAAGCATATAGTATTATAGTAATAAGATTAGTTAATGTAAAATTAATCTTCTAGTTACATGAGGTGGTGTGAACCACTTCATATGTACTTATATTCAAGAATAAAACTTGATGGGACTTAGAAATGCATTCTCATTTTGAGTTCCTTTCCAAAATTTTGAGTCATTTTGAGCCCTATAAATGCATTTTCTTGCTTGTGTACCCAGCTATAGTTTTAAGACCCAGAAGGTGTTTAATGTTTCTTAAACCTTGAATTCAGTATGTCTATGCATTCTATAATGATAAACTAACATTCTAAATCATTCTACAAAGTTCTATTTTGAGCAATGTTCAGTTCTACATTTTTGCCTAAGTGTCAAATAGTGACAAGAGGCCTAGTTTGCATTTGAGTATCTTGTACTTGGTAATGTTTCATGATCCACCACTTTGTGATTGTTTATTATGCATACCAATGAACCAGTGTTTCAATTTTTGAGTTGTTTTGATATGTTTTGACTATGTTTTGAATCCCTCAAAGCTAGTTACTTATCTCTATCATGTTGATGCAAATTTCTTAGAAATCCAGGAAACCCTGTTTGACTTATTATAACCTTGACCTAGTTAACCCTACTGAGAAAACTAATTTTGCATTGCATTCTATAGCTCACACACTATCTATGTTATGGATTTGAGCTTATGAAAAATCCATTTGATTAGTTTTCAAACACGATTCTGAATGCAATTTATAACATTTTATTGGTGTCATAAAATACAAATGGATTAGTACCCCTATTTGGGATGGTATAACATTAAATCTATGATTTCCTAGATCAAATGGTTTGTACTACGTAGATCTATTCCAAAAATACTTCAAGTGTGTTAGTTTGTAAACCTTGACATATCTGTTTGCACACTTTCCTAGGGGCCATTCCATTTACAAAAAAACATTTTTTTACTAATGTTTCTAGTCCTATAATTCTGTGTACCCCACTTTGTGCACCTGCCAAATGCATCTTGTTATTCATCATTAGCCCAAATCACAAAATTACATTCTCCTCATGGAAATGAAATAATTCCCCAATTTTCAAACCTTCAAAAATCTATTTTCCCAACTTTGGAAGCTAAAAGAAAATGTGTTTTTATGGTTTTTTAACATGTTTATTTGTAGATAGTTTTAACTGGGTAACTTTGAATGTCAATATCTTTTGACTAAGTGGTTGTAATGTGACGAGATCTAGTAGGGTGCAAGAATGCGGAACAAAGTATCAGCATGTTAGCTCTTAGAGCCCTGTCATCTATTTATGTCAGTTTTAAAAGGTAGTCAACAAACCTTGTTAGTAGAAAATCATAGTTTGCAGATAAGTAGTAAAATGAGTTCTAAATGATGATGATCATTGAAAAATTCTCATTAGATTAGTTTGCAGTGTTAGTTGTTTGAAAACAAAACAAAAAATTAGCCAGACCTGCTTTGGGGCACAACTGATTACACTAGATCAATAAAATGGTGGGGATAGAAGACATTTTAATATAGGTGATTGCAATATTTCAAGCAATTATAATATCCTCATATGGACATTGCATTATTGGAAGTCAAATGGTCATGAAGGCTTGCACACATATTGAAATAGAAAGGAAGGGGAAACTTATAATGTTTTCTTATGATGTAAAATGGGGTTTTCGAATTAATTCTTTTTAATTCATTATAAAGAGAAATTAGTGCCTTTGGATTCCTTATGGGGGATTTTTAGAACACTAGAAAAAGGAAACTATGAAGTTTGTTTCCATTTTTCATTTCAGAAGCTTGTTTCTAGTCTTTTTCAAATAGCACGGGAATTTGTTCCTCCAATTATCTTTGATTGATGATATTGATTCATTGGGAGGCAATGGGATGAACTCACATTGCATAAGAGAGAGGAGAGACATCATAGAGAATCATCCACAGTGTTGAAGAAAGAAGACAACAACTTCCATGAGAAGATCTCCACAACAAGGCTACAACAGAGCATGTTCCAACACTCAAAAGAGATGTTGTGAATTGAAAAGGGAGAGAGCACCAATGTACATGAGAGCAAGGGAACTAGTAGAAGGTAGAGGAATAGGTTTCAACTATGGACATGATAGTGGAAGAAAACACCACCACTAGAAGGAAGCACACTACAATGTTGAAGGATGGAAAGGATTGAAGAGGCCCACAACAACAAAATAGAAGAACATCAAAATAGAAGAACATCAAAACTATTGTATCACGTAAGGACCAGTGATGACATCCCATGGCTAGGGAAAAGTGTGTTGAGTGGTAGGGGAGGCACTTTACATAGTGAGTAGGCCCTTGTTTTGAACGGTTGAAACATTGTTTTGTCTTTTTCTCATTTGTAGTAGAAGTGCAGTTGCTAGATTTTAAAAGGACATGATCAAATCACATCTACCCAATGAAAATTTCTCATCTTTGTGACAATATTTTAGTGTTGAGTTCCTTAGAAGGGGCTCATTTGGCATGAGGAAATCTATACAAGTTAAATTGGCCATGAGGTTTTTCTTTCTTTAGTTAAAACAATTTTTTTCCCATATTCATTGTGTTGAGGACATTACAAGTATTTTTATACACTCATGCACAACAAAGAGATGTCTAAAGGATATATGTCTTTTAAAGGTGTGGAGGCTTAAGAGGTGGGGGCTAGTACATGGATAGTTGATGGAGGGCAACGAAGAGATTTTGATAGTCGACCAAAAACAAAAAGTGATACATGGCATTGTTTTGTAGGTCATCATGAGTTTGGAAATGAAAGAAGGAGGACCTATGATCTCATGACCAAGTTGTATGTTCAAAAGGAAAAATGTGAAGGTTTGTAATATTACAATCATATAGCAAGGTCGAGAGCTGGAGGTCAAAGGTTTAAGATATTACAAAATTTCATAAGATTGTAGAGTTAAATTCAAAGTATTACGATGCTACAAAAAGGGGATTTTGGCATAGGATCAAGGATGTCAGAAATTAATGGTAAGATGTTATGATTCACCATAATGTCATAAGATCAGGAGATATTTCAATTTTCAACTATGTATGAAAGTGTGTGGGACTCACTTGGGTGCACTTACACAAATGGAAAACTGATAGTTGGCGTTCATTGGAAGCAGAATTGAAAATGAATAAAATAATAATAAATTCTAGAGATTTTCAAAAAGTGAAATTTTTTATTGATTTAATATTTTATATAGTTTTAACTATGTAATTTTTTTAGATTTTTCATTTTAAAATTTGTTCATAGCCCAAGGATTGGAATTTTGAATTCACCTTAGAGTAATTATTTTGATCTAAAATATGCACTATAATATACCATTGGAATCGACAAGTGATGAATTTTCCATTTCTATAGTTGGCTTTTTATAGTTATTCACTAGAAGTAGCTATAAGAGGTTTTGTAATTTGTGTGCATCCTTGGTGCAAATGTTGATTTGATGTTTTCAAAATGAGATAATATCAAATTTTGATCAAATTTGCATAATATTTGATTTCATTGACCACTTTAAAGATGATTTGAATTTTTTAAAGCAAGAAGTTGCAAGTGATAGGTTTTTCCAATAGTACAATTGAATTTCATTGCAAACCAAAATCATATTTGAAGCTCCAATAATACATATTATGATGTGTATTTGATATTTATTCAAAGGATATTTTGTTTATTACTTTAAAGAGATATATTAGATATTTCTATTACATCATTTATGGTTTTTGATTATAGGTAGATGAAAAAGATTAGTTTCAACAACATTAGGATGAAGAAAATTTTAGCATGACACATGTCAGAATCAGATGGTTGTTCCAAAACTTCTTCTTGTCTATAAATATTTCTTATCTACTCTTGGTAGAGGTTCCAATTTTGAGATATTAGATTTTCTCACTATTGTGAGACTAGAAAGGTTCTAGGGTTGGAGAATTTCCCAACTACTATGATACCATTCTTAGTATACCTCTATTATGAATAGTAGTAGTGTATTTCTTTTGAAGCAATTTATAGTAGAGATATACATTCCTTGGTGTTAGTTTCTAAGTTTTGACATACAGATGATGGTTTCAATGAGATTAATACAAGAGCTTCATTTTTCTTAGTTTCATTTTGATTCTCATCTCCTTCCTTTGTTATCTGTAATTTTTTATGTTTACGAACAAGGAGCTTAAACTCAATTGTAATCCCTTAACGTTGTATGTCTAGATATATTTTCTATTGGAACAAAGAGCTGTGTAAATGCTTGCTATATTGATAGGGTTGCAAGTTTTGTCAGAAGCATATTCAATAAGTATGAGAGTTCTTATGAAAATAGATGTCTTTTTGCAAGCCTGATACATAGATTAGATGCCTGAATATATGAGTATACTTTAGGTGTTGATGTGTATGTTAAGGTTTAGTTGATGCCCAATGGATAAGGGACTAGTCAACTTAGGGGTCATATGTTCTTGTTGTTGCATACCTGGGTTATGTTGAAATACAAATCTTTAATTGAAATCAATTTACCATTTTATGTACCAAGAACTAAAATTTCTAATTACTTTTTGGTTGTAGTTAGCTACTATGATTAGGAAATTTATTAGCAAATCATAGAACACTATTGACCATTTCTACTATAGGGATGGTCTTGCAGAGAAGAGTATCAAGTTAAAAAGATCAGTCCCTAAGGTTTAGCTGCCTTGGCTCAGCAGAGCCTAAAGTGAAGTGAGTCCTAATGATTAAGATTTATCCCTATTGAATATAGGATTTAGCTCATCCTTAGGCTTCCTGGTATTAGGTTTTAACCCACCTAATATGTTCCTTACTAGAAAGAACTCCAACAAAACCTTTTTTTCCTATGTTAAGAAAGTAGATAATGAGAATACATCATTAAAGATGTTAGATCTTGCAAAAATAATTATAATTTCTTACATTAAAGGAGTAATGGGAAATACAACTAATGCAAAGTTTTATTAAGTTATAAACTATCTAAACCACATTAGTTTTTCTCACCATTATCATATCTTCACCATTGTCATATCATGGTAAATGCTTAGGATCTACTGAAGTTATTAAAAGAAATTATTAAAAGAAATTATTGATAGTTAGTGATTAAGTATATATTTAGAGAATTTCTTACAACCTAGTTTGTATATTATTACTTTAGTATTATTCACATTAACACCAAAGTATTCAAAGATAGAGGGGATAGGTTATTCACTCTACATAACTTCATATATATGTATTTTGTACAATCAAACTTTTGGAGCTAATGTGGGATGATCTAAAGAGCCTAAAGTCAAAAAGAGATCTCATTTCTTTTGTTCTTTGAGCAACTATCAATGCTTTTGATCAATAGAATTCACAAATTCTATCAAAGTATCAATATCAACTTTATGAGTGAATAAAAGCTAGTTCCAACAAAGCCATCCATCCTTTTGTAGAGAGCCATAAAGACAATATAAAGAAACACCAATTTTAATTGGTCTAAAAATGTGGAGAGCCATAAAGACAATATAAAGAAACACCAATTTTAGTTGTTATAAAATTGTGGAGAGCCATAGAGACAATAAAAAGCAACAAAAATTTTAATTGGTATAAAAATCTAGATGTTCAACCAATTGCAAGAAAAGCATATAAATACTTGTTTGAAGATCATCATAGAACTAAAAAAGGCACATTTATTAACACTTTATTATAGTCTCACTATAAAAAATAAAAATAAAAATTCACCTAGAAACACAAAAAGATCATTGCAAAGCTCAAAAAGATACACTTAATAAATTGCTCGCAATATCACTATAGATATGCTCTTTAAAATTTACTAAAAATATACCTAGAAACATAATTTATGTTTTATGTTGTGGACATGGACATTGGGCCAACAGATTTGGATAGATACACCATTGTAACCTATCAAGAAAATACATCAAGACATCTTTAGTTTAATGTTTTAGATTTATATTTATTGTACTTTTTGTAGGCTAGTACTATTGCATTCACTATGTCTGATTCACCACTATGTCTGATTAGTGAATTAGTTTTGAATGTATCAACCAGTTATATGCAAGTATTTTTACCTCATTTCAATTTTTATAAAGTTTTCATATTTTTAATCAATATAATATATTATGAAAAAATATTTATCTCCATTCTAATTGGTTGAATTCATTTTGTCTTATAAGACCCCTTTTCTCAGAGCTCCCACCATATTGCATTTTTAATGGCATGAATTTTGCAAATAAATATAGATATATACACAATTATTACATTCACAAACTACTATTAAGAAATGAAAATATATCTCAGAGCTCCCACCATATTGCATTTTTAATGGCATGAATTTTGCAAATAAATATAGATATATACACAATTATTACATTCACAAACTACTATTAAGAAATGAAAATATATCTTCTATTACTTTCCCTACTGTGAAGTAAGTTATTGTTCTAATGTATATTAATTTTTTTTAATGTTTATTTCATAGTTTTCTTTTTTTTATAAATTTTATATTCATATTTTAAAAATATAATAGTAAAATTAAAATAAAAGCACCCCTAATTTAAAATTTAAATTATCATTTAAAATTTAAAATATTATCATTAAATTTATTTATTTTTATTAATTGTTGATGAAAAATAATAATCAGCAAGTTATATATTACATTTTTAAAATATTTTACTATACATAATGCACGGTAAAAATAATGTTCAACATACAAAGTTAATTTCAATTATATTATTTTATAATACATATTACAATGCTAAAATATTATATAATACATAATCAAAAATTAATAATTATATTATATATCTATTTTTTATATTCATTATTATAATATCGAATATTGTTTCTATTACAATAGATTCTAATGGCAAGTACATGATGCCACTACATGGCACTTGTTCATGTAAAGATTTAAATTCTGAAACCCACATTCAAGCCTTAGTTAGAATGAAGTCTTAGGGTTATAAATAAAAGAGTAAAGGAGTTACAAAATATTTGTGAATCAAAATATTTGTGAATGGAGGAATAAAGGAATTTCAATTCCAAGAGCAAAGGATGATACGTACTACATAGCCAAGAGTTCACTAGGAATATAATGAAGAGGTACAAGAAGGCCATAAATAATACTGATCTTTAGCGAGCATCAAATTTTTGTTTAAAACTGTCAAATTATAACACCAATAGAATCCAAAATCTTGAAGTATTGGGAAAAAAACGTAGTAATGTGGCAATAAAGACCGTGTGTGCAATAAAAAAGTTACATTCCAAATATCATTGATTAAATAGGACACTAAATCATAATTTAAACATGATTATTGAACTACTGGATGCATGTATTACTATTTTGTGTTTCAGACTTGTATTTGTTTGTGTTGGAGGAAACCAATTAGTATTTTCTTGTGGTTTTTAGTTTCAAAAATAGGCATTTAAGGTTTCATATTCATAACAATATTTGTTGTTTAAGTGGTTGTCATTTATCTTTTACTATCCTGATTTTGATATTATTGATATGCTTCTAGGTTCTCATGAGAAGATAAGAAAATGGATTGAAAATGTAAAGAAAGTAAGAAACTTACTTTGAAGCAGCCAATAATAAAATTTACATGGCATCTGTGGATTGAACCCTAGACCTTGTGATTTGTTTTCTTTCCTCTGAGTTGCACTTTGATTTTCATGACGATGACTCTGTTCTTCGGTGATTTTAACAGTGCAAAGGATCCGTCTTTGTATGAGGATAGTAATAATGGTGGCAATTTCATTGCTTTCAAAATTCACTGAAAATCAAGAATTCACCTATTTCTCCATGGACGCTATTCACACTTGTTCTCCCAAGATTACCCAAACTGAAGCTCACAATTTCATGAAGCTACAAACAAATTAATTGATTTTACAAAACAAATCAATTGTTATTTGTAGGCTTCTCTGTAACTGATTCTACAAACAAATTAATTGATTTTGACAGTTAAAAATAAATAAAAATCATATGGCATCCATGAGACTACATGACCAGAAGCTCCAACTTACGGAATCACAATTGATTCAAGGAGAGCGTTATCATAAAAAAAACCCAAAGTAAAGACAAATAAATAGCTAAATCAAGGGATCAAATACAATAAAAAGTAGCAAGTATGTTTGAAATTTTGAGGTCATAGAAGACTGACCTTTCACAGAGAATAAAAGCACTTGCAGAATATCAAAATGTAGGTATGGTGATCTCTTGAAGAGAACTCCGAGTGTTTGATGAACAAATATTGATGACAACATACCAAAAAATTGTTATCTTCAAATTTATCAGCGTGCCCTAAAATAATCTCAAAAGAATGCATGCAAATATGAGCACAAGGGAGGGCACGTGGACTGTTCATCCAGATGCCTTAAAGAAGAGTTTCCAAATGGACATGCGAGAATGTATTTCATGGTAGACAGACATGGAAATCTGTGTTCTAAATTTCAGATCAAATTCAGATTTATTGGTATTCTTGTCTTCTCTTGTATTGAAATTAGGGTTTCCTTTAGATTATCTCTCATCGCCAAATCTAGAACTAAACATTTAAAAATAATTTAACTAATATTCGAGCTAAAACAAATGCATCTTTAGTAAACAAAGAGGAAATGTACATATGATATTTTAAAAATGCTCAAATGTAACTGGATGTAAGCATCTAGTTTAATCATTGTTTAAGCTATATCCTCTGCAATAGTTCCATGCCATATTTGGCAAGAACTAAAAATGGTGATGAATGCTGAAAAATAAAGAAAGCTAAATATGAAAAATGATGATGACAATCATATAAATGATTACAGTTATCATTTCCTTTATTGAATAATAATCATAATAAATACTTGAAATACGAATGGTTATTATTTATTTTCTATCTATGTTAATTGCTTTTCCATAAAGATATTTATGCATAGGTCAAGTGTCAATTGTTCAGATTAATTCAGGACCGCCAATTTGCTTATAAATACATCACTTACATTGTTCTATTCAGAATATCTGTGAAAATTTAAGAACAGGTTTGTAAGAAATTATGTTATATCAAAAAGAGAAACCATTTAATTACACTTTTGAATATCATTTATCTATCTTTCAGAACAGATAATGTTCTCCTTCGACACTTCGATAAATTGTAGGAGATGATAAGGATGAATCTGACATAATCTCAGTGGAAGGAGACAAAAGTGTCATCTAGCTCTCTTTTGTCTTAAGTCATTACTCATGTCGACTAAATATCCTTATCTTTATATGAGGAAAAAGTATGAATATATTCATACGGAACATTTATCTTGTGCACCTATCATATACTTGGCTGAAATGGCAGAAGGTGTATGAATGCATGCACATTAGGATTCGGCCATGTGTGGAATGTCATGGCTACTAAAAAAATGAGGGGATATGATTGGTAATGTCAATCGACTGGTTAAGGTGTCACATAAAGCTTATCTGTCTCACATTTATCAGATATAACTAGGTGAGTAGACGTTCATGTGAATTTGTATTGAAAAGAACAAGTTGTGGGTTTCTAAGTGGCTATTTGTTGAGGTGCATTGACCATGATTGATTTAAAGAGGAGCATTCATTGTACCATGCATGTTATATGGCAGCTTTATGTTGGGTTGTTTAAGTTGTTTTTTCTTGAGTTGAGTGATGTAGGTTATTATTTGGAATGGATTTTTTTTTTTTAACTTCATTTGAATGGACACTTATGTTTACAATCATATTGACCAACAAGTGTACATATATCATTTTATGGATTTTTGTTGATGAAATTAATGTCGAGGTGCTATATGATTTTAGCTATAAAATGTGGTAGTATGTCCTATTTATTTGGAAAGGATTATAAAGTATACTTTGGAAAAAATATCACACCATGATAAAAATAAATGAAATTTTGTTACTCATAAATTTTCATTTCTTACCACACCTCCTTTTGCTGGTCATTGTGAATGATCATTTTTTGGTGTCAAGGGATGGATTTGTAGCTTGGCAAGGCACTTAGTGTAACATCTCTTCTATTATTTCCTTAAGCATCATCATATGAAGATAAATACCATTAATCTTTGCAATGAAAAATCTAGTCCCATCATGTTATTTTATATATATAAAAAATTACTATTTTTATTATAATTATGCAAGTGATGACTGTTTGTTCAGTTTCATCTCCAAGGAAAACTAACCAAAGCTAGGTACTCTTGCATAAATATTTTCTTACTTTATCTCTTATCATATGTCATTTTGCTAATGTAATGCCCCACTAAAGAGCCATTAGAACATGTGCTGAAATATGCACTAATTAAATTTTCTTCCAAACATAGTTATAACATCATTTACAAAGTACGCCATCAATGCATGAAAGAGCAACCATATAAGGAAACATACCGTGATTGTTACTTGATCACACACAAGCATAAGAGTTAAAGAACTTAAAAGCATTTATTGGCAACCAGATGCATTAACAAGAATGGGCATCCATGTTCTTAAGACACTGTGTGAGAGAGGATAATATCAAAAAACCTCATAGGATAATAGCTAACCATCATCCATAGTCGATAATTGAGGAGGCAATGGTCAATGTTAGCATAGCCTGTAATAAGGATCATCGATGACCACTTTGAAAAGTGACATAAATAATTTCAAATTGAATTAGAAAATAGAATTCAAAATATGAAAAGGATTCTTAGAGTGCAAGGAAACTAAAATCGAAGTCCATTTCTACACAAACCCTTAGGACCAAAAGAATTGTTATAAATATTTAGCAATATTATAGAACGAATGTGTAGATTTGGTAATTCACAATGTAGAGAAAAAATGAATGCAAAAGTTTATGAAATGTATGCACAAAATTATACGAGAGAGGTCAAAATGCTATTTTTTTAATGTTGAGCACTCCAACATAAAAAAACTAAATAAATACATATCCACACTACGGAGTACCAAATAGATGGAGTGAAGGATGTAGTCACACAATGAAATCAATAAATGAAATAATTATCCTATTATATCAAGCATAGGATCATGACATACTAAATTTTTTTTTTTTAAATCAAAGGTATGTAATTGAGAACATCACACTTGATACTTATAAGTATTATAGTAATTCATTAAACTATAACTGTCTAAAGAATATAGTATTAAAGTAATAAGATTAGTTAATGTAAAATTAATGTTCTAGTTACATGAGGTGGTGTGAACCACTAGTTCATGTGAGAGAGCATCAATAAACATGTTAGAGCTTGTAAAAATAATTAAGCCGAGAGGCTTCTACAATGGGAGCACATTTCGCTGTAAACAATCTAACATTTTAAAAAAAATTGACAGGTAGTTGAACAGTTATACCATGTCCTTTATTGAAATTCCATTCGGACTTGACCAGAAATGCTTAACATTGATGCTTCCCATTCCCTCATTAACCACACTATATTTTTGGTTTGAAGGATTCAATATTTCCAAACACTAAACACGCGTCCTGCGAGTACGTAATTTCAAACATTAGGTAATTGCAAACTTCAGGTGAAGCCGGGTCGTCATCAAATAACAGTTTATTGTTGATAGTGTAAAGACACATTCAGATGTTTCTAAATATATTTCTTCATCATTCACTCCAGCAAGAAGAAAGCCAATAATTTGTTATGACAAGAAAACCAAATGTCTTGCCTTATGCTCCATTTTGACGCATTACATGTTTTCAATTCTTTGAAGTTGAACCATCACACATCAACATTAATATGTTATGACAAGAAAACCAAACATCTTGCCTTATGCTCAATTTTTACGCGTTACATGTTTTCAATTCTTTGAAGTTGAACCATCATACATCAACATTATATATGGCAAGAGCCTATTTTGTTTTCTATTCAACATTGTATTGAATGACAGGATTGATATTCTGATTTCTATTCAACATTGGATTGAGTAACAGGATCAATATTCTGATTTCTATTCAACATTGGATTGAGCAACAGGATCATTATTTTGAGTATGTATGTTTATGTGTTTTGATTTCTTCTATTTAAGAAACTCTTATTGTGTTGTTTTTTCTTATTTTCGAAGCTCTATAATTTCCTTAATTTTCCTTAGAAACTTTGATAGAATAGAAATTCTTCTCAATTAGAAACATTGCAGATTTGTATTTCTTCCATTTTAGAAACTTTTATTGTGTAATTTTTTCCTATTTTGAAATCTGCATAGTTTCGTTAAATTTTCTTAGAAACTTTGATAGAATAAAAATTCTTCTCAATTAGAAACATTGGAGATTTGTATTTCTTCCATTTTAGAAACTTTTATTGTGTAGTTTTTTCCTATTTTGAAATTTGCATAGTTTCCTTAAATTTCCTTAGAAACTTTGTTATATTAGAAATTCTACTCAATTGGAAAATTGCAGATTTCTTTCTATATCTTTCTCTTCATTCAAAACATTAGATTTTTAGAATTTAGATATTATAGTATTAATTAATCTGACTTTTTCATTAGATTATTTGAATCAATGATTATATTCCTCTATCTATTATTAAAATAACATCACAAAGCTATTTGCAAATGGAAAATGCATGATAGATGATTTAGACACAAAGCTTTCAAAGTTTTAGGTTTTAACCATGGGATATATAATTAAGTTTCTAACATCCTTCTTTTCGAGCTAAAAATAATAGTATTAATAATTTGGTTTAAAAATCTAGGAAGCGGATTAATAATGGTAATTGTTTGCAATTTTTTATAATTATATGTTTTACAATTTTTAATTTTTTTTTAAATAAATAATTTTTTGTCAAGAAATATATTAGTATAAAATTATGATTTAGTTAAATTAATATTTAAAATATTTTAACAAGAATAAAAAATGTAGTAGTAGATGGGTTCAATGTTGTTTTTAGATTTGATCTTGTAAGATTTTAAATCTATATATAAGTGCTGCATTCTATGAACTATCATCATCATGTTTAAGAGTAGTAGATAGATTTTAGATTAACTAATTATATAGTATGGGTCATGTGAACTATTATCATGATGTTAAATAAAAGTAGATGAGATTTATATTAGTTATAGCTCCTACAAACTATTATTAAGATTTTCAACAAAAGTAGAAGAATTTTTAATCAACTAATTATATGCTATAGGTCCTATGAACTATTATTGTACTATTAAATAAAAGTAGATGGATTTGAGATTAGCTAATTATACTATTATAGGTTTTATCAACTACTATCATGATATTAAATAGTAGTAGAATAATTTAGATAAGCTCATTATACATCATGAAGCAATTAAAATCTAATACTTTAAAGAAACTCTTTAATAAAAATAGGAGTTATTTTTTTAAAAAAATCGAAAATTGATTTGAAACCAATCCATTATATAGTTTATCAAACATCCAAGTTTAGATAAATAAACATATATACACATGTACAATTATAATTAATTTATATATTTATAATGCATGATACATTAATTTTTATTAATGAGTAGTAATCTTTTTAATAGATAGATCATTTTTAATATATAAAATTGTAGATTATACTATTTTTCATGTTATATTGTTAAAATTCAGATATGCTCTCAAATTATTGATATTAGAAAACCTTTTAATTTGTTTAGATTTATTTACTATATGGAGTAGGAAGAGTTGGGGTAATTTAGTTTTTAGGGAATTCTATTATTATTTGTCATTTTGATACTAACCGTTTTAAATCCTTACATTATAGATATACTAAATAGTATAATAAAAAAATGAAAATGTTCATGCTCATAATAAAAAAATGCTACATTCTTTGAAGCATCTTGTTGCACATTGTGTTGCATCAAAAGCAGGTACTATTAATACAATAGATGACTATTCAAATGATGAGCTTGATCTAGAGTTGTTAATATGTAAGGATTCAAGGGTCATGCTAACTTCAAATGTATGGATAGAGGCTGGTCTTGTAAATGGGGCTCTTGGATACATTCGAAAAATTGTCTACAAGCAAGGCAGTGCTCCACCTGAGCCTCCAACATATGTGATGGTTGAGTTTGATGGTTATTCAGGGTTACCATTTGAAGATCATAATCCTAAGATAATTCCAATACCACCAATACAAAAGGGTAGAACACTTCAACTGCCATTGAGGTTGGCATGGGCATTGACTATTCACAAATCTCAAGGATTGACTCTTCCCAAAGCAACAATTGATATAGGACCAAGAGAAAGAGCAGGATTGACATTTGTGGCAGTTTCACGTGTAAAATCTCTCCAGTGTTTGAGAATAATGCCTCCTTTCACATATGATCGTTATGAGAAAATGAAAAAGGGTAGACAAATTTTGAAGCACAAGGATGAGGAAAATAGACTTAAGCGCCTTGAAGATAGTTGATGTGATATGTTATTCTTAAATGTTATGTCTGTAAAAATCTTTTTGGACACATTAGTATTTTGTTTGTAACACTTCCTACTATATTCCATGTTTTAAAAATGTCTCTATTATACAATGATAAATGATAAAAATAACTTTCTTCATTTTAATTTATTCCATTTTGAGAAATCCTATCTTTTTTTCATGATATTTTATTTTTATAGATCTTAATTAATTGTAATGATGTATTAAGTAATAATTATATCTTAACTAATTGTACTTATGTTTTAAGTAATTATTGTACTGATTCATTCAGTGATATCACTTTATGTTTACAAATTATATTTAGTTTTGCTTCAATGTCTCTTAATATTTGATGACAATATTATGGATAACTTTTCTTTATTTAAACTATTAAATAAAAGATTCATTATATAATTTGAAAGAAAAAAACCAATGAATATAATTTACTTATTCTAATTATCATCCAATATTAATTTGATTTTGTTTCATTCTTTTAAAATTAGTGAATTGAACTTTATTTGTATTGACTTTATTTGGTCTATATTTAAGTATAAGTGCTAGATTTAATTTGTGTGTTCTATATTTGATTATATCTTATAATGGTTTTATATATTTTTATATTGATATTTTTAAAAAATTTTGTAGCATATCATCTGAGCTATGGATTCTTCTATTGGAGAGTCAAATATCATTGTTACGAGTCCTGTTGCTTCCATAACCTCCAATAATTTCTTTGAGACTAATTTAGATAAATGTAAACGAATAATTTGTGAATCATGCTCACATATAATCAAAGCTTTGGAGAACGCTGCATTGTCAATTGATACTATTGACGAACTAGAAATAATGGAAATGGTAGATGTTGCCAAAGTTATGCGTGACACATCTGCAAAAATAGATGCATTTCTAGAAATGATGAAAGAAGTCTTCCACGATCATTGCTCTAATAAAGGTCGCAACACCATCCTTATCACTGAGGAATATGTGATGCAGCTACATCATTATGGAGAAATGTTCTCTTTTTAGTTTCTTCTCATATTTCCTATACTTCATCTGAATACTTCTACTTGGGCTTATATTTCCTATTTCATCTATGTAAGTTTTATGAACAACAACATGAATAAGTTATTTTCACTATTCAACTCATGAACACATATTTTTTTCATCTATGTGAATTTTATGAACAACATTTAAACAAATAAATAAATTCCACTCTTCAAATGATGTTTAAAGGTACACTTACGATATTTGATGTTACATTTTCTATGCATAATCATCAACACTAATAATAATATTTATGAAATTGCTGACATTGATATGTATATTGTGTATAAAATTTATGCTCTCATTCATATCTTAGATGCCATATTATCTATGCACAATTATCAAAACTAATAATAAAATGTATAAAAATATAAAATTGATACTGACCCTTTAAAAGATTAACATTTTATCAAGTCATTCAAAATTAATCATTCAAATGCATTATTCCAAATTTTATTTTAATATTTATTAATAATTAAAGTTATTAATTCTAATAATTAAATAACCTTAATAAATTAAAATAATATTTTAAAAAATAAAAATAATAATAGAAAAATAATATAATATATTTAAACAAATAATATTATTAATTGTGTGTCGCGTCTGCTACTAGCTTATATATATTTTTATATATATAAAAAAGCCGAGAGTTATCCTTCTCGAGGCGCCTATTTTCATAATCTAACTAAGTGCAATAGGCGCCTCGAGAAGGATAACTCTCGGCTTTTTTATATATATAAAAATATATATAAGCTAGTTATAATTACTTATATTGAAGGAGTAATGGGAAATACAACTGATACAAAGTTTTATTTAGTTATAAACTATCTGAACCACATTAATTTTTCTCACCATTGTCACATCACACGTAAATTCTTATTTTCTTTCTCTTTTTAATTAATTTATTATATTTCAATTTCATGCATAAGCTTTATGTAATTTAACTAAAATAAAATTTATTAAATGATTCCTTACTCTCTCTTATTAATTCATTATATTTTAATTTCATGCATACGCTTCATACAATTTAATTAAAATAACTTTATTAAATTTATGTTTTCTCTCTCTAGTTAATTACGAAATGTTTTAATAATATATTTATTAGTTCAACTAATAATATTATTTATAGTTTATTATTTAAAATAAAACTCTTAAATAATTATCATTAATTTAAATAAATATAATTACGCCTAAATTAGAAATAAAAAATTATCTTTAAGTTGAATTCTTTTACTTAACTAATTCACAAGATTTTTTTAAATAATATATTTATCAACTTAATTAATAAGATTATTTAGAGTTTATTAATAAAATAAAACTCCTAAATAATTATCATTAAATTAAATAAATATAAATACATCAAAATTAGAACTTTAATATAATCTTTTAAACTTAATTCTTTTTTGTAATTAATTTCTCAATTAATTAACTATAATTAAATACTAAATTTTCTTTATAAAATTTCTATTAAATTAAATTATCAAATTATCTTTTAATTTGATTTAATTAACACAGAAAATCACAACATTCGCACAAGACTAAATACAAAAACCCATCATATAAAACATAAAACTAAATCAAACACCAGGGTCAAAATCATGAATTCACGTCACTTGATAAATTCGAAAAGATGAAACTAACTCAGATACTTGCCTTATTTTCTAGGAAAATTGGCTTAGGTTAGGATTTGGACTCGAGAGTTATCTCCCCACTTATACCATTGAAATATTTTGATAGGGTACACTCATCCTGATAATTCAGGGAAGTTGATACCTGCAATCTGCATAAAATCCATGCATGTGCAAACACAATATTCTATACTAAATAGGCAATGGTAGGAAGTGGTTCATCGTGCAGATCCTAACTAGTAGGTGACTACAAACGCCCTTTCTTAACCACATTAGAAATATCAAACATAAAGAAAACATACACGTACACCATACACATGCAAGTATGGGGTAAGTATCTATAGAAACCACATAAAAATCATTCATCTAACTAACATCATTGAATAACTGAAAGTCAATACATGAACATATATATCATCATCAAAATAGTTATGAACACATTAAATAACTAGTAAGCCATCACATATAAACAACTGAGTATAAAATACATCTAATCAAATCTAATGACCAAGTATTGATAACTATAAAAAATAATCATAAAATAGGTCTTAAAGAATCTATTCAAAACAATCAAAAAAGTCAACTTGGGGTAGGCATTACATCTACTCCCCCTAGACTTAGGCTTACTCTTGGAAGCCTACAAGAAAGATAAAACTAAACTAGGGGTAGGCATTACATCCACTCCCCCTAGACTTAGGTTTACTCCCGGAAGCCTACTACAATGACTAGGGTAACTAATAGTCAAAGAGTACAAACAAAAAACTCATTTAAGAAACTAACACAAATAAGTTAACTATGTATACACTTTCAGTCACTTAGAGCAATATGATTCTGGTTTAATAATAAACTGAAAACCCTATTGATCCAACATTCATCTTTTCTAACAAATATAGAAATAGATCCCCTAAAATACTCCAAACAAAAGGTTAACATCTTTAATTCTATCAGAAAACATTAAAGTTATAATGTATAAACATAAATAAAATTCAAGAACATAAATATTATGAGTTTTCCAAGTTTCATGTCCAAAAGTTCCACTATTTATATATATATATATATATATATATATATTTTGTTCAAATTGTTTAGGTTCAAGTTTGTATCTCTACTAAAAACACCCAAACAAGAACAACATAATGTTCACAAATACAATCAAAGACATACTACCTCAACAAAATCATAAGAAGACATGTTTGAAATGCAACTCAAGAGTTTTATAAGTTTTTCCTTTTCCTATATTTCAAGAAATTAAGTTGCAAAAAGATACTTAACACTATTTAAGTTTTGTTTCAGTTTATCTAGTTCGAGTGTTCAATTTTGTAATAAATACATATAACAGTTCAAGTTTCATTTTCAGTTTAACTAGTTAGCAACTAGTGGTGTTCCAATATACCCAGAGCTCCCAATGTAGAAACTTGAGCTCTGATACCATATATAATGCCCCACCACATTACCCAAAAGAAGTTAACCTAAAGTTTTACTAAGTTGCCAAATATTTTTTTTAAAGATAAAGATACAACAATAGTTATAGAATAGTGGAAGCAATTAACATACACTCATACATCAACAACAAATAAATAGGTTACAACTCTTAAGGGTCCAATGACATTGAATCACATTTTAAGTTTTAAATAATACTGACTCCAATGTATAACACATCCACATTAAGGAATAACTACAAGTATTAATTCCATTTTAAAATATACAATTATATATGATACCACTTGGAAATAAATAGAATGCACAATCATCCATTATACAGGGCATGGGGTATGAAAGGCTGAAATTATATACATCATGACAAAGATTAAATCATCCTGTAAGATCCATGAAATCAAATACAATACACTAAGAATAACCATCCATCATAGACATACAAGACCAGATAAAAAGGAACATCTGCACAAACACATCTAGCAACGACATCTGATGGTTGGATCTCAATAGTATAAGAAAAAGAACTACCACCCGACCTTGTGGAACCCAAAAAGGCCCACTCCCACCATGCTGAGGAGATAAACTCAAGTCCCAAATAGGATAATAAACTTAAAAGTGAAAAACAACATCTAAGTTCAAGGAATTACCTAAAAGAAAACTATCTAAAGGGTACCAAGACACAAGTATCAACTAAACCCAGAGGCAACATAGGTATGTAGGGAATCTATTATGCATGTGGGCAAGTGTCATTGCACAAACCAACTATAGGGTTACCCAGCTAGTCTTTTAATCCTCTAACCCCCTACTCACTCTATGTGGCACTAGTATCCTTTTGTATTGACAGGGCATACTAACGAGTCAGCTCTAAGGTTACCCAACTAGTATTTTAATCCTCTGGCCCACTAGTGACTTTCTATAGTACCAATATCTTTTTTTTTTTAGACCCATTTATTGAAATGTTATCACTTATTAAAATAACCTACAATGGGTTACTCGTCAGCCTCTTTAGGGCCTCAGCCTCCATTGCAAGCCACTTCCCAACATGACATACATATAACCTACCCTAAGTTAAATAAAAGAAAAAGATCACAAAAGACCACATACCATACATCAGTTCTTAAATAGGCAACTAACAAGTACTGAAAAACACTAATCATAATTACAAATTCCACCAATACAATCATCCTAACAAGACTAATAAAAAATCAAGTACACATAAACCAATTCATGTCATAACATAACATCACTAAGAAAAAATCATACAAACACCTCAGTCCTATACAAGAGATCCAAATACAATTTATTGAAGACTCAAAGGTTATATCAGATAGATCCCACCATTCACCTCAATTTCACACAAGAACACTAGAAAACAATAACAATCAATGGATCAAAACACCTCATAGAGTATACAAGACACATTACCATGGTTGAGTATAAAAGATGGTGATCAAAACATCATCATGACATTACAGAACAAAACTCCCAAGCCTCTGGTAAACATCCTAACTGGCCAAAGCTAAGTCAAATCCAAAAACCCCAACACTAGTAAATCACACGTTACATAAAACACATACAAAAGTGAGTTTCATAATTCATTAGGTGTTGAAAACCTTAAAGTTCAATATTTACTAAAGGTTTTTAGATTAAAGCACAAGCAATTCTATAATGGAAATCAATTTTCTCAAACAAGAGTTTTAGCCCAGAGAAATTCTAAAAATAGAAACACAACAAACATGGAGAATATAGGAATTCGAAGAACGAGAAATTGTTGTACAAACTCACAAGATCCCACCTGAATCTGATGCTAAAATAATGAATGCACAAACATGCAAGAATCTTCCTTTTCCTTCAAAAAACCCTCTTTTCAAAAATTGGCCCTTGGTCTAGTGGTGAAGTTGAATGGCTCACAAAGAGCCCACCAAGAATCAAGTCTTGTTGAGTGCAAGGCTTTGATACCATAAGGGATGAGGTGATTTTGATGATGTGGTTGCCCCTCAGTCCTTGGCTGTAAACCAAAGAAGTTTCTGGCACATGTGGGCCCATATTAGCTTCCTAAATCTTCAAGTGGTGGCCTTCATTGGTTGGTAGCTTGTAGGCCTTGTGCCTCACTAGGCTACCTTGTAGGTTTGAACCCTCCATCAAAATAAAATAAAATTTGGCTCCTCCAATTTTGTGTGTCTAGAAATGAGCTCCAATTTCCTTAATTGAGAATTTTTTTTTTCCCTAAATCATGGCTTTGATCATGTAATCATGCAAAAACTCTTTGTCTTTAATTGTTATATTTTAATTTTCATGCGCACACTTTATACAATTAAATTAAAATAAATTTTATTAAATTAAGCTTTCTCTCTTTTATCAAATTTTAAAGTGTTTTTAATAATATATCTATTAATTTAATTAATAATTTTTTCTTAAAAAATTATCAATAAATGGCCAAAACCTAGATTAATTATTATTATTTGTTGTAATTAATATTTTTTAATGTGTTATGCAAATTTGAACTGAAAACCTCCCACATGAGAGGCTCACAAGTTACCATTGTGTTGTAGGCTTTTACCCAATTTAATTAATAATATTATTTAGAGTTTATTATTAAAATAAAAATTATAAATAATTATCATTAAATTAAATAAATATAACTATACCGCAATTAGCATGGGTAGAATCGAACCCAAGACCTCTTTGATTGAAAAATAAATAAAAAATTACACCACAATTAGAACCATAACTTTATCTTTAAATTTTCATTCTTTTATTTAAATAAATTCACAAGATGGTTTTTAGCCAATATACTTATTAACTCAATTAATAACATTATTTATAGGCAAGAACCTACAATGCAACGATAAATTGTGAGCCTCTCATCAAGGAGGTCCTAAGTTTAAATCTACTTGAGATTAACACAATAATAATTAATCTAACAATAATAATAAAAATGAATGATAAATAATCTAGGCTTTGGCTGATTACCTATCCAAACAAATTTTAATAACATTATTTAGATTTTATTATTAAAATAAAATTCCTTAATAATTATCATTAAGTTAAATAAATATAAATACATCAAAAATAGAACTTTAATATAGTATTTTAAATTTAATTCTTTCATGCACATTTAAAGAACTTTTTAATTAAAATATTCTTTTATATTTTCTTTTCCTCCACTTTATTAATTAATACAAGCACTTATTTAAAGCATAGTTTATTATTTAAATTAATAAGAATATTAAAGCTCATTATTTAAATGCAACTCTAATCTAATAATTATTAATTAAATAATAACAACAAAACAATATCAAATCTTTAATCTTTTAATATTTTAATTATCTTTTACATTTTCATGGATGCTTTTTGTGATATAAAATATCTTTATTTAATTTATTTGCTTTCTCTTTTTAATTAATTTATTATATTTTAACTTCATGCATAAGCTTTATACAATTTAATTAAAATAAAATTGATTAAATAATTGCTTACTCTCTCTTATTAATTTATTATATTTTAATTTCATGCATACACTTTATACAATTTAATTAAAATAACTTTATTAAATTTATGTTTTCTCTCTCTAGTTAATCACGAGATGTTTTAATAATATATTTATTAATTCAACTAATAATAGTATTTATAGTTTATTATTTAAAATAAAACTCATAAATAGTAATTATTAATTTAAATAAATATAATTATGTCTAAATTAGAACCAAAAATGTATCTTTTTTTTGCAAAAAGAGGGGTAAAAATTTATTAAGACAAAGGAATACAACAAGGAGAGCTCAACAAGGAGCTCGATCCTGAGCAACAAGATCATCAAATTCTTGCACCATCTCAAAGGACAATTGCCTCCTATCCCTAATATTCCAACCCGGATCATGACTAGATGCCCATTTGGCTAAACAAGCAGCAGTTCTATTCCATTCATGAGGAATATACGTGAACCTAATGAACTAAAAAGAGGAAGAGAAGAAAAGAATCTGCTTAACAACAGTGGCCAGCTGCCAACTAAAATCCTCAAGCTCTTGCAAAGAAAGCATGTTCACCACCACCTGGGAATCAGACTCATAGATAATCTTACTCCATCCCTGCAAGAAACACTGTTCCACAGCATATAAAATAGCCTGAGCTTCCATGAGATTGTTAGTATAATCACCCTTATGAACTGAGAAGAAAAATTTAACATCCACAGAACTACAATGAGCCACTCCGCCAATACTAGTCGGACCAGGATTCCCACGGGAAGAACCATTAGTGTTAATTTTCAGAACTCCACAGGGAGGAGGAGTCCAGTGCCCATCTCGGTTAACCCGACCCTTCCTCTGATGGTGAAGTTGCCTGGACATAGAAGGAAACCTATGAGCTGCAGCCCCATCCTATAGATGAAAATTGAGGTGATTACAGATAGCAAGATCAACTGGATCCATACCCCCATCAAGCTCACACTTCACAAGAATAGTTTCCTGAAGAGAATGTGATATTTTCCACCAAAGATGCAAAAAACCAAGCCGAACATCTTGGAATATGCGACGATTCCTCTCCAACCAGATATGCCAAAGCATGAAAGATGGGCCAGCAATCCAAGCAGCATGGAGAAAAGAAGACTTGGAGGGAGCAGTACCCAAGCGGGCCCAAAACTCAGGCAAAGAGGAAGCATGCCAACAAGAGCAACCCCAAGCGCTCCACCAAAGGTGCCATATCTAAGTAGAATAGGAGCAATGGAAGAACAGATGGGAGACATACTCCTCTCCATTACCACACAAAACACAATAAGAGGGGCCCTGAAATCCATGTTTACAAAGATTATCTTAGGTAAGACAACAGTTGTGAGCCACTAGCCACATGAAAAAATTGCACTTGGACCAAGAAAATTTATTCCAAACTTGCTTCCACCAAGGGACCTTAGCATCCCCAAATAATTGTCTAGTTATCTCTTGATACCCAGCAGAGACATGATATTTACCAAACAAGGTACCGCCCCAAGCCAAAACATCTGGACCAAGCAAAGAAGAACACTCTCTAGAGGCCAAAATTTGAGAAAGCTCCTGACGATCCATGTCTGTACCTCCAGGAGGCCAATCAGAAGAATGCTTCCATCTGTAACCAACAATAGGTCCCAATTGATAAGGAGTCTTGTAATGAGCCACTTTATCCCATCCAGCAGCAAGAAAAGAGTCACAAAGAGGCTGAAGATGAGGGTATATGGATAAAATGGAAGGGAATCCATCCCAAGCATCAGACCAAAAAAAAGCCTGAGAACCTCCTTTACATATCCAAAACAGACCCCTCTTTACCAACATCGCACCTGTCTTCAAAGTATGCCAAACCATTGAGCCATGACCTTCAAGAGGAAGTGCAGAAACAGAGCAAGGATCAGCACCATGAAAATATTTATGAGTGATAATACAAGCCCAAAGTTGATGTTTTCTAGAGCACCATCACCAATAAAGTTTAGCAGCCAAAGGTTGACTACTCAATAGAGCAGATCGAAGACCAAGACCACCCTCCTTTTAGGCCTACAAATAGTTGCCCAATTAAACAAGCTCCATTTAGTACTACGCAAATTACCACTCCAAAGGAATTGCCAAGAAAGAGCATCAAACTCCTTGAGAAAGTAAATAGGTGCAGCGTGAACCATGCTTCGATAAGTAGGAAGAGCTTGGATAACAACTTGAAGAAGAGTAACCTGGGCAGTAGTAGAAAGCCATCTATGAGTCCAATGATTTACCTTATCCTGAAGCTTGGTAATCAAATTTTGCCAAAAGAGATGTGGCTGCCTGGAAACAGCAATAGGGATGCCAAGATAAGTCAAAGGAAGTGATCCTATCTGAAACCGTAGGATACCAACAATCCTGTGCTGAATAGAATCAGGAGTGTTAAAAAAGTAAATGGAAGATTTGTGCTCATTAACTTTCTGGCCTAAAGCTGCCAAATAAACGTCGAAAGCATGTCGAAAGGCTTCAACTTCCTTGATCCTAGCAAGACCAACAAGAGTAGAATCATCAAAAAATTGAAGATGGGAAAGAGAAGGTAAGCCATTACCCTACCATCAGCCTTGAATAGAATTCTGGGACACCTGATGCTTAATGAATCTACCCAAACCTTTAGCCATGATGATGAATAGATATGGGGAGAGAGGGTCACCCTGGCAGAGGCCTCTAGAAGCACCAAATAGTTGAGAAGGTTGACCATTAATAAGAACAGAAAAAGAGGCAGAAGTAACACAACTCATAGTCCAACTCACCCAGTCAGAGCTAAATCTAAAAGAAAGAAGAATACTCCTTAGGAAGCTCCATTTAACTCTATCGTAGGCCTTAGCCATATCCAGCTTAACAAACATGGCTCTCTCCGTTAAAGTAGCCATAGAGTGAATAGCCTCAGTAGCAATAACCACCCCATCCAAAATTTATTTGTCAGCAACAAAACCACCTTGTTCTTCTGAGATAATAATGGGAAGCCACCTTTTCAATCTCTCAGCAATCAACTTAGTAATAACTTTGTAAACCACATTACATAAGACAATTGGTCTAAAAAACTCCAATTGATTAGCACCCTCTCTCTTAGGAATAAGAGTCAAGAATGTAGAGTTCAAAGCTCGAAGCATCTGCTTGCTAGCATAGGATTCTTTAACCACCTCCAACAAATCATGATTAATGATGTCCCAAAATTCTTGAAAGAATTCAACTGGAAAGCCATCAGGACCAAGAGCCTCCCCCTTAGGCATGCCAAAGACCACCTCCTCTAGCTCTTCCAAAGAAATAGGACACATGAGATAATCATTCATTTCCTGAGTGATAAGGGAAGGAATACAGGACAAAATAAGATTTTCTTCATTATCAACAGGAGGAGAGTCATCAGAGAAGAGGGTAGAGAAGTACCAAATAGCCTCCTGGAACAAAGCTGGCAAGGAATTCAGTTGGATACCTTGAGAATTAACCAAAGAAGAGATAGTGCTCTGATTCTGGCGAGATTGTACTATTTTATGAAAAAAGGCAGTGTTACGATCACCTTCCTGGAGCCAATCAACTCTAGCCTTTTGCTTCCAAAAAATTTCCTCTCGAAGTTCCCATTCTTCTAGAGCTCTAGAAGCAATGGATTCAGCCTTGCCAAGATCCTCTGAGAAACCTCGATCTCTAATCTCCCTTGTGATGACATCAAGATCTTCTTGAGCAAGCAAAGTGAAGGTTCCCAAAGCATTCCCTATTCCATATCTTGAGCTGCCTTTTAACATATTGAAGTCTTTTAGAAAATGAGAACATTGTAGTACCATATGCAGGAGCACCATATTTCCACCAACAGAAAACACAATCATGAAGAGAGGAGTCCCGAAGCCACATCAACTGGAACTTAAAAGGAGGATGCTTCAGAACATAAGCCCCTATAGTGGAAAATTTGATTGGCCAATGATCTGAACCCCTCCAATCAAGGATTTCTGAAGAGATAGTAAATGTGCCACTAACCCAGAAGCAAGAAACAAGAAATCTATCCAGACGTTCTGAGATAGTAGCAACACCAGTCCTGCGATTATTCCAAGTATAGAGACCATTAGAAGGCTTAACATCAGAGAGATGCAAAAGAGATATATGTTTCTGAAGAAGAGCAGAAGAAGGCCCCAATCTAGCCAAACCACCATGCTTCTCCTCCAGACTTAAAACTGAATTGAAGTTCCCTGCTAACACCCAAGGATGATAAGGATGACAATTTCTAACATATTGAATATGTTCCCAAAGTTCCTCCTTTCCCACAAGATCAACAGGTGCATACACATTAGTAACCATGATCACCTCTCCTAAGTCTAGAGCAGAAGCTACCATAGAGAGAGCTGAGTGAGAAGACATCCAGCCAAGAGGAGAGATTTTTTGAGGATCCCAAAATATGGCTAAACCACCTGCACTGCCTGTTGCCCCAACACACTGGCATTGGCCATGAGACCAAATATTGGAGGCATGTTGGACTATAGACTCCACAAAGAGCTTAGTCTCTTGGATACAAAAAACATCAGGGCTATGATCAACCACCAAGTTATGAATAGCCTTTTGTCTAGGGATGCTATTCAACCCCCTTACATTCCATCAGAGAATAATCATTGGGTAGAATTGGGAAAATGAGAATCCAAAGGTTTCACTGAACTAGACTCAATCAATATATCTCCTATGAGTTTAATCTTCTCTTGGTCTATTTTGCACCCACTCCTTAGAGGAGGAGTAGAAGAAGCCCGCTTAAAGGGTCGAGACATCAACCCCAAGGGGAGAGGAGAACCCTTGTCCTTACCTGATGGTAGCACATCCTTAACCAAGTCAGCTAAAACAACATCATTATCCTCCAACACTACAGGAGTCACGAGAGCCTCTGTCACAGGAGCTACAGGGACCTCATAGTTCTGATATACTACAACTTGGGATACCCCACAAGCATCATTAGGAACAGATCTCTCATCTGGGCAAACTGGATCAGAAGAGATAGGAGGAGGAATACCCTCCTCTAGAACCATACTATCTAGAACCTCAAAGCGGTTAGAACTTGAATCAGATAATCTTTCTTTCAAAGGCCTCTTTTGACTACGTCCCTTAGCACAAGGGTGAACAGGGGTAAATCCATCCTTATCTTGCATTTGAGCCTTACCCTTACCTGTAGCATCTTGCGGATTCATCCCCTTGGTAGTATTAGCCATTTGAGATTGTCCTTTCCCTGTAGTATCTGCCAAACCACTAGTGTTGCCAGCTATAGAACCATCCACTCCTTTGAAACTTGAGTTATGGGGGCACTGACGTAGTAAATGACCATACTCATGACAAATCCGGCAACGGAAAGGGAGAGATTCATAATCTAACTGCTGCACCCAAGAAAAATCCCCCATACAAATTTCCAAAGAATCTGGTAATGGGTTATTCAAATTAATTTCAACACAAATTCTAGCATAAGAAATAACCTTTTTATTGATGGATTGATGTGCGATCGCAGTCGGCTTCCCCAACAAAGCAGCAATTTGTCAAAGGATGTCTTCATGCCAAAATTCCAAGGGAAGATGAGGCAAGCGAACCCAAACTGGCACTATTGAAGGGAGATCCTCAGCAAAATTAAAACTTGAATGCCAAGGTTTGACAAATAACCCCACATGATTGTAGAAATAAGGGCCTCCTTCAAAAACACAATCCCGATCAAACATGCAAGAGAATACAACAAAAAAATAACTATTCCCCACCAACATAATCTCCATATCACCTTCCACCTGCCATGAGCGGCGGATCCATGCCTCAAGAGCGGATAGTGAAATCTGGATTCCAAGAAATTTGCATATCAAAGCATGCTTGGTCCAATAATCAATGTCCTCCATTACAGCCATTGGAGGAATAACCAGAACAGGGCGATCATGGCTACGCGGAAAACAACCATTAACTTTTTTCAGCTTGGAGCTCTCCCCTGAATAAAATGATTCAGATCGCATTGCATGCATAGTTGGAGAAGAACCATCTGTTCTCACCAACGGAGAAGAAATCCTAGGCCCTGCCATGCAAACAATAAAACCCCAATCCAAAATTGACTGTAGAAGATTTCCAAAAACACCGATGCAAATTATGTCCAGTAGCTAGCAATCCAAACAGAACAGAAAAATAGTAAAGATCAAACACCAAGAATAGGATTAATTCACGAGATATTTTTAATAATATATTTATTAACTTAATTCATAACATTATTTAGAGTTTATTATTAAAATAAAAATCCTAAATAATTATCATTAGATTTAAATAAATATAAATACGTCAAAAATAACACTTTAATATAATCTTTTAAACTCAATTCTTTTATTTAATTATTTTCTCAATTAATTAACTATAATTAAATTTTAAATTTTCTTTATAAAATTTTCATTAAAATAAATTATTAAATTATCTTTTAATTCGATTTAATTAACACTTAAAATCACAACATGCCCACAAGACTAAATACAAAAACCCATCATACAGAACATAAAACTAAATCAAACACCAAGGTCAAAATCACAAATTCACTTGAAAAATTTAGAAAGGTGAAACTAACTCAGATACTTGCCCTATTTTCTAGGACAATTGGCTTAGGTTAGGATTTGGACTCAAGAGTTATCTCCCCACTTATATCATTGAAATATTGCATTAGGGTATGCTCATCCTGGCAATTCAGGGAAGTCAATACACGGTACCTACAATCTGCATAAAATCCATGCATGTACAAACACAATATTCCAAATTAAACAGGTAATGGCAAGAAGTGGTTCATCATGTAGATCCCAACTAGTAGGTGATTATGACTCCCTTCGTCAACCACATAAAAAATGTCAAACATAAAGAAAACATATATGTACACCATATACGTGCAAGTATGGCATAAGTATCCATAGAAACCACATAAAAATCATTCATCTAACAAACATTGTTAAATAATTGAAAGTCAATACATGAACACATATATCATCATCGAAATAATTATAAACACTTTAAATAACTAGTAATTCATCACATATAAATAATTGAGTATAACATACATCTAATGAAATCTGGTAACCAAGTACCGATAATTATAAAACATAATCATAGAATAGGTCTTAAAGAGTCTGGTCAAAGCAATTAAAAAAGTCAGCAAGGGTTAGGTATTACAAAAAATGCAAAGACAAAGAAGAGATAGAAGGAAAGAGCAATGAAATTCAACACCTATCCCTTTTACAGACATACTTCATTGATCAAATCACTAATACAAATAAAAAAATCATGAATCTAAGATTAGAGAATGAAAGATTGAAAAATGATCTAAACACTGACAATTAAACCAATGAGAGGATGATGAAATCTCAAGTAGACATGAATCGATTGAATGAAAAAAGTCAATATGGATTAAAAAGAAAAGTAGGAATAGGATACACAGAATAAGGTGAATCATCCAAGAAAGAAGCTCAAAAGAATAAAATGCCTACTTGCAATCACTGTGGTAAGTTGGGTCATAAATCAAACAAATGTTGGAGTAATGGTAAAAAAAATTCAATGGAAAGTGTTACAATTGCAATAAGCATGGTCATAGAGCTAATGAATGCAAAGAGAAACCTAAATTTAGAAGGGAAATTTCATAAATGCACGAAGCATGGTCATAAATATTTTGATTACAAAACCAAGATATTGAATCCAACAGAATAGATTTGTGAAAGCTATATTTGATTGGGACTAAAACACTTGGTGTAGATGCCACTACTATGGAGAATTTGGGAACATTGGAGCAAATTGTGTGAAACATCACATAAGGATAAGAGACACCACTAACAGATGTTTTATTTGTACAAAACTTTGACATCTTGCCAAGAATTGATTGAAGATGAAAAGAAATCCAAAGCTAACAATATGAGAAAGAAGATGAGGTAGCAATGGATTCTGAAATCTTCTAAGAATGCAAGTTCAAGCCATGAAGCTCATGTCACTCAAGAATTGGGTGACTCAAACATTTCTACTTGATCCCCCATAGGGATGACTAGAACTAAAACTTTAGAGTAGACATCTTACATTAGTTCTATCTAGCTAGAAGGAAAGATCCATATCAACATTCAAGATGCAAAGGGATCACTAAGTGTCTAAGGAAAATCTAGACCTTACTGAGCTAGGTCAAGTTTCAAGACCCTACCGAGTAAGGTCAAGATACACTAAAACATTGTGTGGACACTGAGTTATGAATGACTCTACATAGCACTAAGGTCAAACTGAGTGGAAGACAATCTAACACTGAATAAGTGATTGTACCAAGCATTTATGGTGATTAGAAAGTGAAAATTGTTAAATTGAAGGAAATCAAATTCTTTTATCACCATGAATTTTTGAAGAGCTATTTGCAAAAGGAAATTTATGTGCTTCCAAGTCATCTGTGCATTTGTTGTTAAATATTTTCATGTTTTCATAAACCCTATTGAGCATGGCATCCTCTAGCAGCAAAAATAAGAACAAATTTGAGATGTTGGATTGAGGAGTCAATTGAAAGGCACCAGACTTCAAGTTGAGTCTAGCAATTATAGAAGTGCTTGATCCAACTAGAGCTCAGTCATAGATTCCACCAAAGGTATTTCTTGTTAATGATATTCATTCACATTTTTGCTATTTGATATAAGATATTGGAACCCTAGATATGGATGAGACTCTGGAAAAGTTATGTGTGAATGGTGCATTGAAACCTAAGCATCAATGTTTGGAGACCAAGGGTTTAACACACATTCCACATATGCCTTGAGATTTTTAGATAAAATGGATAAGGTTTATCCTTAGCTATGTACACAACGTGTAGCTATGGTTGGAGAAACCAATTCAAATAACAAAGATAATGAATCATCAAATCATAGGCCTACCAATGTTGAACATAGAAAAGACTACCAAAACCCTAAGCTGGGTAGAACTGGAAAGAAAAACTCTTGTTGAATGGGATGGAAGAGGCATGAAGATCAGTAGTGTGACTGACATGGAGCTAAAATTTGGAATTCATGTGACAGCTCATAAGATCTATAGCTCCATTCATCTCAACAATGTGTCATGTGAGGCAGTTGATCTGGCTTTCAAGGTGGTGAAGAACAACATATCCTTTGACCTTGCCAAGGTAATGTTGAATCAATTCAACAAAAAAATTTAGATCATTAGGACTTCAAAGGAAAACCCATGTAAGTTCAGTTCACTCTTGACTTGTTTATTCTTCTTTTGTGCAAAATTTTTTTCCTTCAAAAGGTTCTATCATATGGAGAAAAGATGTATCAGTCCTATATCAGATTAATGAATATATAATAGAGATGAGTGAGAAATTTTTTAGTATCATGGACAATTACTTTGATTCATTCAAGGAAAGGATGAATAGAAAATTTAGAATCCCTATGAAACTTGTAGAAGATTACAAGGATGATGTTTGTTTCATGGTAGATTGTGACAAAGTGTACATTCAAGCCATCAAACCTAGAGCGGCATGGGTTAATTCTCTAAGCTATGAGGTTAACATTGATGACACCAAGGATGTCATTAAGGTACTATTGAATGAACTTGTAGATCCCAAAGCCACATATTTTGGTACTTTTGATGAAGCTAAAGTTAGAACAAAAATTGAAATTAAGCTCCTCAAGCAGTTAGCAAAGGAAAGAAGAGGATAAAAAAAATGAGGCAAGCAAGTTCTACTCTCCTATTGGCAAAAGGAAAATGAGATGATGTGGAAGAAGATGATGCAGAAGATGAGGTAGAAGAAAAAAAATATGAAGAAGAAGTGACAATCAAGAAGAAGGGTAAGGTTATCATAACCAAACCTACCATGTTGCCTACTATAGTATTCAAAAGAAGGGCATACAGATCAAGAAAGAAATTGAAATTAGGTGAAGAAGATGCTGAGGATATTATTTTCAAAACACATCCACCTACATTTCAAGAAAAATGAAAGGAAATTGATGTAGGAGCTACCATGGAAAATTTCAAATTTCTTAGATATGAGACAAGGAATGTAGATGAGAAGAAGAAAGTTGAAGACATGATAATGTCAAAGCTAGGTAAATGGAAATACTCACCTGATCAACTTGTATAGAAAATTCCCAGGAAAGAATCAAGCCTAGATGGGAAAATTCTATGAAAATTGCAAATGATATATTTTAACAAACTCTGAGGTAGCTCATGTTGAGTCTTAGTGACAAAGTGGTGAAAGAATTCATGAAGAAAAATGAGGAAAAAATCACTCTTAAATTCAACACTTGCATGATATTGGTTAATGACATTGAACATGTGATTAAGATAGCTACAACTACATGGAAGAATGTCCACAAACTTCATCAACAAAGTGATTTTGTTTTTCATGTTAGTGACATAGATGATGAAGATGATGAGGCAAAAATTAATAATAATTATGAAGAAGATATAGAAATAATTGATCTAAATATGAATGATGAGGAAAAAGAACAAGAAGCTATTGACGATAATCTCCTTGAGATTCAAGATATTGAGGAAACCAAACGAGACAAGATTGCAGCAATAGTTGTGGCCTCATTTCCTCACTCTCCAAGAAAAGATTTAATGCCATCAAGCTCAGTGAAATATTTTGCTGAGTTGGTTGTGGAAACCACTACAACACCATACACCGAATCAATCTCTATACCTATTTAGATTTGTCTACACAGTAACTGCGTATTTCTACTATCAATGCAATATCTAATTGTTTTGCTAGCCCTTCTATTTCTACTATTTTTACAATTCCCACTATGCAAATAATAAGTACAAAGATAGTTGAGAGAAAGCTTCAACCAACTACTAAAGTTTTAAATAAGGAAAAAGATGAAAAAGACATTGATCTTGATGAGGATATAGCTATCCCAAATTGGGATATCTCTACTTTGAACCCTGATGAAATGAACATCATTGGTGAACTATTGCAGAAGAAAACTAAGTAGTAAAAGCTTAGAGAAGAGAACAATAGAGAAAATCAAGTGCTTTAAGATGTAAAGAACATACTTATAGATGCACTAAAATGTATTGAGGTCAATAATACACAACCTATTTTGGTTTAGTTAGCAAAAGTTGTTTACAGATTCAATGAAGATTTGAATGGGCAAGAAAAGTTGTTACAAAGAGTAGAGAGGAAATTTGAGAACAAAGTACTAGAGCAAGTTGAATAAAAAATTGCAATATACCAAGTGTAGAAGTTGTGAAAGCCAACTTCATAGTTCGTCAAGATCACTTGCATGCAAATAATCCGTTGAAGAGAAACCAAAGAAGGAAAGGTAGGGCTTGGAGGAACTCAACAAAGTGAGAGAAAAAGATATTCCAAAAATGAAAAATGAAATTATTGTACAAAAACACAATAGGAGAGCCTGTTTATAAAGGCCTCTAGGAATCTTCTAGAATCAACTAGAAAGTGTTAGGAGATAAGTATGACAACTAAGAATACATCCATGAAAAGTGGATTAACCTCCAAGTAGGTGAGAGGATAAGTATGACAAGGTGTTGACAACATGTACACAAACTTCTATGTTGTCAACAAGTCAACACGTAAAGGTACACTAACTCCTAGGTGACAAATGCATTTAACCTAAGTAAACTTAAGTAAAGTGTAAATAATAATTATTTACTCTAACACCCCCCTTAAGTGCAACTTAGGGGAATGTACTTAAGCTTACAAAAACTATGATGAAATGTGTAATGGGTCCCAATAATGAGGCCATGTTAGGTACCCTTGTACAAATTCAAAAAAATGCAACCTCTAAAAATGGGGAAAGAGGGAAAACCACATGGGAAAAACCCTACCCCAAAAAGAGGTAAGTACAAACATATCGAAAAAAATGAAGGAAGGCCTCAACAAGACCCCCAAGGACAAATTCCACTAGAAATGGCTCAAGAGACTCTCTCAAAACCATAAGTACAACTAGCCCCCCCCCCCCCCCCCCCCCCCCCCCCCCATGAGAGATAGAAAAGACACCAAAGCCCCACCCAGAATAATGGAGCTCGTGAAGAAAGGATCAAACCAATGAAACTCCAATGTGAAAGAAACAAGGTAAAAAAACAAGGGAAACTCTAAATGAGAGGGGAAATTGGAAGGCCTAGTTGATGCTCAAAGGAGAAAATATGAGGATCCTGAAAGGTAATCCCTAAGGCAAGTGTGATGACACTGTCATGAATGTCCACTGTAGAATCTGAAATAGGTGTACCTAGAGGCTCAATGAATGGAGCTAGAGGATCAAATAGAGTAGAAGAAGAATACTACTACAAAGAAAAAAACTCAATTGGATGTGGTGTGGAAGTCAAAATAGGGATCTCAAGAATAATACAAAGGTTGAAGTATCCTGATTGTACCACATGATGCTCCTGTGAAAGAGAAGAGTCATGCTTTGATAAGGGAGATGGTGGGAAAAAGTGCGAGAAGGTGTAGATACGAGTGGAAGAATCAACTATCCCTGTAGGAATAAGGCCTATTGTGGCATGATCCCAAATGAAGACTAAATCTACAGTGAACTCAAGTATCTTCCCTGATCCACTGTGTGTAATCTGAGAAATTGAGAGAAGATTTGTAGATAGAGATGGAACATAAATGACATAATTGAATGTGCCATACTAAATGCCAAATGAACCTTTCCCATATACTATTAGGGTAGTGTTATTCCCCATGAGAATATGAGGAATGGGAGAAGCCTCAAGAGTAGAGAAGACACCTTGAGAAGATGTCATATGGTGAGAAGCACCTGAATCCAGTATCCAAGGGACCTGTGAAGGAGATGCAATGAATGCCCATAATGCATGACCCTTTCTAAGATCTAGTGTAAATGTCAAAGCTATGAAAGAAGACTAAAAGGCAGACCCTTGTGAGGTAGAAGAGGATGGAGAGGAAATAGTGATCTTCTGAAGAAGAGCTTGCAAATCTACAATTTGTTTCTCATAGCCATCAAATCTCTTCTAAAAATAATGTGACCCATCATGAGGTCCCTTCTAACAATAGGAACAAGTAGGAGTCTCAGTTTTCTTTTTCTCCTTCTTCTTAGAAGAAGAGGATGGACTAGTAGAGTGCTGAGAGGATAAATTAAAGATCTGCTTTGGCTTCTACTCTTGTGTATCCTTGGCAAGCAATGCCTATGACTATGAACCTGAAAGTGAATCCATCTGAGTGATCTTGGACTGTTCATGAGTTAACCTATCATAGAATATCTCAAAAGAGGGCAGCTAATGTCTATTACCCAAGGCATCCATAGTGGAGTAGAAAGCGGAAGAAAAGATCTAATATTGTCCTCACAATTTTGAGAGTATCAAAAAGATACATTCATCATCTATTTTGTTTTTCCCACATCCCTACAAAACTATACTCATAGATTTAAACTTCATCAGGAAGTCTTCAATGTGGGGAAGCTAGCTAGAGTCAAAGAAGTCAACTTTACATCAAGCTATAGTGTCCAAAACTCATTCATTATGCTGAACAAGTTGTGGAACTTGGGCCAAATAGCCCTAGGAGTAGTCAAACTATCCAAGTGAAATAGGAGACTATCTGAGATGTTCAATGCAATCGATCCCATGGCCTCATCCATTTTTATTTTTATTTTGTGTCGAAGAACCTCAAAAGGGTGCTATAAAATAGGTTGGTTCACATCTAGACATGACTCTAAGCCTCTTGACATGAGAAGCCTAGTCATTTGTTCTAAATCCAGGTGTGATAGTTGTGTGGCATGGGTTGGGTCACAAAATGATCTTACATTGAGAGAAGAAGATGGAAGTAGAAGGGTCTATTCTAAAGTAAATTACAAAAAATAAAATGCCCCCCCCCCCCCTCACCCCACAATGTATAAAGATATCCCTCAAATACCAAAGAAACAACTATAGAAAGCACAAAAACTAAGAAAAGAACCTAGATGCCAATTGTAGAGAAGGATGAAATAGAAGTGTCTACTTGAATACAAAAAATGGGAGCTCAAATGAACTTAGAACTAAATTAACCAACATCATTGTCTCTATCGTAGAACAAGATTTTTGGCACTTCTTTCGGATTGGAAAAAGACATATGTATGCTCAAGTTATGGCCAAGAAACCAACTACTACTCCAAAAGACAAGCTCACTGGAAAATTGTAGCCATGACAAAAAATGTGATGGCCATACAACCATCAACAGCCTATCACCAGAAAAAAAAATGGCCACTAGAATACTAATGTTAGGTACTAAAAAATGATGTCACCCTATCAAAAAATGACATTAGCAAGGGGCCCAAGTGATGATGTAAGTAAGTCAAAAGATGATGTCACTACATGGAAAGATGACATGGAACACTAGAATACTAATGTGAGCATATCAAGAAATTGACATATGTTTGTTACAGAATGATTTCACACCTATACAAAGGATTTTAGAGGCACCATTGATGGAGGTTGTGGTTGAGTCATGGATGGAGGTGATGTCATGGAGGAGGTGGTGGCTCGACAACCCAACAGTGGCCTTGGAGTGGCAACTAGGTTGCGGTTGTGCTATGGTTGCATTGCCTACAAAGGCAGTGCTAGGGCCAAGTGTGGGAGGCACTTTGGCATTGTCAAAGTGGTGTTGCAATGGCTATTAGAAGGAGCGGCTACTGTAGCCACCCAACATTTTTTAATTCTTTTTGCAATAAATCATCTGTACAACCCTCTAAGAGGCCAAATATTTTTGCCTGACACTACAATACCCAAAAAATTAAAAAACTTATATGAATTTTGACTATAACTAGCCTTCTAAGCATAATGGAAGCTTTCATTTATGCCCAAAGTACCCTGAAAAGAAGCACTTCCTCCCGATTGAAGAAAAAATAAAAAACAAACTAGGGTTTGTGTCTCAAAATTGTGGCTTCAAAAATCCTTCAAACTAGGAAGTAGTTAGGAGACTCTAATACCATGTAGAATTTGTGAAAGCTAACTTCACAGTTTGCTAAGATCACCTGCATGCAAATAACCTATTGAAGAGAAACCAAAGAAGGAAAGGTAGGGTTTGGAGAAACTCAACAAAGTGAGAGAAATATATATTCCAAAAATGAAAAATGAAATTTTTGTACAAAAATAAAATAGGAGAACCTATTTATAAAGGCCTCTAGGAAGCTTCTAGAATAAGCTAGAAAGTGCCAGGAGATAAGTATGACAACTAAGCATACATCCATGAAAAGTGGATTACCCTCCAAGTAGGTAAGAGGATAAGTATGACAAGGTGTTGACAACACATACACAAACTCTTGTGTTGTCAACAAGTCAACATGTAAAGGTTTGATAACTCCTAGGTGACAAATGCATTTAACCTAAGTAAACTTAAGTAAAGTGTAAATAATTATTATTTACTCTAACACCAAGTAGAACTGTCTACTATTCTCAGCTCATAGAAACCTTTGGAAATAATGTTGCTTCATTTTTTAGAAAGTTATGTGATACATCTATCTTCACCAAGGAAATCAAAGATAGACCTAAGATAAATGAAGACTTGAAGGCAAGTGCATGCCAATTGTCACTTGACCAGAGCTACAATTCTACTCACTACTCAAAGATCAGATTTCTAACATACTTATAGATACACTAAGTACTAAGGTTAATAGTACACAACTTATTTTGGTTTAGTTAGAAGTTGTCCAAACATTCAATGAAGATCTAAATGGACAAGAAAATTTGTTACAAATAGTAGAGAGGAAATTTCAAAACAAAGTATTGGAGCAAGTTGCCCAAAAAATTGAAATAAAGAAAGTAGAATTATGTACTATTCCTAGCTCATTGGAAACCTCTTCAAATAATGTAACTTAATTATTCATCAAGTTATGTGATACATCTATCTTCACTTAAGAAATCAAAGATAAACTATCTATGATAGATGAAGACTTGAAGCCAAGTGCACACTAGTTGTCACTTGACCTGATCTATAGTTCTTCTCATTACTCAAATATTAGACTTATGACTAATATGAAAGCATAATTATTAAGGAAAGAATCTAGGATTGGGGCCACACTTGTAAACATCCAAGGCATGATTCTCCCATAAAACACATTGCACATCCCAAAACTCTCATCCATGATAATGACTTCTCTATAGCTGATCACATGATGGAGTTATAAGAGAAGTACATATTACATTACATGGAAGCAAGGTGTTATAGAAAAATTGGGACAAGACAATGGGATTGATTTTAAAACTACATTATGACTTCTTGTCACATTTTGGCATTTATGTCAAAAAGGGGGAGAAGATGTGATATAAAGATATGAGATACATATTGTGTATAATATGTATATATGTATGGGGGAGCAACATAATATTCATGTACATTTAATTAAAAAGCATCTCTTACAAAAGAAATTTTGAAAAATCTCAAAAATAGAGTATCTTATTGAGTTGAATATGTAGGATGGAGACTGAAGAATGTTTTGAACTTGAAATTTTGAGAATTTAGTTTTTGATTGATAATTACTTTTGCCACTAATGCCAAAGGGGGAGATTTTTGACATTATGGTCAAGTTTTTTTATTAGTGACTCACACTTAGTCAAATGGTTGGCAGCTATCGAGCTTATCTTGTAGTTTTAAGTGTTAACTAGGTAATTTAGGTTCTACTGATCCTATAGTTATTACCAAGTTCTAGAATTAGTATTCACTTCACACTGAGTAGTATCTATCGAGTTGATGAGTATCAGTGCAAACCAAGCTTCATAGTATTTACCAAGTTGCATAGTCTAAACTGTGGTCTCTAGTATTTACCAAGTTCACAACATTAGTGATGTGAATCAAGTGTTGACCGATCTAGGAAGTGTCAACCACATGGTTCAATTTATACTGAGCTCGCAGTGTTAGTGTTGACTAAGTCTTGTAGCATCAACCAAGTGATTCAATTTATATGCCAAGTTTCCCAGTGTTCACCAAGTCACCAGTGCTAACCAAGTTTAGACTACTTAGATGTGATTAGTATGAACTAAGATTCTACATCACCAAGAATATGATGATGCTGAGTGTTGACAATGGTTTTCAAGTATTATAACCTCATTAATTTTTTCTTTAGAACTTGAGTACTAGTAGTAGAGCCATCTTTGTGTATTTTGGTCAAACTTGTATTGTAGGTAACTTTGAATTATGTTTTGGATTAGTATATATGTAATGTATTGTATCACATCCAAATATAATAAGGAAAAAGTATGAAGAATAGAAGTGTGAATTATGAAGGCTACAAGTATTATAAGGAGCAATAAAGATTTATCTATCATAGCAAGGTGATCATTACACTTTAGAGGAATCTCAACTAGAAAATTAAAGTTGTAAATCAGAGATCAGCTACTGGTTCATCCTAAAAGGTAGAACAATTGAATCCTTTCACAAGGTAGACTTAAAAATCTTTTGTAAATCTCTTTATTGAGTGCATACTTCATTGTATATTTTGTAAATCCTTTAGCAAGGTGGACCTAGCAGTCCTTATTGCTCCTAATAGGGAAGGTCATCAAAAGTAATCAATTGTAGGCCTTACTAAATCTTGTGGGTATCATCTCTACCCAAGTTTTACTTTCTATTTGGAAGGTTTTTGGGTCACCGTATCGTGTGTCAAAGTGTTGTGAATATTTTAATGCATTCATTTATTCATGCATGCAAATAGATCATAATATATATGAAGGATTTATTTGTGAAATAAGAATAAGTTTTATTGGTTCCTGATTCACCCCTGCCCTCTCAATAACCTAGCCTATCATATATTTCCAAAAAATAATATGATGGACTAATTGAAGTGCTCTAGATTTGAAGCAAATAGTACTAAGGGTGGTGAATGTCAATGGAATATAGTAGGTATACAAAGATGACCTAAAGGAAGTCATCAAGGCCTAAATTGGGAGAGGAGTTCCCAATCCATAATATTTTCTCAAGAAGTGCATTTGTAGATGTGTGAAGCAACAGAGCATATGAGGCTTACAAAATAGACCTATACTAAAAAATCTCACAAATGGAATATTTCAAAAATGGTGTTGGGATCACCATTACTTGTTTGTTTGGAGACACATATATTACCTAATTCTTAAATTTGAATTCCCAATAGAGAGAGAACAGGAAAATATAATCATATTATGGAAGAGAAAATTTAGTGATTCAACCCGAAGTATTGAATGATAGATAGCTATGAATATTCTATGACCACTAATTGAGAAAAAACAAGGACATCAAATAGAAGAGAAAATGGGTGGAGATATGATGTGTACAGTGTTAAAATGAAAAGTATATTCCATGTGGACATCCATCAAATGAAAATAGTTATAACATAATATAGAGTAGAAACAAGGAGCAGGAAATATTAAAAAGACAAACACACATTCTTCATGAAATATAATTATTGTAGAGTGCAACAAATTTGTACAATTTCACTAGAAATGAGAACAATTAACACTGCCACAAGACAATATATGCCAACACCCATATTAACATTACTTAGAGTATAAAAAAGGAGAATGATGTGATTTCTATAGTACCTATCCACCATGTATTGAAAGTTATCCATGTGGATGAAGGCTAGAGGTAAGTATTATTACTCTATGAATATATTAAGAAATTTAAATATATATAGCACTGATATATAAATAATAATTAGAATATAGACTATGTGCGTATTATTCAAAGTTATGGCATATTCTTAAATATCATTTAAAGGTAAATGTTATATTCTTATATAATATATTATAGTTAGCATGGATATGAGATCCATTAAATATTATCGATTTGAATATAAATTTTTTATTTGAATAATATGAACATAATGTCCTTGAATTTATATTTTCTTAATTCACTCAATGTTGCATCTTTCTGAAACAACAATATGTTGGAATTTACAAGTGGGAAGATTTACTTCTAAGAGGGGGGGCAGGGGGGGTGAATCAGAAGTAACTGAATTTAACCTTTTAACTAAAATCATTCACATGCATCTAATCCATCTAATAAACATGAAAGTAAAGACATGCATGAAAAAAAAATAACACAAGATTTGGTAACCTAGAAACTCTCTAAAATGAGAAGGTAAAACTGGGGTGGGGATGACACCCACAAAGTATCACTACAACAATATGTAACTGCTCAAGGTTACAAAGTTTGGTTTTCCCTGTGAAAGGCCTATCTTGTTAAAGACTTTACACCCTGTTAAAAGTGACCTAGTTAAAGGATTTACAAACACTCACTTGGAATGTTACCCTGCTAAAGGATTTACAATCCTATTAAGGATCTACAATATGGCTATTTAACCTATATAGCTATTAAGCCAACCTATCATCATAGGATTTTCATTCTTACAATATGATGGTTAGAAAGTATAGTAGAATGTCTTGACCTGATGCCTTGCAATCTTCAATTGTTGATTCCAGATCCTTGTTCTACTCTATCTACTTTGATCCTTGCTTGATCTGATATGTCTCTCTTCAAAACTCTAATACTCTATTCTTGATCAACTAAATTATGTAATGTTGTTCCGCTCTATCTAAGTCTTTAAACACCACTCTACACTTCACTATAATTCACCCATATGCTTCTCACATGTGCACATACAATGGGCTATTGTCATCCTTTTAAAGGATTCAAAGACTTAGGGTTAGGTATGAATATATGATCAATAATTACTCTTCATTTCCTACTCAATTCATTCAATTTTCCTATTGGTTGCATGCCTTCTCCATTTTTCTTATTCATTGCATGTAGATTGCATAAGTAATGCAAAAGATTCAATCTTATCTTCAAGATCCTTCGAGATTCATCCTAAGTCAACTTCAAAAATGGTTTACATCTGAGATTGTGAAGGCACAAAATCATATGTTGATTCTATGTTACTTGGCACTTACTATTTGTTGATGCTCGATACATATAGGAATTTTGTCTCACTCGGCTCCTATAGTAACTTTGTTTCACTCAACATCTATAATTTTCTCGGCACCCATAGTGACTCAGCATCACTTATCACTTGGCACTTGAACTTCACTCGGCACTTGAAGTTCACTCAACACCTATTGAATCTCTGGCTTGGCGCACACTATAGCTTGAAATCTATATTATACTTGGCATCAACTAAGAGTTGGTTAAGTGTGTTGACACTCAATTTTAAAAACCAATATGAGACCAACAATCTCCCCCTTTGACATGAGTAGCAGAAACACTTAACTGAGCATTATGAATCTGATCTCTATGAGTATACTACACATTTTGTTCAGCATATGTACATAACTTTCAAAGCCTTGTTTCAAAATTTTGTAGAAGACTATATATCTCAAAAATTTGTAACTCCCCCTAAGCGAATGTGCCAATTCTATAACCAAAATTTGATTCATGTAACCAAAGACTATTGTGATGAATTTGTCTCATGCTGATGTGTTTGATACTCTTTGCCTTGTTATTCCTTTGCCTCTATTTTTGTGTACCCTATTTCTAATCTATTTGCACTCACCCTTTTCATACATCTCCTTATTTTTCCTCAAAATTCAAGATTATATTGTCTCCCCTTTTGTGTATATCTCCCCCTTTATTTACATAATGTATTATTCCAAAGTATTATTTCTCATCTTTATTATATCTCCCCCTTGCATGAATATCTCCCCCTTTTGACACTTATGTCAAAGGGTCTAAGAATGAATAGAATACTTAGCCAAAAATGTTTTATTTACCTCCAATATCATCTTAAGAGAAGCATCCAAGTTTTCTAATGCTATTTGCAGTGCTTTGAGCTAGATGCCTATCTCTGTTGTGAGATGTACTATGCCTTCTAAAGTAGAAAGATTAGGGTCTTTCTTTAGAAATTTTTTTGTATGGGCCACTTCTTTATGTAGTACTTTGAGGTGTGGGGCAATAGTAGATTGTATTTGCATCAATTTGGCCTTGACATTGGCATCCTCTTCTATCAATACAGCTAACTCCTTCTAAGTGTGAAGCATTGTTGCAAAATGCTTCTCACTTTGAGCTAGATCTTTGGGTAGCTGTGTGCTAGATATCTTAAGATTTCGTTCCAAGCTTAGTATTCCTTTTTGGCTAGTTTCTTGTGTGAAATATGATGAGTCAAAAAATTTGGAGTACAATGAGAATATGTTCCCAAATACTATTTTTACCTTTTCAATCTTCTTAGCCAATTCTACTTGTGAAAGTGTTATCTCACTAGATATCTTCTCATTGACTTTCATTTGAAATTTCTTTTCAGACCATTCTAAGAACTTAACATTTGTATCAAGGTCTTCATTTTGTACCTAGTCCACTATGTTGGAAAATTGTTCCATGATGGCCATTGTTTGTACAGGCAAGCTGAATGCATCAAGAAATATGTCTTTGATTTCCAACAATGCTTGCTTTTGTTTGTACTCATTTTTGAGTATCTCATGCTTCTTCCTTCTCTCCAATACCCCTTGCACTTCATTTATCTATGCTAGATTCATTATCTTGGAGTCATAACTTGGTATGACTATTTCCTCATCAAGTGCAGGGTCTCCGTATTAAAGTACCCTTGATACTTTGGTGGAGCTTGAGCCTGGTGCTAAAACTTGTAGTGGTATTGCATCAGTGTTCGACTATTTGGTAGGAGTCTCCGTAGTAGGCAAGTTTACCAATGTCTAAATTGCCTCTTGCTCTCTTTCGTTGGGGGTTTTCTCCTCTTCCTTCTCCTCTTCTCTTCTATCTTGATCAATTACAATAATTTGAGGAGGTGCACCTTGGATTTGTGATATAGGAACATCTTGTCCTATCTTCTCCTTTGTTGGCTCCTCAGAAGTTGTAGTTGCTATGACTATAGGATCAACCTTAGTAGTTGTTTCTTGTTCTACTTGCTCTTTTGGTTGATCAACTATAGCTGTAGGAGGTTGTGAAGGTGATTCTTGTGTATTCACCTTCTCCTTTGTTATTTTTGCTATAGCCTTCTGCAACTCTCCCACAAGCACCAAATAGGATTTGTACATAGTTTTGATTCCAATGTTGTTTGGTGAAGGATTTTTTGAGATCCTCTATAGTCAATGGATTGATGTTATGACCTAAGCTGTCAGGAACATCCTTGACAACTATAGTTTCTATAGGTGTTGTATGTGGAGGACTTGGGAGTGGCAATTGGATGTCTTGGACACTCTATTCTTGCTATTGCTCTTGAGATGTTGCCTCTTCACCCTTTTGTTTCTTCTCCACTATTTCCTCTTCTTTTTGTTTATCCCCTTCTTCCTCTTTTTCATTCTCTTATTCTTCCTCATCATTTCTTCCCTCAAAGGGATCTTCCTACCCTTCCTTGATAGTTGTTAGCCCATAAATTGATTTCCACATTTGTGTGGACATTTGTACAACATCTCCAATTTGATTTTACAAAATTCTAAAGGCTCCATATTTGGGTGCAAATTTTCTCCCATGTTTCTTGTTAGCCTTTCTTATTTGACCTTTAGTTAGGTTAGGCATTACATGAGCCAATGTTGACTCCCTTATTTCCTTTTCCATTTTTAGGAAATAATACCATTTATTTTCTACAATGGAGCTTAGCTCCTTAGACATTAGTTCAAGTGGGGTAGTCTTGAACTTAGCCATCATAGTGTAGATGGATTCTTCCACTATGTTCTATTCTTCTCTTGACAATTTATTAAAATTATGGTCTAAAAACTAGTTAGATCTACATTATCTCTAAAGTTATTGCAAACATTTTCCAATTTAGACTTGGTAGAATGTCTTACCAATTTGTATTGATCATCATCAAATTTTGTCTTTTCTTCATCTGACTTTGGAGGTGCAACATATTTTCTTCTTTTCTTTTGTTCTATAGGTCTTCCTTGCTTTGTAGCTTTTTTCTTCCCCTGTTCCCTAGTCACTTGGATCGTTACCTTGGTATTTGCCCCTGTAGTTGGTTGGTTAGGCTTAGTTTAGTTGCTTTCTTCTTTCCCTTTGGCTATGCAATTGGTTATTTATGTGCCTTTCTTTTCTTTGGTTCAGCCTTGGTTGCTTCTTTCTCAACACCGTCCTCTTCTTCTACATACTCACCCATGCCTTGGGTTAAAGCAAGTGTTTCTTGCCCCTGTTCTTCTTCATCATCCTCAGCTTCTTCTTCTTCTTCTTCTATAGTGCCCTCACCAAATTTGGCCTTTAAATTTTTAACCAATTTGTCCTTCTTTTTTAGTGTGGAGGTAGTCTTCAACTCCATGTCAACCTTTGATTTGACCACATCAAAAGTACCAAAATGTGGTGCATTCTTGTCCACTTTCTCAGCTAATAATCCAGTTATAGCTGCTGATGCCTCATCTATATTTATTTCATATCCAAGTGGTCTTACCATCTAACTCTTGGTGTGGCTGCTTTTATATAAGTGTAATCAATATCTACAAGAAAGAAAACATCATTTACATGTTGTTCTACCAAAGAAATCAGTATTGTTAGCCGCTGCTTCATGGTCTTCTTGAAGTCTTCAAAATAGCTAGTCATAATGGTTTCAAAATTAGCTCCCATTTGTTCAATGTACTCATTTACTTGAGCTATTACAGATCTATTTGTTTTCTAATCAACTTTACCAAAAGATGGAAATTCATTCTACACATAGAAAAATATGCAAATCAAAATTGCTTCAAACTTGCATTGGGCTGCCTTAGTTCTCCTTATTGCTACTAAATTCTCATTAATTTTTTGCAATTGCAGTTCTACAAGATCATAAGTATGATCCTTTTTCACCAATTTGTAACCCACATTTACTGCAAAGCAAGGTACACCAGTAAGTTTGTTGTATTGGTAAAAAAATTTTGCAATGACTCTAACAGCAAAGTCAACAAGTGGGTCTTGAATGGTGTAAATTGTCATTCCTCTCTTGTTCCACTTGGCACCCAATATTCTTTTCAATACCTTAGAATCACTCCTAAGGGTCTTTGGTCGATCTAGGGTTGGGTACCCTATCACTCTATGTACAATTCTCTTTGTGATTTTTATTGGACCATCCTCCAACCATAAAATTCCTATAACGCTCCTCTTGGGAAGACAAGAGAAATAAACCTAACATGTTACAATGTTTACCGAACTATTTTTTTTCTTTTAAATTTTAAACAACATCAAGATAACATTAATGCGTAAGCAATAAGAACATACACATCAAATACACATTTGCAATTACAGATACAGTTTCAATTCCTCAAGGGTTCCTTTACGTTGACTCACATTTAATAATTTAAAATTAATTAGTTTAAGTTCCAAGTACAATGTCTCAAGATCATAAAGAAATAATAGATACATAATCGCATAAGCAAAGCATAAGTATATCTAATATAATGAAAGTACATCCACTAAATAACATCCACTGCACATGTCACAAGGTATGTGAAAATAGATACAATAAATCAGAATACATGATAACCTATATACATCATCTAAAAAGAAGTCTCTAAGATAAGAAATAAGAATGATAAAGGTACATCTTTTGCAACGAACATCCAATAGCTAGTAATGTGAAGGGGAACCCAAATGATAAGAAGACACTACCTCCCAACCGCGTGGTTGCCTAGTCAGGCTTCCACTCCCACCGTGCAGGGAAGATAATGAACGATCCTCATACGGCTAATCAAACATAAAACATTCCTAGGCAAGGTACCCCTAATAGCCAAAACTACCTCAAAGGTAACACATGCTACTCAAGAATATAAAATATTCCAAAAGTAAGAACACTCAATCCAATACCAACATCATACATGAACCAAGTATAAACCAAATACCAAGATCATAAGATAAAATCAACGAAAGATAATCACCTCAAGTTAAAACCCACATATCAAGAGTACATCATCCATGAAAGACCAATCATCATCAATGAAAGTAATAACCACAATAAACACATCCAACAATAAGTACACCACCAAAGGTACACAAATCTATAGAGGAGATTTAGGATACACACTAGGGAGTGTCATCACATGGTTGCTTAAGTTACCTTGGACTGATCTCTTAGTAGACCTCGAACCCTCAAGCATTGAGTTACCCTAGACTGGTTACTCAGAACCCCGAACCCTCAATATCATACATGTGGAAACTAGAAAGCCCTCTCAAGAAGATGAGGCACTCGTCCCATTCCCATCCTTAGTCTATACAAGCGCTCAAGGCATGGGTAGATCAAAAATCTCTAACTTATCTTTTTAGTGTTTTTTTCCCCCAAAAGTTTTAATTATTGGATTATCACTTATTACATAACTTGCATTAGGTTACCTTGGCACTGACCACTTTGGGTCCTAGACCCTTATGCAAGCCACTCCCAAGTCATGTACCTAGACAACCTCTCCTAAGCACATAAATCTATAGTTGTGTCCCATACCACAACACTCATAAAGAACAAACTCGGTTCCTTAACAAGAAACCTAATAATAAGAAGGTTCTCCCACCCAAGTACACATAATTGCTCCACAAGTAATTCTCATAAATATAATCTCAATTTGAATCACAAAACACATCATGACATCCAACCATATAAATAGTATAAAATAAATCTCACAAAAACCTCTGGTGTACTCTCTAGACTGGTCAACATCAAATCAACACCAAAATCCAAAAGCATAGATAATATAAGCAAAACAATATAGTTTCATAGTTTGGGTTTGATTTTAAAGAAAAAAGTTTTAGCTTTGTGTTCAATGTGCATTTTCAAGTAGATGCAATCCATCGTTTACTCCTTCCATTAACCTATTCTTTCATTTAAATAATTACGCACTCACCCCTATATTGGGTTTTAAATCAATTTTTCCAAAATACTCTAAGATAATTTATCTAGTTAACTTATTAAATAGTACATATCGATAGTTAAAATTCCTATTGAATAAGTTTGAGTATCCATTAAACTTAATTGATTTACAATTAATTAAATTAATTAGTAATTACAATTAATTAAGTTAATTAATAGTTACAATCTTATCAATAATATACATTATCAATTAACTTTAATTAAACTAATTTTAATTAAATTAATCAATAATTGTTGATCTAAATACTTATATTAAAATTCTTCATTAATTATCAATTTATTAATATTTAGCCAAAAACTATTAATAAATTAATAATTACAAAAATTATATTAAAGTACATTAATATTTTTTTTAAAAAAAGTTTTAAAAAAAAAATTATTAATAAAACATTTTTAATTAATACTAAAGTTAAAAAATATAAAAATTTATAAATAAAATTTATACCTTTTAATAAATTGTATTAATTCAAATTACAACTAATAACAATGAAATGCAAATTGTATATTTCCAAAGTCGAATAACATTAATGTTAGGAGGGGCATATATTAAAGTTTATGTAAAACAAACTATGTCAAGCGATTTATTAATTGCTGACTGCCAGGTACGTAGCGGACTGCTGTCGTAGTCATCCTACATCAGCAGGTATGATTGCGTACAACAATCGCCTACTGTATAAATTAATAAAGGGGTAGGGGGTGGTTAAGCCGCCCCTCCCCAAAATACATATATTTTTTTAAAAAAATTATTATATAATTATTTTTAAATGTATAAACTTTTACTATTATTACAATTTATTTTACAATTATATTTTATTTAATCTTTTCAAAACCCCTTTAAAAAAAACATGATAATACATAATTTTTTTTTTTTAATAAAATTTATTACAAAGAATTTTCCCTGTCTCATCAATAATTTTAGATTTATTATTATTATTATTATTATTATAAATAATTGAAATTTTAATTTTGTAGGAAAAATTAGTTGAACCGTTCGATTTTTCGATCTAGGATTTCATTTCCACAAACAAGCCCTTCTAAATTTAAATCTCTCAATCTCATTTTAATGCAAACCCAAATCTTGATTTAGTATTAATTCTTTCAAATGTAGAACGAGGTTTTTCTAAATAGTTGTTTCATTTCGGATTCACAGATGAAATCGAATAGCAAAAGATTCAAAACGAAGAGTGGCAAGATTCATGCAATAATATTTGACAAAGCAATTTTCAACAAGCACGAAGAAGACATAGACCCAAAAGTATTTCTACAATGGTTCACAAACCCTACCTTGATCTGATGAAACCCTTGCTAATGCAAACCCTTCAAAGCTTCCAAAGATTTCTTTGTTTCCCCTTCCAAAAGTGTGTTCCCTGAAACCTGTGTGTGCAATAATGACCCAAAAACCCCTAATATAGAATCTAATTACCTTTTAGGGTTTCTGTCACCACCACTTCTAAAATTATTATTATTTTATTTAATTAATTCTTTAACGCACAATTAATTTTCTTTTTAATTAAGATATTATTTTATTATTCCTTTCATGCATGCTAAGTGAATTATTAAATTACTATATTTAATTTTCCACTTGACTTCACTTTAATAAATTTATAACTTTAATCCCATGCGCACTTTATTAAAATATCTTAATCAAGTTCACATATCTTTATTAAATTCACATATTTTATCTTTTAAATTAATTTTTATATTTTAAACTCATTCATGCGAACTTAAATCTTTTTCATAAATTAATATCTTTTCACTTCTTAATTTATTTTTGAACGTTTAATTTGATAAATATTTATTAACTTAAATAACAATAATATTTGGCATTTATTTAAAAGTGAACTCCAAATATATTATTATTAAAATAAATATTATCACGTTCTAAATTTATTCTAAAACTTTTATCTTCAAATTTAGTTCTTTTTATTTAATTAATTTCTCAATTAATTAAATATAATTAAATATTAAAATGTCATAATAATTTTCCATTAAATTAAATCATCAATTTAATCTTTTAATTAGACTTAATTAATAGAAATTCATCAAAGACTCATAAAACAACATACGCACAAAATACTCACGGGTTTTAAAAAGGGTAGACAATCTGTTACGAGTCCTCCTTGCAAGACAAGTATTATAGGCTATGGCTAGGACTGGACCTGATCATTATCTTCCCATTCTCACCATTTGAGTATTTGTAATATGGCACGCTCATCCTGGCAATTTAGCGAAGTCGATGCTCGGTACCTACATCCTACATAAAAGACAAGCACGTACATGTATATAATATATCTAAACTAAACAGACAATGGCGGGGAGTGGTTCATCATGTAGATCCCGAGTAGCAGGTGACTATGACTCCCTCCCTTAACCACATCCAACACGTCAGATAGAAAGATAAAATAAACACGCACACCATACACATGCAAGTATGGGGTAAGTATTGTAAAAATCACAAGTCTAACATCAAATGTGTACATATAATAATGCATCTCTATCAATACAACATAATCATCATTAAAGACATCATGTTAACATTGTTACGAAAGAAAACACATTTACTAACTAGGAATCGTCAAAACATCATTAACATCATGTGAAATGAAATCAACTAAACAATTATATCCGATATATTTGTAATTCAAGACATGAAATAATATCATAATATTGTAAATCCAGTTTCTCTAAAACTAATCAATGCATAAAATCAGCTTTAAAAAATTTGAGAATGATAATAGAAATGTGAACTAGGGGCAGGCACTACATCCACCCCCCCTTGAATTAGGCTTACTCCTAGAAGCCCATTACTAAGAGACATGAATCAAACTTAGAAAACTCAAAACTAAGGTCCACGATCTAGGCAATTGGTCGCTCTATGACCATATTGTCCACAAAAGTAACAGTCTTGACTAAAGCCTCCTTGAGCTCTAGGTGCACACAATTGAACAAAACTACCAACACTAGCATCTTGACTAAGAGCTTGAGGAACTCGATCCAACCTGTTGCGCATACTACACTTCCAATTGTGATAGTTCCCTGACTGTGAACCACCATTGCTACCATGGAAGAACTTTCGTCTCGGCTTCTCCTGATTACCCTTAGAGAAGTTAAGAGAATTTTTAGAACTTCTAGCCCCTTGAGATTGGCTATCCCTAAATGCTCCTGAATAAAGTGACCCTCTAGCCTGAACACCTAGTAGCCCACCTTGACCTGAAGTCACACTCATCTCAACCAAAGTAGCTCGCAATATTGCATCCTTAAGGGTTTTAGGTTGGAAAACCTTAACACCCCCAATGATGTTAGCATTAAGTCCTCTAATGAAATGTTGAACCATCAATGGTGAACTATCACTAACTCTTGCATAAGACATAAGCTCGAAGAACTTACGCTCATACTCCAACACTATCTTGGTACCCTGTCTCAAGTCATGAAACTCATCTACCCTCTATAGTTGCCACTATTCAAATAGAAATCGCTCATGGAAGTGTTCAAGGAACCACTCCCATGTGACAGTCTACATATTTATCCCAAGTTTCTTCTCCTCTATATTCCACCAATTCACTGCGAAGAGCTCTAAGTGGGTGATGGCATATCTTGCTTTGACGTTGGAGTCAAATTCTTGCATGGAAAAACATCTATCTAGTGCAATCAACCAATTCTCAGCATCATATCCAGTACCTTCTCCATTAAAAGGTTTGATCTTGACCCGTAATAGGTCCTTCATCTGGATGGACTGGCTAGATCACCTTATGCACTCTAGGTTCCTCCCTCTAGGACTCATGGACCTATCTCTATCTCCATGTTCTGAATTATGAGCTCTATCCTACAAGTGTAGGCATGCTAGGATCTCCTTGACCAAGTCTCTAGTAACTGGTCCTTTAGTCTCAGTGTGTTGCTTAACACTATCATCCTCTCTAGCCTCTTCTTGAATAGGGTCCCTTGAATGGACCAAGGAAGGAATACGGGGACTAACTCTCCCATGACTTCTACCATGTCTTGAGCTACGAACCTTAGCAATAGATCTAGAACTAGAAGTCATCTCTCCTACAAGACCCAAACACAAAAATGACATCTAAGAATCCATCATAACCATAGGGTCATAACTTACTGACATAAAGCAATAATCCAAAAAGTTTATAAGTTTTCTAGTTCCATGTTCAGAATTTGTATCATTTTAGAGTTTGTTGTTCAATAGTTTGGTTTCAAGTTTGATGTCAATATAAGTTTGGCATTTAAATAAGTTGCAAGTTTACTAATTGCTCAAGTGATGGTGCACATAATGCCCAGAGTTTCCAATGTTGAAACTCAAGCTCTGATACCAGATGTAACACCCCGCTCAGGAACCCAAGAGAAATAAACCTAACATGTTACAATGTTTACCGAACTATTTTTTTTTTTTAAAGTTTAAAAAACATCAAGATAACATTAATGCGGAAGTAATAAGAACATACACATCAAATACATATTTGCAATTACAGATACAGTTTCAATTCCTCAAGGGTTCCTTTACATTGAGTCACATTTAATAATTTAAAATTAATTAGTTTAAGTTCCAAGTACAATGTCTCAAGATCATAAAGAAATAACAGATACATAATCGCATAAGCAAAGCATAAGTATATCTAATATAATGAAAGTACATCCACTAAATAACATCCACTGCACATGTCATAGGGTATGTGAAAATAGATACAATAAATTAGAATACATGATAACATATATACATCATCTAAAAAGAAGTCTCTAAGATAAGAAATAAGAATGATAAAGGTACATCTTCTGCAATGAACATCCAATAGCTAGTAATGTGAAGGGGAACCCAAATGGTAAGAAGACACTACCTCCCAACCGCGTGGTTACCTAGTCAAGCTTCCACTCCCACCGTGTAGGGAAGATAATGAATGATCCTCATACGGCTAATCAAACATAAAACATTCCTAGGCAAGGTACCCCTAATAGCCAAAAATACCTCAAAGGTAACACATGCTACTCAAGAATATAAAATATTCCAAAAGTAAGAACACTCAATCCAATACTAACACCACATAACCAAACATCATACACGAACTAAGTATAAACCAAATACCAAGATCATAACATAAAGTCAATGAAAGATAATCACCTAAAGTCAAAACCCACATATCAAGAGTACATCATCCATGAAAGACCAATCATCATCAATGAAAGTAATAACCACAATAAACACATCCAACAATAAGTACACCACCAGAGGTACACAAATATACAGAGGAGACTTAGGATACATACTAGGGAGTGTCATCACATGGCTACTTGAGTTACCCTAGACTGATCTCTTAATAGACCCTGGACCCTCAAGCGTTGAGTTACCCTGGACTAGTTACTCAGAACCCCAGACCCTCAACATCACACATGTGGAAACTAGAAAGCCCTCTCAAGAAGATGAGGCACTCATCCCATTCCCATCCTTAGTCTATACAAGCACTCAAGGCATGGGTAGATAAAAAATCTCTAACTTATCTTTTTAGTGTGTTTTCCCCCCAAAAGTTTTAATTACTAGATTATCACTTATTACATAACTTGCATTAGGTTACCCTAGCACTGACCACTTTGGGTCTCAGACCCCTATGCAAGCCACTCCCAAGTCATGTACCTAGACAACCTCTCCTAAGAACATAAATCTATAGTTGTGTCCCATACCACAACACGCATAAAGATCAAACTTGGTTCCTTAACAGGCAACCTAATAATGAGAAGGTTCTCCCACCCAAGTACACATAATTGCTCCACAAGTAATTCCCATAAATATAATCTCAATTTGAATCACAAAACACATCATGACATCCAGCCATATAAATAGTATAAAATAAATCTCACAAAAACTTCTGGTGTACTCTCTAGACTGGTCGACATCTAATCAACACCAAAATCCAAAAGCATAGATAATATAAGCAAAACAATACAGTTTCATAGTTTGGGTTTGATTTTAAAGACAAAAGTTTTAGCTTTGTGTTCAATGTGCATTTTCAAGTAGATGCAATCCATCGTTTACTCCTTCCATTAACCTATTCTTTCATTTAAATAATTACGCACTCACCCCTATATTGGGTTTTAAATCAATTTTTCCAAAATACTCTAAGATAATTTATCTAGTTAACTTATTAAATAGTACATATCGATAGTTAAAATTCCTATTGAATAAGTTTGAGTATCCATTAAACTTAATTGATTTACAATTAATTAAATTAATTAATAATTACAATTAATTAAGTTAATTAATGGTTACAATCTTATCAATAATATCCATTATCAATTAACTTTAATTAAACTAATTTAAATTAAATTAATCAATAATTGTTGATCTAAATACTTATATTAAAATTCTTCATTAATTATCAATTTATTAATATTTAGCCAAAAACTATTAATAAATTAATAATTACAAAAATTATATTAAAATACATTAATATTTAAACTTTTTTTTAAATATAAAAAAATAAATATTAATAAAACATTGTTAATCAATAATAAAGCTAATATATAAAAATTTATTAATAAAAATTATAAATAAAATTTATACCTTTTAATAAATTGTATTAATTCAAATTACAACTAATAACAATTAAATACAAATTGTATATTTCCAAAGTCGAATAACATTAATGTTAGGAGGGGCATATATTAAAGTTTATGTAAAACAAACTATGTCAAGTGGTTTATTAATCGTTGACTACAAGGTACGCAGTGAACTAATATTGCAGTTGTCCTACATCAGCAACTACGACTGCATACAGTAATCGCCTACTGTATAAATTAATAAAGGGGCAGGGGGTGGTTAAGCCGCCCCTCCCCAAAATACATATATTTTTTAAAAAAAATTATTATATAATTATTTTTAAATGTATAAACTTTTACTATTATTACAATTTATTTTACAATTATATTTTATTTAATCTTTTCAAAACCCCTTTAAAAAAAAACATGATAATACATAATTTTATTTTTTTAATAAAATTTATTACAAAGAATTTTCCCTCTCTCATCAATAATTTTAGATTTATTATTATTATTATTATAAATAATTGAAATTTTAATTTTGTAGGAAAAATTAGTTGAACCGTTCAATTTTTTGATCTAGGATTTCATTTCCAAAAACAAACCCTTCTAAATTTAAATCTCTGAATCTCATTTTAATGCAAACCCAAATCTTGATTTAGTATTAATTCTTTCAAATGTAGAACGAGGTTTTTCTAAATAGTTGTTTCATTTCGGATTCACAGATGAAATCGAATAGCAAAAGATTCAGAACGAAGAGTGGCAAGATTCATTTAATAAAATTTGAGAAGGCAATTTTCAACAAGAACGAAGAAGACATAGAGCCGAAAATATTTTTACAATGGTTCACAAATCGTACCTTGATCTGATGAAACCCTTGCTAATGCAAACCCTTCAAAGCTTCCAAAGATTTCTTTGTTTCCCCTTCCAAAAGTGTGTTCCCTGAAACCTATGTGTGCAATAATGACCCGAAAACCCCTAATATAGAATCTAATTACCTTTTAGGGTTTCTGTCACCACCACTTCTAAAATTATTATTATTTAATTTAATTAATTCTTTAACACACAATTAATTTTCTTTTTAATTAAGATATTATTTTATTATTCCTTTCATGCATGCTAAGTGAATTATTAAATTACTATATTTAATTTTCCACTTGACTTCACTTTAATAAATTTATAACTTTAATCTCATGCGCACTTTATTAAAATATCTTAATCAAGTTCACATATCTTTATTAAATTCACATATTTTATCTTTTAAATTAATTTCTATATTTTAAACTCATTCATGCGAACTTAAATCTTTTTCATAAATTAATATCTTTTCACTTATTAATTTATTTTTGAATGTTTAATTTGATAAATATTTATTAACTTAAATAAAAATAATATTTAGCATTTATTTAAAAATGAACTCCAAATATATTATTATTAAAATAAATATTATCACGTTCTAAATTTATTCTAAAACTTTTATCTTCAAATTCAGTTCTTTTTATTTAATTAATTTCTCAATTAATTAAATATTAAAATGTCATAATAATTTTCTATTAAATTAAATCATCAATTTAATCTTTTAATTAGACTTAATTAATAGAAATTCATCAAACACTCATAAAACAACATATGCACAAAATACTCACGGGTTTTAAAAAGGGTAGACAGTCTGTTACGAGTCCTCCTTGCAAGACAAGTATTATAGGCTATGGCTAGGATTGGACCTGATCATTATCTTCCCATTCTCACCATTTGAGTATTTGTAATAGGGCACACTCATCCTGGCAATTCAAGGAAGTCGATGCTCGGTACCTACATCATGCATAAGAGACGAGCATGTACATGTATATAATATATCTAAACTAAACAGACAATGGCAAAGAGTGGTTTATCATGTAGATCCCGACTAGCAGGTGACTACGACTCCCTCCCTTAACGACATCCAACACGTTAGATAGAAAGATAAAATAAACATGCACACCATACACATGCAAGTATGGGGTAAGTATCGTAAAAATCACAAGTCTAACATCAAATGTGTACATATAATAATGCATCTCTATCAATACAACATAATCATCATTAAAGACATCATGTTAACATTGTTACAAAAGAAAACACATTTACTAACTAGGAATCATCAAAACATCATTAACATCATGTGAAATGAAATCAACTAAACAATTATAACTGTTATATTTGTAATTCAAGACATGAAATAATATCATAATATTGTAAATCCAGTTTCTCTAAAACTAATCAATGCATAAAATCAGCTTAAAAGAATTTGAGAATGATAATAGAAATGCGAGCTAGGGGCAGACACTACACTTCCATCATGTATCCTTCTAAGTACTAGCTCAATCCATTTAGTTTTGAAATTTGTGTTGAATTCTAGGGCACACGTCAAACCTTTCTTCTCAACAATTTGATATTCCTTCTTCAAAACTCCATTATCACACAATCTCTCATAGGCTTCCCTCATCTCCATGTCACCTATGGCTCCAATATTATAGTTATAACACTTCCTAACATCTTGGACCATATCTACCTTAGGGGGTATGATAGATAGGGCTCTAGCTGGGTCATTTTTATATGCTACTTTAGGGATTGGCCAAAAATCAAGTTGTTTAACCTCATTAGACACTAGTTGGAGTTCAAATGACTCTTTGTCATGGGTTTTCCTAGAAGTTGAGGTCATTTTTGTAAGCTAGAGTTTGAATGCAAAGAAAACATGAAACTACATAACTTGACACAAATGTAAATACCTCAAATTTGATGAAATCGTGTTAAATTGTTGTTGAAATCTAGTTAAACACTAGATTCTCTACTTTTTAGTCATTCTTCACTTTTCTACATCTTTGCTCTTCATTTGTAATGAAGAAAAATGATTCAAAATATGATAATATACCCTATTTTTCATAGCATTTAATGCCTAGTTCATTTAATGCTTAGTACATTTATAGCTATCTATTTGGCTTCTTAAGCATTTCTACATTCCTCGACTTCCATTATTTTTCAAACACTCAGCATCCACAAAAGTATCCTTTACTCAGCTTCCACTAAAATTTCTCTTCACTTGGCTTCCACTACCAACTCGGCTCCAACTAGTCATTCAGCTTCTATTGTCTTTGGCAATCAACTTGGCATGTATAGAAATATACTTGGCATTTGAGGGCAACTCAAAAACACTTATGAAATCTTGAAGTTTTAATCTTTGCATCTTTATTCATGCTGATCTCTTCGTTTTAGTACTTGCTTGTTTAGGAACTGATGTATGATAAAGCTTTATTTATCAATCCCTAATCCCTTCTTGTGCTTAGTTTGATGAGATGTGACCACTTGACCTTTTGGGTGAAGTGATCCCTTCATTTGATGTGCTACTCCCATTTTTCTTCTTTCACATATTATTCATTTCTCCTCTGATATGTTCAACATCTACCTTTTCTTTTCCTTTGTTGATCTGTGGTTTAGGCGCCTTTAACCTTGTTGGGAAATTCTTGCTGATATGACCAATCTTCAAACAACTAAAGCATGTGGTTTGATTGAGCCATCTATTGTAGTTTCCTCTGAAATGTGTTGTTATGCAATTTTTAGGATGTGTCCATATTCCTGATAGTAATGATAGCTATACCTAGTGTTGTAGTCCCAAGTGTAGTGATGTCCATGGTTATTTTCCCTTACTGGTTGATTAGGTTTCCACATAGGCCTTGATCTACACTCAAAAGCTCTATGACCATACTTCTTGCAATTGTAGCAGTGACCTTCAAATCTTGGTGTTCTGATAATCTTAGTCCTATAACTTTATGTGCTTCATGTCCTTGCTTTTTGCACTTATGATAGTAACCCACATTCTTAGGTTTTTCATGCTAATGGGCATTCTTACTCCTATATACATTAGAGGTATGTCCCTTTTTACCATAGAAATGACAAGTAGGTTTAGTATTCTTACCTTTGTTACTCTTTTCTTATGTAGTCTTGGATGACTCTCCTCGTTTAGTGCTGGTGTATCCTAGTACTGTAGTATCATTGCTAGCCCTTGGTGATTTCAATAGTTGCTCAAAGTACTTGATGGCTTCATTTGGTTTTTTGAAGCTCTCTACAATCTCCTTTTCTCTTTATAGGTCATTTTGCAGTTATTCATTTTCCATATTCAGTGTAGAGATTTAAATGTCCTTAATATTTAGTTCATGATGTGCATTCATCATCTAGCTTAGGGTGTCTAGCTGGATGTTTGAAATTCTTGTAAGCTCAATTGACTTTTCCTCCAATCTATTGGCAAGATTCCTCTTGTCTTCTTCTAGCATAGCCTTATCTTCAATGGTTCTTTTCTTCTATTTAGTCACTTCACAAAGCATCATGGCTTGTGATTCTTGTTCAATCTTGAGTGTTCTGATTTATTCTACTTGAGCTCTCTTCTCCTCCATTAGGTTTGCTATTGTTGCATCAAATTCTTTGGAATCTCCATTTGAAAACAATTTTGAGGTGTCAACCTCCTTGTATTGTGTATCATTTTCAGCTAAGGCAATCTCTCTTCTTCTCTTCAAGGATTTTCTCAGTTCCTCTCTAGCTTCTTCCAAAGTGTGTAGAGCAAGTTGTATATCAATTGCTTGATTCTCTATGATCTTCCCAAGTTTGTAGACCTCCATTTCTAGATCTTTTCTCCAAGCTATAAGGCTCCTTCTTGTGAGAACTTAGCTCTGATACCAATTGTTGGAATTTACAAGTGGAAAGATTTACTTTTGAGAGGGGGAGGTGAATTGAAAGTAACTAGATTTAACCTTTTCAAAACCTTCCAACTGAAATCATTCACATGTATCTAATCCATCTAATAAAAATGAAAGTAAAGACATGCATGAAAATAGATAACACAAGATTTGGTAACCCAAAAACCCTTCAAAATGAGAAGGTAAAACTGAGGTGGGAATGACACCCACAAATTATCACTACAACAATATGTAACTATTCAAGGTTACAAAGTTTTGACCACTTCTAATGGTCTACCCTATGAAAGTTTTGTCCTATTAAAGACTTTACACCCTATTAAAAGTGACCTAGTTAAAGGATTTACAAACACTCACTTGGAATGTTACCCTGCTAAAGGAATTACAATCATGTTAGGGATCTACAATATGGATATTAAACCTATATAGTTGTTAAGGAAACCTATCATCATAGGATTTTCATTCCTACAATATGATGGTTAGAAAGTATAGTAGAATGTCTTGACCTAATGACTTGCAATCTTCAATTGCTGATTCTAGATCCTCATTCTGCTCTATCTACTCTGATCCTTGCTTGATTTGATATGTTTCTCTTCAAAACTCTGATACTCTATTCTTGATCAACTGAATTAGGCACTATTGTTCTTCTTTGTCTAAGTCTTTAAACACTACTCTATGCTTCACAATAATTCACCCATAGACTTCTCACATGCACACATACAATGGGGTATTGTATTCCTTTTAAAGGTTTTGAAGACTTAGGGTTAGGTATGAATCTACAATCCATATTCGCTCTTCATTTCCCACTCATTTCATTCAATTTTCCTATTGGTTGCATGCCTTCTCCATTTTTCTTATTGGCTACATGTAGATTACATAGGTAATGCAAAAGATTCAATCTTATCTTCAAGATCCTTTGAGATTCATCCTAAGTTGACTTTAAAAATGGTTTACATCTGAGTTTGTGAAGGGACAAACTCATATGTTGATTTTGTGTTACTCGACACTTACTATTTTCTAATTTTGGCACATATAGGAATTTTGTCTCACTTGGCTCCTATAGAAACTTTGTTTCACTCAACATCTATACTTTGCTTGACACCTATAGTGACTTGGCATCACTTATCACTCAGCACCTAAAGTTTACTTAGCACCTATTGAATCTCTAGCTCGGCATACACTATAGCTTGACATCTGTATTATACTTAGTATCAACTAAGAATTGGTTGAGTGTGTTGACACTCAATTTTCAAAACCAATCTGAGACCAACACAATAATCACTTTATTGAAATGGAGAATAGAGTGTTATGCCAAGGTTGAAACTCTTGATGAATCTAGAATTTCATTGGAAATTTGTGAAGAAACACAAATGGCTAGAATTTATCCCATTTGATATGCATTACATGGGTTATTATTGCTAAATAAATTTACTCTCTTGATCTCCTTAAGGGTTTGTCACACTTAATTGAGGGAGGAGAGAGTAAGGTTAGAGGATTTGATCATATTAAAGTAAGTATAAGAAGTATATTATTTTAAGTCCCTCTTACAAATTATTTTATGTCATATATTATTAAATTTTCTGAAATACAAATATTAGTAAAGTATCTTAAATTAAGAATGATATTTAGTAAGTTAATATTATGTTTTGTTACATATAAATATGTTAACCAATATAAATGATTAGTATTATTGTGAGTTACTAATATTATTATTGAAATATAAATATATTTATAAATATTGACTTTCTAGGAGAATATGACATTTAAGGGAAACTCATATATAGAAATGATGTATTGTGTTATTGTAATTTTATTATTGAAACTAAAGAGACATTTTATAATTATTTATGTTGTTGTTAGTAATGGGCATGAGTTAAATTACGAACATCCTAATTAAAATCAATATGTTATAAGAGCTATGTGCCTTGGCATTTTCATCTAAGAATGTTATTACAAGAAGAGGGAGCTTGACATTTCATTAGAGGAAACCTTGAAAGAGAGGGAGCAGATGGAAGTTGTGATTTAGTCAACCTTTGGTGATCTCAATTATATTGATTTAGAGGGAGTAAACAATGTTCAGATGGATCCTCTAGTGATCAATAAATTGTTTTAATCAAGAGGACTGTGATAATGCGATTTTAATGGGCATGCCCCCTAATATATGATGACAATCTTATGTGATGCATAATATATGATTAATCAAAATATCTAAAAAATACCTTTGCATGAAAAAATAAATTTGATTTGTTGTGAGACGTTAATGAATCTTTTAAGAATTAATTTAAATCATCTACAATTCTCTCTTTGATGAGTGAAACTTGATGTATGAGTTTTAGATTGATTTATGTGGCATAGTCATATTGAATCTAGATATTGGCGAACCATGGATGAGTTTTCTTGTACTATTAATCTCATTGAATGTTTGGATCGTCAATGGATGAAAAGAGAAAGTTGGAACTTAGAAAGAAACTGCCATATTTGATGTGATGTAAAAGTGTTCAATAATATAAGAGTGGTAATTTTACATTGTGTGTGTGTGAACGGGGGGCGGGGGAATAATAACATATGTTTCATTTCCACTTGAACCATCCTTAGAAAAAGAGATGTTCCATGACCCTCATGGGAAGATAAGTACTTGTATCTTTTATAATTATCTATTAATTTGTAATTCTATGCATACTATAAGGTTTATTTGCTTTCATCTTTTCCTTTGTGTTTGAGGATATTCTTATAGGAAAAGAAGGTTGGTACTTTACATATGCTACCAAATATTGTGAAAAATAAATCTAATGATAGTTGCTCCAAAGACCCTAATGATCAAGATGTATAAAGTAAGGCTCTTGAAGAAAACATCCTTGATGTTTAAGATTATGAGATTCTTCTACATTAAGAGGGAGTATTACACTTCCTTAAAGGCAACACATGAGCTTAGAAGATTGATTCTCAAAAGGAGTCTAGAAATACACATGTGTGACTACATGATTTTGATGGGCTTACTTCTATGTATATCATGAGGAATTAATGACTAATCACAAGAAAAATAGAAAATTGATATCAGATTCAAAGCAAGTTTGACAAGAATCCTTGGGGGAAGAAAGCCTTCATGGGAATAACTACTAGACATGACTTCCTAGGATCTTTGTTCAAAGGGAGAATTTTTTAGGTGCAATCTTTTGTGAATGATATCTTTTCTATTAGAAGAAATTCTAAGTGAAATTCCTTGAAATGCATTCTTCTCTCTAAGAGAGAATTGAGGTGAAAGCCTTTCCACCACCTTTTGACTTGGTTCATGGTGGTTATTATTTCACATATGATATGTAATGAAAGGTGACAATATATATATATATATATATATATATATATATATATATATATATCATAACCATTATAAGATGATGATCATATAAATGGTATTCTTGTTATCATGACATAATTCATTAAATTATTGTCCAAGAGTGCTAGAAGTCATGATAATGAATAGATAGAAGGTAACCATTGTAAGGTGGTGATCTTATAAATGGTAGACCTATTTTCTTGGTTCTTTGGGCTAGATTTGTTTAGACACTATGATAGCCAACTCATCACATGGTTCTTTGGGCCAAATTTTGCTAGACACAAAATAATAACCAATTTTTTATGGTTCTTGGTAGTACATAACTAATAATGATGTTAAAATAACTTCAAAACTACACCTGACTCATAAACTTTGTGGGGCCCAATATTTCCTTTACCCATATGTGATTGATTTGGGCTCTCAAATTAATGATAATATTCCATTATTTTTTGAAAAAATTATTTGTTCATTCCTTGAATTTATCTAATAGTTATGTAATTTGATAAGCTAGGGACTCCCTACACATGACTAGAAGGTTTTTTAAACATTTTTTATAATTTTCTACTATATTTGTTAATGATTTTTAGTATCTTTGCATCATTTACTATTGTGATATTCACAAAGATTTTCCCTTCTATACATGTATCTTCAAGGCACTATCCTATACATTTTATGATATGCCACTTAAACATCATTTTTTGTCTTCATTGATAACCATGGAACACTATTTCTTGACCTCTATTTTGGTATTTGTTCAAGTATCTTGGAATGGTTTGAACCTATTATTTGTATCTGGGATTTCAAGTTCTTTTATGATTGATTGTTTTGTTCTACTTATTATGTAAACTTTGATTCTTTATGACTACAACAACATTGATCTCTATTATGATTAACACTAATATGAACCTTACTTTTGCATGAATCAAAACATTGCCCCTTTTTAATTATCTAATAGTTTTGTTAAATCATTATACAACATATACATGAATTCATTTTTGTCCCTATTTTATCCTAAATTAGTGCTTGACACATTTCTTGATGACAATATTTATAACTAAAAATGTCTCTCTATGCTATTAATGCTTTCAAACTAACTAGTACAATGCCTTACTTTATCATTCTAAACCTTTCCATCCCTATTAATGACATGATTGTAACAAATAAAATTATTGTGTTTTTATCATTTGATGCTATGCTATAGGTGATATTTGGATAACTATCATAACATTCATCTTATTCATTTTTTTGATACTTTGCTTTCTTATAAATACTCCTCCCTAGATTGATGCTCTATCATATTAAGCCCTTTAATTGCACATTGGAATTCATTATCTATTCTCTATCTTTATTTTTGTCCTTAAATATGAAATTATAGTGCATTGTGTACTACTCTTTTTACATTGTAGCATGCCATCCCTTAATATGTACCCTTAAGCATTGATTTTTTTGGGATAATGATTGTAATGTCTTTCTATATATGTTTTCCTTTGACCATTCTAACTATCTAAATTCATCATTTTCATTGTATCACTCTATGTATTATTTTTTATTATTATTTATAGAATTCATAATTGACTTACTCATTGTAGCCAATTCTTTTTATCTCCTTATTGTTAGAAAGTAATGTCCACCAATATAACTAGGGGGGTGTGAATCAATTATCCAACTATTATAATAATTTTCAACCTTATTAGCCTTAAAGAATGTAAATAATATAATCAAAAACCACAAAATATACTCATAAACAATAACACTAGATATGTTAACTAGGGAAACCCTTGATCAGAGGAAAAACCTCGGTGGGGATGGTACCCACAAAATGGTGTACTAATATAAATTTTATTTATTAGAGGATGGACCCTAATAGGAGTCAATAAATACATAAATATTAGTCCCTATTAGGAGGCTTTGAATCCCTATTAAAATATTTCAACCCTATTAAGAGTTGTGCCAACCTTACTATGATTTGTTCAAGGCAGATGGACCCACTATCCAAACAACTTTAGGGGGTAAGATCACTATTCTCACTATCCAACTAATCTCTATATTATTCCTTGCACAATAATAGAAATGAATTGTACTTGTACTTCCTTTTTCTTGTCAACCAAAATTCCTCTTCTGATCTCAATACTAGATCACCAACATCACATCCAATAATCCCTTGGATTGCTTACTCACATTTACCAAATACTCTACTCTTGTTCATAGAATCCAAACTTGATACTTATCAAACCCACACTTTTCCAAAACAAAAATAACCTTTCTTTATACCTTTTCCTCAAAAAAATTCCTTGAGTCAACATTGAGGCTTTCCTAGTTAATTATAATAGGACCTCTTTAAGATAACTAATTATTTTAAAATTACACAACACTATCATATCATTGTCTTTACAACTTCTCACAAGTATTGTTGGAAATGTAAAGGAGTAACTAAAATGGGAGGGGTGAATTAGTTACCACAAAAAAAATCCAAGTCCCTTAAGATGTCAACACAACTTTAAAACAAATCCTTGTTGAAACTCGGTTAACACTGAAAGCATTATTTTCACTCAGTTAACACTGAATATATAACTATCACTTGGTTAACACTGAACATGTAGATATTAAGATATTAAATTTGATTAACCTTAATTAACTTGGTTGTAGAAACACAAAAAAAATAGCATGAACACATGAGACACTAAAATTTAATGTGGAAACCCAATTTGGGAAACCACCAATTGCAACAAGTTATTATTTTTTACTATTTTGAAGTGAGTCATGTTAGGAGCCAACCATATTAAATTTTACAAAACACAATGTTAGGTGTGACCCTATTAGAAGATTTAGTTCACCTTGTTAGGAGTGGCTTTGTTAGAGGTATTCAAACACTTGAATCTAGAAATGCCACCTTGTTAGAGGATTTTCTAGGTAGTTTTCAAGCTCACTCTATTAGGAGATTTGATTCACTACTACAGTTATTAGAAAGTAACAATGACTTGACTTGATTATTGATGCAACTGAATTTTTTGATTTAGATCTCTATTCTAACATGATTACTTGAATCTTCTTGATCATAATATTCTTTGCATCTCAATCAACTTAGATACACTATCCTCCTACAGGTATTCTTCCAACTCACTTCCTTAGATAATCTTCTTCAATTCCATACTTCAATCCTCAACTTGATCTTATACTTATATTATTTAACTTTTCAAGTTGTCTTGAATACACTTTCAATCAAATAATTATCATCACTTACATCAACTAGCATTAACCAATAAATCTATTAGCCTCGACATGTTGAAAATAAACTAATACATAATTGAGTACTCAATCAACATAGGAAAAACCTTCATTAACTAATCCAACTCCATCAATACTAACTTTATGCTAAGTCTCCTTTGGTAATTGAGTGAACATGGTCAACACATGATCCATGCTAACTTTCCTTTGGTAACCAAGTAAACTCTGTCAACACCGAATCTTCCTTCAATGCCCAAGTGAGCTAGGCTAACACTGATTGTTCAACAAAGACTTGACATTTTGTGTATCATCAAACATAACATATAATTGAATAATTATTTTCAACTAAATCCCTCTTTGGCATTGAGGGAAACACTACATTTCATAGTACAATGAAATTTTTGATCAAAATAGAAGTAAAATATCCTTAGTTTGATTCTGATTCTCATCCATGAGAACTCCATCTATTAGTGAGAACTACCTCTGACATCAATCTCTCCTTGTGGAATGCTTTTATCTAATTTCTTTGATTTCTTTGACTACAATTTATCTAATATGACATCAAAATCTCCCTCTTTACTCATAAAATGTTTCTTTAATATGACATCAAACTCTCCCTCTTTGACATCTCATTCCAAAGACAATAATCAATGGTTTTTTCATGTACCTAATATATTGATTCATATGAAATCTACTCTAACAATACTGCATCAACTTGACTAATCTTCAAATTCTTGGTTGATGCATGACTAAAATTTATTTAGTGAGGTTTAGATAGGGGAATAACCCCTATCTTACCTCTTAGATACAAAAATGCATCCTTAGGTAATGGCTTGGTGAATATGTTTGCAATTTGTTCTCTTGTATTCACATATTCCAATCTCACCTCTTTGTCTTGCACTAATTCTCTCATAAAATGATATTTTATTACAATGTGTTTAGTCTTGGTATGCATCATAGGATTCTTGGATATGTTAATTTCACTAGTGTTATCACAAAATATAACCACTAGATCCCTTATTTCTTCCTTCATACATGACAACAGTTGTTTGAACCAAACAATGTTGGAACAATTGACTACTGTTGCAATATATTTTTCTTCTATTGTAGACTGAGAGATAAAATTTTGTTTCTTTCTTTTCCAAGACACTAGCCTCTTTCCAAGAAATAATTCTTCACCACTAGTTCTCTTCCTTTCATCAATACTTCCTTCCCAATCAACATCGATGAAGGCTTTCAATTCAAAGTTTTCTCCTTTCTTATACCATAAACCATAATATTTAGTACATTTTAGATACCTCATGATTCCTTTTATTTCCATCATATGATTTTTTTTTGGATTAGTGAAGAGTCTTGCCACCATACCAACTTCTAGTGCAATATCAGGTCTTGTGTGCTCTACATACTAAAGTTTTTGAATCATTGATCTATATGTAGTCTAATCTACCTTTTTAGAAGCATCATTTTTTGAAATCTTATGTTCAATAGACATAGCTATTTCCAATTGGTCTAGAATTCTTCATTCCAAAAAAATCAATATCTCCTTGATGTACTTTGATTGAGTGATGTAGATGTCATCCTTCTTCTATTGAATTTTCAAGTCAACAAAGAATTTGATCTCTCCAAACATTGACATTTCAAATTCTTTACTCATTTCATTAGAAAAATATTTGCACAAGTCACATTTTTAGTAAATAATATATCATCTACAAAGATTTTCTCTAGCAATATATTCTTTTATGTTCCTTCCTTGATGTATTGGCCATTGTAGACTTCTTCTAGGATTCCATTCAAGAAAGTTGAATTTACATTCATCTAATATACATTGAATCCTTTATGTGTACCATAAGAAAGTAGTGTTCTAACACCTTCTAGTCTTGCAATAGGAGAAAATATTTCTACATAATCAATATCTTCTTCTTGAGCATAACCTTTACATACTAGTCTTGCTTTGTTCCTTCATACTTATCCATTTTCATTCAACTTATTTATGAATACCCATTTTGTGCTAATTACATTTTTGTCCTTGGGTCTAGGAACAAGAGACCAAGTTTTTTTCCTTTCAATTTGTTCAATCTCTTCATTCATTGCCCTGATCCAACTTTCATTGTCTAATGCATCTTTAACTATTCTAGGTTCAAAATTAGTAAGACAACAAGTACCTTTTAGTTTGTTCCTTGACATTGTGCCTTTTGAATGATCTCCAATGATTTTCCTAGATGCATATGCCTTTTGACATGTCTAGGAAGTATAGGTTCCTTCTTTCTAGATTCACTCAATTCATCATGCTCAAAATGATCTTTTGAAGCATGCTTGGGTCCTACTGTCTATGACTTGGGTCCTTTAGACTATGACTCAATTTCCACTATCTAAAATATAGGTCCTTATGATTGTGACTCAGTTTCCACTTTCCAAAACTTGTGTCCTTCTAACTAAGATTCACATCCCTCAGACTGTGACTCAGGTTGCAATGGCTACAACCCAGATCAAACTAGAGATTTAGGGGACTCAGGTTGTGAATATTACTAATTTTCTTGAACTTTAGGTAAAGTATTAGGTTCATAGTAGACAAAGTTTCTACAGTTTTTAGGTTCTTTTCTACTTTTTCTTCACTCTTTTATGAAAACTCATCAATTTTTACATGTGCACTTTCAATAACCTTGTGAGTAGTAAGATTCATAGATTTATATGTTTTTCTTTTGATGAAGTATCCTAGGAATATGCCTTCATCACTTTTCACATTAAATTTTCCTTTGCTTGTCTCTTTTAAGATATAACTTGTATAGCCATAGCGTAATCCATAAAGGATCCATTTCTTCTTTTTTCTATGCCATTTTGCTAAGGTGTATGAGATGTAGATACCTATCATTTTATTCCTCTTTCATTGCATAATTCATCGAATTCATTTGAGATGAATTATCCTCCTTTGTCAAACCTTAGAAATTTTAGTTTCTTTCCTATTTCTTTCTCCACTCTAGCTAAATACCACTTGAATTTTTGAAAGGCTTTAGATTTATCTTTCAAGTACATTACTATCATCGTTCTAGAATAATCATCAACAAATAAAATTATGTACTTATCTCCACAATAGCTTTCTATGCCAATAGGTCCACAAAGATTTGTATGAACCAACTCAAGAACTTCTTCAAAGTGGTAATTCTTTCTTTTGAAGATTATCTTTCCCATCTTCTTAATTTGAAAATTCTTACACATTTTCGTATTAGGTTTCTTTAGGACTGGAATGCCTCTTACTCTTTTATTTTTTCTTATGTTGACCAAGTTATCAATATTCACATGACACAATCTTTTATGCCATAACCAACTTTCCTTTACTCAAGTTAGGAAACATGAACTTTTAGTTAGATCTAGATAGAATAGATTACCTTTTGTTTGATGGTTACTCACAACCAGATTTCCTTTCCAATCCAACAACTTGGCCTTTCTATTCATGAATTCTACCTTGAATCTAATGTTGTTCAACTGTGCCACACTAAGTATATTGTGTTTTACTCCTTCAACCCATTATGCATTTTCACATCTGAGTTCATTAGTTAATGCAATGCAATCTTTTCTTTTTACATAACATGGTTTAATGTTTCCAAATCTGACACTTCCACCATCATAGTATTCCAAGTGCTCAAATTTTGTTTTATCACTAGGCATGTGGTGAGAACAACCACTATCTATGATCCACGTGTCATTAATACGAATATGAGAAATGAGGGTCATCTTATCACTTTCATCATCTGATTCATATTTAATAACAATGTAAAGCATTTCATCATAATCACTACAATCAAAATCTTTAGCCATGCAACAAGATTTCTTACCTTTATCCTTTTTATCTATGTAGCTTTTGAAATCTTTCTTTCCTTTGTACTTATTGTACTTGTTTTCTTCTTTTCCTTATTGTTTTGGACACCTTGGAGTAGTGTGACCAACTTCTTCACAAGAGAAACAGATCAAGAGCATTTTACCTATGTACTTTCCTTTTCCTTTAAGGAATATTCTTGCAAGTAGGGCTTAAATGGTTTCAAGATCATCATCAAAATCCACTTCATCTTCACTATCAGACTATTTGCCTTTAGATTTTCCACCTTTCCTTTTGAGTGATAGCTTAGCTTGAAATGTAGACTCAATGCTACTAGAGTTAGGAGCATAGTTATAAAATTTTTCCAACTCAAAGGTTGTCAACATTCCCACTAGTGCATCCAAAGTTATCCCATTTTTGGGATTACATCTCATTTCTTGAATTTCTAAAACTCTAATTGCATAATTAGGAAGAATATTTCTAATTACCTTGCTAACCAGTGTCACATCATCTATTTTCCCTCTTGAGGCTTTGATTACACTCACACTTTCTTTGATTCTTTCATTGTATTGTGCAATTTTTTCATATTATCTCATCTTTATTTGATCAAACTAACCTCTTAAACTTTCTGCATTAGCTTTTTCACATTGTCATCTCCTCCATAGATATCTTTCAACTTGATTCACATTTCATGAGGTGTATGAAAATCTTTGACTTCATCAAATTTATCATAATTGAGAGTAGAGGAAATGTCAATCATCATTATTTTGTGACTATTCTTTTCTATAATGTGTTCCATAGTCAAAGTTCTAGTAGGTGCCACATACTTGTTCCCTAGGTATTTTAGGCCTAAGTCTCCAATGGTTGCTAAATGTAGCTTAATGAGTTCTTACCAATTCTTGGAAGTTATCTATGTTCAACTTAGGAATTTCCATTTTGTAAGACATCTTGATTTTTAGCTTAGGTCCTTGAAACCTTATCTATAAGCATGAAATCCTCTGATACCAATTGTTGGAAATGTAAAAGAGTAACTGAGAGGGGATGGGTATCTAGCTCGATAAATACTAAATAAATTAATGTCACTCAATTAACACTGAATATATAATTTTTACTCAATTAACACCAAACATCCAAATCCTAAGATATTAAATTTGATTAACCTTAATTAACTTAGTTGTAGAAATGTAAAGCAAATAGATGAACACATGAGACACTGAGATTTAATGTGGAAGCCCAATTTGGGAAAACCACCAATTGCAACTAGTTACTATTTTCACTCTTTTAAAGTGAACCCTATTAGGAGCTAACCCTATCAAAGGTTAAAAAACACATTGTTAGGTGTAACCCTATAGAGGATTTAGTTCACCCTGTTAGGAGTGACCTTGTTAGAAATTTTTAGACAATTTAAGCTAGAAATGACAAAATGTTAGAGGATATTCCAAATAGCTGTTAAACTAACTCTATTAGGATATTTGATTCACTACTACAATTATTAGAGTAATAATAAATTAACCTAATTGCTAATGCAATCGACTTTGATGATTTAGATATCTATTATAGCTTGATTACTTGATCCTTCTTGATCAAAATGTTCTTTGTAGCTCAGTCAACTCGAATACTCTATCCTCTTGTAGACATCCTTCCAATTCACTTCCTTAAATCATGTTCTTCAATTCCATACTTCAATCCTCAACTTGACCTAATATAATTTACCTTGTCAAGATAGCCTGAATACACTTTCAATCAAATAGTTATCATTTCTTAAGTTGACTAGCATCAACCAATAAATCTATCAGCCTCAACATGTTGACATTAGCTAATACATAATTGAGTACTTAGTCAACACAAGAAAACCCTTCGTTAAACAAGACAACTCCATCAATATTCACTTTGTGCTGACTATCCTTTGATAACCTACTAAACTTGGTCAACACAGTATCTATGCTAACTTTCCTTTGGTAACCAAGTAAACTCAATCAACACAAGATCTTTACTCAATGCCTAAGTGAAGCTTAGCTAACATTGACTACTAGATAGAGACTTGACTTGTGTAACATCAACGAGAACATACAATTGAAGAATTATTTTCAACATACACAACCTCAAACCTTGCACATTCACTGACATCATCATCATAATGTCTACTATCAATGTCTAACCTCACATATCACGGTTCTATCTATGTTAGGAGATAGGATCCAAACATCAAAAACTACTTGTCAGGTACTCTATGTGCAAAATTTTCTCTGTAAATCAACCATATCTTCTGTGTATCTTCAACTTTCATGATGCACACTTAACCAGTTCATTAGGACATAGTGTCGAACATATCTGTAATCACAATTGACCTAATCATCAATACTCTATCCATATCACCTTATTCTCTATCTTCTACTCTACCAAACTTCATAGAAATAATTCTATGTTGACATAAATGACAAACACAATCATGAAAGAAACAAGTCAATCATGCTAACAATCGCTTAGTGCTTAGGATAATCTCCCAAAGGAGCATCATCAACATTCATGAAAATACTTATGTGCTTATTTTTGTCCCTTTCATTATAATTTTGGTTGTCATTGCCTTGAATAATGAGAAATGTTATCTTCTATTTTTTGTACCTCATATTAAGCCTCCATTTTTAATACTTTTCTCATGATTTTCCTCTCATTTCATTTTATTTTATACTAATCTTCAATGTAAGTATTTGCACCTCATTTATGTATTGTTTCAAATTCCCTTTAGTCTTTGAGTATTAATATCATTTATATATCACTGAATTCCATCATTCATTAATGAGTATAGTTTCTTGATCTAACATATTTTTATGAGATTTATTTTTATCTATGTACAATTGTTATCATTGTTAGGTGATACAGTCTTCCTCGTGACAATGCTTTCTCTCTTAAGGTAGTGAAATGATCATTGAAATTCCCTTATATAATTTTTTGAAGATTCCTTTGTATTTTGATGAGCACTAGTTTTCACTCATTTTTCACTATTTTCTTTTTTTTTATTAGGTAAAATAGGTTTTACAGGGATCCTAAAACCCAAAGTTTTATAGCAAAAAGAGCGAGATGAAATAGACTAAACAAACAAAAAACTGCCACAAAAGGTCGGGGACAAAAGAAGGCTCAAAACCAAAGTACAAAGGCCAGAGACAGAAAAGAAAAGCTAGGTGAACAAGCTAGTGGCCATTTGTGTCCATGGCCTACAAGGTTTCTGCAGCATCATTGTCCTTCTGACTAGCCGCACCCTCCTCAATCCTGGTAGGAGTGTTCATTTGGTTCCCCTGATTCACCTGGTCATTGGCCTCTTTCTAAAATTCATCCCAGTTGAATCCTTTCTCTATGTTTTGCTTCGCATCCCTTTCAAGGCCAGTTGTAGTTAGATAGTCCCCCAGATTGACAATATTCTCATTCAAGGTATGAAGGGTGTCTACTATCTATTTGGTGAGTATCTAGTGGATAGAATCCTACCTTTGGAACTTTTGCTCAAGCTGGGTGAGTCTATCATCCTAATGGTCTCTGGAGACCTGGCCTCTATCTTTCTCCTAGCTACCCACCTGGTCCTTACTTCCTCTGGCTTCCTGGTCCTTATCAGAATCTTGGTTGTTGGGTTGGTTGTTCCTGTCCTTCAGAGCCTCAATTTCCTAAAAAAGCCACTTGATGGAACAAAAGTTGTCAATCAGGTTGTTCTTTGCATTGTTCAAGAAGTTGAAGCCAGTTTCTCTCACATTGTCAGAGATAACCAAAAGGGTTGGGTCAATGAGCTCATCATAGTGGGTACTTTTTTCAAGGTCCTCCAACAACTGGATTTTAGCAGGTTCTCTAACAATACCCAAACTAACCTTGTCCCCATAGAAGTTCCTCTAGGCCCTCCTCTTGTTCTTTCTAATAACCTCCCCCCCTTTTTCAACCATGATTTCAATCATCTCCTCCGAGGGTGAAATGGGAACCTCCTGAGGTGAATTGGGTAGGGTGGGGCTAGGGGGCACATCAACAGGGTCGCTGGGATGATCCTGGAGTAGGGCCTGGTTCAATTTTCTTTTCTTGGGGTTAACCTTGGGGTCCATAGGGGTCACCACCTCCTTGTTATTTTCTCTCCCTTTATCTTCTTCCATCTCACTTTCCTTCCCCGTCTCTAAGTCCTCCTCCTTTGACTCTGTATCATCATCATTGGCCTCTTTCACCTCCTTAGGATCAGGAGAGGGAGGGATAGGGGAAGACATCTGGGGCTCTTCCTACTAGGGATGTGGGGATCACGGGTAACAGGGATAGCTTTGCTCAGGGTATCAATTTTCTTTGATTTCACTACAAGCTCATCCCTAGAATCAGAATTGGCAATGTCCTCCAAGGAACTACCCAAATCCCCAATGGTTTTACCTCTAGTTTGGGTTTTCAACAACTCATAAATCAGAAGTAGGAGACCCCCATGGAGGGCAGGATTTTTGACAGGGCATTTCTTAAACCCCTCTATATTCTTGGCCATGGAGGGCATTTCTTGAACCCCTCTATATTCTTGAACCCTCACTATTTTCTTGTTGATAATTTCTTCTATTCTAATTTTTTCTTGTAATCCCTCTGTTTACCATCATGCTTTCAATTAGAATTTTATCCTTTTCCATTTTCTTTTGTATATTTCTTCATTATTTACCATACCTTGTGAATGGTGTATAACTATTATTAACATTTGAGATCTAGGGGAACTATTTATATCTCTTATCACTACTTTTAATATCTTTTGTAAAACTATTATATAATAGTAAAATGACCCATGAAAAAGGTGGATCTAGGTAGAACTAAAATGATATTATCATTTTTATTTCATATAAGACCTAACCCATCTCTTGAAAATATTTAAATCTATATTTGATAAAAGAATCTATAAAATTCTAAATAGTAGAAAATATTTTGAGGACAAAATTTCCCTTTTGAAGATAATCAAGAACATTGAGGAGAGACTCTTAACATTTTAGAGTATTATTTTACGTTTTGATCCTACCATTAATACTCTAGAGATTGAAATTATCACAAAGAGATCATATAGTATAGGTATTTTGAGATAATAAAAAATCTAATGCTTTATAATATATATTTCAATGTAATACTACTCATCATCCACAAAAATAGGAATGCATAGGTTTTTAAAGATCCATAGCTATTAGGGGTGGGGATGTGGTGAATTAGTACATAAAAACTTGTAGAAACCTTTACTACTATTAACTGCACTGATGAACCATATAACTAGTAGTAGAAAATAAAGCATAACAAAACAAATTCACCACATACATGAAACATGTAACAAAATTTGTTGGTCTCATGAAAAATCTTCATCAAAAGGTAAAACTACAATAGGGATGTTACCCAAAAATATTCACTATATTGTAGTGAATGGGTTTTCTTGGTTAAGGGCACACAATTACCCTTTTTGGGGGTTTATCCTATTAGGAGTGACCTTGTACCTTGTTAGAAGTATAATCAGACCTACTAAGATCTACCTCATCAAAGGACTTATATAACTCTATTATGATTCTACCATGTTAGGGGTTTTACATATTTGGACCTATTATGGTCCACCCAATCTATGGATCTACTAGTTATAACTGTTAGATACCAACTAAAATCTTTGACCTTTAAATGGAATTGGTGTTTTTCAGTTCTCTTATGCTCTTTGATCTATTTTTCTTGCATTGTAATTTTATATTCTTTGTATCTCAATTATAATTAATAAATCTCTCTTTTCCTAGCTTACATCAATCATCTTCCTTCCCTACTTTCTGCTTCTCCTTTCAACATCCTTAGCATCACCACACTCAATATGTCTGTTACAAAACTTAATGTTTTTCTATGATCTTTTGCTTCTTAATCATGATACATCATTTAAAGTTTGTTTTTCCCTTTCTATTTTCTCAAATAGTTTATGGATCTCTATGGTTAGATTTGACCATATCGACTTCAATTCCTATTTACCCATTCACTACTTAGATTAGTCAAGACGTATTACATGTGGAGCCCAAACATATTACATAGGTATTCCAATATTATTACATATCCCAAGGTAATATGTATCTCTTTTATTAATCTCCACTATTGGTTTCACATTATCTAATATAATTATTCCTTGACCTCTTTACTAACTAACTAACCTCACTTTTCACTGTAATTACCATTTGTTACTTAGTGATCATGGATATCACTAATTACAATAGGTGTCCACATAAGACTTGGTAACTTGTTGTAAACATATTTTTCACCAATTAAAGGTATACTATAATTTCCATAAAATTTGGTAGTTATATGCATCCCAATCATCTCAATTATCTCCTCAATCACTCAATTCCAAAAAAATCCCCCTTTGGAATTGATTTAAATACCAAATAGTTCATGAATCTAAATAATTGAGATATGATCTTCATTCTTTTAGTCATATCCTTTGTCTTATTAGTCATATTCTCCCTTTCTATTCATTGTATTTATCTTCTCCCCTTTCATCTTGGTAACCTATTGTAAACATAGTTTTCACCAATCAAAGGTATACTATGATTTCCATAAATGAAAACCATTTGGTAGTCATATGCATATCATCATCTCAATTATCTCCTCAATCACTCAATTCCAACAATATCCCCCTTTGGGATTGTTGGAAATATCAAATAATTCATGAATTTAAATAATTTAGATATGATCTTCATTTTTTTAGTCATCTTCTTTATCTTATTAGTCATATTATCCCTTTGTATTCATTGTATTTATCTTCCCCCCTTTCATCTTCATAACTTTTTGTAAACATAGTTTTCACCAATCAAAGGTATACTATGATTTTCATCAACGAAAACTATTTGGTAGTCATATGCATCCTAGTCATGTCAGTTACCTCCCCAATCACTCAATGCCAACAATCTCCCCCTTTGGAATTGATGGAAGCACCAAATAATTCATGAATCTAAATATTTAAGATATTAGCTTTCCTTTCATCATCTTCTCCCTTTGTATTCATTATATTTATCTTTTCCATTCATCTTCTATATTAATTGTGCCCCCTATCACAACAATTCCAAATGTGTAATCTTTCAACAACTTGTAACCATCAATTTATAAAATGTCAAAGATAACCTTGTAGTTTTCTAGGGCTGACTCCAAGGATTTCTCTCATGTTTTCTTCAAGTGGCCTAATGCAATAAATTTTCCTTGCATCTTAATTCAAATACCATCCAACTTCTTAATTGACTCTACACTTAAAAATGTCAAATATTCCTCATTTGTCCTTATGCCTTGTTGTATTGCCTCCATGATATGAGATAGAAGTGTATGTACTTCTAGTATATTCAACATTTGTCTACTTTTTCATCTCATAGTTTCCTAGTCTTATTCAATTATTTCTTCACCTCTTCATTGAAAAAATTAATTGAGCATGATAGTGGATCAAATTGGTTTCATGAAATCTCCAATCCCTTATGTGTTTCTTTCTTATTCTACTCCAAATCTCTTACATTTCCTAAATATTTTGATATTTTAATAAATATATTTCCTACTAAAACAATGTTTCTTTTACTTCTTTTACTAAGTTAGTTAGTTGACCTTTCACTTTAGTAATTTTCTTTTCTATTTTGTCTATCATTTTCTTCTCCATATTATCTTTGAACAAATTCATGGATTTGGATTAAAAATCAATATATTGATCATAGAAAGCCTTAATTAATGTATCTAATTGATCAATAATTGCTTCTTCTTTGTTTTTATTTTCTTTAGGTACCAATTATTCTAAGATATTCCTTGCTTGTCTTAGCACTTGTCTCTTCTTCTTATTCTTGTCTCTAATTTCTTTTATCTTTGCCTATTTAGAGTATTCCATTAGTTCATAGGATTTAACTTGTTCTAATTCATAGGTATGGGAATAATCTCCTCTTGACCTAGATTTTTATCTTCTTCTTCAATTAACAATTATGCTGATCTTCCCTCTTCCTAGGTGTTCTTGTCTTAATACTGATCTTTCTTCTTACTCAATACTCTTCCTCACTCTTTTCTTATTTCTCTTTTTCCATTTCTTCAACAATTTCAACTGTCTACTCTAATGTAAATGTCTCTACTTGAGTTGTAGTCAACTCTAGCTAATTGATTGTGTTGATGTCTCTAGCTTCACCTATTAATGTCTCCACCTATTGTCTTGTATCTCTTCCAACTTTTATTCTTGCATTTATTCCACCTATTTTTCTTTTATTTATTCCACCCTTAGTGTAACATCCTGTACTACACTCATGATTATCTCTTCAACAATATCAATATCATCAATTTGTATTTGTGATGAATATTCTTGGGACTTCATATTAGGATTTATAATCTTCCTCCATTATTTTGTTGTCTCATCATGTAATAACTTAATGTCTTCTACTAGAATTATTATATCCCATTCCTTGACTGTAAATTTCCTTTTGTGATATAGTTTATTTTTATCTTGTGAGCTTAACTTTGACTTTTCTTCTAATAATTTATTTCTCAATTATTTCCTTGTCCATTTACAATGTTTGTGTCCATCTTGCATTTAACAATTGTTACAATTCACTAGGAATGTGTAGATGTGCCTCTTTTGGTGATCTCTTGAACTTGTATAAATATACAATAATTCCTTCTTTGATATTAGTTCTATTGTCTTCACTTGCCAAATTGTACCTTCTCTTTACAACTACTAAACCTTCTAATTCTTCTATTTCTCTAAACAAAACATCAATTGGGGGTTCTTTTCTTTGCACTCCTACTTTCTTTAATTCAGTGGGATATTGATCTAACTCTTTACTTTCTACTTCTTCTTGAAGTTCCTTATCACATTTCTTCTTCCTAGTAGCTTCCTTGAAAGGTTGTCTTTTCTTCCTTTATAATTCTATCTTTCCTTCCATTGTAGCTAACCTAGTTTCTTTTATTTTAACTATTAGTTAGGTAGAGGGGATGCTTTTGAATGGGTCCTCTATGACCATTTTCATTGTAACAAATGGCCATGCTCATTCTCTAGGTGTGTATTGGTCTAACCTATAGATCTTCTTTGTGGTTTGACTGGTGTCTTCATCACCTTTTTTGTACCTACAAAAAATTCATCAAAAGTACCAAAAATTTTCTCATTCATGTACATAGATTTGGACAATAATGAGTTAGCATGAAGACTGACCTCTTCTTCATAAACCTCATAGCATATAGGTAGTAACTAGTGGGTCCCAGGTTCAACAACTTGTAGAATACAACAATCTATATCTGCTAGAATTTTTTTTTTTTAAATTATATTCTATTATAATACTATTAGGAATTCTCTCCTGAGTTCACTTGTTATCTTAAAAATTTAGCTTTATTTTTTTATAGTATTCATTTATTACATTGCTTAATTTTTCAAATTTCTCTCTAATGAGTTCACCTATCTATGAAATTATAGGTTTTTCCTTTGACCATTCAACTTTTCATTTTCTTGGGAAATAGTTTTGAATATAAAAGAATATACATACTAGAAGAACTCTATATTTCATTGATTACCTATTGCCTTTCTTTATTCTCTTTATGTTGTCTAGAGTTTTCATTTTCACCATTGCACATATGTCAAACATCTTTTTTCTTTGTAATCTCATTAGTGATGTGTACTACATGTATACACTACTTTAATTTATTTAATTTAGTAAGAAAGTTAGTCCATATTTTTCTGATCAAATACATTCATTACCTTAACATCAAAATCCCATTACTCTATTGATGATTGTCTTTGATAAACTATGTGGTTTTTCCAACCACATAAATTGATCATGTACTCTTCTTAGTAAAATCCTTATTGAATTCAAATGAAACTCAGTGGGGATGTCAACAACATAGGTTAAACCTTTTTACTCATAGATGTCTATGCACATCCTTCAATACTACATCATATGCATAGATTCTCATTATCATTTATGTTAGTCTCACCTCTTGATTCACCAATATTGCATTGGATATAGGCTTTAATATCTTCCAATTTTAAAAATCCTAATGGTATATAAGAAAATAGTTCATCCACATCCATTTTGTATTTTAGTTCCACCTAAGGTATGAACACTAGTCTTAGTTGCTTCTTACTGCTAATCAAAACCCTCATCTCTATATATTAATTGCCATTATTTCAGATAGAACTTGTATTTCATCAATAATAAATTCTTAGAGCTTCATAAATAACTAGTTAGGGCCCACATTAAACTTAATCATAGTTCCTTTTTCAAATCTTAAAAATTTTCTAGTATATTTGTTAGATAATGCTCACTATTGGTCTTGAGTAGACAAATACAAGTAAATTTGTTAAATGAATCACATAGCCACTATTTATCATTGAAAGGTAGATATTGTTGTAGCTAATAGTTAGCACAATAGTTATACTAATGGTTAAAATAGTGTCTTATCACTAATTAATGAATACTTTTTTTATAAATAGGGAATATTCAGGGGGGTGGGGGGTGTGAATCAATGTTCCACAAACATTTTCCCAACTATGGATATCATCAATAATATTTTTTGCATATAGGATTAAAATGAAAAGTAAACATAACCATAACACAATACACCTCATGACACCATTATTTGTCAATTAGGGATACCCTATCCAAGGGAAAACCCTAGTGGGGATGGTACCCAAAAATGATCCACTAATCAAAAGTATCTTGCAAAATATATTGACCATGTTAGGAGTCTATTACATCATATCTAGTGTATATGTCCTTATTAGAGGACTATAGCTCAGCATAAGCCTCAAAATTTTATGACTTGTTATTACAAAAAAAAAGTATTCAAGAAGAGACCACCAATCAAACATGAAAATACAACTTTACAATGCTACCAATAGAGATAGATGCAATAACGTTTACACAATGATGGTATTTTGAATATCTAGTATTCCTTTTAGTTCCTTCTTCAAAATTGATCATACAATTATACTTCTTTATACTAGAATCAAGTTAGAATCTACAGTAATCATACAAAGTGTACATTCAAACATTTTATTATTACAATAGAATACCACACCTTACTAAATCAAAATATTCTTCCTTTATACCAAACCTTTTCATCTTTTTAGACTTGTTGATTAATACTTTTCTAAATATTTTGAATTATCCTTTTCTACATGTGGATTAACATATAAGATCTCATCCCATATAAATATAAGATCTCATCTCATCATTATCAAGTAATGGTTTTGGTAAACCAAAATAATTTCTTAACCAAAAGCCTTTATTCTACCTTTATCTCCATTTTGTCATGTTAAATTATTACTGACAAAAGTGAAATAACTCTATTTGTACATTGCCAATAATTTAACAATTTTACCCATGTGTCATAGAAATTATATGATTCCTTCCTCTAAGTGTGCATAATCTCAAATGCTCCCAATGAACTATGCTAAACAAAATAGGATGACTATATATTATTCTATAGATATGTACTTAGACAATTTTATGAATAATAATTCTTCAAACTTATCCTTTCATTTTTCCTTCTTAGAATAAGCTATATGTTGCAATAAATGAAAAACCTAACATATCTCCTTATTGAAATTTCCAAGAATCAACCCCTTTGGCATTGATGACAACACATGGAAAAATTGGCTCAGTGTCCAAAATTGAAAAAATATCAAAAACTATGAAGTGTTTCACATGGCCATTGAAATTTCAAAATGTGGATCATTTTATATTCATTTACCATATTTTACATATATACTCTATTGAGATTATCTATGTTGCAGCTCATATATTGAAAAATATTATTATATTGTATTATTTCATTTTATTATGCAATGTTGCACTTAAGAGCACTTAGATGGATGTGTGACATGGGGAGATTCCCATGGCATATTCTTAATGAGTTATGTTGTAACATTTTGATACTATTTGATGCAATTATTTAATATTTGGGAAGAACAATTAAATGTACAATATTAAAGATGGGTCAATAGGAGTTTGGTAGCACATGGTTTGTGTAATACCACCTGGTGGTTTTGTAGGAGCTTGCTACTATATAAGTAACTACAAAGTTAGTTATAAAGGCAAGGAGAAAAAATGCAAGAAAGAAAATTCATGCAAGACAAGGCTTGATAGGTTAGCCAAGAGAGCATTTGTGAAGGTTGGAAGCATGGCATGAGATGTGTGGATTCATGCTTGTTCACATGGGTTTCTTGTTGTATTTCAATGGTGTTTTTGCTGAATAATAGATGGTGATATATGCTTATGGAGGTTTGGTTTGAAACCTCAATGAGGGTTCCCCAAGATATATCTTGTGTCACATTTTTGTGGTTATTTTGTCTATTCTTGCATGTGAATTTTAAGCACATATTTGTTTTAGATCTATTACAGGTTATGTGGAAACAATAATAGTCTATTTGTTGAAAGTTTCCTTACAAGTGGTATAAGAGCTATGTTTTTGGTGTTGTAACCCTAGATTGAATCCATGGAATGCATGAATGGATAAAAGAAAGGGATATATATATATATATATATATATATATATATATATATATATATATATATATATATATATATATATATATATGTATATGGGTTTTATAGGTTATTAATTATAGATCTAGAGGTTTTGGGTTTGTTGTTATAATAGGAGGTTGACATATTTTGGGCATCTAAAATTGTTGGTTAAAAATATTCTTTTGATGTTTAATTTAAATGAGTTTTTTATGGGGGATCTCATAGAGATGACCTCTTGGGCAAAAGAAGACCTCAGCATTGGATTTGAGTTGGTTTTTTCATCAAATTAGATATATAATATGCCCTAGTTTGGCCATATTGATAGAAAATACAAAAAGTTTTTAGTTTCTGTTGATGACGACTATCAAATTTAATCCCTTTGAAATTTTTGTCACCACACAAAAAAATATTTTAAAAAAATCATTTTGAAATAATTAAAAAGGTTGTCTTATTAAAATAACCATAACTTTCACTCGAGATATCAGATTCATACTTCTTATAGTCATTGGAAAGGTAATTTAGAGAAATAAAACTTGGTGTAGGTTTGAATATGTAATTTTGATATTTTGTCATATTTTATGAGCTTCAAGACATGTTTTTTTAGTTTTGGCATAATTTTGGGTATAGCTTGGGCATATAGATTTGGACTTTGGACATTATTATAGTTTCCCCATCATAGGCCTATAAAATGTTTGATTCACCTCAATAGAATCATCATTCATTGACAATTTATGTATAGTAACCATTGGTGGTCCCACTAGTCTTGAACCTTTCATACCAAAAGTCTTCAAGATTTATTAGATATGCTTTGATTCGATGATGAAAATGTACCTTTGTTCATCTAATAAAATTGTAAAACAATAAAGAATTTAATCTACCCAAATATTGAAATTTCAAACTCCTTTTTTTATATCAACAAATGACTTTCTCAATGAGTCATTTAAAAAATCATTTGGTAATATCTTATTTTTAGGTTCACTTCTTAGATACAAATTTCTATTGTCATTAGTTCTTGCAAAAGCAATCTTTACCAAGTAATTGTGTAACCTTTCATACCATGCTCTTGGGGGATTTCTTCAAACCATATAAAGCTTTGTGTAACTTACATATCATATTACTTTTGTTTCAATCAAAGAATCCTTCAATATGTTAAATGTAGACTTCTTCTTCTAGAATTCCATTAAAAAATGTAGATTTTACATCCATTTGATACACTTTGAATCCTTTGTAAGCAACATATGCAAGAAAAATTCTCACAGTTCCTTTCAACCTTGTGACTAAGACACAAGTTTCTCCATACTCAACTTCTTCTTCTTGTGCATACCAATTAGAAACCAGTCTTTCCTTGTTCCTTTTTACTTCACCTTTCTCATTTAGCTTGTTTATGAATACCCACTTAGTTCCAACCATATTTTTACCCTTGTGCCTAGGTACCAATGTCCATGTTTTGTTCTTTTCAATTTATTCAATTTTTTTTTATTCATTTCCTTGATCTAATTTTCATTTTCCAAAGAATATTTTATAGATTTAGTCTCAAGCTCTTACAATAAACATGTGGCATTCTTCAATATTCTTCTTTTCATGATTCTTCAATCTTTATCTCAAATAATTTATTCTAGTGCATGATGTTTTCTTATATACTTTGACAATACAAGTTCAAATCTTAGTTCCTCTTGTTATTGTTCATTGGATTATACATGTTCACTATCTTTTGTTGTCTCTAGTTGTTTCTCAATTTCCTTTATCTATTAATCAGTAGTCACAATCTATGACTTAGCTTCTATAGCCTAATGATCAACATATTATTGATGCTTGACAGAGCTCTTCTGTAGAACCTCAACAGTGACTAACTGCTAATGCTCAACAACCACCTTCTATAGTTTAGGTGAGGTGCTAGGTTCGCCTTCATAAACATAGAAAAAAATTCCATAATCTTTAGGTTCTTTCTTGCATTCTTCTTAATTTTTCTCCCTAAATTCATCAACTCTAACATTTTTACTTTCCACAATTTTTTTAGTGTTACAATTCAAACACTTATAAGATTTACTTTTCGCAAAATAACCTAGGAATATTCCTTCATCACTTTTTACATCAAGTTTACCTTTTTTTCCAACTTTAAATATATTAAATTTTCCTTCAAAGACTTTAAAATAATTTACATTTGATGCATATCCATATCAAAGTTCAAAAGGTGTTTTGTTTGTTCCTTTCTTCTCTTGAACTTGGTTCAGAGTATAGACTACAGTGCTTACAACCTCTCTCCAGTACTTCTACGAAAAATCCTTCTCCATCATCAGTGTTCTTGCATATTCCATACTAGATCTATTCCTTATTTCTACTATACCATTATGTGTTAATTTTCTATACCCTAGATATATTTGTTCTTGTTATTGGGTAGTTTAAATTCTATCAGGTCAAAAGATAACAAATATTTTGTTAGAGGATTTTAATACTTGTTAAAAATATTTATTCAATATTTATTAAATATTAAATATATTAATCATAGTAGTAATTATATTTTCTGTGACACTTTGCATTATACCATTTTTATTAATAGTAACTAAGTGGTAAATTTAAAAAATACTTAGTTAATAATAATTTTTATGTGCAAATGAGTTAACTAGAGCACTTAGAGTACTATTTTTTGGGGATGAAGGATGAAAATTTAAGACTAGTATTTTTTAGCTCAGTGTTAGTTAAGGAGGATATTTCTTTTGCTTCATGAGTTAAGGGACAACTTGTGCTATATTTGGTAAGTTCAAGTGCATCTGAGACTAAATTTTAGTTGTACATCACTTTGGAGGCCTTTTGGAGTAGTTATCTACTATTACTATTAGTTAAGCTCCTTATTTTTAGGGATTTCATTCTTGTATCTAATTCCATCAACTTGCATGGTTTTAATGTTAATTTGATTAGTATTTTTTAGTTTGAGTTGAATTTTAATTACATAGGACTTGGTGGAGGTTTTTGGCTCAATTGGCTTCTAGTTTCTTGTAGTTTTGTGTGTTCTTTTTATGCATTTACTATTCTATACGAGTTAAAAAAGTTTAGATCTATAAATTTTATAATTACCACATTATTGTCACTCTTCCTTTTGTCATTTTTTTTTAACATATTACAAGCTTTTGGATTATTAATGGAGCACTTTTTGGTAGATTTTTTTCATCATAGATTGTATAGATACAATAGTTCTTTCCCCTTAATTTGTGTTGCGATATTATGGATTCTAAGCTTGTGTGATGTGTTTGACTTCATTCAAGTTTTATTCCTTTATTGTTAATGTCAATTTTGATATATGTATTTGTAGGTCTATATTTGGGCCATTCACCTTTTTATGTCGAAATTGGTAAAAAAAATATTTTCCTTCCAAGGCATGGGAATTCTAGATCCTTTCATTAGAGTCATTTTGTGATGCATGATTGTTTGAGTATTGTTATTTATTAGAGTTTTGGGTGGTTCTTTTGTAAGGTGTTTAAATTTTAAGTTTGTGTTCAATACATTACCTCATGTAGAATTAGTTTCATTTCATCAAACTCACTTTTCATATCCCTTTTTCTAGATTATATTATTTTTAGGTGGAGCACTACCTAGGAGCAAGTCTTATCATGATATCAATTTTTATTAGAAGTATACACAAATGCCTAAAGGTCTTTCCCTATTTTAATAGGATAGTAATGTTGCTTCATCAATCTATGAACACAAGTGCAATTGATAATTTAGGTCATTCTAAATGGACTCAACTCCTCTTGGATACTTGGACTTAAGCCATTGATATAATAGTAAAATCTTTCCTTTTGATATTTTGCAAGGCTTATTCTGACAAGGACTCGATAAAATGCTTCTATATATTCTTGAACACACCCTCTCATTTGCTTCAACCCTTCTATCTTGCTAAGAAAATCAAGCTCATATTCTACAAGAAAAAAATATTCCTTCAATTTCTCCATCATTTCATCCCATCTTATGATTTTATCCTATCCTCTTGTTGGAACTCAAAATTGCCTTCCCAATTTGAGTGCCATTCCAAGCTTTTCAACTCTTTTAAGTACATTGAATGCATGTGTACCTAGTTGTAAATTTGAGACCTAATAGGTGCTTAATGTTTTGAACACCATGAATTCAAGATATCCATGCATTCCATGAAGAAAAATTTCCATTCCAAGTCATTCTGTGAAGTTTCATGTTGAGCAATCTTCAAATCTATATTTTGGCCAATAGTCAAACAATGATAGGAGGACTATTTTGTAATTGAATATTTTGCACCTAGTAATATTTAATGACTCTCCACTTTGGGAATATTTAGTACACATAATAGAGAACCTATTTTTTAGATTTCAAGTCATTTCAACATGTTTTGACTAGGTTTTGATTCCCTCAAAGTAGGTTGTTTACTATTGTCATGTTAATATAAATTGTTTAGAATTTCAAGAGGCCCTGTTTGACTGGATATAGCTTTGACCTAGTCAACTAAAATGAGAAAATTCCTATTGTATTACATTTTAAAGGTTAGATGCTTGTTCTATTTCAATTTTGATCTTATGAAAAATCTATTTGGTTAGTTTTCGAATGCGATTCCTAATGCTATTTGTAAAGTTTTATTGGTTTCATAAAGTGCATATTAATTGGTATCCCTGTTTGGGACCTTATAACTTTGAATCCTTGATAGGTGAGATCAAATGGATTACACTATTGTGTTCTACTTTGAAAATTATTTAATTTTTCTAGTTTTCAAGTCTTGATGAATTCATCTACATATTTTCCCAGGTCTATTCCATTTGAAAAAATTGCTTTTCCGCCAATGTTCCCAGTTCTAAAAATCCAAGAAGCCCACTTTAATTGTTTGCCAAATGTGCTTAGTTTTTTTCTCATGAACCTAAATCCCATATTTATACTATTCTTTTGATAGTGAACTAATGCCCAAGTTTTTTTTCCCCCAAGTGTTAGTTTGAACTATTTTCAAAGCCAAAACTGAATTTGATTTATGGTTTTCTAACAAGTTTGCTTGCAGGCAGTTTTGAGAAGGCAACTGTTATGGTCATTATATTTTGATTGAGTGATCATAATAAGGTGAGATCTGATAGGGTAAGATATCATTGAACAAATAATCAACATGTCTAATTTTAGAGCTCAGTCAGGTGTTTTCGTCAATTTTTAAAGCTAGTTAGCAAACCCCTTGGCACAAAAGTTACAATTGGTAGGAAATAATAAATTGAGTTTTAATTGGTATTTTAGCTATTGAATTCAAATTTTATCAATACCATATCTTCATTGGATCATTTTGAGGTTTTAGTTGTTTGAAAATAATTTTTTTTTTAGCTAGACCCACTTTTGTGGCTTGACTAATTCTATTAGATTGAAAAGATGTTGAGAGATGATGTCATGGAAATGTGTTTCTAATGGTGATTCACTTCTAAAGAAAAGACATCTACAAGTTGAGAAATCCTTTAGAGACATTGATATATGTTTAGAGATGGTGAGAGAATATAGTATGCAAGGTTTGATGAGTGGCTCAACAAAATTCATAGAACAACTAGCTGAGGGTTTAGGGGAGTTGAAAATGTGCCAGAGAGGCATGGAGAAGAAATGAAGCTTTTTTCTTCCCTCCTTTGATTGCAACTTTTCAAACACATTGTATTAATAAGGTTTTTCAATTCATTCCCAATCTTCTTACGAAAAGGTTAAAAAATTGTGTGAAGGTGTGATTGAAGATCCCAAGGAACCATTGTCATAAATTTTCATGGGAGTAAGGAGCATTGAGAAAATAAAGATTGATGAGTAGGAGGTTGAGATAAAAAATAAAGGAAATAACTTCTTTAATGTTTTCTCTCACTCTACTTATAGATCAAACAAGAATTTATAGGTTTCTTCAAACATAGTTACGTGAAGGAAGAGAAGGTGAGGGTTGTTGAAGATCATCAATAGCATACAAGTGTTGCTTAACCTTCAATTACCCTTGTCTCCAGCCAAATTTTCCACATCAAAGGGAGCTTGTCAAATGAGGAAGCTAACTAGATATGTTGTCTATGCCATATTGGAGCTCGCAACATTGGGAAGTGTCTTCTCTGAAGTCTTTTCCATATGCATGTTGCTGAAGTTTCATAACTATAGAATGAAGTGTCATGTAGAAACATACCAATGACATCTCCATTACTAGCTGCAATGACATCTCCATTACTAGCTGCCCAAAAAAAGTGACATAGAATAAAGGGTTAGTAAGATGTGTGAAACCTCAAAATTACATTCAATATCATTCAAACCCAAAAATGCTCTTGATTACATTCATTGTCAACTAGATGTTTATATATTTCAATTATAACAATAGTCTATGGGTGGAAAATAAACCCTAGAAAAACTTGAAAAAGTAAGAAACTTACCCAGAATTGGAGGAATCTTTGGAAGAACCATTATTTTTCTGCTTGTCTATATTATCTATTGTTATTTCCTCATTTTCTTTGTCATTGTTGTGACTAAATTGTGTATCATCCTCTACCTTAGATCCTTCCATATTGCCTTGTAGGAGACACAAGACTTGAAATAACAACGGACCATGTTAGAGAGGGATGTGATCTTGTTTTTGAATAGATATGCTTGGCTTCAAGTCATAAAGAAAATCATGATTTGCCCATGGCCTAGGAAGTTAAAGCCATCAAGGAGTAGGATTGACTACTTTTCATGCCACTTTTGTTCCATTAGAATAATGGGAGGATATAAAATTTAGAGGAAAAGCAATTGCTAGTGTTGGACAAACAAAAAATTTGAATGAACAGTCATACATTTAGTCCCACATTGGTGAGAATACATCATTGCAATATGTTTATGAAAAAAACACATACATGAAGAGATGTCTTGAAGACATGGCTCTTTTGGAAAGAAAATAAACTAGTGAAAGACCCACTTCATTGGTTGGAGGAAAGATAAGAAATTTTGAACAACATGTGCAATGATGTGGTAGTGACATGGCATAAAGTTTGACCAAAAAAATAATGATGTGTGGAAATTGGTAGGTATTTCCTAGAGTGACACATTGTGGATAGGATCAGAGTCTAGCATGCTTCCCAAGGTAGTGATGTGGCAAATAGTGATATGTGGCAGTGATGTGACAAACAGTGACACGTGACACAAGGTCACTATGTTGCTAGTGACATGGTAGTACTAAGATGACATAAAAACATAGTGACAAGCTGCCATGTGGTGGAGGCCAGTGATGTGGTACAGGTGACATGGCACAGACTATGAGGTAGATGACTAGATGGTGACATATATAGAGGTTCCATGTGTTGCAACATTGCTATGTTGTGATGATGTGGTGACCAGGCTAACTAGGATAGCGGCATGGAAACCCAATGAGAGGTTGCAATGTGGAAACAAGTACAAAGTGACATGGAAAAATGAGGACCAATCAGGTGGTACCTGGATGACTAATGTACTAACAAAACAACTGACAGGGTGGGAGATGGATGAATCATAGTGTGACACATGTCATAGGAAAGTTAAATGAGGGAAAAAATCAAAGTGTAGATATTCAAAAAAATTATTATTTTCTTCCAAATCATGTGTAGTCAGTTTTAAATCAAAATGGTTTATAACCTATAGTTTAAACTTTAGGATAAATTTAAATATTTTTCATAAAGATGCAGAAAAGGAAGCCATATCAGGTACTTGTTCTTCAAATGAAGATCTTGGCCATCTATAAAATGAAGATATAGGACTATTATATATTTTTGGAACTAGGAGAGAATGATTTTTCCATTTTTTATGTGTGTTTCTACACAAGAAGCCTCTGGTTAAACTTATGCAAGGTTTTGTCTTGGATACCCATTTTTCAATTTCATTTGGTTAAGGCAGTTCAAATTTGATTTTTTGATGAAATGGTGAATTGGATGAATGCTAAAGATAGTGGAGATGTAGTTAGGGATGGAATTTGTGACCTCTAAGTAGTTTGATGAAGGTATTATCAGTATTTTAGATGCATTTTATATATTTTGGCAAAACAATGGTTTTCATCATTTGGAAGAGATATTCCCAAGTTTGTTACAGAACAATGATGAAGATCATATAAGATTTCAGTTATAGAAATATGATAGATGATTTGAAATAGTAGGGGATGAAGATTTAAGTGGACACAAGTTGCTTCTAGAATAGATTCAAGATTAAATTCCTTCCCTATATCTCTCTCTTTCTCATCCATTGTAAGGGTTCTAGTTTTTGGAGAAAGTTTCTCATGGCTTTGATACCATTTCTCTTCAACATTTCTATTGTAATGAATAGAAAGTAATAAGAATAAAATTAGTTCTAATCTATTAGGAACTTGAACCTTTCAATTTCATCCATCTTATTATATTTGTTTCAAAGAAATGAATGAAAATGCAGCAACAAGTTAATCCTCATTCTGATATCTTGTCTCCCATTCATGTTGTTTGTGATCTTTTGTGTTTTGTAAATAAAGAGTATAAAACCTAGTTGCAATCTATTTTAGGTTGTATATGCTGATTTATTTTGCTTCTGACTCAAGGATTCACGTAAGTGCCTTGTTTATCAACATAGGATTGCAGATCTCATGAATAGATAGGTCAAATATGAGATTTAGAAAGATGTAGATGTTTGATTCAAAAGGTGAATGGATGGATCAGGAAGTCATCATGTATGGGATATGTCAGTAATTTTGAGGGATGTGTGTTAGGGTTTTTGGGATTTCCAAATATATAAGGAATTTGTTAGCTATAGGATCAAAGTGTTATGTTTTTCATGTCTTGGTTTTGTTGAAATCAACATCATGAATCAAATGTATTTTCCCTTTCATGTTGGAGGAACTGAAAAGTGTTGCCCTCACTTGACTTATCAATTTCTTAGGTCATGTCATTGGCTATTTCATGTCTACGATCTTTGTATAAGTAAAAAATATATAAGGGTTTTTATCTACTTTGTTTAGATTTAGTTTATGCTTTGAATATTGGTACCATATGAAGAATCTATAGGTCCACCTAACTAGGTTATGCAAAGCCTGAAGTAGAAGAAGGGTCCATCATTATAGTTGGCCTTGTATTTGAAAGGATATGTTGCATATGGGAAGTAGCTGCCACTAGATGTATTATGTTCTCATTAGGGTGATTTGAAGATTTGATGTTTCAAAACACCAAAAAAATGTTGACTCTACTAGGGAAATGATGGCAAATAAGCCTTGCCAAAAGGACAAGAATCTCTAGTGTGAATTGAATATTTTAGTCTTGTTTTTTAGAATGGTTTTTCCAAGAGTTTATGAAGAAATTAATTGTTAAAAGTACTGGAATCAATGGTATAGTTTACATTTTTAGAATCTATATGATAGATAAACCTTGAGAATTTGAAAAGGATTCAATACAATAGGAAGAATGTTCTAGAACATAAAGGTTATGAAGAGTTTCCCATTTATTTACTAAAGATTCATGTCTCCTAGTAATGTTTTATCCATTTGTAGCAATAGCTTTGAAGGTTGAGTGTAAATTGATGACTGGAAGAGTTCATATTCAATCAATTCAACTAGATTTCTTTTTCAATGTGATGTTGTGAAATTAGATTCAAGAATGAACATAAGTTTGTGTTCTCTTTTTCAAGTTTGTAAATCTACAAGAGTGGTTTGATGATTTGTATTTCTCCTACATTTGAAGTTCTAGTTCATATTTTTCAGGTGATGAATTATGTTTTATTTCTCATGTGTAGGTGGTGACTATGTATCTCTCTACTAGTTGTTTCCTAGTTGATTTCATTGTAATATTTTGAGGGACTTTCAAGTGTATGGAAGATTTGATGCTTTTGATAGTTTCTTGAAAAAGAAAGTCTACATTCTTGATAAGTTTTAAAATATTTTTTGCAATCTACTATTATAAGAACATGAAATGTTAAAAAGTAAATCACAATAGTGATTTATTTATCCTCTTCCAAGGAGGTGGTGGATCTACAAAGTTTTATCAATGGTGTGAAGGATTTTTAGTATGCACCCATGTCAAATCAAAAGATCAAAGTTTAACATTAGCACTTGAGGTATTTTTTATTTTCATGTTTCTCTTTCATGAAAGTCAAGAGTAAAAAATGTTTGCCCCTATTCAGTGATTTTCAGCACTATAATAAAGAGGTAAAAAATTTATTTTAACATGGAGTCAAATCTCATATATGAAATTAGTTTTCCACATTCTAAAAGTTTGGAGAGTGTGGTTAACAAGATTACTATGTTGAATAAATGGATCTACAATAAGATTGTTGATATCATAAGAACTGAACTAGGAAGTACTCAAGGACTAAATGTCGAACAATGTTATCTAAAGCTTAAATCAATAATCAACAAGATGCTTTTTCATTCTAGACCTAAGGAATATTCCTTGCCTAGTGTTTTCCTTGATGTTCTAGTGCCTAATTCAATTAATTGGCTAGCACCTATATGATTACAAGAGTTTTTGCAAGTTGATAGATTCATTAAGGAGATGGAAAGTGATATTATTTTGTTCAATGCTATATCTTCAAATGATAATAATAGGTGTGCTGAAAGTCAAGGTAGTAATGAATCCATAGACAAAGATAATTGTCTTCCAAATGTGAAGAGAAGGATTCAAGTGCTAATAAATCATATGATTATAGTCATCATAAGGAAGATGGATATGAAAATGAAAATGAACTATGTTATAGTGAATTTGAAGCTGAGGAATTATATAAAAGTAGTGGAGGTAGTTCTTGCCATGATGATAATGAATGTTGTAATGATTTTGATGTTTCAGATTGTGATACAAATGTTTATGTTTTTATGAATTATTCATGTCATTTGGATAATAATCACAACAAAGAGGACAAGATTCATAAAGTAGTCTTCTTGAGCCCTAATGAAATTTCAGGTTTGTTGGCTCATGATTTTGAAAAGAATGTAAGTGTTTCTAAGGATGCTCATATTACCCCCCATAACATTTTTTTGTTCAGTCAAGTTACTTCCCCAAAGTTTTATGTAGAAAAAGATACAAAATCCAAGCTTTGGAGGTGTATATGATAGTACCTCAAATGTCTTTGCACATGATGACTTGTTAGATGTAGAGGATGTTAGTCAAGGGAATTTTTATACTATTTTATTTTTTCTCATGTTGGTGATAGTGTTGCAATCCATTTTGATGTTTCATGTGATGAAGATAAAAATTTAGTGAAAGTTGTCAATATGACTGGATTTTCTTTGTGTAGTGATAAGTTCAAGGTTCATTCTAATAGTTAGTTGGATGAAGAAAATAATTGTGATCAGCATAGTTTAGATTAGAACATTTAGGATAAGTTTTCATACTTGGTGACCAATTAGTTGTTTAAGTGTGAAGAGGTTTCATTGAATGATAAATATTATTTGATGAGTATCAAGACTACAAATAAAATAGAGAAATCAGATTTCATGTACTCCTCACATCCAATTACACAAGCTGAGTTGCAAAATTTTAACACATGTAACTTTTTGAACAAAGTAGAATATGAATTCTTCATATTTCTAGTTGATAGGATGCAACAATCATATGTAGATGCTAGTTTTTAGATTGATTCTAGTTTACATGAGCATGTTGATCCATATTTTCATAGTGAGCATGATGTAGAAGTTAATTTTGATTTGTACATGCACTATGAGATGAAGACATAGATTTTGTTTTTCCAAGTGATTTAATTCAAGATGCTAATCTGATTGGTGAAACTAATAGAAGAGATTTTTCTAGATTAACTCATGAAAGTGTAGATGAAAATTAGATCTATGATAGAGGTAAAAGTTTTGGTTGATGTTTGGTGGCCTAGGGCCATTGTTTGTACAGTTTAGGAGTAGGTGTTTTTGGATTTAATAAAGTTGTTCAAGAGAAGTTTTTCCTATCAAGTGTGTGGTCTTATTCTTTCAGTGATTATGAATCCTTGTCATGCCTTCAAGGGACATGCATCCCTAGATAGAGCTACTGTTGGGACTCAAAATCCCCTTCCAAATTTGAGTACCATTCCAAGCACTTGAGCCCTTTTAAGCCCATGTAATGCATGTGTAACTAGCTATCCTTTTGAGGCCTAATGGGTGTTTAATTTTTTTAACAACATTAATTCAGTATATACATGCATTCCATGAAGATAAATTACTATTTTGAGTCATTCTGTGAAGTTTCATGTTGAGCACTCTTCAAATCAACATTTTTGCCAAGTGTCAAACAATGACAGGAGGCCTAGTTTGCAATCGAATATCTCACACCCAATAATATTTCATAACTTTCCCTTTTTTAATATCTAGTATGCATATTAGAGAACCTATGTTTCATATTCCAAGTCATATTGACATGTTTTGACTAGGTTTTGATTCCCTCAAAGTCAGTTTTTTTATTGTTGTCATCCTGATGTAAATTGTTTAAAATTTTGGGAGGCCCTGTTTGACCAATTATAACTATAAAATAGTTGACCAAAATGTGAAAATTCATTTTGAATTTCATTTTAGAGGTCAGCTACTTGTTATATTTTAATTTTGAGCTTATGATGAATCCGTTTGTTCAATTTTTGAATGCAATTCCAAATGCAAATTGTAAAGTTTAACTGGTGTCATAAAGTGTAGATTGATCAGTACCCTTGTTTGTGATGTTATAACTTTGAATCCATCTACACATTTTCCCTAGTCCATTCTATTTGTAAAAATTACTTTTCTGCCAATTTTCCCAATTTTGCAAATCCAAGAAGCCCACTTTGACCATTCGCCAAATGTGCCCAATTTTTTTATCATGAAACCAAATCATATATTTATACTCTTCTTGTGAAAGTGAACTAATTTCCAATTTTTTGTGCCCCCAAGTGTTAGTTTTACCTATTTTCAAAGCCAAACCCCAATGCAATTTAAGGTTTTCTAACAAGTTTGCTTGCAGGGAGTTCTAAGAATGCAACTTTAACGATCAATATATTTTGACAGAGTGATCATCATAAGTTGAGATTTGAAAAGGTAAGAAATTTTTTAACAAAGAATCAATATGCATAATTTCATAGCTTGGTTAGTTTATTCTATTAGTTTTAAAAGCTAGTCAGTAGACCCCTTGGCACAAAAGTTACAATTTGTAGGAAATGGTAAATTGAATTTTAATTGGTATTTCAGCTATTGAATTTTATTTTGATTGTTACCATATGTTCATTAGATCATTTTGATGTTTTATTTTTTTGAAAAAAATAAAATTAGCTAGACCCACTTTTGGGCCAGACGGATTCTATTAGATCGACAAGATGTTGAGAGACACAGGACTAGAGATGTGTTTGTAATGGTGATTTAATTCTAAAGAAATGACATGTAAAAGTGAAACAATCCTATAGAGGCATTGATTTACATTTAGAGATGGTGAGAGAATATAGCATGCAAGGTTTGATGAGTGGCTCAATAGAATTGATAAAACAACTAGCTGAAGGCTTAGGGGAGTTGAAAATGTGCTAGAGAGGCATGGCCAAGAAATGAAGCTTTTGTCTTCCCTCCTTTTATTGGTACTTTCTAAACACATTTTATTAATGAGGTTTTTATAATTCATTCACAATCTACTAATGAAAAGGTTAGACAATTGTGTGAAGGCATGATTGAAGATCCCAAGGAACCATTGTCATATATTTTTATGGGAGTGAGGAGCTTGGAGCAATTGAAGAGTGATGAGTAGGAGGTAGAGATTAAAAATAAAGGAAATAACTTATTTTATGTTTTCTCCCACTCTACCTATAGATCACATAGGAATTTCTACATTACTTCAAACATATTTACGCAAATGGAGAGAAGGTGAAGGTTGTTGAAGTGTTTCTTAACCTTAAATTTCTATTGTCTCCAATCAAATTTTTCACATTAAAGGGAGCTTGTTGAATCAGGAAGCTAACCAGATATATTGTCTATGTTGTGTTGGAGCCCATAAAATTGGGGAGTATCTTCATTGAATTTTTTTCCATATGCCTACTGTTGAAGTTCCATAATTGCAAAATGAAATGTCATGTAGAAGCATACCTCTGACATCTACATTACTAGGTGCCCATGACAAGTGATATAGAATAAAGGGTTAGTCATACGTGTGAAACCTCAAAACTACATTCAATATCATTCAAACCAAAAAAGACTCTTTATTACATCCATTTTCAACTAGATGCTTATGCAGTTCAATCATAACAATAGTCTATGAGTAGAAAATAATCCCTAAAAAACTTGAAATAGTAAGAAACTTAGTCAGGATTGGAGGAATCTTTGGAAGAAACATTATTATTTTTTTCTCTTTTACATTATCTGTTGTTATTTCCTCATTTTCTTCATGATTTCTATGACTGAACTATGTATCATCCTCCACCTAATATTCTTCCATATTGCCTTGCACGAGACACAATACTTGAAATAGCAGCAAACCACATTAGAGAGGGAGGTGATCTTATTTTTTAATAGATATGCTCAACTTCAAGTCACAAGGATACTCATGAGCTTACTATGGCATGGGAAGTTGAAGGTGTCAAGGAGGAGGTTGACTTCATTTCATGCCACTGTTGTTCCATTAGAACAAGGGGAGGATATAGAATGTAGAGGAAAAGCAATCGCCAGTAGTGGACAAACACAAAATTTGAATGAACAATCATACTTTTAGTCCCACATTGGTGCTAAGGCATCATTGCAATATGTTTATAAACAAAAATACACACATAAAGGGATGTCTTAAAGACATGGCTCTTTTGGAAAGAAAATAAGCTCGTGGGAACCCACTTCATCGGTTGGAGGAAAGGTAAGAAATTTTGAACAACATTTGCAATGATGTGGCAGTGACATGGCATAAAGTTTGACCAACAAAATAATGACATGTAGAAGTTAGTGAGTGATTCCTAGAGAAACACATGGTAGACAAGATTAGATTCTGGTGTACTTCCCAAGGTAGTGATGTGGCAAATATCAACACATGGTTCAAGGTCACTATGTCACTAGTGACATGGTGGTGCTGAGCTGGCATAGCAACATAGCAATAAGCTACCACATGGAAAAGGTTGGTGACATGGCATAGAATAAAATGTGGATGACTAGATGGTGATGTGTATAGAGGTGCCATGTGTCATGACATTGCTATGTCATGATGATGTGGCAACCATGCCGACTAGGATAGTGAGATGGCGACCCAATTAATGGAAGCCACATGGCAATAGATATAGAATGACATGGAAAAATGAGGACCAATGAGGTGGTTTCATGTGGTACCTAAGTGCCAGAGGTACTGATAGAAAAACTGACAGGGTAGGAGACAAATGAATCATGGTGTGACATGTGTCATAGGAAAGTCAAAACTAGTTTGACCCATATGGAACATAAGGGAAAAAATCAAAGTACAAATTTTCAAAAAAAAAATTATTTTCTTCCAAATCATGTGTAGTAAGTTTTAAATCAAAATTGAATATAACCTATAGTTTAAACTTTATGATAATTTGAAATATTTGTCATAAAGATATAGACTAGGAAGCCATGCCAGGGACCTAATTTTCAAATGAAAATCCTAGGCATCTCCTAAATGTAGTTATAGGACTATTATATATTGTTGGAATTGGGAGAGAATGGATTTTCTAGTATTGAGGTTTTCTTCTAGATAGGAAGAAACTAGTTCAAGTTATGCAAGCTTTTTTCTCGGATACCCTTTTTTTAGTTTCATTCAGTTAGGGCAGTTCAGATCTGATTTCCATTGAAATGGTGAACTGGATGAGTGCTAGAGGTAGTTGGGATGTAGTTAGGGATGGAATTTTTCACCTCCAAGTCAATTTTATCAAGGTATTATCAGTATTTCAGATATTTTGGTAAAACAAGGGTTTTCATCATTTAGAAGAGATATTTTTAAGTTTGTTATAGAACTATGATGAAAATCATATCATATTTCAGTTAAAGAAAGATGAGAGATGCTTTGCAATAGTAAAGGATGAAGATTAATGTGGAAACATGTCACTTCAAGATCACATTTGGGATTACATTCCTTTCCTCTATCTCTCTCATTCTCATCCATTATAAGGGTTCCAATTTTTGGAGAAAGTTTCTCATGGCTACGATACGATTTCTCTTCAACATTTCTTCTGTAATGAACAATAAGTAATAAGAATATGGATATTTTTAATCTATTAGGCATTTCTATGTTTCAATTTTATGCAGCTTATTATATCTATTTCAAAGAAATGAATAAAAATATAGTAGCAAGTTAATCTTCATTCTTATATCTTATCTCTGACTCATGTTGTTTGTGATCTTTTGTGCTTTGTAAACAAAGAGTATGAATCTGTTCTAGGTTGTATATGTTGATTTATTTTTTGTTATGACTCAAGGAGTCATGTAAGTTTTTGGTTTATCATCATAGCATTACAAATCTCATGAAGGGATAGGTTGAGTAGGAGATTCAAAAAGATGTAGGGGTCTTATTCACAAGGTGAATGAATAGATCAAGAAGTCCTAATGTATGGGATATGTCATTGACTTTTAGGGAATTTTATTAGGGGTTTGTGGGATTTCCAAATAGATAAGGCACTAGTTAGCTATAGGATCAAAGTGTTATATTTTTCATGTCTTGGTTTTGTTGAAATCAACATCATTAATCAAATATATTTTCCTTTTCATGTTGAAGGAATTGAAAAGTTTTTCTCGCACTTGGCTTATCAATTTCTTAGGTCATATCATTAGCTATTTCATATCTATGATCTTTGCATAAGTAAATAAGATACAAGGGTTTTTATCTTGTTTTTTTAGATGCAATCTATTCTTTGAATATTCGTACCATATGAAGAATCTAAAGGTCCACCTGCCTAGGTTTTGTAGAGCCTGAAGTAAAAGAAGGATCTAGCCTTATAGTTGTCTCGGTGTCCAAAAGGATATGTTGTAGATGGGAAGTAGCTGCCTCTAGATGTATTTTTTCTCATTGTTATAATTTGAAACTATGATATTTCAAAACACCAGCACTTCTTATATTCTACTCCAATTGAAACTCTTGCTACCAATTTTTTACATGATCTTTCAACTTGGCCATCTAAAATTTGACCCTCTTACGATATTTGAAATATTCATACTCAAATATTCTTCCAAATTGTTATTCCAATTTCTAAATTCCTTTGGGTGATTATTTCTAAAATATGTGGGGACTTCAATCTTAGGTCCCTTTCAAATCCTAGGAACAACCCTAAAAAACCTATCCTCCTCAAGATCTCTAGCCACTTCTAGTGCTTCTGTTTCAATTTTCTCTTTTTTAAATTCCTCCCCACTTTACTATCTTACCATAATATTTATTCCTCTATGAAATTCCTCTTGAAGTAATTTCTTTTTTCTCTTGAAGTAATTTCTTTTTTCTCTTGAGGGCTCTAAAACCCTATTATGTTAGACCCTAAACTCTCCTTCTATTGTTCCTTCATGGAGACATTTTTATACACTTATCTATCAAAACCGCACCAACATTCATGGTGTAAAATACCTCATATTTTTTGATCTATCTACACACCCAAGAAGTCCTACTCTAATAACACTTGGTGAAGAGTAATCCCCTTATTAACACAAACACTCACAATAGAATAGAGAAATGATAGCAACTTATAAGAACATGAAGATTTCTTTCTAGTATCTCCAACAAAATTGAATTAAAATATTTAAAAATATGACATGTACAACCACATGGAAATTTCCATTACAATGTTATGCAAGTTAGAGCCACCATATGCATCCTCATTATTTTCCTAGATAACCTTGTGAGCCTTAATTCTATATGTAGCTTTTAGCCACCCAAGAAAGTTCTATAACTTTTAAAACTAGAATATAAGGTCAAGTAACCCTAAGATATTGTTATTCATATTTTATTACATTGGAAAAGGCCCCAAACAAATTTTAAAACTCAAATGACATTTTCAAGAAAGTTTACTTGTCTATCTTAAATAGTGAAACTTTTGGAGACCATAACTCTTTTCTAGTTGACTTGATTGGCTATTTTAACCCTATTTAAAAGCCTCTAAATCCTTGATAATTAAATTCAAAGTTTTTGTACCCATCTGCGAACACCAAAAAAAAAATTCTTCAAAAATAGAATTGATCTTGTAATTACTTTTTACTAGAGTTTAGAAGCATAATATTAAAAAGGTAAACATCGAGGAAAAAAATTATAACATTCTAAGCTCCAACGAATAACTTAATAAAAATAGAAACTTTCCATAAATAGTAACTATACAGTGTGATAACCTTTATTGAAAAACCAAATAATATTTTTGGGTGATACAAGATTTCCTTTACAGCCAAGATGCTCCTACATCAGTGATGTGTACAACATGAGACAAGTCCATCAATTTAAACTCTTAATATAAATGTTATTTTCTAGATATAAATTTTATGTACATTTATTGTAAAATTTGATAGCTTCTATAAATCCATTTCTATTTTCCTTTCAATGATATATAATGAATTATACACCAAAATATTGTGTGTGTAACGTAAATTTAAATCTCCAATAATATTAAAAAATGAGACCAACAACGTCTATTTAAGAAATTATAATTTATCTCACTCAAAATCTCATAGTCAAATACATATAGATTGAATATATGCTTAGAAATATCAAAATAACAAAATCCAACTAATATACTAATGCTACAAAAATTAAATTATCCTAAAGTAGACAAGCTATATCACGTGGGAGCATTTTGTTGGAAGTGTGATCTCTAAATAATAATTTTCAATTCATTAATAGCACATCATTAGGTTATGTTGTGGTTTCACAATGCACACCCCACCCCTAGTTTGATGCTTGGCTCATTTTGGATCTCTTCACGAGTTTGTGTCAAGCCTCAGTCTCTAACTAAGAAAGTTTTGGAAGTCAAAATAGGGGAGATATTGGATATTTTAAGTGTATTTAGTGCATGAATGTGAACTAGCACACTAGAGAACATGCACACCTTGTCTAGGTGCACTTAATGCACAAGTGCACACCTCCAGAGAATGTGCACTAGGGGCCAGGGTCTATATAAATCCCATACCCTCTTGCCCACTTCATTCTTCTCTATAGTCTCCATCCAAATGCACCTCCATTCCCCCCTAGTAATTTTTTGTCTCCTAAACCCCTAGTCCGATGCTTGGCTCATTTTGGAGCTCTTCATGAGTTTGTGTCAAGCCTCAATCTCTAATTGAGAAAGTTTTGGAAGTCAAAATAGGGGAGATATTGGATATTTTAAGTGTATTTAGTGCATGAATGTGCACTAGCACACTAGAGAACATGCACACCTTGTCTAGGTGCACTTAATGCACAAGTGCACACTCATCTACCTCTAGAGATGCATAGGTGTGCAAGTGCACACCTCTAGAGAATGTGCACCAGGGCCTAAGGTCTATATAAATCCTAGACCCTCTTGCCCACTTCATTCTTCTCTATATTTTCCATCCAAATGCACCTCCATACCTTGCTTACTATGCTCCCCTCACCTACAACCTACAAATCACAAACATCCACAAGGTTAGAACACCCAAGAAGGTTCACATATGTGCACCTCCCCAAGGTACACATGTGTGCACCTTCTTTCCCATTTAACACCTAAGGAAAACTTAAGAAACAACCTAACACAAAGAACACTAAGTCAAGAAAAAGTGTGTACATTCACATCTATTCAAGGTATTTTTGGTAGTGGGCCAGCATCCATCATAGGGTTTGCAAGATGGCTTAACCATCTCTTGTGATTCTATAAGACTATTGGTTGTATCTGGCATTAATAGGTCAATCTTTTGGTGCAACAACAACCCTATCCTTTCTAAAAATTGGTATCAGAGCTTGGGCACATGTTTGAATCCTGTAGGCCATAGTGAGTGATGTTGGGAGGGGGATTGTTGGTAGTGGACCAGCATCCCTTGTAAGGTTCATGACATGGCTTAAGTGCCTCTTGTGGCTCTATAAGACTATTGGTTGTATCAAGGATTATCAGGTTAATCTTTTGGTGCAATGACAACCCTGATCTTTTTAATAGGTGCACATGTGCACACCTTTTTTAAACTCAAAACTAAGCAAAGATAAAACATAAGGAAAGGTGCACACATGTGCACCTTTTCAAAATAAGCTTAAAAACTTAAGGGTGTGCACATATGCATCCCATCAAGGTGCACATGTATGCACCCTTTGTGCACACCAAAACATGAAAAAACTTAAGTATTCTCTGATTGCATTTTCAACAATGCATGTACATCGTTGCCTACATGTAGATGTGTACTCCTCACTAAGGTGCACATGTGCACAGGTGCACAACTATTCTCAAATGTTCATTTAGGGACCATTTAGCACATACATAGCTATAAGGGTGTGTTAACTTGCTAATTTGTATTTCTATTCTTCTGGGGGGAATTAACTATTTTTTCACTATTTTGGGACATTTTTGCTAGGTTTTTGATAGGTTAGGGTTTCTTTTGTGTCATATTTTTAGATTTCTAGACTAATATCTACTCTCTTGTGCAAATAAAATGGCATCATCATTCTCTTCAATGCCTAAAATGATAACTCCTAAACTACTTGTCTTGAATACCAAGATACACCAAGGAAATCTCTATTTCATGATGGACATTCTGAAATCAAAGACATCAAGCTATGCCAAATTGAATGGAACACCTTCCTTACCATTTGCAATAATCCAAGAGAATGTTCCACAATAGTTTCAACACTAATTAGATCTAGGCTTGACAATGCAATGTTACATCCTACTTATGTGCAATCTTCAAAACTCATGATTTCTCTTGTGAAAAACTATATCACTAAAGAAAAGGTTGTCAATAGTATCATAAGAGAGATAGACCTGGACCTTCAACCTTGAAAGATCATGAAAGTGTTCCACTTACCTAGAGTTGATCAATATTTATAGATTTCTTGTGAAGTGGTTGAAATATGGTATCAAAAAAATGAAAATGAAGCCAAAGAGATAATTCAATCATCTTTCTTGATTGATAGAACCCTAGTGGGCTGTAGAGTCAAAAAAGTAGACATGACTCAAAGATACATGAAAGATGATGTGGGATAAGCCATTGTGCTTATGAGAAGGGTTATGGGACTACCAACGATATGACACCTTCATATCTAGATGGTCCATTTCATAGAAACCAATTGAATGGAAAAGATATCAATTGATTGGGCCACAATGCTGAATGATAACCTATATGAGCAGCTAGTAGCCATTAAGGCCAACCTATAATTCTACATGACATCATATTTAGTATACATATTGGCAACCAAAACAACTAACTACCAAGGGCTTTACAAAAGAGGTAGCATGCAAGATGTTAATTCATGGCCCTATGTGGTATATCCTTAGCTGGTGAAAAAGAAATTCTCAGACTAGAGAAAAGTATACATGATAGTGAGTGCAAGATTTATGTTTTCAATCATTTGATTCATAGAGGGTGATTATGCCAAATGATGTTAGTAGAGGCAATAGATAGAATCATAGAGATCAACACCTTCTACATCCAATTTAAAACATTCACCTACCTAAGGGTAGCTAGTACCATGGTAAACCCAAAGAAGCTCCAAAGATATCCATTACATAGGTTCATTTTGTTGGATATTTCTAGGAAACTCACATCTCTATATGATAGAGTGAGGAAAGAACACAAAAATACATGGGTGTGGTCAATCATGATCAATGGATTTGAGGTTAAAAAAAGAAAGACATCATGACCTTTGATTCAAAATGGGATTAGTATACCTTAGAAGAGTACAACTCCCCTCACCCTTATTTTGAAAACTTAGGGATGGTCATGTCATGCATCTAGTAAGGAAGCAGTTTGTACATGAAGATGCACTAGAGGATCACTAGATGAATGAAATAAATGACTATGATGTTTGAATTAGGTACTATTATAGGATGACTCTATATTTAATAGAGAAAGAATTTAAGATGATAATCCCACTAAAGGTTGTCAAGAAAGATACTAAAAATTGTCCTTGAACCATTGTATAATAGGGACAAAATCAATGATAGGCCAACAATTAATATGGAGATTGGGAGGGATGATAATACAAAAATCAACAATAGAGCTTTCCATATAGTCAACTTAACAAAAGAATGGATCAAGAAACCTTTCAAACTTGATCCAATTCCTTAGGATGTTCCTCTACAAGCCATTGCAAGGCCTACCAAAAGGAAAGGTGTAAAAGTTACAATACCAACTTTTCCATCTCAATCCCTAGTAAGGATGGAAATGATTCATCAACATGAGTGGAAAGTTGAGTACTTTGAAGAAGATAAAGGATGAGAAACAATAGTGGATTGCAAACATGGAAGGTCAAGAGAGAAATTTCTTTGACCTTTCTAATTTTGATTTCATTATATTGGGAACTAAGATGGTGGGGTGAAGATACAAGCTACTCCTACCAGTCAATCCTTAAAAGAGGACTAGAACCAATTACCACCTTTGTCTCAATGACCTTTTGGCCTACCACCATTACCATCTCAAGAATATTCATTCATAGATAAAGGTTCAACAACACCACTTCCTCCTATTACAAACTCAAAAGAATAGGCAACAGAGGAAGAAGAGCCCCAAAAATTGCAAGTTGATAAAGTATCAAAGGAGGGGGAAATACATGAGGAACCTCAACAAACTCCTCATGGTACTAAGGATGGGACCTGAGCCCAATTAGGTAAAAAGAATGAAATTGGTGATCTCTCTCAACAAGAAAAGACTCTAGAGAGGACTAATAAGGGAAAGGGACCTATAGTGAAAACCCCCTTTTTAGTCAAATATATGTCTCCAATGGGAACTACACTAACTTGGCCAAAGATGGATGTCATGGTTTGAAAAAAGAGGTAGTTGAATGTAACTACTAAGGAGGGAATGAATGACCTAGTAAAATTCATTAAGAAGCTTGATCCACCTACAGGTGATGCATAACCATTGGCCTTCATTATGAAGAACCAAGATTAGGACTTACTTGCACACATAGCCATCCCTCTTCTACATTCTAACACTAAGGAATTGAATCCTAAGGATTTTCAAATTAGGGAAGTCCTATTAGGAAGGCTCATGGTAGAGACCACCAATGTATTGATTGCTATAGGAATAGAAGAGGTGTTCACACACATGGACCAATATGAGTCTGAGTTGATACTACTGCAGATACAAAATGAGCTTTTGAGAGGCTATCTCTATGGATTTGTGGGCCCAATAGACCTAGATAATCCAAAGATCACTCTTTTTGTAGCACTAGAGAGAAAAGAGAAGGGCATTGTATAGGTGGATTCATTTTTGGGAGCATGTCATCAATGGTGTATCAATTTTGAGGTAAATGTTGTACAAATAATATAGGGAAATTCAAACCTATTAAACCATATTTAGTTGAGTTCAGATAAACTAGTATCCACAGTGAACTAGGATTTTTGATTAATGGGCGAGGTACATACATGGGTAAAAGACCTTCAGGCTTTGACTTCAATAAAAGATCAAAGGTTTCATACACTCATAGAAGTATATACTATAGAGGATTTGAACACAATCAATGAATGGATAGAGAAAATATCTATTGGGAATAAAGTTATGTAGGGACTACATGAGGATATTTAGAGATTAGGAGATTAGACTCAAGAGAAAACTTTGGAACAAAAAAGGTATTACAATGCTACTTTCCTTGAGAATTTTTAAAATGAGTCGAAAGCCAAGATCAATTTAGTGCAATTAGTAGTTCAATAATTCCAAGTAACTTTTGAGGATGCTTTGTCAAAAAAAGATATTAGGCAAGCATTTAAGACTGAGGAGGTAATGTTAGAACTGGATACTAAACTTGAGGATTTTGTAAAAACTCGTATAGACATTAGAAATTACTAGTAAATAATGAACAATAAGTATGGGGATTTGGATTTTCCTAAGGTTGCTGAAGTAATATAGATTATTGATAAATTCAAGAATAATCATCTAGACATCACTTTGGGATTAGGAAGGAAAAAACCTAGATGCTAGAATTTCAATTTTGATACTCAAAAAATATTGGATTTTTGGAATCTGTCATCAAGGTGTGTAGGTACATAAGTGCACTATTTTCAAAGGTGCACTAAATTTTGAAGTAGTAGGGCATTGATAGTTAACCACTAGTTTCTATTTTAAGAGCATTTCATGCATCAAAAACACATTTTGATGATAGTTCAACTCTCGAAAACATTTACAAAAGATCAATGATGCAGAGAGGCTAGATTGATCCATCGAAATCTACATATATGCTTCATATTATCTTGATGGGCATTGAAGTAAGAGGCTCACGACTTTTTACCTTTTCCCCAAGCATTATTTATTTGTTATGATAATATCAATTTGATTAAAAAATCCTGAACTTCTGCCTTACAAATCACTCCTCTATGCTCAGTTTGCACTCTCATATCCTTCAAATTTCAATAGGTATTGATTGAAAAAAATTGACCTTGATGGAATCTCTTACCATTGTCGCTATATTCATTAATCACTTGCAGTGAGAGTCAAATTCCATTATCGAGTGGGGTTCAAAAGACTGCCACCTTTTCCACACATGGAGCATTATCACAAATGATTCAAGTTTCCTTTTACAACCTTATTACTATCATGGCATACATCTACACCTCCATTATGTTAATATTGTATTAACATCTCTTGCTTGCTAATGGGTGAACACTCCTTGAGCTAAGTCACATTGCTACCTTGTCTTTTAAAAGTAATCAGGTTCTTCTCTCACCTCAAGCCCATTCCTTTATCTATGCCAAATGTCTTAGGTTTTAGTCGACATGACTTAACCATATGGTTATTAACTTTGCCACCTTTTACCTTGTTTCTGCCATCTTCATAAACACAAAAGGCATTGGTAGGCTTCCTTTCACTTCACAAGCTTGTTGCAAGATCCAAGCCTCATAGGTTTGATCACCTCATGGTGATGCATGTCACCTTCCCAAACACAAAAACATTCATAAAAGAGACAAAAATATATAGAATTCCATCCTCTAGTATTATCAAGTCTTTAACTTTCCATACCAGAGCATTCAAGTTATTTTGGGGAGTGCATCAACCACCATCCTCAGTAGTATTCAAATAGTAAGAAACCATCAATTTCTTCCTTGAAACAAGAATGGTGTATGGTTTCCATAATTGATTTCATTAAATGCAATAATCAGACATATACATAGCTCCATCATCCCAGCCATAATCAATATAATGAAAGACACAATCAATAATCATGCCCTAGTGTGGAACATTTATACCAAGATAGAAAAGTAGTTATGAAAATCAAGACATTGGTTTCATTCCAACTCAAATTCTAATACATATATGATTTCACTATTCGGTATCTTTTCCAATACTTTTCTATCAACCTCCTCTATATTTTTTTCTATTACAATGATGTCCCATTTTAGAGAGAAGAGTTTGTTGGGTAGTTATGAAACTTCACATTCAACCGATTACTTTTAAATGTGTAAACAAATGATTTAGATATCTTAACTTTTACATTTAACATTTAATTCAATGTTTAGAGTATTCCTAAGGATAGATGAATAATCTGCCATTATAATTTTACTAGACAATGATTTTAATGGGATTCTAAGGTGACTTAAAATATTAAATTTTAGAGTGGAGATGGTGCTCCTGCACCAATCAAGCTTCCATTTTGAGAGCTTCTAGTGACTCTCAGATCCTCTTGTAGCTTCCTTATTCTTATCTACTTCATTTTTCATTGTTTTAAGTCATGTAAAGGGTCATGCACCCATTAATTGATATAAACAAGGGTGAATCCTTCTTAGCACCATTTAGAGAGTTAGTTTGTATAAATAGATTTTTTATGTTAGTTTTTAGCATGTGTTTGCATTTTAAGATCTGTCACTCTCAACACAAAAAAAAGAGATGATTTCTTCTAAATACATGGATGTAATATGTACTCCAAGTCATTATTTTGATGCAAGAATATATGTTATTGGTGCTCTCATTTCAAGAGTAGCTATTCCTTTCGAAGTGTGTTATTTTTGTGAATGTGTGTTTATGAATAATAATGGAGCCAATGATTTTATTGTGTTGTTATGATTGTGTGACCTTTTAGTTCTGGCTTTTGCCTCATGTTAATGAATTTTGCTAACGTGCCACGTTGGAGAAAAGATCACCTATTGTTCTTGTATGGCTTATTGTCTTGCATGAGTGCACTTTTTGTGGCCTTATGATTTGATGAGAAGTGAAACATTTGTCACTTGTTATTGAGTTCCCATTGATGATTGCATCAATGGAATTGAGGAATCATTACTCCTATTTTCATTGGTTTCCTTCCTGATCTTTTCGATGATTTAAATAGATGTGTTGTTGCTATGGTTTATGTCTATTAGGAATTTCCCTTTCAATTTATTTTCTTTAATCTCTTATTACCTTATCTTTGTTATTTTCTTTGCTAATACTTGGTTAGAATAGGAATTCATATAGTTGCATCAATAAATTGCATTCATCATAAAACATAAAATACCAAAAATATATCTCTTTTATGGTTGTTTTTCAAAACAACAAATCAAACATCTTATAAGAATTTGGTTTGAACTAGAAAAGGCCTCTTCATGAACATAAAAATTTATCTTCAATTGAGAAGATTTTAGTACATCAAAAGATCGCTCGAAACCTTGGAGTTAATCCTAGATTAGCTTTTCAAGGGAGGAGTTTGAAAGGATTCTTGTTATTAAAAATTGTGAAAAAAATCAATAGAAGTGGTGCTAAAAGGAGGGCCTAAAGCATTTGGAAGAGTAAAACAAATCCCTATTTTGAAATTCTGAAGTTTTCAGAAGTTTTTAAAAGTTTCCATCGAAAACTGTGAGAAGGTGTGTAGGTGTGCTATTTTGAGAGAGTGCACTTCTACAGAGGTGACCTTTTTCTAGAATTGATGCAAACTAGAAGGTCCTAATCCATCATCTCCATTTTAATGAGCTTCAAGATCTTTAGATAGTGAGCTAGAGTACTTATAACTCTATCAGTTTCGTAAGCCTCACAATGATAAAGGATTGCCTAGAATTCTACCACTTCCATTCCAAATTTCATCATCTCTAGTTCCACCTCCACTCATTTCTCCACCAAATTATCCATAGATGTCCATCTTTGTGAATGTGGTAGATTTACCAATTAACTTCCAAGGTGCACTTAATGACCTTCCCAAGAATCCTGAGAAATTATGCCCAAGGTTCATCTAGGAAGAAATACAAATAGTTGAGGATCATATCAAAGTATTTATAGAAATATGCAATTAGAAGAAATTTCAATAGGATAAGGTCCTCCATTTATTCCCATACTTATTGGAGTTTTTTCCTTTAACTAGTATGCGAATTTTCTGCTAGGATGTGTCCAAGATTTGGCTATATCTCTAAAAATTTGTTCCTTGAACAATTCAAAACATTTGTCAACCTAACTATGATACATCATTATTCATATCAATCAACATGGATCAAATGGAGACCATTTCACATTTCAATCATCACTTTCATATGGATTTTTGTAAGTTGGAGACACCCTACATAGTACCAGTTGAAGAAATAATCTAGATTTATCTTAATGCTATGGACCATCTCACAACTATCTTTCTACAAAGGCTAGCTGCTATAAAATTAACACATCGAAAAAGGTCTTCGATGTAGAAATTACCTTTACCAAGCAAGCCAATCCTAATCAAGGAGGATTGATGATTCTAGCTCAAGAAACTACAATGATACCAACATATCCTGTTGGAATACCATTGATGCCTAGTCAATTCATTGTAATGAATCTACGACAACAAGCACCAGTTTATACCAGTTCCATCCATAACTTACCCAAGATATAAATCTTGAAATATTGTTTTCTTTGAGAAGAAGGTAGAAACTTCCACTGAATAAGAAAATAACATCACATCTGGGATTGGTCAAATCAAGAAAACTATGTCTTATATTACCAACGAACTAACATGTTTGAGGTTGTCACAAGGGAAAATTAACAATTTTCAAAGAACCAATGCATCCCCTTACAACAACAAATATGGTCAGAATTATAACAAGAATTTCAACAAAAATAACAATTCAGGAAATAATAATGTAGGGAATAATTACAATCCTCCATATTGCAATAATGGCTTCCAAAGGTAGAATTGACAATGGAATACTCATCCAAACAATGGAAGCATCCCTGCTAATAATAACAATCATGTATAGTTTGTCAACATCAACCAGTATGATGATAACCAAAATGTACCTAACAATGGTGGCTCATATTTCAATGGAAATCAAGAAATGAACCAAAATTTACAAGGAAATAATGATGACTCTTCTATGCTGTACAAATCTATGATGTTAGAATCCTATGATTCTTCATAGAATCTTGGAATAGAACAATTAGCTAGTGAATAATTCACCTTTCTATTCAGTCATTGACTGGATCCTCAACTAAAAGAGATGCTAGCTTTTCAAAATGAGAATCAGAATATTTGTAATTTACATAACCAAAGGGAACCTATGATCAGTGGGATTCCTCCTATCTTGCAACTGACACCTCCTAACCTAAGAGCTAATAGAAATTTAGTACCTACCAGAGCACCCTATGTTGGGCAAAAAAATCAATATCGAGGGAACATGCATAAAATACTAAAGAATCCTATATGGGAAACTAAAAAGTACAATGTAGTGGAAGATCTAAAGAGAACCAAGGCTAATATGTTCATGTTTGATATGTTGCAAAATCATCCTAATCAAAGAAAAGTAGTGTTGATGACCCTTGATCATGTGAAAGGAATGCCTAATATGAACATAGTCCCTCAAAAGATAGCATCACAAAAAGTCAATACTTCTAAGATAATGTCTACCATGTATAAAAACAAGGCTAAAGTGCCTCCTTTTTTGCTTAGTCTCAGAATTTTTGGAAAGAACCTACATAATTGTCTTATAGATTTAGGAGCTTCTTGCAACATCATGCCACTTTCAATAGCTCAAAGTTTGAGAGTCACTTCTCAACCCTCAAATGAGATAGTGATACAACTTGACAAGAAAAAAGTAAAAGTTATAAAGGTATTGAAAGATCTTAGAGTACAATTAATTATAGATCCCCAAATTCAATACATTGTAGACATACATGTGGTTGAAATAGTTGAAACTTATGGATTATTTCTAAGTAAAGAATGGAAAAAGTGCTCAAGAGGATGGTTTTCAACTAATTTTACTCAATTATGGCTACCTTGGAAGGGACTGAATAATCAAATCAAGATTGATGTTGAGCCAAAGTTAAAGACTCTAATCATAGAATACAATGCACCAAATGAGGTAGCATTTTTCCAAGCTAATCTAGGCTCCTACAAAGTGATGTCCCTTGACATAAATGTGGCCGAGAAACCTGACCTTATGAATAAAGAATTTATGATCCCTACTTCAAAAGAAGAACTCATCGCTCAGTTTGTAGATAGTATGGTTGCAAACTTATAATGCTTAGGTGAGGAACTAGACCAAAATATTTCACTTCTTCCAAGATTCTATGTTTACACAAAGTCTATCATTCAAATTTTAAATTCTCACATTGTCAAGAAGTAGTCACTAGGGTACCCACTTAGATAATGCAAAAAAAAAAGACCAAATATCAAAAGAGGTACAGAGGGAAAGTTCAAGTACCACATGCATATCTAAATTTTTAAGGGTTGATAAAGAATAAAAAGAAGATTCCAATCTGTCATATAGTGACACTTCTTTAGATGGTGGATGTTTATCTATTCCTCCACCTAGGATGACCAAAGTATAGAGGAGAAGACATTTTGTAAAAGGAAAAGGTTGGACATTAGTGTTTGTTCATCCAAAATCCCAAATTGATAAGATCATGGAAATAATTGGGGATAGTCAAATTCAAAAAAAAAAAACAAATGATCCTTATATCAAAGATAAAATATGGAAACTCATCAAGTCCACCACAGGAAAGATTTCAATGGGTTCAAAGAAACAATCTTTTAAAACTCATGTAGTAAAGGCTATGCAAAAACAAGCACAAGAGTAGAAAGACCAAAGAAAAGATAATCTAGAAACTTAGGTTTGATTAATCTAAATGAAAATTAGGAGCTAGCATAGGTATTGAATTAATTAATCCCAAAGGTAGATTATTTTTTATGCAACATATCCCTTAGAATTTAGATGTAATAACAATGTTGCAAAGTATGAAGCCTTGATTCATGGAGTTCTCTTTGCATTGGAGAAAGAAATTAGTGCTCTCATAATTGAAGGAGACTCTTAGTTAGTCATTAGATAGGTGAAATCAATCTACTCTTGTAATGATAGAAAACTACTTGCATACTAGAAAAAAGTTTGGGACTAGTTGGAATATTTTGAGGCCTTGAACACAAGGTCCATCCCAAGGAAGAAGAGCATGGTATCCAATGCCATAGCCATTTCAGCAAGTTTGTTACAACCTATTGAAAAAACAAAGCTAAGGATATTTTTAGTTGAATTGGTTGCTACCCCATCTATTCTAGACAACATTATGAACTTCCAATTCTTCCAAGATGACCAACATAATCTCAAGTTTATTATGTGTAGTGGCCTTCTAAGGGAAAAGATATTGATGAAACACAACAAGATTGAAGAATATAGCTACAGGATGAGATGGAATTATAAATTTGAAGACTAATAACATTCCTAAGGGGATGGTAGAGTTAGAACACATCTTCGATCAAGATGAATCAACATGTACTAAAATGAATGTTGAAGAAAAAGGGAATGAAAAATGTGATTCATATAATCTAGGCATAGATTAAGATCCAAAAATGGTGAGAATTGGAAAGGATTGAAACCCTAAAGAATGTGAATGTATGCTTCAATTGCTTGTAGAATACAAAGACACCATAGCATGGAGTTACGAAGAACTTTAGACCTATGATCCTGAGATCATCACTCAAAACATTTTATTGAAGCCTATTTCCAAACCCGCTTGTCAGAGACAAATATGAGTGAATCCCATAATTGAGCCTCTAATAATGAAATAAGTACAAAATTTACTTGATTCTATAATTATCTTCCTAATTTGACATTCTACATGGGTTGCTAACTTGGTTCTTGTAAGGAAAAATACTAGAGAAAATTTTCCTTTGTGTGGACTTTTGGAATTTGAACTTGTCTTCCCAAATGGATAATTACCATTTTCCCTCACTTCATGATGTATTACAAATTGTGAATGGGTCTAAAATGATGTCTTTTCTAGATAGATATTCTAGATCCAACTCATTTATGGTAGATGAAGAAAATAGGTTGAAGACTGAACTGCCTCACAATAGGTGTTCCATAGTCATGCACTAGGCCTAGCTTAGGAATAATCTATTCAAGCTAAGGACTACTTTTCCCCTATCATGATGTGCATTTAGATTGTCAACCCAAGGACGTATACTTGAAATGGTCGGCATAGTATGTGCACTAGGTACCTTGATGAGTCATTATGCTTGTGATGTAGGAAAGTAAAAATGCAAAGGAAGGAAACTACACTACTGCTGTGGAAAGGAAACTACTGAATCTATGAATGTTGAAAACACAATGCCAAGATAATAGAGATTCCATCTTGACTCATCCACTAGACTGTTCTTGTAGATGCTGTAGGAATGTTCATGAAGTGTGATGCTACATAAAGGAATTAACTAGCTACGTCTTACTTAAAATACTGCTAATGCTAGTAAAATGAATCTATTCTATCCTAATCTAATCCACCTTCCAAGTGGGCCCCCTTGGTTGGCTTCTCTAATCTACCAACGTAGGATAGAAGCTAAAGAGAACTAATTCATTTCATTAATCAGTCATTACATGATTTAGAATTGTAAAACACAACTGCAAAAAACTGTGAATCAGTGTTCTCTCTTACTCAATAAAACTTATTAAAAACCAAAAACTAAAACTTCACACATAGGAGTCGATCCAGACATATATAGGGAATCTACTCTTTATTACATAACAAAAAAGTAACTATCCTAAGTTAAGTCTATAGGAGAGAATATAGGAGAACAACTAAAATCAGAAATGAAGGATAACAGAATTGAGGAGGAAGCAATGAAGTCTTAGCATCCACTTGTTACACCATAAATGCAAAGAAGGTAATGGATCATAAAAGATCCTCCTTATTCACTACCATGTTTCCTGGAGTGGTTATAACTTCCTTTTCGTGGTTGTTCCTTGATGCTCATTTCTCCTTGAATGCTGTCGGCAACCAACTTCTGGATTCTTCCACTCATCCTTTAATCCTTATCATCAGGTTAGTTATGATATATGACATATTTGCAAATAAACATCCATCAAACTAAATTCAAGCATAAGAATGCACATTTGGATATTTATATGAAATACTGCATATTAGATATAATTTAGGCAAAAGATGACATAGTTTTTCTACCCCATAAATCATCAAAGGTTTATCAAACATAGGCTTATAAGTGTTAAAACAAGGATAAATGAAGTATCACAAAGTATCTTAAACATAACAAAATAAAGGCATTTTCTAGACTCATCAAAGACTGCATTTATAACAAAATGGGGACCTTTTTCATATTGAAGGATGCCTTTTGGATTGATAAATGTGAGAAGCAAATTCCAAAGAGTGATGGAAGAAACATTCAAAGGGCTAATAAAAAAGTGTATGGTTATCTACATGGATGACCTCATTATCTTTTCTAAATATAGGAGTACTCATATTGTGGACTTGAAACAAGTGTTCAACTGATGTTGAAGGTATGGCATATCACCGAATCCCAAAAATTGTTCATTTGAGGTCACCAAATAAAATCTTCTTGGTCATATTATTTCTAAATTTGGGATATCCATTGATCCTAAAAGGATAGAAGCCATTATTAATCTATCACCTCCTCATAGTTGTAAAGAGATGAAATATTTCTTTGTAAAAACTAATTTTGTACATAAGATCATTAGTGGATTTGCTGAGATAGTACATCCTCCTAATTATCTTCTCAAGAAAGGAGAAAAAATTGGAAAGGGTGCTTGAAATAAAGAAATCTTTTAAAGAAATCAAAATAGAAATCTCTATGACCCTAGTTCTTGTAAGTCCAAATTATGAGTTATCGCTTAAAATATATTCATTTTCTTTTGAATATTCATGCACTTGTATTTTAATTAGAACAAAGACAAAGAGGATGAGAAACTTATGATGTTCATGAATTTCCTGCTAAAGAATGTTGAGTTGAACTATTCTAATCTTGATAAATAGTCTTTTGCATTGATAAAAGTAGCTAAGAAGTTCCATAATTATATACTAATGAGCAAGATCTATGCAATTGTGCCTAATCCTATAATATTGCTGATGCAGAATGAACTAGGTGAGAGACAAGGAAAATGGATTGCTATATTGCAAGAGATTGATTTGGAGATTCAACCAATGAAGTTAGTAAGAGGACAAGGATTAAGCAAGATAATAGCTAATAATGAGATTCGTAATGATAATGAAATCAGATTTGATGACAAAATCAGCACTAGTAATCAACAAAATATCATAGTGTCTTAAGTGGATATTGATCAAGGAATAACCATTGATGTTTGGTATCAAGATATTGCTTACTATGTTTTGCAAAATCAATACCCCAATTGGATGAATAGTTCCTAGCATAGAGGACTCAAGATGAAATATGAATCCTATATATTACAAGATAGAAAACTTTACAAGAGGAAATTTGAGGTAATTTATTTGAAGTTCTTGGGAAGTGAAGAAATGAAAGAAGTTTTGGAATAGTTTCATGATAGATATGGCATGGGGCAAAGGTCAGATAAAGCTACAACTAATATGATTTTTAGCTCAAGTTATTTTTGGCCTACCATCTTTAAGGATAGATTTGAACATGTACGTTCTTGCCACATTTGTCAGACAAGTGCCAATAGATAGGCTTCTAGCTATCCCATTACAATTAGTGTTCAAGGTATACCCTTTTGCTAAGTGGGGGTATGGAATTTATTGGTCCAATAAACCAAACATCATCTATAAGACATATGTTCATCCTCACAAATATAGGCTATTACATGCGCTGGACAAAATTTGAAACTTTTTGAAATTGCACAATGAATGTTATTATAGATTTCTTGGAAGAACACATTGTCACAAGGTTTGGTATTACATTCTTCCTAGTATGTGATAATGGATCCTCTTTTACATTGATCATCCTTCATCAATGGGCATTAGACAATTACGTCATTATCAAGTTCTCTTCTAATTACTATCCACAAGGGAATGGTGTGGTTGAGTCCACTAATAAGAACTTGATTATAGTGATAAAGAAATTGCTATAGAAAATTCCAAAAGATTGGCACACTTAGTTGAAGTATGTATTATAGATAGACAGAGTCAGGACAAAAAATACTTTGGGGACATTTCCCTGTTTACTTATCTATGGACCAGAGCTAGTGTTAAAAATTTATGAAGGGTTATGTTGAGGACATGGATAGAGTTCAAGTCATATTAATGAATCTCTTGGAATAAAATGAGGAAAGAACAAAAACTTTGGAGAATATGGAAAAACATCAGATTGTCATCAAATGGTGGTTTGACAAGCAGGCCAAAATAAAATCTTTTAGAATATTAGACCTTGTTCTCCTATGGTATAAGGTGAAATAAAAGTCTACCAGTCACACTAAGTTTCAATGTATGTGGATTGGCCCTTATCAAATTGTGGACATTTTGGGAGAAAATGCTTTTAGGTTGGGTTCCCTATAAGGAAAATTGGTCCCATTTCCTATTAATATCTAGTTCCTAAAACATTACATCAAGGCCTTTAAGAACTTCAAAAAAGATTTAAATAAATTTAAATAAACAATTTTTTTTTCCTTTCTACAAGTTTGTTTACTTTCTACAAGTGTATTTTCTTTCAGTTGTGTGTTTAATTTTATTTATGTGTTTTTCTTTAAAATTTGTATTAGTCTAGGGGTTAAGTCTAATCAAAACTCATTCCTAACGCATTCATAGATCAATCCTTGTGGTTTCAAGTTTTAGGAAGAGATATTTCTTTATCAAAGCATTCAAATAATTTTTGTATTTTGTACCAACTGAGGAATGGATGTGACTTGCATTCATAAAGGACTTTAGTCTTGAAATCAAAATCATAGATTGATAATTCTCAACACCTTTCAAATTTAAAAGATTGACTATCTTGGTTCTTTTAAATCAATCATGATGACAACAAGAGATAGTCCAAAACTTGTTGGTTCAAATGAAACATCTTTTCAAAGAATTGCTAAGGTCACTATTTGGCATGAGAGTTTTCAAAGGTTCATAAAAGAGGAATCCAGGAGTTATAAAACTAAAAAACTATTCTAAGAAATGACACCAATGCCTTGACCACATAGTCTAAGTGTAGCCAAGGTACAAAAAGAGAATAAAAAGAAATGATGGTGTTAAGGATGAAAGATTCCAAAAGGTCTGAGAAAGGTAATTTAACAATAAGGATATGCCCTACAAAATGGCTATCCAGTATCTATACAAATCACTTTATGGAAGAATCAAATGGAAATGTGAGAACTCTGTGAAGTAGAATCCAAAAGATTACTCAAGACTTGAAATGCAAAAATGATAACCCATTAAGAGCCCTCAAAATAGATTCCCAAATCTAGTTAGATAGTTCTTGATACACATGATCCATGAGGATTCTTGATGAATGGATAGGTGGAGTTGAGGATTGTTTCCAAGTTTCTACATGCTCATGATAGACTACACCTTGAAATGTCATAGGAAATGAATATATTGTGCACACATTGAGCTTGAAGATTTAGGATTTTGAAGTTTGACTATTGAGGAACTTGAAAGTTGTTTAAAGTGTTTGGGACTTAGTTTTTATTTGATGCATTTTTTCTATGTGCACCAAGTTGTGGTGCCAAAAACATGACATCTAATGTTTTTTTAATTTTGCAAAGCACATATGTGCTATAGCACATATGCGCTTTTAAAAAGTAATTTTTTTATAAATGGGTTGCAAACCTGTGGTCCATTTTACCAATGCATTTGGGTTTTCCATTTCTCACAAATGTGTGCACATGGATTGGAGAAGTCAAAGAATTTGGTCACCCACCTCCTCAAAATGCCTCTTTCTCATTGAAGTTCAAGATTGGGATCATGTAGTATATTTTCTACTCTTGTTTTTGAATTGTTTTGTAAGTTTTTACATTGTTTTGTAGGTTTTTTCAATTTTTCTTTAAATTTATTTATTTATTTAGATTGCAATTGGTTTCTTATCAGGAAATGTAAATAATCAACCACCAAATCCCTAGCTAGATTAGCAAAATCAAAATGAAAACCCTCCACAAGATCCTAATCAAAACCCTCCACAAGATGAAAATCAAAACCCTCCACAACAAGAGCAAGAAATTTTGCAACCTACACTAATTGGAAGACCTCCTCCTAGCACCCAAGACAACATTATGAATGAAATAGAAAGAGGGAAAAATGAATTAGAAGAACTTTTTGGTAGGTTGAAAGCTTGTGGAAAAACCAATATGATGAGAGCACAATTGACATTCTTCCTCAAGTCTACTATGACCCATGTAGCTTCTATTAGTGGTCAGTTAGATATTTGGCATGTTAAGAGCGATGAACAAAGAAGATATTATGCAAATAAATTATCATACTAAGATGTAAAAAAAAAAAAAAGCAAAATGTAGCAATTGTGCATTGTTTAAAAAGGTTGGTGAATAAAATTTTGTTAAACATACAACTAAAAGGTTCCCCATCCATTGGTCCATACATGTTGGTATTAGAAATAACTTTTGGGATAGATGGTGGATGGTCTTTGATTCCCCTCCCTGCAATAATCATGAGGTTCCAATGTATTTCTTAAAAAAATTGTATTGCAAATTTTTCCTTGGGGAGATCCCCAATTATTTTGATATATTAGAATCTTAGGGTAGAGGTGGGGGGTCATCATTTGAGAAGTTGGGGGCACGTTGTGATCCTAATGTAGTTAGGCACCTATTGTCAAGCCACAAGGTGAGCATGTGATTATTCCTTTAGTTGTGAAGGAACATCTAAAGACTAGTACTCTAGGGACTTTTAATGCTTTGACACAGATCCTCATTCATTGCATGAGTCCATTATTTGAGAAGGAGCCTTCTATGCATCATGGTCACATGTACACATCATGTGGATCCTTATGCACATTTGGCTGTCATGTTAGTGATACTATGGATGATAGGCTAGTCACTAATCAATTCTTGAGTTAGACATTTGGAATTGACACACAGGTAAATTAAAATTATAATAAACTAATTTGATCAAATTTCATATGTATAGTGAATGACTAATTAATTAGCATGAATTGACATTGTTCAAAATTCAGGGTAAGAGTGTTGGTAGCCCTAGCATGTATGACATTGTTGGTTAACATAATATATTATATGTTTATTCATGTATGAAATTATTGGTTATCATAATATATATCTTTTATTTTTATTGTTTACATTTTAAGTACATTTCATGTATTTCATTTAATGTAAATTGCATCCGAAATGATGTAGAGTGCTCACACCAAAAGCTAGTGGATTCCCAGCAAGAACTCTTTTAAGGAAAACTATCTTTCCCACCTTCATAAGTGTCTTCAAAGAATCTTTCCAACTTGGTTACAAAATTGAACAAACTTCTACATAACTTCATAAAACTACTTGATCACTTTCCTTATTCATGACTTACAAAGCAATAAGATAAAAATGAGCAAATTTGAGAAATGGATCATAATCAACTTCTTGTTTCAAACTAACATCTTAAACACTTCAAGGAACACCTAATAACTATCTCACAAACTTTAGTTTGTCATCTATTCCATCCTTGAAATAGATTCTTCAACATCTTATGAGTGAAAACAATCTTCCAAAATCCTATGACTGTATTTTCTTTGCAGCATGTAATTTGTTAATTTTTGGACAACTCTTCACAAAGGGAAGTGGTTATGTTTCAAACCCATGAAATGACTATTAAGAAAACTAAGAACATCATTAACATCTTCCACTAACTCCATTCAATGATAAAATGTAGCTATATAAGGTGTAATGGCTCTCAAAACACTTATTGAGTCAACTTATTAAATGAAAAAATAAAAAAAGGAAAATCGTTAGGACTAAGGCAACTTGGGTTTATAGGTGATCTCAAGTTCCTTGACCTTAAAAACAATGATTACCTTATTACCATAAAAAAAACATGTTCAAAATGATGTGTATGATCACCCCTTTACCTTCTATCACGAGTCTTCATCATTGGATGAGATGACATATCTAGTTGCCACAGTCAAAGATCACTACCCTATGGCATTTAGTGACTCTTAGGGATGTTTTAGTTTTGAATTCCTAAGAATGTTTGAGTGCTCAATAGGATAGGAGGATCTTGGGGATAGTGTTTACTTAGCGAACTAGAACTAACAAAATAGACAATTTGATCCCACAACAAAAGGTGAGAGAGATTTAGTAGTTGGCAACTTTGTACTGGCCAACACTACAAGTTTCAACATCACCTAAGATGGTGTCACAAAATAAAAATAGATTAAGATCACCAAAAAGAGAGAGAGGTTGTTCTAGGTCTCCACAACATGGCCCTATAGCACCTAGAATCACATCCATACCTTGCATGAGCTCCGAGATATACCTTATCAAAGATTGCTTCCCTGTGGCGTTTAGTGACTCTTGGAAACATTTTGGTTTGGCATCCCCAAGAATTTTCAAGTGCTTAATAGGATGGGAGGAGCTTGGGACAAGTGTTTACCCAGCCACCTAGAGCTAATGGAATAGACAATTCAATCTCACAATGAATAGTGAGGGAGATTTGGCAATTGGCAACTTTGTACTAGCCAACACTACAAGTTTCAGCATCACCCAAGATGCGTTGCAAAATCAAAATAGAGTAAGATTTCCAAAAATTGAGATATTTTATTATAATTTTCCACAATACAGTCCTATAGAACCTAGAATCACATCCATACCTTGCACGATCTCCAAGATATGTCCTATCAAAGATCATTTCCCTATGGTATTTAGTGACCCTTAGGGATGTTTCAATTTGGCATGCCCAAGAACATTCAAGAGCTCAACAAGATGGATGGAGCTTGGGGCTAAGGTTTACCCAGCCATCTAGAGCTAATGAAATAGATAGTTCAATCCCACGACAAACAATTAGGGAGATTTGGTATTTGGCAACTTTGCACTGGCCAACACTACAAGCTTCAACATCACTTGAGATGGCATCAAAAAATAAAAATGGAGTTAGATCTCCAAAAAGAGAGAGATTTTATTGTAGGTCTTTGCAACATAGTCCTATAGAACCTATAATCCCATCCATACCTTGTACAAGCTTCGAGATATGCCCAGTCAAATATCATTGCCCTTAGGCATTTAGTGACTCTTAGGGAGTTTTCAATTTGGCATGCCTGAGAACATTCGAGTGACCAACAAGATGGGAGGAACTTGGGAATAGAGTTCACAAAGCCACTTGGAGCTAATGGAATAGATAGTTTGATCCCATAATAAAAATTGAGTGAGATTTGGTAGTTGGCAACTTTGTACTGACCAACACTACAAGTTTCAACATCACCTAAGATGGCTTCACAAAATCAAAATAGAGTAAGATCTCCAAAAAGTGAGAGATATTATTGTAGCTCTCCATAAAATAGTCCTACAACACCTAGAATTGCATCCATATCTTGTATAAGCTCTGAGATATGCCCTGTCAAAGATCGTTGCCCTATGGCATTTAGTGACTCTTAGGGACATTTCGGTTCAGCATGCTCAAGAATGTTTGAATTCTCAATAGGATGGGATGAGCTTGGGGATATGGTTTACCTAGACACTTGGAGCTAATGGAATAGATAGTTTGATCCCACAATAAATAGTGAGGGAGATTTGGCAGTTGGAAATTTTGTATTGGATAATGCTACAAGTTTTTGCATCACCAGAGATGGTGTCCCAAAATCATAATAGAATAATTTCTCCAAAAAGAGAATGAGTTTATTGTAGGTCTCCATAGAATGGCCTTATAGCACCTAGAATTACATCCATACCTTGCATGAGCTCTGAGATATGCCCCATCAAAGATCACTTCTCTATGACATTTAGGGACTCTTAGGGATGTTTCGGTTGAGGATGTCTAAGAATGTTTGAGTTCTCAACAAGATAGGACAAGCTTGGGGCTAGGGTTTACCCAACTACCCTAAGCTAATAGAAAATATAGTTCATTCCCATGATGAATAGTGAGGTAGATTTGGCTATTAGTAACTTTGTAATGGCCAACACTACAAGTTTCAACATCACTTAGGATGGTGTCACAAAATCAAAATAGACCAATATCTCCAAAAAGTGAGAGAGGCTATTGTTAGTCTCTACAACATAGTCCTATAACACCTAGAATCACATTAATACCTCACACAAGCTCCAAGTTTTCTCCATCAAAGATCACTACCCTATAACATTTAGTGACTCTTAGGGAAATTTTGGTTTGGCATGCCCGAGAACATTTGAGCACTCAACAAGATGGGAGAAGCTTGGGGCTAAGGTTTACCCAGCCACTCAGAGCTAACAAAATAGACAGTTTGATTCCATGACAAATGGTGAGGGAGATTTGGCAGTTGGCAACGTTATGCTAGCCAACACTATAAGCTTCAACATCACCAAAGATGGCATCGCAAAATCAAAATGGAGTAAGATCTCCAAAAAGTGAGATAATTTATTGTAGGTCTCCACAACATGGTCCTATCGCACCTAAAATTGCATCCATACCTCACACAAGCTCTGAGATATGCCTTGTCGAAGATCGCTAGCCTATGGCATTTAGTGATTCTTAGGGATATTTTGATTTGGCATGCCCGAGAACATTTGAGTGCTTAATAGGATGGGACAAACTTGGGGCTAGGGTTTACCCAGCCACCTAGAGCTAACGAAATATGCATTCAATCTAACAACAAAAAGTGAGGGAGATTTGGTAGTTGGCAACTTTTTACTAGCCAACACTACAAATTTCAGCATCACTTGAGATGGCATTGCAAAATCAAAATGGATTAAGATCTCCAAAAAGAGAGAGAATTTATTGTAGGTCTCTACAACTTGGTCATATAGCACCCTAAATTGCATCCATACATCACACTATCTTTAAGATATGCCCTTTCAAAGATCATTGTGCTATGGCATTTAGTGACTCTTAGGGACATTTTGGTTTTGTGTGCCCAAGAATGTTCAAGTGCTCAATAAGATGGGACAAGCTTGGGGCTATAGTTTACCAAGCCACCCATAGCTCTAAAAATAGATAGTTTGATCCCATATTGAACGGTGAGAGAGATTTGATAGTTGGCAACTTTGTCTTGGCCAAGACTACAAGTTTCAACATCACTTGAAATGGCATTGTAAAATCAAAATAGAGTAAGATCTCCAAAAAGAGAGAGAGGTTATTATAGGTCTCCACAACACAATCCTATAGCACTTGGAATCACATCCATACCTCACATGAGCTTCAAGATATGCCACATGAAATATTGCTACCCTATGGCATTTAGTGACTCTTAGGGATGTTTTGGTTTCTTGAGAATGTTTGAGCTCTCAATAGGATGGGATGAGCTTGGGTCTAGGGTTTACTCGGCCACTCTGAGCTAACAGAATAGATAGTTTGATCCCATGATGAATGGTGAGGGAGATTTGGCAATTGGAAAATTTGTACTGGCCAACACTAAGAGTTTCAACATCACCTGATGTGGTGTCACAAAATCAAAATGGAGTAATGTCTCCAAAGAGAGAGAGATGTTATTGTAGGTCTCCACAACATAGTCCTATAACACCTAGAATTGCATCCATACCTCACACAATCTTTGAGATATGCCCTGTCAAAGATTGCTGCCCTATAGCATTTAGTGACTCTTAGGAATGTTTTAGTTTGGCATGCCCAAGAATATTCAAGTGTTCAATGGGATGAGATGAACTTGGGGCTAGGGTTTACTCAGCCACCTAGAGCTAACAGAATAGATAGTTTGATCCCACGTTGAACGGTGAGGGAGATTTGGCAGTTGGCAACTTTGTACTGGCCAACACTACAAGTTTTAGCATCACCCAAGATGTCATTGAATAATTAAAATAGAGTAAGATCTCCAAAAAGAGAGAGAGGTTATTATAGGTCTCTATAATATGGTCCTATAGTAGCCAAAATTGCATCCATACCTCGTATGAGCTCCAATATATTCCCCATCAAAGATTTGTGCCCTATGTCATTTAGTGACTCTTAGGGACATTTCGGTTTGGCATGCCTGAGAATGTTTGAGTGCTGAATGGAATAGGATGAGCTTGGGGCTAAGGTTTACTTAGCCACCTAGAGACAATTCAATCCCATGATGAATGGTAAGGGAGATTTGGCAGTTGGCAACTTTGTACTGGCCAACTCTACAAGTTTTAGCATCACCCAAGATGGCATCAAAAATCAAAACAAAGTAGGATCTCCAAAATGCAAGAGAGGTTATTATAGGTCTCTACAAGATGGTCCTATAGCATCCAAAATTGCATCTATACCTTGCATGAGCCCCGAGATATGCCTTGTCAAAGACCATTGCCCTATGGCATTTAGTGACTCTTAGGGACATTTTGGTTCAGCGTGGTTAAGAACATTCAAGCACTCAATAGGATGGGATGATCTCAGAGCTAGGGTTTACCCAGCCACCCAAAGCTAATGAAATAGATAGTTTGATTCTACAATGAATGGTGAGGGAGATTTGGCAGTTGGAAACTTTGTACTAGCCAACACTACAAGTTTTAGCATCACCCAAGATGGTGTTGTAAAATCAAAATGAAGTAAGATCACCAAAGAGAAATAGAGATTATTGTAGGTATCCACAACATAGTACTATATCACTTGGAATTGCATCTATACCTTGCACAAGCTCTAAGATATGCTCCATCAAAGATTGCTACCCTATGGCATTTAGTGACTCTTAGGGATGTTTCAGTTCGGTGTGCTTGAGAACATTTGAGTGTTCAATAGGATGGGACAAGCTCAGGGCTATGGTTTACCTGGCCACCTAGAGCTAATAGAATAAACAGTTTGATCCCATGACGAATGGTGAGAGAGATATGAGCAAGATATGTATGCCTAGGCCACTTTGTGCAAGATATGAGAAAAGGTTTCTAATTAGGCCAAATTGGGTTTTTTCAAGTTTTTGGTCAAGATAGCCTAGGATTAGGTGTTTTTAGTTTTTTTTTAATAGTTTGGAACCTTTTCCAAGTCCTAGAAGTGAAATCTAGTGAATTGTACATGTTGGTGTAAATTACTACTTTACTATTTACACTTACTTAAGTTTACTTAGGTTAATGAATTATTTAATTATATTGCATTATTTTATTATTTTTATTTATGAGAAACTTAGGAGTTTGTGCAACGTTGTGAGTTGTCATGTTGACAACACAGGAGTATGCACTTTTATTTGAGCACATGGTGTCTACAACACTGTTTTGCTTGTCCCACCCTTCTAGGCTTATCCTCTCATCACCGCACTTACTTCCATGCTCAATGGAGGATAATCCATATCTAGTGGACATGTGCTTGGTTGTGTGACACTTCATCATGCTAACTTTTATGCATTCTAGAAGCTCTCATGTAGCCTTTATAATCAGGCACTCCTAGTGTACTCTAGTATCAAGTTATTTAATACATTGTTATTCTGATCATAATCTCTCCATTTTTGGTCTTCATTTGTGCTTGTGTTTGAGTTCTTAGTTCTTGGGTGACTTTTTCCCTTAGGAAAATTCTTACATGGCATCAGAGCTTGGAGACTTTTTCATCACATAGTCATTCGAGACCTCTTGCTTGCTTCATCACCTCAGCCTAAATCTGGAGTGCTGTAGAAATTGGGAGTGTCTAGAGCCAAATCTGACCTCTCCATTGTGTCTGAAATGCTAAACTAGTGAAAATCGACTATAAGCACACTTACCTTGGCTCAAAGTTGACCGTGAGGTAAAACTTTTTTGCAAATCAGAACTCGGAGGCCCAATTTGTGGTACGGGTATGGTCATTTTTATAGATTTATGAATTTATTTTCGAATCTGCATTTTTTAATTTCTCTTTTTCTTCTGTCAATTTCATGAAAATTTTTGGCCCTAGGCAGAGAAATTTTTTTCGTCGAACTGGGTAGTGACACCCTAGTTCAACTATATATTTGGGCAAAATATTTATTTGTTCGTAGGATATTTATTTTTGTTTTTACACCGTACGAATTCGGCCTCACAAGTAAGAGAGTTGTACCCTACAAATTCAGCCACAAAGGGCCACCTCCAACCGAACACAATCCACATAATATCGATGGACTACTATTTGTTTATCAACTACAATTTCTTTATTATAAAATGCCTGTAGGAAAACCCCACCGACGATGTGGGATTTTTACATAAAACTCTAGCCACATTTTTAAACTCTACGGTCGCATTGAATGTTTTTCGGCTCGCAGAGATTCTGGCACCCCGCACCACGATCTTGATTTTTTGACAGCTACAAAAAAATTTGACATCAATACTTCCTCAGTTTCTAGTGACCGCGCTCCCTATCCGACATCCACTCTTGTCTGCCATGTGGCAGAAATATATTCGCTTGCATGTCCCAATTAGTGGCACCTGTGCCAACTCAGCACCCAATCACCCTTCACCATGTCGACCTATCCACATCGACTCATTGCTCTATCTGCATCAGATAGCACAATGGTCCACATAATAGGGCCACATCAAAATTTTTTGTATAGTATGGATACCAAGTCAGCGCCACGTCAGCAGGTGGCCAATTTTTTTGCTGATGTCATCAATTCACGAGCCTTAATTGACTCCTATGTGGACATCATTTTAGGCCATTTTTGAATAGCGTTGATGGTCATTTGACCATCAAATTTAACTTCATAGTTTCTCCTCTAGGCCCCTCTCCAGATTGCTTTTCAATTTGGCAGCCTAACTTTGCGAGCTCGTAACTTGGACATTTGGACTCTAATTCAATGCAATTTTTTTGAAATTGGGTAGGATTTCCTAAATTTTCAATTAGTGGTGTTGCTTTCTAGTTTTGGTGCACAGATTTTGCAAAAATTACATTTTTTGACAATTGTATCTCCATAATCCTGTATTTTGCAACTTCAGAAGCTCCGTACAGGCACATATTATCACCTTTTTAGGTTCCATTTTTTTTGAAAGTGCATATTTTTTTGTCTACTATCTAAATCTGAAGTCAGATTCTAGGGTTGTGTGGACAAATTTCTCACTTTTAGAATTAGGCCTTCTTTGGCATTGTAAGCTTTGATTCTTTTTCAGAATTGTTGTAAATCTATGCTATAGTGCTTAAGTGATAGATTTCAGCCTTATAAGGTAGTTGAACAAGAGAAATTAGAAAGTCCACTTTGTTCATTTTGACAAGTGGCCCATTGTAAACACACTACTTATAAAGTGCCAAAGCATCTTTTTTGGGGGGTCTTTTGATTGAGTGAAAAGGGGGGGTGTGTACTATGTTTTTTATGTCTCTCTATTGTGCTCTTTTCATTTCTACATCATGGGTTTTAAATGTCCTCCTCTAACTTCATGCAACTATTCTACTTGGAAAGATATTGCATGGAGTAGATTAATGGAAAAAGGATATAGTTTGTATGTTGATGGTACAATTACCAAACCTACTGATGCTAAAGAACTCATTGAATGGACAAGTCAAGACTGACAAGCTTTAGGTTTAATTAGGAGTTGTGTACATGGGGATCTTCTCTTTCACATTAAAAATTGTTCATAATCTAAGGAAGCTTGGGATAAACTTGAACAGTTGTATGGTAAAGTGGATGAAGAAAAGGGATTTCAGATTGAAGATGATCTACTTCTCTTAGATCCTAAAAATTATGACACAATTCAAGATTATATCATCAAAGTCAATGAGTATAGGGCACTTCTTAAAGATTGTGGAAATCCCATAAAGGATGATAGGTTGATACATCACATCCTAAAGAAGCTACCTTCTGAGTATGCCAACTTTGTTTCAAGTTTTAATAGTCACATGTTGACCATGGGATCTGCTTACCAGAAGCCTTCCTTTGATGGATTTACAGACATGTTTATTGTTGAATAATCTCACTTGGTGGATTTTGGTCTTCTCAAGTCATCTAAGACCAAAGCCTTAGTGGCTAGTGATGGTCAAAAATCAAGTCAAGGGGGAAATGGAAACAACAAGAAAAAGTAGTGGAAGTAGAAAACATAATCTAAGACAAGGCGGTTCTTCTTCAAACAAGAAGGGAAGTAATGACAAGAAGGAAAAACTCTTTTGTGCATATTTCAAAAAGCCAAATCATGACGAGCATCATTGTAAAACCAAAAGAATTGATGAGTTAGAAAATCTACTCAAGAAGAATAAGATTCAAGTGCCAGGTACTTCCAAGGATTCTACTCCTACCTCTTCAAAAGGTAAAGGTCAAGCACTTATGGCAAACACAAGTTCTTCTTTAGAATGGATACTTGACTTAGGTGCCTCTTACCACATGGGTTCTTCAAGGGAAGACTTTTCTTCATTGAAGCAGTCAAAGGTATCACAAATCTTCATGGGAAATGATGCAAAAATAGAAGTTGAAGGGAAAGGACATGTTGAAATGGAAGATGGGGAGTTCAAAGATGTTCTCTATGTTCCAAATTTAAGCTCTAATCTCCTTTCAGTTTACCAAATCACTCACCTTGGAGATGGTCATAAGGTTGAGTTCCTTCCCAATTCAGTGATGGTGCAAAGTCTCAAAGATGATTCATTGGTAGCAGTTGGGAAAGTCAATGATGATAGGAGGCTTTATTCCTTTTCCCACTTTGTGCCTAAGAGTTCTTCTCAAGCCTTGTTAACTCACTCTCATTCAAACATCAACTTATGGCATGAGTGGTTTGGTCACCTTGACTACCGCTATCTTTAGTAACTTTGCACATACCAAATGGTCAAAGGTCTACCTCAAATCAACTTTTCTAAGGGTAAATGTTCATTAGATTTAGTGAATATGCATCCAGAGGGGAAGTTACAAAGAGGGAAGTCTTCTAGAGCAACAAGTGTTCTTCAAATGGTTCACATGGTATTAGTAGGTCCTTTTGCATTCATCCAAGATTGCTACATACTCACTTTTGTTGATGACTTTTCAAGGTTCACTTGGGTCTACTTTTTGCATAGTGAGAATGAAGTTTTGGACACATTTCTAGACTTCAAGGCTCATGTAGAATGAAAATCCATAAAGGCCATCAAAGTACTCCGCATGGACAATGGAAACATGGATGTGAACAAAAGACTTAAGGAATTTTGCAGACATCAGGGAATTGATCTTCAAACTCCTTCAGCATTTAGTCCATACAAGACAGATGTTGCAGGATTGAGGATTAGAACTCTTAAGTCTATGGCAAGTTGCATGATTCATGCCAAGTCTCTCAATCCATCATTAGAAGTTGAAGCCATTAGTAGTGCTACTCACATACTTAACAGATCTCCTCATCCAGCCTTAGATGGAAAAACTCCTTTTGAGGCATGGTGTGGAAGAAAACCTATTGTGACACACTTCAGAGTCTTCAGTTGTCCTGCTTGGGCAAATAGATCTTCCAGGGGTCGCAAGGCATAGACATCTCGGCCTTGTACCTTCATTGGTTATGAAGAAAATGCAAAGGCTTACAGACTTATGGATCCTGAGACACATGAGATTTTTGTGGAGAAGGATGTTCACTTTGAGGAAAGTTCTCTGAGCTTATCCTCTACTCCTCTTCGCACTTCATACACAGTGGAAATTGATAGTGACACCAGTGATAGTGCTTCAACATGTTCAAACATGTGGGGTTCTATTAATAGTTGTAGTGAGAGGTCACATCAGTCCAGTCCATGTGCTTATATTGCCACAGTGAAAGGTCAAACATAGCATGGTACATCTTGTCTTCCAGCTCTAGCTTCACTTGACTTGGGAGATAGACTTGAGGACTTACATCTTCTCATTGATGATGATTCTTCTACATTTGTTGTGAGGGCTCACTCTGACCCTCATGTCCATTCTCTACATGATCAATCTGAACAAGTTGGCATGATTTTGGATCCTTATGAACAAAAATTAGTGGAGGGCTCTTTGTCAATAGAGGAGACAGATGGTTCAGTGGAGTAAGTTCAACAGACATCCTTGCCAGATCTGCATTCATTCTTTTCAGCACAGTTGGATGGGGTGAACTTCAACATCAGTACAGGAATACTTGAGCAGGTTTTAGGACCACCATACATCTTCAGGATTGTACCTTGGGCATTGTTTCTTGCTAAGGAGAGGAACACCTTTCTGCATTCATGGACTAGCTTCTTCATTGGAGGAGCTTTCACCTATTGGCATTCTTCTTTTGGGGGGGGAGGGGGGAGACTATTCTATCTCTCTTCCTTCTCTTATTCTCCTTTGTATATACTGGATGTATGTCATAATGGGGGGGTCTTGATTACTCCATCCATCGATGCATCCTTCTTTCATCTCTCTTTTTGGGGGAGGGTTTTTCCCATGAGGTTTTCCCTCTTTCCCCACTTTATGGGTGATTGCATTTTCATTATGTACATGGGTACCTTACATGGCCTAGTAGCTGGGATCCATTCTGCATCTTCATCCTAGTTCGTAAGCTTAAGCGCATTCCCCTAACTTGCACTTAAGGGGGGGTGTTGGTGTAAATTGGTACTTTACTATTTACACTTACTTAAGTTTACTTAGGTTAATGCATTATTTAATTATATTGCATTATTTTATTATATTTATTTATGAGACACTTAGGAGTTTGTGCAACCTTGCAAGTTGTCATGTTGACAACACAGGAGTACGCACCTTTATTTGAGCACATGGTGTCTACAACACTATTTTGTGTGTCCCACCCTTCTATGCTTATCCTCTCATCACCGCACTTACTTCCATGCTCAATGGAGGATAATCCATATCTGGTGGACATGTGCTTGGTTGTGTGACACTTCATCATGCTAACTTCTATGCATTCTAGAAGCTCTCATGTAGCCTTTATAATCAAGCACTCCTAGTGTAGTCTAGTATCAAGTTATTGAATACATTGTTATTCTAAGCATACTCTCTCCATTTTTGGTCTTCATTTGTGCTTTTTTTTGAGTTCTTAGTTCTTGGGTGAATTTTTCCCTTAGGCAAATTCTTATAGTACATTAGTTACACTTTTTGTACAAAATTGCAAAAGTTGTAAAAGTTGCTTAAAAATGCAAATCTAACTAGAAACCTTCTAACCTTCAAAATGAATGTTTCCCATTCTCATATACCCGAGCATAGATAGTTACAACTTCCCAAACTTCCATTTGCAATTTTTGAGCAATTTTTGCTCTTTACATATTTAGGTCAAATGGGTCTATCTAGGACTATTCTAGGACCCTAGTTAATATTCCTGGGACCTATTAGGTAACCATATACCTTAGTTGCCCATGAATATTGAAAGATGAATAAGCAATTGGATACTAGCTACAAATATTCCAAAGACATTGAAAATAATATATATTATTCTTTCAAGAAAAATGAGGTACTGATTTTGAAAATAAGATTGAAATGATTTCTATCAGTGGCATGGCCAAGAACTATCTTTTTAATAAAGTGACCAATAGTTGGCCTCACTCCCCATGCCTTCTTATTCATATGGAGGAAAGCTTAATATATAGAGGAATATATACAGAGGAATTGCAACTACATCTATTAAATATACAAAGGAAGATATAAAAAACCTACTTAATAGAGAGATTAATCTAAGAGAAAAGGGAATTTTAGAAGAAAATGTGTATATTAGTGCCATCTAGGGTATGCCAATTACTTAGGATGAAGAGACAAAAGCTACAGCTATTGGGAAAGAGTGCACATGTACACAGACACAAAATTTTCAGCTAGAGAAGTAACAAGTGCTATAGAATTGTCCACAGAGCAATGTGAAGAGAAGCCTCAAATTGGCTCATTAGTAGGCAAAGAATATGGTCACACACTTCATTCCAACACCATAGATGTTTCAATTATAAATTCTTATTCATCAATGGCCTTGCATTTACAGGACTTGGGAAGCCAAGATACTCAAGCTGCACATGATCCCTCAAAGTTCTCATTGAAATATATTAATGATCTTAATAGAAGAACAAAAATCTCATTGCCACCTTTAAATGAAGACTTTAGTTTAAATGGAGATTGTTTTTTCCCAAACATGTCCCAGTCAAGTAGATGATTGGTGCAGGAGCAACCATTCTAGACTCATTAAAGAAGGCATAGGTAAGGATCCTAGATAGTTCACTTAGGATAGGTTGTGATGCAATAGTACATAGTGGAAGCTTCTAAAAGAAAAGCCACTAGGAAATTGGACAAGGTTGGAATCCTTCAAATTTCCCAAAAAGAGGGTTTAATGTTGGGACACTTATCACAAGCATCAATAATGAACTTATCATAGGTTATTAGAACCCAAACAAGGCAAGAACCTAATCACTGGGTTTGCCTAAGTTCAAAAGCACCAAAACATAAGGATTCTCCAAAAGCCTAATAAGGGAACATACCCCCAAACATGAATGAAAAGAGAATAATGACCATGGAATGAAATAAAAACACACCTTAGACCTATTAAGGTTTTTATACAATAGATAAAGTGATTATGTTGTGTCCAAACAACACTGATATACTATTACAGCAGTTTGCCATTAAAAAGGCTAGTGGCCCTTCAAACTGTAAATTGAACATAATATGGAAAACCCCCACATTAAGACAAAATTTAAAATGATATTCAAACACTCTTTTAGGACATATAAAACCTATGTAAACCTCACACATTGGAAGATACTAGAAGCCACTATTGTAAGAACATTTGGAAAGTGTTGATAGGCCTAATTAGGCTACAATTACACTACAGGTACCCTTACACACATGCAAATCTGAAAAAAAAAATATTGGAACCTAGGGGAATGTGAGAAAAGTCCAAATTCTAAGTTATAGACCTTGGATCAATCTAGAGAAAAAGTTATAGTGACTGCACGGTGAAATGTTGAATGGTGCATGTATGGAGCCATACACCTAGGGTATGCTGGAAAAATTCATTCCTTGCTTGGTCATCTATAAAAACTACAAAATATGAAGTACACTAATAGGGTTTACATTCAATTAAGTGGCATTAAATTCCCATGGTGGTAAGTGCCAAAAAAACAAGGTCCTAAGTGAAACTCTTGGTTTAATGTTGATTTCTAGGCACCTTTGGCAAAACTTGAATAACTTGCAAACTACAAAGGATCAAAACATGAAACCAAGTGAAAATGAAAGATAACTCACCCCTCTAACTCTTGGGGTCACTATCACATGTCCCAATGTTTTTACCAATCCATACAATTCTCTAAAACATGGAATTTTGCACAAAAAATAGGTTATTTTATTGATTTCTTGCCAAAATAAGTATATCATACCTATCACCCACCTATAAGGGCTAATATAGGTTTTCCCCAATAGTTATATGGTTGGTTTGAACAAACTAGCCCTTTAGGGAAGAGTTTTTGAAATTTTAACAACTTTTTAAGAAGTTGCTCAAAAGTTGTCAAGCAACTTTTTGAGTAACTATGAAAAGAAAGACAATCAAACCAAACTTCCTAAAAGAAAATTGTTCTAAACAACCCAATCTACCATGTAAAATAGTATAGTCTACAAAAATAATGTAAAAAATGCCTTAAAATTCAGGAACTCAATAATTTTTCCTTCAAATATCATGCTATAGCATGTTGACCATACACAATGATATTAACTTCTCTCATTTTAGGGTTTGGAAAGTCTTCATATCTCCTCCTAGGTCTTTCCCCTTCATCCTTATGGTTTGCATCAGCCTCCTTCAAGTTTTGAAAAGAAAATCCACAATTTCTTGCAAAATTAGCATTTTGCAAAAATTACAAAATTGCAATATAGCAACTTTTGGATATTTATTGTTTGCTGAAGTCTTAACACTTCTAACTTGTTATTTAGGCTATCCCTTAGCAATTAATGCTACAGACCCTTCCCAAAGCTAATGACTCATCCATCAGTTTACTCATTTCCCTATGCCAATGTATGCCTTGATTTTTAGGCCAAAATAGTGACTATTCTAAGGACATTGAATGACATCTAATACCCTAACTACCACACCTAGGTCCAATGAGGCTTATTCTACTTACAAGGCTTACTTGGAGCATAACACAAAAAAATGAAAAGGTTAGGGCCCTATGATTCAAGGTGGCCCTGCACCACTCTTTCTCTCTCTCCCTCTCTCCCTATTCAATCTAATGAACCAATTGGATCTACTGAACATTTTAATGTCTCAAGTATTGCCTCGTAGTTTTACTCATGAACTTTCCAAGGAGTCTTATTATGTGGTTTTTCACTATATTCTATCAAGTGGACATTTGATGCGACAACAAGGTTTAAATAATAAAGAATCTTCCTCTCTATTTGCCAATCCTTGAATAACCACAAGTTAGGGTTCTTCATAGAATATTGTCTAAGCCATGTACCAATTACAACCATCACACTGACATGGTACTATAAACCTTCACCATCTATAACCAAGTTATCCAAAAAAAATTTGGCTTGGACACATCGACACAAATAATAATCTATCCCTTCTTCATTGTCTTTAGGTGCAATAACAAAAAAAAAAATGGCCTACAGTGATAAATGTACAAAATGTGGCCATTAATTTAGAAAATACTTAGGTAAAAGTTATAAAGGTACACATTGAAATTACAAAGATATATATACATATATATATACATATATATATATATACATACATATATATGTACATACATACATACATACATACACACATACATACATACATACATATTACTAGATTGTACTAGATCAGAAAAGCAATCAAAGTTAATAGATGAATCCATCTCTACCATTTCCAGTGCTTGTGGGGGATGATAAGTGTCAATTGGGTCCAAAACTCATATATCCCATTTGTCCACCCATTCAATCAACTCACATTCATCCTAATTTTCCTTCGCATATGATGGACAATAGGATGCCATTTTTCATGTGTGGATACTCCATGAACTTGCATTAGAGCTTCTAAAAGAGTGTAACTCATTTGATCGTGTTAGTGTGAAATAATCCTCATATGGTGCAATGTTAGTATTATCTATCAACCAAAAAAAATTTGTGAATCATAGACTCGCCTTCCTTACTTGGACCCATTGTAGTGTTACACCACTAGATGATGGATTTTGCATCTATCAATATTGCTCCATCCTTGTACTTTAGTTCGTCATGAGCTAAGGCTCTTTTAATTCATGTGCTTGCACCATCATGCTCTCTCTTTCCATGACCAACCTCTATGAAATTCCACATATATTAAATTCTACACAACCTGTGCATCCTACTCAACCAATAGAACATTCATGCATTTTTGAACTAAGATGTATAATTGTTTGACCAAATAATGTGTTAATGATATGGTATGCCCTTATTAGCCAAATCTCCATGAAATGGTTGAGAACAATCATGTAAAAATTCCATAGAATGTGATTGATCATTGTTGATGTAAAAATAGTACTCTCTCAAAATGTTCCTATCATCTTCTATACTTGTAGGTGAATGCATGAATGTTATGTGAACAAAAATGGAAACCTATTGAGAAGTATAATACTTTGCTTGCACCTCATTTTGTGGTTGTAGTGTGTAGTTCTCTATGAAGTCTACAACTAAAGCAATGGTATCTAGTGGAAACATATCCTTGCACAACTTGAATTGCAAATCCAACCATTGAGCTCTATGTGTATGCCTTGCATACTCGTAAATAATATTTTCACAAAAAATCTTCAAATATTGTAACCAATGATTGAGTTTGGTGTTTTCTAGCTTCAAATAGAATGAAAGAATATTCAAAAAGCCTTCAAATAGTGTTTACTAAATTCAAAAAACTTGAAACTCATGTTTTCTATCAGAACTACAGAATACACAACAAATGAAAAGCATAATATGGATCAACAGGCACCCAAACTTGCGTTATGACAATTTTTTGGTGTTCTCATATAGTGCATATGCATTATAAAGCGTGTACACACTATAGTGCATATGTACTATAAAGTGTGTATGCATTGTAGTGTGTATGTACTATGTGAAGAATAATCTCTCCCTATCCCACCATCCCCCATCCCCTACTCTCTCTCTCTCACTCTCTCAATCCTCTCCCATCCCCTACTTTGTCTCTCTATCTATCTCCCTCTCCCATCGCCTACTCTCTCTCCCACTCTCTCTCCCATCTCCTATACTCTCTCTCACTCTCTCTCCTCTCCCATCCCCTACTCTCTCTCACTCTCTCTCCTTTCCTATCCCCTACTCTATCTCACTCTCTCTCCTCTCCCATTCTATACTCTCTCTATCTCTATCTCCCTCTCCCATCACCTACTCTCTCTCACACTCTCTCTCCCATCCCCTACTCTCTCTCTCTCACTCTCTCTCTCCCATCCCTTACTCTCTCTCACTCTCTCTCCTCTCACATCTCCTACTCTTTCTCACTCTCTCTCTTCTCCCATCCCCTACTCTCTCTCTTGGGATACTCTATCTATCTCCCTCTCCCACTGCATCTCCCACCACATACTTTCTCTCTCCCATCCCCTACTCTCTCTCACTCTCTCTCCCATCCCATTCTCTCTTACACACACTCCCATCCCCCCTCGCTCTTGCTCTCCCTCTCATACTCTCTCTCCCACCCTACTCTCTCTATCTATCTCATTCTCCCACTCCCTCTCCCATTGCCTACTCTCTCTCCCATTCCCTACTCTCTCTCACTCTCTCTCCTCTCTCATCCCCTACTCTCTCTTGCTCTCTCTCCTCTCCGATCCTCTACTCTCTCTCATTCTCTTTCTCCTCTCCCATCCCCTATTCTCTCTCACTCTCTCTCTCTCCTCTCCCATCCCCTACTCTCTCTATCTCCCTCTACCACTACCTACTCTCTCCCCCACTCTCTCTCCCACCCCCTAATCTCTCTCTCTCTTGGGCTACTCTCTCTTTGTTTATCTCCCTCTCCACATCATCTTGCACAACCTACTCTCTCACTCTCTCTCCCATCCCCTACTCTTTCTCTCTTACACACATGCCCATCCCCCCTCTCTCCCTCTCGCTCTCCCTCTCCCACAACTACTCTCTCTCTATCTCCCTCTCCCATCACCTACTGTCTCTCCCATCCCTTACTCTCTCTCACTCTCTCTCTCCTCTTCCATCCCCTACTCTCTCTTGCTCTCTCTCCTCTCTCATCTCCTACTCTCTCTTTCTCTCTCTCTCCTCTCCCATCCCCTACTCTCTCTCTCTCATCTCCCATCCCCTACTCTCTCTATCTATCTATCTCCCTCTCCCACCACCTACTCTCTCCCACTCTATCTCCCAACTCCTACTCTCTCTTACACTCTCTCCTTTCCCATCCCCTAATCTCTCTTGCTCTCTCTCCTCTTCCATCCCCTACTCTCTCTCTCTCTCTCTTATCCCATCCCCTATTCTCTCTCTATCTATCTCCCTCTCCCACTACCTACTCTCTTTGACTCACTCTCTCCCATCCCCTACTCTCTCTCATTCTCTCCCCCAACCCCTACTCTCTCTCACTCTCTCTCCTATCACATCCCCTACTCTCTCTCGCTCTCCCTCTCACACTCCCTCTCCCACTCCCTATCACATTGCCTACTCTCTCTCCCATCCCCTACTCTCTCTCATTCTCTCTCCTCTCTCATCCCCTACTCTCTCTCACTTTATCTCCTCTCCCATCCCCTACTCTCCCTCACTCTCTCCTCTCCCATCACCTACTCTCTCTCTCAGGCTACTCTCTCTATATATCCCACTACCTACTCTCTCTTTCACTCTCTCTCCCATCTACTCTCTCTCTCACTCTCTCTCTCTCCCATCTCCTACTCTCTCTCTCTCTCTCACATACACTTCCATGCCCCATCTCACACTCCCTCTCCCACCACTACTCTCTCTATATCCCACTCCCTCTCCCATCACCTACTCTCTCCCATACCCTACTATCTCTCTCTCTCTCTCTCACTCTCCCTCTCCCACTCCCTCTTCCACTGCCTACTCTCTCTCACTCTCTCTCCCATCCCCTACTCTCTCTCTTCCATCTCTTACTCTCTCTCTCTCTTACACATACTCTCATCCCCCCTCTCTATCACTCTCCTTCTCCCTCTCCCTCTCCCTCTCCCTCTCCCACTGCTACTCTCTCTCTATCTATCTCCCTCTCCCACTCCCTCTCCCATCTCCTACTCTCTTTCTCTCTCACTCTCCCTCTCCCACTCCCTCTCCCACTGACTACTATCTCTCTCACTCTCTCTCTCCCATCCCCTACTCTCTCTCTCTCTCACTCTCCCTCTCCCACTCCCTCTCTCACTGCCTACTCTCTCTCTCACTCACTCTCTCTCCCACTCCCTCTCCCACTACCTACTCTCTCTCACTCTCTCTCCCATCCCCTACTCTCTCTCTCACTCTCACTCTCAATCTCACTCTCTCCCACTCTACTCTCTCTCTCTCCCATCCTGTACTCTCTCTCTACCACACCCTACTCTCTCTCACACTCTCACACTCTCTCTCATTCCATACTCTCTTTCTCTCTCTCATACACACACTCCCATCCCCCCCTCTATTTCTCTCCCTATCCCACTCCCTCTCCCATTTCTTACTCTCTCTCCCATCCCCTACTCTCTCTCTCCCCTCTCCCATCCATTACTCTCTCTCTTTAACACACACTCCCATCCCCCTCTCTCTCACTCACACTCTCATCATCCTCTATCTCTCTCTCTTGCTCTCCATCTCCCACTCCCTCTCCCACCACCTACTCTCTCTCACTCCCTCTCCCATCCTGTACTCTCTCTCTCTCTATGCCACCTCTACTCTCTCTCATAGTCTCACACTCTACCATACCCTATTCTCTCTCTTACACACACTCCCATCCCCCCTATCTCCCTCTCCCACTCTCTCTCCCACCACCTAATCTCTCTCTCACTCTCTCTCTCCCATTCCCTACTCTCTCTCTCACTCTCCCTCTCCCACTCCCTCTCCCACTACCTACTCTCTCTCTCTCTCACTCACTCTCTTCCATCTTGTACTCTCTCTCTACCACCCCCTACTCTCTCTCACACAATCTCACATGCTCTCACATCCCCTATTCTCTCTCTTACATACACTCCCATCCCCTCTCTCCCTCTCCCACTTCCTCTCCCACCATCTACTCTCTCTCACACACTCTCTCTCCCATCTCCTACACTATCTCTCTCATTCTACTCTCTTTCTCTCCCCTCTCCCATCCCCTATACTCTCTCTTTCACAAACACACACTCCCATCCCCCTCTCTCTCCTCTCCCTTCTACTCTCTAGATCTCTCACACACTCTCCCATCCCCCCTCTCTCTCCACCTCCCACTCCCTTTCCCACCACCTACTCTCTCTCTCTCACTCTCTTTCCCATCCCCTACTATCTCTCTTAGGCTACTCTCTCTCTCCCCTCTCCCACTACCTACTCTCTCCCACTCTCTCTCTCCCTCTCTACTCTCTCTCTCCCCAATCCCTTGCTCTCTCTCTCTCTCTCTCTCTCTCTCTCTCTCTCCCCATCCCCTACTCTCTCTCATGCTCTCACACTCTTTCCCATCCCCTACTTTCTATTACACACACTCCCATTGCCCCCTCTCTCTCCCTCTCCCTCTCCCTCTCCCACTCTCTCTCCCACTGCTTACTCTCTCTCCCATCCCCTGCTCTCTCTCTCTCTCTCTCCCATCCTCCTCTCTCTCTCATCCCCTACTCTCAATCTCTCTCTCCTATCATGTACTCTCTCTGTCACCCCCTACACTCTCTCTCACTCTCACACTCTCTCCCATCCCATGCTCTCTCTCTTACAAAAACTCATCCCCATTTCTCTCTCTCTCGTCCCCTACTCTCTCTCTTTCACACACACTCACTTCCATCCCCCCTCTCTCTCCTCTCCCATCCCCTACTCTCTCTCTCACACACATACTCCCATCCCCCTATTCTCTCTCTCTCTCTCTCTCTCTCTCTCCCATCCCCTACTCTCTCTCTCCCCTCTCCCATCCCCTACTCTCTCTCTCTCTCTCTCTCTCTCTCTCTCTCTCTCTCTCTCTCTCTCTCTCACTCTCTCTTTGCCTCTCTCCTTCCAAAATTAGGTCTTAATAGTGCATGCACACTAAAGTGTGCACATTCTATTAAAACCAAAATTTTAAAAACCTTTGAATAGTGTGTGCATGCTATAGTGTGCATGCACTATAGTGCACAAACACTATTTAAAACATTGTACTTTACCAAGCCTAAGGCTTGGTTTTTCCTTGGGGATCCAACCCAAAGGTTTGGAGTCTCTAAACTAGTCTGAGATGTGTTTTGTTGTAAACATACAAAAAATGATTGTTTTTTCTTGTGTGCTCTCCTTCAAGTTTCCTCATGGTTGAGCATCGATAAAATTATGTTACATGACATTGTAGTTCTCTATGTTAGCTATATAACCATATAATTTATTTTTTATTTGAAATATTTCAAGCCTTTCAACTATAATTTATTTTGAATTTATGCCCATTTTTTGTCAAATACCAACATGTACTAATTGGGTTGTAGATTTTAGCTTGTTCATCAAATTTCACAACAACTTAGTTTTTTAGAAACTAGGCTGCATTCTACACACTTTGTAAAAAAGAAGTTTTGATTTTAGGTTAGTTTTCAATCATTTCTTGGGGGAGCACATAGATATTTCACATTTTTGAGATGTGTCCAATTAAAAAATTCATAAAAAATACACATTATAAAATTACCCAAAAAATTTAGGATAAACTATATAGTGTTAGGTAACTTTTGACTAGAGTGATTAAAGAATTTCAAAAAAAAAAGTTAAAATTTTAGGGGGGCCACAATTTGTACTGTGGTATGGTTTTTCTAAATAAACAATACCACTTTTCATGACCCCTTTTTTGAAGTCCTAAAACTAAACCATTTTGAAAAGAAATTAGTAGCTTAGATACTAGATTTAAAAGACTACTAGTTTTGTTTTTGTCATATCTTAAAATTTTGAGCGTAACTATCTTCAAATTCTTGTTGAAGTTCATAAATTCTTGATTTTAGAAAAAAGGTGTCCACTTATACCCCCATTTTGGCACCACAACTTGGTGCACTTACCTTGTTAGAATAATGATTACTAATAAAGAAATGCCTTTTTCATTTCTTCCCTTTTGTTGGGGCTTTTTATTGTGGTTTCACATTGCACACCCCATTTCTCCTTAAATTGGGGACCCACTAATTAATATTTGTTTCCCATCCCTTAGTTTAGTGCTAGGGTCATTTTGGAGGTCTTCACAAGTCTGGGTCAAGCCTTAGTCTCTGACTAAGAAAGTCTAAGGTGTTAGAACTGGGGAGAAATTGGAGATTTTAAGTGTATTTAGTGCATGAATGTGCACTATCATACTAGCACAGATGTGTACCTTGTCTAGGTGCATAGGTGCACTTAGTGTGCAAATGTGCACTCATCTCCCTCTATAAATGTACACCTACATAGTTATGTAAGCATGCACCTCCAGAAGGGTGCACACTTTGTGTCGGGGCCTATAAGATGCACACATGTACACCTCCTTAAGGTGTGCATCTACACACCTTCTTTCCCATTTAAAATGTAAATAAAACCTAAAAAATAACCTAACAATAAGAACACTAAGTCAAGAGAAGGTGTGCACATGCGCAACTCTTCAAGGTGTGCATGTTCACACCTTTTTTTAATCCAACACTAAGAAAAGATAAAACATAAGGAAAGTTGTGCATGTGCACATTTTCAAAAGAAACTTAAACACTTAAAGGTGTGTGCATGTACGCACCCATTGTGCACAAAAAAAATGAAAAAAATTAAGTATTCCCCCATTGCATTTTCCGTAGTGCATATATGTAGTTGCACACATGTGCAGGTGCACACCTCACCAAGGTGCATATGTGCATAGGTGTGCAACATGCTCAAATGGTCATTTAGGGACCATTTAGTGCACATAACATGCCTATAAGGGTGCACTAAGTATGCTAAGTTGTATGTTAGTGCTTCTTGGGGGAATTAACTATTTTTTCACTATTTTGGGACATTTTTGCTAGGGTTTTGATAGGTTATGGTTTTTTTGTGTCATATTTTTAGCTTTTAGGAATAATGTCTACTTTCTTATGCAGATAAAATGGTATCATAATCATCTTCAATAGCTAAAAAGATAACTCCTAAACTAGTTGTCTTCAAATACCAAGGTACACTAAGGAAATCTCACTTTTAGGATGGACATTTCAAAATTATAGACACTGAACTAGGCTATATTGACTGGAATGCCTTCCTTACCATTTCCAAAAAGCCAAGAGAACAATCTACAATGGCATCAACACTAATTAGATATGGGCTTGCCAATGCAACATCACATCCTACTTCTGCACAATCTTCAAAACTCATCATGGCTCTTGTGGAAAAGTATATCACTGAATAAAAGGTTTTCAAGAGTGTTATACGCTAGATAGTCCTAGAACTCTAACCTCGAAACATCAAGAAAGTGTTCCACTTTTTTAGAGTCGATCAATATTTTCTGATTTCTTATGAAGGGTTTGAAGGATGGTATTAAGAAAATGAGAAGGAAGCAAAAGAGATAATTAAATCATCTTTCTTGATTGAGAGAACCCCAATGGACCATAGAGTTAGAAAAGTAGACATGAATCGAGAATACATGAAAGATGACATGGGATACACCATTGTTCTTTTGAGCAAGGTACCTTCATATCTAGATGGTCCATTTAATAAAAACCCTTAGAATGGTGAAGATACCAAATTACTAGGCCTCAATGTTGACTAATAACCTGGATGAATAGGTGGTAGCTATTAAGGTTGACCCCAAATTCTATAAGACATCATATTTGGTGTACTTATTGGCAACCAAAAACACTAACCAGAACTTTACAAAAGAGGTAGCATGCAAGATTCTAATGCATGGTCCATGTGGTATATCATTAGTTGTTGAAGAAGAAAGTATTGAATTAGAGAAAAGAGTATTGATAGTGAATGACAACTTTATATTCACAATTATCCAATTCAATGAGGGTGATTATGCTGAAAGGATATTAGTAGAGCCAATAATCAAAATCATAGAGATCAATGCTTACTACATTGAGTTTAAAAAATTCACCTACCTAAGGGTAGTTGGTGCCATGGTTAACCTAAAGAATCTTTGGATCCATTGGATAGGCTCATTTTTTTGAAGATTGTTAGGCAACTCACATTTGTGCATGAAAATTTGAGGAAATAACACAAAAAGACATGGGTGTGGCCAATCGCCATCAATTCTTTTGAGGTCAAATAGAAGAAAGATATCATGGCATTTGATTCAAAAAGGGATTAGTATCCCTTAGAAGAGTACAACTTCCCTCACCCTTATTTTGACAACATCGGAATGCTCATGCATCTAGAAGTGAAGCAGTTTGTACATGAAGATACACTAGAGGATCATTGCATGAATGCAATAGATGACTATGATGTCTAAATTAGGGATTATTGTAGGGTGACTCTATATTTAGGAGAGAAAGCACTTAAGATCAAGATCCTATTCAAGCTTGTCGAGAAAGATATTGAAAATTTCCTCAACCCATTATATAATAGGGACACAATCTATGATAGGCCAATCATGAATGTAGAGATTAGAATGGATGAGAACATGGACATCAAAAATATACCCCACAATATAGTCAACTTAAGAAAGGAATGGATTAAGAAACCTTTCAAAATTGATCCAAATCCTTAGGTTGTTCTTCTACAAGCCACAACATGGCCTACCAAAGGGGAAGGTGTAAAAATTATAGTAAAAATATTATTGGCTTAGTCTCCAATAAAGTTAAAAACTATTCATCAACACAAGCAAGAAGTTGAGTACTTTTAAGAAGATAGAGGAAAAGAGAAAAATAGGGGCAAAGGTTAAGAAACAAATGAAAACCTCAACAACAACAAGTACAACCTAAAGAAGAAGCAGAGCCTTGAGCTGACCCAACAGAGAAAGCTCAAGGAAATAAGCAAGTGTCCCTTTAACAAGATGAATAACAAGCACATGAATAGGATAAGAAGAGAAAAAAGTGTTGCTTGAAGTCATAGAGGAAGAAGCCTCACCTTTAGTTCCCAAAAGAGGAATAGTTGAAACTCAAATGATAAGCATAAGAAGGAGGGAGTTGAAGAAGAAAACTAATCCTATTCCTCAAGATCTAGAGACCATCCCTAAAGTTGAAATAGAAGGTGAAGAATGTGAATCAATGGATTATGTTCCTTTAAGTTACATGAATCTCTTAGCCAAGAATACTAAAGAGGAAAGAAGAAAAATCTTTACCACAACTCCTAAAACCATTACAAAAGTGCCTATTTAGGTTTTCAATTCGGAGGACAAGCAACAACAATGGATTGTAGACATGGAAAGTTAAGAGATAGATGTCCTTGACCTCTCTAATTTTGATTTCATGTTGGTGGGCACTCAGATGTTGGGGGAGAAGATACAAGATACTCCTATGAGATAATCCCTAGTAGAGGATCAAAACTAATTACCACCTTTTCCTCAAGGACCTTTGGGCCTACCACCACTACCATCTTAGGATTTGTCATTCCTAGATAAAGGCTCAACAACACCAATTTCTCCCATTATAGACTCAAAAGAAAAGGTAGTAAAGAAAGAAGAGCCCCAACAATTGTAATCCAATGAAGTATTGGAGGAGGGGAAAATACATGAGGAACCTCAAAAAAATTCTCAAGGTGTTGAGGCTAGGACCTTAGCCCAAGTAGGTATAGAGACTCAAACCGGTGATGCCTCTCAATGAGAAAAGAATCCAAAGAGGATAGATAAAGGAAAGAGATCCATAGTGCAAGCCCCCTCTTATGTCAAATATATGTCTCTATTGGGTTGTACAATATCTTGGATGAAGAGGGAATTCATAATTCAACAAAAGAGGCAATTGAATATAACTATTAAGGAGGAAATGGATGAGCTAGTAAAAGCCATCAAGAATTCTGAGCCACCTATGGGTGATGCACAACTACTAACATTCATTAAAAAGAACCAAGACAAGGATACACTTGCATACACATTCATCCCTCCTCTACATGCTCACATTGAGGATTTGACTCATAAGGATTATCAAATCAAGGAATTCCTATTAGGAAGGACCATGATAGATATCTCCAAAGTATTGATCACTTACGACCATAAAAGAAGTGTTCAAACACATGGATAGAGATGAGTTTGATTTGATACTACTATGGAAACAAAATGAGCTTCTAAGAGGATATCTACATGGAGTTGTGGGCCCAATAGACATGGATAAACTAGTGATCACTCTTGCTACAACACTAGAGAGAAAAGAAAAGGGTATAGTATAGGTGGATTTATTTTTGGAAGCATGTCAAGAATGGTGTGAAAACTTTGAGGAAAATTATGTATAAATAATATAGGGCAATTCAAACCCTTTACCCCATATTTAGTCAAGCATGGATAACTTAGTACTCATAGTGAACTATTGTGGTTCCACAATGCATGTCCCATTTTAGTAAAAAATGGGGGCCCCCTACTTTTGTTTATGGCTTTCTTCAAGGCCCTAGTCCAGGGTCTATTTCATTATTTTCATATCCTAGGTGTTGATCAAAAAATTTAGTTATTGAAGATCAGTTTAGGGAGGAAACAAGTTAAAATTTTTTTTAAAAAAATAGTGCACCAGCACATCTAACATAGTGCGCCAATGTGCCAAATGACAAGGTGAAAGAAATTTTGATGCCCAGATGCGTAGCTATGCACCTGTGTAGCACCCCAAGGGACCTTGACCTATATAAGTTCCCTCCTCCCCACATTTCCTACTTCACTGTAGCTCATTCTTATTTTCATTAGTCTCCTACTTCATAGCTCCCACAAACTCGAGGTCCACTAATATTCCAAAATTTTACCTCACACATCGTTGCCACTCCACACTTTAATAGGTGTGGAACTCCCATTTTTCTTAATTCCTCTACACCCTCTTTACCTTCCCTATGAGACCTACATCACACGTAACCCTTAAGGAAGGGGTGTGGAGTAGTGCACCTAACTTTGTGCACTACTTTGCACCCCACAAGACACAAAATTAAGTGAGAAGGAAACCAAGCTAAGTGCACACTAGTGCACCCAACTTAGTGTGCAAGTGCACACCTAAGCAAAAAAAAAAAAATCATAAAAAACTTAAAAATTCAAAATATACCAACTAAGGTGCATACTAGCATAGCTAACCTAGTGTGCTAGTGAGCACTGACATATATACACAAATGGTTGTGCATCAACGCACCTACCTGGGTGCACTTATGTGCACCTATACTATAAAGAAGACAAAGATTTTGTGCATTAGGCACACCTCCTTGGTGCACTTGGTGTGTGATATTTTTTTTGTTTTTGGGTTAAAATAAGTTTTTTGAGTAGTAACACATTGCTAAATTTTGTTTGTATTGTCTTTAGGGTTTAATTAATTCATTTTTTCTTTAACTCTGAACTAATGGATGTATTTTCATGTAGATAACAATATAATGGCACCTTCTTCAACTCCTTCAGGTGAGAAAATAGCTCTAAAATGATTGGTCTTCAAGTTCCAAGGAGTTTCTCCAGCTAAATCAAGGTTTCACGATGACTGCTCTAAAATTAGAGATATAGGGTTAGGACACATAGATTTGGGAGAATTCTTGAAGATATGTAACAAACCCACTAATATATATGCAATGGTTTCTATGTTAATTTGATTAGGGTTGGTAAATGATGCTTCACACCCAATGTTAGTACAATCTTTAGAGCTCATAATGACACTTGCACAACACTTTGTTCTAGAGGAAAGGGTGGTTATAAGTGTTATGAGAGAGATTTTTCTCAATCTATGGCCTAACAACATTGAGAGAGGATTCCATCTATTGAGGGTGGATCAATTTATCAGGTTAACCTATGAGGCAGCAGAAAGGTGGTACAAAGAGCACTTGAAAGAGGCTTCTAAGATCATCCAATCCTCTTATCTTATAGAGAAGACTCATTTGGGGAAGATTACTAGTAAAGTGGACATGAAAAGGGGATATATGAAGGAAGATATTCAGTCCTCAATCATACTTCTATGTAGAGTAATGGGTCTCTTGGTAGTCGGACACCTAAATATCTTCATGGTGCACTTTATTGAAACTATCAAGATGACAAAGATACCATTTGATTAGGCTACCAATTTGAGTGAAAATTTGTGTGAATAGTTGGAGTTAGTAAAAGATAAAAGGAAATTCTATATGACATCATATTTGGTGTACCTATTAGCTGCAAGGGCAAAAAAGTACCTAACGTTGTACAAAAGAGGTAACATGTAGGATCCAAATGCATGGCCATACATCATCTATCCTCAGTTGGTAAAGAAGAAGCTCTTAGAGAAGAGTAAAGAATACATAATTGTTAATGATGCCTTCATATTCACCATAATTGGATTCATAGAAGGAGATTATGTGAAGAGATTATTAGAGGATGTAGTGGCATAGATAACAGTGATTGGAGCATATTACATTCAGTTCAAGATATTTACATATCTAAGGATAGCTTGTGCCACTTTCAACCCAAAGAAGCTTCCAAGTTACCCTTATGATAGACTCTTCCTTTTGGAGATTGGTCGACAACTTGAGTCTACATATTATAGGGTTAGGAGATAGCATAAACTGTATTGGACATAGCCTCTGATCATAGGACCTTTCCAAGTGAAATGGAAGCAAGATATTCCTTCCTTTGAGTGTGAATGGGATCAGCATCCCTTGTAAGAGTAAAATTCTCCATGACCATGTTTTGATAATATCAAGAGAGTGAAATATCTAGTAGGAAAAGAGTTCATGCATAAACAAGCTATTGAAGACCATTGGATGAATGGAACAAATGACTACAATGTCTATATTAGGGATTATTTTAGGAAGACTTTGTATTTGGTAGAAAAAGCATTAAACATAAAGATTCCATTGCATATATTGTAACAAGACTCAAGGGAGCTACTCGATCATTTCTTCAACATAGATAGAATTGGGGAATGACCCATAGTGAATGTTGAGGTAGAAAAAGAAGAAAATGATGATATTAACATCAAGCAAGGTACATCATCAAAATGATGTAGGATTGGATCAAGAAACCATTTAAACTTGATTTAATACTCGAGATAGTAATTTTACATGCACAAGCTTGTCTAGCCAAAGGTAGAGGGCAGAAAGTGACCATCCCTATCTTTGTAGCTCAGTCACAAATAAAGCTAGAAATAGTATACCAACTTGATCAACCAATTGGATACTATCATCCTTAGGAGAAAAAGGGAAAGGGTAAGAGAAAGAGGAGTTCTCCACAAGGAGCAAAGCTAGAGGAAGGTGAAATATTGGCACCCCTACAACAAGAGGAAGTAAATGTACAAGGTGTAGAACCAGAATCAGTATGCAAAGAACATTAACAAATGAAGTAAACATTCACAAACCAAAAACTAAATTCACATATATGCTTAGACTAAGAAAGAAAATAAGAAGTGCAAACCTCACAAGAGAAAACACTCCATGCTTTCTTGATTCTGTAGATGTGTCCTTTTGCTGTGGATGTATGCTCAAGATGCTCAAAAGCTGCTTCAATGGAGATGGGTAATGGCAAATTGGTAGCTTTGTGAGCTCTCAATTTGGCATTATAAGGGTATGGTTGATGGCTTTGGTTCTCAAAATAGCATGGTAACTTTAGCTCAAAGATTGTTGATGAAATGGCTTGGGATGGGATTCAATTTATAGGCTAAGGGCTTGAGGGATGGAGGGTTTAGATGCAAGGATGGATGAAGGCTTAAGGAGGGCTAAGATGCACTCAAAGGGGAGCACATGGATTGTGCTTGTTTAGCACCAATGGGAAGGTGACACTTGTCACAAGGAGGATGAGTGTGAGAGGGTAGGGTTAAGGGTTGGTTAAAGTCATGATGAGTGGGGTTGAGTATGTAAGAGGGATGTAAGAGGAATGAGTGTGGAAGAGGGAAGAGTGTGGAAGATGGGTGTAAGAGTCATGAGTGGGTTTGTAAGAGTCTTTTATGTTTTGTAAGAGCACTCATGACTTAGTGGTTGGGTTTTTTGAGGGGAGACTTTGTTTTGGATTAGGAAAGTCTTAAACTTGTTTAAGGAATGTGACAACATTAGGGGGTGGATTAGGCTTGGGTTTAGGATTAGATTAGGGATGTTAGAGATGTGCAAGTGGATGGCATTAATGAGGGTGGGTGAGTTAGTGGCTAAGCTTGGTTAGTATGGGTGGATGGGGTGGATTAGGCTAAATGGAGGATTAGAGATAGGTTAGGGGTTTTTGAATTTGAGGATTTCATTTATCAAATAGATTTATTTAATAAATGGGGATTTTTGGAATTAGATAGAAGAATAGGATTTAATTGATAAATAATAGATTATTTGATTTATCAATTAGGACTATAGATGATTAATTAAATTAATCAACTAGGGGATGACAAAGGATTAATTAAATAGAAATTTAATTAATAATGCCTTTAGAGATAACTAAATAGGATTACTAAAGCGATGTAATCAAATTTAGGTGTCTACACAAGGGTCCAAGGATACTAGGGTACCACAGGTTTAGATTGACCCATAGCTTCCACTAGTTGCTACACCAAGCCAAACAAAGAAAAAAGTTGAAGTTGAAGAGGTCCCTTCACCTCGGCAGATAGAATAGGCATCCTCTTCTTCACCCAAGAAATGAAGAAAGATTAAGATTCTAGTCAAGAAAAGATAAAGGGTGATCAGGAGAGTAGTGCCTTTCCCATTTGTCTTGGAACCTATTCCTAAAGAAGAAGAGGAAGAAGAGGAAGATGAGGGGGAGGAAGTTTCATTGAAAAGAAGAACCTGACTAGAAAGAGCTACAGAGAAAGAAAGAAGAGAAAGTTCTACTATTACACCACCATCAATCCCTGAAGAACCTCTAAAAATAACTACTTTAGAGGATGAAGTGAAGCAATGGGTTGATGAGTAGGATGTAGAGGGAACTGATGTATACAAGATGTTAGATTTGGATTTTATGCCTATAGGAATGGAGTTGATTAGGGACAAGATCCAAGATACCCTGACAAATGAGCCTCAAAAAGTAGACTAGACACAAATGTCACTAGAATCAAAGGGTTCCAATCTTACTCCTCCATCCCCATTACAAGTCATAGTTGTGTACAAAGGCTCAGCTACTCCTTTACCTCCAAATACAGAAGAAGAATAGGTTCAGAAAGAATAGGAGGAAGAATCACAACAAGTATCAATCAATGAAGTGACTAGAGAAGGGAAAATAGTTGAATATCCTAAACAAGCTTCCCAAGACATTGAGGTAAGAACTATGGTCTCCATTGAGACAGAGACCAATAAAGATGAGCTGGCATAGAAAGAGAAAATGCTAGAAAGGAGTGATAAGGGGAAAGGGGTAGTAGAAAAAATTTCTTCATCTTTAAGAGGTAGGTCTTCATTGGAACAAGTCCCAAGGTGGTTATGCAAAGAAATGATAAGAAGTAAAAAGCCACAATTCATCATTGATGAAGAGGACATGATTGAGTTGGTTGAAGTTTTGAACAAACCCGAGTCCCCTTCAAGAGAGGCAAGAGCATTAACATTCATCAACAGTGATTGAAATTAAGATTTATTTGCACAAGTGGCTATTCCTCCTCCTGATGCTAATGTAGAAGATCTAACTCCACAAGATTATCAAATTAGAGAGGTTATGCTTGGAAAGACCATATTGGATATTACCCAACTAATGGTCACAATGGGGGATAAATAGGTGTTTAGGAGTTTGGAATAAGAGGGATAGAACTAATGATGCTCCGTAGGCAAAATAAAATCCTAAAATGACATTTGGCTAAAGTTGTTGATCCCTTGGATCCGAAGCACCCCAAGGATACTCTAAACACTACACTTGAGAGAGGAGATGGGGGAGGTGTACACTTGGATCCATTTTTAAAAGCCTATTAGAAATGGCAAGAAAGTTTTGAGGAAAAGGGTGTGCTTATCATCCAAGGAAATCTAAAGCTACTACATACTAGGTAGGAAAATGTAGACAAGATGGTAGTAATTTAGAAGTCAGATTTTAGTATTAGGGATGAAGTACATGCATGGGGTAAAGATTTATAGGTATTATAGGCCATAAAAAGGTAGAGGTAAAGGATTCTTGTAGATGTTTATATAGTAGAGGAGTTAGATTTAATTGATGATTGGATTGAGAAGATAGCAGATTGTAATAAAGTAATGGAAATGTTACATGCAAAGATCCATTGACTCAAGGACCAGCATCGAGAGAAAATTTTGGAGGTAGAGAAATATTAGAGTGATGCATATCTCAACATTTTTTAGGATGATGAATGGGAGAGATTAATGATAGTAGAGGTAGTGGTAGAGAAGTTCAAGAATTTTTTTGAAGAGGCTTCTAGTGATGATGACATCCAGTAAGCATTTAGAATAGAAGAAGCCTTGCTAGAGTTGGATACCAAACTCAGAGATTTTTTTGAGACCCTAATAGAGGTAGAAAACTATAGAAAAAAATTTCAAGGATAAGTATGATGCCTTAGATTTATCAGATGTAGTGACAATCACTGAGATTATTGAGAAATTCAAGGGCAAGCACCTAGATGTAGCTCTTGTATGAAGGGCGAAAAAACCTAAGAGCTGAAATTTCATTTTTGACACTCAGTGAAATTTTGTAATTTTGGACCTTTTGAGTTGAGTAGGTGAGCAAGTGTGCTACTATGCTGGTGCACTGCTACGTTGGTGAGTGAGTGAGCTAGTGAGTCGGTGCACTTTTCTAGAGGTGCACTGACAGTTAATTTCTAGTTCCAAAAATAGAGCTTTCCATGCATTAGAAACACATTCTGATAGTATTTTGACTCTAGTAGATTTCCAGTGAAGGATTAGCTTCTATTTTTGACACTTCTAGACACTTCTACTTCAACTAAAAGCTCTCTTCTTCTCATTTTCTCATAATTTATTTGTTTATGACATGTAAAGACTCATGCATCCAATTAATGAATATAAAAATGGATGGATCCCTACTAAGTACCAATTAGATGGTTAGTTTGTATATAATTAGTTTGTTTTATTAAATTAAAAGCATATTATTTCATGAAGATGTTTCTCACTCTCAACACAAATTGAGGAGACGATTTCTTATAAATACTCCATTTTAATATGTAATTGGGAGTGCCATTATTTTTCAATAATATTATGCTTTTGGTGCTCACATTTGGAGTGTAATGATTCTTGCCTAAATGTGTCATATTTTTGTGAATTTATGTTCATGGAATGTGATTGAGCCAAAATTTTATTGCATTATTTATGTTTGTGCAATCTTTTAATTCTAGTGTTTGCTATGGTTTTACGAATTCCACTGATGTATCTAGCTTGAGAAGAAATAACCAAATTGTTCCTAAATAAATTTTCATCTTGCATAAGTGAACCTTTCATGGCCTTGCGATTTGATGAAAAGAAAAACATGTTATGGTTATTGAATTTCCATTGATGATTGCATCAGTGGAATTTAGGAGCCACTACTCCTACTTTCATTGGTTACCCACTAATTTCTTTGAAAGCTTAACTCATAGACATGTTGTTTTCGTAGCTCATGTCTATTAGGATTCTAATTTTATGTTATTTTCTTTAATGTTCTTGTCATCTGCTTTACTAACCCCTTGTTAGCATAGGAATTCATGTTAGTTCATTGTTAGATTGCATTCATTAAAAAATAGAAAAATAGAAAATATATATCTTTTGTGTGTTTTACTTTGAAACAACAAACAAATTCTTCATCTTTATCTAAAAATAGTCAAACTAGCAAAGGCCCCCTCATGAATATTTTAATTATCTTCAATTAAGAAGATTCCAGTAGGTCACAAGATTGCCCAGATGCTTGGAGTTGATTCACAAGATCAACTTTTCAAGAGAGGAGTTCAAAAGAATTTCTATTGTTTAGCATCATGCATAATGATAGCTCAACATGAAGTAGGATTTAGGATAAATGGACAAGGTAAATACCTAGGTAAAAGAACTCCAAACTTTGATATTAGTAAAAGGTCAAAGGTGTTGTATGCTCATGGAAGTATATAGTGTCAATGAGCTAAACAAGCTCGATGATTGGATAGAGAAAATATCTACTAGTTATAAAGTTATGAAAGGACTACATGAGGATATTCAGAGATTAAGAAATTAGACTCAAGAGAAAAATTTGGAAGTAGAAAGGTATTATGATGCTACTTGCCTTGAGATTTTTGAAAATTAGTTACAAGCCAAGCTCAATTTAGTGCAATTAGTAGTTCAACAATTTCAAAGAACTTTCAAGGATTCTTCATTAGATGAAGATATCAGATAAGCATTTAAGACTAAAGAGGTATTCTTAGAATTGGACACTAAAATTGAGGATTTCATGAAAACTTGTATAGTGGTTAGCAATTACTAATAAATAGTCAAGAATAAGTATGGGTCTTTGGATTTTCCTAAGTTTTCCTGAGTAATAGAGATTATTGATAAATTCAAGAATAATCATCTAGACATCGCTTTAGCATAAGGAAGGAAAAAAAACCCAGATGTTGGAATTTCAATTTTGACACTTGGGACAATTTTGGATTTTGGGAACCTATCATCAAGGTTCACAAGTGTGTAGGTGCACTATTTTTAGAGGTGCACCAACAATTTTTAAGAAGCAATAGTTTGCCAAAAGTTAACTAACAATTTCTATTTTAAGAGCATTCCATGCATTAGAAACACATTTTGAAGACAATTCAACTCCTAGAAACATTTAGAGAAGGTCAAGCTTCTATTTATATAGCTTCTAGTGACTCTTAGGTTCTCTTTTATCTTACTTCTTCTTATCTACTTCATCTTTCATTTTTTTAAGTCATGGAAAGACTCATGCACCCATTAATTGATATAAACAAGGGTGGAGACCTACTTGGTACCATTTAGAGAGTTGTTTGTATATAATTATATTGGTTTTTTTAGTTTTTAGCATGTGTTTGTATTTTAAGAGCTCTCACTCTCAACATAAAAAGAGGAGATGATTCATTCTAAATACATGGATTTAATATGTATTGTAGGCCATTATTTTGATGCAAAAATATATGCTATTGGTGCTCTCATTCTAAGTGTAGTTATTCTTGCCAGAGTGTTTTATTTTTGTGAATGCATATACATGAATAATAATGAAGACAATGGTTTGATTGTGTTGTTATGATTGTGCAACCTTTTAATTTTGGTGTTTTGCTCATCTTAATAAATTTTTCTAATGTACCAATTTGGACAAAAGATCACTTATTTTTGCTACATTTCTTCTTGTCTCGCATGCACTTTCCATGGCCTTGTGAATTGATCAAAAGTGAAACATCTTTTTGTTATTATTTAGTCCCCATTGAAAATTGCATAAGTGAAATTGAGGAAGCGTTGTTCTTATTTTCATTGGTTTCCTTCATGATCTTTTTGACAATTTCACTTGCAAACATGTTGTTACTTTGGTTTATGTCTGTTAGGAATTACCCTTTTAAGTTATTTTCTATAATTTATTGTTACCGTTTCTTTGTTATTTTCTTTGCTAACACTTGGTTAAAATAGGAATTCATATAGTGCATCAGTAAATTGGATTCATTATAAAATCTAAAATACCAAAATGTATCTCTTTTGTGGTTACCTTTCAAAACAACAAATCAAACATCTTATCTAAAATTAGTTGGAACTAGCAAAGGAAACATCATGAACATACACATTTATCTTCAACTAAGCAGATTCCAGTAGGTTGCAAGATTAGCTAGAACCTTAGAGTTAGTCCTAGTTAAGCTTTACAAGAGAAGAGTTCAAAAAGATTCATGTCATTAAGCATTGTGCCAAATGAAAACTCAACAAGTTATTGGAAGTTAAAGACTACAAAATTCCAATTGCATTATAAATAAAAATATTAAATTACCTTAAGATAAACAACCTATATGTTGAGAGATATCTTGAAAATAATTTAGTGCGGGGAAGATCCATTGATAGCATTTTTAGCCTTTTTTTTTATGAACACAACAAAAATTGAGTGACCACGTACAAATAAGAAATCAAATCTTCTAAATATATTTTTAGAAATTCATCAAGACCATCTATGCAAATATAAATATTAAATTTCTCATAAAATATTTGTAATATTTGAATAAAAATACATTGTTCACCAAAAAAAGGGTTCAAGGTTACCCTCAATATTTGGAAAAAAAAGAACCTAGAAAAGTATAATAAGGATAGAAGAAATGAATAGAAATGGAATCATCACATAAAAATCCACTAAGAAAATATAGAAGTGTTTATGGGTGGTGATGAAGGAGATCTATCATCCTAGGGACCTCATATATCAGCATGGCCAATTTGTCTAGAAGGGACCACCCTTCTTTTATTGAATAAACTTATACATTTTCATTCTCCTTATTAGTATAAGATTAAAAAAAATACCAACTACTTTATCCATTTGGAGGAGCCTAACCAAATATTGTCAATGTCAATGTCTAGCCAACTAGATCCATAATTCATAAAAAGTTCCACACCCCTCATGATCTACCAAGAGTTTGATCTTCTAGGTGGGATAGAGGCACATAATTTCATATTGAAATCTATGCTACCACAAGATTGGTAGAAAGGATCTTAGGACTATAGGAACTTTAAAGGTTATGAAATAATATTGAGCCATGTTTTTGATACTGGGATAGAGAATTATTGTAATAATTAGAAAGATCTAAAGGTACCTAGGAATCATAAAAGAGTAACATTTGTAATGATCCAATATATCTTAAAAGGGGGCCACATGAGTGAAACCTTGTTGGATTGTACTTAAATCATACACGTCGCATTATTGTACACATAATTTGTTAAGTTAGTAGTGAAACATGAATATCAATTGAGTTATGAGAATATTGATAATTCAACATGTTATATTAATAACTATTTGTTTATCCAATCGTCGAGACCAAATTTTTATATGGGTCAAAGGATACTTAAGTGGCTATTATTGAAGGATAAATAAAACATGATAATGTTAGGGGTTTATGATCTATTTGAATCTAATTCCGGGTATAAAATTTTGTCTTCCTTATTTTAGGATTTCATTTTAGTCCATATTTCTCCTTTTTTATTAAATATACAATGTTTTGTCTTAAAATAAGTGGCCAAACAAGGGGTCTAACCTTTATACAACTATAGTTAAAGTAATAACAAGAAGAGGTGATGTTATTAATGGTCTAACTTTGGGAATTATGGTCTTAAATTTGATTTTTGAATATAGTTTACTTATAAGAACACTCAATTCAGTATATTTTTAAATGAGAATTTTTTTTTAACGGAATTTCAGTTTTAAAATTTTCATCATAAAACAATATTTAATTTGATTATTAATAATTAATTTATGTATTTATACTCTTCGATGAAAAAATGAGATGATTTTGAATGATTGATGTCATACTAGCTATATTATAACATGGGGAAAGAAAACACGTTTGAAATTTGATTCCAAAATTAATGATACAATCTCATCGATGATTTTTCAAAATTATTGGCTTATAATGACAACCAAATCTCTGCATATTTATCTATAAAATATTTATATGATTTTATGTTTCATTACAATATCTTACATTCTCATTGTTGTGTTAAATATGCTAATTAGTATATAGCTTAGATTTAACATTCTTCTATCACAAATATCCTATGGTGGTTGTCATACAAATCAATGTCAATGAGCCTATTGCTAATGATTTAACATGATCCCATCATAGATGCTTAGTGTTAGGTACATTCTAACATTTTAAAAATGAAATTGGACTCATTCATAGGTGTATTCTAATTCAAGATGATTTTTTTTACCAAGCTTAAGTTATATTGACTTCTATGCAAATGAAATGAGATGAAGTACATATGGAGGTGGTTATATGTTTATCATATAAAAACCTACATTTTTTTAGGATCTTAGAGTAAATGATTAGAAAATATTGACTAATTTTTTAATTCTTATTTTTAGAAAATTTTATTTATTTTCAAATATGCAAGGCCTTCAAATTTGTATATCTAAAAATATATTTTCATCTTAAAATTTGATATGAATGCTATACACATTTCCTTGTCATAATAATTAAAATGGAATAGTGTACATGTACTTATATCACATTGGATTGAATTAACAACTTTCACTTTTGGAAATAAATTCAAATTAAGAGAACTTATTAGTACTTCATAAGAAAAAAATTGAAGGATATATGTTAGAAATAGTGATTACTTAGAGGGGGTAGTGAATCAGTAATCCAAAAACTTTAGTCACCAACTAGATATTATTTCTTACTTTAAACCATACATAACAAAATAATAAAGTAATGCAAAACAATAATAGTAACACCATATTTTGTTAACCAGGGAAACCTTGGGCAAGGGAAAACCCTAGTGGGGATGATACCCACAAGATAATATAATGGTATATAAGTTCCTTGTTAGAGGATTGACCTTGTTAAGAGTTAATAAGAAAATTAAGTATAGAGAGTCCTTGTTATGAGACTTTGAATCTCTGTTAGAAGATTCCAACCCTGTTAGGAGTTGTGCTAACCATGTTTAGAGTTGTAGTATAGTAGATGCAAGATGAGCCCACTACCCAAACATTCATTTCCAATTACAAGAAGATATCACTACCCAAACAAGTAATTAGACTTATAGAATATATATTCTTTCTTAGTTCAATGTTGGATCACAAAATAGCTTCACAAAATTTGTATATATTTCTTTCATAGTAAGTTCGTACATCACAATATTTGCACAACTTACATTCACAATTACTTCAAGATAGCACACACACCTTATCACAAGATGTCTTTTGCATAAATACCATGCTTTTACACAAGTTTTTTCTAGGTTAGCTAAGACCATAATACACTTTTCCAACATAGAGTAAACATTTAGGATGTCAGCAATAATTGGAGAAGTAATTATTTTGTAAAAAAAATAATGTCTTTCCTTTAATTTTGATGTCCTATTTTAATGGTAAAATATGAATATCTCTATTTCATATAGTTTGTACTAACTTCCAAGGTAATACACATAATCATCAACATGTATACTATCACCATCTAACTTTTCTAGTCATAATATGACATCAATGACAAGTTATAAACAAAACAATACACTATTGTATACCAAGTTCATACTTAGACAATTTTCTAATGCCAAAAGCTAAGTATCTTTATTTCTAAGGTTTCCTATAAGCATGTACATCATGTTTTTCCATAAATGACAAAAATTACATATCCTCATTAGAAAATTATCAATGATCTCCTCCTTTGGCATTGATGGCAACAAAATAGGGAAAATTGGCTAAGTGACAAAAGCTTAACAAAAATAATAGTAACATTACATCTATTACAACTCGTTCATTTTACATATGCTCCCCCTTATAATATGATTTTTCATAATTTACAATATTGTCTTTTCTTTACCTAATTTACAATTTTCTAATGCATTTTATCCCCCTTTGACATCAGTGACAAAGGTTAGAATGTCAAAAACTATCCAAAAATTATCCATCTGCTGTCAAAATCTCTATAAACATCTACCTTAAACTGATAGTATTTCATGCAATCATCAAAATTTTCTTTCAGACTATCCATACCTTTAGTCCATGTATCTTTGGTTACATCAATAGAGGTGATAATTGAACATATAGCATATGATGCAATCTCAACTACATTAAGGTCAGAGTATAAAAAGTTAGAATAAGTGTCCTTGGCCTTGACACATTGCTCCAACTATTTCTCAAAAAAAAATATTTTTAGAGCAATAGACTCTCTAAAATCTAATACTCTTTTCAAAATTTGTTCCTTCCAAAGTTCCAATTTTCTAATATCATTGTGAATAGTGGCCACTTGTCCTTCAAAATCATCAACTTTACAAGATGAATGTTGTATCTAGCTAAATAGAGCTTCTAGTTCACTCATTTTACCTCCAATCTAACTGTCAATGTCCTTAGCTAGCTTGTGAGATAGAGTACACTTAATGTGCAATGTCTTGTCATTCTGTTGACACTTCTAAAGTTCCTTAATACAAGTATCATGACTTATAAAATCATTCTTAATGTTTTGACAAATGGTGCTAAAAAAGCTAGCATCATGTGAGATTTGTGCCTTAGATTCTGCAACATTCAAAAAATGAGTGAGTTCTTCATCAAATGACTTTAGCATTACCTATTCCCTCTATTCTGGATCTACCTCTATGTTTTGCATAGACAGAGTACTATGGAATTTTTCAATAACATCCATCAAGGTTTTTTGTAGGCTCTTTATTGTTCTATTCTTCTGAATGAGTTTTGATAAGGATGAGATCAAATCAGTTTAATCATCATTATCAATTGTCAGATTGGCAAGTGAAAGTAGATAAATGAACTAGAAGGATTTGTGTCATCTTCCCTTTGCTTCTTGGCTACCTATTTGACTCTTCTCTCTTCTTCCTATCTTTCTTCTCTTTCCTTCCTTTCATTTTCTCTATTTTCTTCTTCTAATCTCTTCTTCTTGTCTTCTTCTATTTTCCTTTTCTTCTCATCGTCAAGAAATTTGTGCTTGGCCTCTTTTACTTTTCTCTTCTCTTCCTCTAATAACTTCTTCTCTTCTTCAATTTGCCTCAACTTTTCTTCTATATCTTCGGAATGAGATCTAAGTGGTTTTGAACTCTCAAATGGGTTAGTATCCTCAATGTTAATAGTAACATTGGTCTGATCTATCTTTATTGTATCATTTCTCACTGGCACTTCCAAGGTTCTGGGTGTTGGTGAAGATGTTTCCTTAAACTCTATCATCATCTGACTTATAGTTGATGCACTCTCACTTCTTAACTTGTCTTTCTCACTAACCATAAACAAAAATGGTCTTACCTTATTTCTCAAGTACAGTGCTAGATTTTTTAACATTCTCTTGACTTCTTCTTCCTCATTCGTCTTAGAAATAGTCCTTAGCATAGACTTTAGGAGTTCTAAATCTTCTTCTCTAGCTAATGCCTTCTTCTCAATAAGTCTATCATACACTTTTTGGTTTACCATACCTTCAATATCCTTTAGTTTTAGATTGTTGTCTATAATGTATCTCATAGTAGAGATATCAATCTAATATATCTCAAAATTATTATAGAAATCATATAATTTTTTCATTTGTAGAAAGTTGCCTTCATTAGCAATAGATGAGTTTATCTTCTCTATCTTTGGCTTCCAGGTTTTCCAAGCTTTTCTAGCTAATTTCTTAGAAGTAGTTACCTTCTTTGCTTGTTTAACTTCTTGTTCTTCTTGTTCTTATTCACTAGACTCAACAATTATCAACAACATATTTTGTCTTTTGCCTAGTATTGTGGCTTGTTGTTTGACCCTTTTAGTCTTTATAGTCATAGCTTCCACTAATCGCTTTGATTTTCTCTTTGGCTCACTTGGTTGGACATCTAATACTCCTGCATAGGGAATTCTTGGTTTTGAGGATGTCTCTACAATAAATACTGACAAAGGTTGTACATTTATTATATCTTGATTCATGGTTTTCCTAACTACTTGTGACTCACTCTTAGTCATACTAGCCTCTAAAAAATCTTTCTTTATTATTGTTTCAATCTTCTTGTGAGATGCCTTCTCCAAGGATACCTGATGGGCTGATTGGGTAATCTCATCATAAGTTCCAAATCTTTATTCAGCTTGGTCCTTCTCAAATTTCAACAATAAATCAATGTATCAATCTGCTATATCATCACTCAATTCATAACCTGAGGGATCAAGAAATGTTTCTTGAGGTTCTACTACTTAAATATAACTAAAATCTATATCAACCATAACACAAACATCTTCCTTAAATCTATCTACAATTTTAGGTGCAATTCTGAATCTCTATCACATTTCATTCTAAAATGTCTTAATAGTTGAATTCCCCCTATCCAATATCTTATCTGATGGATATTTTATGCACACTTCTATGAACTTTTCCATTATACATCTATCATTGATCATAATCTCTATGACTAATAAATATGGAAATATTTTAGGCACATGAAAGAATATGTGATTATTAGTGACTAAAATATAAACACAACATTCTTAGTCATTTTGATCTTTCCTAGGTTTTAAAGAAGTTGTACTCTTAGTATTTCACTAAGATTAACTTTTTCCTTCTCAACACATATCATGTAGGCTGCATAGATGAATTTGATTGACAATTCATCAATCTTTGAACTTCTACATATAGAGTTGGCAATGATTCTACTCAAGAATCTTACATCATCTTTTTTAATGGTGTTGATCACCATGGCCTTTCTATTATATATTTCTTTTGTATAGTTCTCAACTTTTTTCTTAACCAATTTCTCACCTATGGGTACATTTTCTTCTTTACTAAGACCAATTACCTCATGAATAAGGTCAGTTGAGATATCAACTATACCATCTTTCATTCATAGTTTCCCATCATGTACTCTACTTATTATGATCTATGTCCACTAATTTGTGTTTAATTCACCATAGAAATGATATTTGAACAAGTCTAGTTCCTTCAAGTGTTCAAAAATGGGTTTCATAGTCATATCACGACTAAAAACTAATTCAATATCCTTGTTCATATAATCACTCCCACTACATTCAAACTTACTAGTAAAATAACTTCCTATATCTTCCAGATACACCACATTGTTTAGAGTAATGGATAATGCTGAGTTAGGGTTTCCCTCTATGGGTTTCATGGAAATAACCTTCAATTTTGGTGTCTCCGCATTCTCAAAATTTTGAACTACTAACATATCCATGACTCTAACAAATATGAATTTTTATTGAATAAATTCTATGAATAAATGATAAAATACCTTTTCTAAAAATATGATTTCCTTCAAAATTTCCTTAACAAGTTACTTCTGAGTGCTCTTTGCTTTAGATATATTCACAATGAAGTGGAAATCAAATTTTTACTCCATTTATTCCATCAACTTGAAATTGCATTAATTGCATACTTTGCAAACATGAAAAAGTTGTCAATCACATTTTGAATTCAAATAACTACTGAAGATCCTCTATACAATTTTAAGATGCTACCTAAGGTTTTCCATATCTTTCTTCTATCATGACAAACCTCCACAAAATTCTCAGTAAAAACATAGTTTTCATCTTCTTCTATAGAATTAACTCTCTCTATAATAATAGTAACTCTTAATTCCTTTGTAACTTGTTTAGATAAGCTCCAAATTACAAGTGAACTTAGGTGCCATCTAAACTTATCTCAATACCACTTTTCACAACTTCACTACACAAAATTCAATCTCTAAATGAAGTTTTCAAATTTTGGTGTTGTGAACAAGTTTAATTCAACTTAATTGAATCAAAATTGATTATTGACTTTGATCTTCCTATCTCACTATCATGTAACTTATCTTTTGAGATGTCTAATCCTTTTACAAATGCCTCATTAAGTTCTTCTCATGGTTCCTTCTATTGTTTTTGATGTTTCTTCCATCATTTCTCCTTTTATTGAAGTTTCTTCCATTGTTCCTTCTCTCTCTAAAGTTTTTGTCCATTATGCAATAATTTTTTGTATGTCTAAAGTTGTTGCATAACTAGTATACTAGAGTTATTCTTCTAGGATTATGTTGATCATCAGATGCATGACAATTCCAAGTTATGTGTCCAAAGTTGTTACACTTATAAAACACAATATGTTTTCTTTCCTTATAAGGTCTTCATTCTCTCAATGTCCTTTCATTAGATAGCCTTCTATCTATAGGGTTAGTACTCCTAGACATTCTATTATTCCTTCTATCATTATCATATTTAGGTTTCCTACAATCATTTTTATCTATGACCCATAGCATGACAATTATGACAATAAAAATCATTAACATGATTAAATGACTTAATTTTACAATCTCTGTTCATACAACCTATTTCACTACATGAAAAACACTTACCTCTAAATTCATACCTAGTTTCCTTAAGAGATTCCATTTGCTTTGGTTCATCCAAAATTTCAACTTCCTTGTCTTGTCCAACTTCTTTAGGTTTATCAAAAGATTGACTGGATTCAATCTTATCATCAAATTTATATTTTTCTTTTAGATTTGATCTAATCTCAGGTTTCTTTGTAGACATGTTAATTAGATAACCAAGACCAATTTTATCATAAGTAGATCTTTGTATTAACATTGAATCATCAAGCTTTTCTCTACTAGAATAAAGCTTCTCAAGTTTTTGTTTACATTGAGTTAATTCACCTTTCACAAGAGTATTGTATTTTTGAAAATCTTCATGATATTATTTCAATATTTCATGCTCAGATGTCTTCTTTGCTATACTTTCTCTAATATCTACATTTTCAGTCTTCAAATCATTTTCAACTTTGCTAGGATCACTCCTCAAAGTTAACTTCAAATTTTTAATTTTTAATTTATGCTTCAAGATCTTGTACTCTATCATCATCTTCGAATAATCATCATCACTAGTTTCAAATATAGTAGATTCAGGCTTGGATTTGAGATGTTCAGTCTTTTTCTTTAGTTGTCCAATGTATACTTTGGAGTCTTCATATCTATCCTTCATCTTATCTCTTTCTTTAGTAAGGAGATCAATTTATTCAAGTTCCTCTTCAAGGTTCTTCATCAAATGTTCCATATGCATAGGGATATTACTCAAGTTATTAAGCCTCTTCTAAGTAACTATGCTCTAATACCAATTGTAAGAAATAATGATTACTAAGAGGAGACTGTAAATCAATAATCTAAAAACACTAATTAGATATTATTTCTTATTTTAAACTATACATAACAAAATAATAAAGTAATGCTAAATAGTAACAGTAACCATGCACAAAGATAACTCATAACACCATATTTTATTAACTAGGGAAACCCTAGCCAAGGGAAAACCCCAGTGGGGATGATACCCACTAGATAATATACTGATATATAAGTTCCTTATTAGAGGATGGACCCTGTTAAGAGTCAATGAGAAAATTTAGTATAGAGAGTCCCTGTTAGGAGACTTTGAACCCCTAATAGGAGATTTTGACCCTGTTAGGAGTTGTAGTACAATAGATGCAAGATAAGCCCACTACCTAAATAAGTAATCAGACCTTTGAAATATAGATTCTTTCTTAGTTCAATCTTGAATCACAAAGTAGCTTCACAAAATTTTCATATATCACTTTCATAGTAAGTTTGCATATCACATTACTTGCATAACTTACATTCACAATTACTTCAAGATAGCACATACACCTTATTGAAAGATGTTCTTTGCATAAATACCATGCCTTTAAAAAAATTATTGCTAGGTCAGCTAAGACCATAATACTCTTTTCCAACTTAGAGTAAAGATCTAGGATGTTGGCCCTAATTGGACAAGTAATTATTTTGTAAACAAAATAATTCCTTTCCTTTAATTTTTTTGTCTTTTTTTACTGGTAAAATATGAATATATTTGTTATGTACAATTTTTACTAACTTTTGAGGTTATGCATGTCATCATCAACATGTATACTATCTCCATCTAACTTCACTAGTCATAATATGACATCAACAACAAGTTAGAAACAAAACAAGTTCATACTTAGAAAATTTTCCAATGCCAAAAATTAAGTATCTTTATTTCTGAGGTTTCCTTTAAGCATGTACATCATGTGTTGCCATAAATTACACAAATTACATATCATCATTAGCCAATTGTCAAAAGATAGAGGAAAAAGTAAATAAATGATGTGGGAGCATCTAATGGTGTAAGGGCAATCCTGTATCACCCAAAAATAGGCTTAGTGTTAGTTTTTGTTTAATGTGTTTATATTTGTGGATACCCATCTAGGCCAAATAAAAATTTCAACTCTCATAGTTTCATTATTGGTTTTCTAGGTTAGTATTTTTAAGCACCTCAGGATATGTACCCATGCAAAAAATAGGTTATTTTGTAATAGATACATAATTATGGTGATTTACAGGGTGTAAGTTAGAGGGATGGTTTCACTTGTAATTTAAAGCATTCTAAAAATAAATCATGTCAAAAGGCTATACAGTTTGAAAGTTATCATAGTTTTAAGTTGTCCAAAGACCCCCTAAGAATGCTTCAAAGTCATATTTGAGGCACTAAATGGCCTCATACAAGCCCAAAAAATGGGGGATAAGAAAATATATGTATAGGACTATAGATAACTTTTAGAGATTTCCAAAATGTAAATGGTTCGTTGATCAAAGTCATAGAGAAATCTTATGCCTCCCATAAGTTGGACTATCATTTCTAGATTTTTCTAATTTTGTACCAATTTCTAATGTGGATTCTAGAACCTTTTGATTTGGTGATGGATGCCAAATGACATATTCTAAAATTTATTTCTGACCCTAAACCTAGTTTAGGTTACTTAAGGTCATTTCTTGCATTATAAAGTCATTTTTTGTAGAGTTCAAGAGAAGTTACTGTAAGAAGCATTTTTCTCTAGAATTTGATAACATTGCAAGACCATAGGGCATGAAGTTGAGTCTAAGTTATCTGTACTAAATGCAATAAAATATCATTTATGATAATAAAATTCTCCTTTTCATATTGTGTCAATTTTTTCTTGGGTTGTTCCCTCATCAAGTGGTATCAGAGCGAGAGTTCGTGACTATGTAGATAGAGCGCCAATTATGAGGCAATTTGCACTAGGACTGTGTGATTGTGGGTTTTGAGATAGTGAGAAGATGCCTCTATAAAGAGAGAATTTTGTAAGGGCCAAAGAAGTTCCCCCTAAGGTTAGAGCCCTCTAGGAACAAGTTCAGGCATTTCAAGAGGAGATGCATAGAGTGATGAATCTTTTTGAAAGGGATGAAAGTGAGGATGAAAATGAAGAAGAAGGAAAAGTCCAAATCCATGTAGAGGAGAATCTTTTTAGGGCCATTTTCAAGTTGGGGAGAGACCTAAACTTGAGATCAACATATTTTTGGAAAATCTAAACCTAGATGAGTTGATCAACTCGATCAATGAGTTGGAAGAATATTTTGAGTATGAGGATATTGAGGACCCTAATAGGGTTAAGTTTGTAAAGGCCATATTAAAGGGACATGCCAAAATCTGGTGGCAAGAGATTTAGTTAGAAAGGAATAGAAGAGGGGACATGAAAACATAAGATGAGATTGCATGCTGCACAAACTAAAAAATCATTTCATTCCTACTAACTATGAGATTGATTTGTTCAAGAAGATACAAGGGTTAAATAAAGTGAGAAAATCTATCTAGGAATATACATAGGATTTTTAGTGAGTCCTTGTTAGGATGGTGCATGTTGAAATAAATAAGGAGAAGGTTTCCCATTACCTTAATAGGTTAAAAACTAGTATTTAGGAGGAGCTGAGCCTGGTTAGGATGACCAACATTGAAGAGGCATACCTGTTTGCCTTGCAAGTTGAGGAGAAGCTAAAAAAAGGTTTCATGGGAGGTAAATAGGTTGCAATAAAAAAGGAAGGGGTCCTAGTAGGTCATTTAGAGACCAAAAGGAGGACTAATAGAAAAATGAAGATGTGGGTACCAATCAAAACTAGAGGAATTAGGGTATCAACCACTCCTATGATCAAAACTTTGGAGACCAAAGAGGAAGAGGTAGAGGGCATAGAAAAGGTTCAAGAAGAGGAGGCTTTTTTAGTACATTTTTTCACTACAATGAAGAAGGCCATCACATCTATGAGTGCCCTCAATTCCAAGGAAGGATAGACATGAGAGTCGATGGTCAAGAAAGGGTTGCTCATGTGGATGATGATGCTAAGTCATTGCACTCAGAGGCTGCAAAAAGAGGAGAGATTTTGGTTAATGAAAGGGTCTTGTTGAGTGGTGAGACTAAACCTAGACAAAGGAGGAGTTTTCTTTATACTAGGTGCAAGTGTGAGGGAAAATTTTGTGTTGTAACTATTGATAGTGGGAGCACTAAAAACATGGTATGAGAGGTGATGGTCTCAAAGCTAAATCTCAAGATGCATAAATGCCCCCATCCATATCGGATTACCTGGGTGCAAGATGATCATAAGGTCCTAGTTAGTGAACAATATTTGGTACAATTCAAGATTGGGAGTTACCATGATGAGGTTACTTGTAACATCATCCTGATGTATGTATGCCATTTGTTGTTGGGAAGGTCATAGCAGTATGATAGGTGTGCTATACATGATGGTCATGCAAACACCTATTCTCCGATGAAGCATGGATTTTGTCACAAATTGAAGCCCTTGATAAAGGAGGGTGAAAAGGTATGCAATAGTGCTAGGGTATGTCTTTTTGATGGAAGAAAAAGTATGGATGAAATGAAATGTCAACATATGTTTTATGATTTAATTCTTAGAAAGGATAAGGAAGGTAGTAGTGAAGCTCTAGTTGAAGTTTTAGGTCTATTGAGTGAGTATGGAGATATCATATCTAATAATGTCCTAGAAGGGTTTTTTCCAGTAAAGAAAATTAGTCATCAAATAGATTTAGTCCCTGGATCTAGTTTTCCCAACAAGGTTGCTCATAAGATTACTCCTACTGAGACTGAAGAGCTAGACATACAAGTTCAGGAGTTGTTGAGGAAATTTTTGATAATTTGAGAGAGCTTGATTCCATGTGTAGTAACTATAGTATTGCCACCCAAGAAGGATGGAGAGTGAAGCATTTGTATAGACTCTCAAGATATAAACAATATAACCATCAAGTACAAGTTTCCTTTGCCAAGGATGGATAATCTTATGGACTTCTTTGGTGGAGCTCAATACTTTACAAAGATAGATCTTAATAGTGGTTATCACCAGATATGGATAAGAAAGGGATATGAGTAGAAGACTACATTCAATACCAAGGAGGCTCTATATGAGTCGTTCGTCATGCCCTTTGGACTAACCAATCCACCGAGAACCTTCATGTGACATATGAATGAGGTACTAAGGAAATTTTTGGGAAAAAAAATTATTTTCTATTTGGATGACATTTTGATTTTTAGTCAATCTCTAGATGAACATTTTTAAGGTCCTTGAGAGGTTAAGGGAATATAAATTCTTGATTTATTTGAAGAAGTGTAGCTTTTTCAAAAAGGAGTTAGTCTATTTGGGGTTTGTTTTATTACTTGCAGGTCTCAAAATGGACCTAGGGAAGGTGAAGGTCATCTTGAGATGGCCTACTCCAAGTTCTACCCTTGAGGTTAGGTCATTCCATGGTTTGGTTAGTTTTTACATGATGTTCATTAGGAATTTTAGTATTAAATGTTTTCCCCTACATGAAACAATGAGAGGAGACAAAAAAGAGTTCAAGTGGACTACAAGAGCTACAAGGAGTTTTGAGTTGCTAAAGAAGAAGGTGAAAAAGCAACTTTTGTTAGAACTTCCTGATTACAACAAAGTATTCCAGATGGATTTTGATGCTAGTGGTAGTGCTATTGGAGTTGTGTTGAGCCAAGAATTTAATCCTATTACCTATTTTAGGGAAATATTGAATGATACAAAGAAGTATCATGTTTATGATCAAGATTTCTATGCAATAGTTTAGGCCTTAGAGAAATGGAGGAATTATTTGTTGCCAAAATTATTTGTCTTATATAATGATCAGTAGACATTGCAGTACCTAAAATGGACAAGGTAAATTGAATCAAAGACATTTGAAATGGATAGAGTTCTTGAAGAGCTATACATTTATATTTAAACATAGAAGTGGAAGATCTAATAGGGTTGTAGATGTATTAAGGAGGAGATAATTATTGCTAATAGAAATGTATGTTGAAGTGGTTAGGTTTTATGAACTCAAGAATATCTACCCTAAGGATCCAGACTTTGCAAAGGCTTGGAAGTATTTTAAAGAACCTACTACTCTAGATAGGACTAGGTGGTTGGATTACATGATCCAAGATGGTATATTATTTAATGGCATTCAATTGTTTATTCCAAGGAGTTCCATGAGGGAAAACTTGATCAAGGAGAAATATAGTGGTGGGATGGCAAGACACTTTGGTCAAAATAAGACCATTTCCATAGTTAGTGAACATTATTTTTTGCCTCAATTTCATAGGATGTGAAGAAGTTCATGCAAAGTTGTCATGTATGTCAAACAACCAAAATAGTAAGTTAGAATACTAGACTCTATCAATCATTGCTCCTTGGGAGGACATAAGTATGGATTTTGTTCTTGATTTTCCAAGGACACAAAGGGGTGATGACTCATTATTTGTGTTAGTTTATAGGTTCTCCAAGATGGCACATCTCATTCCATGCCACAAGGCTCATGATCCAATGCATATTGTAGATTTCTTTTTGAGAGAGGTGGTGAGGCTACATGGTCTCCCAAAAAGTATTGTTTCTAATAGAGATACTAAATTTTTTGGGAATTTATACAAGACTTTGTGGAAGAAGTTGAAGACAAAATTGAATTTCAATTTTGTACAACATCCATAGACTAATGGACAAATAGAAGTGGTGAGTAGAAGTCTAGGCAATTTGTTGAGGTGTTTAGTAGGAGACAAGCCCAACAGATGGGATTTGATTCTACCACAAGAAAATTTTTCTTACATTAATTTTTTGAATAGGAGTATTAGTAGATCACTTATCCAAATTGTGAATGGGAGTATTCCAAGGATTGCACTAGGGTTGAGGAAGATGGAGCAAGGAGAGAGAACTAGTGTTGAGGCAGAAGACTTTATCGAACATGTCAAGAACCTACATGAGGAAGTGCATGCACATATTAACAATATGAACCTACAATATAAGGCTAAAGAAGATGAAAAGAGGAGAAATGTAAGGAGTTCCAAGCTGGGGGTCTAGTTATGGAGTACTTGAGGAAGGAATAATTTCCAATGGGCACCTACAACAAGCTGAAGATGAAGAAATTTGGTCTGTGCAAGATTTTGAAGAAACATGATTAAGGAAATACATATGATGTAGAGTTGCTAGATGGGATCCATATTTCTCCTATTTTCAATATTCTAGACTTAAAAGAATATCATAAAGATGGTGCTTAGGAGGATTTGATACTAGAGCCATGTTGCATTCCTACTTCTAAGAAGGAAGAGATTGAAGAAATTCTAGATAGTTGTGTTGGTCAGACCACCAGAAACATGCAATATGAGAAGTGTTTAGTGAAGTGGAAGGGATGACCATTGGAAGATTTGACCTAGTTATCAAAGATTATTGTTTCCTGTTTGAGTTTTCCCCTACCAACTATAAAGTGACTAGGTCACTTTTCAATTTAGCCCGTGTGTCCGATGCAAGAGAATCTATTGGTGTAAGGGAAATCTTATATCACCCAAAAATATATTTAGTGTTGATTTCTATTTAATTTATTTTTATTTATGGATACCCATTTGGGCCAAATAGAGGTTCCAACTCTCATAGTTCCACTATTGGTTTTTTGTGTTAGTGTTTTTGAGCACCTCAAGATATGTGTCAATGTAGAAAATAGGTTATTTTGTAATTGAGCCATAATTATGATGAGTTAGGGGGTGTAAGTTGTAAGGATGATTGTACTTGTAATTTAAAGCATTCCAAAAAAAAGAATCACGTCAAAAAGATTTATGGCTTGAAAGTTATTACAGATTTAAGTTGCCTGAAGACCTTCTAAGAATGCTTCAAAGTCAAATTTAAGGCACTAAATGACCATATATGGGCCAAAAAAATTGGGGGTGAAAAAATATGGACCATAAGCCTATAAAGATCTTAGATATCTTTTCAAAAATGTAAATAGTTCATCAATCAGATCTTAGATAAAAAGTTTTTGATTAAGTAAAACAGGTTTTACAGGGATCCTAAACCCAAAATTTTTTACAACATATCTAAAATAGAAATATTAGATAAATTCTAGCTACCATGCATCTACTTATCAAAAGCCAAACCAAACAATAGGCTCACGGCCAAGAAACAAAAAACTAGCTACACTAGAAGAAGATGAGACAAAAAGACAACACTAACTATTAGTTCTCCCTATCAAGAATCTACAAGGTCTCTGCAATTTGATTGGTCTTCCGATTGTCCGCATCCTCCTAGTCCTAGTTCTAAGCATCCACCAGATCCCTGGTTTCTTTCAAATTATCCTCAGCCTACCCAATGTCCAAGCTAGCCTTCTCCATCTTTTTCTTGCCAAATCCAATGCTCATCAGTGATTCACCTAGACTATTAATATTCTCGTTTAGGGTGTCCAATGTAGCAATTACCTAATTAGCCAAGTTCTAATGGGAGAACTCTATCCTTTGGACTTCTTGGGAGAACTCCATCCACTCCATCAATGAAGCATGTAGAAATTAAATTAATTTTATTCTCATTATCTTCATCAAGGTGATTCAAATGTCTCACAAACCTATCATTATTTATCTTACCAATAGGTGTTGATGCATTAACCTTGAAATCATTTGTATGCTAATTACTACTGCATGTGTTTTCAAGACACTCATCTACACAACTAATCAATTCATCTTTATAAACAATCTTTTTATCCTCATATTGTGTAGATAACTCTTCTTCACAACTTTCAACCACAAGTTGGCTTACATAATTCTGAACTGGAACTTCACTTTCAGTTTTAAGAAAAGAACTCATACCTCTACTAGCATAAGAGTACTTACTTTTTTTATTTCTCTCTTCTTCCCAATTCGCATCAAATGCACATGAAGAAGAATATGCACTATCATTGTCCTTTTCTTGATTTGAGTAACAATTCTCATCATTGTCTTCACATGATGCTTCTTCATAATACACTGGATCAATAACTTTACCTTTATCACTTGGAAGATAACTTTTAGCTTCTTCGTACTCATATTGAGTTGCATATCTTTCAACTTCAACCTTTATAACATTCTCAACATAGTGTAATCTCTCAATAAGAGAATTTATTTCTTGCATATTTGACTGGTGAAGTGAATCCATATTATCATCCATTGTTGGAATATTACAAACATGTGCACTCTATTCATCAATAACATAATCATCTCTTCCTAAAAACAAAGAAACTTCATTTGTACATATCTTTAATTCTGAATTTTCAATAAGATCATCCACCACAATAGGGGTACCTACTTGCTGATCTGAATTTGAACATTCTTCATGACATTGATTTTTCCTTTGAACCTCATCTTGTCAGCAATCATTTCTAGAGAAATGACTCCTAGTTAATCCATATTTTATATTATTTTCAATCTCCATTGCTGTCATGAATGCCTGACACAAGGTTTTAGGTTCTTTATCTCTTAATAGATAACTCATATTCTTATCAAATGAATTAAAATAAACCACTAAACACATTTGATTATCTAGCTTATAACTTTTAGGAATCTCATTTAGAACTTTTGCAAATCTGATATTCAATTTAGGAACTAGTTCACTATTCTTGATTTGGATTTTCCTGAATTTATCAAAATAATTAGAGATGCTTAATCTTTCCCTGAACTACTTCATGAAGGCTGAAAGTAATTCATCCCAAGATGAAATTGAATATGTAGGCAGAAAGGAAAACCAATCCCTAGCATCACCTTCTAAAGTTTGAACAAATAACTTCATATGAACATCTTCATGAGCAATTTCAAAATCATCAACCAAGTCACTGAACAACTGAACATGATAATTGGCTAAATTTTCATGGTTCCCACTAAACTTAGGAAAATACTTTCTGAGATTATATGGCATAGTATTTGCAAAACCATGAATGCCATTAAAATTTAATGGCATATACCACTTGTTAGAAATAGATCTAAAAATTTCATTGATAGGCTGCATACTAGGTGAGAAGAAATTGGCCATTTCTTACAAATTTAAAAGTCATTCACCATAAATACTTTCATAATTCATCACTTGCTACAAATCTAGAGTTCTTTCTACCAATTCAAAACTTCAAACACACTTCAAAACATAAAAACACTTTTTTTGAATCTACTTTCCACAAAGTATGTTGAAATATACCAAACCAATCTCCTATTTAGTGTTGGAATTACCACTTAATGTAGAACACACACGTATACCACTTTCTTTCATGACAAGGATAACATCATGAAAAATAAAACACCTCAAATGTTGATGCTAAAACCACTGATCTATTGATTTGGCACTGGTGTTGACGTGAACTTCCTCACACCACATATGAAACCATTTTCTCTCCTTGAGGAGAGCAAAATAAAATCATTGTTGTGATTCCTTTTAATGTTCAAATTTTGTATGATAGCAAATCAATGAACACTTTAGAACTCATTAGTCAAGAACTCATGGACTCTCTCTTCTTGTCTAAAACTCAACATAACTTTTAGATCTACATTACCAAGCTGAAAATTCTTTAAAAACATTTATATAGAACCAATTTTCACTAGCACATAGATCTTTTAGAGAGTCACCACTCATAATTGTGAGAAAGATTTAAAATATGATTCATACATTGACAATTCTGAACTAGAATTTCAATTTGTAGAATTAGCCAACCGTCAAACACTTAGAAGAGAGAAACCATTGTTAAACAATTCTAACTCTGAAAATACAATAGTACTTTGAAAATAGCAACCGACTAAATTGACTGAAGATGAACACCTTTTAGAAATACAATTTGCATTCAACCTTGAAAGATATTGTTATCTTGAACAAAGCATCACTGAGGTGCATGATATTTGAGCAAGAAAACTACAAAACACATTAGATAACTTACTGCTGCAATTTTTTCCATGCACTTATCTTGCTGTATTGAATCTCCTTTTTAAATTCTCAAGGTTTGTCTATCATTTAGATTCAATACATTCCCCAGAAGAGTCACCATTTTGTTGGTGTTTTGAAATGTTACTAGTTTCAAATTACCTTGATGAGAATAAGACACATCTAGGGGCAGCTAACTCACATTTTCAATATGCCATTTTAGACATTGGGCCAACTATAAGGCTAGACCCTTCTTCTACTTTAGGCTCTACAAAACTTAGGTAGGTGGACCTTAGATTCAATCAATATGGTACTAGTGCAAAAACATATTCCTGAATCTATAATCAACAGATTTAACCCTTATATCTCCTAATAACTCATATAATAACATAGATCTATGATAGCTAAATGCAAATCTATGAAATTCACAAGCTGAGTGAGGGTTAGACTTTTCAGCTCTTCAACATGAAAGGGGAAAAGCATTTGATTAATAATGTTGAATTCAACAAAAACCCCTAATATGCAGCAACATGAACTAATGATCTTGTAGCTGATCAGTGCCTTATCTATTGGGCAATTCTATGAATACATACATATGGATACCTGAGACATATTTGTATCTTGAAATATTTGATCTATACATTCACCTTGTAAATAGACATCTATGTTCAATCTAAATCCCATTCTTACATGATATCCTTCTCAATAAATTTGCAACCCTTTTGATTTTCCTAGAGCATTTACATAACCCCTTTAGTTATAAGCAACAATGAAACAAGATACAACCTTAAAGGGCTACAACCATGACCTAGACTCTTTATTCATAGATCATAAAACATTATAGCTCACTGAGAAAGGAGACAAGATTTAACATGAAAATCAACACTTGTTGTTCCTTGTATTGATTTCCTTGAAATAATGCATTCATATGCTTGAAATTAAAACATACAAAAGACCTAATAGACATGAACTATCTGTATTATCTTCCATACTATTGTTCATACAAGAGAAATTATTGAAGAAACTGCGGTGTCATAGTATTGGGAAACATATAAAAATTTAGAACCAATGGTCTCACAATGAGAAAATGGAACCCCTAATGGTATCACAGCAATGAAACTTTTTCTTCCCAAAAACTAGAACCCATGCAATGAGAAAGAATGAGAATGATATAGAGGAAGGAATTCCCAGATCTTCTTTGCATTTGACATGTGTCCACTTGAAATCCCCTCTCCTAAAAATGAAAATACTCTCTCTAATCTCTCTCTGTAACTAGTAAATCAAATCCTTAACCATTTTGGCTCTCAAAAGCATAAAATATCTCAAAAACTTGATGGAAAAATAACCGCTTTTGATGCCAGATCTCCAAACAAGGAAAAGCTAAAAATTAGTTAAAAGGCCTCCAGAATGCAATACAATCTTTAAAAGTTGTTTTTTGCACATTCAAGCTTCAATAAGTCTTCAAATCTACCCTTTAACCAATTTTGATGATCAATGATGAAATCTACCCATATTGCTGGGAATGCCCTGGGAATCACAAACTTGCTTATAACTCAAACAAGTAAATAGTTGTGCAAATTTTGACTTCATATTCAAAAATTTCATCTCTTCCTATTTCTGATGGTATATTGGAGTGCCCTTGTTATGCCCTTTTGAAGTTCAGGCTTCCATCTCATGGCTTTGCATAGGACTTGAAAATTTCAAAAATTTGATATATTATAAAGTTTGAACTACGTCATTAAATCAAAATTTATTTATCTTAGAGGACATAAAAAATTTAATTTTATGGCTTTGAAATTTCCTTCAATCTTCTATCCAGGTCAAACTTGGTTTGACCATTGGTGACACATTTCATCATGTGATTGGTGCTTTTCCTGCACAGATGTCAGACCTCTCCAATTGGATGCGACATAGCATCACTTGATTCATCCTTCTTGCTACCATGTCAACATGCCACCTCATCATGCCACATCATGGTCACTATGTCGCTATGTTAACTGGCATGCAACTTTGCCTTGGCAAGATAGCGACATCTATCAAATCTATCATGTGGCATGATCTAGTGCATCATTGCAATCTGATTTCCATGTCACAACATTCCTTGAAATTTGTGCCATGTGGTACCTCATGATTGGTCCAATCATCACCACATCATCATCTCATTGATACACACACTACCCAGATGCCACTTGTCATTCACTGGTTTGCTGACTATATTGCATGGGCCCCACAACAACTCCTATCAGATTCCAAGGTTTTTTGATAGGTCACTATGTCACTACCAAAAAAACTTGCCATTTTTTGGTGGCGACATAGAACCTTGCCAGATTTTAGGCACTTTTAAGTGATGATGTCAGCATATTTGTTTAAAATTTATGGTTTATTTCCTCCAGCTGGCTGATAATGGGCCCCACCTGAGAGTGCATGGCTCACAAAAGCATGTGTCTTTAAGACACTAACCATTGGAGTGTTGGAGTATTTAAAAACCAAAAACCCCCCACACAAGCAATATGAGATTAATGTTCTTCATAGTCTTTCCCATGCTCTACTTTCATGGCATGGTAGACCTTGTTCTTTAATCTGTGGCCTCTACTACTTGCTTAGCATTGGGATGCTTCAACATTAAAAATAATTGAATACTCTTCTTTCACAAGCTACCCTTGTCTATTGCCACTTTCATATCTATCATGGGTACATTTTAGAATAATATTTCTTCCATCCAAGTCATGTCCATTCATACCTTCAATGGTGTCTTTCATGGCAGGGCGAGGGGAGGGGCTCTTTTAAAACTACGAGAATGAAGGAAACAAAATCCTTAATTGATTTTGCAATCTTCATCTCTTTTGGTGATAGTGTATCATCAATTGATTGCAACAATTGATGATCTACTATAGTAGCATCCAGGGTATCATGGGACACACTCATATCATCCCATTTCATACAAAACTGAGTTCAAATTTTATATTCCGCATCTCACAACCTTTCTCCACTTGCTCATTAGTATTATTAATTACTAACCCTCCTCCATTTTTTGAATCCCCAAAAATGTTATTTGATTGTAGAGCCACAGTGTGATCATCACTTGATGACCCTGTCAAACTCATAGTTACAATTGACTTATCAATATTATTCTTGCTTTTTACATTTCTACTATTTTTTTCTTGCCAGATATTGAACCATCACCTCCACTAGCAATAGTTTCATAACTCTTCTCAACAATAAAACTACTTCAAGCTTGTAAAATGTTATGCTCACCAGGTAGCTTGATAGAATTTCCACCATCCAGTGAATTGATTTGCTCTATTTTATCAAAAGTGGTTGATTGGAGACTAGAGGATTTTTTTTCCACATCATATTATTTTTCCTTATGATGGGAATGAGTTTGTTTCAAAAATTCATACTAATTAAGTTGACTAGCAACTGAAGGAGTATCTAACCCTATTATGGGAATGTCCTTTTGCAGAGCTTCAAATGTGCTTGGTGAGGTTAAAATGAAAATAGACACTAGCACAATAGGTACAGGAGGCATGGCAGCATTTTGTAGAGAACTAGTTATAGGATTGCATTTCCTTTGTTTCAAATGGCTCTTCTGCTCATCTATTTTCAACTATTTTTTGGATCGTCCCCATATGGCACTTCTTCAGTAGTCTTCCCTCTTGGTACCTAGCTCCATGTCGTGGCCTATGGAATTTGGTCAAACTTATAAAGAAAATGCTTTCTCTGATTTATAACTCAGATTCCTCATTCACTGAGGCCTTGCTCTACTCATGGGTGTTTTGCCTCTACCAAGACTTGGATATTTTCTCCTTCTACATTGACTCATTGAGGATCTTTAAACACTTAGCAAGCTTAAAAGGATTTAGTAAAATGCATTCCCCTGTCTAAAGTAATACTTGTGACAAATGAAACAAGGAAAGAGAATAAAGATGAAATCCATGAACAACAGACTATCCTTGTAGATTCATATGTGAATGAAAATGTATAAATGCTCAATCTTTGGTTGTTGTTAAGCTCAATGACATAAATGAGAATGAAAAGACAAAGATTGAGAATGGGTCAAATATTAAAGCCCATTTTGCAAGCAATACTATGGTAACTTCTCTTTAACCTCTTCATCCCCAAAATCTTGATTATAATCAACATAGTGGGCTCCTGTAGCTGCTTTTAATTATGTGCCAAAATCAATATTCTTGGGTGGAATCACCCACTTTTGACTTTAGCATATAAAAATTTCCCTTCTATCAACCTATAAAGCTCTTTCCTAATACAATTGACTTGGACTTATATGGACAAATCTCTAGAAATATACAATATCATCCTCAAGGGAAGCAATATCTTCTACTCATTGGAAATTCATTCCCCAAACCAAGCAACACTAAATCATTAGTTGAAATTCATCAATTTCTCATAGCCTTTCATATGTTTGAGTTTGAAAAGTATCAATAGCACTTCAAGATTTTCCTTTTAAATCTCTATTGAATCTATAATTATATTGTACGCAATAAATCATTTCAATAATTGGAATCATTACAAAATCTTCTCAACATCTTCAATTTCATAAAGTACTTTATCAACTTGGAGCCAGTCGGGCCCTAAAGTGGGTCCAACTAAAAAAAAATTCATTTCTAAACAACTAAACTACAAAAATTGAGTCATTCACCCTCTGACACTGATTTGAAAAAAATTCAACCATTGGAAACAAATTCAAACACTAAAAATGAATTTGAAACTTATTTTACATCTTTTTGCAAACTGTAAATTTTGCATCAGGAATTCCTTTGACTAGCTTAAAAAACTAACTTGAACAACTGATCGGGCTTTGAAAATTGGCACACTGATTCTTTGTTCCGCATACTTTTACCCTGCCAAATCTTGTCTCATGAAGAATTCTCAGTCAAAAGATATTGAGTATCAAAGTTACCTTCTTAGAATTACCTGCATGAAAATATGTCAGAAAACCATAAATTGCATTCGAATTTGGCTCTAAAAAAAAGGCAAACTAACACTTGGGAGAACAAAAACTGGGGATTTAGTTCATTATTATGAGGAAATTATAAATATGCAATTTGGGCTCATGACAAATAACTGGACGCAAATGGCGGGCGGTCAAAGTGGGCTACTCAAATTTTACAGAATGGAAACAATGGCATAAAAGTAGTTTTTGCAAATGGAATTGACTTGGGAAAGTGTGCAAACAGATTCATCAAGACCTAAAAATTGACACACTTGAAGTATTTTCAATGTACAATACAATGGTACAATCCATTCAATCTCACCTATCATAGATTTAGAGATATGACATCACGAACAAGGGTTCTGACAAATTTGCATATGCTGACACTAGTAAAAAGTTAGAAATTGCATTTGGAATCGTGTTTGAAAACTAATCAAATAGATTTTTCATAAGCTCAAACTTGAAATGTAACAAGCCTCTAACCCCTAAAATATGATTCAAAAGGAATTTTATCATTTTGGTTAACTGGGTCAAAATTATAGCAAGTCAAATAGGGCTTCCCAGAATTTAGAACTAATTGCATCAGCATGACATTGATAAACAACCAACTTTGAGGAATTCAAAACCTATTCAAATGGATTCAAAACAACTCAAAATCTGAATCATAAGCTCTTTGGTATGGATACTAGATACTTCCAAAGTGACAACTCATGAAACATTACTAAGTGCGAGCTATTCAATTGTAAACATGGCCTCCTATTGCTATTTGACACTTGGTGAAAATGCATAATTGACAATTTCTCAAAAAAAAACTTCACAAAAGGGCTTAGAATGGCAGTTTAACTTCATGAAACACTTAGATGCACTGAATGCATGGTTTTAGAAACATTAAACACCTCATAGGGCTCAAAAGTATAGTTGGGTACATAGGCATTAGAAAGCACTTAAAGGGCTTGATTTCTTCAATGGTACTCAAAATCGAGGCTTCAATTTTGAGTCCTAATAGACTCCATCTCATAATACGTCTCTGCCTTGATGAGTTTTTTACTCTCATCTTCTCCTTCACAAAATCTTTGACAATGTTAGTCAACATTTTCTTATCTCTGAAAAAGTTAATCCCTTCCAAAGGGATCTCCGTAACCTAGGCTATCAATTCTAGATTGACTTGGTGGGTGACCCCATCGATTTTAACTCTCCCATTTTCTAGGAATCCACCATAATCTTGGTGATCTCAACATCAAATCCATGGAGCTTCTCCAGGAATTTTTTGATACCCCCCTTTTCCAACTTATGTCAAACCTTCGATTTCTTCTTCCAGTTCACCTCCCCTGATGGCTCCCTCCTGCTTCTCTCCCCTACCATGGTTTCCTCAGGTTCAATAAGCCTTCGTATGCTCACAATTCTCTTACATACTTTGGCCTCCTATAGAATGCAAAACTTGAGAATGTTTTTGTGTTTATCAATTTGAATGGTGGTATACAAGACAACCCATAAAGCATGCCATACATATACACTATTATGGATTGAAAAGAGCTTTGCATGATTTTCATTAACTCTCAGTTCGATGTGCAATCTTGTAAATCTTCCCATAATTAATTTTGGATTATTTTAGTACTTCCCTAGATGTGGTCCATCAGAATTAAATCATTCATTACTATTGGAAAGTTGTCACGGACATGCCACATCATCGCCAAATTTTTGGTGACCGCTATATTAGACGTATATTAGCCAGGAATTTTTCCTTTAGGATCCCATTCCATATGTAAGACCCTTGAGGAATCTTAGTCTCATGAAGCAAAAGGCTGAGAGACTGCCTTCATGGGTATTTCTCAATCATGATTTCCCTCCATCCTCCGGTGCTCTAAAAAAATGTGCTAGATCTATTTAGCTAAAAGGGCATTATTGAGGTGTCTAATTTTTCTAATACCGAGACCCCCATAACATTTGGGGAGGGACACATGGTCCCAAGCAACAAGATGATATCTCTTTTCCTCTTCAACCCTATATAGAGAAAATTCCTCTAAATCTTCTCCATTCTATCAACTTGCTTAGTTGGTATCCCAAAGAGACTTGAGGCATAAGTGGGGAGATTTTGGAATATAGATTTCACCAAAGTGCATTTTCTTTCCTGGCTAAGAGTAGCACCTTTCTAGCCAGCTAATTTCTTGTTGAATCTATCAATGATGTTGTTCCAAAAAGATTCCTAGGGTTTGGACCCCAAAGGCATACCAAGATAACTAACTGGAAGGGTCCCAATACTGCTTCCCAAGATACAAACAATTTTCCTCTATCTCTCCAATGGTGTATTGATGTAGACCAAGCTCTTGTCCTAGTTGATAGCCTATCTAGAACCCCTACTGTAAGTATTCAACAAACCCTTAAACACTCTAACCTCTTGGACTGAAGCATCTCCCCCCAGAATAGTATCATCCACAAATTGTTGATGGGTGAAAGAAACATGACCAGATGAAGGCTTGAGACCTTGCAAACTCTGGTCCTATCTTTTTCTCAAAATTAGCCTTCTCAAACATTCGACCAAAATAATGAAGAGAATAGGGGATAGGGGATCCCCTTGTTTCAGCCCTCTCAAAGGGAAAAGGAAATTTGAGGGGGAGCCATTAACCATAATAGACAAATAAGGGAAAGAAACAAGCTAATGTATAAGTTTACAAACCTAGGGATCAAACCAAAAGCCTAGAGAACAACCATCAAGAAGTTTCAATCCACCCTGTCATAAGCTTTAGACATATACAACTTGAGTAGGAAACCTTCCTTCTCACCAACTTAAAGAGAGTGAATCACTTCATGTACCATGATGATAGAATCTAGAATTTGTCTCCTTGGGACAAAACCAATTTGTTGAGGTGAGATAATCAGGTGAAGAACACTGAGGAGCCTAGTGATTAGGACTTTGGATATGATTTTGTAGAAAGAGTTGCAAAGATTGATGGGTCTGAACTTATCCATTGAATCTGCCCCAAAGATTTTTGGTATGAGAACTAGAAAAGTGGCATTGAGTTCTTTCAAAAGGTTTCTAGCCCCAAAGAATTCTTGCATAACCTTCACAATGTCCCCTTCTACCACCTCCCAATAGACCTGGTAAAAGAAAGTTGGGAAACCATCTGGGCTAGGGCCCTTATCACCCAAAAGGGAATTGAGAGCATTAAAAATTTCCTCTAGGGATGGGATAGCTTTCAACATAGAGTTTTCATGGGCTTGCAGCAGTGGAGGAATAGCAAATAAAATTTCCTCTTGATTAGGCTTCAAGAGAGAAGGATCCTTAGTGAGAAGAGAAGAGAAAAACTACACAACTTCATCTGCTATCTCATCATCCTTCGATAACAAAGATTGTCCTTTATTGATGGTGAAAATCTTGTTATTAGCTCAATGTTTAAGGGTAGATAAATGGAAAAACGTGGTGTTCTGGTCCCCTTCTTTAAGCCAATTAACTCTTGATATTTTTTCTAAAAATGTTCTTCCCTGAAGATGATGTTGTGGAGGTCAAAGAGAATAGACCTTTCCTCCAACCAATTCTAGTCATTATATCCATCTTGTTGAATCTCTTCCTAAACTATGCAGAGTTGATCAATCTTTTCATCCTTTTCCTAGAAAATATGGCCAAAGTCTATTTTGTTCTAGACTTTAATATTTATTTTTGACATTCTAGACTTTAATATTTCCTTTTGACATTCTTCAATTTTTGGGCTACCCTAAACATTGTAGTACCTTCCACTTCAATGTTCCACTATGAAGAGATCTTGGTTTCCAAAGTCGGGTGGGAAATCCATATTTTCTCGAACTAAAAAGGGGAGGTCCTTTTAATCATTAAAGGGAAAATAGAGAGCGATATGGGGGAGTGGTTTGATCCCACTCTTCAGAGAAGGGAGAGTCTGTAGGAGTGGTATGCAACCAAACAAGGGAAATTAGGGCTTTGTCAAGATAGAATTGAATGCATTCTCCCCCAACTCTCCTATTAGACCAAGTGAATCTAAACCCTAGGAGATCAACATCCATAAAAGCCAAATTGTTAATGAAATTCAAAAGTTCTAACTTACATTCCTAGTTTGGGGCAAGCCCTCCACATTATCATCATCAAAGAGTGGAGAATTGAAATCCCCCATTATAATCCCTTTTTTTATGTTATTAATGCTGATAACCTCTAGGATCTTAGCCCATAAGACCTTTCTCTCCCTTTTATAATTGGGGGCATAATGATTTAAGATAAACCAATAGCCATCACTATGAATATGGGACACCTTGCATAGGAGAGCATTACATGCATTATATATAATTGATATCTAATTAGCCTTGTTGTTATAGAGAATCAACACCCCTCCTATAGCTTCCTATGAGTCTGTGGCTTTGCTACTTATGCTTTTGTTGAAAGAGAGTTTGCCTACCACATCTTTTCTCATTTTGGTTTCTTGAATCAATAAAAATATGGTCTTTGATCTCTATCATATTCCTAACTAACTCCTCTTTGTGAGCCCCATTTAGGCCCCTAATATTCCAAGATATGATCTTCATTTCTTACTTCTAGAGAATTCCTTGATGGTTCTCTAGCTCCCATCTGCCAAACTTTTTCTAGTCTCTTCTTGCAATAACTGATTCAAACTTTTCCTTCCTAGAGTCTTAGGTTTACCCTCAACATCTACCTTAACCCTACTTCTAGTTGTCAACAGTGATAAAGGAGGGTGGTCATGATTGATCTTTTTTATTTAAACCAAACTCTAGCCATTTTTACTATCTTGAGAGCAGCTATCGATCCAGTCTTCCCATTGTGAGATCTAGTCTGGAGAAGAATTGTTAATAAGCTCTACGATCTTTTACCCCAGACCTTTGGATGTTGGAAGATTCGTTAGAGGAGCAACAAGACTACCCACCTGACCAGACCCATCACCGATGATGTGGTCCTCTACCCTCAGGAGATCAGCAACACCACTATTCAGGGGTTCTGAGTTAGAGACCCTTGTAATCTTTGATCAAGGGGTCTCCTACCTTGCTACATTTTTCTCTTTCTCAATCAGCACATTATCTCCTACCATGTCTATAGCATCAATAGTTGGGCCCTCCATTGTAGGCTCCTTTGGCACTATATCACTGCTTTGGACTCTGACCTATTTTTTTGAGTTAGAGTGGGTAATACCATTACCACTTTTGATGCCTTGAATTCCATCCTGCATAATAGCATTCTTGTTAGCCTCCCTACCATCTTGGTTCTTAGGTTGCTTAGCAGGTTTGCATTTCTAGATCAATTTCTTCTTCCCCTTAACAAAGGTGCCAGTGGGCTTGGATTTCTTCTTTGCTTTGGTAGGGGTGATAGGAGCCTTACTTTTCTGCTTCACTACCCTTGGGCACTGAGTAGCCTTGTGATCGGCCTTTAGACAAAGGAAACAGGCAAAAGGCATAGTTTCATAGATTAGTTTTTGAACATGCACTCCAAGTTTTGAGTGAAAAGCCATAGTTTCTGGCATGAATGTGCCTTCTATAACTCCTATACATATGCAAGCATAGTTGAGACATCTTTTAGATGCTATGATTGGATCAATAGACAAGAGTTCTCCAAAAGATCTAGCTAGTCCCACAAAAACATCTTCATTCTAGAATTCTAATGGTATTTCAGGTAGTCTAACCCACACAAGGGCTTGAACAAAGAATGAGTAATTTAGGTTCAACTTAGATGACCACTTCTAGAGAACCAGAGTGGAACAACCAATAGCCTACTAACCTACATAGAGAATGTTAGAAAGGTCTTCCATGCAAGTAAATTCAAATGAAAAAAAAAAAACCCTTTACCATGGCCATGACCAAAACTTGGCCTTTAAGAGCCCATTTCTCCTTAATAAAAGTCCTCACATCATCTATATTTGGTCTAGGCCCCAAAAGTTTAGCAATCAAGTTAGAAGCCATGGATCAAATGCTATGATCCATGATTGTGTCTAGGATGGCAATGGCACAAGTACCTTTCTCTGTCTCAAGGAGAACCTTAACAGGTGAGAAAGCTAACATACCTAAGGGCTTGATCCCAAAAAGAGATGACCATTTGGCTAACTAACCCACTTTGGGAAGCGAAGGAATCTTGACCACTTCCTTGGCGGGAGCATCTGGGTCCCCATCAATATTCTCCCACTGATCCCCTATACAAGAACCTTGACCATCCCCCTTCTATGGCTCATGCTCCAAACTAGGGTTCTGATTCTGACAGTCCAAAGGAATCTTGCCCTTCTCTGAATTCAAATTTTGAATCCCTCCCTTGCCTCCACTTGTGCTTGCCATCTTTTCATGGTCAATAATGTTTCTGTTATGATCTTACATAAAAATTTATCCCTCCCACAAGTTGGAATATCATTTTTGGATTCTTCTAATTTTGCACTGACTGCTCGCGTGTCTTCTAGAGACTTCTACTTTGGTGGTGGATGCAAAATGGCATATTTTATGATGCACAAACATCCTAGAATTTCTTGCAATCCTACATGTTGGAGGGGATTTAGATTGAATTTGTGGACTCGGTCACCAAGGAGTGGTGCTTGGTTGTTATTGGGTATAGTTTTGGCTGAGGAGCTCAATCATTGAAGGTGCTTAGTCACTAAAGGAGCTTAGGAGATATTGTTTCTTAGCATTCACTATGATGCTCGACATGCATCGAAAGCTCATCTTACACTAGGAACCTAATTATGCTTGGGGTGGAAGGTTGATGCTTAGCTTGGTCTTGGTTCTAAGTTATCTATGAGTTAACTTTTGGCATTAATTTTTTTATGGGTATTTAATTTTTATTGTAGCCAACTTGTGGCTCAATATATATTTAACGTAATCATTTTATTTTAATTTTTAATGAACTGGGCTGACCTGTGTCTTAGTTGGGTATAAGTAAGAGGGGTTTTGTTAAGTTTTAGGTCATAATTTTATCATCGACTTGGAGTAGATGATGAAGTATAGGAGAAAATTTTGACAAGGGTAGTAGTTGTGGCTTGGAAAACTAGGAGATCATTCAGTGGGCTTCTGAGCACAAGTTGAGATTTCATTGGGGTTTTCTTCTAGTGTGTTGATCTCAACTAGCTAAGATTAGTGTTTAGTTGGACCTTGAGGGATCTTGTAGAATCTTTTTGTAATTATTGTTGTATTTGGCCCTAACTCGAAAGGCATTACAACTAGGCATATTGCATGTAAACAATTATATTTATTAATAAAGTATTGTGATTTGGAATCATATCTTTCTTTTTTGTTTTGTTTACACTATGTGATTATTCTCAGGGATTCAAAATACCTCCAATAGGGGTACCCTTGGATTCTTGTTGCATTAGGTGGTATCATAGAAAAAGTTTCACTGATCATGTAGACTGATGCCAAAGTTGAGAGATTTTGCACTAGGACCTTGGGTTGGAGAAGGTTGATCTTGTGGAGTTGATTGCTCTTCTATATTTGTGGGTTTGTTGCAAATGGTTTGCAATGGATATTAGAAGATGCCTCCAAGAAGATTGTACCCTAGGGCAATTAATGATCTTAGTGATGTTGTGGAGGAAAGGATCTCAGAGAAGGTTGAAGAAGAGTTTAGATAATAAAAAATGGAGGAGGTTAAAACCACTTTTAGATCTCAAATGGCATTGATGAAGAGTAGCACAATTTTTGAAATTGTGTGTTATAGATGGTGTACCTCTGTATGTGGGTACTGAAGGTAGTTATGAGGAACTTGCTAAAGATTTTGAAGTTGTTGGATTAAGTGGTGAGGACATAACTGATCATATTGAGAGACCTATTGGAACTAGGCCTAGTCAGTTTGTTAGACTTAGATCTGAGTTGAAATTGAAGCATAAGATGGAGGTTTCTAATTTCTCAAGTGCCTTGAATCTTGAAGACTTGATTGATTGGATTGGTGAATTGGAAGAATACTTTGAGCTAAAGGATATTGAAGATCCACTCAGAGTGAAGTTGGAACAAACTAAGTTAAAAGGACATGCTGCTCTTTTGTCAAATGAATTGCAAAGAGATAGAGAGAAGGAAGGTTAAATGAAGATCACTAGATGGAGGTTGATGGTCACTAAGTTGAAGGCTGAGTTCATTGATGTTGATTATGACCTTGATTTTTTTAAGAGGTTACAAAATTTGAAACATAAAGATATGCATGTGAAATATTATACTGAGTAGTTCTATAATTTGACTATTCGGAGAATTGTCAAAGGAAAAGGTAGCTCAATGCATTAATGGTTTGAGATTCAATACCCAAGATGAAGCTAGTATGTTGAAGATTAATTTAGTTGAGGATGCTTATTAGTATGTCTTAAAGGAAGAAGATAAGTTGAAGAGGAAAATTCAAGGTAATGTTAGAGGAAAGGAGTAGGATAGCTCGACAAAAAGCTAAACCAAGTGCAAAAGATGAACAAAAACTTGTTGATTAGAAAAGGAGGACATGTGGAGGCGAGTTCAGAGATAATTGATTTAGATATGGTGAAGAAGGGCATATAGATCTTTTGAATTCCATCATGGTAGGAGAGTTGTTGTGAATAAGGATAAAAACCATGATAGTCAACCTGAGCAAGGAGAGAGTTTACTAGCTCAATGAGTACTAGTTGGTTAGAGGACACTAGATTTTTGTTAGAGGACTAGTATGTTTAGGACTTGTTTTAGTTTTGGAGGCAAATTATGCAATGTGATAGTGGACGTTGGTAGTACTGATAACCATTTTTTCTGAGAAGATGGTTCAAAAACTTCGTTTGAAGAGATTGTGACATCTTTATCCTTGTAGGATTGGCTAGTTACATGTGAGCATGCTTTGGAAGTATGGGAATAGCACCTTACTAATTTTCAGATTAGGTAGTATAAGGATCAAGAGTTGTATGATACTATGGACAAAAAAAGTTGTAATGTGTTTCTTGGTAGACCTTGGTAGTATGATTTCATGGTTATGCATGATTGTGTCAAGAATGTGCTTACTATTGAGAAAGGTGGTAGGAAGTATTCCCTGATTTCTTTGTAGAATGAAGAGATTAGTAGGAGGAACCTAAATATTGGTAGCCAAGTTGAGTTGACAGAATCTAAGAGGGTTGGAGATCAACATGGAAAGCATACCTATAACACACTAAGGATGGATGTCAAGAAGCAAAAGAAGAGAAAGGGAAAGAGCGTACAAGTTGAGGACTTCAAGGATATGCATGTGAAGAACCAATTTTGGATTTATGTGTTGAATCCCAAAATATGTTCTTTTAGCTACTAAGAACATATTTTTAAACCTAGGGTTTTTGATGCAAGAGCATCTTGGGCTTGCTTGCAATCCTACATGTTAGAGGGATTTTAGCTTGGAGTTGTGGAATCGATCACCAAAGGAGTGGTGTTTGGTTGTTATTGGGTATAGTTTTGATTGAGGAGCTCAGTCATTGAAGTGGCTCAGTCACTGAAGGAGCTTAACACATATTGTTTCTCGGTATTCACTATGGTGCTCGACATGCACTAGGAGCTCATCTTGTACTAGGAACTCAATTACATTTGGACTGGAAGGTTGATGCTCAACTTGGTTTCTTTGACAATTAGCTTGGTCTTGGTGCCAAGTTGTCTGTGAGCCAACTTTTTGCATTTAATTTCTTGTATGGGTATTTAATTTGTGTTGTATCCAACTTGTGGTTCAACATATATTTAATGTAAAAGTTTTAATTTAATTTGTAAGGAACTGGGCCAACCTGTAGCTTAGTTGGGTATAAGTAAGGGGGTTTTGTCAAGTCTTAAGTCATAATTTGATCATCCATCTTGGAAAAGAGGATGACATGTAGGAGCGAATTATGAGAAGGCTTATAGCTGTGACTTGGAAAACTATGAGATTTCTTGGTGGGCTTATGAGCATAAGTTGATATTTCTTTGGGGTTTTCTTCTAGAGTGTAGATCTAAACTAGTTGAGATTAGTGCAGAGCTGGATCTTGAGGGATCTCATAGAACTATTTTGTAATTGTTTTTGTATTTGGACCTAACCCAAAAGGCCTTATAGCTGGGCATATTGCATGTAAACAATTATATTTATGAATAAAATATTGTGATTTGGTAGCATATCTTTCTTTCTTGTTGTGTTTATGATGTGTGCTTATTTGCAAGGATTTGGATTACCTCCAACAGGGGTACCCTTGGATTCTTGCTCCTTCATTCTAAAATGTATTCATAATCCTAAAACTTAATGTCAATTCTTTCATTGTAAAGGTAGTTTCTACGGAGCTTGGGAGAAGGATTTTTTCTCTATAATCTAATAACATTGTATGCCCATAGGGCATGTAGTTGAGTCTATTTCCTCTATACTGAATGTAATAGCATATCATTTCTGATAATAAAATTATCCTTTTCTTGTTGTGTTCATTTTTTCTTGGGTTGTGCCTCATCAATAAAAATAATGGATAAATATATTAATAATCATGGTCATGCTTTGAGAAGACACGACAATCATCAATAGGGCATTCAAATCATGATTTACAAAGCTAAAAGTTTGAAAGGATTGTTGGTATTTTTGCAAAAAATATTTCATTTTAGATAAGAGAAATTAAAATTATTATGTTTTTTGTAGATATAATTACCTATCTTGAATCTCAAGGTAAAAGAGAGCTTAGTCACAAATTTATAATCGTGTATTTGTAAATATCTACATATTCTGTAGTATATGTTGTAATTATAGTCATCAATATATATGATTATTGAGAAAATATTACTAAATATAAAATGAGAGTAGGCAATGTCCCAACTATTATAAAGAAACTCCAATCACAATCAAGTTGCTAGCAATACCAAAATTAGAATAAGGAAACATTTAATCATGAAGTTTATATTTTAACAATAATTAAATAATTTGATAATATGATTATTTCAATATTTGACTATTATAATTTAGTCTTAATAATGTTAAAATAAGAACTATTTCAGAAAATAATTTTACCAAATTCTTAAATTATATATCCTTATTTTATTTATATTTATTTAATAATAAATATTTAACTAATTTAATTTAAACATTATACTATAACAAATGTCAACATATTAAATAATGAAATATAAAGAAGTAAATAACAATAGATTTTTTCATACATATATCATTGGATAATAAGACAATTTACATGTGATTTGATATTGACATAACCCTTGTGCCTCCTGTCATGCAAATATCCATCATATCTAAATTACTTCAGAAAATATCTTTCACCAAATGTCATTTAACATGGCAGACTTAGGGGGAAAAAAAAGTAAAAAAACATCTCAAATTAACCTCTATTAGTCAAATATATTACCCCTGAGAAGTAAAGGATTAATCACTGCGAATAGCTGAGTCACATCATATATAGACTACATAGTGAGCAGAGCTTTATCTTTGAACATGGAGTGAAGAGTTTCTATACTTTTCAACAATTAAAACCATTCTAACAACAACAGGAGAAACTGCTATGGCCAATTGTATTGATTGTCCATGGCCAATGCTACTATAAACATAGATATTAGCATTGGAACAATACTGTTTTGAGGATGGCTCTAACAATAGATGGATTCCTTGTCTCTTAATGGGCATGGTTTCTCATTTTCCAATACTTTTCAATCTCTTGTGCAGTCCTCCATGGCAGCCTCCCTGCAATAAGCCCCCACCTGACATATCATAGAGCTCGACTTGAAACACTCAAATACATTATATATAACGTTTTGATTTTCTTAAACAAAAATTTATAATACAATAGTAAATTGTGAACTTCTTATATGGGAAGTCTTAGATTCGAATCTACTTGAACTTAAATAATAATAATAATTTATTAAAAAGAGACTTGATTCTCTTCTCCATAATAGATCATAATAGTAAGAAAACAAACTTGAACAGATGATAATAGAAGCAGAAACCATATGTATATATACCTGTCACCAAGAAGCTTGTGAAGTCGCAAAATGAGATCTTCTTCATCAGGAGACATGTCATACTTCCACTCCTCTCTACTTCTACTTGAACCTGCATTCAATATGCACAATTTGTTATAATTTTGAAGTGCCTTCGACATGAATGAGAATGAATAATCAAATGGGTAGATATATGAATGCACCAGTGGATTCAGAATCTCTTTCTTCTTTTGCCAAGGAATCGCTTACATCACCCATAGCTCTCTTTTCTATCGGAATACCCACTCTGGAAAAAGCTTTGTATAAATAGAATGGCTTTGATCTGTAGATGAGAACTTCAATGGTGAAAGTAGTTTGCATAGTGAAAGAATATAGATTTGAGGTGAGAAAGAAGTTTGGATGTTATTTTGAAAGAGAGGACAATTTCATGTGGGGGTCTGAGTACGCTACCAACCATGAACAGTCATTATCCATTACCCACCGACAGTTGGCAACATCCAAAAGCCACTTTCACCACTTACAAGATATTTTGGTGGATGAAATTGCAACTCCAAATTGTTCCTGCCTAATCCAGACGAAAGTGGCAATTCAATGATTTGGAAATCTAGGCTATGAACTCCTTGTACCAGTCTCTTTAATGGTCGAAAATCTTTTTTGTTTTACTTTATTGGCCGAAAGTGGATGATGTGAGGAAAACGATTCTATGGTGGTAAAAGTTAGTTTTTCCTTGAGAGGCATTCTACAAAAGTAAAAAACCTATTTTTTCTTTTATAAGGATTAAAATGCTCACCACTTTTAAACAAGGTAGGGAATAAGTGGGGGAATAAGTGGCAAAGACAGTACTCTAGTATTAGTGGAGACACTTTGCATGTTGGTTTAGATTTCTTAAATTGGAGATTTGAGTTTCTTTCTTATGTGTTCATAGGTTTGGGTTTCCAATTTTGTAATAAAGGGAGGAGGTATTTGTTTGTGGTATCACATGTTCATAGTTTTAGGTCTAAATAATTTCATATGGAGTTATGGGGTGTGCCATGCTACTAGTCACATTTTTTATTTATACCAAACTCTTAAAAAAAATCAAAAAAATTCAATTATTCACTTTTATACTAGAGTAATCCGATAGACATAGACATAGACATAGAGATACTAATCACAAAGTAAAAATAAATTATTTATGAGATGAGGAGATGAATAAAAATGCATTTACATAATTTAAAGTAAATAAACATGCTAAATGCATCAAGAAGACAGTAATGCTATTCTTCTAGAGTTGTCTATATTGAAATTATTATTAATGATATTCTAAAAATGCCTTAAATGTCTTTCAACATCCATCCATCCATCCATACATGCATACATACATACATGTATACATGGGCACGCACATGCATGCTTGCACACATACATGTTCTACTAGAAGAGATACATCTCTTTATTAAAAATACATTAAATTTCACACGAGATGGTTTTAATACCATCTAGTAATAAGTCCATTGGCTCCAACTATGAAGCCAAGGACATATCCCAATAAATACTAACATAGTTTGCATATGAGGTCATGTAATTACAATTATCTAATCCATCCCTAGACATTTTCAACATATTAGCCACATTAAGTTTCTTCCCAATACCTTCAATAAAAAATTTTGTAGCTATGTATCTTGTCTTTATTTGTGTTTGATCTTTCTTATATAGCATGGATAATATCCATATAAACCTCTTTCCTCACTACTTTATGTGTGAATTGCAAGGCTCAAATATGGAAACCTATAGCTTATCTCACATTAGTGAAGAATTCCTCGTTGATAAATAGCATGTTGTATCAATGTCCTCCATCGAGCAGTTGTAGACCAATGATTTGTTCATTTTTCTATTGCATAAGTAGCAAAAAAATATCGATCTTATCACATAGGTAATTCAAAAGACATGCCAAGAACAAGAATCCAACTACAACACAATCAAAAGCACAAAAGTCCATAACCCTCAGAGTAGTAGCCCTTAATACAATGAAAAACAAACATAAAAGTACCATATATATCCCTATTGACTGCAAATCATACCTAACACCAAGAGTACTAAAATTGTCATCCCAATACTAGTTAAAGCCATCTTTAACTCTTAGCCAAAATGAACACCTTATAGAAAGACTTACCAATATCATAAACCAAAATAGGGACACAAATCTTATAGTTGATAATAGACAATATTTAAAATATCAATAAAACTAACCATAAGTAAGATCGACATTAAAATGGATTGAGGCCTACAAGTCTTTAGCATTAAAGTAATCTCATAAAACATAGCAAAGAGATATCACTAAAACCATAATTTGTTTGATTTGTTGGTGTTACTATATAAAAATGCAATTTTATATGGCATTAAAATCTAGTACCGTTGGTATATAATCCTCTTAAAAGATTGAAAATAATATGCTCCCAGTGAAACCTCCACTATGGTGAGAAATATACAAATGGTGTATTCAATATATATATACCTTGTAAGATAATAAAAATAAAGATACACTTCAAACAAAAAATAATAAACTTTGTAATCATGTGAGCATAAGGTATATGCATGATAACAATAATATGATATAATTATACTAGTGTAAACTTATATAAGATAAATAGACTATACATAGATGATCCTCTAGCCATGAAAAAATATGAGTTAGTAATATATATGACCAAACCTAACATCGATTATTGAATGGACACTGTGGATGTCTTCTCATAATGATAAAGAAAGATTATCTTCTAGTAACATTTGAGAAAACTATAATAAATGAAGTCTTATGAAAGAGTTAGTTTGAGTAATTTTGTTTTTTTTAGTATCTAAGAAAATTTATTTTACTAAGAATTGGATTAAATTGATTGTTGATTGTGTCACTTCCCCTAGGTTTTCAATTGTCATTAATGAGTCTCCTTATGGTTTTATTTCCAACTTCTTGATGGTTTAGACAAGTAGAATCCCTCTCACCCTTCATTTTTATTATTATGGTTGAAGTACTTTCTAATTAATTAAGAAAGCCAATCTACATACTAGATGATAGGGTGTTAGTATTAGAAACTTAGATGAGAGCTACACTCATAACTTTTTTTTAGATGAAAAATTGTTATTGATTCAAGCTTCTATTAAAAAATATCAAGTTATCAAAAGTGTTATTGATGACTATTCTAGATCCTTCGGCTAATTATTTAATATGCAAACATCTTTTTATTATTATAAATGTTTCTCCTTTAGTTTAGAAATAACTTGTTCTCTTTTTGGTTTTCAAGGTTCAACCATGTCTATTTTACTTGTAAATACTTGGGGATGTCCTTCTTTATTGTATTTGAAAATAACTTTTCTGTGGAAAAAAATGCCTCCATCTCCAATTGAATTTTAGTATAGAAACATAATCAGTTATATTTGATAAAGAAGATTATGATGACCAAATTTTTTCTTCATATTTTCCCTCTCTATTTAATGTTTGTGTTGACTATTCAAAAAAAACTTGTGTAAGAGTATAAACTAGTATTTTTTCTCGAGATAAACTTTTCTATCTCAAATACATTAAGGGTGCAAGTTTTAGCAAAATTGCACTCCAAACTAATGTTACCATGATGGTATTTCTATTGGGGAGTATCCTAGAAGTATTGGAGAGATGATTCAGAGGTTGTGTGTTGCATTTGTGACAGAGCTTTTTTGTTGGAATGATTAATGGGAAACAAGATACTGATAGCAGGGTGAATCATGATCTTAAACTTATTGTAATAAAACCAAATTACTGATTTCACACCTACAATATCTCATATCTTTAATTGAGAAACATAAAATAGTAAACTTAAAACATAATCATCCATGAAAACTTCAACACATAACACAATGATTTGGTAACCCAGAAACACTTCAATGTGAAGGTAAAACTAGGGTGTGGATGGGACCCACAAATATTCAATGTTATAACCATAAAGTTAACCTATTAGGGTTACAATATTTGATCATAAGATATGATCTACTTGCAAAACCCAAGATTTTTATTGTCAATGAAACACTAAGATTAGACAAAGCATTTAACAAAACAAACAAGGTTAACACCTATGAGAAGACCTTCAACAAGAAACTAAGACAAACCAAAAGAATGCAAACCTCACTCTTCCAAATAGCTCCAAGATGAAGAGGATTTGTCCAAGTGATGGATATGTGTACTCAAATGTTACTCAAAATTCAATGGAGGAGATGAATCAAAATATAAGTGTGGATGGATATTTCCATTATGATGGTATTTTGGTAATTTTTAGGCTCTCAAAATAGCATGAAAACTTTAGCATGGAAGTGGATGATCTTTTGTGAAGGATGAAGGGTTCAATTTATAGGCTAAGGATGTGAGGATGGAGGGTCAAGATGCAAAGATGAGGGATGGCTAGGATGCAAGGAGAGGGAAGCGCATGGATTGTGCTTTCTCAAATCCATATCTAGAGAAGATGGGGAAAATGGAGGGAAAGTGGGGGAACAATGGAGTTATGAGGGGGATGGTGTGTGTAAGAGGAATGTAAGTTAATATAAGAGATGTGCAAGGGATGTGTAAGGAGTCATTAATTATCTATGAGAGCATTTAATGCATGTGGGTGGGGGTGTAAGAGGAGTTCAACTTTGGTTTGTCTTGGGAATTATTAAACTAGGATTAGAGTTGTGCACATGATTAGGGTGAGGATTAGGCCTAGATTAGAGAGGGGATTAGGATGTAAGTGGGTTAAGTACTCAATTAGGTTTAATTAATTGGTTAAATAGGATTAGCATGGGTGAATGGGTTGGATTAAGATAAGGATGGGGATTTAGGAAAAGTTAGGGGTTAGGGATTGATTTATTAAATGAAATATTCAATAAAAGGGGATGTGGTCCATTAAACTAAATAGGCATAGTGTAATTATTTAATTTAATAGGAGAATAGGGATTTAATTGATAATTTAGACATTGGATTGTCATTTAAATTTATCAATTGGACTATAGCTAATTAAATGAGTTAATTAACTAGGAGATGACAATAGATTAATTACATATTAAATACTTAATCAATGATTCCTTAGAAGATGACTAAATAGGATTACTTGAATGATGTAATCATATTTAGGTGTCTACACTACCCTTTGAGGGATCTGCCTTGTTAAAATCTTTAGAGATTATTAGGTCTCACCTTGTTCAAGGATTTTACACTTACAACAAAGTAAGGACTTTGTTAGGAGGTTTACATAGATCATTTAAGACCAATTTGTTGAGATATTTACCCTAATTCAATTAACTATAATTAATTTAGTACCTGACCCTTGTTTCTCTCTATAAGCTAATCTTTGATCTCCTCTTTGCAATGTATCTGATATGATCTTCAAATCTAATATCTTTGTTTAGTCCTCCATTGCTTTGATTTCTCTTTTTCTAATCTTCTTTTAGACTTATCCTTCACACACACATGCACACACACATGTACGTGCATGTACAAACACACACACACACACACACACACACACTCATGCACTCTCTCTGATTCTAGGTTTAGAGTCCTCCTTAAATAGAAGTTCTTCAAAAGTTCTAGAAAATGGCTTACAATTCATTTCCTTATATCATTTTCATCTAATTGGTTTATTTTCATACCTCGAGATAATTACCTTTTGAAATGACATGTTAACATCTCCTTAGATAGCTCTAAAAGTATTAAATCTCATATAGAAGTTGGTCAAAATGGTTTACGTATGTGTTTGTACCATTACAAACTCATATGACAAAACTGAACTGCTTAGCACTTGAATGCTTTGACATTCAATCAAGTTGACTCATTCATACTATCAACTTTGGCTTCTATATACCTTCTTGATTAGAAATCATTAACTTGTCAATTTTCTCGATTCCAACTATATTTCTTGGCATGTACATGTGCTTGATCTCAAATGAATACTCAAAATTCACAATCATGCTTAGTATGAGATTTGTATACTCGACTTTTACTAGATGACTCGATTGTAGTGATGACCATGTAATATTGCCTAGTAAATGACTAAGTTTTTGGACACTAATAAACAACATAGGCTTAGAGATCAAAAATCTATCACTTTTGCATTAGTGGCAAAAATACTTTGTCATTAATAATCATTTCCTGCAAAGTGAATACTCCCCTTGAGACCATAGCTCGGATGCTCATCTAATCTTCTAATGTCTTCTACTGCTTCTTTGTTCTATTATGGTGCCTCTATTAACACTTCACAAATGTTTCACCTTGTGTTTTATTTACCTTCCCCTTTTGATTATTTATTACTAAATAATTTCCCCCTTGTTTTTTTCACAAATGGCTTGGGGCTACTGGAGCTAATTTGCACTTATCAAAGAATTATTGATGAATTGCCCAAATATTGGCATAGCCTTTATTCCATCTCTCCTTGACATGTTCCAAAATTTGAAATTAAATTTCTAGCTTGGTAGCTAGATCAATAAATCCTACAATATGTGAAAAATGTGTGTCTTTCTTCAAAATTTTCTTGGCAGTAAATACCCCCTTTTAAATGATTTCCAAATATGGTAGTAATGAAAGTTGAAATAATGTCAACTTATTATATATTTTTGTATCTTTATCCATGAGCTTGTCTATCCTCTATTTACCAAATGCTAATTCATTATATGATGATGAGCTAGAACTTACATTCTTTCCCAATGAAATTACACTTGCTCACATGTCTGCATGTAGCATTTCTAATGAACGTTGAGTATCAACTATAAATAAATTTGTATCATGCAATTTCATGTATAATGAATTAATAGTTCACAAAATTTCTTCAAGTTGCATGACTGGGTTAAAAAGCTCAATTTTTCTATGTACAAGTTCCTGTGAGACTTTCTTCAACAGTTTATGTTCAACTCTTCTTTTAGACCATTGTAATAATTTATTATTAGTCTATATATCTTCCATCTCAATCTTATCAACCAAATACACTAGCTGATGCAAAATTGGATGTTGATTATTTAAATCTATAATCTCAAATGCATCTACAAAACTATCTTTAACAATGTGTAATGCTTGCTTCCTATTTTTCTCTCTTCTCATTTGTTCTTTCTTTGCCTGGTGGCTCAACAATTTTTTTAGCTCTTACATTTTCTCAAGTGTCAAGTTATTCAAATCATACATAGGTAATATTATTACCTCATCAAGACTCACTCACTCATCTATCTCACCTAATTGAGGCAAATCTCAAGACCATGGGGGTGGATCACTTGGTAGTGATAGTTATGGTTGTTTTCCCTTGTCACTCGATCTCAATCTTTGCTATTGCACTCGTGTAGGAGTTACCTATTGTATAGGTGTCTCTATTGTAGGTTCATTAGACTTTATAGTTGGCAATTGAATAAGAGCTTGAGTGGTCTCTTTTTCTTTTGTTGTTACTTTTTCTACTATTGATTTTGTGTATGTTTCCTTTACAAAATTTGCCTTTGCTTACAAAATAGGCATACATTTATAAGTTGTGTAAACAAAATTAAAACCTTACCAAGTTTCTCAACACATGTATAATCTTTAACTGATGTCACATCAAAATCATCAATCTTATTATTGTCAAGATTTGGTTAATCTATAATTTGTAAAAAAAATGGGTTAGTGTAGGGCCTACTTATATTTGACATTAAAATTTGAATGTCCTCTTTCGTTAGTGTATTCAAATTTTGGTGGAGGGGTGTCAGTGTCATATCTAGTTGTGATAATCTCTACCTTCCCTCACTTCCATATATGGAGTAAGTAATTCAAATGTTTCTTTCCATTTTTGAATTCTATCTTGCTCAACTTCATGAGCTTTATTTTTCAAAATCTTATATGCCTTATCTCTCAGCATAAACTTCTTTATAAAAATCTTAAGGGATATATACATATGAGTCTTTCCTAGATCTAGCATAGCTTGTGCCAATGTTTTCTCTCTTGTTTGTTTCTTGGTGGCTAGTGTCCACTTCCATTTGGCATCAACTCATTTGTACAAACCCACTGGGAATCCATCTCCCGATTCCAAGGGTGTATATCTAGTCTATAGTCATTGGAGGGAGTATCTTCACTATTTGAATTTTTCTAGGTTCATCAAACTCGGTCTATTCACTAGCTTCCTCCTCCTCTTGTGCTATAATTAGTTTTCTGCTTGGCTTCATGGATGTTATTTTCTTTTGTATTTCAATTGGATTCTTCTTCTTTGATGGAATTTATTTGAATTTATTAAAAGGAGGATAAGATTTCTTTGACCTGATGATAATCACCTTTCCCTTTGGCTTTTGAGGTGTCACCATCCCTTGCACGTCCTTCTTCAAGTCGACCTTTACCTTAGGCTCAATAATAATCTTTTTCTGCTCCATTGCCTTAGGCTTTGTGATGGATAGTTCCTTTCCTTTTCCCTCCTTATCCTCTATAGGTTTTTTAGACCTTTCTCCTTCATCTTTATTACCATCTTGGACACTCTTCATTTTATATTTCTTCTCTGCCTTGGTCATGCTAGATTCAATAGTCAACTCAAGAATTACTATTTAATGTGTGCCAAATTTCTCGGCACCCACATCTATCTCTTCAGCCAATATTGTAGTCAATACTAAAGGTACCTCATCTATATTCACTTCATAAGGCATTGGCCTTAGCCATGCTACCCTTAGTGAAATTTTTTGCACATAAACAAAAATTTATCTACAAGAAAACTTATTTCATCGTAATACTTATCTACTATAGACTTAAAAATTCTCATCTAGTTCCTCATCTTTATTTTGAACTCTTCAAAATATTTATCCATTATTGCTTCAAAAAAATTTCCCAATATGCTAATTAAATCATTTATCTGCTCCATGGTAGGTTGCCTCCTATTCGATGCAATTGTTTCAATAGTGGGAAAAGAATATTGAACATAGAAAAATGTACAAACTAATAAAAATCCAAACTTACAAGAGGTATTTTTTGCTTTCCTTATTGCCTTAAATCCTTTGTAAGTTGGTGAAGTTATAGCTTGGCAAGGTCATAGGAATGATCTTTCTTCACAATCATGTAGCCCAAATCCATTGATACACATTGTACATTGTTTAGCCTACTAGATTGATAAAATTTGTGTGTAATCAAATGAACAAAAAATTCAACTAAGGTCCTCAATTCCATCAATTGACATTCCTCAACCATTCCACTTTTCCTTGGTCAGATTTTCAATTTCCTTCTGCATTGTACACCTTATACTTTTAGGTCAATCTAAGGTAGGGTATCCAATTACCCTGCGAATGATGGCCTCATTTATCTTGATCGGCCCATCTTCTAACCATATTTTTATGTCATGAATGGGGCTAAGCACAATCTTTATCCATTCAACCCTAAAAGCTTTTGAAAATCCTAGGTCATGGTTAAGCCTTTTCTCAGCAATGATCTTGTGTTCATCCTTAAAGACTCCATCAAAACACAACTTCTCATAAGATTCCTTAATCACAAAGTCTCCAATTTCTCCTACTTTGCATAGGTAACAAGATCTTACATCTTGAACAATCAATACCTTGGGTGGAATTGACAATAAAGCTCCAATATCATCAATAGTGTTTTCGAGGTTTATAGAATTTCTAAAATTAGGTAGAGGACTTTGATCATTTCTTACAAATTGTGCACGACTATCCTTCAACATTTTACTTCTATATGTCATTATGAACTATGTTTTTGTCATAACAACTCCTTATAATATCTCCACTAAATAAACAAGTCAATGATGAGAGTAATACTTACATTATTTGGAAAAATCATTGCTATTCTATTATGATTCTCTTGCACTTGTCGCTGAAATTGCCTTGGTCACCTTAAAATCTCTCATGAGCTCTTTTGATTTCCTAGTGAATGAAAATGAATGTCCAAATTTGATAATTAACTTCAATTTTTTTAAATCAAGTTCATAATTAATGCCTTCATACTTGGTAGATGTATGGTAGCTGGCTCGATCTTCATGCATTCTTAGTCAAGGTTACCTTACTTGGCCAAGACTAATTTATTTAGTCAATACATCAAATTTTTTGATTACTCAGTCTATACTAGAAAGCTGGTCAATATAGACTATATCACTAATGCTCGGTACTCTATGATTTTTCCTTTTTCTTTCCCTTCTATGGATCTATTCTTAATGCATCTTCACTTATGAAAATATAAACTTTTAGCACTTCTATCCTAGGAACTGATGAAAAATATATCATTGAATATATAATTCCTACATACCTTCTTTATATAGTTAGATATGGTGTGATCAACCTGATCCATTGGATTGGGTTATCTTTGCTTCGTTAGCTCACTAGTTCCAACTCTCACTATCTCTATCCATATTTTATTTCCTTCACCTTTGTCATTTCCATTACTTGGTGTTGGTGCTTTGGTTTTGTAGTTTCTATTTATATGTCCAATTGTGAGACAACTGAAACATACCATTTCTCCATTTAGCCACTTCTTGTAACTTCCACTGAAATGTGTTTTGATGCAATTCTCTAGAATGTATCTGTATTCTCCACAATAGTGACAACTGTGCCATGTATTGTAATCCCAATTATAGGAATTGCCTTTCCCTAATGCATGCATTTTTTTCTCAGGTATCAAATTGGACTTTTTCCTAATTCTACACTCATGGGCTCTATGTCATACTTTTGATAGTTGTAACAATGACCTTGGAATTTGAATACAATTTTTGTTGAGTCATTGTTCTTTGATCTACATTCATGTGTTTGATGTCCTACTTTCTTGTAATTAAAATAATTACTAGTAACTTTAGATTTAGGAGTTTGCATACCGTTTGTGTTCTTACAAATGTTGGCTATATGACCAAGTTTCCCAAAGTGATTACATCTAGGGTTTCCTTTAGCTTTAGTATTCCTTGGTTCTCCAGTCTTTGATGATTCTCCTTCTTTAATAGATGAAAAGTTCTTTTTGTATCCAAGTTTATAGGTGTCTTTTTTTCTAGGTGACCTCAATATTTCTTCATAGTTTTTTACACCTTCATTTTCTTTTCTCATTCTTTCCATAAATTCCTTTTCATGCCTTAACTCACTTCTCAATTTTTCATTCTATCACCTTAGGTTTGTGATCTCCAAGTTCTTTCTGTTTGCTTCCTAATTGGAAACTATTAGTTGATTGATCATATCCAAATAGTGGTTTGTAATCTTTTGTACTTCAAATGTTATTTTTTCAAGTTTGATAGCCATTTGTCTTTTTTCTTCATCAACCATGAGCTTGTCTTCCATTTCTTTCTTCTTTTTCTCCATTCCTTTACATTTTGTGACTGATTGAATTTCATATTCTCTCTTGAGATCTTTTTCTTATTCATTTAGGGCACTATTCTTCTCTAGTAGTTTTGACATTGCTTCATTGTTACTACTAGTATTTCCACTATTAAGTAGCCCTACGGTGTCAACTTCTTGATATTGTGTGTCATTTTTCTGAATAACTATATCTTTCCTTCTTTTTAGGGATTTTCTTAACTCTTCTTTTGTTGTTTCTAATTGTTACAATATGATATGGGTTTTAATCATCTGATCTCAATGATTTCTACCATTCTATACACTCTCATCTCCATGATTTGATCCTCTCAAGCTATTAGGCTTCCTAATAAGAGAATTGAGCTCTGATACCAATTATTGGAAGGATTAATGGGAAAAAAGATACATAGAGGGGGGGGAATCAAGATCGTAAACTTATTGTGATAAAACCAATTTACTTATTTCACAGCTAAAACATCTCATATCTTTAACTAAAAACATAAAACAATTAAGCTAAATCATAATCATCCATGAAAACTTCAACACACAACACAATGATTTGGTAACCTAGAAATGCTTCAATGCAAAGGTAAAACTAGGGTGGGGATGAGACCCACAAATTTTCACTATTGCAACAATAAATTTAACCTATTAGGGTTATAATGTTTGATCATAATATATGATCTACTATGGGAAGGGTCTTTTATGTTAAAATCTTTAGAGACTATTAGGTCTCACCTTGCTAAAGGATTTTAAACTTACAAAAAAGTAAGTACTCTATTAGGAGGTTTATATAAATATGTTAAGACCACTTTGTTAAGAGATTTACCCTTATTCAATTAACTGTAACTTATTTAGTACCCAACCCTTGGTTTTCTCTGTAAGCTAGTCTTGGGTATCCTCTTTGTAATGTCTCTGATTTGATCTGCTAATCAAATATCTCTATTTAGTCCTTCACTTCTCTGATTTCCCTCTATCTTATATCTTTCAAACTTAGTCTATTTCTTCACACATTTACACACACACACACACACACACACACACACACACACACACACACACACACACACACACTCATGCACTCTCTCTAATTCTAGGTTTACAATCCTCCTTAAATAGAAGTTCTTTGAAAGCTCTAGAAAATGGTTTACACTCCATCTCCTTATGTTTTTCTCCATCTAATTGGTTGATTTGCATACCTTAGGATCATTACCTTTTGTAATTATGTGTGATCATCTCCTTAGTTGGATCTACATATATTAAATTTCATATAGAAGTAGGCCAAAAGGGTTTACATATTATTTGTGCCATTACAAAATCATATGACAAAACTACATTGCTCAACACTTAAATTCTCTAGCACTCGGTCATGTTGACTCATTCATAGTATCACTCAACTTCTATATATATGCTTACTTGTTAATCATTAACTTGTCAATGTGCTCAGTTCCAACTATATTGCTCAGTGCATGTGCTTAGTCTCAACTAAATACTTAGAAATCACTATCCTACTAGGTATGAGCTTTGTATACTTGGCTTTTACTAGATGGTTCAGGTGCAGTGACGACAATGTAATCTTTCCTAGTAAATGACTAAGTGTTTGGACACTAATAGAAAATATAGGCTTAGAGATCAACATTTTTCATTGATGTCAACATACTGGTTGTTCTATGAAGACTAGTATAGCAACAAATAGAGTTTTGATTTGTGCAATTTGAGGATTGAAGATCAGATTATGTATACATGGGATTATGTTTTAGAGAATGTCTAGAGGCTATAGTTAACAGAACGTAAATAAATATGAAGACTGGATAGAGTTATGAAGTATTTGGTGAAGGCAGCTTTTCAACATTGCTTCTAGAAAGTGAATGTTGATGTTTGGATTATATCTCCTGATAAAGATAGAATCTCATTGAGAAAACTAAGATAGAGGTTGAAGACATGTTGAACATGCTTTTTTAGTCATGCATAATCATATGATCAATGAGTATGAATTTATGAAGGCTGTGAGCTAAAAAAATTCTTATAATTATGAAAAGATGTATTATTGTAATGAAATGTGTAATGTAATATCTTAAGTTTGTCGTATATTATTATATTAAATTGGGAAAGCCTCAAGTCCAACTTAATAACTTTTTTTAGGACTTGGTATAAAGGAAATATGTTTTCCTTCATTGTAATCATGATTTATATCATTTTTTATGTTATACGAACTTGAGAGTCAGATCCAATGTAGATTATATGATGTTATGTATTGTGGAAGCTTACATGTGAATATCTTTTGGATTTGAGAAGTGATTTATGCATTTGAGGTGCAATGACCTTATAAGGAACTGAATTTGGAAAGAGAAGTTATTGTTGGATAATTTTTTATGTACACTTATATTATTTAGTGAAAACATTATTGAAGTATTTTGGATAGTGGGTTTTTATGGATTCCTATAAACTCCTAACAAGGTTGGCACAACTCCTAATAGGTTTGGAATCTCCTAACATGGATTCAAAGTATCCTAATAGGGACTCATATGTACTAAATGTATTTCATTGACTCCTAACAAGGTTCATCACTTCACAAGGAACTTTATATTAGTACATCATCTTGTGGGTGCCATCCCCACTAGGGTTTTCCCTCTAATCAAGGCTTTTCCTAGTTAACAAATTAGGTGCTATTTTGTATGGTTATATTTCTATGGATGTTGCATTTATTATTTACATGTTTCAAAATTTATAAGGATATTGAGAGTTATTTTAATTACCTAACTATTTCACCCCTGCCCCCCACTCTCGATTATCTTTGTGGAATTTACTTTCTAACAATTGGTATCAAAGAATCAAGAATCTTGAAGGAAAAGCTTAACAACTTAAGGAGATCTATGGTGCATTTTAGGAGAGAAAGTATAAATTTTGATGGAGTTAACTATGATATTTGGAAAGATAATATGAAGACACATTTTCTACGCATGATTCTAGATTATTAGTTGATTACTGCAAAACAAAAGGATGTAACTACAGAAGACAAGATTGAGGGTTCTGATGAAACTCATAAATACATATTCATGTTCAATGTGCTTTCTAGAGAAGAACTATTATTATCTATTCTTGAAATTAAATTTTATCAGAAAAAATCTTAAAGAGTTTCTCATGAAGTTTGGAAAGCTTTGAAAAGTACATTTGAAGGTGATAAACATAATTAGAGAGTTAGATTTAAAAATTGGATATGCTTATTCCAACCTACTAAAGTGATGGAAAATGAATCTATGAGAAGTTACTTTGGTAGGATAAAAATGATTGTTATAGGTATTAAGATGTATGGTGGAGATAAATTAGAAGATGAAGTTGTATTGAAGATTATTGAGCACTTTGATGCCTCCATACCCATAAACAACACAATTGATTGAACAAGTTATTCCCTCCACATCTGATTTTACAAGAGAGACTCTTCTTGGGAGATTGTTGTTAAAAAAAATGTGGATGAGATAGAGTGGAGAATTTCCTAGAGTTGAAACAAATTTTAGTGTATTAAGTGTTCAACCTATGTTGACAAGGAGTGCTAGTACAAGTGGAGATTATGCTAGTAGTAGCTGAACAAAAGTGGAAGAAGAAAAGAAAATTAAGGAAGAACTTGCCATGCATATGAAGAGAGAACCTAAAGGTAACAAAATATTTAAATGTTGGACTTGTAATGAATATGGAAAAATGTTATATTTCTAGATGTCCTAAGAGAGTAAGGAAGACTACAAAGCCCTATAAATCAAGAATGTCTAAGGATTGTCTTTTTTTTTTATAAGGATGAATTAAATACTAAAGTTGAAGAAATATTGAGCGAAATTAATGACGGAATAAGATTTGTTTCTATTAAGGAAGAAATCCTTGAAAAAGAAGAAGTTGGAGAAGAAAAAGCATTAGTTTCAAGAGTTGAAAAGAAGAAATCTAATTGTATTATTGATAGTGGTTATTCCTGTCAGATGATTAGAGATATGAATAATTTTTTTGAATTCAATGGCTATGACAGAGGAGTAGTAGAGTTGGAAATAATGCAACCTATCATATAAAAGGAAAATGATCTATTACACTTGATGGAAAGACTAACACTAATGATTTTTATGTTGTGGAGGGTTTGAAATATAATCTTTTGAGTATTGGATAGATAGTGGAAAATGGATATTAGTTGCAATCTATAGAGGAGACTTGCATTACCAAAGACAAACATATTATATTGATTGGTATCAGTACAAGGATAAGAGGTGATGTAGTTTAGTTGAATCTTACTAAGATGACATGCTTCATTGCTAAGGTGGATGATAGTTTTTTATGGCATAAAAGATTTTTTCATATCAACTTTGATAACATTGTGAGGGTCAATACTAAATTTGTAGTTAGAGATATGCTTAAGATTGTGAAACCTACTAACATGATATGCAAGGAATGTGTAGTGGAAAAATAGAAGAAAAGTTTATATCCATGCAAGAAATTTACTACTTCAATGAAGTTGGAGATTGTGCATACATATCTAAGTGATCCTACAAAAACAAGAGCATTCTATGGTGTAAAGTATTTTATGATTCTTGTTGATGATTTCACTAGAATGATAGAAGAGTTGAGAATGAATCTGGTTTAAAGATTAGATGTTTAAGATCTAATATAGGAAGAGAATTTACTTCAAATGAATTTAACATTTTTTTTGAAGACAATGGTATAAGAGACAACTTTTAACCCCTAAGACACTTGAACAAAATGGGATAGTAGAAAGGAGAAATGGAGTAGTAATAGAGTCAACAAGAGAAATGATGATTTAAAACAATGTATCTAAAATCTTTTCGAGAGAAGTGGTAAATATAGTAGTATACACTATCAACATAATATACATTAGACATGGCACTGGTAAGATAGCTTATGAACTTTGGTTTGGACACCTTTTATGAATTATTTTAGAATCTTTGGAAGTAAATGTTACATTAAAATAGATGAAAATGTTGTAAATTTTGATTCAAGAAGTGATGAAGATGTTGGATCCTAATTTGAAAGAATTTCAACTAACTTCTACAATGTTAGAAAGCCTAGGAATTAGCTAAAAACCATAGTGGATATTCTAAAAAGTAGAGTAAAAGGACCAACTAATAAGATCTTGAAGTCTTCTTGACTTTGAATTCTAAAAGATTCAAGTAGGTTTACCTTAGGAATTCAGTATTAATTACTTTAAAATCAATGTTCTTAACTTGAACTCCAAAAATAATAGATGGTTTAGCCTTCATTCTTCTAATTCAATGGCCACATAAATATGATAACTAGCTATTTTATCAAACCCTAAACCCCATGAATCAAGTACAAGTTGGAAATTTTAAACTTGAACAAAAAAATACTAAAAGATTGATTGATGTAAATTTTTTTCATTATGTAAGATATCCCAACAAGGTCAACTTATATGGATGGCCAGTGCCTTATCCATTAGGTTATAACTCATAGGGATCACACACCTAGTTCTTGATCTTATCTTGACACTTTCTGCAAAGACTTACTAGTATTCATTTCTAGATCTCATACTTATCATATCTTCACTAAGAACCACAATTTTTTTCAATTCACATTAATAATTTACATAATCCATTAGATTATCAACAAAAGAAAATTTGAATATAATTTAAAATTAATTACAACTAAATTTTAATAAACATTGCTATTGAATCATAGAAAATAGGATGGACATATGAAAAGAGACAAGAAGTGGGATGAACAATTATCTTTCTATATTTGTATTTACTTCTTTGAAATTGAATACAACTTAGTGCCTATCCCTATCAGAAGATAAAACTAGTAGACCAACAACTATTAGCTCTCATGGTCATTTTTTGGAACAAAGTTACAACATGCATGGACAAAACCAGAATTTTACAAAACTATTGTAGCATAATAAATTTGACCCCTCATCTAGCCTTGGAAACTCACTTATATAGTGTGATTTGCAACAATAATTAGATCTAGAGGGGAAAGGACAATTGTCCTTAAAATAAAAATGTTACAAAAGAGACAAAACTATCAGCATCAAAAACTACACAAGAAGAATCAAAATTTGTGGTCTTTCGCTTGATAACAGAATGGTCCCTTCATTGGTTTCTTTATGGTGGGGACAATCCTATTTTGGCAATTTCCTATTTCTCCACTATACCTAATGATTGACCTTCTTCTTTTTGTTACTCACTAGGTTGTGGGACCACTTGCTCCTCCTCTACTGTATCTGGCTTTGACAATTGGATGTTTGCAGCAAGTTGTTGATTATCTTCCATATCATCAGTTTCAATAGCTATATAAACAAATTGAAATTCTTGTATTGTTGTTTCTTTATCTGTGAGCCTTTCCTAAGAATCCACTTGTAAAAAATGTGTAGATGAAGAATAGTTTGCAATAAACTTATTAAAAAGTGTGTCATCTATCTAGTTGAAGTTCAATTTCTCTCTTTCCCTTCTCAACACATCTTTATCTAACCTCTTTATTTCAAAAAAATCCTCATGGAAAGGATCAAAGAATACTTGTACCTGAACTAAATCTTCATTGGTTCTAGAAAACCAAATCCAATTTTCTTTATTGAATACATCATTCATTCTGATACTTATTAATTCCTTTAACTCATTTCCCCATTCCTCCTTACTTTTTATGATATATAAGCTTTTTAAAACATGAGGAAAGATATCAAAATTTTTACTGAGATATTTAAAGAAACACATTTCCAATCTTCTATGTAGCATATCTATTTTGTGGCAAAAAATAGTAGATCAGCTACCTAGTTAAAGGTTTTCTCTATTCAGACATCAATGATAGAAAAAATAATACAGTGATGATGTCATCTTTGTTGATCCATTTTTTCAAATTTTGTCTCAAGGTGGCTTCATTTTTATTCAACTCTTTCCATATATCCACCAACCTTGACAATTCCCAATGAAATAGGGCCTAATTAATTCTACCTATCAGAAACAAAATTGTATCCCTTATTCTGTCCTCATGTTGGATTTCCAACTCTACATGTAGTTCCCAAAGTTTTTTCATTTCTCCTTCATCTATTTCTTTAATTTTAGTACCTCCTTGATGCTAAGGTGTATTAGAAATTTCAACTATAGGTCTAGTGGGTGGTGGAGGAGCTAGGGAAGAAGAAATCAAAAGTTGGCTAGGTTCTTCTCCTACTTTTCTTTTTCCTTGTTGCTTTCGAAAGTTTGAAATGATCTTTTCCATCTCATTTATTCTTCTTCCTCTTTCATCATATTCCTCAAGCACCTTTTCAAACTTTTCATTTAGTTCAAGAAATTTATTCTTGTCCTTAGTGGCTGCCTCCATCCCAAAATCGGCCATTTCCTTGTTCATTTGGGCCACCTTCTCATTGTCCACTTCTTCTACCCTATATACTAGTAGGATTCTAGTATGTTCAACATCCAAGAGCTCTTGAATTCTAGCCTTATCTATTTTCTATATTGACCATATAACCAAGGCCTTGTGGCCATTTATGAATGTCACCCCTTTATGGGCTTACTTTACCTCTTCCTCTATTCTGAACTTTGTTTCTTTTTCTTTTCTCACTGCATCAAAAATCATTGCATTAGAAATGTCTCATTTTGGCTATATCAATACTCCCAAATCTTTTAGAAATTGGCTTCACCCTAAAGGGGTTATCTAATTAAACTCCTACATCAAATTTGTCTTTACTTCCTCTTCTACATCAGAGTCCTATCTAGTTAGTTGCTCTACTTTTACCCTTTTACACCTTCCATCAAAAAGTTCAATATTACTTCTCAACAAAAATTAGATGAAAGCCCTAGACTTTACAAAAGTGTCATCATCCAAAATTTTCCTTGTTACCTTCTCTACAACAAGATCAATTTTCTTTCTCTTGAATTCCTCTATAGTAAGGTCTAGAAGTGGCATTGAGGGTTCCTCTAGTGATACCTCCTCTACCTCTATTACAGTTATCACTACATTACCCTTACCTCCCATATGCTTTAGTTGATCTCTTAGAGACTCTTCATTGTCAATATGGATTGAAGACTATGGAGGGGAGTACTCCTCAGCTTTGGATGAAGATTCCTGTTCTAATTTCTACCTTTTAGCAATTGGTGCTGAAACGGGCTCTCTAAAAATTTCCTTTTATACAAAGGAACATGTTATATATCTATATTCCTACTCACAATATATCTTACTTTTCTTTGCAAAGTATACTATCCTAGGGTTATTATTACCATATTTTCAAGTCTTTTTTCTATTTTTATGGCTTGGACTAAGTATCCTTGTACTGGTATCCCTTTCTTCTTATTGAAGGCTTGCATGAATCCAAAAAACTTATCCATAAGTATATTTATCTTATCTCCCTGGTATTTGCTGTCAGTAAGGGGATCATATTTCTTATCAAAAGCATTTATAAACTCTAATACCCTACTATGTACTTTCTATTTCTCCATCTTCACTTCTTGTTCTTGTAAATAAAAATTCATTTTATATAATATCCTCAGGAAAATAAACAACATGTTCATATGATTTGGCTTTGGTCCTATCTTCAAACATATCATAGAAGCCTTATGGATCAATAAAATGAGGATGACACTAAGCCATTTGATATCTATCAATAAACTTACCTAGATGTCTCTTTCCTCCCTTGGTGAGTACAAATTGTGGATGATCGTGAAATTTGGAAAAAATATCCCTCTTGATCTGCCCACTAGCTCTCTTTCTTTAAGCCCTCCTACTTGCCATAGAAACTTAGCCATTTCCACATTTAGAGGCACCTAATATGGGAGGACATGAGGTTTCCTAGAAAACATATACTCTAAAGATAATAGATAAAAAGTAAGGGATAATATCCCCCTAGTTATAACTGACTTTTAAACCCTTAGCATGATCCTTGGGCCTAATTAGCTCTAATAGAGGCTAGGATATCCTAGGGTTATATCAAGTCAACAAGATCCTCATCATTGAGGAAAAATATCTATCAAAATGTACAAGATTGGTGTAAGTGACTTCCCCTATCATATCAACACTCCATTGATGAACTAGCATCTTCTACCCATCCTTTTCTAGCTATAATTTCATGTCTTTTGAAAAGACAAAAAATCCCTTTTATAGGCACATGTACATTAATAAAGAATATTAGTAAAAGGGCTTGTCAAGATTACCCTTGATGATGCCTATTAGTCCATTTTGAAACACCTCAGCCAATCATGTACTGTAATGCCTAGGTAATCATAAAAACAAGAGACCCTAGGATGTGATCTTTCTCATCCGTGCTAAAGATTTTGTAGAGGGATATATAAAGGACATGTGCCCTGGGATTGAAATATTTCTTTAGTAAGGGCTTGGTGGTATGAGATGTTAACAATGGAAGATGTTCTACCCATAAAAAATGCTCTTGTAGTGGCCCTCCTTGAAGCTATACCCTTTGAGCATCATACCATGCTTGGAGATCATCAAAGTCAATCTACTCATGCAATGCATGGTTAGGGTTTAGCATTAAAAATTCCCTAATCACTTCTACTATCACCCTAAATAGGTTATCTCCTTCATGGTTCTTCACAACCCTTAGCACAGGATTGTACCTCTTTGCCAACATGGTCAACATGTCATCATCACAGAAAACACTAGGGACAACCAAATTTCCAATTTCAAATTCCCACACATTGCTCAATGGGGTATCGTGTTTTCTCTAAGAACCATTTCCTAAACAATTCTAATCTGTTGTCTCAACATCCCTCAACTAGTTTCCCTTTTCATAAAAATGTTCACCAATTAATAATCTAGGGTTCTTAGGAACCAACTCTTTTCCTTTAGCTACTTCATTGGTGGATAGGGGAAATTTCTCAAGGAAGTCTTCATGCACATTTCTATATTGATAATCTATATTTCTAGAAAAATCCCTTTGTGGAGGCATTTTTATCAATTTAGTAAATTTGAAACTAGAATTCTTTAGGTAATTAAAAGTTCAGGTACTTACCCAAAAATATTTTGATCTTAGCATCATTTGTTTGAAAAAATTCACTATGCTTCAAATCTCTTTTACCTCATAACTGGTTATGGGATGAATCATAGATTTTATGTAGATTTCCTTTGCACAAATTCACTTTAATACACCATTAATTCTCCAATAGTCAAATTGTTTATGTTATGCCATGAATTTGAAAATTGGTCATTGACCTAGATAGGATCTAACAGTCTTGATTTAAACTTAATGATTATGTCATCTTTTACCAAATGGAACATGTGTTGAAACCTCATATCCTCTCTTTGGCTAAAACTCAAGCATTTTCATTATGTAGGAATGTGACCACCATTGATCCTTTCACATCTCACAATCATGAAATATCCTCATTGTCATTACATTCCTTTTCAAAGCTGGACCCATTAAGACATGTGTCACCACCTCACATTCTCACTTTATAGAAAAAGCTTGCACCTTGACTATGAAGAAATACAACATCTGTAAATGAAGAACTCGTTAATCTAAGATTAGAGAATGAAAAATTGTAGAATGATCTCAGGATTGAAAAGAAAACTAATGAGTGGATGATGCAATCTCAAGAAAGAATAAATTAGTTGAATGAGAAAAGTCAATATAGAGACAAAGGAAAAGTTGTATTAGGACTTATAGAAAAAGGTGAATCATCTCAACAAGGATCTCAAAAGAACAAAAAACCTACTTGCAACCATTATGGTAAGATAGGTAATACATCAAACAAATGTTGGAGCATTAGTAAACCAAAATTCAATGGAAAGTGTTAAAATTGAAATAAGAATGGATACCCAACAAGTGAATGCAAAGAGAAGTCTAAGTTTGAAGGAAAATTCTATAGCTACAAAAAACAAGGACATAGATCTTCAAAATGAAAAACCAAGAAGTTGAACCCAGCAGAGAAAATTGTGAAAGAAATATTTGGATGGGATTACAACACATGGTATAGCTGTCATTATCATGGTGACTATGGGAACATTACACAAAACTATGTGAAACATCACATGAGGAAAACAAATACTACAAAAGGATGTTTTATTTGTACAAAACTTGGACATCTTGCCAAGAACTACATGAACACAGGAAGAATTAAAGATGAAAAGAAAGCCAAAGCTAATAATATCATAAAAGAAATGAGCCAACAATGGGTACCAAAACCTCTAGAGAATACAAGCCAAAATCATGAAGTGGATGACACTAAAGTCAATGAGTTGGGTGGCACAATCATTTCAGCTTAGTTCCCTATGGAGATTATTGGAACTCTAATTTAGAAGAATTCATGTAACATTAGTTCTGATGAGCAAGCAGAAAGATCTATATTAGCATTCAAGATGCAAAATGATCACCGAGAAAGGCCAAGTTGTAAGACCTTACCAAGAAAGGTTAGGTTACATATCATTTCATAATGTAGATGCTAAGTTGGTGACTTTATCGAGTACCAAGGTTAGCCTAAATGGTGGTAATGTTACCAACTTTTGAAGCTCTCTAAGTTGGTAGTTCCTACTAAGTCAAGAGACCTTTCTAAGTTAAAGGTGTCTTCCAAGCATTGAAGATAAAAGTGAGTGGAGGAAAACTTGTCACTAGGAAAGTATACATATGAAGCATTAATGGAGATTGAAAAGAGGAAATTTGTTAAAAGGAATAAATCAAATGCATTATTTCATCACAAATTTTTAGAGCATAGAGTAAAGAGAGAATTCAGAATTTCTGAGTGATTTGAGAAATTACTGATGAAGATTTTCCCATTCTTGAAACCCTACCAAGAGATCATATCTTTGAGCAAAAAAGAAAAGAAAGGATCAAGGATTTTGGTTCATGAAGTGGATTTCAAGGCTCCCACATTCAAGCTAAGTCTGAAAATTACAGAACCATTAGACCCTTCTAGTGCACAATCACAAATTCTGCCCAAGGTACTTGTTATGCATGATATTCTTTCATCTATCATTGTTCTATTAAAGAACTTAGAGCCCTAGAAATGAATGAGGCATTCAATGAATTATGTATGGATGGTGTATTGAAGCTCGAACATCAACATTTGGAAACTAAGAGTTTGATGCATATTTCACATATGCCAAGGGATCTTCAAGTCAAATGGATTAGACTTATCCTAAGCCATGTTCATAATGGTAAATTGTGGTTTCATCAACCCATTCAGTTAATGAAGAAAATGATTTATAGAATCATTGGACTACCAATGCTAAATAAAGAAAAGACCACCAAAACCCTAGGTCAGGTTGAATTAGCTAAGTGATCTCTTGTAGAGTGGGACAAAAGAGGCATGAAGTTGAGTGGCATAACAAAAATGGAGCTAAATTTTGGAATCCATGTAATTTCTCACAAAATATATAGCTCAAGTCAATTGAACAGTTTGTCATGTGAAGCTTTTGATCTTACATACAAGGTGGTAAAGAATAATTTTTCTTTTGACCTTGCCAAGCTAATGTTGAATCAATTAAACAAAAATATGGAGAGTATTTGAGTGTCAAAGAATAGCTCATATAAGTTCAGTTCTCTTTTGACATGTCTATTTTTCTTTGTTCAAAATTTTTTCCCTTCCAAAGGATCTGTAGTATGGATGAAGGATGGTCTATTATTATATCAAATCAATGAATACATAACATAAATGGGTGAGAATTTTTGATAGCATCATGGACAATTATTTTGAAACTTTTAAAGAAAAGATGAAAAATAGTTCTAGGATACCTAGGAAGCTTGTAGAAGACTATGAGAAATATATATGTTTCATGGTTGAGTGTGACAAAGTATATATTCAAGCAGTTAAACCTAGAGTAGTATGGGTTAAGCCTCTAAAATATGACATTAACATTGATGACACTAAGGATATCATTGAAGCTCTACTGAATGACCCTGTGTATCCTAAAGCCAGCTATGATGAATCCAAGGTAGGAATTGATCTTGAGATCAAGCTATCTCAAGAAATAAGAAAAGGAAGAAAGAGGATAGAAAAGATAATCAAGAGTGCAAATTCATCAAGCTCTCCTCTAATGCTTATCGAGGAAAAATGTGATGATGTGGAAGATGAAGATGAAGAGGATGAAGCAAAGGAAACACAATTTGAGAAGGAAGAGCCTCCCAAGAAGAAGGGGAAGCTAATTAACCAGACCTATTAAATCCTCCCATACAGTATTAACTAGAAGAACAACCAAATCTAAGAAGAAGGTGAAGTTAGGTGAAGATGAAGCCAAATATATTATCTTTAAAAGGTCTACACCTACACTTCAAGAAAATTTTAAAAATATGGAAGAAGGATCTGGCATGACATGTTTTAAGTCTCTTAAGTATGAGACTAGAAATGATGAAGTGAGAAAGTAGATAGAAGATACTCTTTTGAAAAAATTGAGTAAATGGAAATACTCACCTTATGAGCTTTCACAACAAATTTTAGATGAACTTTTGAATGCAGTTAAACCTAGATGGGAAATTGCAATGAAGATCACAAAGGAAATTTGTGAATAGACTTTGAGATAGCTTATGTTGAGTCTTAGTGAGAAAGAGGTAAAGGAATCCTTGTATCAGAATGAGAAGAAGCTCACTCTCAAATTCTATATATGTGTGATATTGCTTAAGGATATTGAATATATGATTTAGTAAACTTATACCACATGGAAAAATATCTATGGGTTGCACAAACCCAATGACTTTGTAGTGCATGTTGATGATAAGGATGCTAAAGATGAGGATGTTGAAGAAGAAGAAGAAATAAAAGATGATGAAATAGATGATGTTAACCTAGATGATGAGGAGGAAGAACAAGAATCTATTGAGGAAAGTCTTCCAAAAATTCAAAGCATTGAGGAAACTAATGCAGAGAAGATTGCAGCATTGGTTATGACTTTATTTCCTCAGTCTCCAAGCAAAGCCTTAGTGCAATTAGGCTTAGAGAAGGCTCCAACCAAGTTGGTTATGGTTACCACTACTAATCCAAGCACCCAAAAAATATCTAGATCTATACTACCAAGTATTTCATTAACTAAAGTCCCCAACACTTCATCTACTAAGCAATAAGTTCTACCATCATCAAGCTTGACTGTGCAACAACAAGGTATTCTTGTTGTGAGTGTTATTTCTACTTTATTGCAATTCCATCTATTTCTACAATTATTTCCATTCTAAGTATATCCATAGCTAGTGCAATGATAGTTGAGAATCAGTCTCAGTTGAGCATAAATGTTCTTAATAAGAGTAAAGAAATTGTTTCTACAATTCTAATGGTTATGGGTAAAGACGAAGATGAAGTAATGGATCTAGATGAGGATGTATTTATTCCAAATTGGGATATCTCTATCATCACCCCTAATCAAATGGATACCCTAGGTGAACTATTGAAGAAAAGGGCTAAGCAATAGAAGCTTAGAGAAGAGAAGAAGAAGAAAAATAAAGTCCTTAAGGACATAAAGAGCATATTTGTTGATGCCCTGAGTATTGAGGTTAATAGAAAATAACTTATTTTGGACCAATTAGCTAAAATTGTGATGCAAAAGCATCCTTGGTTGATGTGTTATCTTGCTCATTTGTGTTCATTATGCCAGTTATTTCTGAGTTGTAGTCATTGTTGAGTTATAACAATTGCCCAGTGCTAGTAATTTTGCAATATCTATTGAGTTGAAGTTATCCCACATCATGTTAACACTTGAGTTAGTGTGCTATCCCATCTCACTCTACAATTTGTGTTAAGCTATCCAATCTATGTCGAGTTATCTAGTATTTTCCAAGAATCCCTTCATGTGTTGAGTGAACCTATTGATGTTGAGTGTTAGCATTTTGGATGAGTTTTTTGTGTTTTGGTTCCTAATCGGAGCTGACTTGCAACATTAATTCTGATCATGACTTTTATGATAAGATCTTTCCTTGGGATGTGTGTAGACCATCTTAGGGTCAAAATTTTTGTTATGTAGTGTTCTAGAATCTTTTGTAAGCCATTTTGACAAGTATAAATAGGGTGTTTAGGCTTAGATTTAGGAAGAATTGGGAGGTTTGGAAAGTTTTTTGCATATGTGTTGAGAAGTAAAAATTTGAAACTAGATTGTGGATCTTGAATGTATTTTGCATCTGACCATAACCTAGAAGGCCTTACAGCTAGGCATGTATACTAAAAATTTGTTGAATCAATAATAGTAATTTCTCTCTCTTTGTGTGGCATTATTCTCTTTGTGTGTTTTCCTTCATTTTGTTAACTCTGTGAGGTGGTTTGGATTTTTGGGTGTGCCTTTGGCCCTAGTTCTTATTTCCCTCATTGTGTTAGGTGGTATTAGAGCTTGAGGTTCATCCTTGTGAAGATTGGATCATGCAGAACCTTGATTCAAATTTGGTTATAGGGTTACAAATCTATGAATTTGACCTATAACTTGCAAAGGGTTATGATCATGCAGGAACCTAATTTATAAAGATGGTTTGAGGTAGAGGAAATGCTAACAATCTTGTGTTGGATACATTAAGATAGATTTTAGCCATATTAGATGTTGTAGAGATAACCCAGAGGAGAGAAGTGCATCTTGATGATGTGAGTGATGATGAAGTAGTGGTACTAAACCTTAATCTGGAATTAGAAGAAGACCAATATGAGGAATGATTACTAAGAGTATTGTCTAGGGAAAATTCAAAGCCTGCTATAGAAGTTGTTCCTTATGATGGGAAATTGGACACCATTGTTGTGTTGGATTGGATCTCTGATATGGAGTTCTTTGAGTATGAAAACACTCCTAATAATAGGAAGATGAAACTTGTAGTTACTAGGCTAAAAGGTCATGCTTCACTATGGTGGGATCATTTGCAAACTAATACACAAAGGAGAGGAAAGTAAAAGATCAGAACCTAGGTAAAAATGGTGAACAAGCTAAATAAAAAATTCCTTCCTGTTGATTACCAAGTTAGCTTGCTGAGAAAGATGCAAAATTTGAGATAAAGAGACATGAGTGTGAAAGACTACACTGAGGAGTTCTATAGATTGGACATCAGATCTACACATGTGGATGATGATGTTGAGAAAATTGCAAGATATCTAAATGGATTGAGATTTGGAACCTAGGAAGAAATAAGTTTTGTGAAACTGGAAAGTGTAGACGAAGCATACCAATATACCTTGAAAGCTAAGGAAATCTTGGCAAAGAAGCATGAACAATGATAAAGAGGTAGAGGTGGTAGATTCTAGAGAGGTAGAGATAGATCTTATGGTCAAAGTGGGAGATCTAACAGTTATGTGCAAGATAAAGGAAAATCCAAATGGAAGAATGACAAAAAACACAAGACTGAGTGGAAAGGTGGTAGTTAATATTAAGGAGGTACTAGTTCTTACTAAAGAATAGGTAATTCTTATTCTAGAGGTGGTTTTCATGGTATTTTTTCTAGATGTGGTAAAGAAGGGCATAGATCTTTTGAATGTTGATCCTTTGAAAATGGGCAAGGTAATAGAAACACTATGATTCAAGGAGATGGTGAAGAGTCACCTAGTGGACTTGAGGCTAGAGAAAATTTGATAGTGAGAAGAACCTTATGTATTAAGGGGAGTGATGAGGAACCTATTTTAAGGAGAAGTCTATTCAATACCAAATTTAAGATGGCTAGAAAAGCTTGCAAGGTGATCATTGATAATGGAAGTTCTATAAATTTGGCATCAGAAGAGGTGGTTACAAAGTTGTAATTCTAGAGGTTGAAGCATCCTAAACCCTATCATGTTTCATGGATCAAAGATGAGCACAAGATATTGGTAAGTGAGAAATGTGTTGTGAAGTTCAAGATTGGACATTACTTTGCTGAATTTTTGTGTGATATTATGCTTATGGATTGTTGTCATATTTTGTTTGGTAGACCTTGGAAATATGATAGATATATTGTACTTGATGGAAGATTGAATCAATATACTCTTTGGGTGAACGAGAGAAAGAAAATATTTTACCTTTGATTGAAACTCCATATAAGGTTAATTGTACTACTGTTCAAGTTTTCATGGGTAATGGAAAGCAATTTGAAAAAGAAGTGAAGAAGAATGAAATTTATTTTTCCATAATCCCTAGAGGATTGAGTTTTGGTAGTAATGACCAAGTAATAGATAGTGGTAGCCAAGTACCAGAAGAAATTGAAAACTTTTTGAATGAGTATAAAGAGATTGTTGTAGATGATATTACTAATGGTTTACTACTAGTGAGAAGTATAAGTCATTGTATGTATCTGATTCTTGGAGCTAGTTTTGCGAACAAAGCACCATATAGATTGACACCTACAAAGAATGAAGAACTTAATAGTCAAGTGCATGAATTGTTGTGAAAGGGATTAATCAAAGAAAGTTTGACTCCATGTGTTATACCTATTGTATTATCACCTAAAAAGAATGGAGAATGCATAATGTGTATTGATTCTAGAGCTATTAACAAGGTCACAGTGAAATATAGGTTTCCTATATCGAGGATGGATGGCATAATGGATTATTTGAGTGGAGGAAACTATTTTACTAAGATTGATTTGAAGATAGCTATCATTAGATCAAAATTAGAGAAGGCGATGAATGGAAGACTACTTTTAAGACTAAAGATGGTTTTTATGAATGGTTGGAAATGCCTTTTGGTTTGACTAAAACATCTAGTAATTTCATGAGGTTGATGAATGAAGTTCTAAAAATATTTTTGGGTAAGTTTGTGATTGTTTATTTGGATGACATTCTAATATTCAGTAAGACTAAGGAAGAACATCTTGGGCATGTCAAACAAGTATTGTAGAGATTGAAAGAGGAGAAGTTGATGATTAATCTAAAAAAGTGTTCTTTTATGCAAGAAGAGATTGTGCATTTTGGATTTATGATTTTTGCTTATGGTTTGAGAATGGATCCTAAGAAGGTTAAATCAATTTTGGAATGGCCTACACCTGAGAGTGTTGGTGAGGTAAGATCATTTCATGGTTTGGCTAGTTTTTATAGAAAGTTTATAAAGAATTTTAGTGCTATTTGTAATGCTATGACTAGGACAATGAGAGGAGATAAAAAAGAATTCAAGTGGACACATGAAGCTAATAATGGTTTTCATACTTTGATACAAAAGGTTGTTGAGTTACTTGTATTGGCTTTTCCTAATTCCAATAAGGTATTTCAAGTTGAATGTGATGCAAGTGGTAGTGCAATAGGAGTTGTATTGAGTCAAGAATGCAAACCTATTGCTTTCTTTAGGGAGAATTTGAATGATGCTAAAAGGAAGTATTCTATGTATGATCAAGATTTTTTTTGTTATTGTTCAATCTTTGAAGAAGTGGAGACATTATTTGATTCCTAAGGAGTTTGTGTTGTATATTGATCATAAAGTTTTACAGTACTTGGGAAGTCGACATAAATTAAATCATAGACATATGAAGTGGGTTGAGTATTTGTAAAGTTTTACATTTGTGATTAAACATAAAAGTGGAGTTACTAATAGAGTTGTTGATGCATTGAATAGAATACATTCTTTTTTGACTAAGATGAAGGTTGAAGTTCTTGGTTTTGATGAAATGAAGGAGTTGTATGATACTGACTTTGATTTTTCTAAGGCGTAGAGAGAGTGCAAAGCACAAAATCTAAAAGATCACATGAGTAAGTATGATGAATATTTCATTAAAGAAAGTATTTTATTCAAAGGTATTCAGTTGTGTATCCCTAGAAGTTCTATGAGATTGAATCTAATTAGGGAAAATCATAGTGGTGGATTGGCTAGACATTTTGGAATTGATAAGACATTGAGTTTGTTGAAGTATTAAATGCCATAGATGTATAAGGACGTCCAGAAGTTTGTGAAGAGTTGTAGAGTTTTTCAATTTGAAAAAGGAGTAAGTTAGAATACTAGATTGTATACACTTATTTTTGTTCCTAAGAAACCTTAAGGTGACATCAATATGGATTTTGTTCTTGGATTTCCTAAAATAGCGAAGGGGTATGATTCCATATTTTTTGTTGTGGATCAATTTTATAAAATGGTGCATTTCATACCATGTAAGAAGACATCAGATGTTGAGCATGTTGCTGAACTTTTCTTCAAAGAGATTTTTAGATTGCATGGATTACCAATAAGTAATATTTCTAATAGAGAAAGTAAGTTTTTTGGCTATTTTTGGAAATCTTTGTGGAAGAAGATGGGTACTGAGTTGAAATTTAGTTCTACATTCTGTCTACAAATAGATGAATAGACAAAAGTTATGAATAGAAGCTTGGGTAATTTGCTGAGATGCTTAGTTGGAGATGAACCACATAATTGGGAGATGGTATTAGCACAAGCTGAGTTTGCATATAATAATTCTATGGATAGAAGTACAAGATGAACACCTTTTGAGATTATTACTAGAATACAACCTAGAGGAATATCAAATTTAAGGGATGTTGCTAGTGAAGAGAAGAGAAGTGTTGTAGGAGAAGAATTTTCTGATTTTATGGAGTCTTTGCATAAGGAAGTGAAGCTTAAATTGGAACAAGGTAATCAAAAGTACAAGGAGAGTGCTGATAAGTCTATAAGACATCATGTTTTTAAAGTTGGTGATGAGGTGATGGTTCATTTGAAGAAAGGAATATTTCCTATTGGAACATATAGTAAATTGAAGATGAAGAAGTTTGAACCTTGTAAGATCTTGAGGAAGTTTGATAGTGGAAATGATTAAGAAGTTGAGTTACTTGATAACATGGATATGTATCTTATATTCAATGTTGTTGATTTGTATAAGTATCATGAGTTAGATGATGAAGTTGTTGTACCTGATGAGTATCATAAGAAGGAGATTGAAGAAGTGGAAAAGATATTGCACTAGAGAGTTGGTAAATGCACAAGAGGAAAATACTACTATGAATATTTGGTAAACTAGAAGAACAAACTAGTTGAAGATGCTACATGGATTTCTCAATCTGAGTTGGATTCAACTCAGGTTGTGACATCTCAATGATTCAAGAGATTCATTTCTTCCTATCTTGGTTGTTTGATGCAAAAGCATCCTAGGTTGATGTGTTATCCATCTCATTTGTGTTCATTCTTCCAGTTGTTGCTGAGTTGTAGTCATTGCCAAGTTGCAACAATTATCTAGTGCTAGTAATTTTGTAGTATCTATCAAGTTCAAGTCATCCCATGTCATGTTAACACTCAAGTTAGTGTTTTGTCCCATCTCACTCTATAGTGTGTGCCAAGTTCCATAGTGTGAGTCGACCTATCTAGTGTGTGGTAAGTTATCTAATATTTGCCAACTGTTCCTTCATGTGCCGAGTGAACCAATTAATGTTGAGTGTTAGTATTTTGGTTTATTTTCTATGTTTTAGTTCTTAATGGGAGTTGATGTTTAGAAATAATTCCAATTGCAACTTTTATAATAACATTTTGTCTTGGGATGTGTGCATATCATTCTAGGGTTTTCCTTTCTATTATGTAGCATTCTAGAATCCTCTATATGTTGTTTTGGCAAGTATAAATAGGTGTTTAGGCTTAGAGTTATGGAGAATTGGGAGGTTTGGAAAGTTTATTGCATATGTGTCTAGAAGTGCAAATTTGAAGCTGGATTGTGGACCTTGAATGAATTTTATATTTGGCCATAATGGCTAGAAGGCCTTACATTTGGGCATGTATGCTGAAAATTTGATAAATCAATAAAAGTAGTTTTTCTCTCTCTGTGTGGTGTTGTTCTCTTTGTGTGTTTTCTTCTATTGTCTTAACTCTACAAGGTGACTTGGATTGTTTGTGCCTTTGGCCCTAGTTCTTCTTTCCCTCCTTGCATCAAATTGACCACATGTATAACAAAGATTTGAATGGACAAGATAAAATACTATAAAGAGATGAAAGAAATTTGGATTAAAAAGTATTGTTGTAGGCTACACTGAACATTCTAATAGACCAAGTAGAACTATTTAACATTCTTGCTACATAATAAACATCTACTAGATATATTGTTTCATTGTTTGTCAAAAGGAGTGACACATTTATCTTCATAAAGGAGATCTAGGATAAATTGTCCAAGATAGATGAAGATATGAAGGTAAGTACAAACCCGCTATCACTTGATATGAGTTGTAGGTCTACATATTACAAAAGGATCAGATATTTGACAAATCTATAGGCAAAATTATTGCAGGAAGAAGCTGGAATTAGGGCCACACTTGTAGAAATTTAGGGCATGATTCTTCCAAACATGGATGCATTACAAAAACACATTGCAAATGCAAAGACTCTCATCCATGATAATAACTTCTCCATAGCTGATCACATGATGGAATTGTTAGTAGAAGTTTAGATAGCCTTGCATGCAAGTAAGGTATTACAAGAGAATTGGGACAAGACTATTGTACTAACTTTGAAGGTACATTCTGATTTCTTGTCACATTTTGGTATTAACTTAAAGATATTATAAACCTTGGGAATTTATGTAAAAAAAGGGGGAAAAGTAATTGTTAGCCATATTTTCCCTCTTGCTAAAATTTGACTTTTACCTATCCAACATGTCGAATGGTTATATAAATTTGAACATTTGAATAATGTATAAAGATACATAAAACTTTGGCTTATCCTATGTTATCCTATCCCTTATACATTTTTATGTTATATCCTTTAGAGTTTTAAGTCACGACTATGTGACTACCTTCCTCTTGCCCAATCATCATAGTTTGTGGCTTAACCATTTGCAGATGTGTGAAGGTACGATGGCAGTCTTCTTGTGGTTGGTGTAGGATCATAAGCATTTTTTATGATGTGTGATTTTGGCTTTGATGCTGCAATTGCATGATGTTCATGGATGCAGGTTCCAAGCTAGGGGACCCACTATTCTCCACCATCAAATTTTCCAAGATCAATAGTGAGTGATTTTAGGCTTTCTCAAAATGCAAGATGTTTAAACAATGTAGGCAAGCACCTCACTACCATGTGGTATGTGGGTTTGGTTTCCATTGTGGGCCATACATAGTGTGGATGTATTAGGGTATGATGGCCATTTGGTGTTACATCATTGGGTGAGGATGGTGATTGGACAAAGTAATAATGAAGATCTTGTGCAACCATCGATTTTGTAATGATCGATGGTTAGTGCTTCCCCACTTTATGAAGATGCAAGATATTTAAGGAAAGTGGGAAAGCACCTTGCTAATTCATAGACATTTGGGACCTATTCTCATTGTAGGCTACAAGTAGTAGAGTTTTCAAGATGAGTTGACATATAGAAGGCTTTTCATTGGTTGAGGTACTGACACATTGAGGAGATGGGCTAGTTTTCTGTCCATCATTAGATCAAGGTTGATCAATGGTGGACACTTTCTCACTTTTTGAAGATGTAAGGTTTTTTTTAAAAAGTGGGCAAGCACTTGCGAACATGTCCTTGTGGGCTCGGGTGGAAGGTAGACAATTAGCAACATTGGTTAAGTTTACGGTTTCATGAGCAGATAATGATTAAGTTTGAAAGGGTGGTCATAGTATCGTAAGATAATTTATGTTATATCCCTTTCATGTTGTGAAGCTAGGACCCAAGGTATTCCAATTATCACCAAGTTTTCATGGTTAGAAGAAAATGCCAGAGTTAAGTGCCAAAGTAGTGACTAGCAGTTAAGTGTTGAGTTCATAGTTTCAAATGGGTAAACAATTTATGAAGTTAAAAGGTGGCAAAACTACAACTGAGTAAGGTGGTCAATACTCGAAGACTTCATGGGGTGGAAAAAGGATATAAAAACATTGGTCAAAGTGGCTATTTCTGTGTGGTTAACCTATTTGACTATTGACTTTTGCTGATTTGTTGAGCCAACCATGGGAAGAAGATGGTTTTCCTACACAATCCAATCTCCATGATAAATTCAAACCACTCTTGAATGAATGTAGTGAAAGAAAAATGCAAGGGACATCTCTCCACCATTTGGGTTACCCATTTACATGGTCTGAATGATTAATGGCACCATTTATGTCTTCTTAGGCCTCTATTTCTATGCAAAATATTGGATTTCATTGCATCTAGATGTGTACTAAGATTAGATCTTCTTGATCTTTATGATTGTTCTCTACAATCTTAATGGTGTTAGTTATGCTTTTCCTTAGGGTAGAAGCTATATGAGTTATGCCTCAACTATAAAGGTAGATTTTGTAATCTTTCTTAGGGTTGATCCTTCTCTATTTTCCTTGGCATGCTTTGGCATGCATTTTGTAAATTCTCTTTTCCGCTAAACTATTCATGATATTCTACCTTATCTCTTTCAGCCATTGATGTACTGTGCAAGATCTATTTTCCTCTCTTCAATGTTTTGTGCTATCTGCAATTTGCATGATTGTATCTCTTTTGATCTATGAATGATATATAAGTGAAATCTTTTCTTTCTTATGTCATTTATCTAGTTTTCTAATCTGCATGTGATTGTGAGATTTAAAAAAGTCTAAATATGTATATCTTTGCTGTCATAATAGTTCAAGTGTGCATGTATGGTCAGAGCTTCACCTCCAGCCCTACTATTCTAAATGGATCTAGTAGTTGAACCAGTAGATTGGATTATGCAGTTGCTTATGATTCTGTTGACCAAGAAGTAGTAGCCACAACAATCTATTTAGCCATTAATGCAGCAACAGTTATTTTTGTAGTAGATCCAACTCTCTATCTATATGGGGTGGAGCAGCCATATAGATAGAGGGACTTACCTGCGAGCAAGTGGAACTTCCTTTCATCAGCACCAGGCTTAGTGGGCTTAGTAGTTCCTCCCTTCATCGTCTGGCTCTATTTTGTTATATCATCCCTTAGGTTAGAATACATATATTTTCTTTCATGCATTCCTTCTCCCTTTTCCTCTCCAAGTGTAGTTAGGTGCACCGTAATAGCAAAGGGAACTAGCCTTCTCTAGAGGCTCAACCTCATAGTTCAAGTCCCATAGCTTGCAGGTTATTTCCATGTTACACAAGCTTTTCTGAGAAGTATTCAGTTAGGCTAGGGTGCAAGATTTTGTGTCAATAGTTTTTGGCACACTTGGTGAGACTAGAAAATTTAGCTATATAAGTATATTGGTTAGCTAGTTTATCTTGATACATTGAGAATTTGCATGTTATTCTTAGTGAAATCAATCTTTGGAGGCATTCAATCAAACACCATTGTGACTCAAGTGCATATCTTCTAGTTTTACATAGCATAGTGCTGATATGTAAAAATCATTCTTGATATTTTGTGATATTCAAGTTTTTCTATGAAATTGTAGTTTTATGAAGCTCTAGTCATGAATCCATTTCATAGAAATAATTATTATTGCCCCCCATATCATGAAGAGATTATTCCTTAGCCCAGCCATTCCTAATGTTAGTCACAACCTAGTTATGACCAATAGGATTATCCAGATCACCAGAGGGAGGAGAGATCAAGCTCATTTGTAGATTCCTCCTTAGTTTTAGTCCCCTTTGCAATACCAAATGACCAGCCTACTTAGTTGTTGACCAAGCTTTATAAAATTCTTGAGACCATGATGGAGGAGCTTTATAGCTATATAGATAGTCTTTCCTCTACCTATTCAAACCTAGGAAGAACTTTTGAAAAGGTCCATAACCCTTATGAGCATTCATATGGTGGAAACCTTGCCTACTTAATGCTCCTCATGAAGTCTTGGGTTGATGCAATGTATAGGGATAGGGATACATGGTTTCAAGGCTCTTATACCTATGAGGTTATTAGTGAGACTGCAACAATTTTTAGAAGGGCTAGGGAAGCTCTCTCCCATTTCTAGTGGGAGGACAAGTAGAGGCAAATAAGGATAAACAATAAAAGAGAAGAAAAAATGAGGGATTTGAAGGAGGTAAGCTTCGGCTCAACCAAGCATGAAAGGCTAAAGTGTGAGAGCCTCCAAGAAGGAAGTTTGTCAGTTTCAAACAAAGTAGCCCTCCCCAACCCCCTACTTCAAGCTGCTCTAAACCTCAATATATAATTTAGACATCTCTACATGGAAAGGAGGCAAATGCGTGCCCCCCTCCTCCCCCCCCCCTCCCCCTTTCTCCAAAACATGTCATTCCAAGATTCAAGAAGCCCCCTCCATTAGATGAGCCTCTTGTTGTAGCTCCTCCACCCTTGTAAATGAAAGTTGGATTAGTCATGAACCCCCTGAACCTATCACTATTTCCCTATTTTAGTGTGGAGCAATTGTATGGACTCCTAATGGTCTAAATAAGGAGTTTTGGGAGAATGAAATGAACCAAGTAGAACCACAAAGGGAGGAGTTGCAACCTATTGAGGACAATAAGGAGGTAGTGACTACGAAGAAGGAAGAGGATCTAGTCCTCTTATTTGAGGAGCTTCCTTCTTTTGTTGAGGAAGAAGAAGAAGAAAGAGTTGTTCCTCTCTTTGAGGGACAAGTCATGGATTTTGAGCCTTTGAAGGAGGACGGGGAACTATTGTTGGAAAAGGAAGAAGACCATTCACTATAGTAGATTGTCTTCCATGATATGAAGGAGAAAAAAGGAGAGAACCTCAAGGATGGCTCTATCCTTGAGGAGGAATATCTTAACATGCATGAGGTCACCCGTCAACCTACCCATGTCTTTATAACTATAATGAAGGAGATTGGTTATGACGATGACCTTTAGGATGAGTTTGATGATATCTATTGTTCCATAGATATTGAATAATGATCTCTTGTATATGAAGAGCATGTTACACTATAGCAACAAGCGAAAAGTCATACCATACTAGTAGCTCCAAAGGATGTGGTTCATGAGCAACATGAAGAAAAGGTGGACATTTTTTCTTTACAAGAAGAGAAGCCACTCCCAAGTCAGTTGGGTACTACCATTACAGAGCCTAATCAAGTAGTTAAGGATGATTCCTTTAGCCCTAAACTATTAGGAGGATGCCCCATAAGGCATCTAGCTCTGCAACAAAACAACAAGTTTCCCTAGGTCATGCTTACACTTGAGCATGAGGGTGAAGATCACAAAGAGGAGAAAATATGTTTTGATCCACAAGGTAATGCCCTAGTGCTGGAAAGCTTCATTTTTTTTTAGAATTGGGTGAAGGTATTTCATGCAAAAATGCTTTGTTATGCTTTTTTTTAGTTTCAACTACCCTTATGCATGAAAGAATAAATCAACTAGTGAGGAAGGGGAGATACTTTAAAAAAGTTGTCAATGAGTTTTCTTAACTTTTCATACATGTAAAATCATATACATAGTAGAGTAGCTTTATTTTCAGCATTTTCCTATTTTCTAAGAAGTGCACTAGAACATGGTGTTTTTGTAGAGGTTGCAAAGGGTTTTAATTACGTGTTTTAGTTGCATAATTCTTATTTTGTTATTGCAAAGGTAGGGTTAGGGTTTCATAATGCACATGATCCACATTTTTTATGATTATAGTCCAATGGATGCTAAAGGTCACTAGTCTTATGCATAGTAGGCTTTCATCCCCTTCGAGTCACTAGAATTGTTATCCATATTTACCTTCCCACCAAAATTTGACTTTTCCTATCAAACATGTCCAATGGTTATATAAATTTGCATATTTGAATAATGTATAAAGATACATAAAACATTAGTGTATCTCATGTTATATTATGTATTAGCCATTTTTATGTTATATACTTTGGAGTTTTAAGTCAAAACTATCTGACTACCTTTCCCTCACCTAGTTGCCACAATTTGTGGCTTAACCATTTGCAAATGTGTGAAGGTACGATGGCAGTCTTCTCATGATTGCCACAGGGTCACAAGCAGTTTTTATAACCACATGCTTTTGGCTATGATGTTGTGACCATGGATGAAGGTTCCAAGCTAAGGAATGCACTATTCTTCGTCTCATATTTTCCAAGATCAATGATGGGCATTTTTCAGCTTTCTCAAAATGCAAGATGTTTAAGAAATATAGGCAAGTTCCTTGCTTCCATGTGGAATGTGGGTCTAGTTTCCTTCGTGGGCTATAGACAACATGGATGTGCTAGGGCATATTGGTAGTTTGATGTTACATCATTGGGTGATGTTGGTGACTGGAACAGGTAATAATGAAGACCTTGCGTTATCATCAATTTTGTGATGAGTGATGGTTGGAGCCTCCTCACTTTATGAAGATGCAAGATGTTTAGGGAAAGTGGGAAAGTTCCTTGCCAACATGTGGACATGTGGGACCTATTCTCATTGTGGGCTGCAAGTAGGAGAGTTGTTAGGATGAGTTAGTATATGAAAGGCTTTTCATTGGCTAAGGTACCGATATGTTGAGGAGGTGGGCTAGTTTTTTGTCCATTGTTAGATCAAGGTTGATCAACAGTGGGAACTTTCCTACTTTCTAAAGATGCAAGATTTTTTTAAAAAGTGGGCAAGCACCTTGTGGACACATTTCCTTGTGGGCCTAGGTGGAAGGTAGATAGTTGGTGGTGGTAGTTAAGTTTACGGTTTTAATAGCAGACATTAGTTATGTTTGAAAGGATGCTCAAGGTTTTGCAAAATATTTTATGTTATATCCCTTTCATGTTGTGAAGTACTATCCCAAGGTATTCCAAGTATCGTTAGGTGACCATGGTTAGAAGAAAATGTTAGAGTTAAGCTATGAAGCAGTGACTAGTGGTTAAGTATTGAGTTCATGGTTTCTCATGGGTAAACAATTTATGAAGTAATAAGGTGGCAAAGCTGAAATTGAGTAAGGTGGTCAAGACTCAAAGACTTGATGGGGTGGAAAAAGGATATAAAACCATTGGTCCATGTGTCTCTTTTTGGGTGGTTAACCTCTTTGACTGCTGACTTTTTCTACTTTGTTGAGCCAACCATGGGAAGAAGATGGCTTTCCTACACAATTTGATCTCCATGATCAATTCCAACCACTCCTGAATGAATGCAATTATAGAAATGACACAAGGGACATCTCTTCACTATTTGGGTTATCCATATACTTGGTCAAAATGATTAATGACACCATTTCTATCTTCTCAATGCTCTATTTTTGTGCAAAATATTGGATTTCATTGCATTTGGATGTGTACCAAGATCAAATCTTCTTGATCTATATGATTTTTATCTACAATCTTAGTGGTGGTAGTTGTGCTTTCCCTTAGGGTAGAAGCTATCTGAGTTATGCCTAATCTATAAAGTAATATTTTTAAATATTTCTTAGGGTCGATCCTTCTATGTTTTCTTTGGCATGCTTTGGCATGCACATTGTAAATTCCCTTTGCCTCTGAACTATCCATGATATTCTACCTTATCTCTTTCAACCATTGATGTATTCTATAAGATCTATTTGCCTCTCTTCAATGTTTTGTAGCTATCTAAAATTTACATGATTGTATCTCTTTTGAAATATGAATGATATATAAGTGAACTCTCTTCTTCCTTGTGTTACTCATTTTGGTTTTTTGATCTGTATGTGATTGTTGGATTTAAACAAGTTTGAATTTTTATATCTTTGATGTCATAAGAGTTCAAGTGTGCATGTATGGGTAGAGATTGGTTTGAACATTCTATTTTGGTGCATCTCCCCTTAGGTTAGAATAGGTATATTTTCTTTCATGCATTCCTTCTCCCTTTTCCTCTCCAAGTGTAGTTAGGTGCACCCTGATAGCAAAGGAAACTAGCCTTCTCTAAAGACTCGACCTCATAGTTCAAGTCCCATAGCTTGGAGGTTATTTCGATGTTACACAAGGCTTCTTGAGAAGTATTCCTTTAGGCTAGGGTGAAAGCTTTTGTGTCAAAAATAATATGAAAAGAGGGAGAAGTAAATATGATAAGATTATCAGTATAGAATATTATTGATAAAAGGGAATATAAGTATACTATAATCTAGATATATTTTTATGGAAGATGTATATGTAAGGGGGAGTGGTATAATATTATGTAGATATAAGAAAAATTATCTTTGCAAAAGAAATTTTGAAAAATAAAAAAAAATAGAGTATGTTACTGAGCTGCAGAAGCTGGAAGTCAAAACTAAGTTGAAGACAAAATATGGTGATAAATAAGGTTTTGACTTGTAATTCTAAGTATTTAGATATTTTTGGTTTAATAAGTGTTTTTTTCACTAATGCCAAAGGGGGGATTGTTGACATTCAAGGTCAATTTATTTATCAATGACTCAACACTTAGTCAAATGGTTACATTGCTACTAAGCTCTATAGTTTCTACAAAGCTTATCATTCATCAAGCAATGTTAACCAAGTATCTCAATTGTTATCAAGCTAAATAGATAGTTTGTAGTATATCCTGATCATAGCAATGTCTACCAACCTATCTAGTGGTAGTGATGAAGACTTGAGTGTTAATTGAACTCTATAGTATTAACCAAGCTCTACAGTGTCTATTGAGCTCATAGGGTTAATAAAGTGAATCTAGTGTTGATCGAGTCATGTTGTGTCAACCAAGTGATTCTACTAAAACTAAGTTTCTCAATGTTCACTGAGTCACACAATTCAAACTAAGTTTGAGCTACTTGAAGAGTGACCAGTATAGACTGAGCTTCAACTTCAACTAAGTGCCAAGTTTCCCAAGTGTTAATAGTGTTTTTTGTGTATCAAAATATCATTGAGTTTATCTTATAACCTGAGTTACAACAATTGGGTCGACTTTATGAATTATGATGAATTTGGTATTGTAGTCAACTTCAAAAGATAATGAAATGGATTGGTCTATATTTAATGCATTATATCATATACAAATATGAATGTGAAGAAGATTATGATGTGTATGAGTATGAATTGAAGAAGGCTACAAGAAGTATAAGGGATAATGGGGATTTATCCATCACAGTCAGGTGATCATTACAATATAATGAATCTCATTCAGAAAATAAGAGTTGTAGATTAGAAATCAGCCACTAATTCATCCTAATAGGTGCTTCAGTCAAATCCTTTAATAGGGTATACTTAACAAAAAAAATTTAAATATCCTAATAGAGTGCATACTTCATTGTATGCGTGTAAATCCTTTAACAATGTGGACCTCATAGGAGGGCGGATCACCAGAAGTGGTCAATTTTAAGCCTTAGTAGGTTAAATTTATTCTACAGTCCTAAAGGTTGTGGTTATCATCCCCACCCTAGTTTTACTCTCTAATTGGAAGGTTTTTTGGTTACCATATCTTGTGTCAAAATATTATGAATTTTTTATTGCTTTCATTCTTTCATGCATGCAATTAGATCAAAATAATATATAAAGGATTAATTAGTGAAGTAAGATAAAGTTTTATTGGTTCCTTATTCACCACTTCCCTCTTAGTAACCTAGCCTACCTTATATTTCCAATGGTTTGGACTTTGTTAGGATATTTAAAAATATCTATTAAGACTACTCTATTAAGAGATTTACCATAATTCAATTCTATTAAAACTAATTTATACTTAAATCTCAATTGGCTCTGCAAGCTGATTTTGAGTCTTCTCCTTACTAACTAATCATCTCCTCTGATATGATGACATTTTTTTTTCCCTTTGAAATTCACTTCTCATGAATAGATAACTTCCTCTATTAGATGATAATAGAATCCTTGAATGACTTAAGATCTTCTTAATCCTTCATAGTATAATGCTTCATGTTCCCACTTCTCTTCTCTTACCTTCTTCTCTCATCCTCATGGTTTGATCTAGGTTAATATCATTGATATTTAAATATTTCCTTAAATAGTTTTCTAGATGGTTCTAGGTTTTGCCTCTTCATCCTGATTGTTAAACATATACATATGGATATGTGATCCATGTCATGTAAATTTTCTATAAAAACCTCTTCAAAACTTAAATAAACTTTCCAAGTTAGTCTAATAATCATTTTCCCTAAAACTCTATTCTATTCTTGACTTTTATGTAGACTATGCATTTCTCAGTCTTTACTATTTCCATTGCTTGTCATTGTTGTTTCTTGACCTTTTTAAACCTTTTGATGCTTGGCATATATTATTCTTAGCACATAATATATCACTCGATACTTGTTTACTTGGAATTTTCTTGATTGTTGATAACTTTCTCCGTGCATATTGGAAATTACTCCATGACCATACATGCTTACTTGGCTTCTATAGAACTACTCGGTACATATTGTCTTATGTACATGACTCATCCTATGTAGAGTAGCTTGGTCATAGTGATGATCATTTGGCTCTTCCTTGTAAATGACTAAATGCTTAACATTAATAGAAAATAATGGTTAGAGATACAAACAATCTCCCCCTTTGAAATTAGTGGTAAAACACTTTGTCATATTTACATCACTTTGTCATATCAATACAATTTGATAAAATGATCTCTCCCCTAAGTCTTATGAGTTATGAATAATGAATACTAAATCCACCATAGTCTTTATAACATACTTGTATATCTTCCTATTTTCTTCAATACACTCCCTCTTCCATAGACATTTCTCCCTTGTATACATTTTTTATGTCACTTTTTCTAGGGTTGAAAGAGTTGAATTAATCCATCTATTTCAATGAATTCCTTGTGAACTCTAGAAGTCATGACTAGTGCATGATTCCATGTGGTTCTTGTTGCCTCCAAAATTTGATTCTATAGTTGTAGTTTTGTAGGTAAATAAATTAAACTCTTAGCTAGTGATAATTTATGATATTATGTAATAAGATCCTAGGTTGTCTTTAGTGCTCTCTATATGACCTCCAAATGAGGTATCATCATTGCCTAAATTGAGATCAATTTGGATCTCATGGTGCTGCCAGCTGCCTGAAGCTCAACCAATATGCCTTGAGCATTCAATAGACTATTGTAGTGATCAATGCTAGATCTTGCTAACTCTAAAATACTATTGTTGGATGCCTTCATCTTAGCCTAAATCTTATCTATGCTTTCTTGAATATTGTCTATAAACCTTGGCATATTTTGACAAAATTGTGTACAGATTTGGTACTCTTTGTATAAGTTTCATCATAATCTGTGCTTTCTCTAGAAATAACACTTTTTTCTCACCAATAGTTATGGAAACTTTTTCCACAACCTTGGTTCCAAGTCTTCTTTCTAACCAATCCATTAAGTTCTCATTGGATTGAAATTTTTTAGCTCTCACTTGATCAAGTATATTTACAAGTTTTTAAATGAATGGTGTTTCTTCATTTTAATTTTTTATTTCAAAAGCATCAAAAAAAATATGCTTTACATCCTATAATGCCTTTTTCTTCTTTTTGTCTCTTTGTAACTCTTCTTGTCTCTTTTTCTTCTTCAAAATTTCTTGTAGCAAAAATTTTTGCTGCAAGGTGAGATTTTCTAGATCAAATTTTGGCATCTCAATAATTTCATCCAAACTAACCTCAATAATTAGCAAAACATCATTTATTTATTTTCTCTGCATGTTCACTGAAGGATTGCTATAGCTTGGCACTACCTTAGGAGTACATGAGGGGGTGTCACCACTTGGTCTTTCTTGTGCAACTATGCTCGAGATAACAACAAGCATACTTGGTTCAGCCTTATTTAATTATTTTTTATCCTCAATCTGAAGTGATAAAACAATCTTTTCATTTTTATTAGTTTCTCTATCTTCACCATCTTCTTCTTCATTTGTAAGCCTTAACTTCTTAGCTTCTGGAATGTCAAGAGCATCGACATATATAGGAGAAATGTTGAGACATTTTTCCTTATGGACATGGCACATGTGAGCTTTCTCCACTACCATATTCATCATAAATATGTATAGTCTCTACCTCCTTTGTAGTTATCCCAAAAATTCTCTTCCACAAAAACATAATTTTTTTTCATACAACTTCCTCTTTATTTATCGATATAAAAAGTGTTCTAAATTTTTGGACAAATCTATTCCTGTACTTCTCTAAAAATGTGTCCTTGTATTCTTGTGACAGATCAAGCATAACTCTAACTAGTGTGTTAGTTCTTATCTAATTTTCTTCTTCCTCTACCTCCTCTTGTCTTCTCTTTAATCTTTCCAAAAGATCTTGAGATATATTTTTCTCCATTCATTTGGAGCTATCTTGAAATTTGATATCATTTCTATCATAGCTTCTTCAATTCTATTTGTATCATCATTATCTAGTGTGTTATACTTCACAAATTTAAAACTAGATAATCTTGGAGAACTTTTTATATATGAACATACCTCACTAATAGACTTGTTTTTTAATTTTGAGGTGGTCCTCTAACCAATCTCCTTCTTCCAATTTGAGGTTCACTTGGCTCAGTAGACTTTGCTTCTTTCTACTTGGTAGATTGCTTGACAATAGCATCTTTCCTGGTCCTTGGCTTATTTGGTGGTGGAGTTGTCACTGCCTTCTTCTTCTCCATTCTTTGAGACTTATTTCTTAGTGGCATAACAACAACTAAGGCCTTACCCTTTTTAACTTCTTCTACTTCATCTTCCTCATCATCACTATCTTGTTCTTTGTCTTCAGCAAGACCTTGTGTTATTTGCAATTATTCTTTTCCCTTGCCTAGGATGCCCAACTTGGCTTCTAGGTCTTCATTCATTTTCTTTAGTTTCTTCTCCTTCGAATTTTTCTTGATGTTCACTATTATTCTTTCTTTGGCTTCTTCATATCTTCCAAAATGTTCGGCCTTGTCATCTATTTCTTCTTTTAATATTGCATCAATGTTTACACTTACAACATCAGTATCTAACTCATATTCGAAGCTTTGTAACCACATCTTCCTTTTTTAACTACTAGTACAAATGTGTTGTCTGTATCAATAAGGAAACATATGTCACTGTAATTTTTTGACCAACCACTCTAGAATTCTCATTATTCTTTTCATCCTTAGCTTGAATTTATCAAAATGTGTATTCATTGCATTTACAAAATTGTTTCCCAATTGAGTAATAAACTCATTAATTTGCCTTGTTACTGGTTTATCTTGTTCCCATACAATATTACCTATACTAGGAAAATGCTTTTGGATATAAAGGAATGTACACACAATTAGGGATCAAAACTTACACATTGAATTCTTTTCCTTTCTTATTGATGATAGATTTTTTGCTAGTTGTAACATTTGCATGTTGACAAGATCATACTCATGATCTTTCATCATAATCTTCCATTCTTGGTCCAAAGCCATACACAAAACACTATTCAATCTACTAGATTGATAGAATTTGTGAGAAATAACTCTCACTAAATATTCTATGACCGGATAAAAAATGCTTGGAATAGAAAAACCACATCATTTCCACTTAGCTCTTATATCCACTATTGGTTATTTTTGCCCCCCATTCAGTCCATCACTGATAACTGATCATAGAAATATTCAATGCATTGGATACTTTCCTATGGATTAACATGCTAAATTTTGTGGGTAACATTTCATGTAATTCTGGTTCCTTCTTTTATTAAGTTGGCTTGGGCCCTTCAATACTCTTTGGCTGAGTGAATCTATTCTGGCTCAGTTTTTTCTTTAACTGAGTGAACTTGGTTTCTTTTATTTTTGAGTTGGCATATTTTCTTATTTGACTGAGTTGTGGGTTAACACATGTTTTTAGTTAGGGCTAACACTTCATGTTAACCATTTTTTCCATTTTAGAGAATGACTTATTTGCTCTTTTCAAAATAGAAAAATTCACTATCTCAAAAAGTCTCACTTTTGGCTTCCACAAAATTGTGAAATCAATGTTGCCATTAGATTTGAGAGCATCTTTGAATATTTATGATTGCATATTAGACATCTATTTGATTTAAATAATATCTCAATCTATGGTTCTGTTATAATCTTTTGTTGGGATATTTCTTGCAGCATTTGGGTCATTCATTCCAAAGCAATGATCCACATCAATAGTTCACACCATTTTGGGACAAATCAAATTTATTCTACATGGATCAACTTTACATTTTTCATGGTGGATTAACATCTCATGTTATCCCACCCTATGTTTTTTGACAATGACATGAATCAACCTATTGTAGCCATGGCATGTTACAAGGACCATTTCTTCAATGCAAACCAAAAATTTTGGCCTTGTTCCATAGCATACATCACCATGCCTCTTTATTGATTGTAATTATCAAATCTTTTGCATTTGATCTCTTTTACAACTTGCTACATTGATTTGGGTTTCTTCCTATCACTTGCAAATAGAAAGTTGATTTCATGATCAAATTTAATTTTGATTCTTTAGTTATTGCTCCTTTGTAGCTTGACTCCACCTTGGTTGGGGTTTGAACTTCATGATTTAATTAGAGTTATCCATGAACTCTTTAAAAGATAGTTGTAAATACTTTTCAAGGTTCTTCTTTGTTTGTATTCTATAGCAGCATTATGCTCTGTGACTTTTGCCTTCCATTAATGAAACTTCACATTTTTACCTCTTCTTTCCATTCTACTATCTTGTGCATGTTATTTGTCTTGCGGGAAATGTTTCCCTTCTAGTTTCTTAGATTTTTCATGTTGTATTTGAGTTGCTAGTGAAGTTTCATGTTGTGAAGTTTTCCTTACTTTCACATCTAATTAGTTGTAAGTTGTATGTGGGTTCTTGGAAAATAAGTTAGAGCTTAGAATTGTGTATTTGAGAGTTTTATTCATGTTTTGTACAATTATAGGAAGAGTTGTAATTGTAGCTCAATATTGGTTCATCACCCCCATTTCCCTTTAGTATTTTATTTCATGTTTTCCTTCTCCCTTTTCCCTCAAAGTGGTAGTGTAGGTGAATCCTAATTGTAAGGAAGCCAACCTTCTCTAGATATTCAACCTTGGAGCGCAAGTCCCACACTTTCAAGGTTGTTTCTAAGTTACACAAGGTCACTTGAGGGTCATACCTCAAGCAAGGGTGAAGACTTTCATGCCAACATTCACCTCAATTTTTCCTCAGCTCAAACATCACATGGTCTTCTTTTTATCTAGGTTGGATAACTTGTAACCTTGTGTACCATTTTCTTTATAATCTCCACTAATCCATTCTGTAACTAGTACTTCATAGATCATGAACTTTGCTAAAAATAACTTTGATTCTAAAATTTCTCAAAGATTATAGGGCTCAAGTTAACCCTTTAGTCTCAACAATCTAAAACTCATTCCTCAAATTTCCTTCATTACACAAATTCTAATAAGATTCCCTAATTTCATAATCTCCCACTTCTTCAATTTTACACATATAATAGCTTCTCACATCATGAATCATAATGAATTTTGGTGGTATCAAGGATAATTCATCCATTGAGTCTCCTTTTATAGAAATCTCTTGAATAGCATGAAATTTAGGTGGAGGAAAGGCATCACTCTTCACAAGTTGAACTTTACTTACCTTTTGACTAATTCCAGTGGTTGATGAAGTTGCCATAATTATAACTAAGGATTTATGTTCGTCCTTCTCTAGATAATCAACACTCATTCATGCTTTTAACTCATTCAAACTTCTTGATCAAATTGTTCCTTGAAATCTTTGTTGGTTTCTTTAATTGCTACAATATCTCTAAGCTCTTCAAAAATCTAGATGCAAAGTATGAAGTAATGCATTCAAAATTTGTTATATTACTCTCTTTTGATTGATTAGATTCACCATTAATGTTGCAACCTTTGTTGATTGGAAGCTAGCTAGCATAACAACATTGTATCTTCCATAACCTTTGGTCTTTATTGGAGTGCTCATTCTATGTTGCAATGTTGGCTCAACATAGATAGTTTACTTATACTTGACAAGCCTTTCCCAAATTTTTTTCTCATGCATCTTATATATGTAGATATGAACTTTTGGCACATATTAATGTAAAAAACTAATGTATGATATATCATTGAGGTATAAAATTCCATACATACCTTTGTTGCTCAGTTAGAGATGACATGATCACCTTCTCCATTAGATTGTGTTACCTCGGCTCCATTAGCTCCACTATTTCCATCTTTTGTTTTCTTTTTCCATTTGTGGTTCATTTCATTCCTTGCTTGCTCAATGTCCACTTTTCCTTTTCCTTTTTCCTTTGTTTGATTTTTTGAATGTACTTGAGTTTTGCAATTATTGCTTTGATGTCTAAACTTGTGACACTTGGAACATGTATTGTTAGATGTATAATTTTTCTTCTTTTGATTTGGTCAGTAGGGTTTTTTCCCTAATCTATATTCAAATGCTCTATGCCCATATTTATGATAGTTGTAGTTGTATCCTTAAAATCTAGGTGTAGTAGGTGTATTCCTTAGTCTTGACCTACACTCATGTATTTAATGTCCTTGTTTCTTGCAATAAAATAGTAACTAATAGACTTAGGTTTAGAATTTTTCATATTGTGTTTGCTTCAACATATAGTTGTAGTATGACCAATTTTTCCACAATGATAGCATGTTGGTTCATCTTTTGGCTTTGCATTTCACATTTCTCCATTCCTAGATGATTCTCCTGTCTTAGTACATGAATGTCCTTTCCCATATGAATAGCTTGATGGCTTCATAAGTTATTCAAAATATTTCATTACTTTCTTTGGTTTGTTGAATTTCTCCATAGATTCATTCTCATTCTTCAATATCTCATTGTGAGATTTTAGATTTTCAATATCGACATTCTTGTCATTTAGTTTCTAATTTGTAGTCATTAGTTTATTCATCAGATCCATTTGTGTCTTTGTGAGCTTATGCATATCTAATATCATTTCTTCAATTTTAGTAGCCATTACCCTTTTTTCTTCTTCTTCCATAGTTCTGTCTTCTTCAACTTTCTTTCTTTGTTTAGTCACTTCAAATAGTCCAACTGATTGGATTTCATGTTCTCTTTTCATTGTCCTTATCTCTTCATTGAGGATTTTGTTCCTTTCAAGTAATTCAACATATGCTTTGTTAGTAGGATTGATTAGTTCAAATAGTCCTTCAGTCTCAACTTCTTCATAAGCTCGTATTACTTTATTTGGATGGTGATTTCCTTTCTATTTTTTAGGGAATCCTCCAAATCTTGTCTTTCCTTCTCAAGTTTCTATAGTGTTTGTTAGATGTTAATCACTTGATTTTCAATAGTCTTTTCTAGTTTGAAAGCTTCCATCTTCCAAGATTTAATCTCCAAGCCTTTAAGCTTCTTTCAAAAACCAATGCTTGGATACCAATTATTGATTTATGGAGGTGTAAAATAGATATTGAGGGGGGGGGGGGGGGTGTTGAATTAGAATCTATAATAATTTATACTTTTGACTGGTTCATCCAAATCTATCTATATTGAAATTGTTTGCAAATATAGTGATCATTCAAGAAACAACATGAGAATTACAAACTTATTCAAGCTCCTTTCGAGAAACCACACTAGAAAGAAAATTTGGACAACCAAGAGTCAAAACTTAGAATCCACCTTTTAAAATAAGACAAATACACCCAATAGAAGAGCAAGAGTCACAACTTAGATTTCCATAAAGATGTCCCTCTTGGGATTTGAACTAGGGTCTCCACAATGAGAACTCATATCTTCAATCAACTAAGCTAAACCCCTTAGACTTCATCCACATCTATCAATAACTTGTCCATGCAAAAATATAAATGTAAACTTGTTATAAAATGTAAATCAATGAAATCACATGCACGAAAGTAATAACACATAAAAAATATTTGTTACCTAGAAACCCTCCAAGGTGAAGGTAAAGCTAGGATGGGGATGACATCCATAAATCTTCACTACTATAGTAATAAAGTTAACCAGTTAAGCTTACAATGTTTGACCATAAAATATGATCTACTTTATGAGGAGTCTATCTTGTTAAAAACTTAAGGAACTGTTAGGTTTCACCTTCTTAAAGGATTTGACACCTTCAACTAAGTAAGGACTCTGTTAGGAGATTTACAAAAATCTGTTAAGACCACTCTATTAAGAGATTTACTTTGATTCAATTATATTAAAACTAATTTAGTACCCAAGTCTCATTTTTCTCTGCAAGCTGATTTTAAGTCTTCTCTTTACTAAGTAGTCCTCTCCTCTAATCTAATAACACTTCTCTTTCCCTTTCACATTCACTACTCATGTTTAAATCACTTTCTCTATTAGATGATAATATAATCCTTAAATGGCTTCTAATCTTCTCAATCCTTCATAGTATAATGCTTCATGTTTGCACTTCTCTTCTCTTACTACCTTCTCTCATCCTCCTCTGATCTAGGTTAAGATCATCGCTAATTTAGGATTTCCATAAAGAGCTTTCTATATAGTTCCATGTTTTGTCTCTTCATCTTAATCATTGAACTTATACATAGGGATATGTGATCCACATCATGTAAATGTTCTATAAAAACCTCTTCAAAAATTAAATAAACTTTCCAAGTTTTCCTATTAATCATTTTTCCTAAAACTCTATTCCATTCCTGACTTTTATGTAAACTCCACATTTCTCGATCTTTATTATTTCTATTTCTTGGCATTGTTGATGCTTGGCCTTTGTTAACTTTTTGATGCTTAGCATATATTATCCTTGACACATACTATATCACTTAATACTTGTATACTTGGAATTTACTCGGTCTCAGATAACTTGCTCGATACATATAGATAATTACTCTATGACCATACACTTACTTAACTTCTATAGAATTGTTCAGTACACATTATATTATGTACATGACATGGCCTATGTAGAGTGTCTTGATCATAGTGATGACTATTTGACTTTTCCTTGTAAAGGACTAAGTGGTTGACACTAATAAACAAAAATCATTAGAGATGTCAATAGATGAAATGTATAGAATTTAGGAAAGGATACTTGATTATAATTATGATGAATAAACTAATCCAAGGATTAATAGAGAGAATATTGAGGAGGAATTATTTTATGAGGCTAACACTAATTTATAGAATGAAATTCAGAGACAAGTATAGAGCGAATAAAAAAGAGAAGAATTGAGAACTTAACATAGAACATAAATTAAAGTTGGGGCTATGAAACCTAATAAAAATTTTATAAACAATAACCTTTTTGAATACATCATTGGAAGAAAAGACATAGGAGTTATGAGAAGAAACAAGGTACAAGATAAACTATGTTTAATTTCTCAAGTTGAACATAAGAATGTTGATGAATCTTGAAAGGATGACTATTGGATAAAGGCTATGAAAAAAAAAACTAGATCAAGTTGAGAAGAAAAAAACATGAGAATTGGTTCCTAGACCTAAGGGTAAGAATGTTGTTGGAACTAACTTTGGGTATTCAGAAAAAAGATGAATGAACAAGGTAATGTTGTAAGAAAAAAAGAAATATTGGTATGTAAAGGTTATTTGCAAAAAGAAGGAATTGACTTTGAAGAAATTTTTGTACATGTTGCTAGATTAGAAGTAGTAACAATAATTTTGCAATTTATCAAATGGATGTCAACTCATGTTTTCTACATAGAAAACTAGAAGTATACATTGAATAGCCTAGTGGTTTTCCTTTAACAGAAAAAGAGGATATGATTTGCAGATTAAAGAAGGCAATGTATGGACTAAAACAAGCACCTCAAGCATAGTATGTAAGATTGGATAAGTATTTGACAAGTTTGGGATTTGTAAAAGGTAATGTTGATAGTTTTTTTTATTTAAGAAAGATTGACAATGGATTACTGATTGTTGAAGTATTTGTGCATGACATTATTTTTGGAGGAAATGATGAAGCAAGGTATTTTAAGAAGAAATTTAAAGAATGAGTTTGAAATGAGTACTTGATTAGTGAGATGAAGTATTTCTTAGGATTATAGATTGTACATAAAAAGATTTCATTTTCATATCATGAGCTAAGTATCTTAAAGATTTATTGAAGAGATTTAGTTTGGAAAGTTGTAAACCTATTAGAGCACTTATGATAATTGTTAGAAAATATAGTCCACTGATATAAATGAGAGTGGGTGGTGAATCAATTATCCAACTATTATCATAATTATCAACCTTAAACAAACTTAACCATATGAGAAATATAAATTGAAACCACAACAAGATACTCATACACAATAATACCAAATATGTTAACTAGGGAAACCCTTGATCAGAGGGAAAACCCTAGTGGGGATGGTACCCACAAGATTATGCACTAATATAAATTTTCCTTGTTAGAGGATGGACCGTGTTAGGAGTATATAATACATTCAATACATATAAGTCCCTGTTAGGAGATTTTGAATCCCTATTAGGAGATTCCAACCTTTTTAGGAGTTATACCAACTCCGTTAGGAGTTGTGGAAGATAGTTGGACCCACTTCCCAAATAAATTCAAGGGAAAGACCAATGAATCCATTGTCAAAATGATCAATATATTATTCCTTTTATAATAATAGAAGTGTACTTTATTGTTCCTTCCTCTTTCTATGTCTTGTCAACTACACTTTGGATCCTACTAATCTTGTAACTAAATCTCAAAATTTTCATCCAATAATCACTTGGATCACTTACATGCATTCAATAAGCACTATGCTCCTTTTCTCACTTTGCACTTCATACAATTATCACAACACATTACAAACAAGAAAAACATATTTCCTTTATACCATATCTTCATAATAATTCTTTGAGTCAGCCTTGAGGCTCTCCAAATTAATTATAATAAAATAACTAATTAATTACAATTACAATAGCATTATCAGCTCAAAGTGTATACAAGACTGTAAATGTGCAATAATAGAGCTTGCACACTCACTGAGATCACTACCTAACTTTCCTCTATCACTATTGACTCCACATCTTCTAATTGCATCTCAGATGTAAGATAGAAAACAAACTTTAGGAACTACTTTTCCAGTACTCTATCTCTAAAATTCTCTCTATAAATTAGGTACATCTTCAATATGTCTTTGACTTAGACTTTGTACACTTAACCACATCATTAGGACACTATGCAAAACATGTCTATAACTACACATTACTAGATGATCAAACCATTGTCTGAACCATTAAGATATATGTCTATTACTCAACCAGTCTTTATAGAAACCATGCTATGTTGACATCAATGAAAAACACAGTCATGAATACAACATTTCAATACTCTCCAATGCTTAAGATACTACCCTAGTGTTGTATCATCAGCATTCATGCTAACAATCTCCGCCTTTGGCACTGATGGTAATATAGATGAAAGAACCATCTAAGTTCTAGGAATACCAAATAGTGTTCTCCTACTACTAACCAACATCAATTATCCACATACTAAAAAGAATCTCGATAAAATAGGTGGACAACAAGTGCATACTCCTGCTTCATAGACATCAATTATTTTCTTCACACTAAAGAATTCACAATACATTAGATGAATATTCCTGCTTCCTTTCATGAATCTTTCTAAATCTCTCTAAAGAGATATCTCTCCTTCATGCATATTCTTTCTCCCATACTTAGGATTTCTTCTGTCCCACATACTTAGGAGATGTTTCTTTCATGCATACTCTCCACCATTGACATCAATGTCAAAGACCTTAATCTTAATGTTACAACATACCAATTGTTAAATATGAATTGCTAATATACTACACCAAGTCATCAACTAGCTTGAGTGTCCAAAGAAACTATTCAATACCACATACCAAGATTCCTCAATGAATTATATCATCATAGATACCTCCCCATATAGGAGGCATCAACATTCAATCCAAGCTAATAATAGTGCTTTGTACTACTAGACTGATGCACTCTCTGCATCATCTACTTAGAAGTAGGTAGGAGCATAACCCCAAGAATACCTCTCAAGTACTCAAATGTATCTTTAGACAAAGGCTTCATAAAAATATCTACAATTTGATCTCCTTTTCTTCTACTTTTTCTCTCAACACATGATAATAGATATATTCTTAGTCTTAGAATGAAATACAATATTCCTATACATATGCATTATACTTATGTTATCATAGTAAATCATAACATGTTCTTCAAATTCAATTATGATATCCTTCATCATCATCTTCATCCACATAACTTGATTATAGTTATTTTTTGTTGCAACATGCTCTGCCTCAACAACACTCTGTGAAATAAAATCTTTCTTCTTGCTTAACCAAGAAACTAATCTTCCTCCAAGAAAGAATGCTCCACCACTAGTGCTCTTTTTGTCATCCATATTACCTACCTAATTTGCATGATTATATGACCATACAGTGAAATCACTTGATCTATCATACCAATTTCCATAGTCAAATATCCCTTTCAAATATTTGAATATTCTCTTCACTAGTGCAAAATGATATTCCTTAGGATCAGCTTGAAATCTAGCTACAATCCTAGCTACACTTGATATATCTAGTCTAGTGTGAGTCAGATACTGCAAACCTCCAATCATGGATTTGTACTTCTTTTGCTCTATGTATGTGTCTTATCTTTGTTGGATAACTTATGACCAATTATCATAGGTGTAACAATAGAATTACAACTTTCTAAACCAAACCTTTTTAATAAGTCATTTAATTAATTAGCTTTTGATATAAAAACACCATCACTATTCTATACAATCTACAATCCTAGGAAAAACTTTGTTTCTCCTATCATGCTCATTTCAAACTCATTCTTCATCTCTTTAAAAAACTTATCACTTTCTTCATCGTTACCTCCAAAAATGATGTCATCAATAAATATTACAATAATAAAAAAATAATTTTTAATTTGTTTCAAATCCAAGTTACTATCAACCATACCTTTAGCAAATCCAAGCTTTGCCAAATAAATTTCCAACCTTGCACACCAAGTTCTAGGTAGTTACTTTAGACCATATAGAGCTTTCTTCAGTTTGCATACCATGTCTTTGTCTTCTAATAGGATAAATCCTTCATGCTTCTCAATATATACCTCTTCTTCAAGTTCTCCATTCAAAAAGGCTGATTTAACATCCATCTGATAAACCTTGAACTTCTTATTTAGTGCATAAGATAAGAGCATCCCTACCACTTCCATTTTGGCTATTGGTGTTGGAAGAATGAATGGTGATGATATTACTATGGGAGAAGTATTATAAAAATATTATTTCGATGATATGTTACATTCATGAGTGTTTTTTTCATTGATGTCAACATAGCAATTTTTTGTGGTATTTGATAGAAGAATAGTTGTAAAGATCAAGTTGGTACTAACAAATTGTTGAGCATTTTCACTAGAGAGGTTAATGGGAGATATTGATAAGTGTCTAGCATGTGTAGCTAACCTTAGCTGCATAAGATATTAAGTCTAGAAGAAGTCAGGAAAGTTTTCGTGAAGACAATTTTGAGATATAGTTTATAAAAGCATATTTTGGTAAACTTGTTATATCTCTTAGTAGAGTTGTGATTCTAAGAAGCAAGGTTAAATGTATGTAGAAGATTTGGTATATCTCTTAGTAGAGTTTTTATTCTAATAAGTAAGGTTAAAGGTGTGTAGAAGATATGTTGGATATGGCATGGCTAAGCTAGCTCATCATAATATTACATGTACAAAAAGTTATTCAAGTTACAAGGCGACAGATTAATGTTATCGCTAAGTATAATGTGTTCTTAATGTGGTCTTATAATAATCAATTGAGAAGGTGTAATATCCAACTTAGGGAATTGTTTTATGGATTTGGCATGAAGGAAAGACATTTTTCTTTGTTATGTATGAATGATTTCAAGAAGCACAAAGAGTGGAATAGAAGAGAAACAAGTTGATATGCAAGGATAAGAAGAGCAAAGAGAAGTTGGAGAAAACTCATTGCTAAAGTTTTATTTTAAGATTTGAGGTAAGGTTTGTGACCTAGTCTACACGGTTTGACAGTGATTGGTTCAGTTGATAGGATAGAGAAAAGAGGATAAAGCACAATATGAATAATTAGTTTACAAGAAATAGTTGAGAGATTAGTTGGACAGTGAAGTTCAGTGGTCTTGCCCCATAAGCTATTTGGACAGTGGCTCCTTCTGCCTTCTATAACTCCTAATAGGATTAGAATCTTATAATAGGGATTCAAAGTCTCCTAATAGGGACTCTTATGTACTTAATGTGTTTATAGACTCCTAACAAGGTCCATCCTATAACAAGGAATGTGTGTGTGTGTGTGTGTGTGTGTGTGTGTGTGGGTATCATTCCCATCAAGGTTTTCCCTCTGATCAAGGGTTTCCCTAGTTTAAAAATCTAGTGTAATTATGTATGTGTATCTTGTTATGGTTACTATTTTCTTTGATTGAATGGTTAAGATTAATTAAGGTTGATAAATTTTTTAATTAGATAACTAATTCACCCCCCTCCTCTCAGTTCTCTTGATGGACTATTGTTTCCAACAATTGGTATCAGAGAAATAGGTCCTTGAAGATAAAGTTTAATAACTTTGGGAGATCCATGGCTATCATATTCAAAAAGGATAGTCTAAAGTTTGATGGAACAAATTTTGATAGCTGCAAGGAAAATATAAAGACACATCTGATGTATATGGCTCTAGGATATTGAATCTTGACAAAAATAGAAAAGATAAGTATTGCTCAAAGTGTGTTGGAAATGTGTACCAAGGATGAGAGAGAACTTTTCATGTGTGACATGAGAGCTAGAGAAGCACTATTGTCTACACTTCTTGAAATACAGTACAACCAAGTACAAACACTTGATACTTCTCCTAAGAGTTGGAAAGCTTTGCAAGGTAGTTTTGAAGGTCATGAACATTCTAAGAAATTTAGGCTACAAAGCTGGATTTGTGCATTTCAAGATGCTAATATGATGGAAGATGAATCTATAAGAACATATGTAGGCAGAATATCAGAAATTATTGTAGGTATCAAATCTCAAGAAGGAACCAAGGAAAATGATGAGGTGATCTAGAAGATATTGAAGAGTTTAATGCCACCATTTAAGCAAGTAGTTTAAATGATATAATTTTTTATCTCTCGTACCAAATATTTCACCAAGGAAATATTACTTGGGTGACTAGAAGTAGTCAACAATGAGCTTAGATAGTCTAGAGAATTGTCCAAAATAGAGATAGGCTTTAGTGCAATAAACATTCAACCTAATCTATCAAGGAGCATAAGTTCTAGAGGAGATTTTGCTACCAATAGAAGATATGATGAGGATAGAAAGATAGAAGAATGATTAGCCCTTCTTGTGAGAAGAGAAAAGATGGTAGAAAAATCTTTAAATGTTGTACTTGTAATGAGTTTGGTCATTGTGCATCTAAGTTCCCTAAAAGAGAGAAAAAGTATAAAGGAAAGTTCAAACCTAGAAGAGATAAAGATTGGTTGTATGCCAATGAAGAAGATGAATTTGATGAACAACCACTAAGTGCTAGTGATGATGAAATAGGATTTGTTCCTGTTAAAGAAGAAAGTCTGAAGAAAATGGCTTTAGTATCACAGGTTGAAATGAAATCTAATTGGATAATTAATAGTGGTTGTTCACATCATATGACTAGTGATATGAACAAGTTTTTTGACTTCAAAAGTTATGATGGAAGAATTGTTAGAGTTGGAAATAATGTAGCTTTCCATGTTAAAGGTATTAGATCTATAACACTTGATTGTAAGACTAACATTGAGGATTTATATTTTGTTGATCATTTGAAACATAATCTTTTGAGTGTTGGACAACTAGTGGATAAAGGTTATAAGTTTTAGTTTATAGAGAAGACATGCATGATCAAAGACAAAGATGGAAAGGTAATTGGAATAGGAACTAGATCTAGAGGTAATGTATTTTAGTTGAATCCCACTAAAAGGACATGTTTGGTTGGAAATGTAGGCAACAGTTGGTTATGGCATAAGAGATTTTTTCATATAAACTTTGACAACATTTTGAAAACTAGTAATATGTTTGTAGTCAGAGATTTGCCTAAGATTGTAAATCCTACTAACACAATTTTCAAGGAGTGTGTACTGGCAAAGCATAACAAAACTTCTTTTCCCAACAGGAAGTTTACTACTACAATAAAGTTGTAGATTGTACACACAAATCCTAGTGGTCCTACAAAGACTATAGGATTCTATGGTGAAAGGTATTTCATGATTATTGCTAATGAATTTTCTAAAATGATGTTGGTTACATTTCTTATAAAAAAATCTGAGGCATTTGACAAGTTGAAGATATTCAAGAATAGAGTTGAGAAAGAATCAGGTATGAAGATTAAATGTTTAAGATCAGATAGAGGAGGAGAGTTTACTTCAAATGAGTTTAACATCTTTTGTGAAGCTAATGGAATCAAAAGACAAATTTTAGCTCCTAGAACTCCTAAACAAAATGGCATTGCAAAAAAGAAGAAACACATCGATAACAAAAGTAGCAAGAGCTATGTTAGCTAAGAATGATGTATCAAAGATATTTTGGTGAGAAGCCATGAATACAAAAATTTACTCTATTAATAGAGTAAAGGTTAGGAAAGACACAAACAAGACTCCTTATGAACTATGGTTTGGTCACTCACCTACACTTAAGTATTTCAGAATTTTTGGTAGAAAATGTTATATCAAAAGAGATGATGATGTTAGTAAATTTGATGCTAGAAGTGATGAAGGTATGTTTCTTGATTATTCATTGAAAAGTAGAGCTTATAGATGTTATAATTTGAGAACTAAGACTATTGTTGAAAGTATAAGTGTAAGAATTGATGAGAAATTTAGGATACAAGAAAGAATAGTTGACTAAAATTCTTGTAATGATAATGTTATTGTTACTAAACCAAGGAATGATGAAATATTCTTTGAGACTAATAATGATTTGCAAAATGAAGGAGAGAGAAGGGAGGAGGAAAGTTCAAAACCTAGAACTAAGCCAAGAGTTGAGATAAAAAATCCTACTTTTGGTAAGAATATGACAAAGAATCATCTACCAGCATAGATCATCAGCAACTAAGATAAAGGTGCGATGCCAAGAAGTAGAGTCAATGAAGAACTATGTCTAATATCTCAAGTAGAACCAAAGAATCTAGATGAGGCACACAAAGATGACTATTGGAAGCAAGGTATGAAAGAAGAATTGGATCAAATAGTGAAGAATGAGACATGGGAATTGGTCCCTAGACTAGCATACAAGAATGTGATAGGAATGAAATAGGTATTCAAGACCAAGATGAATGAACAAGGTGAGGTTATAAGAAAAAAAAGAAAGATTAGTATGCAATGATTACTCATAGAAAGAAGGAATAGACTATGATGAAACCTATGCTCCTATGGCAAGAATTGAATTAGTAAGGTTATTCTTAGCCTATGCAACACATAAGAAATTCAAAGTGTATCAGATGGATGTCAAGTCAGCATTTATGAATGTAGAACTTGAAGAAGAGGTATACATAGAATAGCCTAAAGGTTTTCATTTAATAGATGACAAGGAAATGGTATGTAGATTAAAGAAATAATTGTATGGCTTAAAATGAGCACCCAAAACCTGGTATGTAAGGTTGGACAAGAATTTGACAAAAGTTGGATTTAGCAAAGGTATGGAAAATAGTAATCTATACTAGAAAGAAATATATGATGGATTGATTATTTTGGTAATATTTGTTGATGATATCATATTTGAAGGAGATGATGGTGAAAGCAACAAGTTTTTAGAAGAAATGAAAAAGAAATTTGAAATTTGCATGATGGGAGAAATGAAATACTTCCTAGGATTACAAATTGTGTAGGATAAAGAATGAATCTTTATTTCTCAGACTAAGTATTTGAAATATCTATTAAAAAGGTTTGGTTTGGAAATATGTAAACCAATTGGAACACCTATGATAACTAGATACAAGTTATCTATGAAGGATGAGATGCCTATTGTTAAGAAGAAGAAGTATAGATCTATGATTGGATGATTGCAATATTTGACTCACACAAGGCTAGATATAGAAAATGACGTTGGAATTGTTGCAAGATTTGAAGCTCACCCTAGAGAAGCACATTATGTAATAGTTAAAAGGATATTTGGATATCTAAAGGGAACACCAAAGTTCAGATTGTGATATGACATATCTAATGATTTCACTTTATATGCTTATACTAATGCTAATTGGGTAGGTAGTATGGATGACAAAAAGAGCACTAGTGGTGGAGCATTATTTCTTGGAAGAAGATTGGTTTCTTGGTTAAACAAGACGCATGATTGTACCTCATAGAGTATAGTAAAGGTAGAATATGTTGCAACAACAAACAATTGTAATCATGTTGTTTGGATAAAGATGATGCTAAAGGATATAAGGATAGAATTCAATGAACCTATTGTCATACATTGTGATAGAAAAAGCATAGTGAATATGTCTAAGAATCTAGTGTTGCATTCCAAGACTAAGCACATTTCTATCAAATATCACATATTTAGAGAGAAAGTTGTAGAAAAGGAAATCAGATTGGAGTATGTAAGCACCAAAGAGAGATTGTAGATATTTTCACCAAACCTCTTCCCAAAGAGACTTTTGAGTATTTGTGTGGTATGCTAGGGATTATGCCCCTACCTACATCAAAGTAGATGATGCAAGAGTGCATCAGTAAAGTGATACAGAGCACTATTGTTTGTCTAGAATGAATGTTGATGCTTCCTATATAAGGGAGTATCTATGATAGATAGAGTCATCTAGGACTCTTGATAGATGTTGTTAAATGAAAAATTTCTTTTGACACTTAAGCAGGTCAGAGATAGTTGTTGTAATGATAGATAGTTTCTTAAACCTTTGACATCAATGTCAATGGGGGAGAGATTAGAGCATGATTTTTTTTTTTTGATATAGAGCACACTGGGGAGAATGATTGATGAAGAGGATTTGGAAAGAAAGGACAATAGTCCTTAGCTATTGGTATTCTTGGAACTAGATATTTTTCATCTATGTTTCCATCAATACCAAAGGGGTAGATTGTTGGAATCATGAATGCTGATGATATTTATATGGGGGAGTATTGTAGAAACATTGTTTTGATGATATGTTACATTCATGACTGTGTTTTTCATTGATGTCAACATAGCAATTTTTTCTAGTATCTGATAGAAGAACAACGGTAAAGATCAAGTTGGTATAGAAAGATCATTGAGTATTTTCACAAGCAAGGTTAATGCTATTAGAAATAGGGATTATTGAGAGCAGGGTGAATCAATAATCTACAAACTTTAGTCACCAACTAGATATTATTACTTACTTTAAACCATGTATAACAAAGAAATGAAGTAATGTTGAACAATAATAGTAACAATACACAATGATAACTCATGAAACCATATTTTGTTAACTAGGGAAACCTTGGCCAAGGGAAAACCCTAGTGGGGATGATACCCACTAGAAAATATGCTAATACATACATTCCATATTAGAGGATGGACCCTATTAGGAGTCAATGAGAAAATTTAGTATAACCAATCCCTGTTAGAAGACTTTGAATCTCTATTAGGAGATTTCAAACCTGTTAGGAGTTGTAGTATAATTTATGCAAGAAGAGCCCACTGCCCAAACATGCAATGCCAACTACAAGAAGAGCTCACTACTCAAAAAAGTAATTTACTATTATTTTCCTTCCTTGTCTAATCTCTAATCTTAGCTTGATCTTAGATCACCAGATAAAACTTCACATATACCACATTCACAAAAGTTCACTCACTTCACAATCTTACAAGATAGCACTAATACACCAAGATTGCATACTTCTTATCACAAGAAGTCCTTTGCATAAATACCATGCTTTTACGTAAAATAATGCTAGGTTATCTAAGACCACAATTTACTTTTCCAAGTTAGAGTAAACATCTAGGATGTTGGCCTTAATTGGACAAGTAATTGTTTTGCAATCAAAATAATTATTTCCTTCAATTTCGCTATCCTACTTCATCAAAACATGATTAACTCTATTTCATGCAATTTGTAAAAACTTTCAAGGTTATACACATCATCACCAACATGTATAATATTTCAATATAACTTTTCTTGACATAATATGATGTCTGCAACATGTTATAAATAAAATAATACACTTTTGTAAACCAAATTCTATACATAGACAATTTTCTGATAGCCAAATACTAAGTATCCTTATTTCTTAGGTTTCCTATCAACATGTACATCATGTGTTTCCATTAATGACAACAATAACATATCACTATTAGCCAATTTTCAACAATATCCCCCTTTGGCATTGATGGCAACAAAATAGGAAAAGTTAGCTAAGTGGCAAAAACAAAAGTAAATACCACCTTACATCTAATAGTTAAGTTTTTACATATGCTCCTACTTACAATATACTTTACATTTTTACAATCTCCACATGTATATCTCCCCTTTGTATCTTTCCCAACAATGACATGTATATAATTTTCTCATTAATCTCTCCCCTTTGACTTCAATGACAAAGGTCAAATTGTCAAGATTCAATCCAAAACTGCCAAAAACTATTGTCTTCCCTTATGCTGATATTATCTTCATACAATCATCAAAAATAATCTTTAAGTTATTCATACCTTTATTCCATGTCTCTTTGGTAGACTATGTTGATGTGAGAATTGCACATAATTTATATGATGTAATCTCAACTACATTGATATCTGAATACAAATTTTTTAATATGTGTCCTTGGCCTTGACACATTCTTCTAGCTACTTCTCAACAAATGATAACTTTAGAGAAATGGATTCTATAAAATCTAATTTTCTCCTTAATTTCTTCTCTTTCTGAAGTTCTTGTTTCTTGATATTGCTATGAAAACTGGCAACTTGACTCTCAATATCATCAACTTTGCTAGATGGGTGTTGAATAAGGTTGGATAAAATGTCTAGCTCATTCATCTTTGCCTCTATTTGACTGTCCAAATCCTTAGTCAATTTGTATGATAAGGTACACTTAACATACAAAGCTTTCCCTTATTGCTAACATTTCTGAAGTTCTATTATGCATGTATCAAGATTGACTCAGTCATTCTTGATGTTCTTGAAGATGGTGTAAAATAGGTTAGCATAATTGAAAATTTGAGCCTTCACCTCTACATCATTCAAAAAATTAGTAAACTCTTCATCAAAATACTTTAGGACTTCCTATGCTCTCAATTTGGGATCTGACTCAATATGCTATATTGTCAAAATACTATACAATCTATCAATCACTTCCATTAGTGATCTTAGCAAACTCTTAATTGTCTTATTCTTCTATAAAAGTTTAGATAAGGAAAAAATCAGATTAGTTTGATCATCATCATTAGTAGCTAAACTAGCAAGAGAGAGTGGAGTAGATGAACTAAATGGTTTAGTCTCATCCTCATTCTATTTCCTTGTTGCTTCCTTAGCTTTCCTCTATTCCTCTTCTTTCCTTTCCTTTTTCTCTATTTTCCTTTCTTCCTCCTTTGTTTTCTTTTTCTTTGATTCTTCTATGATCCTCCTCTTATCTTCATCTTCTTTTCTTTTTCTATCTCCCTCAAGGAATTGTTGCTTGGCTTCCTCTATCTTCCCTTTTCAACTTCTATTAGCCTCTTCTCTTCCTCAATTTGTTTCAGCTTTTCCTTAACATCTTTGATGTCTAGTACATTTGATTTATAACCACCAATTGGACTAGTGTCATCAATGTTAAGAGTAACATTGGTTTGATCAATCTTTATAGTGTCACCACTGACTAACACTTCTAAGGTTCTAGGAGCTAGAGGAGATGCTACCCTTGACTTTGAAAACATCTTGCTAATAGCTACTATAGTCTCCTTTCTCAGCTTATCCTTCTCACCAACCATAAATAAGAATGACCTCAACTTATTCCTTAGGTATGGTGTGAGGTTATTCAGCAATCTCCTAATCTCATCTTCATCATCAGTCTTGCAAATTGTCCTTAGCATATACTTTTGAGGCTCAAGGTCTTCTTCTCTTACTGAAGTCTTCTTTTCTATGAGTCTCTCATAGACTTTCTGATTCACCACTCCTTTGATATCCTTCATGCTTAGATCATTTGTGATGATATGTCTCATAGTAAATATATCAATTTTATATTTCAAAAAATTATTGTATAGATCATAAAACATGTTAATCTGAACAAAGTTCCTCTCATGTGCAATTTTTGTGTTTATCTTCTCAATCTTTGACTTCCATGGTTGTTGAGCTTTTCATGTTGCTTATTTAGCTAGAGTCACCTTTTCAACTTGCTTGGTTTCCTATTCCTCAACCTCTTCATCATCACTAGATTCAATTGTTAACAATGTTTTCTACCTCTTGCTAGGTCCTGTAGCCATCTGTTTGACTCTCTTAGTCTTTATTGACACTGCTTCAACCAATCTCTCTATTTTTCTCTTGTTTTCACTAGTTTGAACATCAAATAATGTTCCATAAGGAATGCTTTGTCCTAAAGTTGTCTTAGTAACTAAAATTGACAACGGTTATATGTTCAATACACCTTGTTTCACTATTTATTGCATGGCCTCAAATTCATTTTCTATCATTCCAGCCTAAGATAATTCCTTCTACATGATTGACTCAACCTTCTTATGAGATGCCTTCTCCAAGGTTTCCTAATGAGCATACTATGTAATCTCATCATATGTGCCAAATCCATACTCAGCTTTACCTTTGTTTGAATTAAACAAAAGGTCAATGTAGCGAACTACAAGATCATCACTTGACTCATAGCTCAAAGGATCCAAAAATGTTTCCTAAGGTTCTACTACTTGAATGTATGTATAGTTTGTATCAACTAGAATACATATGTCCTCCTTGAATTTATCCACAATTGTAGGTGATATCCTAAATCTCTATTTCATGTAATTTTGGAATGTCCTCATACACAAATTACCACTATCCAATACCTTTTCTGCAGGGTTCCTTTTGCATACCCCTGTAATTTTTTCCATAGTGCATTTGTCACTACTCATTATATTTGATATTGACAAGTAAGGAAATCTCTTTATCACATGAAAGAATATGTGATTTATTAGTGATTGGAGTCTAAATACACCATTGTTTGTTCTCTTAATCTTTTCAAGGTTTTCCAAGAGTTGCATCCTTAGTATTTCACTCAAATTAAGTTGCTCTTTCTCAAGACATATCTTGTAAGCTACATAAATAAATCCTATTGAAAGTTCATCTATCTTAGAACTTGCACAAACTAAATAAGCAATAATTCTACTAAAGAATCTCACATCATCTTACTTGATGGAGTTGATTACCATGGTTTTCCCATTGTATATTGCCTTAATGTAACTTTCTACTTTCTTCTTAACCATCATTTCACCTATGGGTACACTATCTTTTTTGCTAAGACTAGTTACCTCATGAATCAGGTCGGCAGAAATGTCTACTACATTGTCTTGCATCTACAATTTTCCATCATGTATCCTACTCAATATGATTTGAGTCCATTCATCTATATCTAGCTCGTGGTAGAAATAATGCTTAAACAAATCAAATTCCTTTAAGTGATCAAATCTGGGCTTCATAGTCATGTCATGGTTAAAGACTAGTTCCATATCCTTTTTCATATATTCACTACCAATTGACTCAAACTTGCAATTCAAATAATTTTCTATGTCTTCAAGGTAAACTATGTTATTTAGTGTAATAGACAATGCAGAGCTAGGGTTTCTATCACTAGTTTTATGGAAACTACCTTGAGCTTAGGTCTATCCTCATTCTCAACATTTTGAACAACTGACATATCCATGACGTTTATCAACAATATCTTTTACCGAACAAATTTTGTGGAAAAATGATAAAATGCCTCTTTTTGAAAATAAGGTTTGCTATGAAATCCTCTAACAAGTCACTTTTGGATGCTCTTTTCTTCAAATGTGTTTACAATGAAGTAAAATTTAATTCTATACTCCATTTATCCATCAACTTGAAAAATGCATTAATTGTGTAGTTTGAAAATATGAAAAAGATGTTATTTTCATTTTGCAATTAGATAACTACCCAAACTTGTCTAGTTGATCTTCAGTTATCACCTGAGGTTTACTATAGCCTCCTTCCATCATGAAAAATATCCTCAAGAACTCACGTCACAAAATTCTATGCAAAAATATATGTTTCATCTTCTATTACAAAATGAACTTTTGTTGTAGTACTTGTTTGGACTCAAAATTGAAGCCTTGATTTTGAGTACCATTGAGAAATCAAGCCCTATAAATGCTTTTTGATGCATATATACCTAATTGTCCATTTGAGGACTAAGAGGTGTTTAATGTTTTTAACACCTTCCATTTAGTGTGTCTATGCATCCCATGAAGATAAATTTCCATTTTGAGCCATTTTGTGAACTCCTATTTTGAGCAATTTCCAAATCTGCATTTTTGCTTTAGTGTCAAACAGTGACATGAGGCTATGTTTGCAATTGAATGGCTCGCCCCTAGTAATGTTTCATGACTCACAACTTTGGGAGTGTTTATTATCCATACCAGAGAACCTATGTTTCATATTTCAAGTCATTTTGAATTTTTTTGACTAGGTTTTGAATCCCCTAAAGTTGGTCATTTATTGATGTCATTCTGATGTAATTTGTTCTAAATTCTAGGAATCCCTATTTGACTTGTTATAACTTTCACCCAGTTGACTAAAATGCTAAAATTCCTTTTTTGTTGCATTCTAGAGATCAAATAATTTCTACATTTCAATTTTGAGCTTATGACAAATATGTTTGATCAGTTTTCAAATGCGATTCCAAATGCAATTTCTAACTTTTACTAGTGTCAGCACAGATAAATTTGTCAATACCCTTGTTCATGATGTCATATCTCAAAATCCATGATAGATGAGATCAAATGGATTGTACCACTATGTTCTCCTCTAAAAATACTTCAAGTGTGCCAATTTTCAAATTTGGACAAATCCATTTGCACATTTTTCAAGGTCAATTCCATTTGCAAAAAATGCTTTTCTATTAGTGTTTTCAGTTTGCACAATCCGAGTAGCCCACTTTGACTACTTTCCATTTGTGTGCTGTTATTTTTCATGAACCCAAATTGAAAATTTATACTCTCCCCATAGTAGTGAACCAATGCTCCAGTTTCTGTGCCCCCAAGTGTCAGTTTGCCTAGTTTTCAAAGCCAAAATAGAACGTGATTTATTATTTTCTAACATGTTTTCTTGTAGGTAGTTCTGAGAGGGAAACTTTAACAATCAATATCTTCTGACTGAGAATTCATCACGAGATTCGATAGGGTAAAAGTGTGTGGAATAGAGAACTAGTATGTTGGATTTTAGAGCCTGGTTATCTATTTGGATCAATTTTTAAGGCTAGTCAAAGGACCTTCTAGCATTTAAGTGATAGTTTGCAGATCAATGACATAATGAATTTTAATTAGCAGTTCAATGATGGATTTTGATTTGGATTTCTATCAGATGATTAATGGATCAATTGGAGAGTTAAGGTGTTTGAAATTGATTTTTTTTTAGCTAGACCTACTCTAGGCCTGACTGATTTCACTAGATCAATAAAATAGTGTGGATCATAGGATGACTACAAATGAATGTGAAAAAATCAACTATGAGATTGATATTGGTGTAGGGAATATTGATACCCTTGAGAAAAGTTAGGAAGCCCTGAGAATGGGTTGGATAGATAATTTGCAAAGGGTGCCAAAGAAATTGCATATGGTGGTGATTATTGTTAGAGTTGATGAAAGTCAACTCTGAAGATGCCCAAGACCACCTGCATGCAAAAACTTGTCAAAGAGAAGACAAGGAGAGGAAGAGCATGGAGCATGGGAAAAACCTTAAACAAATATGAGAGACGACAAGATATTGAAACACAATGAAAATGTATTTACAATATACAATAAGTGATGTGATATGAAATACAAAGAGAGAGCCCGTATATAAAGAGCTTAAGGAATCTTCTAGAACAAGCTAGAAGATGCTAGGAGATAAGTGTGACAGCTAAGCATACATCCACATAAGGGGGAAAGTCCTCGAACAATGTGAGAGGATAAGTATGAATTAGGAGAGAACAAACTCCCATATTGTCAACAACTTATAACTAACTCCTAGGTTACAACTAATTAATAAATGCATTTACCTAAGTAAGCTTAAGTAAATAGAATAAATCATTAGTAATTAATTATTTACTCTAACACCCCCCCTTAAGTGCAACTTAGGGAAATGCCTTAAGCTTACAAAACTAAGATGAATGCAGAATGGGTCCCGGCAATGAGGCCATGTTAGGTACCCAAGTACAATGCAACAAAATGCAACCTCTGTAAAATGGGGAAAGAGAGAAAACCATGTGGGAAAAACCTTCCCCCAAAAAGAGGTAACCTAGTGAAGAACTAAAGAAGCCTCCAACTAGGGAAATTTCTCCTAAAATAGGAACAAGGAGAGATCATGAAAGAGCATCACTGAAGCATGAAGAAGCTACAAATCTGCCAAACTGTTGATCTGAAGAACCTCCATGGAAGAAGAAGGTATGAACTGAGCATGTCTATATGGTAGATGATCCATCTCATCGAAATGCATAGGTAGCCAGCCACTGTAATCACCTTGTACATAGGATCAACCACTAAATACATAGTTCACACTATCAAAACATCAAACCAAGGATGAATTAGAACAATAGCATAACCCCCCCTTAATGTAGATGGGGTGTGATGACAGGCAACTGAGAAGGTGGGCCAAAGTCTCCTACAAACGAACCAAGAATGATGAGAGAGGTAAAGAGGTAAAAAACACCCATAAAGACATGGTCAAACTAACTTTTCATGGGCTAATGTCATGGAAGGGACACTCACTTGACAAAGGGAGAAGGCCTAAAATAGCAAACAACTATCCCCCCTATGGTGCTTTATGAAAATAGTGCATGTACAATTGACTCAAAACAATGTTCATGACCCTCGAAATGCAAAAGTGGCACTTTATCTCAGTGTTATACATAAAAGTGCTTCAAAATGATAGCTACAATGATCAAAACTAAAAATAAGCTGATACAAAACAAAGTACAGCCTAAAAAAAAGGAAACCATGTTAGTAAAATGATCCTCAGGCCTAGAACACTCAAAATATCCACCATATAGAAAAAATACCAAAATTATGATAGAAAGAGCATGGGCCAAAAACAAAGAAAAAGGACTACATTTCTGAAAAGGTGACAGAACCAGCTTTCCAAAAATATAAAGTTTTCAAAAAATAGGCATGGGATGCAAAAGATATGCTTGTTAGAGTCAAAAATAGAACTTTAGACTTTGACTAAAAAAATAGGCAATAAAAAGCATCAAAACCTAAAATTACCTACACCAATGTCTCCATATTAGAACCATATTTTTGACACTTCTTTCAGATTGGAAAAATACCTCTGTATGCTCAAGTTATAGCCAAAAAATTGCAAGTAGGTCCAAAATGACCTAGAAGGAGAGTGCAAGGAGGATGCTGATGCAAGGATGATTTCATGCTGATATCAGCAAGTCACGGTATTAAAATTGACGGCCACGTGGCTATCACCACAAAAAAATAGGCCACATGGAAAGCGGGTGACATGGCAGGTGCCACATGGAAAAGTGCCACATGGCAGATCTACCACGTGTCACACAGTGAGTGGCTCAGAATCCACGTGGAGGATTGACTGTGTGGCTGACTATGCTATCATTGGAGAAAATCACAATTTGCCACCTGTCAAAGGAGTGGCATAGGAGGAACACTAGTGAAGGTGGTGAGAAGGAGCTCTACACTGGCAGAGGTGCTAGAGAAGCTGTGCTGAGGTGGCAGAAACACTGTCAGAGCAGCGCAAACAGCGAAGGAGGTGGCTCTGCGGCAAACAGGTGGCACTGCATGTGGCTGCCACTACGGGTTGTGTTCAGGTGGTGTATGAGTTAGCAGCGGCAGTGTGGTGGTGGCCATTGGGCGATGTACCCTAAAACCCTTTTTTTTAATTTTTAAATTGTAGATTGTTCATACGACTGTATCGAAGGGCTTGTGAGCAAAATTTTTTTTGCCTCCTAGAGATTTGTCTCCAAAAATGAAAAGCTTTATATGAATCTTGACTAAAAACAGCCTTCCAGATCCAATGGTGATGTCCATTTGGGCTGAAAGTGCATCAAAAAATTTTTGTTCCCTTGATTTAAAGAAAAAATGCAAAAACAAACTAGGGTTTGTGACTCCAAATCACGGCTTCAAAAATTTCCAACAAAACAGTAGCAGGAAGGCTCTAATACCATGTTGGATTTGATGAAAGGCAACTCCAAAGATGCCCAAGATCACCTGCATGTGAAACTTGTCAAAGAGAAGCCAAGGAAGGAAGAGTGAGGAGCAAGGGAAAAACCCTAAACATACATGAGAGACCAAAAGATATTGAAACACAATAAAAATGTATTTACAATATACAAGAAGTATATGATATACAATGAGGGAGCCTAAATATAAAGAGCTCCAAGAATCTTCTAGAACAAGCTAGAAGATGCTAGGAAATAAGTGTGAAAACTAAGCATACATCTACATAAGGTGGAAAGTCCTCGAACAATGTGAGAGGATAAGTATGACTTAGGAGAGAACAAACTCCCATATTGTCAACAACTTATAACTAACTCCTAGTCTACAACTAATTAATAAATGCATTTACCTAAGTAAGCTTAAGTAAATAGAATAAATAATTAGTAATTAATTATTTACTCTAACAATTATGAGTCAAAAAGTGTGGTGATAAGGCATGTTATAATAAAGGAAAATTTTTGTAAACTCTAACAGGTTACATAAAGAATTAGCAAATGTTTTTATAAAGGTCATTTAGAGTATTAATGTAGAAGCCTCTTATAATAGAAAGGTGAGCTCTACTTTCCTGCTCCCGTTTCCTATTTAATGTACTCACCACAGTCGAGTAAACATAAAGACATGACATGTTTCCTTGATCATTCAAGCTAGCTACATGACTAAATCACATCATCAATGGATGATTTTATAGTCACCATACAAATAATTGTCTCTTCATAATTTCTCCAATTAATAAGTATTAATTGGCCCATGCCATTTGAAAATATTGCTAGTTATGTTAAACTGGTGATTGTATTTGAGGGGGTTGGAATTGATATGTGATAAACTCTCCAGTAGGGTTGTGACTTTCACAACACAAAGAACCAATCAAATTGCATGAATACTTTTCTTCCTACTACTGCTATAAGGAGGCAATGTATATGAACAAAGCATCCATGATGAGGAAGGGGTTGCAGTCAATAAAATCATGAAAAGCTGGAAGAGTTCAAAGGGCATCCACAACCTTTTGAGGCTGCATTCACATGGGATTTTGACATAAGAGAATGGCATCAACATTTAAACCCCTTAACTTGGCTTGAAGTTCTATGTCAATTTGCATTAGCAGCTACCTTTGGACCTTAGTGGAAGAAATGTAGATCATTTCATGAGCACTTGAGAGATGGCAATGAGGAATATTGGGTTTATTTCCCCCTAAATTAGTTAAAATGAAGATACCATTTGTAGTTCATCCTTGGATAGATTCTCAAAAAAATATTGGAAATTTATTGATGATTTGGAGATTTATAATTACCTTTGTAGACATCCTTGGTCTTTGGCCATTCACTTTGGATGAATTTGTCCAAGCCTTGCATGATTATGATTCAATATTACTGGGAGAGATACATATCATCCTTTAAAAAATAATTGTTAAGGACATTGAAGATGTGGCATGTGCTACTTCTAATGGACTTGGAGGAAACTAGAGCAATGTTGGTCTAGTAAGAGGGAGTTCCATGCAATGTAGAAAAGACATGCCCATCGAGAAGTGGTTACATGGAATGCCATGATTATAGGATATGTGTAGAATGGGCTTGTAAATCAAGCATTAGAGTTGTTCTAGAGGATGCCTCAAAGAGATGTCTTGTCTTGGATAGGAATGATTACTAGACTTGGGTAGAATGGATATGCTAACTAGGTAGCAAAGCTCTTTAGCCAAATGCCTTACAAGACCATTGTCTCCTGAAATGCAATGATTACAAGATTTACTCTTAATGAGAATGGTGATGAAGCTCTTAAGCTCTTTGATCAGATGCAATCCTTAGACATGTATGCAAAGTGTAGGAGTATATAGAAGGCACACATTTATTTCACATTTGTTATGTGGTGAAGTTTTTATGTCTTTATATACCCTTCCACACATCATGTGTATTGTCTACAAGACAAGACTTTTGAAGCCTCAACCCTATGTGGTGGACCTCAAATAACTAGATCTGACTTCAAACAAATTTTGAACTTGAGCACATTGACAAAGATGCTGACGTGGGAGATCAAATGCTTAGATGTTGACACGTGGAGGATCTTGCAGTTGTTACTATGTTGGCAAGCAAAGTTGCTGAACAAATAATCATGGGGACATAGAAATCAACGAGGTGGCAGTGACATAGAGGTGACATGGTAGTCTAGCCAATAAAGATACGACATGTTGTAGTGAGCCTAACTAGTGACAAAGAAAATTCAACCAATTAGAGGTTGACATGTGGCACCAATTGTGTAGGTCAAGGCCAATGCGAATGTGCCACGTGGCAACCCAAGTGGCACCCAATGGGATCATTGATAAAGAAAAAGGAAAGTTATTAAAATGATTTTCTATAGTTATTACTATAGAAATTTTTTAAAAATTCAAATATTTTTGCATTTTAATGCAAAACTACAAGTGGAAGCCTATTTTTTGAAGGGACATAACTTGGGGAATTTTTCACCAAAATATGGGCTCCAATATATTGTTGGAACTGGGAGGAAATGAGCTATCTGATTATGAATTTGGTTTTTGCATAGGATGTTACTAGTACATGGTATAGGAGGTTTTGCCTCTCAAAGTGATTTTTGTGTTTTATTAGGTGTTTTGAGTTTTTAGCTGTAGAATTCAGTGGAGAAACACCTTAAACATGTTCAGTGACTCTAATATCTATTTATTTTGAGTCTTTGTTGTGTTTTGGCCTCAAATTGATCAATTGGCACATATTCGGGTTCAGTTATTAGATTTTTTTTCTGTACTGAGACATTTTGCATTTGGAAAGACAAAACAAATGGGATATGATTAGTAGTTGATGGGAGAAGGTAGAGAGAGATTATTCAGCTTCTTGGGAAAGAATTATGAGGGGACACTTGTCATCTTTTGATCAAATCCGGGAATTTCTTCCTTGCTATATATTCTTTCTTCTTCTCTTTTGTAAAGGTTGTTGGTTGGTTTTCAATCTTTAGCTCTAGGAGCTCTGCTCAGGCTCTAAAATCCACACACCCAAAATTTATTCTTGTACGAATAGTAGTTTTAGTTTTAATACAAATAATTCTCTTTTTTTGGGTGATTTGTTAGTTATTTCTGTACATCTTTCATGTATTTGTTTTCAAGGAAAATGAATAAAGCATAGCAAAGGGTTTGCATTCATTCTGAATCTTGTCTCTTGTTCATGGATTTATAATTTCTTTTAATTTGTGAACCAAGAGCATAAATTAGGTTGTCTTTTGTTCAAAAGTGCATGTGGTTGAAGAATTTTACTTGTGGAACAAAGGGCCATGTAGTTGCTTGATATTTATCACAAGGTTTGCAAATTTCATGATGGGATAGGTCAAGTATGAGATTCATGTTGATGTAGATATCTATTCACAAGGTGAATGATAGATTATGGATCTTGATGTAAGGGTTATGTCAAAGATTTTCAAAAGATGTATGGTTGTAATTCATGTAATTTCCCAATAGATAAGGCACTGATTAGAGATAGGATCATTCAATTTTGCTGCTCATACCTAGATCTTGTTGATATCAACATATTAAATCATCTTTTCCCTTTTTATGTTGAAAGTTATTCAAATCTAACCCTCACTTAGCTTACTAGTTTCATGAGTCATGCTTTTAGCTATTTCATTCTTGTGATTTCTTGGTTAAGTATAGAAGATTTAGGGGTTTCATCTGTTATTCTAGATGCTAATTATGCTCATTTTACTGGTCACATAATCAGATCTTAAGAGGTTCACCTACCTAGGTTTTGTAGGGTCTGAAGTAAAGAAGGAGTGTAGCCTTATAGTTGGCCTAGGTTCTTAGTGAATTGTGTCTATTATTGGAGATAGCTACCCATAGATGCATTCTTGCCTTGCATACTTGGTTTTTCAAACTTTGTTAAATTAGAAGCCAATTGTACTAGTAACTCTAAATTTCATCATAACTTGTTTAGATGAGCTCCAAATCACAAGAAAGCTTAGGTACCATCTAAATATGACTAAATAAACCTTTTCCCAACTTTTATACCTCTAATTTGGTCTCTAATTTAAGTTCTCAAGTTCTGATGCTATGAACAAGCTTAATTCAACTTGATTGAATCAAACTCAACAACTAACTTCAATCTTCCTATCTAATAATCTAACTTTTCTTCTAAGATATATGTTCCTTTCATGAATAATTCATTAAGTTCTTCTTGAAGTTCACTCACAATGTTTCTTTGTTCTTCACTATTAGATTTGGAGTTCCTTTCATGGTTCCTTCTATCATTCCTTCTATTTCCAAAGTTTCTTCCATTGTTCCTTCTATCTCTAAATTTTTTGTCCATTCTGCATTACTTTGTTGTGTGTCTAAAATTGTTGCATAATAAACATATAGATGCTCTACTTCTAGGATTCTACTAATCATTAGGTGCATGACAATTATGAGCAATGTGTCCTAAATTATTACACTTATAACACAAGATCTATCTTTTGTCATCCTAATATCTTCTTTCTCTTGATGCCCTTCCATTACATCTTCTTTTATCTATAGGGTTAGTATTTCTAGACATTCTATTGTTTCTTCTATCACTATCATACTTAGGTTTCCTATAATCAATTGCATTATGACCCATACCATGATAATTATGACAATAAAAGTCCTTAACATGATTAAATGACTTATCAGTACAATCTCTTTTCATATGACCTATTTCATTACATAAAAAGTACTTACCTCTAAATTCATACTTGGTTGTCTTGGGAGTTTCCACTTTCTTTGGTTCATCTAGATTTCAACTTCATTGATTTTCTCAATTTCTTTAGGTTTCTTAGAAGATTGATTGGATTCAATCTTATCATCAAATTTGTCTTTTTCTTTTGGATCTAATCTGATCTTAGGTTTCTTTATAGACTTGTTAACTAGATAACCAAGACTAGTCTTATCATAAGAAGGTCTTTGTGTATACATAGAATCATCAAGTTTTTCTCTACTAGAATAAAGTTTCTCAAGCTGTTGTTTGCACTATGTCAATTCACCTTTCACAATAGTATTGTACTTATGAAGTTCTTTGTGATCTTCTTTCAATGTTTCAAACTCAAATGTTTTCTTTGCCAGACTTGCTCTTAGATTTGCATTTTCAATCTTCAAATTAGATTCAACTTTGTGAGGATCATTTGTCAAAGTCAAATTTAGATTTTTAATCTTCAATCATGCTTCAAGATCTTGTACTCCATCTTCAACTTTGAATAGTCATCATCATTAGTTCCAAATTTAGTAGATTCAAGCTTTGATTTCAGATGTTCAATCTTTCCTTCAACTAACCAATGTATACTTTGGAGTCTTCATATATATCCTTTAGCTTGTCTCTTTCTTTAGTAAGGAGATCAATTTTTTCAAGAGCTTCTTCAAGGCTCTTCATCAACTATTCCATATCCATAGGGATCTTACTTAAGCTATTAAGCCTCTTCAAAGTCGTTGAGCTCTGATACCAATTGTTAGAAATAGAGATTACTAAGAAGGGGGTGAATCAATAATCTACAAACTTTAGTGGCCTACTAGATATTATTACTTACTTTAAACCATGCATAAAAAAGCAATAAAGTAATGTTGAATAGTAATAGTAACAATACACAAAGATAACTCATGACACCATATTTTTTAAACTAGGGAAACCTTGGCCAAGGGAAAACCTAATGGAGATGAAACCCTCTAGATAATATACTAATATATATGTTCCTTGTTAGAGTATTGACCATGTTAGGAGTTAATGAGAAAATTTAGTATAACCAGTCCTTATTAGGAGACATTGAATCCATGTTAGCAGATTCCAACCCTGTTAGGAGTTGTAGTATAATGTATGCAAGAAGAACCCACTACCCAAACATGCAATTTCAACTACAATAAGAGCTTACTACTCAAACAACTAATTTATTGTTATTTTCCTTCCTTGTCTAATCTCTAATCTTAAACTTTATTTAAGATCACCAAATAGAACTTTGCATATATTTCTTTCACAAAAGTTCACACACTTTGCAATCTTATAAGATAACACTTATACACCAAGATTGCATACTTCTTATTGCAATAACTCCTTTTCATAAATGCCATGCCTTTACATAAAATACTACTAGGCTAGTTAAGACCATACTTCACTTTTTCAAGTTAGAGTAAATATCTAGGATGTTTGCCCTAATTAGACAAGTAATTGTTTTGCAATCAAAACAATTATTTCTTTTAATTCCACTATCTTGCTTCATCAAAACATGATTAACTCTATTATGTGTAGTCCATAAAAACTTTTGAGGTTATACACATCATCACCAACATGTATACTATCTCCATGTAACTTCTCTTGACATAATGTGACATCTACAACATGTTATAAACAAAACAATACACTTATGTAAACCAAATTTTATACTTAGACAATATTTTGATAGACAAATACTAAGTATCTTTATTTTTTAAGTTTCCTATCAACATGTACATCATGTGTTGCCATTAATGATAATAATTACATATCGCTATTAGCCAATTATCAACAAATGGGAGATACTATTAAGTGTCTAGCATGTGTAGCTAACGTTGGGTGCATAACATATGAAGTCTGAAAGAATATATGGAAGTTTTGGTGAAGATTGTTCCAAGATAGAGTTTACAGAAGCATGTTCTGGTAAACTTATTATATCTCTTAGCAGGGTTATTATCCTAAGAAGCAAGGTAAAGTCATTCGAAGACATCTTGGAGATGATGTGGCTAAGCTCACTCATCATAATATTACATGTACAAAAAATTATTTAAGTTATAAGGTGATAGATTAATGTTATCATTAAGTATAACACATTCTTAACGAGGTCCTTCATAATTAATTGAGAAGGTGTAATAGCCAACTTAAGGAATTTTTTTATGGATTTTGTATAAAGGAAGCACATTTTCCTTTGTTATGATCAAACTATTGCAAGAAGCACAAAGAGTGGAATAGAAGAGAAACAAGTTGATATGCAAGGATAAGTAAAGGAGAGAAAAGTTGGAGAAATCTTTGTTGCCAAGGTTTTATTTTAAGATGTGAGGTTTGATATATGGATCTAAGGTTTGTGACCTAGTCTACAAGGTATGATAGTTGGACAGTGAATTTTAGTAGTCTTGCCCCATAAGCTATTTGGATAGTGGGTCATTCTTCCTTCTACAACTCCTAACAGGGTTGGGACAACTTCAAACAAGGTTGGAATTTTCTAACATGGACTATTATGTACTCAATGTGTTTATAGGATCCTAATAGGGTTCATCCTCTAACAAGGAATACACACACACACACACACACACACACACACACACACACACACACACACACACACATATTAGTATATCTTTGTGGGCATCATTCCCACCGGGGTTTTCTCTCTAATCAAGGGTTTCCCTAGTTAAAAAATCTAGTCTAATTGTGTATGTGCATCTTGTTATGGTTATTGTTTACTTTAATTGAATGGTTAAAATTAATTAAGGTTGAAAATGTTTTAATTGGATAATTGATTCACCATCCCCCCCCCCTCCAATTATCTTGGTAGACTATTATTTCTAACAATAGGTGCATAGGTTTCTTCATAATCTATACCTTCTTGCTATGAATATCCCTTGCATACAAGTCTAGCCTTGTTTCTCACAACTTCATCTTTCTCATTCATCTTATTTCTAAATATCCATTTGGTTCCTATCACATTCTTTTGTTTAGGTCTAGGAACTAAATTCCATATATCATTCTTCACAATATGATCTAATTCTTCCTTCATCGCATGAATTTAATGATCATCTTTACATGCTTCATTTGTGCTCTTAGGCTCAACTTGAGATATCAAACAAATCTCCTTATTTACTTTGTTCCTTTTCATCACACCTTTGTCTTTGCTTCCAATTATCTTCTTAGGAGTGTGATTCTTTGGTAGATTCCTATTAGAGGCAGGAGTTGACATCTCAACTCTTATCTATTCTCTAAGTTTAGATCTCTACTCTCCTCTTTTTCTCAATAGTTAGCACATCATTCTGCAAATCATTGTTAGTCTCAAAGAAAACTTCAACATTCTATCCAAAATTATCTTCTTCCTCATTTGAACTATAATCTACAATCTTTTCCTTAGTTCCAAACTTTTCATCAATCCTTACATTTGTGTATTCAACTATTGTCTTAGTTCTATAGTTAAAACATCTGTCTGCCATTCTTTTCAATGAATAACCAAAAAACATACCTTCATCACTTCTTGGATCAAACTTACTAATATAATAATCTCTCTTACTATAAAGTTTGGTCATAAGTATTTTAAAATACTTAACTTATGGTGAATGACCAAACCATAGTTCATAAGGTTTCTTGTTCATACCTTTTTTGATCTGTACTTTGTTCAGAGTGTATACTATTGTATTGACTGCTTCTCTCCAAAATGTCTTAGAGACATTATTCTCAAACAACATCACTCTTGATGATTGTACTACTGACTTATTTCTTCATTCAGAAATCCCATTCTACTCAGGTGTTCTAGGTGAATATAGTTGCCTTTTGATTCCATTCTCTTCACAAAATATGCTAAACTCTCTAGAGGTGAATTCTCCTCCTCTATCTGATCTCAAACACTTTATCTTAACACCATATTCATTGTCAACTCTATTCGTAAATATCACAAACTTCTCAAAATGTCTACATTTCTCTTTAAGAAATGCTACCCACATCATTCTAGTGAAATCATCAACAAAAACCATAAAATACCTTTCACCATGGAATCCTCTTGTTCTAGAGGAACCACTTAGATCTGTGTGAATGATCTCCAACTTCTCTATGGTCATGAACTTCTTTCTAGGAAATGATACTTTCTTCTACTTAGCCAAAATAAATTCTTTACACACAAAATTAGTAGGCTTTGTAATCTTAGGCAAGTCTCTAACTACAAAAGTGCTACTAACTTTCACAATATTATCAAAATTTATGTGACAAAATCCTCTATGCCACAACCAACTGTTATCCACTTTAGCTACCAAACATGTCATTTTAGTAGGATTGAACTAAAATACATTACCTCTAGATCTAGTGCCATTTCCAAGTAGCTTACCATCTATATCTTTGATAATGTAGGTCTTCTCAGTGAACTACAACTGATAACCCTTGTCCACCAACTATCCAACATTCAACAAGTTATGCTTCAATCCATCAACAAAATAAACATTAGTAGTGTTATTTTTACCATCAAGAGTAATGGACCCAATTCCTATTATATGATAGGTTGCATTGTTACCAGCTCTAACAATACCTCCATCATGATTCTTGAACTTAATAAACTAATTCATATCACCATTCATGTGATGTGAGAAACCACTGTAAATTATCCAATCAGATTTCTTTTCCACTTGGAAAATTAGAGCTCTTTCTTCTCTAATTTCTCTATCAATATCATCTTCCTTGATAACCACAAATCCCAATTCATCATAACTTTCACTTTGACCTTTCTCATCAAATTCTTCATCTTCATTTTCATATGAAAAATTCCTATCTCTATCTCTTCTAGGCTTAAACTTTCTCTTATACCTTTTCTCTCTCTCTCTTAGGACATTTTATGCATAATGACCAAATTCATCACAAGTCCAACATTTAAATATTTTCTTACCATATTTTCCTCTTCTCACAAGAAGGGTTATTCCTTCCTCAATATTCTTGTCTTTATTAGATCTGCAACTACCAGAATAATCTCCACATGTGCTTGCACTCCTTGTCAAATTAGGTTGAATGTTTAGGGCATTGAATGTTGTTTCAACTCTTACTAGATCTCTAGACTATCTCATATATACTTCTACATATTCTAATGTTCAAAGAAATTTTTCCTTTGTCAAATAATTAGTGTAGGACATTATTGGTTGAATCATCTGAGCTACTTTTTTAAATGGTGGTGTCAAACTTTTAAAGATCTTTCATATAACTTCATCTTCTTCCTTAGTTCCACCATGAGACTGAATTCTTGCAATAATTTATGATATTCTACTAATATAAGTTGTTACAGATTCATCTTCCATCATTTTAGGATCCTAAAATGCACATATCTAATTTTGTAATCTCATTCTTCTTGCATGTTTATCACCTTTAAAAGTAGATTCTAATGCTTTCCAAATTTCATAAGATGTTTTAAGCAATTTTACTTGATTGTCTTCATTCTCTAGAAGAGTTTTTAGTAGAGTTTGTCTTTCTCTCTTGTTACACATGAATAGGTCTCTTTCATCTTCACTGCATCCTTCTAGCTTTTCTTCTTTAATGATTGTCTTCTTACTCTTTGTCAAAATCTAATATCTCAGACCCATGCACAACAGATGAGTCTTCACATTCTCCTTTCAACTGTCATAGTTGGCCCCATCAAATCTAGGACTATCCTTTCTAAAAATATTCCCCATTGATCTCCCAAAGTTATTAAGCTTATCCTTCAAGGACCTGATGCTTTGATACCAATTGTTAGAATATATAGTCCACTGATATAACTGAGGTGGGGTGAATCAATTATCCAACTATTATCATAATTATCAACCTTAGACAAACTTAACCATATAAGAAATATAACCTAAAACCACAACAAGATACTCCTACACAATAACACCAAATATGTTAACTAGTGAAACCCTAGATTAGATAGAAAACTTTGATGGGGATGGTACCCATAAGATGATGTACTAATATAAATGTTCCTTGTTAGAGGAAGGGCCCTGTTAGGAGACTTTGAATCCCTTCTAGGAGATCCCAACCTTGTTAGGGGTTGTGCCAACCCTATTAGGAATTGTGTCAATCCTGTTAGGAGTTGTAGATGACATTTGAACCCACTTCCCAAATTGCTTCAAGGAAAATTCTAATGAACCCACTATCTAAACAATCTTTATATTATTCCTTATAGAATAATAGAGTTATACTATATTGTTCCTTCCTCTTTCTCTATCCTATCAAGTGGACTTCAACTCCTTCTAATCTTGTAACTAGATCACAAAATTTACATCCAATAATCCCTTAGATTGCTTACACACATTTAGTAAGCACTCTGGTCCTTTTTTCATGTTGCACTTCATACAATGATCAAAACATATTACAAATGAGGAAAACATATTTCCTTTATACCATATCTTCATAATAAATCCTTGAGTTAGCCTTGAGGCTTTCCCAATTAACTATAATAAGATAATTAATTGATTACAATTACAATAAAATTGTCAGCTCATTGTCTATACAAAATTTCATGTGTGCAATACTAGGGCTTGTGCACTCACTGATGTCACCACTTGACTATTTTTTGTCATTGCCTAACTGAACATCATCTTATTGCATCTCCAATGTAAGATAGAAAAAAAACATCAGAAACTATTTTCCCAATACCATGTAAATCAGGTTCATCTTCCATATTTCTTTGACTTAGACTCTACACACTTAACTGTTTCATCAAGACACTACACTAAATATGTCTATAATTACACATTACCATAAAAAAAAACCATTGTTCATACCATTAAGATCTTTGTCTTCTACTCAGCCAGTCTTTATAGAAACCATGCTATGTTGACATCAATGAAAACATAGTCATGAATGCAACATGTCAATACTCTCCAATGCTTAGGATATTCCCCCAATGTAGTATCATTAGCATTCATACTAACAATAACTAGATGCAAATATTCTAGCAAAGATGAATCCCCTACTATTGAATAGAAAAAAGTAAAAATCTATGATTGGTGGATTATAGTATTTGACACATACAAGACTTGATATAGCTAATGCACTAGGAATTGTGGCAAGATTTTAGGTAGATCCTAAAGATACACATTATGCAGTAGTAAGTGTTCATTGATAAAATGGAAGTAGTTTACTAGAATGTAGACTATCATTTAATAGGGCACCAAGCCATTCAAAATATGTGTGTGAGGGAAAGAGGGAGATTCCCAAGTATGATTCCAATTATTATCCAAATTATATTAGCTAGAACCTAAAGGGAGAAGGGTGCTAATACTAAATCTAGGTTGTAAAGAGGAATGTAATATAAAGAATAAAGCTCTCTTAGGACCTTCATAGGATAATACGAATGTGAAATTTAACTAATTTCTTAAAGAATGTAAATATAGATGCTATGTAAATAAAATTAGCCCAATTAAGATGGAAATATAGGGTAAATATATGAATGGAAATAAAATATGAAAGACTCACATCTAAATGCATAGAGGAAGATGAATTTAAGCTTAAGTACTTTTGGATCTGAATCCTTTTTTAACATGCTATTGTGAATCTCAAATTGAAATGATCAAAGGAACAAAACTTAGAAATCTCCTCAAAATCCAAGAATGAAGGACTAGGTTGACTTGGAAGGACATCCTACAAATAGATTGTTGTATTATATGACTCCAAAACTAACAACTCTTAAAATCTTGTGAGTTGTAGGTTCTAGATCTATAATCCTTTTCATTCCCAACCAAAAAACCACCATAGAAAAGAAAGGTTTGGGATTTGGGGTTTGATGAGGGATTACCTTGGTCAAGCCCTAGGTTAAGGAATTTACTGTAACTAATAAATGTAAATATAAATGACTATAAAAGAAGATAAATGTTAAGATTCATCTTACTTGAATGTATGTAAATGTGGTGTATTTTAGGTCTTGAGTTTGGTATGAAGGATGTGGGATATCTCCACAATTGCAATGGATCTACCAGAACCACATCATGGAGTCATGGATGAAATTTAAATGAATGAAGAAGATAATAAATGCTTCAATATGGATCTACTCCCTTAATGGCTAACAATAAGCTATCTTGAAGATGAAATACTCACAAAGAATCCTTGAATGCATGAAGAAAACTCACTTTCTTAAATTTTTGAGTTCCTTGTCTTGAATGCTTGAATAAATTGAGGATGAAATATCATGAATGAGATATGATATGAAAATGAAGCCTCCAAGCCTCATTATATACTAGTTTCTAGGTAGGAAAACAACTAAGGATGACCAAGGAGTATAGTTAACTAAGTGCCAAACTTGAGGATTTTCAAGACCAAAACCCTAGAACCATTAGTGACTAGGCCAATTTGGGTTGACCTAGTCCTAGATAGATTAACCTAGCATTATTGGTCATCGTACATCGACCTAGTCTAGATCAGGTCAACCTAGTCCTAGAGGACATGTCAAACAAGCCACAAAAAGTGTTAGGAGAGGGTAGAAATATAATAAACTAATATGGTCAAAAGGGTAGCAAGATAATGTTGGAATTATAGATGAAATAACTGAGAGGGTGGGTGAATCAGTTACTAAAAAAATAAATCCTGATCCCTTAGATCTCTTAAATAACTAGTCATTGCTATCACTCAGTAAATACATCACAAAAATGTTGTAACTCAGTAGATTAACTTGTTATTGATTTTTTAAGAATTCATAATTATTAGCATGCATGCAAAAGTAAATAACATGAACACAAGAGAGACCAAATTTAATGTAACTAGCTACCAATTTTCACTCTTTTGAAGTGAGCCCTATTAGGAGCCAACCCTGTTAAAGGTTATAATACACACTGTTAGGTGTGACCTTGTTAGAGGATTTACAAAATGGCTGTTAAACCAACTCTATTAAGAGATTTTGAAATCACTGCTACAATGGTTAGAAAGTAACAATGAATTGACCTAAATATGATACAACTAAATTTTTTGATTACATGTATTTATTTTGCACGATTAGATCCTCCTTGAGCAAATATAGCTTTGTTGTTCCTCAATAATCTCTAATCATCCTTTAAAAGTCCCTCTCACAATAATCAGTCCTCTTGCACATTCAAATTACATCAAATCCATCACACACACTTAGAATTTGCAACTTGACCTCTTATATATACCATTCAGATTATCAAGTCATCTCATTCACAAGTTACATTTACCAAAAAACCATACATTAGTTGGCTACAAATATTACATTAAACAAATAAAATTTATTTCACAAAATAATGAAATCCTTCATTGGCCAACCCTACTCGGTAAGCATTACTTCTAGAAACAATTTCCTAAGTTAACCATCTAGACTCGGTTAACACTGCAAAATTTGCAAAATCCTTTGGTTGCCGAGTGAACTCGGTAAGAACTAAATATCCTTCACTGTCCATGAGAGCTCTGTAAGAACTGCCTCTACCATATTTCCCTTTGATGACTGAGTAAGCTCGGTAACAACTAAATTTTCTTTCTTAACCTTGAAAGCTCAGTAACAACTATCTGCACAAGGTAAAGCCTGAGAATGCTTGATAGACACTGTAAACCTTCTTTGTTAACATTCTAAACTTGGTAGGCTCTATCTTTTGCCTTGCTGACCAACAGAGATTAGTAGACTCTATTTGATAACTAATATGACATTTGTGTAACATCAAAGACAACACACAATTGAACAATTATATCTAACAATCTCCCTCTTTGGCATCGATGGCAACACAACATGTCATAGTAGAATGAAATTTGAGAATTCATTCCACAAAACTCCTCAAATGCAATAATCTCCCTCTTTCATAGTGATCTCTCCCTCTTGTATAAACTCTCTTTTTCTTGCAAATTTCAGAAATATATGATAGTAAACTCTCCCTCATTGACAACACATGCCAAAGATGACACAACTTCAAGTTAAATTCAATGTACCTTAAGTATTGATTCATATGCAATGTTTTTAATACTTTTCTACATCAACTAATAGATCTTCAATTATGTTCATGTTGATGCATCACTAAAACTATATTTTAGTGAGCTTCTAATAGGGAAATGACCCCTAACTCACCTCTTAGATACAAGAATGCATCCTTAGGTAAAGGCTTTATGAATATGTTAGTAATTTGTTCCTTTGTATGAACATATTCTTGTCTAATCTCCTTATCCTACACCAATTCTCTAACAAAGTGATACTTTATAGCAATATGCTTGGTTTTTGAATGCATCACTAGATTCTTGGATATGTTAATTGCACTTGTATTATCACAAAACATAATAACAAGTTCTTTGATTTCTTGCTTCATACCTTCCAATAACTATTTAAACCAAACAATGTTTGAACAATTTACTGCTGCTGCAACATATTCAGCCTTTACTATAGACTGGGATGTACAATTTTGCTTTTTACTTATCCAAAAAACCAACCTATTTCCAAAAGAGAAAGCTGCTCCACTTGTACTCTTTCTATCATCAATGTTCCCTACCCAATCTCCATCAATAAACACTTTTAAATCCATATTTCCTCTAAGTTTATACATAATTCATAATCTTCAGTTCCTTTTAAGTATCTCATGATCCTTTTGATTGGAATCATGTGATTTTCTTTTGGTTTTGCTAAGAATCTTGCTACAATTCCTACTGCAAGAGCAATGTATGGTCTTGTATGGACTACATACTGCAACTTTCCAATCATAGACCTATACAATGTCTGATCTGCTTCCTTTGATTCATCATCCTTGGTAAGTTTCAATCTAGTACACATAGGAGTCCCAATTGGTTTGTAGTCTTCCATACCAAACTTTTTTAGTATCTCCTTGATGTATTTAGATTGAGTTTTGTAGATGCCATTCTTATTCTATTGAACTTGAAGACCAAAAAAGAATTTGATCTCACCAAACATTGACATTTCAGATTCCTTGTTCATTTGTTTTGAAAATTCTTTGCAAAGATCATCATTTCCTATAAACAAAGTATCATCTACAAATATTTCTGCCAAAACAATCTTATTATCTGGTCCTTCCTTGATGTACAAGCTATTGTTATCATTATTTCTTTGAAAACCAATATGAATAAGATAGTTATGCAGTCTTTCATACCATGCTCTCAAACCATACAATGCTTTATGTAATTTGCAAACCATGTCCTTCTTGTCTGGATCAACAAAACCTTCAGGTTGTTCAATGTAAATCTCTTCATCCAATATACCATTGAGAAATACTAACTTGACATTCATTTGATAAAATTTGAATCCTTTGTATGCAGCATATGCAAGTAAGGTTATGACACCTTCCAATCTTGCAATAGGAGGAAAAGTTTCTTCATAGTCTATACCTTCTTCTTGAGAGTATCCTTTGCATACTAGTCTAGCTTTGTTCCTCGACACCTTACCATCTTCATTTAACTTGTTCCTGAATACCCACTTAGTTCCAATCACAATTTTGTCTTTAGGCCTAGGTACAAGAGTCCATGTTTTATTTTTCTCTATCTGCTCTATCTCTTCATTCATAGCTTCAATCCAACTTTCATTTTTTAATTCATCTTTGACATTTCTAAGTTGAAAATCAATAAGTAAACAAGTGTCTTTCAACTTACTTCCTGTTATTATTCCTTCATATTTATCTCCAATGATCTGATCTTGTGCATGATGCTTCCTGACATACTTGGCTAGCATAGGCTCCTTGCCTTTTGAATGACTTGCATCATTATCCTTCTATGTTTCAACTTCTGGTTCTAGTCACTTGGGCTTGGTAGCTATTGATTCAGTAGCATTTTTTTGCAACTAAAGTCCTTGCAACTTGGTAGGTATTGACTCACTTTGGAGTTCTTGTAACTCGATTATAGAAGACTCTAGAGTAGCAAATTTTTGATTGATAGGTGTACCTGGCACTGTATCAAGTTTAATGAAAACAAATCTCCTACAGTCCTCAGGTTCCCTTTTACTTTCTTCTTTAGTTATTTCTACAAAGTCATCAACTTTTACATGTGCACTTTCTATGACTTTGTGAGTAGACAAATTCAAACATCTATATGCTTTACTTTTGCAAGAATATCCCAAAAATATTCCTTCATCACCCTTCACATCAAATTTACCTTTTCTAGATTCTTTCAAAATGTAACATTTTCTTCCAAATACTTTTAGGTAACTTACATTGGGTTTGTGGGCATACCATAACTCATAGGGGATTTTGAATGATTCCTTCTTTAGCTATACTCGATTCAAGGTATGAACTATAGTACTAATAGCTTCCTTCTAGTATTTGATAGTAATGTTCTTTTCAATCATTAAGGTTCTTGCATAGTCCATGATAGATCTATTCCTTCTTTTAGCTATTTCATTTTGTTTAGGAGTTCCAAGTGCTAAAAGCTATCTTTTGATTCCCCTTTCAATGCAAAAGTTATTGAAATCATGTGAAATGTATTCACCACCTCTATCTAACCTCAAACAATTTAGTATTTTGCCTATTTCCTTTTCTACTCTGGCCAAATACCAGTTGAACTTCCCAAATGCTTCTGATTTCTCTCTTAGGTACATGAAAGTCATTATTCTTGAGTAATCATCAACAAAAAGAATGAAGAAGTTTTCACTAGTATAACTTTGAATGCCAATAGGTCAACACAAATCAGTATACACAATTTCTAAAAAAAATTCAAATTGATAGTTCTTGCTTTTAAAGCTAGTCTTTCCCATCTTGCCAATTTGACAATTCTTGCATAGACCAATCTGAGGTTTCTTTAGGTTAGGAATGCCTCTTACTTTCCTAAATTTACTTATTTTTACCAAGTTATCAAAGTTCACATGACACAACCTCCTATGCCATAACCAACTTTCTTCAACTTGAGCAATAAAACATGAACATTCACCAAGTTCAAGATAAAACAAGTTACCTTTTGTTTGAGTGCCTGATCCAATCAACTTTCCTTTGCCATCCAACAGTCTTGCTTTTCCATGCATGAATTCCACTTTGATCCCATTATTGAGTAGCAGTTCCACACTCAATAGATTTTTTTTAGTCCTTCTACCCAATATGCATTATCACATACAAGTTCTTTGGTCAATGAGATTTTTCCTTTTATGCAACAAGGTTCATTATTACCAAATCTCACACTACCACCATCATAGTCTTCAAAATGTTCAAACTTAGTTTTATCATCAGTCATGTGATGAGAACAACCACTATCTATAATCCATGTATCATTTTTTCTCACATGAGGAATGAGTGTCATTTCCTCATCATCATCAGACTCATCCTTTACAACAATGTAAACAATTTCATCTTCTTCTTCATCATCAGAATCATTAGAATCTTTAGCCATGAAACATGTTTTCTTACCTTTATCCTTGACTAATTTGAAGTCTTTCTTGCCATTGCACTTGTGACATTTCTTCTCATCTTTTTTCTACTTATTTGGGAACCTAGTAGCAATGTGTCCAATTTCTTCAACATGAAAAATAGATTAGAGTAACCTTATCTTTGTATTTCCCTTTGCCTCTTGAATATTTCATTGCTAGTAGAGCTTCAACCACCTTAAGATCACTATCTAAACTCTATTCTAATTCTTCATCACTATCTGACTGAGGATCCTTTATCTTCTTTCCTTTCTCCTTGAGTGAAAGCTTGCCTTCAAATGCTGATTCAATGTTCTTGGTAGTTGGAACATAATTATCATAGTTGTCTAGCTCGAATGTAGTAAATCTTCCAACTATGGCCTTTAAATTTATCTTATGATTTTCTTCACATCTTCTTTCTTGAATTGCAAAAACTCTAATTGCATAAATAGGAAGTAGAGTTCTAAGAAGTTTACTTATAACTATTTCTTCTTTGATATCTCCTCCAGATGCTTTGATTGCACTAACACTTGCTTTAACTTTATCAACATATTTTTCTATGTTTTCATCCTCTCTTATCCTCATCTAATCAAATTGTCCTCTCAAAAAAATTTCCTTGGCTCTTCTCACATTATCAACTCCTCCATAGATCTCTTTCAACTTGTTCCACATTTCAAAGGCAGTTTTGCAATCTTTGATGTCATCAAATTCTGCATAACTTAGAGTAGATGCAAATCTATCATCATGTTGTTGTGAGTCTTCTTTTCAGCAATATCATTGACAGATAATGTACCAGTAGGTTCTGCATATTTTTCATCAAGGTACTTCAGCCCTAAATTACCAATAGAAGCCAGATGAAGTCTCATCAATCCCTACCATGCTAAGAAGTTGTCCCTATTAAGTCTGGGAATTTTCCTCTTGTAAGACATCCTAATCTGTAGCTTAGATCCTTGAAATATTTTTCCTACAAGCACAAAAAGCTCTGATACTAATTGTTGGAATTATAGATGAAGTAACTAAGAGGGCAGGTGAATCAATTACTACAAAAACAAATCCTGATCCCTTAGATGTCTTAAATAACTAGTCACTGGTGTCACTCAGTAAACACTTCACAAAAATTCTATAACTCAGTAGATTAACTTGTTACTATTTTTTAAGCATTCATAAGTATTAGCATGCATGCAAAAGTAAATAACGTGAACACAAGAGACACCAGATTTGATGTGGAAACCCAATATGGGAAAAACCACCAAGTAACTAGCTACCAATTTTCTCTCTTCTAAAGTGAGCCCTATTAAGAGCCAACCATATTAAAGGTTACAATACACACTGTTTTAGATTATGATAAAAGCAAGTTTTGGAGGGGCCCTGAAACCCTTTTAACAAAAACAACAAAGATAGGCAATTAAGACCACCAGGAATAGTCCTAAAACCTACTGAAAAGAAAAATGAAAATTAGGTTTTACAGGGACCTGAAACCACTAGAAAAGTTCAATAAAAGAATCCAAGTTTTACGAGGACCTGGAACTTGAAATAAAGTTTTGCCAAAAAATAGAACCAAAACTAGATACCAAAACCAAAAAAAAAGACCAGAAAAAGGACCTATACATAAATAGAAACAACACAGAAGACCCAGAGCTTCTATTGCAGTTCCATAACCATCTTGATAGCCTCCTTCCCGATTATAACAATGTTCTAAATGGAGTTGGCAGCCAAAGTCACAACACCTTGCAAGGCTTTCTTCCTCAAACTCTACCTTGTCCTCTTACTCAGGCCCTCCAAAGAAATAGTATCTTCATTGCCTCTTTTTCCAAGGCTAGCTACACTAGCATAAATGTTTGATGTTATCTGCTCCATTTTTGTACCACTTTCCTTGATGAGCATTCTAAGATTTAACTCATAATCTTTAAGTTTTTTTAGGGATATCTCCCATTTGCACCTCCAAGTGATTAATTATGGCTCGATCAACATCCTAGTTGTGTTGCATTATTTCCACTTTCTTCTTCAGCCCCATAATTTCATTATAGATCCAAGAATAAACTTGGAGAATAGAGTCCACTTTGAGCTCAATAGAATGTAAGAAGGAAATCTTGTTCTCCCTTGATGGTGAGTCACAAATGTCATCAGTACTCTCATGTAGAGGGGAACCAACCTTTTCCATTTGTTCCTCCATATCCATCTGGATCTCCTCTCTATTCTCAACAGAGGCATCTTGCTAGACTGGATCCTCCTTTTTTTGTTCCCCAGTGTCTATAGTAGGAGTCAAAGCTTGAACCATATGATCCACATCCTTCATAGTAACTAGGTCATCAGTTGAGTTATCTTTGTCTTTAACACCCCCTTCAGACATAGTCTGATTGCCTGCATTGTCAGAGATGCTCTATTTTAAGTTACCCTCTGATGTATCCTCCTCTTTTTCTTTATCAAAATTTCCTTTTGTTTCTGAATATCCCTCCAAATTTGAGTTGAATTCCCTAACATCTGTTCCTTCCTCTTCCTCTGGGATATCCTTCTTAGAATCCTCAGAACTCTCTAACTCAAACTCAGTTTCAACAACATGTTTTTGAGAACTGGAGGGTTTAGGTTTTACCTTTTCTTTCCCTTTAAAATTCTCATCCTTCTTACACTTCTTAGACTAAGAACCTTTCTAATTGTCAGAACGATTCAAAGAAATGGACTTATTTTTACAAAAGCCCTCAATAAGAAGTATCAGATCTTCATGTAAAATAGGTTGAGACTCCTTCTTCCTATGGGAAAATAAACTTTGAAGCAATGAAAAATGTAGATAGAAAGGGAAAAAAAATCTATCATTGTATCTAAAGTGGTTGAGAAAAAAAAAAAGAAATTTATGAACTCTTTTGTTCCTACCATCTAGGATAAAGTACTCACAAATGCAGCAAGCACATTATGCTAGATACCTTTAATCTGCTCCACATCAAAGAAGTCTCCACTCTTTTCTAGTTGCTTCTCCTCATCATCCATCTTCAAAAAAAATTTATAGGCTGCATTGGAGATACTACTCTATTTTGAGAACTTTATGCCACCCATGGGGCGCCCCATGACCTCGGCAATGAAGTCCTCAGTAAGCTTCATAGTGACTCCATAGAGAGTGACTCTACCATCAGCTCAATTTTTAAAGAAAGTGGTAGTGATATGGGGTTTGAAGCCATGCAAATGTTCCAGATAACTAACCACCTTCATTTTTTGAAGAATCTTCCAAACATCCTGATGAGCCTTCCAGTCATCACATTTTTTGGGTTCTTGTTTCTATAGCTCACCCCCCATTTTGCCAAGCAAACACAAAACTAGAAACACCTAGATATAGGATGCAGAGAGGTTGAAAAGAAACTAGTTTTTAGTTGCGTGATTTGGAGGTCACCTTTTAGAAGATACGTTCTGAGACCTTACATTCACATGAATGCACCTCCTCGAGGAAGGTAATTTGACAATCGTAAGGCCACTTCACCAAATCATTAAATTGCTAATCCAAACAAATCTTTCCCACTTCAGAGTGAATGGTTTCATAATTAATAATCATTTTAAGATCAAAATGCTTTTTAAATTCCTCATACCACCTCATCTTATGCCCCATTTGAATAGCATAGTTGGCTATCTAGTCAGCAACACCATTGGCCTCGCAATAAGTATGGGAAATGACCACCTTTTCAAATTTTTGAATTATGGTTTTGATTTCTATAAACATAGCTTCAATAGACCATGAGATTGAATTTTTATTATTTAGGGTATTTATAATGTTCAAAGAATCACCTTCCAACCATAATTTAGAATTACCCGACAGCTAGCTTAATAGTATAGAGGGCAGCAGTAGCTTCAGCAATGTGGCTATTAGATTTACCAATGGGGATTACAATAGCATCTATAACATTACCCACCTCATCTCTCAGGACCCCTCCACATCCCAATCTTCTTGGGTTTCCCTTAGTAGCCCCATCAAAATTCCCTTTGATCCATCCAAAAGGAGGTGCCTTCCATTTTATACTCAATCTTGGATTATCAGTTTTCAGATTGGACCTTTCATATCGTAAAGGGTTCTCAAAATGGAAAGTTTGCTCAAAAATTCTGTGGGATTTAAAGTTCTCCTTGATGGCTCTAATGATATTCTGACCAAGCACCCATCCTAAAAGAACTTTACTCCTAAAAATTTGATTATTTCTTTCTTTCTAGATTCCCCACCAGAGGTGAGGGAGAGTAAGTTTCCAAAGAAAAAGAGCATCAGGATCCTTAGAGGGGCAAAGCTAGATTCTAAAAGAGAGCTCCACATTGTTTTGATGGACCCATGTTATACCCTAGAAGTTAAGAATCTTAGTCTAGACTTGCTGGGCGTAGGAGCAATTCAAAAACATATAATCTCTATCTTCAAAACCATTTTTGCATAAAATACACCTGTTAACCACATTAATACCTCTTTTTTGCAAATTATCTAGGGCCAGAATTTTATTTTGAAGTAGAATCTAAAAGAAGATATTAATTTTGGGAATGAGACCCTTAATCCAAGCATGAGACCAAAAAGATTGTCTTCCCTTATCCTTTGGGGAAAATATAGAAGATACTTTAAAATGGCCACTAGGGTCAACATGCCAAATAACCTCATCCTCAAGATTAGGATAAAGAGCAATAGCATTGAGAGATAATTGGATATTGTTGAAGCCTTGATCAACATTAGTTAAATTGACCCAAGAATCATTTTACCAATAATGACTAACTAATAAGCCAAATCTCTTCTTGCATTGGTCAACAAGATCATTATCAAGGAATTCTTCAAATAAGGGATGATCCATTAACCAAACATCTTCCCAAAATTTCACTTGTAGCCCATTACCAATTTTCCATGAACATTTTTTTCCTACAATTTTCTTGGTCCCTTGAACAACCCCCCATATAGAGGAAGGATGAAAAACATCAAGAGTAGAGAGGAAATCAAGAAGGGATTTAGCATTGAAGAGATACTTTTGTTTCCAAATGGTACTCCACTCTTTGTTGTCATGATAGACTCTCCAACCTTGTTTTGCTAAAAGATCATCATTCATGCATCTAATTTTCCTAATTCCCAAACCCCCTTCTCTTAACAGTTTGCAAACATTATCCCAAGCAATTAAAGGTATTCTCTTTTTCTCCTCAAAACCAGTCCAAAGGAAATTTCTTTGAATTTTTTCAATAGACTCAGCAAATTTAGCATGGATTCTAAAGAGACTTAAAGAATAAGTTGGTATGCTTTGAAGACAAGATTTGAGAAGAGTTAATTTACCAGCCTGGCTTAAAAGATTCCCTTTCCATCCCGCAAGTTTCTTATTAAATTTGTTAATTAGATCTTCCCAGAAGGTATCAAGGATCTTTAGACCTAGAGGGAGGCCTAAGTAAGAAGAGGGGAGGGATCCTATAGAACATCCAAGGATTTTAGCAATTTTATTTTGTCTTTGGATAGGAGTATTTATAAAGTACATAAAACTTTTGTTCCAATCAACCAACTAACCAAAGGTAGAGGAATATAAGTTAATAGCTTGCTTCAAATTTCTAGCTTCCTTAACTTTGGCCCTACCCAAGAAGATGGTATCATCAAAAAATTGTCCATGAGAGCAAATAAGAGGATGGGAGGAAGGTTGTAAACTCCTAAAGATACCTCTATGGACCAAATCCCCAATATGACTCCCCAAGCAATCAGCCATGATTACAAAAAGGATAGGAGATAAAGGATCACCTTTTGTCAAACCCTGAGAGAGATAAAAGAACTGAGATGAGCTTCCTACAACCAGAATAGCAATAGAAGAGGTAGAGATCAATTGATGAATAAGACCAACCACCTTGTGATCAAAACTAAAAGAAAATAAAAATTTTAAGAGGAAAGACCAATCAACTCTTTCATAGGCCTTAGCAATATCCACTTTCATAATGAACCCCTGATTGTTAGAACAAGATAAGGAGTGAATATTCTCATGAGTGGAGATGATAGAGTTAAGGATCTGCCTACCAGGGATGAAGCCATTTTGTTGATCAGCAATAATCAAAGGGGTCACTTGGATAAGTCTAGAGGTAAGAACTTTGGAAATGATTTTATAGAAAGAATTAGAAAGGTTGATCGGTCTGAAAAGATCAGGAGAATCAACACCAATTTTCTTTGGGATCAGGCACAGAAAGGTGGAGTAGACTTCCTTAAGCATCTATTTGGCTCCATAGAATTCCTTCACAAAATCACAAACATCTTTGCCCACAAATTTCCAAAGTTTTTGGAAGAAAATCATGGGAAAACCATCAGGCCCAGGAGCTTTATCTCCTCCTAGGGAACTAACAGCTTTGAAAATTTCATCATCCTTAGCTAGAGAGCTTAACATTTTATAATGCTCCTTGAAAACCAGAGGAGGAATCACTCTAAGGATTTCAGCTTGACTCTCTAGATTTATGTTATGATCAACTGTCATAAGAGAAGAGAAAAAAGTCACCATATCTTCCATGATCGCATTGTCCTCTATAATCTTCAGATCTCCCTTTTTAAGGTGTGATATGTGCATTTTTTCCCTATGTTTGAGAGTAGAGATGGAAAAATTTGATGTTTTTATCACCTTCACTCAACCATAAGAGCCTTGACCTTTGTCTCCAGTAGATTTCTTCTTTAGTGATGATATCATGACATTCAACCAATTTTTCATTTTCTTCAATGAGGAGATTAGGAGTATAACCAACCTTCTTAATTTTTTCTTGGGTTATAAGAATTTCCTCCCTCATTATAGTTTTTTTCTCAAAGATGTTCCCAAAACTAATCTTGTTCCAAGTTTTAACTTCCCTTTTAACATTCTGGAGCTTAGAAGAAACTCTATAAAGGGTCATCCCTTGAATATCAATACTCCACCATTCTTCCAATTTAATTTCAAACTGAGGGTGTTGCAGCCACATCTTCTCAAATCTAAAAGGAAAATTCTTCTTGAGATTAATCTTAGCAGTAGAAAATATGAGGGGGAAATGATCCAATCCAATTTTCTGACTGGCTTCCAACTTGCACCTGAAATCTTTAGTCCAATCTAGAGAACTATGAGCACAGTCAAGCCTGGCCTAAATACATTCATTACCTACTCTCTTATTACTCCAAGTAAACTAAATTCCATGAAGGTCCATATCCATTAAGCCCTCTTTATTTATAAATTCTAGTAAATCCAATCTCCCTTCCAGCTGGGTAGCATTACCTCCCATTTTTTTGAGATCATAGAGAGGCACATTGAAGTCTCCCATTATAATCCATCTTCCAAAATAGTCCTTACTTTTAAACTTGGAAACAATCTCCCAAACCTTTTTCCTTAGTTGCTTAGTGTTGGGAGTGTAGATATTCGCTATATACCATCCTTCCTTCTGGTCAACATTAGTAATTTTGGGTATCATAAGATGTTTTCTTGCAATTAGGATGGATCCAGAGTAATTCTTCATCCATAACATTAGAGTTCCCCCTGATGCACCTTCTAAACTGCTAGCATTAATAAAATAATTTTTAAAAGCTTTAATCTATTCTGCCTTCTCTTTACTCATCTTAGTTTCTTGTAATAAGAGAAAATTAGGCTTTTGTTCTCTAATAAAATTCCTAACAATATCCAATTTGTGAATGCTATTCATCCCCTTAATATTCCAAGTTATGATTTTCATATTCTATTTTTTAGGGGTGAAATCCAAAATAGTTTCCTACCTACCATTAGCAATATTCTGCATACTTTCTAATTCTCTAGTTTTCTTATTGGGTTTTCTTCCTCGTTTGTCCAGGGAACCAACATTCGGTTTCACCTTAGAAAGCTATTCCACTCTTTTTCTAGATTTGTTTAGAGTAGAACCAAGAGGATTCTTCTTAGATTGCTGATCAATTTTGCTACTTCTAGTTTCTACTCCCTTTGTGTTAATCTTTTTTTTAGTCCTTTTTCTTTGATTTAATATAAGCATTGAGTTTTCTCCAGAGTCTTTCATAACTTCTAGGGAAAGAGACTCATCAAAAGGAAATTCAACATTAGCCTGAGAAGATACTTGGATCTCTCTAGTCTGAGAAGAAAGAAGATCTCCCTCCTTAGGAATATTTTTGTCATCAACCAAGAATTCACCTTCCTCTAGCTCAATTTTGTGCTCCATATTTCTCCATCCATCTTCTATCCTTTGATAGATAAAGATTTGTTTTGATAGATCTATTAGATCCTCTGGTCTTTGTACAGGTTTTGAAGAATCTTTATTCAAACCATGTCCTACTATCTCTAAGATAGCAATCTCAGAAAAGAGTACATTCCCCAACTCAACCTATGGAGCATTAGAATCTTTGACTGAAGGCTTTTTTCTTACCTCAACATTAGGATCAATAGAGTCTTCATTATTATTTTGAACTTGTCTAAGAACAACTTTGGGTTTCCAAACTTTCTTTTGGTGAACCTTGGGCTTTTTCCCTTCCAATACACTACTTGGAAGCTTTTTACTCTTGGAGGGACAATTTCTAACTAGATGCCCTTGTTTCTTGCAAGCATAACAAGAGTTGGGCAAATCTTCAAAAAGAATCTCTTGAGTTTTTTTACCTAGCTTGGATATAAGTTCCACCTTATCAGGAAGATGATTTAGGTTTGCCACTTTAACAAAGATTATGGCACAATGAACTTTGGTTCTAGAAGCCATAGCACTATCCAATGCCACAAGTTCACCAAAGGAACTACCAATAGCTTTAAAAATATCCTCATGCTAGAATTCAAGAGGGAGACCAGGAAGTCTAGCCCAAATGGGAGTGCTTAAGAAAAAAGAATCAGAGAGATCCATGTTAGGCTCCCATTTTTTAATAGTAAGAGAACTTTTACCAAAAGACCATGGTCTACCACAAAGAATCGTATTCAAATCTTCCTTGCAGTTGAAGATAAATGAGAAGAAACCATTTGACATTGGTGCAATAGCTACCTCTCCTTGAATGACCCATTTCCTCTTAATAATTTTTGGAAGAGATTTTAGATTTGGTCTAGCCCATAGAAATTTGCCCACTACGGTGAAATCCATGGAAGAAAAAATAATTAACTAAAGGATCTGGGATAAAAACTTGAAACTCACCTTTATCCTAGTAAGATTTAGTAGTCACCAGTGGGAAAAGAGAATTACCAGTAGGTTTCTTTCCAAACAGAGAAGACCAAGTCCTTCGTTCTAAGACCCCTTCTTTTAGCCCTTTTGAGGACTTTTCCTTGTTGGGTTCAACAATATCTTTCTCCTTCTTAAGATCCTATCCTAACACTTGAAAAGTGGAGGAATCCAATGGTGGGACACGAACCCCATCGAAAGGTCAAATTCACACAAATATTTTCTAGTAGATACACACAAAAGCTTCCCATCATCCATATCGACCAGAGGTTCTAACTCACCCTTCTTCTTAGCACCCCCTATTGATCCTCTTGCGTTTGTACCTCCTACCAAATTCTCCTTGACCAATTTCCCACCTACTTGCAAACCAGCAGATTCAAAATTTCCCATCCCACTATAGTTCCTTACAATACACATTGTTAGGTGTGACCTTGTTGATGATTTAATCACCCTATTAGGTGTGGCCTTGCTAGAGGTCTTTAGAACAATTCAACTGAACTGTCACCTTGTTAGAGGATTTACAAAATGGCTATTAAACCAACTCTGTTAAGAGATTTTGAAATCACTACTACAATGGTTAGAAAGTAACAATGAATTGACCTGAATATGATGCAACTAAATTTTTTGATTACAAATCTCTATTCTGCACCATTAGATCCTCCTTGATCAAATATAGCTTTGCTGCTCCTCAATAATCTTTAATCATCCTTCAAAATTTTCTCTCACAATAACCAGTCCTCCTTCACATTTGCATCACATCAAATCCATCACACACACTTAGAATTTGCAACTTGACCTCTTATATATACCATTCAAATTATCAAGTCAGCTCATTCACAAGTTACATTTACCAATAACCCATACATCAGTCGGCTACACATATTACATTAAAAAAAACTTTATTTCACAAAATAATGAAATCCTTCATTGGTCGACCCTACTTGGTAAGCACTACTTCTAGAAACAATTTCTTGAGTTAACCATCTCAACTCAGTTAACACTATAAAATCTACAAAATCCTTTAGCTGCCAACCGAACTCGGTAAGAACTGAATTTCCTTCGTTGTCCATGAGATCTCGATAAGAATTGTCTCTACCATATTTCCTATTAATGACCGAATAAGCTTAGTAACAACTAAATTTCCTTTCTTAACCTTGAAAGCTTGATAACCACTATCTACACAAGGTAAAGCTTGAGAACACTTAGTAGACATTGTAAACCTTCTTTGCTAACCTTTTGAGCTCCATAGGCTCTGTCTTTTTCCTTGCTGACCAAAAGAGCTTGGTAGACTCTATCTAATAATTAATATGACATTTTTGTAACATCAAAGAAAACACACAATTGAACAATTGTATCCAATAGATAATACCCTAAAGACCATGTTAGAAAGAGAGAAATGAAAAATAAGAGTGAAATGGAAGAGGAGAAGAGAAAAAGAGACATTGAGCATAGGTTTGTCAATGGTCCAAGAGAGGAATTATGGAGAAGGGTGTTAAAAGGTATTAAAATGAAAGTGCACCCATTTTAAGATTATAAATTTAGCCCCCACTTTAGCAAGAGTATGAGTTGCCTCAAAATCATGATAAAGTAGAAGATCAAAAGAAAAATATCATCTTATCAAAACTTAGGAGACAAAGAAATCATCAAGCTGGGAAAAATGCATAGATTTTAAGATAGACCAAAAATCATACTAAGCTAAAAAGGCTAAAGTACTCTAAAACATATTCAGAATCCATATTTTCCCTTAGGAAGCTCGAGTCTTCATCAAATCCCAAAATCACAATAAGGGAGATGTCATTGAGAAGAAAGAAAGAGAGAGAACAAGGTGTGATCAACTTGCCCAGTAAGGTTTGTGCTCCTTATTGGGAATCATACCATAGGGGATAGGATTTAATAGTATAGCAGATTTTTGTGTTTAAGAATCAATCCCACAAAGAAAGGAAAAGGGGAGGAAAAAATGGTCTAGCAAGTTTGTGTTCCTGATAGTCAATCCCACAAATTTGCACCTTGTGGTAGATTTTTAAACTCCCATAATATAGTACTCCTATATTACGAGAATAGTTTATGTATGCACTTGGATAGGTCAAATGGTCTAGAACATGTGGGTGGCATGCTAGTCAACCTCTCCAAGACATGCATAGAGAGAGTATCTGGTCATAGAAAGTTGTGTTATGCTAGTGTACTCTATATGGTGTTCTTGAAAAATAAAACCTATGAAAAGGATAAGGGGATCATGTATGCCCCCCTTAAGATGGAAAAATAATTTCTTATTTTGGCATCTTAAGGAAGTGATGAAGAAGGATAAATCAATTTTAGGATCATGATACTAGACACAAACAACACCCATTCTTAACCAAAGGGTTCACAACTCCTATAAGGTCATGGAAGGATAGATTGCAGAGATACTATGCAAGAAGTGAAAAAAGAAATCCTTGAAAAAGAGGATACACTATTATGATTCTATAAGGTAAGTGAACTATCTACCATGAAAAACCACTTTCTAATAATATAATATTGGATGTGACATGATAAACAAAATAGCACTCAACCAAAGGAAATAGTGGATCCACAAGAAAGTAAAAAAGAAGGAAATAGTTCCCTCTTCCCCCAAGTGTAAGAACAAGAGAGGATAAAAAAAACTTATTATGATGCTCACAAAGAAAACATGTATGAAAATGAGCCCCTAGAAAGAGGACCAACAATGTTACATGGAGTGTAGAAACATAATAGGGAGATAAATATTATTTAAAGAAATTAGAAGAAAAAGATACCTCATTATAAGGAGATATGTGTATAGCCCCATTATTAATGAGTTTTTGAATCTTGAAATGTAAAGCTTGAAAATTATTAGTAGAGTGATCATGATAAAAGTGATACATGCAAAATGGAAGATTCATGAGTTTTTTTACTATGTTTCTTTCTACGTTTAGGCCTAGTAATCACCTTAGCAAAAAGAATTTTAGGTGAGATAATTTCTTGATTAGTAGTAGAAGATATTTGAGAGGATGTGCAAAAAAATGAGATTCAATACTTTGTTGTGCATGTCTTAAATTATGATAATCAATGGTGTTAAAAAAGTTCCTATGCCCCTCATTACCTAAGGACATGTGATTTTCATCACTAGATTCAATAGATTCATTATAAGTAGAAGTAGAAACAAAGTTGGTGAAGAAAGGAGTTGCATGATCTCTAATAAATGGAAATTCCTTAACTTTATATTCTCTAATAAAGTTTTCTATGAAATCTAAGGATCCCCAATCATCACCTAGAAGGGTACTTGTAGAATAATGATCATCATTATATTATTGATTTTTTTGCTCCTCAAAATTTAGACAACTATTTGGCTTGGTGTCTACATGAAGAGTGTATATCATATTATTAAAGAGAAACTTTATTTTTATATAAAGAGTTGAAGGAACAACATGCATAGCATGTAACTGTAATCACCTAAAAATGGTCATCTAGACTATTATCCCCCTTTTCAACATTTTGGCTAAATTAATTTAATCACTTACCTAAGCCAAATTGCTAATAATCAATTTATTTGATTATAACTTATAGTTTGACTATGCTATCCTAAGTTCATTATTTGATTAAAAGAACATGTCCCCTTTTAATTAAATAAAACACCCCATTCTTCTAACCCACTTAAAGTGCACACATAAAGTCCTTTTTCTATTTTACAATTAAAAAAAAAGGCTTGTGAGACTTTTGTCTTATATGAAAAGTCAACTTATATTCTATTGGTTGACTTGTGTGTGCACATGGACCACACCTATTTTCGAATTCCACCGTTGATCATCCACCATCTTCATCTTGATCTCTACCGTCCGTATGACTTTAAAAGGAGAGAGCTTTCCTCCTCAAAGGATGAATCCATCTTTGAATATTGTTATGCTGTAGGTTTTTGAATAGGTTTCTTGGGAGCTTTGTGGATAACTTCTCACTCCTTGTCTACATTCTCTCATTCCATCATATTAGCATAAAGATCATATGGCATTCTTAGCATAGTTGCATGTTAGTTTAGCTTTCATTCTTGTAATAATCTCACATAGTTTAAATATTTGGATTGTAAAACTCTCATTCATATTCTAGCATAGCTGCATCTTGCATTTCCATTCTAGCTTAGTCTTCCATCTTGCATTGCATCTTTGAGGAACTCATTGTAGACACTTGCATTCTTGCTCTTGTTTCAAAGAACCTCCCATTGCATGGTTTACTAGCAAGAAGCACATTTCTAAGGCTTGGCTGAGAGTCTTCACGTTTGAATACTAGCTTCTTGCACTCCATGTATAGGGAGCTCTAAGCTGGCATTCAAAGATTCCAAACTCATGGAATCGTTTGGATAGAATGGTTTAGAGTGTGACACTTTCGAGTGTACATTTTTGGCGCCCACTGTGGGGCTTGAATCAAGTTTCTAGCTCCATTTTCTTTTATTTTTCATCTCTAATTTTTTATAGCAGCATATTGGATCTAATCAAGTGCTTTTGTAGAATTATCACTTGGGTTTTAAGGCCAACCCATAAGTAGATTGGTTTGAAGGCTAAAAATTTAGTTGGTTTAAAATTTGATCATATATTTTAAACCACTTGGATTTTGATTTTGAAATTTTTTTTGTAAGTTGAATATGTGTCCAAAATATCTCAGTCCAATTTTTAGAGCATTTTGATGCAATTTGCGAGAGTTATGATTTTTTCTTTTTTTTTCATAACAAGTCATTTCAGATCACAAATCAGTGCATTTTTCTGAAAAAATTACATTTTAAAAAAAAAATTGAATTTTAAGAGGGGTACTTTCTTTTTGTTTTGAATTTTGAGGTCGTATTAGGGATCAAAAACCCGATTTGATAAATCTGGCCTGTTTTGACAAAATTAGTCCCTAAGGCACAAATGAAGAGTCTTTTTTGAATTTCTTTCATTTTTGGAAAGATCTCTGATTTTTATTTGGGATCTCTTTTTTTCATTTCTATTGTTGAATCTGAAATCATAGCAAAAAAGTCTAATCTTGTTGACTAGGTCAAAAGCAAAGAGTAAAAATGAGAGCATTTGTGATTAGTTTGCACTTTCTTTGCATACACTTGATTGGAAGATAAATTGGATTTTTGAGGAAACTAACCACTTTTTATTACATATTTTTATGTCATTTTACACTAACTTATGGTGCTACCAAGTTGTGATTACAGGTTACCATCTTTGTGAAAAAAATTGAAACATTGCATAAAAAGAACGCATGTCAAAGCTTCAAATGCGCAAGGGCTACTAACATTGTTTACAGGACTGCCCAAAGCATAAAAGCCCAAACTTGCTTTATTTTTTATTTTCATGTGAGGCGTTGACTAATTTTTCATTTTTCATAGGCACATAAAACTTTTAATTGGAGTCTTTTGGTAATAGGAGAGTATGCTCTTCATCCTTATGGTGAATCAGAAATCTTGACTTGCCATTTGGTTTCAAAAGCAAGGGGTAACTGAATCTTCCTAGCATATTTGGGAGAAAAAAATTGGAATAGGAGAGTATGAAATTCACCCTTGTGGTGAATCAAAAATCTTGACTTTCGAAAGTTGATCCACTCTTTGTGTAGTTAGAATCCTGTAGAGGGCCTGCTCTTAGACAACCTAAGAGGAACGACCCAAGTGGGGATAAGCATATTACCTGGCTCTTCCAACCCACTATAAACTCAAAGCTATCAAGGACACAAAATCTTGGTAGACGTAGTGTTTGTCTTTGCCTAGTGTGATCACTTACGAGATTTTGACCATAGGGAGATCACCAGGCAAGAATTCTTAAGGTAATCTTGTAATCACGAGATCAGTTACTCATCGCAAGGTGAGGTGTCCCATAATTGGGAGCAAGAGGAACACTATGAACGAAAGCCCTATCTAAACACCCTAAGTTAGTAACTACCCTTTTTTATCCGCTCAACTTCTTGGTGCAAGGATCAATCCTAGTGGACTACCCAGATCACCCCAAGATTTTACACTCACCATATGTGTTCCCTTGGTTGTGCTTATGGAACTTCCATGACAAAGCCAATATCTCTTGTGGGAAACCAATTGGTGTGAGGAAAAGGAGAATCAAGTGTGGGCCAAGTTGTTGAGTAGTGAACCATGACTTCTAGGTAGATATTGCTTGATGAGTTCTCGAATGTGCTAAACCTGTGAAAATGTTTTGAACATACACATGATGATAGTTCTAGGGATTTCTTTTAAGACCTCACATATGCTTGTATCATGCAAGGTTTCTTTGTCCCTTGCTTGATTGTTTGAAGACTACTCCATGTATCATTATCTTGCTTGTAAATAAATTTCTTTTTGAACATCAAACTTGCTATGCTATCAACTATTGTTAAAACTTTGTCAACCAAGTCAAAGCATCAAATCTTAATATTTTTCTTGTGTTTCTTGCTAAGTGGAGTCTCATAATTTGACTTTGATTTGATATGTCTCTAGTTTTTGAACATGCTTAAAGTGGCTCTTTGGTCTTAGTGCTCTTGGTCTTTCTATCTTCATGGTCTATGTCCACTTGCTAGTTATCTTTTTGCTGAAATGGTTGCCTTGATTTCTTGACTACACTCATGGGTTAGAGAGTTGTTCACTTGTCACCGCGCTTGCTCTATCTATTTGGCTATTTGGGCATCTTGCCTAGCTATTGACTTGAGTCATTCATGTCATAAGTTTACTGGACATATTGTTTGACAAGTCACTTTAATCTCTCTCTACTATTTTGGCAAGTGAACACTATACCTCCTATAGTTTCAACATCAAGTTATCTTCTAGGCTCTTTTATGTTTGGCTTTGCATCTAAAACTATGGGATCTAAACCTTGTGCTACCAAACTTCAACTGAATCTAGATGATCATGATATCCTCCATGTCACTAAAGAGTTTCAATATCTATATGCACAATACAAAGAACTAGAAGAGAAAAATGATCTTTCTTACCTTGATCTCTCTAAGCACATGATGGAAATGAAGTCTAAACTTGAGAAAAGGTTGTAGGAGAAGATTACATTGTTACATGAATCTTCCTTAAGGTCTTTACATGCATGTGATTCACCTTCTTTGAGGTCATCCTCTTCTTCTAGGTCTACATGCTCTACTTCAAGACATCAAATGTCTTCATCTTGTAGATCTAAAGACCTCTTTAGAGAACAAGCAAGTGATACCTCCTTTGAGCCTATGCCAAAATTTCAAGATGGACCTATATTTGACCAAGATAATGATGAAGACATGGATGCATACCATTCACTTGAGAAACAAGAAAAGGACTCTAGACATACTTCTAATAGAACTTTTGCTCCCTTGAAAGATTCTTATGATGACACTTTGCAAAAACTTCTTGGAAATAAGATCATCATGTTACCTAAGTCTAGCTCATATGGAAACCCATTCTTGGATATCTATTGTGCTTATCATCAACATAATGAGCATAGTAATTTAGATTGAATTGAGCTAAAACATAAAATCCAAGATCTTATTGATAATGGAATTATTGATACCTCTAATGATTCATGTGATGAGGATACTTTTCTTGAGAAAGAGCATATTAATGAACCTATGTCTAGTGATGGTTTCTTTGATACCTCCACTTCTTCCAACACTCATGCATCTTCCAACACTTCAAAGCTTTCCAACATGCCTCCATCAAACAAAAAACCTAGTGCTTTCCATATGCAATATGAGTACCCTCAAGGGCTACCTCTAAAAGAAACTCAAGCTAACCTTCACCTGGCTGCAAACCTTTTCCATGCTACTAAGCCTAGAGATCCAAGCACTACTCCACTCACTCTTCATTCTCCCTTGTTCTTAGAAGTGGCTCCATGTCAAGAGGACTCTCAAAAAGAAAAAGCTACAAATGTCAAGAAAGATCAAGATCAAGCACCCTTTCATCTCCTTCAAAATTTCACCCCTCCATATCCTATATCTTGTCCACCTCCTAAGTATGATGAAGATACCACTTCCATTATCTCCCTTGAGCTTACTGAAAATTATGAGAAAAGTTCTCTTCATATGCTATCCAAAGCTACTTTTCAAGATCAAAGCATTCCCTCATTTTCTAATTCTCCATGTCCACTTCAAAATTATGCTCAAGCTTCAACTGCTCCTATTAAAAGTGTTGTTCCTATCAAAGTTACTCATGAGTCTATTGATAGCTTTGACCATGTTGCTCACTCTAAAGATGTTGATATCCCTTTTCACTATCCATTTGCATAGCCTAATTCTATCCTTGGTCCTTATCCATTAGAGCTAAAGCCTTCAAACCTTCCATCTATATTGGGACCTTATGTTCCTTCATCTCCCACACTTTCCACTCCTAGCTCTCCCATCATACCTCAAGATCAACAAAGACACTCATCCTTGATGACTTTTCACCCATCTATCCATCTAAACCAGTCATATCAGCCTTATTCATCCACAAATCCCAAGTCCTTTGGAAGTAAGAATAAACATAAGAATCCATTGAAAAAGAAAGATCACTATGTCTCATCTAATCGACATGTGAATGCTAAGAAGGAGAATGCACAAAAGAGACCGCAAAGGTCCACTATTAAAAAAGCTAAATCAAAGAAAATATGGGTTCCTAAACCCATTATTGAAAAAATGTGTTTTGAAGTATCCAAATGAAAATCTAAAGCTATATGGATTCCCAAGTCTCTTTTAGAAGACTTGAATATTTTAAATACTTCAAAGTTGACATTCAAGCTTCCAAAGGCTTCCATTCCATCTTTTTCCAAAAATCTTCCTAAAAATATTCCAAAGCCTTCCACTCCACTTTTTTCCAAATCTCTTCTACCACCTCATACATCTAAATCTCAAGCTATTTCATCCATGATTCCTCCATCATTCCAATACCCTTCAAGGTGTGTGTCAATGTTGATCTTGTCCAATATTTTAACTACCCTCATGAAATTCTCTAAAGCTTACACTTACTTTCTATACATGAACTCTTATCCTCAATATATTCTTGCTACTACCATTTCTCTTTCATCACCCTATCAACATCTTTGAGCATACCTTTCTATGGTCTTGGCTTATCATGACTTATCTTTCCTATAGGAGCACTATCTACATTCAAAAAGCTTGAGCTCTTTCTAAAAATTCAAAAAATTCAAAAATTAAAAATTAAAAAAAATAAAAATGCGCCTTGGTGAAAACCACTTCTTGTGGCACCTTGGTAGCAAAAGTAAAGAGAAATAAATGTGTCCTATGGTGAAAACTACATCTTATGGTACCTTGGATAAGTACCATGATGAAAACCTAGTAAATAGGCATCATGCGTATTTCTTCCATCATCCATCTATCCCCTCTTCTCTCTTTGATCTTGATAATGTTAAGCTATCTTTGCATATTGGCTATCTTATCCACGAGATTTTCTATTGTGCTCTTCCATTCACTCATAGCCTCTATCTAGAGCTTTATTCTTATTGCTCTATCCCATTACTATCTTATCTAGTTGACCCCTGAGTCTTGATCACAATATATAAAACATGGTTCTCATAGGCCTCTTGACATGTCTACTCTCTTGGATTACACGCTTTCATGCTATCTTACTCATTGGCTTCGATCACTTATCTTATATGCTATCACACTTTTTACCTTCACTGCTTATCCTACATGCTATCTTTCTCATTACTTCCATTTCTTATCCAAAATATGCTTCATATGACTATTTCACCTCTTTCCCTAGCTTGGGTACTCTTGAGGAGTGTGTCCTTGAGGATCACTTTCACTTGCTTCATACTCCTTCCTTATCCATCTTTGTCTATCCACCAACTTTCTACTCCATCATGTCCTACACCTTGCTAGACATTGGGAGAAAATGATGTGATCTTTCTTGAGAACTAGTGATCTCTAAATTATTCTAAAAAATCCAAAAATCATATATGATGCTGAAAAAATCCTAAAAATCAGAAAATTCCTTGAAAAAAATATCATCTTAGTGAAAACCTAGCGATAGGCACTTTGATGTATCACCAAAAAAAATACAAAAATACAAAAAAATTGAAAAAAGTCTTGAAAAAATAATTTGTCAAGTGGTGAAAACTTGGAAACATGCACTCCTTAAAACCCTTGCACCTATGTCTATCAGTCTCAATCACCTACTTCACTACACATTTCCTAGCTTGGAATTGTTTCTTGTCCTCATCTTGGGGGCATAGCTACTTAGCCTATTGAGGTATTCTTGTGCATAAGGGTTTCTTTGACAACTCACAAAATAGTGTTTCTCAACACTTCCCCCACCTTGACATCAAGTGTTTTTCAACACTTTTCAGATAGTTTACCTGTGGTCTCCAATGTCTTAATATTTCTCACTATCAGAATCAAGTCTTGAAGAAATGGCCAAGTGACTTACACACACGCACTTTAACACTTAAACGACTGAGCTATGCTGATCTTTATCTACTTTGTGTGCTATCTATGATGATTTCTTTGCCACATGTTCCCTCCCTAATAGTCTTTCAAGGATGTCATTGACTAGAAGACTGGGGGCATGGGACATATTTTCTTGATTTCTGCTTGTGGGTATACTTTGTTTGTCTATAGTGTTGTAAGCATTTATGCTTGTCCTATTCAACATTTTGACTTACAAATGTATCATCCTTGACTGTTTTGCAAGACCACACTTGAGGTTTATCCTGGCATTTATGCCTTGATACAGGTGTAATCTTGCTAAATTAAACTTAGGGAATCTAATTGCGTAGTTATCTTGACTTACATGTCTCTGATGCTTAGATTATATTTGCACATACCTCTCTAATATCAATCATATTCATATCCTCATAAGTTATACTAGTGATGGTTTTATGATCTCATGATGTCCCTAATAAATGCTCAATGATGAAATTAAGAGTCTAAATGTTATGCACTTCTTGCTAGTAAACCACTTTGCATATTAGCTTGCATTTTAGGTTCATTTTCTAGCTTAATCTTATATTCTTTCATATGGGGAGAGCTCTCTCTTCATCTTTTTGTGGGCATATCGGCTAACTCCTTTCATATATTTCTTTACTTTCTTCTTGTTCATGTCTTTTCACCTTCTTAATCTTTCACTTCATATCTTTTCTATCTTATAATCAAAGTATATAAAGTTTTGACCTCTTAAATAATTTTGACATCCTAGATTCATTTTCAGGATCGAAATCCAAATCGGAGTTCATCTTGATGGTCAAAATTGTATTTTAAAATTCTACTTTCTTTTGGGCAGTTAGTTGACCTTTTGAGGTCTAATCTCTAAATCATCACTGGGGCATCTTCATTTCTTCATGTCTTCATCGTTTCCATACTTCATATCTACTTCAATTCATCGTTTCATGTCTAAAATCACCTTTCTACTCATTTTGACCTAATTTTTATGCTATATCCTTCAAGGCCAACTCTATTCAAATTGGGGCATTTTATCAGTTTCTTATAGTCATTCTTGGGTTCTAATCATCTATCTGTCATCTTGGACATTGCTATATTCTAATTTTCTCATGTCTAGCTAGTTTTTTCTTCCTCTTACCTCATTTCAATTTTGATCCTGAGGGGGCAGAAATACTCTATTGCTGATTGTTATAGCTTTCTATTTCTAAGGAGCATTTGTTTGACCTTATCACTTACTCTCAATCTATTCACTTTTCTAGGTGTTAGAATTCTTTTCAGATCCTAACATCATCTTCCTAGTGTTTAGTACTACTGCTATCAGGTTGTGCATTTAGGACTTGCTATCTATTTCTACATTTCATTCTTTGAAATCAGATATCTATATCTATCGCCACCTAGTTGGCTTTCTATTTTCTTTGACATAATGTGTTCCTAGATCGATCATGCATTAGTCAAAGAGGGGCAAATTTAATCACCTAAAAATGGTCATCTAGACTATTAGCCCCCTTTTCAACATTTTTACTAAATTAATTTAATCACTTACCTAAGCCAAATTGCTAATAATCAATTTATTTGATTATAACCTATAGTTTGACTATGCTATCCTAAGTTCATTATTTGATTAAAAGAACATGTCCCCTTTTAATTAAATAAAACACCCCATTCTTCTAACCCACTTAAAATGCACACATAAAGTTCTTTTTCTATTTTACAATTAAAAGAAAAGGCTTGTGAGACTTTTGTCTTATATGACAAGTCAACTTATATTCTATTAGTTGACTTGTGTGTGTACATGGATCACAGCTATTTTTGAATTCCACCATTGATCATCCACCATCTTCATCTTGATCTCTACCATCTATATGACTTTAAAAGGGAGAGAACTTTCCCCCTCAAAGGATGAATCCATCTTTGAATATTGTTATGCTACAAGTTTTCTAACAAGTTTCTTGGGAGCTTTGTGGAGAACTTCTCACTCCTTGTCTACATTCTCTCATTCCATAATATTAGCATAAGATCATATGGCATTTTTAGCATAGTTGCATGTTAGTTTAGCTTTCATTCTTGTAATAATCTCACATATTTTAAATATTTGGATTGTAACACTCTCATTCATATTCTAGCATAGCTGCATCTTGCATTTCCATTCTAGTTTAGTCTTCCATCTTGGATTGCATCTTTGAGGAACTCATTGTAGACACTTGCATTCTTGCTCTTGTCTCAAAGAACCTCCTGTTGCATGGTTTACTAGCAAGAAGCACAATTTCTAAGGCTTAGCTAAGAGCCTTCATGTTTGAATACTAGCTTCTTGCACTTCATGGATAGGGAGCTCTAAGACGGCATTTGAACATTCCAAACTCATGGAATCATTTGGATAGAATGGTTTAGAGTGTGAAACTTTTGAGTGTACAGTAACCAAGGTCTACCCATAAGAAGATTGTAATTGACAGGTCTAGGCATAACATGAATATGAGTATTTAGAACAACTAGACCTACTTTGATAGGTAAAGTGATGGTTCCTAAAGTTTTATTGGAAATATTATCAAATTCACATATAGAGGTACTATTAAGTTTGATATTTGATAGATCGACATTAACTTTATTGAGCATATCCATGCTACAAACATTAAGCCCAAATCCATTATCAACTAAGGTTTGATGAATAAGGTTACCATGGACTAAAATAACTACCATAAGAGCATCATAGTGATCTTGAAGCTCTTTAAGAGGTAAGTCATCATGCTAAACATGCTTTGATGTGGAGTATATGTAGTATTCATGCATTGTAAAAATTAATTAATGTTATCCTAATTAGAAGGTGGAGTAGGAAGATTGGCTAAAGCATTTTTTAAAGCTTCATGATATGTAAAAGATGGTTGAATAAGTTCCCAAAGAGAAATATTGGCAAGGGTATTATGTATCTACAATACCAAATCATAGTTCAATCTAAGATTTTGAGAAAGATGAGGTGGAAGTAGAATAATAGGTTGAGAAGGTGGAAGAGATGTGATAGGTTGAAGATTATTCCTTGTATGATAGGTGTGAGACATCATATTATGATACAAATAATCACTATATTCTACTTTAAGATTTAGTTGAGGATAACCCTTATATGTAATGAGATGTTCATTTGATAAAGGATAATGCTTGAGAGTGATAATAGGCTTCTAAACCATGTTATCCTAATAAATTTCTTGACTTTTTATAGAGTCATGACTAGAAGGAAGATAATTAAAGAGATTATCATTATCTAATTTTTCTAAGGAATCCTTAGAGTAGGGATTTTGATTTCCATTAATGTTTCACCTTTACTAGTAACATTAAATGAAGGCAAGATCATATTGGTAAAATTATTTATAATTTCATCTTTTTCACCAAGAGAAATATTAGGAGAAGAAGAGGCATAAGGCTAATTATATTGAAAAGAAAATGTATCAATCATTATGTCATCTTTTTCGTAGTCAAATTTATGATCAAGAGGTTTATCCCAAAAAGTGTTGTCATTAATGAATGGAGGTTGATCATCTTTAAAAAGATGAGTGTCAATTAGGGAATATATTGAATCATCATCATATGCATCTAGGAAAGATAATGACCCCATTGAAAGGAAATGAAAAAGAACATCTAAATTCCACAAAAAAAATAGTGGATCTAGATACACCAAAATATAACATAAAAAGAGAGATAATAAAATATATCTCTAGAAACAAAAATGCTTGGTGGTAAAATGGAAGCACTTTAATCAGATGTAGAGCACCATTTTATGAGGCATTGAGCCATTCAAAATATGTATATGAGGGAAAGAGGAATATTTCTAGGTATGATTCCACTTATGATCCAAATTTGATTAGCTAGGACCTAAAGGGAGAAGGGTGCTAATACTAAATCTAGGTTGTAAAGAGAAATGCAATACAAAGAAATATGCTCTCTTATGATAATGTGAATGTAAAATTAAACTAATTTCTTAAAGAATGTAAATCTAGATGCTATGTAAAGATAGTAAACCCAATTAAGATAAAAATCTAGGGTAAAGATATGAAAGGGCATAAAATATGAAAGAATCACCTTGAAATGCATAGAGGAAGATGTATTTTGGCTTAAGATATTTCAAAACTGAATCTTTTCTAAACTTCCAATCATGGATCCCAGAATGAAATGATGAAAGGATAAAAAATTAGAAATCTCCCTAAAATCTAAGAGTAAAGGACTAGGTTGACTTGGAACGACATCCTATAACTAGGTTGACATATTATTTGACTCCAAAATTGATAACTCCATAAATCTTTCTAATTGTAGGTTCTAGATATGTAATTCTTTTCACTCCCAACATGCAAATCACCATAAAACATAAAGGTTTAGGGATTTGGGTTTTATGAGGGCTTTCCTTGGTCAATATTTATGTTAAGGAAGTAACCATAATTGAGAAATGTAAATATAAATGATTATAAAAAAAGATAAATGTTAAGATTCACCTTCCTTAAATGTATGCAAATGTGTTGTATATAGGTCTTGAGTTTAGTATGAAGGATGTATGATATCTCCATAATTGCAATGGATCTGCCATAACCACATCATGGAGCCATGGACATAAATATGAATGAATGGAGAAGATAATGAATGCTTCAATGTAGATATCCTTCCTTGATGGCCAATAATAAGCTAGATCTTGAAGAGGAAATACTCACAAGGAATTGTTGAAGGCATGAAGAAAACTCACTTTCTTGCTTAAATTATTGAACACCTTGAGGGTGAAATGTCATGGATGAAATTAGATATGAAAATGAAGCCTCGAAGCCTCCTTATGTACTATTTTTTAGGTGGGTAAATGTCTAGGGATGATCGAGAAGTATAATTAACTAATTCACAAACTTGAGGACTTTTAGGCCCCAAATCCCATGACCACTAGGGACTAGGTTGACCTAGGTTGATCTAGTCCTAGATTAGGTTAGTCTTGGTCAACTTGGTCCTATAGGATAGCTCAGAAAAGCCACATAAAGTGTCATGAGAGAGTAGGAAGATAATAAGTTGATATTGTCAAAAGTCTAGTGAGATAATACCTAGAAGACCATGTTAGAAAGAGAGAGACAAAAAATAAGAGATAAATGGAAGAGGAGAGGATAAAAAGAGACATTAATCATAGGTCCATCTATGGCCTATGAGAGTAACTACAAAAAAGGGTGCTAAAAGATCTTAAAATGTAAGTGTGTCCATTTTAAGACTACACAGTAAGAAGAATTTTCAAATATTTGAAAGGCACACCTGATTATGGATTATGGTATGAAAGATCAAATGATTTTAATCTATGTGCATATACTAATGTAGATTGAGTAGGAAGTGTAGGTGATATAAAGAGCACCAATGGTGGAGCATTTTTCTTTGGAGGAAGATTGGTTTGTTGGTTAAGAAAGAAACAAGATTGTATTTCACAAAATATGACACAAGAAAAATATGTAGCAATAACAAACCCTTGTAATTAGATTATTTAGATGAATAAAATATTGAAATACATTGGATTGGAGTTTACATAGCCTATTACCATACATTTTGATAACACAAGTACAATGAGTATGTCAAAGAATACATTGTTACATTCAAAGACAAAGCATATATTTATTAAATATCACTTTTAGAGAGAGAAAGTTGTAGACATAGATTATATTGTAGTATGTTAGCATGAAGGAGAAGAGAGAATACATATTTACAAAACCTTTAATGAAGGACACATTTGATTTTTTGAGATGTATTCTTGAGGTTATACCCCAAATTATTTTTGAGTACTATTTGAAAAAAATGTGTTCGTCTAGTGCTAATAGAGAATTATTTCTTTTGTCTGGATCAGATGCTTGATGTTTCCTCAATGGGGGAGTAATTTGTTTTATCTAGGTCATGAATGACTCTTGGTAACTAGTTTTTAATGGTGTCTTTGGAAACTTGATCTTAGTGTAGATCATACATAGAGAATTGAAATAATGATACCTTTTTTATTGACGGGAATGGGGGAGAGTAACACATGAAAAACATCCTTTCATATGAATGTTTAGAGAGATCTTATCGGGATAGTAGAACATGAAAAACATTCTAAGAGAGATATGCTTAAGGGAGAGATTCATGTAGATTGATTTGATTGATGAAGAGGATTGGAAAAGATGATAATTTAGGGGGAGATTAATACCTACATTATGTGCGATGGTTACGATATAGATGGCATTCATGGATAACATGAATGGAGGAACATATTCAATAGAGACATATTTGGTATTCATGGAACTTAGATGTTTCTCATCTATATTTCCATTAATGCCAAAGCGGGAGATTATTAGCATGAATGTTGATTGTATTCCTTTGAGAAAGTCCCCTAGCACTATTGGAGACATGATTCAAAGGTTGTGTGTTGTATTCATCATAGATTTTGTCATTAATGCCAACATATTAGTTATTATGTGAAGGTTGGCAGAGCAACATATATAGTTTAGCTTTCTGTAGTTGAAGGATTGAATATTAGATTATGAACACATGTGATTATGTTCTATTGTATGTCTAGAGGCTAAAGTTAAGAGTATGTATGGAAATATGAAGACTAGACATAGTTATGAAGGATTTGGTGAAGAAATCTTTTAGACAATGCTTCTAGAAAGCAAGTACTATTTTTTGGATTGTATCTCATAACAAAGATGGAATGTGGTTGAGAAAAAATGAGATAGAGGTTGAAGACAAGTTGAAAATTCTTTTGTTAATCATGCATAATCACATGATCAACAATTATTATTTTTTGAAGATTATGAGGTGACAGATTTCTTGTAATTATGAAAAGATGTAATATTGTAATGAAGCATGTAATGTACTATATTAAGTTGGTCCTATAATATTATTGTAAATTGGGAAATCCTCAAGACACTCAATAACTTGTTTTAGGGCTTGGTATAAAGGAAAGATGTTTTCCTTGGTTGTAATCATCAGTGAGATCATTTTTATGTTATGCAAACTTGATAGTGAGAGCAAGTGTGGATTATATGATATTACATATTATCATAACTTACATATGAATATCTTTTGGATCAAAGAAATAATTAATGAGATTACAAGGAACTATACTTTGAAAGAGAAGTTGTTGATGTACACTTGTATTATTTAGTGAGGATAGTACTGAAACTTTTTGAATAGTGGGTCATGTCTTCCTTTCAACTCCTAATAAGGTCGGCACAAATCTTAAGAGGGTTGGAATCTCCTACTAGGGACTTATATGTACTGAATGTATTTCATTGTCTCCTAGAAAGGTCCATCCTTTCACAAGGAACTATTATATTAGTACATCATCTTGTGGGTCCCATTGCCATCAGGTTTTCTCTCTAATCAAGGGTTTCCCCAGTTAATAAATATGGTGCTATTGTGTATGGTCATATTTCTATGGTTTTTTGCATCTATTATTTACATGTTTCATAATTAATAAGGATTTGAGAGTTATTTTAATTGCATAATTAATTCATCCCCCTCCCCCCCTCAATTACTTGTTGGACTTTACTTTCTAACAAGTAATCTTTAGATGAAAAAAATATTTGGTGATTATATTAAAATCCTAAGTATAAGTTCTCATAACCTTTCTTTGGTGATAAAATGTCACTCAAAAGTATAAATTGGCACTTTTTAATTGGGATAAACTTTTCTATCTCAAATAACTTGAGGGTCTAAAATATCTTGATTTTTCTTTGCACAAAATAATATGTGTTATTGATTATAAAAATACAAGCTCTAAAATTTGGACTCCTTTACATCTTGTAAAAGTGTTATTCAACCTCATTTTTTTATGGCTAATAAACAATGGTTGTAAGATATATTTTGTGGGATGATTATTAGAAAAAAAATCATCCCTTGAACTATATTAGGGATTGATACATTTTGGAGGATCTCATAAAAGAAGTATAGGGAGTTAGTATTTTAAACTATTTTTTCATTAATGGTTCTTGTTTTCCTCGAAAAATTAATTAGAATGATTTTGATTTCCTCTTTGTATCTTCAAATGTGAAACATGATCTTAAAACTAAGATAATTAAAAGAATTCTTATCTAATCACCTCAATAAGATCATCTTATTTGGGTACTGTTGTGCTCTCACAACACATGCCCCATTTCTCCTAGAAATGGGGACCCCCTAGTAAAAATTTTGTCACCCAGACACCTAGCCTAGAGTTTGGGTCATTTTGGGACTCCCCCAAGAGTCTATATTTCCCTAGTATTTGACTGGAAATTTTGGAGGATGAGAATCTAGAGAAAAGATGAGGTTTTTTGAACTTTAATGTGCTTAAGTGTACACTAGCTCACTAGCATGCATGTGCATGTGTGCACCTCTGGAAGGTGTGCACCCATAGAGATGCACATTAGGGCCTGGGGTCTATATAAGACCTTGAACCCCCTTCTCCCTCTTCATTTTCTTTTTCTCCCTCTATTGTCCACACCCCTACACCTTTCAATGCATTCTTCTCCTCCACTTTACAATTTGCATCAACAAAAACCAAGGTTAGCACCTACACGAAGGTGTGCACATGCACACCTTTTCTCAAACATAAAAAAAGATCTAAGAAATTGTTGGCCAAATTTTCCTTCCCACCAAAATTTCCACATTTTAATTCAAATAATAAATGGTCACTTCTCACCTTTAATATTAAACTATACCATGGAAATATGAAATAAATTAAATAAAAACCTTATAATATTTTTTTTTTTTCATAAGTTATTTTTTTGCCCCCACAACTTTCTCCAATCGTTGCATCAACCATAGATCTAGGGTAGCCACTTTCCTACATTTTAAAATTACCTAATGTTTAATGAGTGCAGGGAAGCAATCTTTTTCCATGTGCCTTGGGTGGGGCCATGCTTCTTATTTGTGGGTTATCTTTTGACTGTGTTGACATATTGGTGCTCATTGGCATTTTGATTGGCAATAACTTTCATGCATTCTTTATTTTGTTAGAGTTTTTGACAATGTAGGGAAGCACATTTTTGACATGTGGACATGTGGGTCCATCCTTCTGTGTGGGCCTCCAGGGCTAAAAAGGACTGCCAAGTGGAAAATATGTGTTAGTTTTTCTGTCCTAATTGGTCAAGAGTTTATGTTTTTGCAGAGGTCGATGCCAAGTGTTTAGTGGGCCCAAAAGTTTTAAGAGAAAGTATAGTAATAACTAGGGTCTTTCATGATCATAGATCATTTGGTGATCAATTATTGTCGCTTGCCCGCATTATGGACTTGCTTGAAAATTAGGTAATGTAGGCAAGCACCAAATGGCCACATGTCCTAGTAGGCCCAGTTAAGGAAATAAAACTACAGTCACATCACAATTAGGTCATGGTTCCATAAGCCACTATGGTCAAATTTAGAAGGTGGCGTAGTTAGTTGACCAATAGGGTAGTCAAACTTATGAAGACATTGCAAGGTGGTAAAATGAAATAATGTTATTGGTCCACATGGCTCATCTTGGTTGCAAAACTTTGTTTGACTATTGACCTTACTAATTTATAAGCTAGAAATGAAGGAAAATTAAGTTTTCTTACACAATCTGATCTTTCTTATTTATTTTAACCACTCCAAGTTAATGCTAGGTTTTAAATGATGCAAAGGACACTCTTCCCACTCTTTGACCACCAATTTTGAGGAGATTTAAAATTGATTGGCATCATTTCCATCACTTTAGGGTTTTCTCCATTTAGGATTTCCATGAATTTTATGCCTCTATAAGTGTACCAAATGAAATCTATTGTTTGGATCATCTTGATTATTCTTTGAGCACTTAATGATAGTGGTTGTGGAATAACTTTAGGTAGAAATATCTCAATTATGCCTAAGCTATAAAGGCAGATTTTGTAATCCTTGTAAGGGTTGATCTTTCTCTAATTCTCTAGTATTGCTTTTGTGCATACTATTGTAATTTCTCATGCCTCTAAGCCATTGTAATCCTTTGCTAAGTATCTTTTAGCCATTAACACACTGTGCAAGTTCTCTTTGCCTCTGGTTAATGTTCTTGTCTATATTCTATAATTTACAGGATAATATCTACTTTTGACATTTGAATGATATTAAGTGAAGTCTCTTCCCTATTGTATTCTTTTGTTGTCTAATCTTCATGTGGTTGTTGAATTAAGAAAAGTCTAAATCTATATTTTTTGAGATTATAACTGGTTAGTTGTGCATTTATGGGTAGAGATAAGTCAAACACTCTATTTTGGTGCATCACCCCTTAGGTTAGAGTAGGTAGATTTTATTTCATGCATTCCTTCTCCCTTTACCTCTCCAAGTGTAGTTAGGTGTATCCTAATAGCAAAGGAATTTGACCTTCTCTAGAGACTCGACCTCATAGTTCAAGTCCCACAGCTTGGAGGTTGTTTCTATTTTTCACAAGTTTTTCCTTAGGTAAAAATTTAGACAAGGGTGCAAACTTTTGTGACAATAGTTTTTGGCATGCCCGGTGGGACACTGTTTAGAAAATTTCAAAGCCTACTAGTGTCAAAAGATAAGAATTTGAGGTTGATGCTGAGAAGATAGTGTTTCTCTCAATATTTTAGGCCTTCAAGAGGTTCATTCCTACAAAGCACTTGGCGACTCTACACCCCTCATATCTAGTTCTAGAGAAAAGTTGTTGTGATTCATGCCCAAAGCTAAAACAAGGGCATCTTCTAGAGGTAAATTTTTGTATCAAGATCTTTCATTTTCAAATCCTAGAAGAAGAAAGTCTAGACTATCTCTATTACAAGATAGGAGTATAGAGGAAATACATACCCCTAGAAGATCAATTTGCACTCCTCCTATTGTGAGATCTCGACCTAGAAATCCATCAACTCATATTAATAGATTACTTGTTTATATGGCTAGAGCTCATGCTTTTTCCACCTTTAATGGTAGAATTCCTCTTTTATTGGCCCAAAGACATGACATACTAGTAGTTGCACTTAAAACTATACCTAAATTTATTGGTGAAACTTCCGTCTATCCCTTAGAACACATTCAAGAGGTTGCACATGTTTGCAATATCCATGGTATTATAGAAGATGGTGTGCTTGTTAGACTCCTATCTTCATCTTTAAAAGGAAAATTCCTACAATGGCACCAGGGTCTATCACATGGTTCTATAATAGATTGGGATGGATTAGGAATAGGACTATCTAAACATTTTGAGGACAAAAGCGACTACTTTTCACTTTTAGAACAACTAGCCACCATAAAAAGATCACCCTATGAATAGATTTCAACTATAGATTTCAAAAGACATGGGATAGAATACCTTCTTTAGTGAGGCCTACCCATGGTAATGCCTTCTTGCATTACCTCAAAGCTTTTAACAGTGATATTACCACTACAATCTAAACCATGGGAGGAGATACCTTATCTGATGCTTATGAAATAGCAATAAGGGTAGAAAATATATTGATACAAGGAGAAAAGTTAGCTCCATGGCCTCCTATGCCTTTCTTCCATAATATCCCAAATCACCAACCAATAATAGCCCCTATTCCCACAACTTCCACATCACAACTCCTTACTTTAGCCCCTCAAGCTTCAAAATCTTCAAATAGAATGGATGAAATCAAGGAGATGATGTGGTCTATGATGTTGAACATAGATAAAATGTTACAAGGGTAAGAAAAGGAATAGAAGATAGCTTCTCTGTGATGTAGAAAGTGAGCAACACAGTGGTGACTTTAGAGACATAACAAGCTCAAGGTAATAAGGCTCCTTAACTGCAATATCAAACTTTGAATAATGATAGACCTCAAAATCATAATTATGGGAACAATTATTTTGATCAAAGTAGGAAAATTAGTCATCCTTCTACCTCAAATGCAAATCAAAGTAGGGTCATAGTTCCTCAAAACAATATGGTTCAAGACCAAGATTTTTGCTCCTCCTACAACTACTCCTATGCCTATTGCATGTATCAAAAGGTTGAATCCTTTTTAGCTTTATCTATCCAAGATTTTATAGTGGGACACTCATATAATGAGAACCATCCCAAAGATACCTCACATTTGCAAAGACAGGGTGATTTCTCTTTTGTGAATTATCAGGTAGAGGAACATTGTAATGTAAAGCAGGACTCCATTACTCACAACACTAGGAGAAAAAGAAGAGCTATTGAATATGCTACCCCTCGTCCTCCTAATCAAGCTTCAACATTAAATGCACTTCCTCATGTACCAACAAAAAATGATTAAGCCAATGCCCTTCAACAACAAAGACATAATAATAGTAGAGAATATATGAATGACCCCTAGGTTACTCAAATTCAACCCCCTACACATGCAGCTCCAAAGACTTCTATTAGAGCACCTAATGCCTCATTCAGTATGGTAAAATAGATGAAGAAGAAAAACATGAATATTTCCATGTAGCATGCTATTAATACTATACGCATACAAAAGAGGCTGTTGCGGGAAGAATTAGAATGTATTGAACCAAAGGATCAACTAGCTAGCATGGAAAATGCCACAAGCCCAGTACAACCATCAAAGGATGTAGAAATAAGTAAAAAGGTTAGAACTCCTCCATTTTATGTTTATCTAATTATAATGGATAAACTAGTCCACAATCACATTATTGATTTAGGAGATAGTAGTTCAGTGATGCCTAAGTTAGTTGTTGATGCTTTAGAAATAGAATATGAGCCCATTATTAATGACGTATTACATTTGGATGGTAGTACAATCAAGACTATAGGGATCCTTAGGAATGTTGAAATGGACCTACATGCATGCCCTGGTTGTATTATAACTCAAGATATATTAGTTACTAAGGTCAAGCCATAATTTTCTATTTGTATGTCAAGAGACTTCACTTCCCAAATAGCTGGTTACATATCTTTTGATTGGTCATATATGTTTTTTAGAACAAGATATCGAACCAAGGCTTCAATCAAAGTAGAGCCTCTAACCCTCCATCATATTGAGCCCTACACCCCTAATCTCATCAATATGAATTACACTATCCAAGAGATGGATGAGAATGACATAGTAAATGAGCCTGCCACTTCTCTAGTAGAGATACCTAATTTTCTCTTAGATGAATGGGCTAATGCATATCAATTGATTCCATGTAACAAAACCTTGAGATAGGTCTTGGTACATACTATGTGTTAGAAAGGATTCTCTTGTCCCTAATCTTGTGGAAACCAAAGAAGATATCCATGAATAAGAATGGATCAAGGTTGGGTGTGATGTTGATTTCTCCTACATAAGAAAGGTACTACTTCTCCTTTAGGCTCCAATTTAGTTGTACCAATAACATAACTAAGTATGAATCCTTGATTCATGGTCTTTCACTTGCTCAAAAAATGGAAATTCAAGCATTAAGTGTATATGGAGATAGTGAGTTGGTGGTCAATCAGGTGAGAAATCAGAATATCACTAAGAATGGTTTTCTCAAGGCTTATAAACATAGAGTATGGGATTTTCTTAAAAGTTTCAATGCATTTAATATTTAGAGCATCCCTAGAAAAATGAATAGACATGTTGATAGACTTATAGTACTAGGTACATCTCATGATGTGCCAAGGAATCTTAAGGAGGAGGAGAAGCAACAAATAAGAGTGGTAGTTAAAATTGCAATCCTTGACAACAACATCAATTGGTAAGCTTTTTAATCTGATGCACAAATTATAAGTTTGTTGCAGAATGAAGTAGAATTCTCAAAGAGAAACCAATCTAGGTTGCATGAATAGTATGGAGATCAAATCATCAATCTTAGTTCCAAGAAGTTTCCTAAGGGTCTCATTACCTTAGAGAGAATCTTCAACCCTGATGACCAAGCAAGAGATAGAGTCATGAACCTAGCTCTAGCAAAGATGATTACACACTAGTTGTAGTTGCAAATGGAAAGTCCTTAAACATGGGGAAGGTATGCTCTAAATCTAAGCAAGAGAATTTCATTCATCTATGTCAATAATTTAATGATATATTTTCTTTGCACATGACGATTTAAAATGTTTCGACCCAAGTTTGTTTTGGCATACCATAGACTTAGTAGGAAATGTCAAACTAGTAAGTTAGAAATAAAGGCTAGTGAATCCTAAGATTGAATCATTAATGAGAAAAGAGCTATCCAAGCTGATTAAGGCTGATATAATTTTCCCTACCAAGCACTCATCATGGGTAGCAAACCTTGTCTATGTTAGGAAGAAGAATGGAGAAATTAGATTATGTGTGGATTTTAGGGATCTTAAACAAGCTTCCCTTAAAGATCATCCTTCCCTCCCTTCCATGGAACAAATATTATCCAAGGTCAGTGGTTCAGAGAGGTTCTCATTTCTTAATGAATTCTTTGGTTACAATCAAGTGCTAGTCAAAGAGTATGATAGATACAAGACTGCATTCACGACCAAATGGGGCACCTATGCTTATAGTAAAATTCATTTTGGATTAACAAATGCAGGTGCCACATTTCAAAAGGAAATTTAGATGGCCTTCAAAAACATGATTAAAAGGTTTGTATTGGTTTACCTTGATGATATCATAGTATATTAAAAAAATGTAGCATATCATTTTGGTCATCTCAAACAAGTATTCATAAGGTGTAGAGAGTTTGGGGTATCCCTTAACCCAAGAAATTGTGTCTTTTCCACCAATCAAGGAAAATTATTATGAAACAATGTATCAAAGGATGGTTTAATTATTGATCTAGAAAGAATAAAGGCAATACTTTTTCTCTCCCCTACTAGTCATAAGAAAGGTCTACAAATTTTTTGTGAAAGAATAAATTTTATGAGGAGGTTTATCCCTAATTTAGCTACCATGGTGAAACCTCTTATAGCCATGCTTAAGAAGAATATGGTATTTTCACGGACCAAGGAAGAGAAGGTAAGTTTTGAAGAGATCAAAATAGTCATAGCCTCAACTCCTACTCTCATCAATCCAAATTTTGAGAAGGATTTTATTCTTTATACCTTAGGTGGTTAGTCATGCATTTCTACTATCTTGACTCAAGAAAATGATAAGAATGAGGAGCAGCCCATTGCCTTCTTTAGTGAAGGACTTAAGGAATATGAAGACAAATATAGTTATGTAGAAAAGCAAGCCCTTGTAGTCATAAGAGCCTTGAGGAAATTTAGACTCCTTCTATCTCATAATAAGATCCATCTATTAGTACCCCATGCAAGTGTGAAGGAATTTCATTTAAGAAAAGATATTAGTGAGAAGAGAGGTGGATGGATCACAAAGGTAATAGAGTATGATGTAGAGATTCAGATTACAAAGTTGGTAAGAGGTAAGGGATTGTGAAAATAGATGATCTCATCTCAAGAGTCATATGAGGAAGTTGCTATAGTATTGACATAGCAACAAAAAGCAAGAAATGGTAATCCAAGGAATTGGATGGATGACATGATGACCTTCTTGTCAAGGAACGGATATCCTCAAGGATTGGATAGGACTAAAAAAAGATGATATAGGTTGCAGTCAATTCCTTATACCATTGTTGATGGTATCCTTTTTAGGATGGATTTCAATGGAGCCCTATTGAGATGCATTGATATAGACCAAGCTAAAAGAATGATCTAAGAGCTTCACAGTGGCCCTAATGGTGGTCACTTTTTAGCAAGGACAACTACAATAAAGATTACGAGAGCTAGTTATGACTGGCCATCCTTATTCCATGATTATCATAAGTATGTGAGGATGTGTGAAAAATGTGCCTTCTTCTTTGGTAATAAAAGACCGGCATCTCTTCCTCTTTATCCCATTCAAGTGGACCATCCTTTTGGTCAATGAGGATTGGATTTCATAGGCCCTATCAATCGTCCTTCTAGCTCTAGCCTCAAATGGATTCTAGCTGCTATAGATTACTTCACCAAATGGATAGAAGCAGTTGCACTGAATGATGCCATGGAGTCTTTAGTTGTTGATTTCCTTGATGGAACTATGACCAAGTTTTGTGCCTCTTCAACCATTATTTTGGATAATGTAAAATATTTCATTGGTGCTTAGATTTATGTGTGGGTAGTTGATCATAATATCTACTTGAGCACATCCTCAAACTACTACCCTTAGGGAAATGGATTGGTTAACTCATCTAAAAAAACCCTAATTAGTATTATTAAAAGGACTATAGAGGATAACTAGAGGTGTTGGCATCAAAACTTGAAGAAAACATTGTGGGCCAATATAATAACACCTAAGCGAGCAATTGGAAATTCACCCTTTATGTTGGTATTTTGTAGGGAATCAAGGCTTCCAATTTAATTAGAATTCCCTATTGGATAAAATTGTTCAATTGTGTGTTGTCTTCGATGTTACATAAATGTCATATTAGTCATTAGACAAAGTCTACCAAGCTCAGTTGGTCAGCAAGGCAAAGGACAGAGTCTACCAAGCTTAGAAGGTTAGTAAAGAAGGTTTACAGTGTCTACCGAGTAGACAGTTGTTATCGAGCTTTCATAGTTAAACAAAGAAATATAGTTGTTATTGAGCTCACTCGGTCATCAAAGGGAAATGTGGCAGAAACAATTCTTGCCAAGCTCTCATGGATAGTGAAGGAATTTAATTCTTACTTAGTGAACTCAATAGCCAAAGGATTTTATAGATGTTGCAATGTTAACCGAGTCAAGACGGTTAACTCAAGAAATTTTTGGAAGTAGTATTTACCGAGTAGGGTTAGCCAGTGAAGGATTACATTGATTTATGAAATAACATTTATTTGTCTAAAGTAATACTTGTAGCCGACTGATGTATGGTTTATTAGTAAATGTAACATGTGAATGAGTTGACTTGATAATATAAATGGTATAAAATAAGAGGTCAAGTTGCGAATTCTGAGTGTGATGTAGATTGTATGTGATATGAAGATTGATTATTGTGAAGGAAAATTTTGAAGAATGATTAGAGATCATTGAGGAGTAGCAAAGCTATATTTGATCAAGGCGGATCTAATGATGCAGAACAGAGACCTATAATCAGCAAATCCAGTTGCATCTTATTTAGGTCAATTCATTGTTGCTTTCTAACCATTGTAGCAATGATTTAAAATCTCTTAACAGAGTTGGTTAATAGCCATTTTTTATATCCTTTAACAAGGTGACAGTTTAGTTGAATTGTTCTAAAGACATCTAGCAAGGCCACTCCTAATAGGGTGATTAAATCCTCTAATAGGGTCACACCTAACCGTGTGTATTGTAACCTTTAATAGGGTTGGCTTCTAACAAAAAATGGTAACTAGTTACTTGGTGGTTTTTTCCATAGTGGGTTTCCACATTAAATTTGGTGTCTCTTGTGTTCATTTTATTTAACTTTTGCATGCATATTAATAATTATGAATGTTGATGATCAGTAACTAGTTAATCTACTGAGTTACAACAATCTTATAGTGTTTATCAAGTATCAACAGTAAATAGGTATTTAAGACATCTAAGGGATCTGTGGATTTGTTTTTGTGGTAACTAATTCACCTCCTCCCCCCCCCCCAGTTACTCCATATTTAATCCCAAAAATTGGTATCAGAGCTTTTGGTGCTTGCATGAAAATATTTCAAGGATCTAAGCTAAAGATCAAGATGTCTTATAAGAGGAAAATTCCAAAAATTAACAAGGACAACTTCTCATCATGGTAGGGGTTGATAAGACTTCATCTAGCTTCTATTGGTGATATAGGGCTGAAGTACCTTGATGAAAAATATGCAGAACCTGCTAGTACACTATCTTTCAATGATATTGCTAAAAAGAAAACTCACAAAAATATGATGATAGATATAGCATCTGCTCTGAGTTATGAAGAATTTGATGACATCAAGGATTGCAAAACTACCTTTGAAATGTGGAACAAGCTAAAAGAGATCTATGGAGGAGATGATAATGTGAGAAGAGCCAAAGAAAAAAGTTTGAGAGAGGATGAAAACATTGCAAAATATGTTGAAAGAGTTAAAGCATGTGTTAGTGTAATCAAAGCATCTGGAGGAGATATCAAGGAGGAGATAGTTATAAGTAAAGTTCTTAGAACTCTACTTCCCATTTATGCAATTAGAGTCTCTACAATTCAAGAAAGAATATGTGAAGCTAATCATAAAATAAATTTAGAGGCCATAGTTGGAAGATTGACTGCATTTGAACTAGACAACTATGATAATTATGTTTCAGCTACCAAGAACATTGAATCAACATTTGAAGCCAAGCTTTCACTCAAAGAAAATGGCAAAAATTCAAAGGATCCTCAATCAGATAGTGATGAAGAATTAGAACAAAGTTTAGATAGTGATCTTGAGGTGGTTGAAGCTCTGCTAGCAAGGAAATATTCAAGAGGCAAAGGAAAATACAAAGGTAAGGTTCCTCTAATCTATTTTTCTTGTGAAGAAATTGGACATATTGTTGCTAGGTGCCCAAACAAGTAGAACAAGGATGAGAAGAAAGGTCACAAGAGCAATGGCAAGAAAGACTTCAAATTATTCAAGGATAAAGGTAAGAAAACATGTTTCATGGCAAAAGATTCTAATAATTCTGATGATGAAGAAGAAAATGAAATTGTTTACATTGCTGTAAAGGATGAATTTGATAATGATGAAGAAATGGTACTCATTTCTCATGTGAGAAAAAATGACACATGGATTATAGATAGTGGTTGTTCTCATCGCATGACTAGTGATAAAACTAAGTTTGAACACTTTGAAGACTATGATGGTGGCAATGTAAGATTTGGTAACAATGAACCTTGTTGTATAAAAGGAAAAGAAAGAATCTCACTGACCAAGGAACTTGTATGTGATAATGCATATTGGGTAGAAAGACTAAATCACAATCTATTGAGTGTGACATAGCTACTCAGTAATGCATTCAAAGTGGAATTTAAGCATGGAAAAGAAAGACTGCTAGATGGCAAAGGAAAGCTGATTGGATCAGGCACTCAAACAAAAGGTAACTTGTTTTATGTTGAACTTCGTGAATGTTCATGTTTTATTGCTGAAGTTGAAGAAAGTTGGTTATGGCATAAGAGGTTGTGTCATATAAACTTTGACAACTTGGTAAAGATAAGTAAATTCAAGAAAGTAAGAGGCATTCCTAACATAAAGAAACCTGAGGTTGGTCTATGCAAGAATTGTCAAATTGGCAAAATGGGAAAAATTAGTTTTAAAAGCAAGAACTATTAGTCTGAGGAAATTTTAGAAATTGTGAGTACTGATTTATGTGAACCTATTAGTATTGAAAGTTATACTAGTGAAAAATTCTTCATTTTTTTTATTGATGATTATTCAAGAAGATGATTGTCATGTACCTAAGAGAGAAATTAGAAGCATTTGAAAAGTTCAAATAGTATTTGGCCAGAGTGGAAAAGGAAATAGGAAAAAGATTGAAATTTTTAAGGTTTGATAGAGGTGGTGAATTTATTTCACATGAATTCAATAACTTTTACATTGAAAGGGGAATCAAAAGATATGTTTCAACACCTGAAACTGTAGAACAAAATGGAAAAGTAGAAAGAAAGAATAGATCTATCATGGACTATGCAAGAACCTTAATGATTGAGAAAAACATTGCTATCAAATATTGGAAGGAAGCTATCAACACTACAGTTCATACCTTGAACTGAGTATACATAAAAAAAGACTCATTCAAGACCCCCTGTGAGTTATGGTATGGCTACAAACCCAATGTAAGTTAACTTAAAGTATTTGGATGCAAATGTTACATTTTGAAAGAATCTAGAAGAGGTAAATTTGATGTAAAAGGTGATGAAGGAATATTTTTGGGATACTCTTGCAAAAGAAAAGCATATAGATGTTTGAATTTATTTACTCACAAATTTATAGAGAGTGCACATGTGAAAGTTGATGAGTTTGCAAAAAGAACTGAAGAAGAAAGCAAAAGGGAGCCTGAAGATTATAGAAGATTTGTTTACATTAAACCTAATACAATACTAAATATACCTATTAATAAGGAATCTTCAACTCCAAAGTCTTTATTAACTGAGTCACAGGAAGTTCAAACTGAGCTAATGCCTATTGAGTTGCAAGAACTTGAGTTTCAAACAGAAGCTATCGAATCAACATCTATTGAACCCAAGTAACCAGATCTTGAACCAAAAGTTGAGACACATAAGGATAACAATTCAAGTCATTCAAAAGGAAAGAAGCCTGTGTTAGCCAAGTATGTCAGGAAGCATCATGCACCAGATCAAATCATTGGAGATAAATTAGATAGAAAAATGACAAGAAGTAAGTTGAAAGGCACTTGTTTACTTGCTGATTTTGAACCTAGAAATGTCAAAGATGCATTAGACAATGAAATTTGGATTGAATATATGAATGAAGAAATAGAATAGATAAAGAAAAAAAAAACATGGACTCTTGTACCTAGACCTAAAGAAAAAAATGTAATTGGAACTAAGTGGGTATTCAGAAACAAGCTAAATGAAGATGGTAAGGTATCAAGGAACAAAGCTAGATTGGTATACAAAGGATACTCTCAAGAAGAAGATGTAGAGTATGGAGAAAATTTTTCTCCTATTGCAAGATTGGAAGGTGTCAGAACCTTACTTGCATATGCTGCATACAAAGGATTCAAAGTTTATTAGATGGATGTCAAATCATCATTTCTCAATGGCATATTGGATGAAGAGGTTTACATTGAAAAACCTAAAGGTTTTGTTGATCCAGACAAGAAGGACATGGTCTACAAATTGTATAAAGCATTGTATGGTCTAAAGCAAGCACTTAGAGCATGATATGAAAGAATGCATAACTATCTTATTTAGATTGGTTTTCAAAGAACTAATGATAACAATAGTTTTTACATAAAGGAAGGACCAGATAATAAGATTGTTTTGGCATAAATATTTGTAGATGATACTTTTTTCATAGGAAATGATGATCTTTGCAAAGAATTTTTAGAACAAATGAACAAGGAATTTGAAATGTCAATGTTTGGTGAAATCAAATTCTTTGTTGGTTTTTAAATTCAATAGAGTAAGAATGTCATCTACATCACTCAATCTAAATACATCAAGGAGATACTGAAAAAGTTTGGTACGAAAGACTGCAAACTAGTTGGGACTCCTATGTATACTGGATTGAAACTTACCAAAGATGATGAAACAAAGGAAGTGGATCAGACATTGTATAGATCTATGATTGAAAAGTTGCAGTATGTAGTGCATACAAGACTAGACATTGCCCTTGCAATAAGAATTGTAGCAAGATTCTTAGCAAAACCAAAAGAAAATCACATGATGGAAATCAAAAGGATCATGAGATACTTAAAAGGAATTGAAGATTATGGATTATGGTATAAACTTGGAGGAAATCTAGATTTAAAAGTGTTTACTAATGCAGATTGGGCAGGCAATGTTGATGATAGAAAAAGTACAAGTGGAGGTGCTTTCTTTCTTGGAAAGAGGTTGGTTTCTTGGACAAGTAAGAAGTGGAACTATACATCCCAGTCCATAGCAGAGGCTGAATATGTTGCAGCAATAGTAAACTGTTCAAACATTGTGTGGTTCAAACAATTATTGGAAGTTATGAAGCAAGAAATCAAAGAACCTGTTGTTATGTTTTGTGACAACACAAGTGCAATTAACATATCTAACAATCTATTGATGCATTCAAAGACCAAGCATATTTCCATAATGTATCACTTTGTTAGAGAATTGGTACAAGAATAGGAAACCAGATTGGAATATGTCCATACAAAGGAACAAATTGCTGACATATTCACAAAGCCTTTACCTAAGGATGCATTCTTGTATCTAAGAGGTAAGTTAGGGGTCATTCCCCTATCTGAAGCTCACTAAAATACAATTTTAGTGATGCATTAACAGGAACAGAATTAAAGATCTATCAGTTGATGCAGCAAAGTAATGAAGACATTGCATATGAATCAATGCATCAGGTACAATGATATCCATTTGATTTGTGTTGTCTTTGGCATGTGTTTTCAAAGAGGGAGATTATACTATCATATCTTTTTGAAATTTGAAAAATAATAAGAGTTTTTGTAAGAGGGAGAGATAGTTTGTGAAAGAGGAGAGATTATTATGAAAGAGGGAGTTTGCTATATTTTTAAAAGAGAGTGAAGTACTTTGTCAAGTATAGACCTGTTTGCAAATTTCATTCTGCTATGACATGTTGTGTTGCCATCAATGCAAAAGAGGGAGATTGTTGGATACAATTGTTCAATTGTGTGTTGTCTTTGATGTTACACAAATGTCATATCAATCATCAGATAGAGTCTACTGAGCTCAGTTGGTCAGCAAGGCAAAGGACAAAGTCTACCAAGCTCAGATGGTCAGCAAGGCAAAAGACAAAGTCTACTGAGATCAATTGGTTAGGTGGCAAAGGATAGAGTCTACCAAGTTTAGAAGGTTAGTAAAGAAGGTTTACAGTGTCTACCAAGTAGATAGTTGTTACCAAGCTTTCAAGGTTAAACAAAGAAATATAGTTGTTATCCAGATCACTCAGCCATCAAAGGGAAATGTGGTAAAAATAGTTCTTATCGAGCTCTCACACATAGTGAAGGAATTTAGTTTGTACCAAGTGAACTCGGCAGCCAAATGATTTTGCAGATGTTGCAATGTTAACCAAGTCAAGACAGTTAACTCAGGAAAATTTTGGAAGCACTATTTACCAAGCAGGGTCGGCCAATGAAGAATTTCATTGATTTATGAAATAACATTTATTTGTATAAAGTAATATTTGTAGCTGACTGATGTATGGTTTATTGGTAAATGTAACATGTGAATGAGCTAACTTGATAATCTAAATGGTATAAATAAGAGGTCAAGTTGTGAACTCTAAGTGTGAGCTAGATTTGATGTGATATGAAGACTAATTATTGTGAATGTGAATTTTGAAGAATGTTCAGAGATCATTGAGGAGCAGCAAAGCTATATTTGGTCAAGGAGGATCTAATGATGTAGAACAGAGACCTATGATTAGTAAATCTAGTTGCATCTTATTCAGGTCAATTTATTGTTGCTTTCTAACCATTGTAGTAGTGATTTCAAATCTCTTAATAGAGTTGGTTTAACAACCATTTTGTAAATCCTCTAACAAGGTGACAGTTCAGTTGAATTGTTCTAAAGACCTCAAACAAGGCCACTCCTAATAGGTTGATTAAATCCTCTAATACAGTCACACCTAACAGTGTGTATTGTAACCTTTAACAAGGTTGGCTCCTAATAGGGCTCATTTCAAAAGAGTAAAAAATTGGTAACTAGTTACTTGGTGGTTTTTCCCATAGTGGGTTTCCATATTAAATCTAGTGTCTCTTGTGTTCATTTTATTTCTTTTGCATGCATATTAATAATTATGAATGTTGGTGATCCGTAACTAGTTAATCTACTGAGTTACATCAATCTTATAGTGTTTACCAAGTATCAATAGTAAATAGGTATTTAAGACATCTAAGGGATCTGTGGATTTGTTTTTGTGGTAACTGATTCACCCTTCCCCCCCCCCCCCCCCCCCCGCCCCCTCAGTTACTCAATCTTTAATCCCAACATTCCCATCTCTAGAGCTAGCTCATCAGTTGAAGATAATGAAAGGTGATGTCAAGATAGTAAGAATGGTAGAGCTAATGGAGTTGGAGAAGAAAAGGAAACAAGCCATGCAAAACTTAGAAACACATCAACAAAAAATGAAAAAAGAGCTTTGATAGAAAGGCTGGGGTTAGAATCTTTAGAGAAGGTGACTTGGTATTAAAATGGGATGTAGATAGGGTAAAACTAGGGAGGCATGTTTTCTACAATTTTAGGGTTTTTGTTACATGGATTCTCATGATTTCTATGACTTTGTTTCCCAATGTATGTGTAGGCTACTAGTGTATGCATAGGAGGCTTGCATTTCCCCTGCATGACCAAAATTGTTGGACAAATTTGCCTTCCTGCCAAAATTGCTGGACAAAAAATCACTTCCCACCTTTAATATTAAACTATGCCATGGAAATATGAAATAAATTAAATAAAAACCTTATAATATTTCTTTATTTTCCTAAGTTATTTTTATGGCCCCTACAACTTTTTCCAACTATTATATCTCCCACAGATCTACGATAGCCACTTTTCCATTTTTTGGAGTAACCTAGTGTTTAACAAATATAGGGAAGTGACCTATTGCCATGCATCCAGGGTGGGTCCTCACTTCTTTTTTGTGGGCCATCTTTTGACTATGCTAACATATTGGTGTTTGTTGGCATTTTGATTGGTTGTCTCTTTCTCGCATTCTATATTTTGTTAGAGTTTTTGAAAATGTGGGGAAGTGACCTTTTGACATGTGGACATGTGGGTCTATCGTTCTGTGTGGGCCACCAGGGCTAAAAAGGAGTACCAGGTATTTGTCAGGTGGAAAATATGTGTCATTTTCTTCATCCTAGTTGGTCAAGGGAATATGTGTCTATGAAGGCGGATGTTGAGAGTTTAGTGGGCCTAAAATTTTTAAGAGCAAATGTACTAATAATTAGGGTCTTTCATGATCATTGATTGTTCAATGATCGATGATCATCGCTTGCCCACATTATGGACTTGCTCAAAAATTAGGCAATGCAAGAAAGTACCAAATGGCCATGTATCCCAACAGGCCCAATTAAGGAAATGACATTGTAGTCACATCATGGTTAGGTCGTAGTTCCATAAGCCACTATGGTCAAGTTTAGAATGTGGCATGGTTAGTTGGCCAATGGGGTAATCAAACTTATGAAGAAATTGTGAGGTGGTAAAAAGAAATAATTCTATTGGTCCACATGGCTCATCTTGGTTGCAGAGCTTTATTTTATTGCTAACCTTACTAATTTATTAGCTAGAAACAAATAAAAATTGGGTTTTCTTGCACAATCCAATCTTTCTAATCTATCCCATCCACTCCAAGTTAATGCTAGGTTCTAAATGATGCAAAGAACACTCTTCCCACTATTTAATCATCCATTTTGAGGAGTTTTAGCATTGATTGGTGTTGTCTCTATCACTTTAGGGTTTTCTCCAATCAAGGTTTCCACAATTTTCATGCCTCTACAAGTGTACCAAATCAAATCCCTTATTTGGATCATCTTGATTATTCTCTAAGCACTTAATGGTAGTGGTCGTGGAGTAACTTCAGTTAGAAATATCTTAGTTATGGTTGAGCTATAAAGGAAAAAAATTGTAATCCTTGTAAGGGTTGATCTTTCTTTGATTCTCTAGTATTTCTTTTATCTATACTACTATAATTTCTTATGCCTCTTAGCCATTTTAGTCCTTTGCTAAGTCTCTTTTATCCATTAATGCACTATGCAAGTTCTCTTTGCCTCTAGTCAATATTTTTGTCTATATTCTACAATTTGCATGATTGTATCTAGTTTTGGAATTTGAATGGTATTAAGTGAAGTCCTATCCTATATCATTCTTTTTTTGTCTAATATACATGTGGTTCTTAAATTAAGAAAATTTTGAGTCTATATTCTTTGAGGTTATAATTGGTTAACTATGCATTTATGGGTAGAGATGAGGTCAAACACTATATTTTGGTGCATCACCCCTTAGGTTAGAGTAGGTAAAAAAAAATTCATGCATTCCTTCTCCCTTTTCCTCTCCAAGTGTAGTTAAGTGCATCCTAATAGAAAAGGAAGCTAGCCTTCTCTGGAAACTCAACCTCACAATTCAAATCCCATAGCTTGGAGGTTGTTTCTATGTTTCACAAGGTTGTTCTTAAGTAAAAAATTTAGACAAGGGTGCAAACTTTTGTGACAATAGAAACCTAAGACACTACAACAATAGGAATGTGCATAGATGGGCACCTCCCCAAGGTATGCATGTGCGCACCTCCCATTACACTTAAATAATTTAAACACCCAAAACAATCAATGCACAAAACCTAATTACAAAAAGCACTAAGGAAGTGTGAACACACACCTCCTCAAGGTGAGCATGTGTGCACTTTTTGCACTCACTAAGAAAAGAAAACCTAAATCAAATCCCACTTTTCCATACATAATGTGCACCTTACCTAGGTGCACACATGCACACATACACAAATGCACACAAAAGGCCAAATAGGGGTTAAACAAGCACGCCTACACAACTATAAAGGTATGCTAGCTGTGTTGAAGTGTATATTATGGAATTACAAGGGGATTTGACTATTTTGGTTGCATTTTGACTAATTCTACTAGTTTTTGGAGTCAATTAGGGTTTTTTTTAGGTCAATTTTTTAGCTTCTCGACCAATGTTCCTTCTATTATGTAGATAACATAGTGTCATCCTCCTCTTCAATGGTGAAAAAGATAGCTCCAAATTAGTAGCATTCAAGTACCAAGGGGCAGCAAGGAAATCCTAGTTTCAAGATGGACATGCTAAGATTAGAGACACAAAACTCGAGCATATAGACTAGAACATGTTCCTCATGATTTTTAATAAACATAAAGAGAGATTTGCAATGGTGTCAACACTCATCTGATAAGGCCTTGTTAATGCAACATCACATCCAACATTAGTCTAGTCTTTAGAACTCATAATGACTCTTGTAGAACACTATATGACTAAGGAGCAGGTCATTAAGAGTGTGACAAGAGAGATATTCATGGACCTATGACCTAGTAACATCAAGAAAGTATTCTATATTCCAAGGGTAGATCAAAATTTATAGGTTTCCCATCATGGGTCAAAAATGTGGTATAAGGATAATTTGAAAAAAGCACAGCAGATAGTGAAATACTCCTTCCTAATAGACATAACACAAGTGGGTCGTAGAGTTAGTAAAGTTGATATGAGAAGGGGGTATATGAAGGATGATATTGAATATGCAATTGTTCTTTTGAGAAAAGTTTTTGGACTTCCTACATGGGGACACCTTCAAACCTAGATGGTCCACTTTATAGAAACCATTAGAATGGAAAATATGTCAATTGATTGGGCTACCATCCTAAGTGACAACTTGGATGAGTAACTTGTATCTGTCAAAATCGACCTACAATTCTATATGACATCATATATGATGTATCTATTAGTGACTAGAACCATAGCCTACCCGAACCTCTACAAAAGGAGAATCATTCAAGATGCAAATGCTTAGCCCTATGTGGCATGTCCTTAGTTGGTGAAGAAAAAATCCCACTACAAAGTGTCAAATATAGAGTGGTGAATGATGGGTTCATCTTCACAATCATCAGGTTCATAGAAGGTGATTATGCAAAAATAATGTTAGTAGGAGCTGCTAGGATTGCAGAGATCAACTCTTACTACATTCAATTTAAAACATTCACCTACCTTAAGGTAGCTAGTAATTTTTTGTTCCCAAATAAGCTCACAAGATATCCATTTGATATGCTAATCTTTGTGGAGATTGCAAACTAACTCACATCTGCATATGAAAGTCAAGTAAGGAGACAACATAAGAAGACATGGGTCTGGCCCATCACAATTAATGGTTTTGAGGTGAAACAAAATCAAGATATTTTTATTAAATTATGAGTGGGATTAATATCCCTTGGAATAATACAACTCCTCTCACCCATATGTTGACAACATTGGCATGGTACAACACTTGGTAGGGAAAGAGTTTGTACATGAAAAAGCATTGGAAGATCATTGGATGAAAGGTGTAGATGACTATGATCTCCATATAAGGGACTATTTTAGGATGAATCTATACTTAGCAAAAAAAGTGCTAATGATGAAGATGCCCCTTAAGGTCATGGAGAAAAATACTGAAGATGTCATGAATCCACTATACAATAGGGACAATATCTATGACCAACTGATAATGAATGCAAAAATTAGAAGGGATGAGAATGCAGATATAACTCATTGGGCTAAACATATAGTCTAGCTAACAAAGGAATGGATCAAAAAACCATTTAGAATGGATCTAGTTCCTTGGACCATACCCCTATAGGCTACTACAAGACCAATTAAAAGAAAAGGTGCTAAAGTCACAGTACCAAAATTCCCTACTCAAAACCTAGTAAGGTTAGAAATGGTACACTAGCATGAGAAGAGGTTGAGTAGTTTGAAGCTAATAGGGGTATGAAGAGGAAAAGAATTCCTTCAAAGGCTAGGAAGAAAATAAATCAAACCAAAGCACCTCAACAAGAATAGGTACAACTTGAACAAGTTGAGCCCGCAGTTCAAATGCCTAAAAAAGAGCCACAAGTGCCTCTATAGCTAGAATGGGTACAATAAGATCATGTATAGGAAGGGCAGCTAGAGGAATAGAGGGTATGATTAGTGGTCATGAAAGAGGAAGAATTTTCCCCTTCTACTCCTAAGAGGGAAAGGATTGAATCAATTATGGTGGGAATGTGAAGGAGAAGATTAAAGAAGAAGAACACTCCACCCCCACAAGTGTCTTAGACAATCCTAGAAGTGGAGGAAAAAGAAGAAGAAGGGGAGAATATGTCCCCCTTAGCTAAAGGACCTACTCATCTAGGGAAATAAAGGACGAGAGAAGAAGAAGTTCAATAGTAATACCTACATCCACTCCAAAAGAGTCTATCTACTTATCAACATTAGAAGATAAGCAATAGAAATGGATAGCTAACATGGAGGTTCAAGAAACTAATGTCTTTGACCTCTCTGATTTTGACTTTATGCTAGTGGGTACCAAGATGGTGGGAGATAAAATAAGAAATAATCCCATGAGTGAACCCTTAGGAGAGTATTGGAACAAATTACCACCTTTACCTCAAGGACCTATGCGCATTCTACCACCACCATCTCAAGACTTGACATTTTTGGATAAAGGCTCAGTGACTCCACTTCTTCAATCCATAAAAGAAAAGGAACAAGCAATAGAGAAAGGAGAGCCCCAAAAACTACACATCGATGAAGTATTAGAGGAAGGGAAAATACTTGAAGAGACTCAAAAAACTCCTCAGGATATAGAGGCTAGGACCATAGCCCAACCAAATATAGAAACTCCAACTATAGATATTTCTCAATGAGAAAAGACTCTAGAGAGGATTGATAAGGGAAAGGGGCCTATAGTAGAAGCAACCTATTCAACAAAGTACATGTCTCCCATGGGCACCACATTGACATGGTCTAGACCTGACAGCTGAGGAGGGAATGAGAGAATTAGTGAAAGCAATCAAGAAGCTTGAGCCACTTACAGGTGATGCGAGAACATGGGCCTTTATAATGATGAACCAAGATCAAAACTTGCTTACACATATATATATTCTTCCTCTGCATGCTAACACCAAAAAATTGACTCCTAAGGAATATCAAATCAAGGAGGTCATGTTGGGGAGACCCATGGTAAACACTGCAAAAGTGATGATCACTACAAGGATGAAAGAGGTTTTCAGACATATGGACCAAGATGAATCTGAATTGATAGTATTATGAAAAAAAAATGATCTTTTAATAGGTTATTTTCATGATTTTGTGGGCCCTATTGACCTAGATAATCTAAAAATCACTCTTGCTAAGGCATTAGAGAGGAAAAACATAGGAATGACACAATTGGGCCTATTTTTTGAAGCATGTTAGCAATGGCATGACAATTTTGAGGAGAAATGTGTGCAAATAATACAAGGTAATTTGAACCTTTTTTAGCACATTCATTTGAGTGTCAAGAAGTTAGTTTCCATATTGAACCAAGATTTTGGGCTAATGGATGAAATACATACCCAAGCTAATGACCTACAAGAACTAAAATCAATAAAAGGTCAAAGATATCATACGTTGATGGAGGTATACACAACTAAAGAGATAGAAAAGCTCAATGATTAGATTGAAAAGATATTTGCCAAAAATAAAGTCATGGAAGGATTACATGTGGAGATCTAGAGGATCAAATATTAGACTCAAGGGCAATTTTTGGAAGTAAAAATGTACTACAATGTCACTTGCCTTAAGATTTTTGAAGATGAGTCCAAGACCAAGCTTATTCAAACACAATCAGTGGTCTAAAAATTCCAAGGAAAATTTGAGAATTCTTTGTCAAATAACCACATTACACAAGCATTCAAAACTGAAGAGGTTTTGTTGGAGCTGGATACAAAGCTAGAAGATTTTGCAGCTACTCAAATTGAAGTAATTACTAATAGTTAGTAAAGGATAAATATGGAGCTTTGGATTTTCCAAAGGCTCCCTTAGTGGAAAAAATTACAGAGAAATTCAAGAACAAACATCTAGACATCATGTTGGTCTAAAGGGGAAGAAAACCCAAATGTTAGAAATGTAGTTTTGATAATTAATAAAATTTTGGATTTTTGGAACTTGTCATCAAGGTGTGTATGTGTACTTTTCATAGAGGTGTGCTAACAATTTTGAAGAAGCAATAGCACACCAATAGTTAACTGTCAATTCCTAATTTAGAGCATTCCATGCACCAAAAATCCATTTTGAGAGATGTTCAACTCATAGAAACATCTAGAAAAGGTCAAGCTTCCGTTTTTAGAGATTCCACAAACTCCTAGATCATCTTGCAACTGCATTCTTCTTATCATCTTGGAACTACATTCTTCTTATCTTCTCATTCTTTTGTTCTTTTGTGTCATGTAATGGCTCATGCACCCATTAATGAATATAAATAAGGGCGGAGACCTACTTATTAGCACCATTTAGAGACTCATTTTGTATATAATTAGATTTTTTTAATTAGTTTTTAGAATGAGTTTGTATTTTAAGAGCTCTCACTCCTAACACAAAAGGAGAAGATGATTTATTATCAATACAAGGATGTAATATGTACTCCAGGACATTATTTTGATGCAATAATATACGTTATTGGTGCTCTCATTCTTAGTGTAGTTATTCTTTTTGGAGTGTATTATATTTGTGAATGCATGTTCATGAATAATAATGAAGCCAATGTTTTTATTGCGATGTTATGATTATGCGATCTTTTAGTTCTGGTGTTTTCTTTGTGTTAAAGAATTTTTTTGACATATCAAGTTGGAGAAAATATCACCTATTGTTCTTGCATAGCTTCTTGTCTCACATGAGTGCACTTTTTGTGGCCTTGCAATTTGATTAGAAGTGAAACATCTTTCAGTTATTATTGAGTTCCCATCGATGATTGCATCAATGGAATTGAGGAAGCACTACTCCTATTTTCATTGGTTTCCTATGCAATATTTTTGATGATTTAACTCATAGACATGTTGTTATCGTGGTTTATATTGGTTAGGAATTTCCCTTTCAAATTATTTTCTTAAATATCTCATCACCCAATATTTTTAATTTTCTTTTCTAACACTTATCTAAAATAGGAATTCATATAGTTGCATCGATAAATTACTTTCACTATAAAATAGATAATACTATAAATATATCTATTTTGTGGTTACTTTTCAAAACAACAAGTTGATTAAACATCTTATCCAAAATTGGTTCAAAGTAGAAAAGGCCTCACATTTATATTCAATTAAGTGGATTTTAGTAGGTTTCAAGATCTCTTAGAACCTTGGAGTTGATCCTTGATCAAATTTTCAAAAGAGGAGTTTGAAAGGATTCTTTTTGTTGAACATCATGCAAAATGACAGCCCAACAGATACTATCTAAAATAATTCAATGTACAATTAAGGAGTGATATGAATCACTGATTAGTTTTGATTAGGTGGATACCCATTGTGTTGGAAATTTTTTCAACATTCCCCTTGAGATTTTTGATAAGGGCTTAACAACCTTTTGTGTACTATAAGTTGAGTGATTGTATTAGGCATTGAAATATCTATCTTTTGGTGTAATGGAAACCCCACTCTAACAAGTGGTATCAAATTTTGGTCACATGTTCAAATCCTAAGATCCTTGGGTAAGACTAAGGGGGAGATTGTTGGAAATTTGTTCAATGCTCCCCTTAGGATTTGTGAAAAGGGCTTAATTGCCTCTTGTATACTATAAGATGAGTCATCATATTGGGCTCTAAAAGATCAATCTTTTAGTGCAATGAAAACCTCACTTTAACATATCCTTATGAGCTATTTTGGGGATCTACATCTCTACCTAAATATATTTCCTTTATTTATCTATCCATTCAGGATATATTTTACACTAGTATAAAATTAGATAGATTAGCAACTATTGTGGTTTTGGTTGTAGTTTCCATGATTTTTTTCTAGATTCCTTTTATCATTTTCTTTTCATTATCACTTTGTGGTAGATCTTGTGTATTGTCTTTTCTCTCAACTTGGTTGGAAATCTATTGTTACTCCCAACCTTTTGATATTTTATAAGAGTTGGTTTTTTCTTTATATATCTTCCATATTTGCAAGTATATGTGAGATTATCCCACTAGCTTTTTTTTGGAATATTTGGCTTGAGAAAAATAATAGGATTTTCTAGAAAAAGTTTTGTCTTTTTTCTTCAAATATAATTTATAAATATTAATTTTCTATTTTAGAAATGCTAATCATATAAACTCCTTTACCTCCTAAGATAATTTGGTAGCACAAAATTGGTGTGCAATAGAATATGTGGCATCCCAAGGAACTATGTCCATCACTTCTAATATATGACTCACTCTCAAGTTAGGTTGTCATCTCCCCTTTCATATATGTATAGGATAAATTTTTTTGGGGTCCTTGAGGTAACCTAGGCTTATGTGGGATTGATGTTATCATCAAGCATTATCTGGGTAATATTATCAAGGCTACTTGTAAGAAGATTCATATTGCTTTTAATAATATCACTTAAATGGAAGTTATGAGTTTCGGTATTGATTTAAAATTATCCTTAAATATTAATATATTAATTATTGAAGATAATTCAATGGTGATTTTATATGTGGTATCAAATAGAATAACAAAAACTTATCATTAATCAGGTGGAAAATTATTTTAGCAAATTGGTGCATGAGCATCCAATGGTATTAGGGAAATCTTGTGCAGTTCCTCCCATGACTTGCATTTTTGTTTCATGGTTATTTTTTTTGGAAATATAAGGTAGGTTAGGTTACTAAGAGGGGAGGGGTGAATCAAGGAACCAATAGAACTTTAAACTTACTTGACCAATTAAACCTTCATATATTATTCTGATCTAATTGCATGCATAAAAGAATGAAAGAAATAACATTCATAACACTTTGACACAATATATGGTGACCCTAAAACCTTCCAAATAGAAATTAAACTAGGGTGGAGATGATACCCACAAGCTTTAGTGCTGTAGTATAAAGTTGGTCAATTAAGGGTTACAATTGACCACTTCTGGTGATCTTTCCTATTAGGAGCAATAAGGACTATTAGGTCCACCTTGCTAAAGGATTTAAAAAAATACAATGAAGTATGCACTCTATTAGAAGATTTAGAAAAAGATTGTTAAGTCCACATGGTTAAAGGATTTGATTGATGCACCTGTTAGGATGAATCAATGATTGATCTCTAATTTGCAACTTCAATTTTATGAATGAGATTCCTTGAATTGAAATAATCACCTTACTATGATAGATAAGTCTCTGCTATACCATATACTTCTTGTAGCCTTCTTCAATTCACACTCATCTACTTCTTACTTCTTCACATATCTTTTTTATTTCATTTGGATATGATACAATACATTGCATATATACCAATCAACTTAATTACTTTTTGGAGTCGCATACAATACCAAATTCATCATAATTCACAAAGTTGATTAATTGTTGTAACTCGGGCTTTGAAAAAAAATTGGTGATGTTATGAAACTCAAAAAAATTTGGCACTTGGTTGAAGTTGAAGCTTGGTCCATAGTGATCACTTCAATTATTTGGAACCTGGTCATCTTTTTATGAATCAATGAACATTGAGAAACTTGGTAGATACTAAAATGCTTGGTTGACATTGTGATGCTCAATCAACACTGAATTCACTTGGTTAACATTGCAGGCTTAGTTGAAACTAAATTCACTTGGTTAGTACTATAGAACTTAGCTAACACTAAGATCTTCATCACTACTACTAGAAATGTTTCTAGTCTTTGATATGCTTATGCAATACTATAAACTATCTTAGATGCTTATTAGATACTATGAAATGAACTAAAATCTAACTATTTAGCTTAGTATCATCAAGAACACTTGGTTAACAATGCTAGAAGAATGATAAGCTCAGTAGCAACTATAGAGCTCAGTAGCAATAAAACCAACTAACTAAGTGTTAATTCACTAATAGACAAATTAACATTTGTGTCAACAATTTTGACCTGAGATATACTTTGATAGACTTACATGTTTATTTTCATGTTGAGATTCTTTGATGACTATACACTATTTTGATTGTATGTATCATATCTACTAGATGTTAGATGATGTTTCCATTTAGTTTGATCATATCCCTATGAGGATTCTAGTTCTTATAATGGTGTATAATAACTAAGAGGGGGGAGAATCATTTATCCTTAGGTCCATATGTACCAATTCAACTTTTACTTACTTTAAACAACTCAATCAATCTCATATACCCACTTAGTATATATAGCATATCATAAGCAAAACACCATATACAATTTCTTAACTCTCTATCTCTATATGTTTCAACTACTATTAAATAAACTAATTTAAAATATGATATGCATAAAAGTAACATCCATACATGAAAATAACACTTTGACACAAAAATTTAAGGTGGAAACCCAATTTGGGAAAAACCACCAAGTAACATACTACCAATTTTTCACTCTCTTGAAGTGAGCATGGTTAAGAGACAACCATGTTAAAGGTTATACAACACACTATTAAATGTGACCATGTGAAACAATTTAATCATCCTATTCAGATCGACCTTTTTAGAGGACTTTGGATCATTCCATTAGGATGTCACCTCGATTAAAGGATTTACAAAATGACTATTAGATCAATCTTGATTAAACAATTTTGACTGATAAAACTATTAGAATGTAACAATAGGTTTGATCTATAAAGTAAAACTCACTTTTAAAATTCATATCTCCATTCATTCATCTACAAGTTCATTGACCAGCCTCCATTGACATCTCTATCATTGATCTATTGTCACCTCCTTAAGTAATCACTCTTCACTAAACTCTTAACACCTCACCTCTGTTGTTATGTTTTTCAAAACTTCTCCTTAAGATTTCCAGTAAAAAACAAACCAACCTTAGAAAACATTTCTTATGCCTCCATAAATAGGTAATTTTGGTCTTTTTTTTCTTAAACATCACTGTTGATCTTAAGGTAAGGTCAAACTCATCAAATCCTTGCATCTTTTTTCTATCCTTCTTCTAGTAACTTCTAATCAAATCCTTGTCTTTGATATCTTAATAAACTCTCCTCATTCATTAAATATTTTAGCTCATTAGTCATTATCTTCCATGAACTTTGACTAACTAAAAATTTCAACTATGTTGGCCTCAAATTCAAATCTTTCTCAAACTATAACTTTTGTTGTCACTCAACAACCATTATGTTCTTTGGCTCAGTCATCACTACATAGTTTGATATACACTATACTATCTCACTTAGCATCAAAAAGATCACTTGGCCATTACTATTCTTAGTCACTACCAACACTTCTTCATATATTTTCTTGACAATAACTAACACATGGCTTGAATTATTTTGTTTGGCTTCTAATTAAGTTCCTTAATCTTCTTCTTCAACTCCTTCATTGATTGACCAATAATGATACTCAATTAAGCTTATCCTATTGAGTTGTTTCAACTCTAAGCTTCATATAACTATCTTCTTCACTTCATGTGTTGATTGAACAAAACATTACCTTTTCAAAGAAAAATGTTTCCCATTGTATTTCCATGATACTTAACACATTTCAACTCAAAATTTTACTAGGTCATCTCATGATCTATTCTTTTCAAATCCTCTTCATCAATCAAATAATATAGAACTCTACTTTTTTAGTAAATGTATCTCTAATGGGTCGGACATTCTATCTTACCAATAGGTTTGACATCAATGACAACATAATAATTTCTCCAATTCTAGTTACCAAACAATCTTTCTCTTTGGCATTGATGACAACACCTTACATAATTCATTAGTTACCATGTAATCCATAGTCTTCAAAATTTTACCATCAGATCCCTCTATGTCTATGTTCTCTCTTTCTTAGCTTAATTCTAATTCTCATCCATGTAGTCTCAAGATGCTCCCTCTATTAGCTCAGTACACACTTTTCCTCTATAGTAGCACATCACAAGTTTAATAACATATGTCTCCCTCTTTGACAAAAATCATTCTCTCACTTAATATATGAATGGTATCATTCATACATATCCCTCTTTAACTTATCAATGTTGTGTGGTAACTTAATCACACTAATCTCTCCCTCTTTATGTATATTTGTATATAACTCATGCATTTTTTCCCTCTTTGAAAATAATGCCAAAGACATTAATCATGCACACATCTTCATGTCACTTAATCTAACTTATATAGAAAGTAATCTCAAAATTAGATCTTTTTAGTTTCATCTACTCATAATTTAATGTCTTACTTTTCATAACTTTAGGCAACACCCTAAAGTTTGACCTCTTGCATTAAGTTTATGATGTTTTGATTCAAAATTTTGATGTAATGCAACATCTCTTCTTAGTTTTCTTTGAGTATGGGAATGGCCCCTAACTTACCTCTTAGATACTAATAAGAATCGTTAGGTAGTTCCTTTATGAATATTTCTATTAATTATTCCTTTTATGTTCATATGTTAATTATACTTGATCTCAATATGCTTGGTATTTATATGCATCACAAGGTTCTTTTATATGTTTATAAAACTTTTTTTATCACAATATATTATAAGAGATACAATTATATCTTTCTTCATTCCTTTCAATGGTTTCTTGATCCATACAATATTTGAACAATTCATTGTTGCAAAAACATATTTAGCCTCTGTTCTAGATTGTGAAATACAGTTATGTTTCTTTCTTATTTATGAAATCAATCTTCTTCCCAAAAATAAATCTCCCCCACTTGTACTCTTTTTTTCATCAACATTTCCAGCCCAAACAACATCTATGTAAACTTTCAATTCAAATTTTTTACTTCTCTTTTTTGATAGTCCATAGTCTTCTAATCCTTTCAAATATCTTAGTATCCTTTTTACAACTATCATATGATTTTCTCTAAGATTAGCAAAGAATCTACAAAAATTTCAATAGCTAATGAAATTTTAGGTATTCTATGTACAATATATTGTAGTTTTCCAATTATTGATCTTTATAATGTTTGATTCACCTCAACAGAATCATCATTCTTTGACAGCTTGTGTCGAGTCACCATAGGTGTTCCAATTGGTCTTGAGTCTTCCATGCCAAAAGTCTTCAAATTTTCTTTGATAAACTTTGATTAAGTGATACACTTGCAAACCAACGAAGAATTAAATCTCTCTAAACATTGATATCTCAAATTCCTTATTCATTTGATCAAAAAATGACTTTCTAAATCAATCTTTTCCTCCAAATATGATTTTATCAACAAAAATTTCAGCTAGAAATATCTTATTTTCAGCTTCACTTTTTGGATACAGATTGTTATTTTCATTACTTCTTGCAAAATCAATTTCCACCAAATAATTGTGTAACCTTTCATAGCATGCTCTAGGGGCTTGCTTTAAACCATACAAAGCTTTGTGTAACTTACATACCACGTTGTTTTTTCTTGGATCAACAAATCCTCTAGAATTACTTTCAAAAATAAAAATTTTAAATCCATTTGGTACCCTTTGAATCCTTTCTAAGTTGCATATGCAAGAAAATTTCTCACTCCTTCCAACCTTGCAAATGAGGTAAAATTTTCACCATATTCAACCCCTTCTCCTTGTGCATATCCCTTAAAAATAGTCTTTCCTTGTTCCTTGTGACTTCACCCTTCCCATTTAGCTTGTTTATGAACACCCACTTCATTCCAATCACATTCTTATCCTTTGGTCTAGGTACAGTATCCATGTCTTGTTATTCTAAATTTTATCAATTTCTTCATTCATTTCCTTGATCCAATCTTTATTCTCCAAGGCATATTTTACTATTCAGGCTCAAACTCACATAATAAGCATGCATCTTTCTTTAGTCTTCTTCTTGTCATGACTCCTAAATATTGTCTCTAATCATTTGATCTAGTGCATGATGTCTTCTCACATAATTTTTCAACATAGGTTTGGGTCTAGATTCCTCTTCTTGTTGTTCATTGGATTCATAATGTCCAACTTCTTCTATTGTCTCTAGTTGCAACTTGTCTTCCATTGTTTGTTGGTTGGAAGTCTCTATCTGTGACTCGGGTCCTATAACCTAATGCTCAACAATCTATTGATCATCAACAAAAATCTACTACTGAACCTTGTTAGTGCCTGGCTATTGATGCTTAGTATCCACCTTTTCTAGATAAGGTAATGTATTAGGTTCACCTTCATAGATATAGATGAACTTTTAATAGTTTTCAAGTAATTTCTTACATTCTTCTTTATTCTTCTCTATGAATTCATCAACTTTAACATTTTCACTTTCCACAGTTTTGTTATAGTTAGGATTCAACATTTATTTTCTTTACTCTTAGTGGAATCACCTAGAAATATGTTTTCATTACTTTTTGCATCAAGTTTACCTTTTCTTGCATCTTTCAATATGTAACACTTTCTTCCGAAAACTTTAAAATAATTCACATTTGGTGGCAATCCATACAAGAATTCAAAAGGTGTCATATGTATTTCTTTCTTCATTTGAATTCAATTCACAGTATAGAATACAATATTTACAACCTATCTCTAGTACTTTTGTGAAACATCCTTCTCCATAATTAGTGTTCTTGCACAATCCATAATTGATTTATTCCTTCTCTCAAATATACCATTTTGTGGTGGAGTCCTTGGTGAACTCATTTGTCTCTGGATTCCTTTGTCATTGAAAAATACATTGAACTCATCTGAAATGAATTCACTACCTCTATCTAATCTCAAACATTTCAGACTCTTTCCCATTTATTTTTAAACTCTATCCAACTACCACTTAAACATTTGAAATGCATCATATTTTTATTTAAGAAACATCACAATCATCATTCTAGAAAATTCATCAACAAGCAAAATGAAATATTTATCACCATAATAACTCTAGACTCTAATAGAACCACATAAGTCAATATGAACCAACTCCAAAATATCATCAGAAGAATAGATCTTTCTCTTGAAACTAAACTTTGTCATTACTATTTGAAATTGTTTGCGCATCACTTTATCAAGTTTACTTAGTCTTGGTAACCCTCTAACTATTTTCATCTTACTAATTCTTACCAAATTATCAAAGTTCACATGACATGGCCTCTTATTACATAACCAAACAACTTCACATTGTACAAATAAACAAGTATCTTCAAATAGGACAAGATAGAATAAGTTACCTATTATTTTCTCTCCACTTCAAACTAGTTCACCAGTAACATCATATATCTTTTCCTTCTTATTTTGGAAATCAATTGTTCCACACTAATCAAGTTATATTTCAAATATTTTCACATTTGATCTTATCATTTAGTTTAATTGATCCTTTACCCTTCACATAACATGGTTCATCATTATCAAACTTAACATTACTTCCATTATAATGATCTATCTTATCAAACTTGTATCACCTATCATATGATGTGAAAAATCACTATCAATTATCTATCTATAATTCTTACTCATATGTGAGGTCAATGTAGTTTTCCCACTTTTATCAAAATCATCTTTCATAGCAACATAAATAAATTCTTAATTGTAATCATAAGAATTACTATCAAAACCATCTTCTTTAGCAATGTAACAAGACTCCTTGCCTTTGTCCTTATAGTCTCATCTATCTATGTTGCCTCTATTTTCTCTATCATCTCTCTTACTCTATACTTGAATTCTTTCCTTTCCTCTTTCTAATCTTTGTCAAGATATCTAGTAGAAATATGACCAACTTTTTTATATGTGAAATAGATAATAGGAATTTTACCTTTGTATTTGTAGTTTCCTCTAGGAAGTCTTCTAGCCAAAAATGCTTCAAGTTCATTGAGGTCATCATTAGATCCACTATCATTTTCTACATACTTTCTTTTCTTCTTTTTCTTAGATCTATCAAGGGTTAGTTGTGATTTGATAAATGAAATTTAGTAAGTCTACTAATTAGACTATCCAAGGTCAGATTATTACCAAGTGTACATCTCATTTCTTGAAGTGCAGATACTCTAATTGCATAGATAGGAAGTAAATTTCTCAATACCTTACTTATCACTATCTCATCAATTATTTTTCCTTTAGATCCTCTGATAACATTCACCACTTCTTTTATTTAGCCACACTATTGTGTAATAGTCTCACCTTCTTTCATTCTCATGTCATCAAATTTTACTCTCAAGCTTTCTTCCTTAACTCTCAATACATTTTTGTCTCCTCCATGGATTTTTTCTAACTTGTCCCCAATTTTCTTAGTAGTAGTGCATTCCTTCACATCATCAAATTTTCCATAACTTAAGGTTGCTGCAAGTTCAATCATCATCTAGTTATGCTCTTGCTTCTCTTTAATTTTCTCAACTGTCATAGGTCTAGGCACTTGAATGTATTCATTGTAAAAATAGTAAGATTTGGAATCTCTAATACTAGATAAGTGTAGTCTCATCAGCATTTTCCATCTAGGAAGTCTTCCTTGTTCACCTTAGATATCTCTCTCTTGTACATCTTTATCTTTGGCTTGAGTCCCTTCAAACTTTCCTTACAATTATCAAAGATCTGATACCAATTGTTATATAATTTTGAATAACTAAGAAGGCGGAAGAATCAATTATCCATAGGTCTAGATGTACCAATTTAACTTTTACTTACTTCAAACAACTTATTCAATCCTAGATACCCACTTGGTCTTTATATCATATCATCAAAAAAACAATAGTTCATGCAATTTCTTAACTCTCTATCTCTATATGTCTTTATTGCTAGTAAATAAACTACTATAAAATATAACATGCATAACAATAACATCCGCAAATTAAAATAACACTTTGAAACAAGGATTTAATTTGGAAACCCAATTTAGGAAAAACCACCAAGTAACATGCTACCAATTTTTCACTCTTTTGAAGTGAACTTTGTTAAGAGTCAATGATGTTAAAGGTTACATAACACTATTAAATTTGACCCTATTAGAGGATTTAATCACCCTATTAGGAGTTTCCTTTTTAGAGGAATTTGGATCATTCCATTAGAATACCACATTGATTTAAGGATTTACAAAATGACTGTTAGGTAAACCTTGAGTAAATGATTTTGACTGATACAATGGTTTGAATGTAATAGTATGTTTAATATATAAAGTACAAATCACTTTGAAAAATTTAGATATTCATTTTCTCATGCATTGGTTCATTGACTAGCCTCCAATGACGTCTTTGTGACTAATCTACTTGGCACCTCCTCAAGAAATCACTCTTCCCTAAACTCTTCACACTCCACCTCTATTATTTTGTTATTCATAGATTCTCCTTAAGATCACCAATCAAAACTGAACCAACCTTATAAAATATATCTTATGCCTCCTTAAATAAGCAATTTTGATGTTTTTCTAGGATTCTTCCATCTTTTTGTTCTCCTTCTTCTAGAAAATTTTTATCAAATCCTTTCCTTTTATTGATTAACAAACACTCCTTATGCATTATATATGCTAGATCATCAATCCCTATCTTCCATGCACTTTGACTATTCAAAAATCCAACTCTGGCAGCCTTAAATTCAAATCTTTCTCAAACTATAACTTTTTTTTGTCACTCAGCAATCACTATCTTCTTCTACTTAGTCATCACTATGTATCTTGATATACATTATACTTTCTCACTTGACATAAATAATCTCTCTTGTTGATTAATACACTTGGTCTGTACCAACACTTCTTCATATATTTTCTTAGCAACAACTAAGACTCAGCTTGAACTATTTTATTTGACTTCTACATAAGTTCCTTAATCTTCTACTTCAGCTCCTTCATTAAGCAACCAATATGGATGTTTAGTCAAGCTTATCCTATTGAGTTGTTTAAACTATAAGCTTAATCCAACTTTCTTCTTCACTTCATGCATTGATTGAACAATACATTACCTTTTCAAGGACTAACTTATCAAGTTCCCACTATATTTCCATGATACTTATGTTGAAAACAATTAGTTAATTATGTATTGTCTTTAATGTTACACAAAATGTCATATCTTTACCAAAAAGTGTATGTCAACCTCACTCAAGTGATGAAGCCTGTTTCCTATGTTTGCCAAGCATTCTAGCATTTTCCAAGTTCACTCGAGCATCAAAGAGAAGTTCACAGAAGTTGAGTGTTAACCAAGCTAACTCAGATAACAAAAGAAAGTTGGATAGAACTAGTGTTAACTGAGCTCACTTTGTTACCAAAGGAAATTTGTAAAGATGCAACATTAACCAAGTTCACCCAGTTAACATAGGAAAATCATTTCTAAGTTAATTTCTACCAAGTAGGATTAGCTAACAAAGGATTTTCCTATTTTGGCATATTGAGTTCAATGGATTTTCTTTTTGGTTCTAGCTAATTGAGGAGATGAATATTAATTATTCTAAGGTGTATTCAAAACAACTCGACAATGGATATGATATAAGTATAAGGTCAAGTTGAGGACTGAATGAGAGCAAATGTATGAAAGAATAGAAGATACTAAGAGGAAATGGATTAGAAGGATAAATAGGATATCCTTGAGGAGATGCAAAGATACATTTGATCAGGAAGGATCAAGTATTAATTGAGATCTATAATTAGAATTTCAATTGCATCATAAATTAGGTTATCTCATTGTTACTCTCTAACCATTGTAGCAATGAACTAAATCTCTTAACAAAGTTGGCTTAACAACTATTTGTAAATCTTCTAACAAGGTGGCATTTCTAGATTGAAGTATCTAAAGACCTCTACCAAGGCCACTCCTAATAGGGTGATTAAATCCTCTAACAAGGTCACACCTAATAGTGTATTTTGTAACCTTTAGGGCTCACTTTAGAAGAGTGAAAATTAGTAACTAGTTACTATTGGTAGTTTTTTCCAAATTGGGTTTCTACGTTAAATCTTGGTGTCACTTTTGTTCATGCTATTTCTTTCATGTGCATGCAATGAAGTTAATTAAGTTTAATCATAGAAAATATCTTAAAATTTGCATGTTAAGCATTTTCCAAGTTATAGTTGTTATTTTACTATTTACCGAGTTACAACATATTATTAATATTAACTAAATATCTGTCTGTTTGTTGAGAAACAAGTGGTTTTTTATAGTGTTTATATTTTTTTCTAACATCTAAGGGATCTAAGATTTATTTTAGTGGTAACTAATTCACCCCTCCCCTCTCAGTTACTCTTCATATATTTCCAACAACTTAGCACATCTCATGATCTATTTTTTGAAATCCTCTTCATCAATCAAATGATATGACACTCTATATAGTTAGTAAATGTCTCTCCAATAGGTTTCACATTTTCTTACCAATAGTTTTGAGATTAATGAAAACATAACAATCGCTCCAATTCTAGTTTCAAACACTAGTGATGTGACATGATGCTTTATGATAATACCTTTTGTGGTTTCAAAACATACACCCCATTTTGTGACTCAAAATGGGGACCCCTAGTTTTCAAGTTTATCCCATGAGACTCCTAGCCTGGAGCCCTAGTTATTTTAGAGCCTCCCTTGGGTCTAGGAAAAATCCTAGTCTCAGACCGAGAAGGCTCAAGAACTTGGAGAGAGAGAAAAAGTTAGTTTTGGATACGATTTGTGCTTTAAGTCTGCACATGCACATTCTGCTAAGTGTGCACATGCACACTTTACCCTCACTCTAGGGGTGCACACCCTCAAAGGTGCACATTTTTAGAGGTGTGCACATTTAAAGGTGTCCATCTATGGAGGTGCAAACATGAGCCTCCCTCGGGCCTATAAAAGACCCTAGTCCCCTTCTATCTCTCACTTTGCTCCCACTTACTCCCCAGTGTCACACCTTCACACATCTACCCTCTACCAAACTTCAACCCTTGTATACATTCAAGAAACAACATTAGACACCTAAGAGGTGTGCATATGTGTACCCCTTAGAGGTGCACATGTGCACACCTCTACACATCCTAAAAATATAAAACCTAAAAAACACTAAAATGAGGTGTGCACATGCACACCTCTAATAGGTGTGCATGTGTGCACTTCAGATTATGAAAACCTAAATGAGGTCCCCCACTTTTTGCACATAATCCATTACATACTTGAGCACATGCACTTGTCTATACCTTCCCAAGTTGTGCACGTGTGCTAGTGTGCAACTGCGCACTTAGCCATTTTATAGGCTAAACACACACATTAGTGCACCATTAAGGGTGTGATAGGTGTGCAAAGATGTAGAATAGGCTATTTTGGCATGGGGGTGGGGGGGGGGGGGGGTGGGGTGTGGGGGGTGTGGGGTGGAGGGGGTGTGGGGTGTGTGCAATTACATTTTTCTCCATTTTGACTAATTTTGACCTCTTTTGGAGTTAGTCTAGGTTCTTTTTAGGTCTCATTTTTTCCTTCTAATATCCATGTGACTAATATTTTTCTTTTTCATACAAATAAAATGGTGTCATCATCATCTTCCATAGATGATAAAATGGCACCAAAACTTGTTTCTTTCAAGTATCAAGGATTTACTAAGAAATCAAGATTCTAGGATGGGCATGTAGAGATCAGAGATACTAATCTAGGCCACATCAACTAGAATGCCTTACTAATAATCTTCAATAAACCCTAGGAAAGGTTGGCAATGGTATCTACATTGATCCCATTAGGGCTAGTGAATGTTGCATCACATCCCACATCAGTTCAATCTTCTAAACTAATAATGACATTAGTAGAGAATTATGTGATAGAGGAGAAGGTAGTAAAAAGTATCACAAGAGAGATAGTCCTAGCCCTTCAAACCTAAAACATAGAGAAGATTTTTCACCTTCCAAGGTTGGATCAATACCTCCAGATCTCATATGATGGATCTAAATGATGGTATAGGGAGAATGAGAAAGAGTTGAAGGAACTAGTGCAAAACTCATTTAAGATCAACAAGACACCTTTGACCTATAGAGTAGGCAAGGTGGATATCAATAGATGATATATGAAAGATGACATTGGATACTCGATTGTCCTCCTTAGCAAAGTTATGGATCTTCCTACAATGGGTCACCTTCAAACATGGATGGTTCATTTCACTCAAACCATCAGGACCACAACATGCCCATTTATTTGGACACCATCCTAAGTGATAACTTGGATGAGTAGCTAGTTGTCATTAAAACTGATCCTCATTTCTACATGACATCATACATGGTGTACTTGCTAGTGGCCAGAACCATTGACTACCTAGGGTTGTATAGAAAGGGAATCATGCTAGATGAAAATGCTTGGCCCTATATGGTATACCCATAATTAGTGAAAAATAATCTCTCACTATAGAGTGTGGAATATAGAATGGTCAGTGATGGGTTCATCTTTTGCATCATTAAATCCACAAAAGGAGATTATGCAAAGAGAATGCCAACAAAGGTGGTAGCCAGAATGATAGAGATAGGAGCCTACTACATTCAATTCAAGACTATTACATATCTTTAGGTAGATGGTACTCTTCTCTCCCCCAAAAATCTTTTGGGATACCCTTCAAACAGACTCATACTCATAGAGATAGCCTACCAACTCACTTCTTCTTATGACAGAGTGAAGAAATAGCATAAGAATACATGGGTTTTGTTGGTTATTCAAAATTTCATGTTTCAAAAACCTATTTATAGGAATAGAATTCATCTAGGGTAAGATAATTCCCATCTACAACATACCCATTCAAACATTGGGGCCAACTATAAGGCAATACCCTTCTTCTACTTCAAGCTCTACAAAACCTAGGTGGGTGTACCTTAGATTCATTCATATGGTACCAGTGCTAAAACATACACTTGAACCTAACAAAGAAGATAATACCCTTAATCTTCTAACACTTATACAAACAACATAGACATGAAATAGCTAGAAATATGACATATGAACTAGAGAAGATAACTGAGGGTAACACTTTTCAACTCTTCAACAAAAATGGAAAAGGATTTTGACTATAATATTAATTTCAACATAACACAAACATGAACAACACAAAATTTTGATCCTATAGCTGATCGATGTCTTATCTATTGGGCAATTCCACAAATCACTAATATACATCCTTCAAAATCATTGACACATTTCATGTATTAGGACTTCATGATCTATCCATTCACCTTGTGAATTAGACATTTGCATCATTCTAAATCTTATACTCAACCTATCCTTTCATGAAATTTGTAACCCCATTATAGTAAATCAAGAATTTAAATGACTCCTTGAATTATAAGAAAATCATACCAAATGTACAACCTAAAATAGATTACAAATAAGCTTTGGGATCTTTTTTCGCAAGCCACAAAGATTACAAACAACATGAAAAGGAGACAAGATTTAGACTAAATATTAACTCGTTGTTGCACTTTTATTCATTTCCTTTAAAATATTACATAAAGGATGCATGAAAACAACTTCTAAAACTACTAAATAAACTAGAACTATCTATACTCATTAACTGTTGGGCATGAATGGTGGGATCATAGCTAGAGCTTTGTTGAAAACAACCAACCACCAATAACCCTAGACAAAGAGAAGAGAAGAGATTAAGAAGACATGAAGAATTCCTAGATTAGATCAGATGCTGCCATTTGTCCACTCGAAAAGCTTCCACTTTTTGGTGAACAACATGTCTCTACTCTCTCTGTAACTAAAAATTAGATATTTTTCTTGTTGTTTAAGAATGCTCTGAAAATATCTTCAAAGTGATGGAACATGTAACTAATCAAGAAGATACCAAATTTGATATTAAAATAGGGCCAAAAACACCCATCAAATGACCTATAGAGGTAAAAAGAAACTCTCAGAATCATTTTTCTCTGAATCTAGATTCATCAAACTTCATGTCTTCTTTGTAACTAAATTTGATGCCCAATCATGAAATTTTTCTCCTTCTATTGAGAATGTCCCCTATTTTATAAATCTTCTTATAGCCTATGTTAGTGAATACCCATTCATTTCTTGATTCTATATCTGGATAGCTCATCTTCTTGCAGTTCCAAGGGTATACTGCACTCTACATTTTTGATAAAAATGCCCCTCTAGCATGTGTTTGAAATTCTAGGCCACAATTAATAGTTCAGACATTAAAATTAAAAAATTTAAAATTGTATATAGCTTGAACTATATAATATTTTTAAAACAATTAAATTTTTCCAATATCTGAGATTGCACATTCAAATTGAAGGAAAAATGAATTAAAAATCAACTTTTTGTCATTTCATATTTTTCCCATTTTTCCATCTAGGTCAAACCTTCAAGTTGACCACCACATTATAGCTCCTCATTGGTGAGATTCTGCATAGTCATTGCCACCTCATCCTACCTGATTGGAGTGCTTTGCCATATGTCATCTCCTCAATAGTTGGTGACTTTAACCCTTAGCTCTGTCTTAACCTAAGTAACTGGGTGACTAACTACATTTTCGCAACATCAGAACCCTGAGCCCTTAATAGTGGTTAAATCTAGCAACCATGTGAAATAAATATTTTTTCATGATCACAATGGTTTTTTAAACTTGACATTTAATGTCATGACCTCGCTACTATTGGTTTTCTAACTACTTCACTCCATCATGTGATTAACCTCTGATTGTGTGGTTAAGCCTATGAGAGCGTGACTAGGTGCCATGTGGCACTTCAACTGGTGTCATCCCCTCTTTCTCCCTTTGACTGTAGTTCATTTCAAAATTTTGATTTTAGTACCAACTAGTCATCCACATGCGAGCCCCCATGTGATGTTCGGCTTCCAAAAGCCCATGTTTCTTTAAGAAAATTTAGTAAGTGAGTGCTCATGTATTTAAAAATCAAAAAAATCCTCCATTGCATGAATGTGGGACTATATATCATCACTATTTTTCCCATACTCAAATTTTTTCTTCATGCAACATATTTTTAACTAGTGAAAGGCCTAATTTGGTTGATCCTTGGGTTGTTTCACATCAAGTGAACAAATAATGTTGAATTGGTTAGACCCTTGTTTGGCCTACAAGAGACTGCTTGATTACTTTCCTTCTAATCATCTATCAGCCCCTTTCTTCCTATCTTGCCCTACGTAAATGAAAGAAGACTATCCTCTACTACAATCACTTATCCTACATTTAATTGTGGCATAAGTAGACTCATTCATGTCAATTCCACACACCTATGTTGACTACTTGCCATTGGGGAGCATCTTCTCTACTATTCTCTGGATGTTAGTAAATTTAATGGCTTCTCAAAATGGAGGGATTGTTGGTATGACTTTTTGTTTGATAGAAATCCTTTGTCCAATTTCAGATTTTTCATTTTAGTGGTGAATAGGGTTTAGGTAAGTCATCTATTTGCTCCCCTTTTTGAAAATTTTATGAAAACCCTACGTTTCTTTCCATTTGTAAACTGTCGAGCGTGAAGTGTTTAAATTTTAAATCGGGTGAATATTCTTTTCCTTTAATATCTTTAGTGCCCTGAGCTATTTTCCCTCTCAGTTTTCTTGGCTATTTGATCTAAGTAAATCCATCGTTGTCATTTCCTTGCTATGAAAACATGGGCACTCTTTATGTATAGTGAGGTAGTGAGTGTCAGAAAATTTTGAGATGAGACCGCAAAATGAAGACACAACAATCACGAATTTTTTTTTACTAATCATTCAGTCATGGACACCTGGCCAATGGTGTCAGAGCTAGAGGAAGGACCTAATTAGAAAAAGTTAGAGGTCAGCACCAAAATATGTATCTTTCTGACCCTTCGATACCTCACTATCAAAAATCTTGAGCATCTCACCATTAGCAAAGTACCAAGACACCGTAAAATTGAAGAGTCAGTGACCTTGAAATTTATCGGTACCATGATTAGTCCAGGTGGCATGATCGATAATAACTATTGTTGTTAGAATTAGTTGATAGCAGCAACAGTGATCTAATGGATCCTTGTATTTTATGGCACCAAGATTTATTAAAGTTGCCAGAGCTCGCTACCTTGCTATCGGTAAATTCTAGCATCTCACCGTTAGCGAAGTAGTGAGGCATCGTAAAATCAATAGTCAGTGGGACCTCTAGTAACATGGGATGATGAGTAGGACTAAATTAAAGTCTTATGGGGTTCCAACTATGCAAAATTTTATACTTCATCAATGCTCCGAACCCATGCCCCATTGATCAAATGTGTGAGAGATCCTAAGCGTTAGATTAAAATGCAATCAATTGTCCTTGCTATCTCACATTGGAAAGTTGCATGTTGTTTAATCTATGTGACATTGCGAGTATAGGGCCCACCACTTTTTAGGAAACTTCTTACAACTTCCCCACCTTTGATTCAATCTCAGATCAATGGCCATCATCTTCTCGCTATGAAGAGTTGCTAGGGATATATGTATAGCGACATAGCAAATAAGGACCCACTGCCATATTTCTAAGCAAGTACAATAACATATCATCTGTTGGATTAAGATCAGATCGATCACTGTCACTGCTTCACTTTGGCAAGGTGCTCATTCTTTATGCATAGCAAAGTAGCGACCTGCTGACATGTGTCCTCTGTTGCCAGTGGGTTCAGACAGAAGTGCCATCAAGGAAAGAGTTGTGTACATGGTAAATTTTCATTAGATCAATTGACCAACTTGTCAAGTGAAATGCCTAGTTGTTTTTCTTCGTATCCCATGATCGTAGGATTTTTGAAGAGCGACGGTGCAACTTTAAATGCAGAATATGGTGCCACTCTGTGTATTAATTAGACATGAAAGCATTGTGCCTGAGAAAAATAGAGTATAACACAAAAGATTTCATCAGTTTCAACTTACACAAGCAAAGATTCTGAGCTATTCTTGAGCATAAGCAATTACTGAAGGAAATCGTGCTGAACTTTGGCAGAATTTGTGAAATAGTCTGTTCGTAGAAAGTTTCCAGAAATACAGAGGAAAACAAAGATAGAATTCAAGTAAGTAGTACTACCATAATCTCTGTAGGTTTTTCAGTTCTGTAAAACATAATCCAAGATGCCTTCGAAGAAGGGATTTTTAGGTCAAATAAACTATTTGGATAGAAATGTGCACGATGACTTGCTTGAGTTGCTGCCAGAGTCTACTATAGAGACAGTGAAAGTTAAAAGATTAACCTCATTAAACCCTAGGCTAAGGATAGCTGATGGATTGTATGATAAGGGTAATTGGGTCTAGGATGCTCAAACTTCACAAATTGGTTTGAATTTTTTCAAGAAATAGTTTGTAGAAAGGAAATTGTATGCCCCACATGCCAATATATGGAATTTTGATCTGGGAAAGCTAGTTGTTCCCAATGTGTTTATGGATTATGATCTTCTTGAGGCCATGAAAAAGAGTTATGATCAAGCCACTAGGGTAGTGAGAAGAGTAGATGGTGAAGTTTTAATCACCATCAGTCCAGAAGAGATTAGGGAAGTTTTTAGTTTGGGACCTCTCACTAGGTATCATGTGCCCATTGATTTGATAGAATTAGAAAAAGAATATATGTCAAAAAAGGATGTAGTTAGACAAGGTGCACTGAAGGCCCACATAGGAAGAATTTGAAACCTACCAGCAATAACATCATCTTCTAAAGAACCTTTCAAGAAATCATGCTTCAATGCCAGGGCAGTAGAGATATACAAGACCCTGTGCACAGTCTTTGGAGAGGGTGAAGAAGATTTTATTCCTGTGAGTTTCATGTATATGATCACTCAAATCTCCTATTTTGGTGTAGAAATAATTTTTGATTTTGCCTCTTACCTGGTTAATGAGATTCACAGTGGATTGGTGGGGATTGCAAAGGGCAAGGTGGAGAAGGTTTGGGGTTAGTACTCCCTATTAATGCATATGTTTCTATTTAAAGGGGTTACATACTTTGGTAAAGAAATGGTGTTGAATAGTGAACAAGAGGGGGAAGAACTACCAGTTCAATTATGGAGTGCAGACATGACTGGGGAAGCAGAAAATGCTAGTTTTGTTAGATTTGATAGGCACTTTGCTTCCAAACTAAGGTGCCTCATATTGAGTGACAATCCTAGAATTCCTAAGGTACTAATGCAACTTGTTAGGCCTATGGACAAATCCCATAGTCTGAAAGTTTCACATAATTGGGGAGATATCATCCCACATTCGGTCTCAATTGTCATTAGAGTTTATGGATTCAAAGGGACACCCCATGTACTACCTTATCAGGTGCCTTTAAAGGTAGGAGTAGCTGAATTTTTATGGAAGTGGGGAGGAGTAGAGGAGACCTTTTTGCACAAAAGGGGAATAGGATCAATTTTTCCTACTTGCACTATAGCTCACCAATTTGTAATAACTAAGGAAGGGTGAGTATTTCTCTACAATTTTTTGGATCAGTATAAAATGGCAATATCTCACTCTCATTTTTGTGATGCAGAAGATTTCTTTAATTCTGCTCTTAGGCATAGAATCAAGCTTTGTCCAGTTTAGCATGAATTTTATTTCCCTGAAGATGTAATAAGGAATGAGTACTCTTTGCAAGAGCAAGAAAAAAAAAGGAAAAATGGAGAGTCTATTCAAAAGTTTTGGAGTTTATTAATTGTTTTGACAAGGATTACAGTCCTCTTAGTAATGATGTAACTAATGCAGATAGAATAAATAAGCTTATGAATACATTTCTCAAAATAATGGAGGTAATGAATGAGAAGAAGTAGCATTTTATTGATTCTTCTCCAGCTAAAGCCAAGGAAGTAATGGGGAAATTGGGTTTCACCCCCAGCATAGGGGCAAGCCTACTGGTTGTGTGAAAGAGGATAGGATATACTGTCATTCAGGATCAGAGGCCCACTATAAATAAAGAAAAGTAGATAATTGAATCTACTAGTGCTACTTTTGAAGAAAGGCCCCCTGAACCCTCTCCCAAGAGAAGAAAAACAATAAGGGAAGAGGAATCACATGATGAAGGTTACTCACCTTCCCAAACTCCTATGAGAATTGAGGAGGAACAGCTCACCAATGAGCAAATTGAACAAATGGGATCACAAGGAGGAGTTTTTGTTACCCAGGCAGAAATTGATGAAGGGAACCCCCAGGAGCCTTTTGTGCCAAGTTTTGAATTAACTATAGTAGATTTTAGGGGAAGGGAATTAGACCCTATTTTGGAACAAGCCAGTCAGCAATTTTTGTTTGATAACAGTTTTGTCAAATCTAGGGCTTTCCATCAGTTTGCGTGGAGGGAAAACATGCACATTTTTGAGGAAAGATGTAGGAATATGAAAGCAGAGCATCCAAAAATGGATGAAGCCTCTATTCAAAATCAAATAAAGGAACAAATGATACAAGAGTTCCAGAATATAACCCTTGAAGAGGGGAGACAGATGGTAAAAGCTGCAAATATTTTATTATTGCCTAATTGGGACATTGTTGATGCCTTAATTTTTAATTCTGTGTCAAATAATTTGGGATTACAAGATCCAGATAAAAAGGAATTCTTGGAAACAACATTCAGTAATGACTAAGTTTCTCTTGTTATGTGGTCATTAAGAAGAGGATCCAGGACTACTCCATCACAGTCTGATGATTCAAGACTAATAGGGAGTATCATTGTGAGGAGAGTTGCTGATACTTCACATGTACAGGGAGCCCACATGAATGTGGATTATTCTCAATTTTCCTTGGCCACTATAGAAAGGAAGAAAAGGAAATGACTGAGCTACAGAGAAAGTGTGAAACAGTGGTGGATGCCTACAATAAAGAAGTAAAAAAGAGAATTGAGCTTGAGAACAAGCTATTGGGAAGGACCACTAGCCCAAGAATAACATACCCTCACCCCCTAGTTGAACCTTTCAAATCCACCCCCCTCATAGAAATACCAGATACTACCCCAAAACCTCTAATGCCTATTATGAATAAATGGGTAAGAAGGGAGAAAGAAATAACATTTTTGTGTTTCTCTATTATAGATGATTCTTTTGAGCAAATTGAAAAAACATTTGATCTTGTTTTTGATCTTGCTGACTTTGATGATAAAAGGATTCATTTACAAAAAGTAGTAGTAGGCTACTTTAAAAAGTACAAGAGCCAGAAATTAAATTTGTTTCCTCATGCCCTAGATAAAAAGAATAATTTGAAAAGAAAAGATGAATGGGCAAAGGAACTTGATGATTTATTCTGTTTAAGAATGAATCAAGTCATTAATGAATCAGGGCATGCATGGTGGGCCGCCACAACAGAAGAAATGATAAAGGCCCAAATATTCTTTGATTCTTTAAAACAAGAATTTGTTACCATTAATAAGGATGTTGAATATGTGCTAAAAAGACAGAGGGATATTTTGCAGTTCAATTGACTAGATGACACATTATTTGACAAGTGGATGGCAGATATGGCTCCTGGTGAATAGTTTGATGAAGATAAAAATGATAGTGATGAAATGTAAGGTGAGGAGATCCAAATCATTGACCCTGTCACTACTCAGACCCAACCGAAAGAAGAAGACAAGGATAATCTGTTACCTTTAGTTGCAGACCCAGGACCATAGGATCCTGATACAACTAAAGAAAGGGAAAAGGTAGAAGTTACTCCCACCATACAAGATAAAGATGGTGAAAGCCCACAGGTGGAGGTTGACATGCCATCATCAGAACAAACTTCATCGTTGGTTAATTTGGCTATTGTATATGAGGGAGGATCAAAATAGCAACCAACTCAGCTACACAAGAGCATGTGACAAAAGGGCCCATAAAAGGGATGTCTGATGTAAAAGATTTTGTTGTTACTCACATTTTTGTCATCTTGTGACAAGTGTATGTAAGTATCTTTTAAAAGACACCTGTCAGTTTCTCTTAGCCTGAAGCTTGTTGCATCTCACACTATATAAGTGAGATTCCAGGGCTAGAGAAAAGGTCCGAATTCTAATTTTCTAAGTGATATGCTTAGTCTGTCTTTGGTCCAAATTTTTGAAAGCAAGTTTATGATGTATTTTCTCTGTCAATTCTTTGAGAATACATGAATATAGAATGAGCTGTGTTTCTTTCTGAAGGTCATTCTGAGTCTATTGTAAATGATATACCATTTTCAAAGAAAATGAATACAAATGGTGAACCGTGCCCATATCAGTTCTTCCTAAATCTTGTCTCCTTCCAATTACTTGGTTGTCTTGATATTGTATAAGTAAAGGCTTGTGAAATTGAATGCAATCTAGTTAGGTTGTATATTTGTTTATCACTGCTATTAATTCAATGGATTAAATAAAAGCTTTGATGAATGTGATAAGGTTTCTTTAGTAATGGAAAGGGTTTTGAATGATAAATTCTGATAAAAATTGCTGATAGAATTTTTTGTAAGGCAACAAGTTAGATCTAAGAATTTGCTACAGACTCTGAACCCCAATGGATTAGGCACTGATTAAATTGATTCAGCTGAAGGAGAAGCATGTCACAAATGGTTGTCAAAAATGCAAAATTAAATCAATTTTACTTTTGTTTCCTATAGATCTTCAAAGCTAGCCAGCACTTGTCTACATGGAATTTTTTAGCTTCAGTTAGCCACTATTGTTAAGAACATCTGTAGATCTATAGAAGAAATTTTGGCCATATCTGTTATATGGGATGTGTTTAGCAAGTTATTAAGAATTATGTATGTGTTTGAGGATTTTGAAATGAGAATTAGAATGAAACTAAAAATAATCCTTATATAGTTTTCCCAGTCTTGAATCATCCCTGGCTATACCCACCCTAGTTTTGCAAAGCCAAATGAGTAGAAAACCATCTTTGGTTTTGTCGAAGTTGGGTCCTAATGCTTTACACATGCAATTGTTAACAAGAATTGGCTAAACTTTAGATTGTATGAGTATTATCATCTTGGTATTAAGCATTTTTTTGCTTAATAGTTTTAGTCCTTTTAAAAACACCAACAACGATGATGAAAGAGGGAAATATAGACATCCAGTAGCACTACCTTCATTTGTTGTGTGGCTAAAATTAACACACAACAAGTGCAAACATCTACTACTTAGGAGAAAAAGCATGGGGTTGTAGAGTTGAAAGCAAAATGTTTGGCATCAAAACAAATATTCCACTTTAACTAAAAGTCATACTGACATTGGCTTCCCTCATGACAGAAGTTTGGCTAATGCTACATATTTGGATTTCATCCTCCTTTTCTCATTATGTTTGAAAATTTTCATATTACCTCTTAAAGGATGGAGCCCATTTTGAAATCCCTAATTGACACCTTCATTAGCAATAATTAGATCATCCCACCTCACTCCCTATTAATCCAAGATAGTTTATCAATGGACACAACTAAAAAGAACTTAATGAAAGCTCCCCATTCAACCAACTATTCCAATTGAGGATTGACCTTTATGCTAATGATGATTTTGAATGCCAAGCCCATATAACTAGGATAAGTGTGAAGATACATTCTCAAAGTGCTCATATATCCATATATTTATATGGTTCCTTATATGTCTTTCTTTGTATATGATTTTGATTGTCAAACAACTTTTCTAAAAGTTTTTTGGTGCCCATGAATCCATAATGCAAGCCAAACTATTTTATTTCCACTCTAATTTGAAATGATACCTCAAACATACTTGGAAAAAGGGGCACAATGAAGAAAAACCACTTGAAATAAGACTCTTGAACACATTCATCAACTCAGAATAGCATTCATCTTGATTTGTATTTTCATTTCTATAATAACTTGGATTTTGACCTAATGAAATTGGTTAGGCCTTAAAGTGGGTTTGGCTAAAAAAAATCAAACTGAAACACCTGACCTATCAAACTAATCCATTAAACTTAGCTCACTATCTAAAATTAGTTTGCATCATTGATTCAACGTTTAAAACTCATTTTTTACATTTCCTGCAAACTACCAATTTTGTGCCACGAGGTCCTCTGACTGGCCTTAAAAACTGATTGAAATAGATAACTGGGCCCTGAGAGCTAACAACCTAATTCTCTATTCTACATTCTCTTACACTATCATATTTTGTCTCATGACAACACTAGGTCAAAAGATATTGACTGCCAAAGTTGCCCTCTTAAAACTACTTACAAGCACATGTCAGAAAACAATAAATCACATTTGGTTTTGACTTTGAAAATAGGTCAAACTGACACTTGGAAGCATGAAAAATGGGGAAATAGTTCACTATCATGAGGAGATTCTAATTTTTTAATTTGGACTCATGAAAAATAATTGGGCACATTTGACAAGTGGTCAAAGTGGTCTACTCAAATTTGCAAAACTGGGAACAGTGGCAGAAATGTGATTTTTGCAAATAGAATAGCCCTAGGAAAGTGTGCAGATAGATTTATCAAGACTTTCAAACCAGCACACTTAAAGTATTTTAGAGTAGAAAATATTAGTAGAATCTATTTGGTTCAGATAATCTTAGATTCAGAGTTATGACATCCCGAACAGGGGTGTTGATCAATCTACATTTTATGACACTAGTAAAACTTTATGAATTACATTTAGAATCATGTTTGAAAACTAATCAAATAGATTCTTCATAACCTCAAAAGTGAAATATAACAATTATTTGACCTCTAGAATTAAATGGAAAAGGAAATTTTTCATTTCAGTCAATTGGCTCAAAGTTACAACTGATCAAACTGGGCCTCCTAGAATTCTAAACAATTTACATTAGCATGACAATAATAAACAACCAACTTTGTGGGATTCAAAACCTAGTCAAAATATATAAAAATGACTTGAAACCTAAAAAATAGGTCCTTTGATATGCCTATCAAGAACTCCCAAATAATCAAGTCATGAAACATAAGTGGGTGCAAGATATTCAATTGCAAACTAGGCTTCTTATCATTGTTTGACACTTAAGCAAAAATGCAGATCTGAACATTGCTCAAAACGAAACTTCATAGAATGACCTAGAATGGCAATTTATCATTAGGGAATGCATATATATACTGAATGAAAGGTGTTAGAAACATAACACACCTCTTACACTCAAAATGATACCTAGGTGCACATGCATTGAATGTGGTTATAGGGGCTCAAAATGACTCAAAAACCTAAAATGGTACTCAAATTGGGGATTCAATTTTGATTCCCATCAGGTCTAGCCAATTACAATTGGTACATTCAAGGTGAAGTAGAAATAATACATTTCCACTTTTGAATTTGAATGAGATCAATATCCCTTGGAAGAATACAACTCCCCTCATCCATTCTTTAAAAATAATGGGATGGAAAGAGTTTGTTCATGTTGAAGCCCTAGGAGATCATTGGATGAATGCAATAGATAAATATGATGTTTTTATAAGGGGATATTGTAGGATGAATCTATAAATGTTAGATAATGTACTCAAAAATTAAGATTCCTCTTAAACTCATAGAGAAGGATGCCCCTAAAGTCATGGATCCTTTGTAAAATAGAGAAAATCTATGACAAGCATATCATGAATGTCAAGATAGGGTGAAAGGAAAATGATGACATAGATCATTTGGATAGACACATGGTCAAACTAATAAGGGAATGGATTTATAAGCCATTTCAAATGGATCCAATTCCCTAGGTCATAACTCTACAAGCCATAGCCAAGCATATCAAAGGTAAACATGGAAAGGTCACCACACCAACCTACTACACTCAATCTCTAGTAAGGTTGGAAATTGTTCATCAACATGGGCAAGAGGTTGAGTAGTTTGAGGTTGATAAGGCAAAGAAGAGGAAGAGGGTACCCCCTAGGAAAGGAGACAAGTTGTTGAGGCCCAAGTGCCTCAAGAATAGGAATAACCCAAGAAAAGGAAAGTTGAGACTCAAGTAGAACTAGTAGATCAACCTCTAGAGAAGGCACAACTAGAACAAAAAGAGGAGGAAAAAATAGAGGAATAGAAAGTCCCACCACCAAAAACTACAGAGGAAGAAGCCTCCACCTTTGCTCCAAAGAGAGAAAGGATAGATATAACTGTCATGGGTACTCAAATGAGGGGATTGAAGAAGAAATATACTCCATCCCCATAGGTTCTAGAAACCATCTTGGAAGTCAAGGATGAAGAAGAAGGGGAGAAAATATAGTCTATCCCCTTAAGCCAGAGAACCCACATAGCCAAAGCCACAAGGAGATAAAGCTCTACATAGACACCTTCATCTACTCCAAGAGAACCTATCCAAGTACCAAATTGAAAAGATGAACAACAAAAGTGGATAGAAAAGATTGAGAGTGAAGGAACTGATACCGTTGACCTCTTGAACTTTGATTTTATGCTAGTGGGAACTAAGATGGTGGGAGAGAAGATCAGAGATACTCCCAAAAGTGAACCTTTAGGAGACTATTGGAATAAATTACCTCCTCTACCTCAAGGAATTCTATGAATTCAACCACAACCATAACAAGATGCATCTATTCATACAAAGGGTTAGTAACCCCACCTCCTCTAGTCATTCTAGTAGAAGTAGAAGAACAAAAAAAAAGGAAGGAGAAACCAAATAGCTTTGTGTCGATGAAGTATCTGAGGAGGGAAAAATACAAGAAGAAATTTGGAAAACACCTTGAAATACAGAGGCTAGGTCCTTAGCCCAATAGAACATAGAGACTCCTTTTGAAGATTTTTCCTCAGCATGAGAAAACTTAAGAGAGAAGTGATAAGAGAAAGGAGCTTGTTGCAAAACCAATCTCTTTAGCTAAGTATATGTCACTCATGGGAACCAAACCATCATGGCTGAAGAGGGAGGTTATGTTTTGATAGAAAAGGTAGCTAGAGTTGACAGTAGATGAAGGAATGAAGAAATTGATTAAAGTGGCAAAAAGGCTAGAACCACCTTAGCATGATGCAAGAACACTAGCCTTCATAATGAAGAACCAAGACTAGGACCTTCTCGCACATATTCTCACTCCTCCTCCTCATGTTGACACCAAAGAACTAGATCCAAAGGATTACCAAATCAAGGAGCTCATTTTGGGAAAGCCCACAATGGACACAACCAAAGCACTGGCCATTATAGGCCTAAAAGAGGTATTCCAAAATATGGATTAGGATGAGACTAAATTGATAATAATGCATAAGTAGACTAAGCTTCTCAGAGGCTACCTAAACAAAGTAATGGGACCTATCAACCTTGAGAATCTAGAGGTCACCCTTAGAGCTTCACTAGGAAGAAAGTAGTCAAGAACATAGTTAGACTCATTTTTTGAGGCATGTCAGCAATGGAAGGATAGTTTTGAGGATTGAGGAGTGCAAATAATACATGAAAATTTGAACTATTGCACAAAATCCAATCAAATGCAGATAAGTTGGTTTCCATAGTGAACTAAGATTTTGGGCTTATGGATGAAGTACATACCTAGGCCAAGGACTTACAAGCATTAAGATCAATAAATAGTTAGAGGTACCAGATGCTTATGGAGGTATACACTGCTAAGGAGCTTGATAAGCTGAATGACTGGATTGAGAAAATATTGACAACCAATAAAGTAATGGAGGGATTGCATGAGAAATCCAATAGATTAAAGAGAAAGATCAAGAGCAATTTTTGGAAGTGCAAAGGTGCTATAACACCACTTGCCTTGAGATTTTTGAAGATGAGTCTAGAACCAAGATATTTCTAGTGCAATCAGTAGTCCAACAATTTAGAGGAAAATTCAAGGAAGCTTCATTAGAAGATGACATTAGACAACCTTTCAAAATTGAAGAGGCCTTGTTAGAACTGGACACAAAGCTTGAAGATTTTGTAGACACTCAAATAAAAGTTAGTAATTATTGCCAAGTAGTGAATAATAAGTAGGAGGCTTTATATTTATTGAAAGCTACTTAAGTAGTAGAAATGATTGAGAAATTTAGTAATAAACATCCAGACATCATTTTGGTATAAAGGGGAAGAAAACCTAGATGTTGGAAATTCAATTTTGACACTTCAAAGATTTTTTTGATTTTTGTAACATGTTACCAAGCTGCACATTTGCATAGGTCTAAAGGTGCACTTTTCATAGATGTGCGTCGACAATTAACTACTAGTTCCTAATTTAGAGCATTCCATGCACCAAAAATACATTTTGATAGTAGTTCAACACTTAGAAATACCTAGAGAAGGTCTAGCTTCCATTTTTAGAGATTCTAGAGACTTCCAAATCATCTCACTTCTTCCTTTATCTTATATTCTTATTCTTTCATTCTTTTGTGTCATGTAAAGGCTCATGCACCCATTAATAGATATAAACAAGGAGACCTACTTAACACCATTTAGAGAGTCAGCTTATATATAATTAGATTTGTTTTATTAATTTTTATCATTAGTTTTCATTTTAAGAGCTCTCACTCCTAACAGAAAGGGAGGAGATGATTTATTATAAATACATGGATTTAATATGAACTCTAGGCCATTATTTTGATACAATAATATATGTTATTGATTTTTTCATTCTAAGTGTAGTTATTTTATTTTTTTGTTATGATTTTGTGGTCTTTTAGTTCTAATGTTTGCCTCCTGTTAACAAATTTTGATGTTGTGATGAATTGGAGAAAGGATCATCTATTGTTCTTGTATAGCATTTTGTCTCGTGTGAGCACACTTTTTGTGGTCTTACAATTTGATGAAATTAAATGTGAAATATCTTTTAGTTATTATTGAGTTCCCATTGATGATTACATTAGTGGAGTTGAGGAAGCATTGCTCATAATTTCATTGGTTTCCTACCCAATCCTTTTGATATTTTAATTCACAGAAATGTTGTTACCTTGCTTTATGTCCATTAGGAATTTCCCTTTCAATTATTTTCTTTAATCTCTTGGTACTCTATCTTTGTTATCTTATTTTCAAACATTTTTTAAAATATGAATTTATATACTTGCATCAATAAATTTCATTCATCATAAAATAGAAAATAGAAAAATATATCTCTTTTCTAGCTACATTTCAGACAACAATAGATTGTCGAAGATTGGTGTGAACCAGCAAAGGCTTCCTCATGAACATACACATTTAAGTTCAATTCAATGAACCGAGTAGGTTGAAAAATCCACCCAGAACCTTGGAGTTGGTCCTTGGTCATCTTTACAAGAGAGGGATTCAAAAGGATTCATGTCATTCAACATTGTGCAAAGTGACAATTCAACACCACCTACTTTATTTAATTCAAACTTGGACTATGGTTTATATGTTATGATATGGATATTATTGGATTTAGTTCTAGTGTACTTTTATTTCATGAATGACTATTGTTGTCACTTAGGTTTGCACCCTTTTCCAAGGCCTATGCACAAGGACAACCTAGTGAAACATGGAAACAACCTCCAAGCTATGGGACTTGAACTATGAGGTTGAGTCTACAGAGAAGGCCGGCTTCCTCTTACTATCAAGGCACACCTAACTACTCTCAGAAGGAAAAGGGGAAGAAGGAGATGCAGAAAACAACTCTACCCTACCTAAACTATGGAGGTGATGCACCAAAATAGAGTGTTCAGACCCATTTTTGCCCATGTATGCACTATTGAACCAGAATGAAACTAAGGATATACACATACAGACTTATTTTGATCTAATAACCGCATGCAGATAAGGAAACCAAACTTAATAACACAAGGAAAGAGGAATCTAACTCATAAATTACCTAGTAGGCAAAAATAGATACAGTATGTAGGCTACAGATCTCAACAATACACCAATGAGAGGCAAAAGGGATGCACATACATTAATGGCTAAAGGAGATAAAACAGAGAATCATTCAGTTCAGAGGTATAGGGAATGTTACACTGAGAGTTACAAAGCAATATCAGAGAAATCAAAAAGAGTCGACCCTTGGAAAAGATTACAAAATTGCCTTTATAGTTCAGGCATAACTAAGGACATTGGCTCTGCATTAACTGCTTAACTATTGGTAATAACTTCTCACCCTAAAAAATATAATCAAAGATCTGGTGGTTTTGAGTAAAAATCTGATATTCCTCTGAGAAATGCCTCAAGTAGACAGAAGCAGCGCTAATGAATGATCTTGACATAGTAGATGGATCGACTGAGATGGTGGAGTGTTTCCCTATGTTTCACATTCATTTTTGGTAGGTCAGAATTGATCATGAAGATTAGATCACAAGATAACATTGATCATCTTTTCTTCTTGGTTCATGAATCCATCGAAGTCAAAAAGTTAACCAGGCTATGTAAACCAGCTGGGCCAATCATCTCTCTTTATTCTGCCACCTAGGGAGTCCTTCCATGGTTGACCACCTTTATGTGACTAACCATGCCAACCTTCAGACTTTTATTATTCACCGTAACCGCCAGCCGCCAACTATTTACTCTAGTCTGCCAGTGAGACACGTGTCGGCAAGATGTTATGTTGCCATGGTATCCATCGTGTAGTTTCACCATAGCGAGATAGCACCTTCTGTTGATCTGCTCTAATCGAAAGATTGTGAAGACTCATCATGTGTCATACTTGCTTCACCCCAGGCCCATCATATCTGGCACCATGTCAGCAACTGCACCATACTTTGAATGACACCTAGCGATACTGACCGACGTACCCTATTGCAATCGAGCCCCGCTGACATGTGGCAAAAGGGTGTCATGTCACTATAGTAAAGATCGGGCAACTTCACCATGGCAACATGGTGCCATCCGTTGATCTACCTTACATCTGATGGCAAGCAAGATGGATACTACCCCTTAGTATATCGATGAATAGGAACTGGCCATGTGAACTATCTGACAGATCCTCGCTGATATCTCTGGACCCCGTCAACACGTGTCCTCCAAGCACTGTGTTGTCATCATAATTCTCGTGTAGTTTTTCCATAGTGCGATGGCGCCTGCCGTCGATCTAACTTAATTTGATGATCATGAAGACTCATCCCTCTTTACTGTGCTAGCCTCATGAAAATATAGTCCCACCGGGACATGTGGCATCCGAGCGCTATGTCGTCAATATTATCTTCCAAGTAGTTTCTCATAGCACGATGGCGCTTGCCCTTGATCTGAGCTAATCCTACAACCACGAAAGACTCGCCCTAATCTGATGATCACATTAGAAACCCTGGCCCCATAATACACATGGCATCCCCGCACTGGTCTATGTAGCATCATTCTGGCAACCTGTACTGCCTTGACTCATCGAGTGGCCCCTCCTTGCAGATGTGGCATGTTTTGATTTGCTAGCATGGACCAAGGACCTTTCCAACTGGACAACCAAAGTACAGAATAGGACCCAACCTATATGCTTGAAGTTCCTTTTCGTTGATTTCTTTTGTTGTTGTGAACCTTGCTGTTGACACTGGGACTCACCGTAGAATAACTTTCAGCTGGCCGGGTGCTATGTCACTATCAAAAAACTCGTGAGTTTTCTTATAGGGACATGGCCCCTTGCCACTTTTTTGAACTTTTTGGCCCATCATGAACTAACTGCCTGTTGCCAATTTTCCCAGTACTGTGACCTACCTACCATCAGACCCACCAGACATGCATCAAAAGGGCACCATGTCAGGAACATAAATCTCGCACAAATTTGCCATAGCATGATGGCGCCATCTGTTCATCTGAGCTGATCCTATGGCCACAGAACTTGCGGGACACAAAACATCTGTTTATAAGGTTCGAAGCTTGGCATTAAAATAATATTAACCTTGGGAGTTAGCCGTTGAATGAGTCGAATGTTTGAATTTTGAATTTTTGGCGAGTGACAAAAGATAACATTTTTGGCAAATCACAAGGGGCATGAGCCTGCTCGATGCATGACCAGTGCTTGCCAAAATCCATTGGGCTACAAGGTCAAAAAATATGAATACGAGAACTTGCAAAACCCTAACCCTTCCTATGAGAGATTAAAAACCCTAGCTCTGCAACTGCAACTGGAAACAAAACAGAACTTCCTCTGCAACCTGAGACTGTGAAAACTTTAGAAGTTGGCAACTCAAAAAGAGAACCATATGCACGCGCACTTCTTGAAAAGCAGGAAACAACAAAAAAGAACTAAACTACCTATGTACAGGAATCCACAATCTTTTAGAAACAGGGCTTTAGATAGATCCCATTGATTGGAATGGGAAAAATCTCTCCATTTGGCCTGCTCAGCTAGAATGCATTAGCCTATTTGCAACTGGCAATTAGATAGGGGCCACTCCATAGTGCATCAAACTTGGAATGTCTTCCAGGTTTTTCTCTATCTAAATCCCACTTCAAAACTAAATCTCCCTCTCTGAAGGTTCTGGCCCTAGCCTTCTTATCAAAACTCCTTTTCATCTGCTGTTGATGCATTTCCAGGGTTTGCATAGCCCTGTTTCTCTTTTCTTCCATTTTAATCAATTCTGTCATTCTTTTTGACATGGCACTGTCCTCAATTAATTCTAGCTGATGAGCCAACTCCAAGGATGGGAATTCTAATGAAATTGGGAGTCTAGCCTCTCTACCATATACCAGCACAAAAGGTGAATTCCCAACAGATCTCTTGGGTGTTATCCTATTAGCCCATAAAGCAGTTCTTAGTTTCTTATGCCAGACCCTCTAATTGTCTTCTATTGTCCTCTTCATGATTCTGATCAGATTCTTGTTGGAAGACTCAGCCAAACCATTACCCTGGGGATAGTAATTTGATGATGTGCTCAAGTAGATATTGTGATTCATTGCCCATGCACAAATCTGGGTTCCAACAAAAGACCTAGCATTGTGTGAGATAATAGTAGAAGGAGCACCAAACCTAGATAAAATTCCATCAAGGAATTCAACAACTAATGGTTCTGTGGCATCCTTCAAGGCAACTGCCTCTGTCCACCTAGTGAAATAATCAGTAGAAGCCAAAATCCATTTATGACCTGCACTAGATGGGGGATTAATGGGCCCTATAAAATCCAACCCCCACTAGGTAAAGGGCTGATCCACCTCGATAGGATAAAGGGGGACAGCTGCAAGCCTTTGTTTGCCTGAAAAGAAAGCACATTTCTCACATTTTCTCACATACCTATAACAATCATGGAACAGAGATGGCCAATAATAACCATCCCTCATGATCTTCATGGCAATTGTTCTTGCAAAGAAATGGCCACCATTAGGGCCATTGTGAAGTTCTTTAATCATCCTTTCAGCCTGATCCTCTTCAATGCATCTCAACAAGGTCCCAGAATAGGATACCATCAATTACAACATAGGGAATGGACTACAGTCTATATTGTCTTATTTTGGCTCTATCCAATCCCTGAGGGTATCCATCCCCTAATAAGAAGCTCTTCATATCATCTATCCAGCTCCTTGGGCCATTAACATTTCCTTTCTCCTGCTGCTCTGTTATTACCATAGCAGCCCCTTCATCAGAATCCTGACCTGATAAAATTTCTTTGCACAATCCTCTCCCTCTTACCAACTTGGTAATCTAAATATCAACATCATATTCCATTACCCTAGTGATCCATCTAGCTCTCTTTTCACTGATATCCTTGCTTAACAAAAAATCTTTTACACTGGCATGGGGCACCAACAAATGGATCCTATTGTGGGATAAGAGGTGTCTGAATTTCTTCAAGGCTCTGATGACTGCAAGAGCTTTCTTCTCAAAAAAGTTGTACTTATCTTTATATTCCTTAAGCCCTTCATTGAAGAAGGCTATGGGCTGCTCCTCATCCTTGCCATTTGTTTGAGTTAAGACAGCAGAGATACTTGACTCACCACCTAAAGTGTAGAGAATGAAATCTTTCTCAAAATTTGGGTTCATGAGAGTAGGTGCTGAGGCTATGGCTGCCTTGATCTCTTCAAAACTCTCCTTCCCTTCCTTGGTCCATGAGAAGACCATACCTTTCTTGAGCATAGCTGTAAGAGGTTTCACCATGGTAGCAAGATTAGGAATAAACCTTCTCACAAAGTTTATTCTACCAAGGAAACTTTGCAGCCCCTTCTTGTGTTTAGGAAGAGGAAGGGAAAGTATTGCCTTTGTTCTTTTTGGATCAATGGTCAGTCCATCCTCAGATACAATGTGTCCTAATAACTTTCCTTGGCTTGTAGCAAAGACACACTTGGCTGGGTTGAGGGAAACCCCAAACTCTCTACATCTTAGAAATACCCGCCTTAAGTGATCAAAATGATCTTCTACATTTTTTGAGTACATAGTTATATCATCAAGGTATACTAAGACAAACTTATCAATTAATTTTTTGAAGGCCATCTCCATTGCCTTTTGAAATGTGGCACCTGCATTTGTTAGTCCAAATGGCATCTTGCAATAAGCATAGGTGCCCCATTTAGTAGTAAATGTTGTTTTATGTCTATCAGATTCTTTAACCAGCACTTGGTTGTAACCAGAAAATCCATCAAGAAAAGAGAATCTCCTTGACCCATTGACCTTGGATAGAATTTTCTCCATGGAAGGGATAGGATAGTGATCTTTAAGAGAAGCCTGATTAAGACCCCTAAAGTCCACACACAATCTGATTTCTCCATTCTTCTTCCTTATAGGGACAAGGTTAGCTACCCATGATGAGCGTTTGATAGGAAATATTATATTGGCCTCTATCAACTTAGATAATTCTTTTCTCATTAGGGGCTCAATCTTAGGATTCACTGGTCTCTATTTTTGCCTTATTGGTTTGCCCTTATCAATTAAATCTATGGTATGCTGAAACAAACTAGGGTCAAACCCTTTTAAGTCATCATATGTCCAAGAAAATACATCATTAAATTCTTGACATAAATGAATGAAGTTTTATTGCTCAGTTTTAGAACATACCTTCCCCATATTCAAAGATTTTCCATCAACAATTGTAACTGGGGCATAATCATCTTTCTCTACAGTTAGATTCATCCCTTTGCCTCTTGTTCAATCATCAGGATTGAAGATACTCTCCAAGGTAATGAGACCCTTGGGCAACTTGTTAGAACTAAGGTGAATGATCTGATCACCATACTGATCTTGCAGCCTTGACTGGTTTCTATCTGAGAATTCTACCTCATTCTACAAGAAACTCACAATTTGTTCATCAGAGTCAAACACTTGCCAATGAGTGTTGTAGTCAGGGATGGTAGGCCTCACTACCACCCTAATTTGTTGCTTCTTCTCCTCCTCAAGATTCCTTGGTACATCATAAGCTGCACCCACTGCTGCAAGTCTATCAGCATGTTTATTTTCTTTCCTAGGAATGCTCTAAATATTAAATGCATTGAAGCCCTCAAGCAAATCCCAGACTCTGTGTTTGTAAGACTTGAGCAGGCCATTTTTGGTGATATTCTGATTCCTCACCTGATTGACTACCAATTCACTATCTCCATATACTTTCAAGGCTTGAATTCCTCTCTTTTGGGCAAGTAGGAGACCTTGAATCAAGGATTCATACTCGGCCACATTATTGGTGCAACTGAATTGGAGTCTAAATGAGAAGTAGTATCTTATTTGTGCGGGAGAGATCAACACAACACCAGCCCCTAACCCATTTCTATTCCTTGAGCCATCAAAGTACATACTCCATATTCCATTTATATCATCATTAGTCCCAACAAGATTAGGAACTGGGGCATCTTTCTCTATTATGCAATATGTACTAAATCCTGTCTCAAGAGTCTCTGACATAGGCTCAAACTGATATGCATTTTCCCACTCATCCAAGAAGAAATTAGGAATCTTTGCTATGGAAGTGACAGGCTCATTTACTATGTCATTTTCATCCATCTCTAGAATAGGGCAATTCATGTTGATGGGATTGGGGGTGTAAGATTCAGTGTGATGAAGGGCTTGAGGTTCTGCTCTAATTGAGGCATTGGCTCCATATCTGGTCTTAAATGACATATATGACCAATCAGCAGATATGAATCCACCAATTTGAGTAGTGAAGTCTCTTGAAAGACAGATGGCAAAATAGGGCTTGACTTCAGCAACAGATATATCTTGAATCATAGTGCAACCAGGGCATGCATGTAGGGCCATCTCCACATTCCTAAGGATACCTATAGTTTTGATAGTACTACCATCTAATTGTAACACATCCCTAATAATGGCCTCATATTTCATTCCTAAAGCATCAGCAACACACCTAGGCATTACTGAGCTACTAGCCCCTGAATCTATCTTGCAATTGTGGACTAACTTGCCTCCTATAATTAGAGAAACATAGAATGGAGGAGGTCTAACCTTTTTATTTTCTCCACATCCCCTGCTAGTTGTACTAGACTTGTGGCATTCTCCATGATAGATGGTTGATCCTTGAGTTCAATCTTCTCTAATTCTTGCTGCAACATCCTCTTCTGCATTGGTATGGTAGCAATAGCATCCCACATGGAGATATTCACATTGGTCTTCTTCACTTGCTCTACCACACTGAAAGGTGCATTAGGAACTTTGGTAGAAACTTTGGGAGCTACACTTATAAGAGGTTGAGATGGGGCAACATAAAGATCACTTGCATATTTCTTTCTAGAATCTTGCTTTTGTTGTTGTGAAGTACTTGTTTGTTCATTTTTTGCTTGTATATGAGGTGTAGCACTTGAAGTTGAGGCTTGCTTAGGAGAAGGAGGGGCAACATGTTCCATAGCTCTCTTCTTGCTTCTTGTGTTATGAGCAATGGAATCCTAGTTTACATTACAATGCTCCCCAACCTGATAATTCATGAAAGAGCAATCATCACATCCTTGAATATATGAGGCCTCCTTGGGATGATCCTCTTTGTATGATTTCTTTGCTGCAGGTTCTTGAACAGTTAGGGCCATATAAGATTCTGCCTTCTGGCACATGCAATAGGTATAAGAATAGTTGCAAGAAGGACATAAATCTTGATCTTGGGCCAAGTTATTTTGAGGGACTATAGCTCTATTCTAATTTGAGCTTGAAGTAGAAGCATGACTATTTTGCCTACCTTGTTCAAAGGAGCTATTCCAATAATTAGGAAGCCTACCACCACTTGGAGCTTGATATTGCAGTTGGGGAGGCTTGCCACTTTGAGCTTGCTGCCTTTCTAAGGCCACCACCTTGTTACTCATTTTTTGTATCATAGGGAGACTATCCTCTAATCTCTTCCCCTGGTCCTTCAACTCCCTCCCCTGCTCTTGTAATTTTTTATCTAGGATCTTCTCTCTTTTATTTGTATTCAGCACTAGACCTTGGAGCATTTCTTTGAGCTCATCTATCCCATTTGAGTATGTAGAAGCTTGAGGGATTGTCCCAGAGTAAGGGCTTGTAATGTAGAAGTTGTAGGAAGAGGGACCATTGCTGGTTGGTGGTTAGGAACATCAAGAAAGAAAGGCATAGGGGGCCTTGGAGCCAATTTTCCTCCTTGTATTAGGATATTCTCAGCTTTTATGGCTCTCTCATAAGCATTAGGCAAGGTATCGCCTCCCATAGTTTGGATTGTAGTGGCAATATCACTGTTAAAAGCTCTAAGGTAATGCAAGAAGGCATTACTAGGGGTAAGTTTCATTGTAGTAGGTATTCTATCCCATGTCTTTTAGAATCTATAATTAAAATCAGTCATAAACTCATGGGGGGCTCTTTTTATTGTAGTCAACTGCTCTAATAGTGATAGATGGTCACTTCTATCCTCAAAATGTTTGCATAATCCTGCTCCTAGTTCATCCCAATTAGTTATAGAACCATGAGCTAAGCCTCTATACCACTGTAATGCTTTTCCTTTTAAAGATGAGGCTAGAAGTCTAACAACAACATCATCCTTTGTAATACCATGACTATTACAAATATTTGCTACTTCTTGGATATGCTCTAAAGGGGAGATGGAAGTTTCACCAGTAAAATCAAGTATACTTTTTAGTGCAGATACTGGTATATCATGCCTTTGGGCTAAAAATAGAGGACTTCCACCATTAAAGGTGGAAAAGGCATGAACCCTTGGTTGTGCCATGTAAACAAGTGTTCTATTGATGAGTGTTGATGGCAATCTAGGCTAAGTTTGAACCGTAGGAGGAGTAGAGACAGACCTTACAAGTATATTAACTGTTATTGCACCCCTAACTGGTGATAATGAAGTCCTAGTCCTCTTTCTTCTAGGAAAGAGAAAGCTCTTGATATTGAAATTTACCTCTAGAAGATGCCCTTGTTTCAGCTCTGGGCATGAATCACTGCAACTTTGGCCTGGAACCAGATCTGTTGATGTTCAAAGTCACCAAGTACTTGAAGAATCAGCCTCTTGAAGGCTCAAATACTGAAGCCAACACTACCTCTTCAGCATTAATCTCTAAAACTCTTTCTTCTTTGACACCAGTGGACTTTAAATCTTTGTAAATCTTGTTGTTAAAGTCCCACCAAGCATTCCAAAAACTATTGTCACTTAGGTTTGCACCCTTGTCCAATTCCTATGCGCAAGGACAACCTAGTGAAACATGGAAACAACCTCCAAGCTGTGGGACTTGAACTGTGAAGTTGAGTCTCCAGAGAAGCTGGCTTCCTCTTACTATCAAGGAACACCTAACTACTCTTGGAAGGAAAAGGGGAAGAAGGAGATGCAGAAAAAAACTCTACCCTACCTAAACTACAGAGGTGATGCACCAAAATAGAGTGTTCAGACCCATTTCTGCCCATGTATTCACTATTGAACCAGAATGAAACTAAGGATATACACATACATACTTGTTTTGATCTAATAACCGCATGCAGATCAGGAAACCAAACTGAATAACACAAGGAAAGAGGAATCTCACTCATATATTACCCAGTAGGCAAAAATAGATACAGTATGTAGGCTACAGATCTCAACAATACACCAATGAGAGGCAAAAGGCATGCACATACATTAATGGCTAAAGGAGATAAAACAGAGAATCATTCAGTTCAGAGGCATAGGGAAAGTTACACTGAGAGTTGTAGAGCAATATCAGAGAAATCAGAAAGAGTCGACCCTTGGAAAAGATTACAAAATTGCCTTTATAGTTCAGGCATAACTGAGGACATTGGCTCTGCATTAACTTCTCAACTACTGGTAATAACTTCTCACCCTAAAAAATCTAATCAAAGATCTAGTGGTTTTGAGTAAAAATCTGATATTTCTTTGAGAAATGCCTCGAGTAGATAGAAGCAACACCAATGAATGATCTTGACACAGTAGATGGATCGACTGAGACAGTGGAGTGTTTCCCTATGTTTCGCATTCATTTTTTGTAGGTCAAAATTGATTGCGAAGATCAGATCGCAAGATAACATCAATCATCTTTTCTTCTTGGTTCATGAATCTGTCAAAGTCAAAAAGTCAACCAGGCTATGTAAACCAACTGGGCCAATCATCTCTCTTTATTCTACCACCTGGGGAGTCCTTTCGTGGTTGACCACCTTTATTGGACTAACCGCGCCACCCTTCAGACTATTATTATTCACTATAATCACCAGCTGCCAACTGTTTACTCTAGTCCGCCAGTAAGACACGTGTTAGCAAGATGCTATGCCGCCATGGTATCTGTCATGCAGTTTCACCATAGCGAGACATCGCCTTTCATTGATCTGCTCTGATTGGATGATCGTGAAGACTCATCATGTGTCATACTTGCTTCACCTCAGGCCCATCGTATCTAGTGCCATGTTAGCAACTACACCATACTTTGAATGACACCTGGTGACACTGACTGACGTACCCTATTGCAACTGGGCCCCGCTGACACGTGGCAAAAGGGAACCATTTTGCTATAGTAAAGATCGGGCAACTTCACCATGGTGACATGGCACCATCCGTTGATCTACCTTACATCTGACGACAAGCAAGATGGATACTGCCCCTCTGTGTATCGATGAATAGGAACTAGCCATGTGAATTTTCTGACAGATTCTCGCTGACATCTCTAGACCCCGCTAACATGTGTCCTCCAGGCGTTGTGTCGTCATCATAATTCTCATGCAGTTTTTCCATAGCACGATGGTGCCTGTCGTCGATCTAACTTAATCCAACAATCGTGAAGATCATCCCTCTTTACTGTGCTAGCCTCATGAAAATATAGTCCCACCAGGACACGTGGCATCTAGGCGCTATGTCGCCAATGTTATCTTCCAAGCGGTTTCTCATAGCACGATGGTGCCTGCCCTTGATCTGAGCTGATCCTACGGCCACAAAAGACACCTTGATCCGATGATCACATTAGAAACCTTGGCCCCATAATACACGTAGCATCCCTGCACTAGTCTATGTAGCATCATCATAGCAACCTATACAGCCTCGAATCATCAAGTGGCCCCTCCTTGCAGATGTGGCATGTTTTGATTTGCTAGCATGGACCAAGGACAATTCTAACTAGACAATCAGAGTACGGAATGGGATCCAACCTATTTTCTTGAAGTTCCTCATCATTGATTTCTTTTTTTGTTGTGAACCTTGCCATTGACACTAGGACTCACTGTACAATAACTTTCGACCGGCCAAGTGCTATGTCGCTATCAAAAAACTTGTGATTTTTTTGATGGTGACATGGCACCTTGCCACTTTTTTAAACTTTCTGGCCCATCATAAACTAACCGCCTATTGCTAGTTTTCTCGGTACCGTGACCTGCCCACCATCAGACCCACCAGACACACGTCAAAAGGGCGCCATGTCGTGAACATAAATCTCACACAATTTTGCCATAGTGCGATGGCGCCATCCATTGATCTGAGCTGATCCTATGGCCATGATACTTGCGAGCTGCAAAAAATATGTTTATAAGGTTCGAAGCTTGGCATTAAAATAATATTAACCTTGGGAGTTAGTCATTGAATGAGTCGAATGTTTGAATTTTGAATTTTTGGTGGGTGACAAAAGATAACAACTATCATTCACCTTGAGAAGATAAATATTCAAATGATGAATAATGATTATTTAAATGATTTAATATAATGCCTTATCATGTGATTATATGTTTTTATATTTTACTACACCATAGTTATATGTGGATTTCTTGTGTTTTATGTGCTTTGGTTATTTTTGTATTGAGCATCCATACTTCATGTTTTCTATTTACAAAACATTTACTAAGTATATTCACCCTCAATATAGGATCTCAGTGTGTACCTATATTTGTGGCAATGGCAATAAGAGATAATTGTTGAACTGTCATTTTACATGATGCTTAATAGCATGAATCCTTTCTAACTCATCTCTTGAAAAGATGATCTAGGATGAACTCCAAGGTTTTGAGTGATCTTGTGACCTACTAAAATCTGCTCAGTTGAAGATAAATGTATTTATTTAAAAAGAGGCCTTTGTTGGTTCATACCAATTTTAGATAAGATGATCAATCTACTTGTTTCAAAATTAACCATTAAAAAAATATGTTTTTGGTATTTTCTATTTTTTCAATGGATGTGATCTAACAAAACAAGTATATAAGTTCCTAATTTAACCATTGGTTAGAAAAGAAAATAACAAAGATAAGGTAATGAGAGATGAAAGTAAATAGCATAAAAGGGAAATTCCTAACAAACATAAACCACAGTAAAACATGTTTGCAAGTTAAATTGTTGAAAAGATTAGATAGGCGACCAATGAAAATAGGAGCACCACTTCCTCAAATCCATTAAGGCAATCGTTGATGGAAACTTAGTAAAATAAAAAGATATTTCACTTCTTATCAAATCTCAAGGCCACATAAAGTGTGCTCATGCAAGATGAGAAGATATGTAGGAACAATAGAGTGATCTCTTTTCCAACTCTATACATTAGTGGAATTCAACAACATGCAGCAAACACCAAAACTAAAATATTGCACAATTAGATCAACACAACAAAAGCATTGGCTTCATTATTATCATGAATAAGAATCCACAAAAATAATGCACTCTAGCAAGAATAACTACACTCAGAATGAGAGCACCAAAAACATATATCATTGCATCAAAATAATGGCCTAGAATACATGTTACATTCCTAAATTTATAAGAAATCATCTCCTCAATTTGTGTTGAGAGTGAGAAGTCTCTTCATGCAAATATATGCTTAAAACTAATAAAAGAATCTAATTATGTAGAAACTAACTCACTAAATGGTGCTAAAATAGGATTAATCCACCCTTGATTATATCAATTGATGGGTACATGAACCTTTACATGTCTTAAAAAAAAGAAAGAAGTAGTATATAAGAAGAAAGAAGTTGTAAGAGGATTTGGAAGTCACTGGAAGCTCTAAAAATGGAAGCTTGACCTTCTCTAAATGTTTCTAGGAGTTAGAATTATTGTCAGAATGTGTCTCTAATGCATGGAAAGCTCTAAATTTGAAATTGGTGGTTAACTATTGGTGCACCTTTGAATTCTTCAAAAAATTTGGTGCAACTCTAGAGCAATGCACCTACACACCTATATAGCAAGTTCAAAAATTCCAAAATTTTCACAAGTGTCAAAATTGAATTTCTAGCTTCTGGGTTTTCTCCCCCTTTATACCAAAGCAATGTCTGGATGTTTTCTCTTGAATTTCTCTATAATATCCATCACTTGTGAAACTTATGGTGAATCTATTGCCTCATATTTATGCCTAATTATTTTCCAATAGTTACTAATATCTATTTGAGTTTTCACAAAATCATCAAGTCTAGCATGAAGCCTCAAAAATACCTATTCAACCTTGAATGCTTGCCTAAAATATTCATCAGATGAAGCATCCTCAAAAGTTCTTTATAATTGTTCTACCACTTCTTTTACTAATTTGAGCTTCTTCTTTGACTCATCTTTAAAAATATCAAGGGAAATAATGTCATAATACAAATTTGCATCCAAAATTTGCTCTTGAGACTGGCCTTTTAACTTATAAATATCTTCATGAAGTTCTTCCATGACCTTATTTTTGGAAGTTATCTTCTCAACCCAATCCTCAAGTTTATCAATCTCGTCTATTATATACACTTTCGTGAGTGTACAATAACTATTGTCTTTTATTGTTTGGAGTGATTGAAGGTCTTTTCTCTAGGCATGTACTTCATCCATAAGCCCAAAATTATGGCCTACTATAGATACTAATTTATCTACATTAGAATGAACATTATGCAATAGGTTTAAATTAGCTCAGATTTTCTCTACACCCTTCTACTAAAAATTGTCATGACATTGCTAACATGCTCCCACAAATGAATCAACTTGGACACTCTCCTTATCTCTCCTTTCTAGTGTCACAATGAAAGTAACCTTTGGGTTGTCTTGATCCAATTGACCTACAATTCCATGGAGACATCCTCTTAGTAGCTTGTTTGTGCATCTTTATCAACTCATTCTCATTATCATCAAAATTCTTGAACACCTCCTTGACTCCCTTAGTGATCATTACCTTAGTTGTGTCTAATGTAGGCTTTCCTAATAGGACTTCTATAGTCCAATAGTCCTTAGTAGTCAAATCTTTAGTCGCAGAATGTGGAGGAGGAATGGCTATGTGAGAAAGTAGGTCCTGATCTCTATTATTCATTATGAATGTCAATCATTATGCATCACTCATAGGTGGTTTAGGCCTCTTGATGGCTTCTACTAGTGCATCCATACTCTCTTCTTCATTCAGGTTCAACTGTCACTTTTTTCAGACCATAACTTACCTCTTCAACTAGGTTGGTATAGTGCCCATAGGAGACAAATTCTTGGTTGAAGAAGAGGTTTTCCAAGTAGGCAATTTTCCCTTATCACTCCTTTTTGGAGTCTTCTCCTTATGTGAGAGATCTAAATTTGGTGTTCCTACATCTATAGTATCAAAAATCCTAGCCTTTTTATCCTAAGAAGTTTGTTGAGGTTCTTTAGGTATTTTTCCTTCCTTAGATACTTCATTAGCTGATCTCTACTTAGGTTCTTCTTCACACACTTCTCTCTCTTCTTTAGCAACATGAGGGAGGGGAGTGGCTAATCTTTTGTCCAAATATGAAAAATCACAAAATTTTGGTGGTGAGATTGTTGGAAATAGAAAGTAAAACTAGGGTGGGGATGATACCCAGAAACTTTAGTATTGTAGTATAAATCTGGCTGGTTAAGGCTTACATTGATCACCTATGATGATCTTCCCTGTTAGGAGAAAATATGACTGCTAGGTCCACCTTGTGAGAGGATTTTCAAACATACAATGAAGTATGCACTTAGTAAAGAGATTTAGAAAAGACTCTTAAGTCTACCTTTTTAGAGGATTTTTACTAGTTCACCTATTAGGATGAAGCAGTAGATCTCTGACTTGTAACCGAATTTGCTGATAGAGAATCCTTAGTGTACTAATCACCTTTCTATGATAGATTTGTCACTGCTACTCCTTGTATTGATATGGCTTTTACAATTCTTTATCTACTACATTTATTTCACATTCACATTCTTACTCGCAATACACATTCATTGTATTCCATGCCATGAATATGATTCAATACATCATATATATATATATATATATATATATATATATATATATATCAATCCAATTTAAAAAATTACATAGTTGGCCATGACACAAGTTAACACAAATATTACAAAGTCAGCCCACATGAAGATACTCAGGTTCTAAAGACTAACTTGGTGAGGTTTTGATACTCAACATCCACTGTCACTACTTGGCATCATCATGCTCTTGGTAGATGTAGAAGCTTGGTCCATACTGATCACATTCAAGTAATCTTTAACTTAGTCTATACTGGTGACTCAGTAGATATTGTGCAACTTGGAAAACATTAAATTACTTGGTTACCATGGAGTAGCTTAGTTAACACTATCTCCACATCACATGAATTGATAACTCGAGAGATATTGCAATGCTCGGTAACCACTGGCTTCACATTACATGAACTATGAACTGGGTAACCACTACACTAAACTGCTCAGTTTGCACTACTAAACTTTACACTAAATGAATTTGAATAAGTGTGGGTCACTAATAACAAACTTGACTGATATGTCAACAATCTCTTGCTTTGGCATTAATGATGAAAACACTTGTTAGCCCAAAACTAAATACCTTGTATTCATCACCATGTGATACTATCTCAGTCCTATTTTTGAGATTTTTCAAAAATTATCTTTGTAAGATATATACAAAGTATATTTTCACCATAACATATTTCTCCCATATACTATGTGATCTATTATGTACATGCAACTTTTCTTTTATATAGATTTCTCCCCCTATAACTCTGCTCTTCTCTCTTTTTAACTTTTCTCCCATATCTTATCTCCCTTTTAACTCTACTCTTCTCCCCCTTTTTGATAGTAATGCAAAGATTTATTCAACATATTTACATGAAGACACCAAAATTAGATAAGAATTCAAAATGTACCTTGAGGGTAATTGCCAAAGATTTATCCCAATTCTCTCGAAGAACCTTACATGTTTGAATTGCAATTTGTACTTTAGCTGATAGTTCAATCATGTGGTTAGCAACAGAGAAGTTATTATCATGAAAAAGGATTTTTGAATAAACAATATGTTTTTTCATAGAGTCCATGATAGGAAGGAGCATATTTTGGATATCAACCAGTGTTGAGTGGATCCTTATTTCTTCTCTCAATAACTCTACTTGCATATATGAAAAAAATCTAATCTTCTTAAACTGTGCAAAGCTTGAACTAGGGTCAAGTTGCAATTGCTGAGCACTTGCCTTAAGATCAATATCAATTTTGGACAATTTATTCTTAAATTCTTTGGTATGTTTAGTGACATCACATAGCTTTGCAAAAAGTGATGACACATTAGAATAGGACACCTCAAGATTGACCAAAATTGTTGATAATTCAACTTTATTAATAGCAATTTGTTGAGCAATGTGCTCCAGTACTTTATTATTGAATTTATTTTCTATCTTTTCAATCAATTTCTCTTGTCCTTATATGTCCTCATTGAACTTTTAAACTAATTCACCAAGCTAAAACAAAATAGGTTGAGAAGAATCAACCTCAATCCCAATAGCCTTAGATAAAATGTTCTTAGCATTATCTAATATCTTGTATTCTCTGTCTCTTTCTTCTCTTAATCTTTGTTTCTTGGAATTTTTCTGGAAGAGTTCACCAACTATGAGCATTTGATCTATAGACAAATTGTAGAAATCCCATTTGGGAATTTCTATTCCCTTCTCCAAATCTATATCTTCTTCTATCTCCTTTCCTTTCAAAAATTTTGTATTTGGTTGAGCCTTAGACTCAACTATCCTTGCACTTATTTCTTTAGTATTCAAAATAGAAACAATAGTGGACATACTCGAGCTTACAGTAAAATTTTTTATAGCACTGACTAGTGGAATACTTACAGAGATGTTAGAAGAATCCAAAATTGATGAAGTTAAAATTGCAGAATCCAAAACTAAGGTAGATAAAATTGGAGTGCTTACCATGGATGAGCTCAAAATTGAAGAAGTCAAAACTGGAGAGAAGATGATTGAAGAACTTAACTTAGTAGATGAAGAGAGATATTGTAGCTTAGTTGATGAAGTGGAAGTCACTTCTATCAATTATATGCTGAGCTATGTTGGTGCAAAGAGTAATTGGACATTCGATGCATCTAATGTAGTCACAACCAAACTTGTAGAAGTTTCCTCCATACTTTATGTTGTCAAGCATTTTCTCAAGGAGCGATGAAGTGAGGTAGTGATTGCAACTACTATCTTTACTGGGTTAGTCTTGTCATCATCTTCCTTTTCTTCCTCAGTAGATTTTTCACCTTGCTCCTCTTCATTTTCCTTTTCTTTAGCTTCTTCCTCCTTATATTCTTCATAATCAATAGTAACATAATGAGTTGATCCTTCATTATCTTCTTCATCCTTACCTTCTTCTTCTTCATCATCCTTTACTTCAATTGGATATTCACTTGGCTTATGAAGATGGTAAACATTCTTTGAAGTGTTTGTAGCATTTCTCACAACATGTTCTATATCCTTAATCAAAACTAAATAGGTATTAAATCTCAAAGTCATTTTCTCTTCATTTTTCTTTAAGGACTTTTTACCTCAGCATCTGATATGCTTGATAGTAATTGCCTCAAGGTTTGTGCATATATTTCTTTTACTATTTGCATTGCAAAATCCCATCTTGGCTTTATTTTCTCCAATAATTCATTAGGGATTTGAGAGGTGATCTGTTCTGGTGAATTCTTCCATTTTCCCATTTTGGTCAGCACTAGCTCTTCAACTTGTTTCTACTTTGCCTCTATCCTTGTCTCATATTTCAAAGATTTGAAATTTGTTATACCAACACCTTCTTTCATTTTCTTTAACTTTTCTTGAAAGGTGGGAGGAGGTCTACTAAGTACAATGTCACTTCCTTTCCTCCTAGACCTCCTTGTGAAGACTATAGCGGATGCCTTTAGAGGCTTGGTGATGATCACCTTACCCTTTTTCTTCAAAGGTTCTTCTTGTTCTTTTGATTCTTCTACATCCTTTACCTTCTCTTCATCTTCACCTTTACCCTCGATCAGTGTGAGAGGTGCACTAGATTTCATTTTGGCTATCCTCCTCTTTCCTTTGTTAACTACCTCAAGTAGCTTGATTTCCAGCTCTATTCTTGCCTTTGCCTCTTCATAAGTACCAAAGTAAGGGGCCTTGGGATCCACAGGTCCATTGACAAGGGCTTCAATGATATCCTTGGTCTCATCAATGTTTACTTTGTAACCAAGAGGCTTGACCCACACAGTTCTAGGCTTGACTACCTAGATGTATACCTTGTCACAATCAACCATGAAACACACATCATCCTTGTAGTATTCAACTAACTTCTTAGGTATCTTGAACCTATTGTTCATTTTGTCTTTTAAAAACATCAAAATAGTTTTCCATGATGCTACCATAGTTTTCTCCTATTTCTACAATGTATTCATTTATTTGGTACAATATTGGCACATCTTTTCTCTAGACTATAGTGCCTTTGGAAGGGAGAAATTTTTGCACATAAGAGAATAAACATGTTAGCAAAGAACTAAATTTTCATGGGTTATTCTTGTAGTTTCTAATGCTTTCCATATTATTATTGAATTATCTCAGTAAGAACTTGGTAATGTCATAAGACAAGTTATTCTTCACCACTTTGTACACCAAGTCCGCAAGTTCACATGATACACTGTTGTGATGGTTTGAACTATATATTTTTTGAGCTATAACATCAATACCAAATTTGAGTTCTACATCTATAATGTTTCTTATTTTCATGTCTTTTCCATCCCACATAGCTAGGGTTTTCTTTTCCAACTCAGCTCAACCTAGGGTTTTGGCTTTGGCAAGCATGGGAAGGCTAGTGATTCGATGAATCATCTTCTTGGTTATCAATATTGGTTGCTCCAACCATAGATGACCATTGTGCACCCAACTAAGAATATACCTAATCTTTTTATTTGAAACTCTCAGGGCATATGGGGAATATGAGTTAAACATTTTTCTTCTAAATGTTGATGCTTAGGTTTTAGGGTTCCATCAACACACAAATGAGCTAAGGCATCATCCATTTCAAGAGTACCAATTTATTGAATTGGACATTTAAAATGAGTTCTTATTTCATTGACAAGAAGTAACTTGGGAGGAATTTGTGATTGAACTCTGCTAGGGTCTAAGGTTTTTGCAACTGCGGGTATGAGCTTGAAGTCTGGTGCCTTCCATTCAACACCATGAACCAACATATCAGAACCTTTCTTTGCCTTGATAATGCTACTGGATGCCATTTTTCTTGGTAGCTTAAGAGAACTTCAAAAATTATTGCAAGAAATTCACTCAAGTCACTTGATTACATAGAAAATAACACTTCACAATAGCTCTTTAAAATTCACAATGAAATATGAATTTGCTTCCATGCCTTTTTGTCAAAATTTCACTGTTAATGCTTAGTATAGAGGTAGATGAGTTACCATTATGCTTGATAGTCTATCATGTACTACTCTATCTATGCCTAAAATGTGAGCACACTTCTCTGAGTCATTATATCCAAGATTGCTCAAAAATGAGGTCTTGAATGGTGGCTCATAGCTCTCTATTCATGGAGTGCAAAGGTTTGTAATGGAGGCCCTTAGTTTTGACCTAGTTTGTGCCCATGCAAGTACACCATGAAACAAGAGATTCAAAGATAAAAATATGCATGCAAATGAAAATGCAAACTAATCTATATGATAACAATGCAAAATAATGCAAGATCTAATCTATGAAAGCAAGATATAATCTATAAATGCAAGGATGAAACCTCATGATGGAAGCCATGGATGCATGAGAGAAGAAGACAAGAAGATAGAAGTTCTCCACAAAAAGCTTTAGTATTCAAACTCCTTCAAAAATCGCTCTCCAAACCTACAACATAACAACGACATAATAATGGATGTCAAAAATGAGGAGAGGGATCTCTCTTATAAAGAAAAATGTGGAAGTGGGAATCTTCTCACAACTAATATGGGATAATAGAGTTTGGTCCATGAGAGACAAAATTCCACCAATGAGAAAAGAGGAGAAAAATTAAATGAGGGAAGGAAAAAGGAATTTATTTATTTCATTTCCTTTTTAATGTGGGATTTATTTAATTAAAAGGGAGCAAGTTCTTTTAATTAAATAGGAAATATTTAATTTAATTAAAAGAGAGGTTTTTCTCTTAATTAATTAAATGTGAATTAATTTAATTAAAAGAGAGGTTTTCTTTTAATTAAATGGGGGCTTATTTTATTTAATTAAAAGGGATATTTCCTTTTAATTAAACAAGACTTAGGATAAAATGATCAACTTTAGAAATGAAATAATCAAATTTGATCAAGGAAATTGATTTGAATTAATTTAATAAAATATTGCAAACCATTGATTTAGGAAATTTGATAAATTGAATAATGGAGGGTCATAGTCTAGGTGACCATTTTAGGGTGCATACACTCTATATTGATCACTCAGTGAAGTCTTCATGACTTGGTATCCATAAGTGCCTTCTTTATTCCCGACCTTGGTTGGTAGAGTCTATGACCTAACCTCACTCAATATAGAAGGTAAATTGGTAATGACTAATATAGATCTTGTTTAGTGATCCCTTTGTATCTTGCATATAGATTTGTATCTTTGTCACCTTTTAACTAGAATTGATTCTAATGTCTTCTTTGATAGCCTAGTTCCAGTTCTTCCTTGATAACTTAATTAGAGGTGGTAGAGTCACATAGTTCTTGAGTGACTTGACTATCATTTCTTGGACTAGTATCCTTGATAGACTTAGGAATCCATTGCTATCTCATCTGCTTTCAAATGTTATCATCTTTTTCCTTCTTCTCATCTTCAATCTTACTAGTATTCATACAATTATTGGCAATATGACCAAGTTTTGTACAAATGTAACATTTTATAGTGGTATCTCTTTTCCTCATGTGATATTTAACATAATTCATACCAATATGTCCATATTCTTCATAGTAATGACATCCACACTAGGTATTGTAATCCCAACCAAATATTGCATTCACAATTTGTTCTACAAGATTCAATGTCTTTGTTTTGCATTATAATGCCATGTGTCCATGTTGATTTTAGTTATAGCATTTTCTATTGAAATTTTCTTTTACATTACTCTAAAATTTGTTTGATGTATGACCTATCTTACAAAAGTAATTGCAAGTAGTTCTTTGATTCCTTTGAGCACCTTGTTTGGAGGATTCACCTTCTTCATTGTATCCGATTCCTACTTTTCCTTTTTGCCTATAGAGTTTTTTCTCATTCAGTTGAGCCATGTCTTCTTGAGATTTCATTATTCTTTCATTGATTTGTTTCTCAGTGTTTAGGTCATTTTTCAATCTTTCACTAATTTTTTTTACAGATCTCAGCTCATTTTTTATTCTTTCATTTATTTGTTTTTCAAAGTTTAGATAATTTCTTAATCTTTCATTGATTTGTCCTTGGCTCATGATTTCCTCATTTGCATTTGAGAGCTGATCAATAAGATCTGCATGCTGAAGAGATTGGTTCTAGATCTCATTGTTTCTTCCATTCATTTCTTCTTTTATCTTGTTTCTTTGTTCAAGACTTCATATAACCTTCTTGACTAAATTTCTTGTTCTCTTTTCAGCTTTCTTACTTCTTCTTGTAGGGAACTATTTTTCTCTAGGATTTCTTTGATTGCATTATTTGCTTCATCTGAACTTCTTGAAGGGAGAAAATATTCAATTCTTTCTTCAATGTAGAGATGATCATTTATTTGATATGCAAGTTCCTTTCTTCTTTTCAAAGATTGGGAAAGTTTCTCTTTAGCTTTCTTGAGTTGGGCAATGGCCATTTAGATGTCTAACTTTTCATTGTCAATAGCTTTGTCAAGTTTAAAAATCTCCATAACCTTGACCTTTGCTCAAGTTGTTAAACTTTCTTCTAAGAACCAAAAAGCTCTAATACCAATTATTGGAAATATTCAAGACTATGCTAAGTTATTAAGAGGGGAGGGGTGAATTGGTAACATCAAAAACTTCTACCAATTTCAATTCTTAATCTAATAAACCATTTAGCATCATATCTGATCTAATTACATGCATGAGAAACTAAAAATATAAAAGAATTCACAATACTTGAACACAATGATTTGGTGACCCAAAAACCTTCCAAATAGAAAGTAAAACTAGGGTGCGGATGCTACCTACAAACTTTAGTACTGCAGTATAAAGTTGGCCAGTTAAGGCTTACATTAATCACTTCTGATGATCTACCCTTTTAGGAGAAAATAGGACTACTAGATCCACTTTGTGAGAGGATTTGCAAACATACAATGAAGTATGCACTTGGTAAATAGATTTAGAAAATACTATTAAGTCTACCTTGTTAGAGGATTTTTACTGGTTCACCTATTAAGATGAAGTAGTAGATCTCTGACTTGCAACTAAGTTTGTTGATAGAGAATCCTTAGTGTAGTAATCACCTTTATGTGATAGATTTGTCACTATTGCTCCTTGTATTGATATGGCCTTTAAAATTCTTTATCTATCACATTTATTTCACATTCACATTCTTACTCAAAATACAAATTCATTGTGTTCCATGCCATGAATATGATATAATACATCACACACACACACACACACACACACACATATAATCCAATTTACCAAATTATAGAGTTGACCATGACACAAGTTAACACAAATATTACAAAGTCAGCCCACATGAAGATACTCAAGTTTTGAAGACTGACTTGATGAGGTTCTAATACTCAACATCCACTATCACTACTTGGCATCACCATGCTCTTAGCAAACATAGAAGCTCGGTCCATACTCATCACTTTCAAGTAGTCTTGAACTCAATCTGCACTAGTGACTCGATAGATATTGTGCAACTTGGTAAACACTAAATTACTTTGTTATCATGAGCTATCTTGGTTAACACTATCTTCACATCACATGAACTAATAACTCAGTAGATACTACAATTCTTAGTAACCATTGTCTTTGGATCACATGAACTGTGAACTCGATAACCACTAATAAACTTGATATACAATAAACTGCTTAGTTTTCACTATTGAACTTTACACTAACTAAAACTAAATAAGTGTCTGTCACTAATAACAAACTTGACTGATATGTCAACAGAGGTACCTAGATATCCTTTTGGTAGAGGTGGCATTTGATTCCAATCCTCTCCCAAATGTTTTCTCATGGGTGTATCTCATATTTTATCATCCACAATTTTAGTCCCTACTAGCATAAAGTCAAAATAAGATATTTTGAAGATATTTGTTCCTTGCCTATCTTTCTCACCTATCCACTATTGTTACTCATCCTCCGAAGTTGTAGCCTTAATAGGCTTCTTGGGAACGCATGGTGACATGATGGTGGAGCTTCTCCTCTTCTCTTCCTGGGTTGCGCTTGCCAAGCATGTCCATTGACTCAATGGAAGATTGTTTTCTTCATCTTCTTCATCCTCTTCATCATCTTTGGGGATGGTTTTGGGGACTAGAGGGATAGGTATAACCTATCTTTGTATCTTCTACCTCCTAGTCTTTCTAAAAGTATGTCCCACTCTATCTTTCTTAGTAGGTGAAGGAGATGCTTGTTGCTCTTGTGTAGGCAAGGATACCTCATTTGCTTCCTATTCTAGGGCTTGCTCCTATTCCTATTCTAGTAGAGGCACTTGTGGAATATCCTAAGTTTGAGGTGCCTCTTCATTTTGAGGCTCTTGGTTCTTAGATGTTTGAGTTTCTGATTGGGCTTGAGTCACCTCTTCTTGTTGAGGTTCTTTAGGTTTAGGTTCAACTTGCTTTGGAGAATATCTTTTCCTCTTATTCTTCCCCTTGTCTTCCTTGAAGTAACCAACTTCCTTGTCATGCTTATATACCATTTCTGTCCTAACTAGAGATTGCACAGGGAAAGTTGGTACTATTACTTTCGCACCTTTAAGATTAACTAGTTGTGTTGTGGCATAAAAGATTATAGTCTAAGGAATGGGATTGAGCTTAAAGGGCTTCTTGATCTAGTACCTTATCAATTGGATTTTATGTCTTGCCTTGTGATTGATATCTACATTCTTTTCCCTATCAACCATTGCATTCATAATTGGTCTATCAAATATCTTGTCACAATTGTACAAGGGATCTAAGACCTCTTGAGTGTCTTGTTGGATAGCCTTAAGTGGGATCTTCATCTTCAAGGTGCTTCCCACCAAATATAGTCATCCTAAAATATTCCCTAATTTGGATATCATAGTCATCTATCATGTTCATCCAATGATCTTCTACTGCATCTTCATGAACAAAGTGTTTCCCTGCCAAAAGTTGAACTCTACCAATATTATCAAAAAATGGATAGAGAGAGTTGTAATATTCCAAGGGATATTGATCTCATTCTACATTAAAGGTCATGATATCCTATTTCTGCTCAACTTCAAATGGACCTCTAGTGATGGGCCATACCTAGGTTTTCTTATGTTGTTTCCTCACTCTGTCATACATGGTGTGAGTTGTCTTGTAATCTCTAGTAAAATGAACCTATTTTATGGATATTTTAGGAATTTCTTCAGATTCATAGTTGTACCCACTACCCTTAAGTAAGTGAATATCTTGAATTAGATCTAATAGGAACCCATCTCTACATTCTTTGCTACTGCCTCTACTGACATCCTCTTGGCATAATCACCCTCAATGAACTAGATGATTGCAAAAATGAAAGCATCATTGACTATTTTGTGTTCTTGCATGCTTCCTTTCTTATACAATCCTATATAGTCACTTTTCTTTGCCACTAATAAGTACACCAAGTATGATGTCATGTAAAACTTGGGCTTAGCTTTGAATCCTACTGACTACTCATCTAAGTTTTTACTTCATATTGTAGCCCAATCAATTGGCATTTTAGTTGTTCTAATGGTCTCAATGAAATGTACCATCTAAATATTCAGGTTCCTAGCTATTAGCAAACCAATAATCCTACTTAGAAGCACAATGGAGTGTCCAATATCATCCTTTATGTATCCTCTAGTCATATCTACCTTGCTTGGCCTTCGTTCCACCAATGTTCTCTCAATCAAGAATGATGATTGTATGATCTCTTTAGCTTCCTTCTCATGTTCTCTATACCATCTTTCTACTTGATGATAAGTAATTTTCATATATTGATCCGCTCTTGGAAGATCGAAGACTTTCTCAATGTTCCTTGGTCTTAAACTAAGGACTATCTCCCCTGTTACACTCTTCACAACTCTTTCTTTTGACACATAATTCTCTATCAAGGCCATGAAAAGCTCTAAAGATTGCACTAATGTGGGATGTGAGGTTATGCTGATCAAGCCTAATTTCAAAAGTGTTAAGACCATTGGGGACCTCTCCTTAGGCTTGTTTCAAAGTACTAAGAATGTGTTCTAGTCTATAAGTCCCAACTCTATATCTCTAATCTTTGAATGTGCATCTTGAAAGTGTGATTTCTTAGGTTCCCCTTGAAAATTGAAAAAAACTAGTTTTGAATCCATCTTCTCTGCAAGTCAGGATGATGAGGAAACCATTTTATCTACACAAAACACACACACATTAGTCTGAAGGGGTGAAAATTAAACCCTAAGAAAAACCTAATTGCTAAAAAATAGATCTAGAGCCCTAAAACCCTTGCAAAACTAGTCAAATCCTATTTTAGCTCTATTTATGTAGTTTAGTGCACCTTTCCCACCTTGATAGGTGTGCTAAGTGTATTAATTAACCTTTACAAGGCTATTTAATGTAGGCACACTTGTATAGGTGTGCACCCTTATGGAGTGCATACATATGCATGCACACTACTATGCACATTGCAATGTGCATAAGAGGGATGTGAAGGGTTTGCAAGGTTAAGGGTGTGCACATGCACACCTTGATGAGGTGTGCATGTGTATACCCATACTTGTTTTCTAGTGTTTTAAGGGTAAATTACGGTGCGCACATACACAACATTACAAGGTGCAAATGTGTGCACCATTACCTTGGTCTCTTGGTTAGGTTTTGATGAAAGATGTGCACATGTGCACACCTTTCTCTTAAGAGTTAGGTTAATTTTTAAGTTTTCTAAATGGAAAATAAAGGTGCGCACTTGCGCACTTGGGATAGCTAGTGCACACTTGGGATAGCTACACATGTGTGTACCTTTATTTTTTTAACTTTGTGTTGCACCATGTGTAGAAGAGGAGGAATTTAGCATACCTTTGTATGTGTGGAGTTGCACTCTTGGAATATGGGAGGAGAAAATGAATAAGGGGAGTGGGGTGGTTTTGGGTATTTATAGACACGGGACTATGAGCACCCAATGGATGTGCACACCTACTTAGGTGTGCACCTCCAAAGGGTGCACATGTGTACTTCCACATCTAGCACACTTGCACACCTATGATAGGTGAGCATGTAAGCTAGGTGTGCTAGTGCACACCTTAACCCCTTAATCATCCAAATCAAGTAAATCTAACAATTGGGTTTTTTGGGCATAGGACCAGGCATGACCCAGACTCTAGGTAGAGCCCTAAAAAAGACTTAGACCCTAGAATAGGGGTCTAAAAAAGAAAAATATTTACTAGGGGGTCCCTATTTCTAAGAGAAATGGGGCATGCATTTTGAAACCACAACAATAATGACCTTGACCATTCATGTTGATCCAATGTTGTACTTATATGGATGACATATCCATTTATATTTTTTATTATTAACCCTCTAATAATTTGCAAATCTAGATTCATAATGCATTTTAGGAATATCGCCATGAAAATTTTTGTAGATTTATGGTTTAGTAGTTATAAAAAAAATTTAAAAAAATTGATGTTGATTTAATTGATTTGTGGAAATTTTACTATTTGATCTAATTTATTTTAATTATTGGCTCATTTTTTGGTATCTGAATTACAATTACTAAAATTATCTAATTTATTTTGGAAAAGAGCCAAGGTAGACAATTATGTTATTTAATAATCTAATTTATAAGTTACTTTAGTAAAAGGTCTTATATTAGGAAAAATTGAATTTTATTACTCACTTCTCACTTTGCATTTTTTGTGTTTAGAGGAACTTCCTCCAAAACCCTCTTGTGAGGATTTTTTTTGTTTGTTATTATATTTTTCTCATTGGATCTTCATGAGAGTGGACTCATTGGAATCATAGTGAGGATATCATTCTACTCTATGACTTTCAACATCTTCAAAGCTCTCTCCAATTTCTTCTATCATTCTTCGTATTTGAGAATTTTGTGAGAGGTGAGACTCTCACATTTATTTTAATTTAATCTATTTTATTTTTTTCTTTTGAATACTAAATTATTAGTGGTTGATAACTAGTATTCCCCTCCATTTTTATGTGTTCATTTGGACTAGTTGGAATCATGTGAATGATGCTAAAAAAAACCCAATCCAATCCAGAAAATAACTTACTTTACATGTGAGTGTTTTATAAAATTGGTTATTTAGTTTGTAATTTTTGGTAGTGTTATGCTGTAATAATTTTCCTGTGATCTTGCATATCAATTTCATTAGATTTTTGGTAGTTTAACCACATTTTAGAAGTGGGTTTTTTTTTTCAATTTTATTGAAATCCAAGAAGTTTAGTTTTTGGGAGTTTATCCTTGCCTAGTTTTGAGTGCCACAGAGAATTTGGTTCGGATTTTGTGGAATATGTTTGGGTGATGGAAATGGATTATAATCCATGTTTGCATTCATCCTATGGCTTTACCTTGTGAATTTTGGGATCATTTATGTATCTATACTCCCAACAAGATGCCCAGTTGAGTGACCTTTCGTACTTTCTTCTTCTCCATGCATTTTTAAAATCCAACCCTTGCATTAGTTTTATCATGTTATTATATGGAGTTGGTTGTACCCACTCATCAGCATATGAACATGCAAATGGGTGATCATGGGAGACTCAAACTCTCATATTTAGGCTGGTTGAGTAATTTTTCATTGACCATTGGGTTGGGAACTTGCATTTCCTTATGGAAATTATTGTAGGATGAGAATGGGTATGTAGGCTAAAGGGGTGGAGTGGCCTTTCACTTGTGCCTCAATTGAGAAGTGGAAAACAAGGAAATTTGGAGAATTTTCAACAAGTGACAACAAAAATAAATTAAATGGGTGATAAATTTTAATATTTAAGACATGTGATATAAACATTTGTATAGTCATTGAGCATCCCAGAGGATTCAACGTGATAATGTAATATTTTTATGGTTGCTAATATTTTGTGCAAGTTTGTGTGATGTTATTCTATTTATTCTTTTGATGGAGGATACCCCTATATAGCTTAGGCTATTATGAGCCAAGTGATGCAACTTCACTAGAGTCCATACATAGTTATCCTATAGTGTGTCTTATCAGTGATTTGATGTCTTTCATTACATTCATGATCATTGAGTTCTTGTGTCTTGCACTAATTGGCATGTATATTAGCCTTGGATGCTATTTTTTTTTAAATCATGGTTGGGGTATTATCAACATGAGAACAATGGGTTGGTCCTATAGGTTCCATGTGGTTAGGAGGAATTTCTACCTATATAACTATTAGGAATCTAAGAATAGGGACTACTATCTTCTAGATGCAGGATATCATTGACTTACCCGTTCCCTAGGATTCTACTTGCACTCTTTTTGTAGATAGTTCTCTTGTATATTTAAATTCTTGTATCCAATTAGTTATATTTTTAATCAATTATTGATGTATTTTTATTTTTAGTATGATCAAGTGCTTATCTTCTCAATTTGTGTGTATCTAGTACTCCCTATTGGGGAGGTTTCCTTATGTTTTGGGCTTCCCTTATTATTTTCGTATTGAATATGGTATTTCATTGCACCCTTTAGATTCATCTTATTGCATGATGAAATGGTAGTTGACATTTTATTGCATCTAAATGAGACATCTCATTGTGTGTAGTTAAGGAGTTGTATTGCATGATGAGATGTAAAGTTTCATATCATTGCACCATTAACTAGTGAAATATCTTACCAATTTTAAGTATTGTATCATGTGATAAAGTACTTTATCACATAGCTTCTAGTGTTTATTTTCATGATATTGTTTGGACATTATCGCACCATGGATAGTGACCACTTATGAATTTTTTAGAGTTTGTGATTTGGTTTTTTAGATACCCATTAGGAAGTTGTATCTTGTCAATTCAAAACATACAATTTTGGTATGGTTATCAAGGTTGTCATTTTATTCATGTGTTTTAACTATAAATCAACTTGTGGGTTTAATCATTTATGATTTTTTAGTTGTGTATTAAAATGAATGTTGCATCTAATTTTAATATGGATAATGGAGTGAACCTTGCATGATTAATCACCTAGATGAAAAGGTATGCATTTTGTAAGTAATGGATCACTTGATAATCTTTGGTTAGTTGGTTAAGTCTTTTGTTTGTTATCATTATAATTAATGTATGCATGTATTTATTATTTATTTTTAAAAAAATTAGTGTATGTTTAGTTCTTGTTTCCAAGGATTTTACGGGTGGGACATTACATCCTATATCATCCTAAAATATGTCTAGTATAAAAAAATGTAGGGAAAATTATCTATTTTATAGGACATACCTAAGAATAATTTATTTGAAGGTGTGAGTTCAAGTGAATGTGGTAGTTATAATTTTAAGAACTCTATAAAAAGAATCAATGTAAAATATTTTATGTAGTAATAGCAGTTTTAAGTTTTTGAATACTCCTAAGAAATCTTCAGAGTTGGATTTGATGCACTAAATGGTCTTGTATGGCCCTAGAAAATTGGGGGTTCTCATATGAAATCTATACTATTCGAGAGAACTCAATGAAATTTCTAACAGTGTAAATAGTTTACCAATCAATATCCTAGATCAAAAATTATGCTTCCTAGAAGTTGGATGACTTTTCCAAGAACTGCCTATTTTGGAACTTACTTCTAATTTTAATTTTAGATCCTCCTTTTTGGCACTTGATTGCCAAATTTCAAAATATAGTTCTCATTCTTGGATCCAAACCTAAACTAGACAATTTAAGGCCTAATTTTGTAGTAAAAAGACACTTTACGGAGAAGGTACTATGAGAAGGATTTTATTCTCTAGAATCAAATAACATTGTAACCCATATGGCATATAGTGGGTTTTTTATTTTTTTTGAAATGAATGTAATAGCTTCTCAATTTAGATAACACAAATTTTCTTTACTATTGTATTCATTTGTGTCTCAAATTGTGCCCTCATAAAAAATCAATCTATTGATAGTTACTCTCACCTTTAGGAGGTTCTTAAGGAATATCTTTCTTTCGTTTTTTGAATTTTAGAACTCATTTCCTTCATTGGTTGTCAACTTTGATTCAAATAGTGTACCCTACTTTTGGACATTTTATTCATTTCTAAAAAAAATCTTGTTAGTTATGGATATTATTTTCAGCATGCTTCTCCCATCATTAATAGATTATGCTCACATTAGTTACTCTTGGGTTGATGTTAAATGTTGGGAGATCTTCTTCTTCTTTTTTCCAAATGAGTTTTTATATATTCATTGCTTCTTGGTATATGCATATTGGCTATATATTATTTAGGTTATCCTAAAACTATTTTTTTTGTATTTTATTATGTTATAAATTTATTTATGATAGTTTCTTATTGTCTTGTTAGACCTTTCCTTCTTTTCTTGTTACGATTCTTGATTATACTTTGAAAACATTTCATTAACTTTGGTTGACATCTTGGGGATATCAATATGTTAGGGTTAATTTTTTGATTAGATGATGTAGTCATTGTGTTATATATTAATTTTATTATTCTAACTTCCTTACTTTCATAATTTAACCCCTATGTGGAATGACTTCACGTGTCATTAATATGAGTGGTTGTGTACTTGTATTTCTATTGTTAAATTTTTATCTAAATATACTACTAAGATTCAACTAGAATCTTATATTTGTGTGTGTTATTTCTCACCCAACATGGTGGCATTAATTTGGGTCTTCTTTTATGATTACATCTCAAACTTGATATATTTTTTCTTTCTCTCTTATTTGAGGGTATATATCACTGTTCATTTCTACTTGACATTTCATGTTGGGATCATTGTCTTTGGTTATCAATTGTAATTATTCATTTCTTCTATTAGTCATAAAAGAGTGTCGAATTACACTACCCCAAAATCCTTTGGATATTTTGAGGGAAGATGAGTATATTTTTTAGTGTTTTACACTAATTTTTAATTTTTCTTTTGATTACATTGGTGTGGTTGTTCAAACTTTACAATGGGGGTAATCACTATCATGTCATCCCTTGGCTTTGTTTATTGAGATTACTTTCTATTTTTTCACATTTCTTATGGATCACATGCTTGATGTAAAAAAAATTCATTCAATGGAAAAAAATTGGTAAAATATTAATTATATAATGATGATTTATTACTTTTGTTTCTAAAACCTCATAGATTATATGATGGTTTCTTCCCTATTGGTTTTTAAATACATTTCTCTACTTTCATGGCTAACTCTTGTCTATGAGATCAATTGTCTATTATCAAGTCTATTGTACAATATGGAAACTTGAAGGAATTGATTATGGAATCCGGGCTTTTATGTATGTCATTGATTCTATCATGTATTTTTCTACTCTACACCACTCTTTGGAAATTCACACTCTATTAGTTCATAGAAATGAATGCTTTGATGGATGACCTTATTCCTACTCCTCCATTCTTGGACTCTTCTTCATTTTAGAATAGATAATCTATTGAACAGGCCAAATAACTAAGATGCGGATGAATTATTAATTTACTGACATCTTATAAAACTTATTCTCTTTTGGGAAACTTATCAACAACATCAAAAACAACTTTTGATTTATCAATTTTGACTATTAAAAATCCATAGAAAAAATGTAAACATGAAAAGCACGGGAATATCAACATAAAGAAAACCAAGATTAATGTGGGAAACTAAATTATGAGAATCCAAAGAGAATATAATTCTAATTAAATGAACACTTGTTAGGGTGACACTAGTTAAGGTGATTTTTTCAAGAGGCTCACTAATGATTTTTCTCGCTATGATTTAGCTCACTTTTGGTAGGAAAATTATGAGTTGGGATAACTACCCTTATAGAAAATGGATATAAAGATGGATATAATAGAAACATGAACTGGTTGAATTTCATTTGAACATGAATGAATAATTCGCTAGTAAAGGTCTTCTAACTCTACCACTATTAGATTTGGAGAATGTGATCTTTTTTTTGTTCAATATTTGATCTACTGCTATTGGTATGTGATGAATTGGAATGCTAGTGTATCCCTAAAGGAGATGACCAAACCCCCCAAAAATGCAACACATAACAATTATACCAAGATAAAATTGTAAAAAAACACTTTTATTAACAATACATCTTGAATTACATAAATTGAACCACATACATGCCAAGTTGTAAGGCCTTCCTAGTTATGACCAAATACATTCTAGATTGTAGACCAGCTCTTAACTCCTAACCTATAATATTTCTCTCTAACTTTGATATTAATAATTCTTTCTAACACCAATATGCATTACATATATATTCACTGGGACATACATGTCAATATTGAGTTACATTCCCCAAGGAAAGGAAATGTGTTATACAATATAGGATTGGTCCTCAATGAATTAATGACCAAATAAAAAATACATTATAAGATCTTTGATGGCTTTACATATAGGTCCATATGTCATCCCATTATCTACATCTAAGAGTGCATAAGCTAACTCTCAAGTATAGAACCTCGTCAAAATAAATGCCACACATCATATGAAGAACAAAATAGGAAATCAACACCCTAGAAGATGAAGAATAACTATAACCAAACATGACATTAAGTTTTGAAAATATGGGATAGTGATCCAAGATACGTCCACAATAAGAATCCAAGGCCACAAAATCTAGAAAGTGAAATTATGTGATCACCAAATCAAACTATCAAATAGATAACTAGAAAATGGAAATAAAGAAAATATCTTTTTGGGGATCCAAGATTACTAACATCCAAAGGATTCTCCTAAATCAGACATCCAAGGTGAAAAAAGATGTTCCATAAGGATTAATGAACATCTAAAATAATTTAACACATAAATCTCATCTTCATTCTTAACCCATAAATCCTCTTCATCAATCAATACAAAAGTTAACCTAAACTTAATGTTGCAACAAACTATTCCATCAAATATCTCAGATTTGCTACTGGTGCTACTTCCAAGATCAAATGAATCATACTTTGTGTATACCTACATCTTATTAGAAGTCTTATTTACTTTATCTACGTTATTATTATTAGGATCAGATAACTTTCTCAAGTTAGACTGTCGTTCATTAGAAATATCCTTAACTACAAGTTCTATTGTGTTCAAATTAGAAGTTTAAAAAAAACTTAGGTTCTTTTCTCTTCCTCCTTTTTCATCCTTCAAAGGAATAAAAAACTCTTTCTTCCATATTTATAAATTGTAACACTATTCTTTCTACAATAATGTATAACTCCTTTGTCAAATTGTCAAGGTCTTCCAAGTAAAACATGACAAGCACTCATGCTAACCACATCACATAATAATTCACCTTAAAAGGTCCAATATTAAAATTAACCCAGAATTGTTCTCTAACCTACACCCAATGATCATTTTGGAACCAACTAATACCATAAGGAGTAAGATATTTTAATCTCTATAATCTAGGTTTCCTAACCATTTCTTCATATATAAGATTATCAGTACTACCTCCATCCATAATAACCTTGCAATATTTACCTCCACACTTACAAATAGTTGTCAACAGGTTCTTTCTCTACACTAGTTCCTTGTCATTCTTATCCAACATGATTCTTCTCATCAAAAGAGATTCTCCAACTTTAGGTGAATCCAAATAAACATCAAATGTTTCTTCTTTGTGATCCAAATAAACATCAAATGTTGATGAAGATGATTTGAGAAGAAAGGATAACAAGAGTACCTAGAGAAAGGTTGAGTTATATGGTGTATAAAAGGAGCACTAATACCAAGTAAGACTTTGATGATAGGATGTATTGTTTATCTACTTAAGGCTACAATGAAAGGATATTGAAGAAACATTTGAGGTTTATTTGGATTCACCTAAAGTTGGAGTATAAATCTCATCAAAAGAAATTCTCCAACTTTAGGTGAATCCAGATAAGCATCAAATGTTTCTTCTTTGTGAATCCAAATAAACATCAAATGTTTCTTCTTTGTGAATAAAAATAAACATCAAATGTTGATGAAGAGGATTTGAAAAGAAAGGATAACAAGAGTACCTAGAGAAAGGTTGAGTTATATGGTGTATAAAAGGAGCACTAATACCAAGTAAGACTTTGATGATATGATGCATTGTTTATCTACTTAAGGCTACAATGAAAGGATACTTAAGTAAAGACAAGAAGAAGAGTTTATAGTAAGTATATGATTATTGATCCTGACAAAAAAAAAATAGTGTAAGATGAGCATTTAGTTCAGGAAAAGAAAAACTTAGCATGTGTTGGATGTTAGAAATTTAGTATGTGTTGAGCAAAGAAGAAAGATAGTATGTGGCGAGCATCAAAATTTTAGTATATGCCAAGTGTTAGAGATGATAGGAATGACTGATCAAAGATTTAGTATATGCCAAGAAACCTAGTGTTGACCGAGCATCAATAGTTACTTATTGTCAAGTGATAAAAAAAAGAGTTTGAATGAAGATTTAACAAATCTGAGCTGACAAAGTTGATTTCTTAAATTATGTGATTCATGTTGAAGATAATTTTAATGAGCTAGTGGTACAGAATTCAAGATAAACCATTTCTAGATGAATTCGATGAGGATTGTAAGACAAGTTTCTAGAGGGAACATAATGGAATGAAGGGAAGATTTGATGAATCTAACCTAACCATAAGATGGATTGTTGTGATTAAGAGGCAAAAGATCAAAATTCTCTATTTAAGGAGATACAAGGCCAAAAATAGAAAGTGTGTGAATGAGAAAGAAGAAATTTGGAGGTGTTGCTTCATATAGTGCCTAAAGGAAGGAACTTGTTGTTGGAATACTAAGAAAGAAGCCTTAAGGAGGTGAAACCTTAAAGGGAGAACAAGCAATCAGAGACAAAGAAGAATGAATGCCAAGCTGAATGGAGAGCTGAATTATAGATCTAAGATTTGCAAGTGAGTTGTTTTGTTACCAAATCAAGTCCTATTGTTACACTTTAACAATTGTATTAGTCTGGATAAATCCTTTGGATTAAGGTTGACCTAATAGTCATGAGTAAATCCTTTAATTTGGTGATATTCTAATGGGATGTTATAAATTCCTCTAACAAGGCTCATTTTTAATAGAGTGATTGAAATCCTTTAATCAAGGTCACATTTAATAGTGTGCATTATAACCTTTAATAGGGTTGGCCCTCATAGAGATCACTTTAGAAGAGTGAAAATTTGTAGCATGTTAATGGTGGTTTTTCCCAAATTGGGTTTCCATGTTAAATCCTTGAGCCAAATTGTTTAATTGAATTTTTTATGTTTCATATTTACATTTCTACAAAGTTCATTTGACCTAAGACAATAAGATACAAAGTTTTGAAGACATTGGATGATCTAATCAATGCATGCACATATGTGTTTGTTGAGTACTAAAATGTTTTATTTATACATTTGGACCTTGGATAACTGATTCACCCCCCCCCCCCCCCCCCCATTAATTCTAAGTTATTGTAACAATTGTGAGCTAGAACCATGTTCTTTCAACTCATAATGAAGAATTATAGGTCTTGACAAGTCACCAACAAGATCAACCATGCTCAGATAAGTTACAATTAGATTATTATTTTCTTTAATACCATATGATGTAGTACAAGGTTGGTGTATGACCAAACCCTTTAAAAATGTAGCACAAAAGAAGTATAATGAGACACAATTGTAAACAAATAATTTTATTAATAAAAAATATTAAATTGCATCAATTGAACAAAATACATGTCGGGTTATAGGGTCTTCCTAGTTATGACCAACATTCCAAATTACAGAACAACTCTTAACTCTTGGGTATCCTCTTTCTCTCTAACCTTGATACTAATTATGATTTCTAAGACCTAATTTCATTAAATATTAGCCATTAGGACATAAAAATTGGATTTGAGTTACATTCCCCAAGGAAAGTAAACATGTTATAGAATATAGGACTGGCCCTCAATGAATTATTGACCAAATACATAATACATTATAATATTTTTTTTAGCCTTAAATATAGGTCCACATGTCATCCCATTATCTAGATCTCAGAGAGTATAATCTAACTCTCAAATATAGAACCTCACCAAAAAAAATACCATGCATTGTATCAAGAACAACATAGGAAATCATCACCCAAGAGGATGAAGCATAACTATACCCAAATGTAATATTAAGTTCTATGAACATAAGATAGTGATCCAAGATAGGTTTATAATAAGAAGCCAAACCTACAGAATCTAGAAGGAAAATCAAGTGATCGCTGAATCAAACTATCAGATATATAACTCAAAAATAGAAAATAAAGAAAATTGGGGATGCAAGATTGCCAACAGCCCAAGGATTTTCCTAAATTCGTATGTAAGAATATCTTATCAAAAACTATAGCTCACATACCAAAACTATAAGTTTGCACAAAATATGTGACTACAATGCTTCATACTTTGTTTTTTCACACACCATTCACATGCCTTAGATAAAAGAGTTCTTATTTATTTATATTGTTATATAAGTATACATATGTCATACTTACACCAAAAATTTGATTATATTATATTTAATTTTTAAGCATGTGCCCTAAATCTTGGACATTCTTAATAACACTTATATAACATGATACAACATCACCCATAGATAGATAACACTTAAGATATTATAGCTCATATCATATTTTTAAAATCCAATTCAATGCAAAAAAATATGAAAATATGAAACCATGGGATAAATATTACCATTGATAGAAGAATATTCATAGTAGGTTGTAGATGGTGCACCAAAAACATTTGATGAATTACACCACTACTGATATATCAAAAATATTTTTATCCATAATGATTGTTATGGACCAATAGAAATAGTTGAGCACCAAAAAAATGAAACTACATTGATACATGTGAAGCAATAATAGAACATAGTATACTTTGCCTAAAGAACCAAGGGAAATTGAAAACATACATGTCAATTTTTCCTTATGTATAACCACAACTCATGTTCTATCATCAATGACTAATAAGATGTATCCTAAATTTCCAACAATCAACTAGTATCACTAGAGTGCCATCATTATATGTTCTTGTATCATGTATATACCTAAATATTATATTGTTGGACCTTACAAGGATTAAGGTTTAACTTCCTTATGATTTGGGACCTACCCTAGTTCTTATATGCTTCATGTTCTTGGGATTGAGCTATGTGTTATGATTCCTATATATAATGTAATATGATATATCTTTTATAGATAAGTCATTAAAGTAGTAAAAATATACCTAGATCTCATATTGAAGGTTTTTGACCAAAGATCTTGAGGCTAGAACCACACGGTCTTGATTAGCCTAGCATGTATGAAGGCATAATTCCAATAGTTTGATCTTGTTCAAAAAAATGTATCTTGCATATTTTAGAGAAAATGTAGGGTAGAATGGAATGAAGAAAGTTCATATTGTGGTAGAGGAGGAATTTATCATATAGTTAATAACTACAAAAGAGAAGATGGGACTTGGTTTAAAGGAACTTGTTTTAACTATGGAGAGGAAGGTCTTAGAGGATTTGAATGCACTCGTGGAAAGAAATTTAGTAGAAATAGAAGAATAGAAATCGTAAAAAAGAATAATCTAACTCCATGAATAGAATTAAAGATGGAGAAAATCTAATGATTAAGAGAGCCTTATGTAATGAGGAAACTGATGAATATTTGATGATACTTGGAAGAGTTTTTTCAAGATCATATGCAAAGTTACAGTGAAATGTTGCACGTTAATCATAGATAGTGTGAGTTCAAATAATATAGAATGAGATTTAGTTACCACATTGTAGTTACAAAGTATAAATCATCTTAATCTATATTAGATTTTTGGATTAAGGATGGCCATAAGGTCTTTGAAAGTGAACAATATCTTGTGTAACTAAACATAATATCTTATCATAATGAATTTCTTTGTGTTATTATGTCAATATTTTATTGTCATCTATTATTGGGTTTACTATAGTAGTGTGATATGAAATAAATACATGATAGAAGAAAAAATTAGTATATAATTGTGCTCAATGAAATGAACCAAGTAGTAGTACATTTGCTAGGAGACCCAAAGAGTGAGAATTGTACTATTGTAAGTCTTTGTTTAGTTGAAGGAAAGAGATTTGTGGATGATTTAATGAAGGAAAGTGTGTGTTATGAATTGATTCCTTGGGAACCTAATAAGGGAATAGTACATCAATAATAAGTAGAGATTAAGGAATAATTAGCAATATTTGAAGATATCATTTCACATAGTGTACATGATGGATTACCTCCTTTTAGGAACATTATTAGTCATTACATGGACCTAACACTTGGTGCTAGTTTATCAAATAAGGAACCACATCAAATGACACAAATAGAGAATGAAAACATAAACAAATAAGTACAAGAGTTACTATAGAAAGATTTGAATAGAGAAAGTTTGAGTCCTTGTGCAATACTAGCAATATTGGTGCCAAAGAAGAATGGGGGGTGGAAAATGTGTACTAATCCCAAAGTGATAAACAACATCATCATGAAGTATAAATTTCCCTTACCAAGTATGGATGAAATAATGAATCATTTGAGTGGTGAATTACTTTACTAAGACTACTTTGAATACATGATATCATCATATCTGAATTAGAGCAGGGGATGAGTGGATTTGTCCTTTCAAGACAAATGAAGATGAAGGTTTAAAGATGGATTCTACAAAAGTTAGAACAATTTTTGTATGGCCTCATTGTATAATATTGGAGAAGTCAAATATTTTCATGGAACAAAAAGTTTCTACCAAAATTTTATTGAAAATGTTAGTTCAATTTATAATCATATGAATGAACTATGAGAGGAGATCAGAACAATTTTAAGTGGACACATGGAACACATAAGAATTTTGAATTATTAAATAGAAAGTTAACTAGAATTGGAATTTTTCAATTTTTCTAAGGTATTTCAAGTTGATTTTCATGTAATTGGATATATATTGAGTCAAGAAGGTGAACCTATTCCTTTTTATACTGAGAAATTGGATGATAATAAGAATAAATACTCAGTATATGGTTGACAATTCAATATTTTAATAAATATAGAGATTACTCGATGTTGAAGAAAATGTTTCTATATACAAATCATAAGACATTACAATATTTAAATAGTCAATGTAACTTGAATCAATGCATGAAATGGATTACCTTTGTGAAACATTAGAGTGGTTAATCTAATAAAGTTGTCAATACATTGATTAGGAAGAGGAGTTTGTTGTTAGAGAAAAAAGTAGAAGTAGTTGGGTTTGATGATTTGAAGACTTTTAATGAGATAGATCCTAATTTTGTATAACCTTGGAAATCTTATAATGAACTATTATTGGAAATAACAATGGGAAACTAAACTTTTAGAGGGGGGGTGAATCATTACTTCAAAACTCTTAACCATTAAACATTCACCACACATCCATCTCACAATTTAACATGTAATTTTAAATAGATAACTACACATGTTCATTCATAGCGTGAAATAAATAAGCACATAACACAATAAATTTGTTACCCATAATTCCTCCAATGAGAAGGAAAAACTAGAGTGGGGATGACACCCACAAATCTTCAATACTACAATTGTAAAGTGTAGCCAATTAAGGTTACAATAATTTTGACCATAAACTATGATCTACCCTATGAAAGTTTTGGCTTGTTAAAGGCTTACAAAGACTATTAAGTCTCACCCTCTTAAAGTATTTAAAAACCCTACTAAAAGTGTGTCTTGTTAGAGGACTTTAACTTGCAACAAAACAAGCACTCAATTAAGAGATGTATACAAGCCTGTTAAGACTACTTTGTTAGGATATTTTCTTTGCATCACTTGTTAGAATGATTCATCACCATGATCCTTTAGTTAGCACTCTATTGCTAGATATTAGATCCTCTCTTTCTTGGTGTGTACTTAATCCTTTTGATCATATATGTCTCTGTTGTCCTCTCTCTTCTTTCCTTTATTCTCTCTAAATAATTTTGCAATTCATAACTATGAATTCTTTTTGCACTTAGCATTTGTCTCTTTTGCTTCTCCTTCTCTTCCTTTATACACTTACAAACTATTTAGGGTCTATCTCCTTAAGTAAACACAAGTTGGCTAGGGTTAGGTTAGAATCAATGGTTGAGGTTGTTCTATTTTGCCGCTTAGAAAATCCCTCAATTTTATTGGTTGCATGTATTGCATAGGGATTCATAATATACATATGTATACGTCTTCTATAATCATAAAACAATTGTTAAGTTGGCCCAAAAATGGTATGCATAGAAGTTTGTACCATTACAAACAACTATGTCCAAAAATGTTCACTTGACAATTAAAGTCTTTTATGCTTGGCATTCACTTTATCTTCAATGTTGTAACATGGTTCCTAAATGACTCAGCATACTCTATTTACTTGGCTCATGAGTAACTTGGCACTAACTATCATCTCAGCACATACTGGTGCTTGACACTAACTATGTATATTACTTGGCATGTATTGTCTAGCAACTTATGCTCAACATATTTTAATCACTTGGCTCACACTAATTGTTTGGCTTTCTCTGATCAGTCAGCTTGCATTGTAATTCTTCTAAATAATGACTAAGTGCTTTGTCACTACCTTGTCAAAACCAATCTAAGATTAAAAATCTCCCCCTTTGACATGAGTGGAAAGAACACATTGGCATGTATATATAATCTGTATTATGAGCATAACTCAGAAAATATATATCTGTGACTCGACTTGTATACAAAATTTCAAAAAACTTAAAATTTTTCAAAATGGATGACTAATAGGCATACCTCATTTCTCCATTACTCCCCCTGAGTAAATATTTCCTTTCTATATCTCAATATGATACTCCTACTGAGTATATTTTTGTACCCTATTTCTGCATAATTACTCTCCTTCACTTCACTATCTCCCTTTTGTACTATATCCCCCTTTTTTAAAACTTATTTCATGGCTGGTACACTAATAGTGTGCTTATCCAAAAATGGTTTATGGATCTCCATTATGATTTTTCAATGCTGCATCCCAATTGTTGCACACTACCTCTAGAGATTGATATTGAATTTCTAGCTTGGCAACAAGGTTAACTAAGCCATCATGAGTGGAAAGATGAGAATATTTCTTCATTAATATCTCAACATAGGCTAGTTCCTTGTGCAATACTTCCATGTGTGGGGTCAACATGGATTGGATGTTGATCAAGGTCGCTCAAATGTTATCATATTTTTCTTTTAGCTTGACAATCCTACCTTGAGTGGATAGTAGTCTCCAAAAATGTGATTGACTTTGACTAAGAGATAGTTTTAAGGTATTACCTATAGTCTTTAGATTTCCCTCCAGCTGATCAACATGCCTCTAAATATCATGTGTGAAAATATTCACATCACATAACTTGTTGTAAAGAGAGAAAATATTCTCCAACACCTTCTTCACACTCCGCATCTTGGTTGCTAAATCAACTTGTCATAGTGTAAGGGCACTAGATATATTTTCAAGTACCTTAGTGTGAAATTTTATTTTAAATCATTCTAATAGTTTAGTAATTGAATCTAGGTCTTCATCACTAATCTTATCAACAATATGTACTAGTTTCTTAATAATTGGTTTATCTCCATTAGTAGCTAGAAGACTAAAAGCATCAATAGATATATCTTTGATGTCATGAAACACTTGTTTCTACTTTTTCTCCCTTCTTAGAGACTCTTGTTGTTTCTTCCTCTCTAGAGCTTCCTATAGAATGCTCATCTTCTCAATGGTGATTGTGTTAAGATGAGACTTGGGTGGTTCAATCACCTTGTCTAGGCTTACATCTCTATAAGATATTTCTTCTAAGCTCATTGATGTTTCTACACTTGGCCTTGATATCTACAATGGTGTGGAATGAGTGCTTGTTCTCTAAAGAACTTGACTACTAGTAGAAGTAATAAAAAACTAGCAAGGTAACCAAAGTATAGATGGAAATTCGTTCCTTTAGGGTAGTAGTCACCTTCAATTCTTTACACTTGTAATCTTGTCTTACTTTTATCTGTACTTCACTTTGAGTTTTTGGAGTAGGTACAAGACTAGGTTCCTAACCTAGTTTGACTTTAGTTCCATATTTCTCAACTATAACTAAGGCTTGCTTAATTGAAATGAGTGGCACTAGAGACAATGCTACATGTGTTGCGATCATAAAACTTAGCTATTTAGTGCTTGCACTTTGGTCTTATGACTCTTTTATCTATGTAGTTGGAAGGGGTACATTGGATGTATCAATTTGTTTCTCCCCTACTACTTCCACTTCTACCTTTTCAATTTCATCTATTCTCACCAATAGAGGATTTGTGCATAATTGTGCTGCCATGGTGGAATCCTTCAAGATTTTATTCAAATCATCATCACTCAAAGGATTGATGTTATCAAAATTTTTAGGAACATCCTTTATTTTTATTGAGTCCTATTAACTTACTTGGTCTGCATATGGGGAATTGTCATTTGGCACTTGTACATCTTGTACATATTGTTCTTCTTGTTGCCCTACTTCAATTGTAGCCTCTTCTACTATCGCTTCCTCAATTCCTCCCAAACTAACATCCTTTACTAATACATTTTGTGTTGTTTATGTTATCTCTTGATCAAATTTCTTAGGGTCTTGCATTTCTTTCTTACCTTTCTCTTTTATTGTAGGAGTGCGTAACCCATAAATAAATCTCCAAATAGTTGTCCTTTTTGTTACCACATCCTCAATGTTCTTATTCAATATATGGAAATATCTATATTTAGGGGTAAATTTAGACATGTTCTTTTCCATAGCCTTGGTGATGTTCCTCTTATCCAATTCTAGCATTACTTGGGCTAGAGCGGATTCCCTGATTTGTCTCTATGTTTATAAATTGTATCGCCATTTCTAATCAACTTGGTCATATAGACTCTTAGGTAGGGAGTTGGAAATCTCAATAGGAGTTTATTTAAATGTAAACATCATCACATGTATGGCTTCCTCAATAGTATTTTGTTCAACATTTCCTAATTTGTGAAAATCTATGTGTGCAAAGCCAGATAAATCTATATTTGATTTTATATTGTCACAAAAATTATCTAAGTCAGAGGAGGGAATGTGGCTTACCCCCTTGAATTGACTCATGTTAATAAATTTTGTTTTCTCCTCATATAACGTGTCTGTTGGAATTTATTTCCTCCTCACATATGTTTTCTTTATAGTTTGGCTTGGTTTTACTAAGACAATAGTCCTCTTTCCTTTTGGTTTCTCAACAACCTTAATTTTCTTGGTGGATTCCCTTGTAGTAGACTTGGTAGTAGGTAATTTTGGCTTCTATTGTGAAATTTTTGAAAGATTTTTCTTGGGTTTCTCCACTTTAGGATCCTTAGCCTTTCTCTTCTTCTCCTTAGCTAGTTTAGGTGCTTCCTTGGTGTCTTCTCCCTTAGCTCCTTCTTCATGAACTTCCTCATCTTCTCCTTGTCCTTAAGTGAGTGCCAATGGGGCTTGGACTGGTTTGTCCTCTTCATCACCTTCATCTTCTTCTTCTCCTTCTCCCCCTTCACCAAATCTCTCTTTCAGCTTCTTCAAAAGTTTTTCCTTCTTTCTTACCACAGGATCTTTTTTCAAGTCAATTGCAATTCTAAACTTGGCTTCCTCATAGTTCATAGATGAGGTGGCACTTTTATCTATTTCTTCTACTGGTAGAGTTGTGATAGTTGCAGATGCCTCATCTACATTGATCTCATATGGCAAGGGCTTAAGCCATCTGACCCTAGGAATATCCATCTACACATATGTATAGTCTACATCAACTAAGAAGAAAACATCATTGCAATATTTTTCCACTAGTGACACAAGAATCATTAGTCTTTGTTTCATGGATTTCTTAATATCCTCAAAATAACTAGTCATTACTAACTCCAAGTTATCTCCAAGTTGCTCTATGAAATCTGTAATCTAAACTATAATAGACCTATTGGTCTTCCAAGTAGCTTTTCCAAATGTAGTAAATGTGGTTTGCACATAAAAGAATATGCATACTAGAAAATAGCCAAATTTGCAAGATGCACTCTTTTTTTCCTTATGGCCTCCAAGTTTTTAGATAGCTAGTAAAGTGGTAACTTGGCAAGGTCATAGGTGTGGTCCCTCTTCACTATTTTGTATCCCAAATATAAAACCATGTAGGATACACTATTTGGTCTACTACATTGAAAGAACTTGTGAGCTATCAGTCTCACAACAAGGGCAATTAGAGTGTTTGAGATAGAATATATAGACATTCCCCTCTTGTTCCATATTGCACATGTGTTCTTCTCAATTATTTCTTTGGAATCACTTTGCATGCTCTTAGGTCTATCTAGGGTAGGGTACCCTCTTAGTCAGTTGATGATCCTTTTAGTGATCTTAATTGGTCCATTTTCCAACATATGAAGTCATCATGTATTCTACTAAGCACAATCTTTATCCATTCAATCTTGAATACATTAGGAAAATCTAGGGCATGGATTAACCCTTTCTTTTCTACAATTTTATTCACTTCCCTTAAGACTCCATCATTACAAAGTTGATTGTACAAATCCCTTATCTCCATATCTCCTATACTTCTAAATTCACATGTAAAACAACACCTCACATCTTGAATCATGAGAACTTGTGGTAGTATCATTGATAACACACTAGATGGGTCTCCTTTATTTTCAATTTTAGGTATTTCTTGGAAAGGTAGTTTTCCTACATCATTACTAATTAGTTGCACATTAAAAAAATTCATTTCCTTCCTAGCACTTGCAGAAGAGCTAGTTGAATATTTGATACTTCTAAAGGGTTCACAAAAATTCAAATAGTGAAACTCAACAATAGTAAACTACCTTTCCAATCTAATGAATATGTCAAGTTGTAGTTGAATATAGTTCACAATTGCAAGAATCTCCTATTTCAATTCTCCTTCATGCTCATCATGCTCTCTTTGATTGCTATTGAATGCAAATGAATCAAGAAATGACTATACAACCCTTAAAATTCTACAATAAATGCTTAATGCTTACACAACTATAAGCTCATTCATCATAGAGTTTCCAACTCACTCATCATACACATGATTTCTACTATGCTCAATTCACATAGAAAAATTGACCAATAGTACCATACCTTCATTACTCGGCAACAACTAAAATTACATTCACACTTAGTAGTAACTATGAAACCTTTCATGCTTGGCAACAACATAAAAACTAATAAAACTATATATTTCTTCTAGGTTCTAACTTTAATACATTTCATCTTAATTCAAGCATATATTATCCTTTTAGAACTTAGATTCTTGGAACTAATGTAAAATATATCATTGAAATATCAATCCCACACATATCTTTTGATTTCCTAGTTAAAGATGATGTGATCACTTGATCCATTAGATGAAGTGACCTCATTCGAATTTGATGTATTATAATCTTCCTTCTTCTTCCATGTCTTGTTTGTCTGCCCTTTGACCTTCTCAACATTGATCTTTTCTTTTCCTCTATTGTTTTCATTACTTGGTGTTAGTGATCTAGTTGGACAGTCTCTGCTAATATGACTAGTCTTTAAATAGCTAAAGCATGTAGTCTTACTCAACCATCTATTGTACTTTCCTCTAAAATGTGTTCTAATACAATTATTAGGAACATGTCCATATTCTTGACAATAGTGATAAATGTACCTTGTGTTGTAATCCCAATTGTAGGATTTTCCATTTTGTTGTACCTTTGTCTATTTGTTTGATATCCAATTGGCATTAGATCTACATTCATATGCTTTATGTCCATACTTTAATAATTGTGAAAATAACCTTCAAATATTTATGTGCTTAAGGTCTTTTTCTTGTATTCATGTGATTGATATCCTTACTTGTTTCACTTATGACAATAGCCCTTGAATTTTCACTTAGGGTTATGATTTACATTATTTATCTTGCAAACATTTGTAGTATGCCTAACTTTCCACAATTATGAAAAGTGGATCTATAGGTCTTACCTTTATTGTTTCTTGGTTCACCACTTTTAGATGATTATCTTGCCTCATTACTAGTGTATCCCAATCCATTAGTATCATTGTTAGATCTAGGAGATCTCATCAATTTCTCAAAGTATTTGATGGCTTCACTAGGTTTGTTAAACTCTCATCAAAATCCTTTTCTTTTCTTAGTTCATTCCTTAGTTGTTCATTGTGTAACTTCAGGGTCGTGATCTCAATGTCCTTTACATTCAATTCAATATTAGCAACCATCAATTGATTCATCGTATCCAGTTGCATGTTAGAAATATTTTGCACATCTGATGTCTTCTCTTCTAGTCTGTTGGTCAGTGTTCTTTTGTCACTTCAATCATGACTTTTTCTTCCTCAACTTTCATTTTTTGCTTAGTCACCTCACATAGTGATACTGATTGGACTTCTTGTTCTATCTTAAGATTTCTAACCTCTTCAGTTAGGGCACCATTCTTTTCCATCAGATTTACAACTAATGCATCAAACTCACTTTAATTTCCATTTGCAAACAATTCAATACTATCTTCCTCTTGGTAATGAGTATTATTTTTCTCAATAGCTATCTCTTTCATTCTTCTTAATAAAAATTGTAGTTCTTCTCTTGCTTCCATGAGTTGGTGTAGGGTGAGTTGGATTTAAGTCTTCTATTTCTCAATAGTCTTTCCCAACATATAGACTTCTATCTTCAAGATCTTTCCTCAAACCTATAAATATTTTCTTTCCAAAGAACAAGGCTTTGATACCAATTTTTGGAATAACAATTAGAATGTAAACTCTAAGGGAGGAGGAGGGGGGTGGGGGGTGAATTAATACTTCAAAAAATTTAACCATAAAACATTCACCACACGTCCATCTCACAATTTAACATGTAAACTAAAATAGGTAACTACACATGTTCATCCATAGCATGAAACAAATACACACATAACACAATAAATTTCTTACCAAAAAAACCTCCAATAAGAAGGTAAAACTAGGATGGGGATGGCATCCACAAATCTTCACTACTACAATTGTAAAGTGTAGCCAATTAAGGTTACAAGAAGTTTGACCATAAACTATAATCTACCGTGTGAAAGGTCTTCCCTATTAAAGGCTTACAAAGGCTATTAAGTCTAACCCTATTAAAGAATTTAAACACCCTACTAAAAGTGTGCCTTTTTAGAGGACATTAACTTGCAATAAAATAAGCACTTAGTTAAGATATTTACACAAGCCTATTAAGACTATTCTATTAGGATATTTTCTCTACATCACTTGTTAGAATGATTCAGCACCATGATCCTTTGGTTAGCACTTTGTTGCTAGATGTCAAATCTTCTCTTTCTTGCTATGTACTTAATCCTTATGATCATATATGTCTCCTCTATCCTCTCTATTATTTCCCTTGTTCTCTCTAAAAAAATTTGTAATCCATAAAATTATTACAACCTCCATAGCCATTATGAATTCTCTCTACACTTAGCATTGGTCTTTCTTGTGTCTCCTTCTCTTCCTTCATGCACTTACAAATTTTTTAGAGCTTGTCTCCTTATGTAAACACAAGTTGGCTAGGGTTTGGTTAGAATCAATAGTTAAGGTTGATCCATTTTTCTACTTATAACATCCCTCAATTTTATTGGTTTCATGTACTGCATAGGGATTCATAATATATATCTGTATACATCTTCTAGAATTGTAAAACAATCATTGAGTCAGCCCAAAAATGGTTTACATAGAAGTTTGTTTCATTATGAACAACTATGTCCAAAATTGTTCACTTGGAAATTGAAGTCTTTGATGTTCGACATTCACTATATCTTCAATGTTGTAACTCAATTCCTGAATGACTCGACATACTCTATTTACTTAGCTTATGAGTGAGTTGGCACTAACTATCTTCTTGGAACATACTAGTGCTTGACACTAACTAACATAATAGTGCTTGACACTAACTATGTATATTACTTGACATGTATTTTCTGGCAAATTATGCTCGACATGCTTAATCACTCATCTTGCATTGATTTCTTGGCTTGCTCTGATCACTTGGCTTGCAGTATAATTCTTTTGAATAATGGCTAAGTGTTTTGTCAATGCCTTTTCAAAACCAATATGAGATTAATAGCTATAGATGACCAAAGAAATTGGATGGGCTATTTTAATTGAAAATACATCTTAGTTATTGGAATTCAATTATTTATACCTATAGGATTACTAAGAGATAACTTGATTAAGGAGAATCATAGTAGAGGACTTTCAGGGCATTTTGGTATTGACAAGACAATTTTTTTGATTAGCAAGAGATACTTTTGGCCATAGATTAATAAAGATTTTTAGAACCTTTCTTTAGAGTTGAAATTTTTTTCAAGTTTCTAAAAGAGTCAGTCATAATGTTGGATTATGTATAGATTCACTAGAACTTTGTACAAAGACACAAAGAAGTGATGATTCTATATTTGTGTTGGTGGATGGATTCTCTACAATGTCTTATTTTATACCTTGTGGGAATTAATTAGAGGTTATGCATTTTCCTAATTAATTCTTTATGGAGACTTTTAGATTGCATGGATTTCCAAAAAAAAATAGTATTAGACAAATATAGTAAGTTTTTAGGATATTTCTAGAGGACACTTTAGAAGAATTTGAATCTAATTTAAAATTTAGTTCTAGATTTCACCCATAAACATATGGATAAGTAGAGATTGTAAATAGGAGTTCATGTAATCTCTTGAGACATTTTTTTGGAGATAAACCTATTGATTGGGACTTAGTTTTGACGCAAGTAGATTTTTCACATCATAATTTAGTGAATAGGAGCAAAGGAAAAACACCATTTGAAGGTATCACAAGAATAAACCCAATAAAATGAATGCAATTGAGGGATAGTGGTCATAAGTATAATAGAAGCACTAATGAAGAAGGTTATGTAGATCTTATTAAGTCTTTACATGAGGAATTGAAGTATAATTTGGAGAATCATAACTAGAAGTATAAGGAGATGAGGATTTTGTAGTACGATATGAAGTAATGATTCACTTAAAGAATTGAATATTTCATGTTGGTACTTATAGCAAGTTGAAAGTGAAGAAGTTTGGATCTTTTAAGATATTGAAGAAGTTTGATAGTGGGAATTCTTATGAAGTAGGGTTATCTAAAGATAGAGATATATAACATATATTCAATGTTGAAGATTTGTATATCATGAGCCTAGGGACAATTCAAATGTAAAATATGAGTATCCTAATAATTATATGGATGAAATAGAGAATATTTTGGATACTAAAAGTGGGAGGATAGTTAGAGGAAGGGACTATTTGGAGTATATGGTGAAATGGAAAGACAAACTTATTGAGGATTCTTCTAGGATTTCTCAAGATTATTTGGATCATCTTAATTATCTTGAGGTTAAAAAGTGAGATATTAAATTTATTAATAACCCTAGGTGTCTAATATAGGAACATTTTTTGGTTTGTAGAAATCTTGCATCAACCAAAAATAGTTCTATTATGTATTCTTCTTATTTCATAGTCTAAGAGGTCATGTTGGTGATTCTTTGTGTGTTCATATTGGATGGAAAAATTATCATATATTATTCAACACCTTTCTTGGATCATGTGCCTAGGATTACATCTCATTTTGATCTTAATACCTCATGTTTTTGTTTATATTCTCTCAAGTTGTCTTCTCTTTCTTATCTATGAGTCGTTGGTGAATTCCAACCTTGTGATGGAAAATGTATGACTTGTGGTGATCTTGATGCATCATTACATGTTCTTGGATTATGTATGAACCTAAATCTCAAATAAATGGACCTTAAACATCCTATAGATTGAGTTATATATGATTTGGGACATACCCTAACTATTATTATATGTTTCTTATGCTTAGGTAATGTAATCTTTCTTGGGGTTGACGTATGTGTAACATTGCCTATATATAATGTAACATGGTGTATATTTTGTAGAGAAGTAATTAGAGTAGTAGTAATATACATATATCTTAGATTGAAGGTCACTAACTAAATATTGTGAGACTACCACCATAAAGGTTTGATTAACCTAAAATATATGAAGGTACATCACCAAAAGTTTGATTGTATTCAATAAAGTAGATCTTGCATATTTTGTTCATCCTCCTTATTGTTGTTTCTCTATATTTACTCATGTTGTTTGATTGAAATGATCTCTTTGAGGCCCCTCCACCCTTTTCCATATTAGAATACCTTCTAGATCTTCATTGACTAGCCTTGTGACTAGAGTTACGAGACACATAATGATTCCCATGAAAAACACTACCTATTATATGTATCTTTTTCCTAATTTGAAACTTAATTTTTTCAATGATTTGTGATGAATCTTATGATAGTTAAAGAATTTAATTATTTGTACCTTTTTGGTCCTATAATCAACTAAATGATATTGGGCATAAATATAATGATTAAAAGATAAATACATTTGAGAATTTAGTTGTCTTACTAGAGGATTTATGATAGATGTGTCATCTTTTATGCTCTTCCTTTCTAGTTCATCTTTTTCATTGCCTTCAATTGTGTTTTATTTTCCTTTATTATTCTATTCTTAATATTCAAGGATAAACCCTAAACCTTCTTTATCTTTTTTATATTTCTACATTGTTAACAACGGGTTAAAGATGATACTACTTTCAAATGAATTTTCTTTTAAGCTCATCTCCTTTAGTTATTAACTTCTCATTTTTTCCTAAATTCTTTCTAATCATTTCCTTTAATTTTTATTCATTTTCTTTACATTCCTCCATTGCCATTTCTAATTTATTTCTTTTCATCAATCATTCTTTGACTTTAATTTCAATTTACCTCTAATGAATTATTTGCTTTAAGTCTTTTTGTCCAATATCTTTTCAAGATCACTATCATTTCCTTTGTATCCTTTAGTTCATATTCCATATTTTCATGACTTCCTTTTGATTTCTTTAGTTATTTTATCTAGATCAACAACCTTTTTCTTTGATATCTTAAATTCTTGACCAACTCTTTTTTTCATTACATTGAATTTTATGATATGGTCTATCATCTTTGTTATATATTCATTTTCCTCTTTTATTTTATCCTTTAATTTCCCATTTTATTACTTGTTACACTCAATATCACTCATCATTATTTTCCAATCTTGATCTGAATAGGTTTCTTGTTCCATTTGTTTAAATGTCCAAGATCTATCTAAACAAGTTAATCTCTTCCAAGGTGTAATGCCTACCCCTAGTTTACTTTTTAGATTGTAGTGTTATGTTCTTGTAGGCTTCCAAGAGTAAGCCTAAGTCTAGGGGGAGTGAATGTAATGTTTACCCCTAGTTGACTTTTTTGATTATATTGTCAGATTCTTTTAGGCCAATTTTCTAATTGTATTTTATGATTGTCGATACATGGTTACTAGATCGATTAGATGTTATTTCTTACTTAGTTGATTATTTGATGAATGAATAAGTTATTTCATATGTTTAGGATTATTTCTATGGTGATATATGTATGTTCATACATTGATTTCAGTTATTGCATGATGTTAGTTAGATGAATGATTTATATATAGTTTTATGGATACTTACCCCATACTTGCATGTGTATGGTGTATGTGTATGTTTTATTTTATGATTGACATTCCTAATGTGGTTGAGGGAGGGAGTCATAGTCACCTGCTAGTCAGGATCTACATGATGTACCATTCCCCACCATTGCATGTTTAGTTTAGAATATATGAGTATATACATGTGTAGATTTTATGCAAATTATTGGTACTGAGTATAAACTTCTTGAATCACCAGGATGAGCATAGCCTATCACAGTATCTCAATGGTATAAGTGGGGAGATAACTCTTAAGTCTAAATCTGAAACCCTAAGCTAGTTGTCCTAGAAAGTAGGACAAGTATCTAAGTTGTTTACCTATTTGAATTTGTCAAGTGATGTGAATTCATGATTTTGACCCTAGAGTTTGATTATGTTCTTTGTCTATAGTTGAGTTGTTGTATTTGGTTTTCTGGGTCTACGATGATTTTATGTTATTATTAAATCAAATTAAAAGATAATTTAATGATTTGCTTTAGTAGAAATTTTATAAAGAAAATTTGATATTTAATTATATTTAATTAATAATGAAATTAATTAAATAAAGGAATTAAATTCAAAAGATTTTATTAAAGTTCTAATTTTGGTGTATTTATACTTATTTACTTTAATAATAATTTATATAGGAGTTTTATTTTAATTAATAAACTCTAAATAATATTATTAGTTAAATTAATAAATATTATATTAAAAAAAATTTGTGATTTAATAAGAGAAAGCATTAATTTAATAAAGTTTATTTTAATTAAATTTCATAAAGCTTGTACATGAAATTAAAATAATAAAATAATAAAAGAAAAAGGGCTTTTCACATGATTGCACGATTGAAGCATTGATTTGGGGGGAAAACTCTTTATGAGGAAATTAGAGTTCATTTCTCTAGAGATAGGTTTAGAGGAGCCAATTTTTGATAAGAGGGTTTTCAAAAGCAAGGAAATTCTTACATGTTTTGTGCATTTTTTGTTTAGCATCAGAGCCAGGTAGGATCTTGTGGGTTTTTGTAGTAGTCGCTCATTCTTGATTTCTCTATCTTCTTCGTGTTTGTGAACCTATTTTTAGAATTGAATTGAATTTGAAACCCTTGTATGTGATTTTATCATTCTTCATTTGAGAAACCTCTATATATGAATTGAATCTGAAACCCTTGTTTGTCATATTATTATTCTTCATTTTGAGATTGTTTATATGTAAATTAGAAATTTGAAACCCTCATGTTGAAATTATTGCTCTTCATTTTTTGAAAACATCTATGAATGAATTTAGTATCAAAAACCTTTGTTTGATTTAAATTTGGTGACTCATAATTGATTTGTTAAAATCGAGGTGTGGATTTTGAAAAGAAAATCAATTTTGTTTTATAGATTTTGACTATTTGATCCATGATTTTGTACCAAGTTCATATTGAAAGTTTTATAATAAAAAATAATATATAAAATAATATAATTACCATAATAATTGGTTATTACTATGGTAATTACAATATTAAAATGTATAAAAATAATTTAAAATTGCTCTAGTGTAGATTTGATTTTGGATGTAGGAAGGATTATATATATATATATATATATATATATATATATATATATATATAGAGAGAGAGAGAGAGAGAGAGAGAGAGAGAGAGAGAGAGAGAGAGAGAGAGAGAGAGAGAGAGAGTTTTGGGTCGATGGGGGCCACCACCCTCCCAACCCCCCTTCTCCTCCTTTCATTTTTTTCTGGTAGCATCCTGGCTGTTGCGTGCAATACCAAGACTGTTGCGAGAAGGCCAAAGGACTACTATAGGTAGACTTGATATTGTTGCAATAGGCCCAAGGCTATCTCGGTTAGTATGTTGAATAGTTGGAGGGCCTTAAACGCTATATTGTTTATGTAAATTCTTTTATTTTATTTTTTAAAATTTAATTTATAAAAAATTTAATTAATAATTATTTTAAATATAGTGTATTCTAATTTTAATAATAATATCAATATTATTTTAATATATAATTATTATATTATGTAGCTTTAATATTTATTATTAATAATAATATAATATAAATATAGTATTTTATTGAAATAAAGGAGGTAAAAAATTTATTAAAAATTAGAAAGCACTAATACAAAGAAAACTAGAACCAAAGGTCCCAACAAGAAGCACAGGGATGATCCCGAATAGAGATAAAATAACCAATACTGTCATCTATCATCATTATCCACCCTATCACCATCCAAAATACTCCTTAAGTCAAAATAGAGCTCTTGAGGAACCAACTCCCATTCCTCAATCCTCCATCCCTTAGCACACTCAGAAGCCCATTTTGCCAAACAGTCAGTTGCCCTATTCCACTCTCTTGGAATATGAGAAAAAGTCACCAATTTCATCAAAGAACTGATTTGCAAAAATTTTTGCACAATCTTGGCCAATTGCTAGTTAACATCAGACATTGTTTACTCAATAAGCAAGTTGATCAAAACTTGGGAGTTTGACTCACAAACAATTCTTCTCTAGCCTTGCGCATGAGCTTTCTCGAGAGCAGCAAGAATAGCCAACCCTTCCACCAGGTTAATGGTTTGAATCCTGACATAGATCAAGAAGATAAAAATCATTGAGCCCATAGCATCTCTCCCAATCCCACCGATACCAGCTAGACCTAGATTACCCCTTGAAGATCCATCAGTATTGATCTTCAAGATCCCATAGGGGGTAGGCTGCCATTTACCAACCCTGTCAATTTTTTGCTTCTCACGATGCTGTCTCCTAGCCCTTGTTAATGCCAAAGAAGACTCCAAAGTCCCCAATCTCTCCACCAACTTTGTATCACATTTCCCCAAAGGTAATTCTAGTTCACACTTAGCCTCCACTATCTCTTGAATCATGCCTAATATCCTTGGCCAAATTTGTTGCACTAACCATTTTTCACCGCAAAAAATCCTTCGATTGCGCTCCAGCCAAATCTGCCATAGTAAGAAGATAGGCCCCACAAACCATACCTCCTATAGGAATGGAGCCATAGATGAAGGCCACCCCATCCCCTGCCAAAACTCAATCAAGGAGGAAGCATGGCCTCAAGGTGCTACCCAAACTCCCCACCAAAAATGCCAAAGTTGCAAGGAAAAAGAGCATCGAAAAAACAAATGGGAAGAGTCTTCCTCATTAGCCCCACACATAACATAGATAGAAGGGCTATGGAAACCTCTTTTCCTAATATTATCCCAATTCAAACATTTATTCCAAGCCAACATCCAAATAAAATAATTGCACTTTGGCCAAGATAGTTTATTCCAAACCTTCCTCCACCATTGCACTTCAGGTAGAACCATCTTAAGAGACACCAATCTGTTGTACCCAGAGGCAACCATATAGTCCCCTTAGGATTGGGAGACAAAGCTAGCCCATTGTCCTCCTGAAGAGAACAACAACTTCTACTAGAAAAGATATTTTTCAACATAGCACACTCCTCCTGTAAATCAACAACTAGCCATTCATCTGGAGACTTCCACTTAGCTATTTCTAGCTAACCACAAGGGAAAAAAATATTTAAAATCACTCACCCTTGACCAACCAGCCTCTAGAAACTGCTGACACAAAGTCCCTAAGTTAGGAAACTAAGAAATTATTGGGGGAAATCCACCCCAAGAGTCTAACCAGAATTGAGCCTCCACCCCCCTCTTGCAGATCCAAAATAATCTATCTTTAATAAGCTTAGCCCCTTTCTTTAAAGTATCCCAAATCATAGATCCCTTCCCCCCAAGAGGATACCTGGAAATATCAAGATGAGAAATCCCTAGGAGATAGTTCTACGAAAGAACCATCACCCAACTCTTATTCTGCTCATTACACCACCGCCAGTAGAGTTTACCAGCCAAAGCCTCACTTGAAAATGCCAACTGCCTCAAGCCAAGACCCTCGTAATGCTTCAGACTACACACCACTTTCCATTTAACCAAACTCCATTTGGATGTCTCCAAGCAGCCCGCCCATAAAAATTGGTGCATCACAGAATCCAGATCCTTAAGGAAGCTTGTAGGAGCAACTTGGAGCATGCATCTATAAATGGGAAAAGCCTGTATAAATGACTTAATCAACTGGACAAAACCAACAAAGGATAACCAACAGTGAGTCCAATGATTAACTTTCACCCTAAATTTATCCAAAATATCTTGCCAAGACTCCTTGCGGAGCCTACTCACAGAGATGGGAATGCCAAGATACTTCAATGGAAGATTCCCAATTTGAAACCTCAAAGTGTGGGCAATCCTTTGTTGAATAGGGCCCAATGTATTGAAGAAGTATATGGATGACTTACCCTCATTAATCTACTATCTTGAGGTAGCTAGGTACACATCCAAGGCTCTACAAAGATGAGATGCCTCCCTCATTGTAGCCATCCCCATCAAAGCTGTATCATCTACAAATTGCAGGTGAGACTGCGGAGGTAAAGTTCCACCCCATCTCCAACCTTGTATAAATCCAGACCCCACATTATGTTTAATCCATCTCCCCAAACCTTCTACCATAAGAATAAACAAATAAGGGGAGAGAGGTTCCCCCTAAAAAAGCCCCCTTGAGGCCCCAAAAAGATCAAAATGACTCCCATTAATAAGCATCGAGAAAGAGACCAACATAACACAACTCCAAACCCATTGATTCCAATCTTCTGCAAAGCCAAAGGCACTAAGAACCCTCCACAAGAAAGACCACCTTACTCTGTCATAGGCCTTTGCCATATCTAATTTGATAAACATCACTTTTTCTTTTGATTTTACCATAGAATGGATGACCTTAGTAGCAATAACAATACCATCCAAAATTTGCCTACTTGCCACAAAACCACTTTGCTCCTCAGAAATCAAATTAGTAAGCCCCTTCTTTAACCTATCAGCCATAAGCTTGGAAATAATTTTGTAAATAACATTGCATAAAGAGATGGGCCAAAATTGGCTCAACCTATCAACCCCCTCCTACTTGGGGATAAGAAAAAGAAAAGTAGCATTTAGAGCCCTTAACATCTACTTATTGTATTGAGACTCTTGAACCATAGCTAGGAGGTCAAATTTGATGATATCCCAAAACTCTTGATAAAACTCAATGGAGAAGCCATCAGGTCCTGGTGCCTTTCCTTTTTTCATATTAAAAAAACCCCTTCAAGCTCCTCAATCGAGATATCCCTCATGAGTTGTTGATTCATATGTTCAGTCACAAGGGTGGGAATACAGGAAAGAACATGTGTTTCCTCATGAGACCCCCCTTGTGAGTCTTCTCTAAAGAGAGATTCAAAGTACTGAACTGCCTCCCTGAACATTTCTAGAAAAGAAGTAAGATGCTCTCCCCTCTCATTCACCAACCCCAAGATAGAGTTACCATGCCTCCTAGCCTTCATTGAGTTGAAGAAGAAAGTTGTATTTTTGTCCCCTTCCTAAAGCCACTCGATCCATGCTTTTTGTTTCCAATAAATTTCCTCTCTCATTTCCCATTCTTCAAGCAATCTCATAGCCCAAGCCTCATCCTAAAGCAATTCAACTGTTACCCCTTCGTCTCTTATCCTTCTAGTGATATCATCCAAATCTGCCTAAGTCCAAGCCTTTTCATGGAATAGATTCCCAAAGTGTAACCAATTTCATCGTTTAAGAGAAAACTTAATATATTGAAGGAGCTTAGCAAAAATATACATAGAAGTACCATAGGCTGGTCTACCTTTCTTCCACCAATCAGATACCAAATCATGCAAAGATGAGTCCTGAAGCCACATAAGTTGGAACCTAAAAGAAGGCTTCTGTAGCACCCAAGTTGAAACTATAGAGAGTTTAATAGGCCAATGATCCTAACCTCTCCAATTCAAGATCTCTGAGCAAGATGAGTACAACCCCCCAATCTAGTAACAAGAAACCAGGAACAAATCTAACCTTTCTGCAATACAAAACTCTCCACTCCAATAGTTGTTCCAAGTGAACTGACCATTGATAGGTTTAATATCCACAAGGTTCAAGGAATTAATATTATCTTGAAGTAGTAGTGCAGAAGGCTATAGTCTTCCATTACCCCCCCCCCCCCCCCCCCACTTCTTAGCTAGCTCACAAATAGCATTGAAATCTCTAGTCAAAATCCAAAGGTGAAAGGGCAACATGCTACGAATTAGCCTGATATGGGACCACAAAACTTATTTACCCTGGAAATTAGTAGGAACATAAATGTTGGAATATAATATAATTTCCCCTATCACTAAGTAGGTAGCAATCATGGATAGAGAGAATTTAGAGGAAATCCACCAAAGAGGCTAGATTTTTCTAGGATTCCATAAATAGGCCAAACCCCTGCAAGCACCATGAGCTTCAACTCACTGCCATTCTCCATTACTCCAAAACCTAATCTTTAGACCTTGCATACTCTCCACAGATAACTTAGTTTCCTACAAAAAAAGAACATCTAGACTATGTTTTTTAACTAACTCATGAACAACTTTTTGTCTAGGGCCACTACTCAAACCCCTCACATTCCATGATAAAATAATCATTTTAAGGGGCATGAGAAAATAGAATCCAGAGGCTTAACTACCCCTGACTCCACCAAATTTTCACCAGATGATTTAATCTTTTCTACATCCTTTTTGACCAAGTTTCCCCAATTTCTCTACCCCACCCTTCTTGATATCCTTCTACATAATACCCAATTTGGGAGGACGCTTAATCTTCACTATTAAGCTAAAACCAATGTGTTGCCCAATAGTCAGAGAATCCATACTTGCTTTTGAAACAATGACCAAGGGTTCCTGCACCTTTGAATTTCCCTTTTGTTGATCAACATCCAATTGCCTACCCTCATCCCCTATGGGATCCATAATAGCCTCGATAACAAGATCCTCCTACACTAAGTCCATAAGTCCATTATCCAAATTGGTCAAACCTAGGTTCACCTCTTGTTGGCAAAGCTCATCCAACACCTCAAACCTGTTAAATGTATCATCCTGTTTTTCTTTAAAAGACCTCTTTTGACCCCTATTCTAATTTCAAGCCCTGATCAAAACAAAACCATCAGAAGCCCTTGTCTCATCAGGAGATATGTTCTTCCCTTTATTTGTCTCAAGAGGCTTGCTCATAGGCTGTGACTGAAGAGATTCTCAAGGTTTATTCCTTGGGCATCTTTGCTATAGATGCCCATATTCTTGACATAGGCAACAACAAAAAAGGAAGAGTTTCATAATCTAATTGCTACATCCAAGAATAAGAACCTGCACACATTTCTATTGCATTTGGTAGAGGTCTACTAAGATCAATTTCAACACAAATGCAAGAAAAAGTCATTACCTTTTTCCCCAAGGTCTGTGATGAGGTCCCTACAGGGATTCTAAGCACTGAAGCCAAAAGATGTAACACATCCTCTCGATAGCATTCCACTAGAAACCATGGAAAACAAACCCATACTAGGACATAGTTAGGTAGCTCCTCTGCAAGGTTGAATCCAACATGCCATGGTTTGATAAAAAACCCAACCTTATTGTGGAAATACATACCTCCTTCAAACACCCTATTGTGATCAGCAATACAATTGAAAGTAACCATGAAATAGTTGTTGGCTGGCAACATTATCTCCATTTCCCCTTCTGGCTCCAAAGTCCTTCGAGTCCAAACCTTCAAGAATTGCAAGGAAACCTTCATTCCTAAGAACTTATAGTATAGGGAGTGATTCAAATAATATTCAACATCATCCGCGATCATTTCAACTGACACAACCAGTTTTGGCCTCTCCTTGCACCTCTCAAGACAACCATTAGTCTTCGTAATTCTTGTGCCATTAGATGGCCCCACATAAATAGTCTTAGAATTTTGAGCAAACAAGTTATTGTCAAAAGTCTTCATCCCTTGATTCAACACTTTAAGGCCTAAAGCCACCCAAAAATCCATGCTTGGGCTCTTCATTGCCATCTCCCCCTTATCTTTAGCCATTAACCAACACCACAGATTCAAGAAGGGAGATCCCCCCCTCCCTTAATCCAATCCCTTCAACTTTAAACCTACAACTATACACCCTCGACCTCCACAAAACAACACATACCAAGGTTGTGGGTAAATAAGTACCCAACAGTAGTGCCCACTGCCCACACACGATGTAGGACAACAGGAGGCACAAAACAAATCCCATGCATAGCAAAAGGCATCTCCTTCAGAACTCAGCCCAATCCACAGCCTAACATGATGCAACACCCAATCCAGAACCCTTCAGACACCAAAATCCCTGTTGCAGTGCTCAAAAAATAGAAAAATGAGCTAGGGCATGAGTGCCCTAGCTCTAGACGCAGGCCAAAAATGTGGTGGCTCTCATCGTGCCCATCTTCTTTTATGTCAAATATAGTATTTTATTAATAAGTTAATAAATATTTTAGTTAATAATTAATAATTATTATTATTATTTTGGAAAAAGTGGATGAGCCACTAGATATATATTATTTAAAATTGGTTCAAGAGCTCAACTAGGAAAGAACTAAAAAAAAACCCAACATCATCGCAGTATGTACAGATTACAAGCATCAATATTGACAATCAATTGAGAAATATAATTTTGCCAAAATTTAAAATTGATCAAATTTTGTAATTTCAAGCATATCAAAATAGTAGGCATGAGGGACTCAAAACAACCAAAATTTTCAAACATTTTACAAACATGCCTAAAGTTTAGAAGAAAAACCAAAAAATAAAAGAATGCCACTATACTATCTTTCTTCCATGTCCTTGGCACCCTATATAGAAGTGGAAATCAAACCACATTGTACCAAGTGACCCCATCCAAAATATGAGCAATGTAGTAGAGCTAGCTCCCATTTCAAGCTCGAGCCTTCAATGGTACCATCAGAAATACCACCCCAAATTGTTGCTTTGGAATGATCTGATTGGGATTTTGGGATAAGGTGTCCTGAGCCAAGAGCACTTATAGTAGGAACTGACCAGTCACCATATTCATGAGCTGACTAAATTGAGGGAGCTAGAGGCATCATCTTATGAGAAAATACTACATGTGCATCAAAAATTGGAAGAACCAAGATGTCAAGCAGTGCAAATCCAATTTTGTTCACACCCTTAGTCATATGAAAACCTAGAGCTTTTTCTGTGACTTGTAAGGTCTTGGTCAATAGCCATGATTTGTGCTTTTCACATGACTTTTGTAATGCAATAAAAGTCACCAAAACCTCATGTTTTTGCATGAGCATGGTCCTTGAAAACATTTCTCTCACCAAGGAATTTTTGAACGACAAATCATAACTTTGCATAGCCCACTTCAGTTTATTTTGAGCCCAAAACTCAAGTCTAACCACCTTGTATGGAATGATTTCCAATCTTGATGCTGACTAAAGAAGATCCATAGCATTAGATAGAAATATGGAAACCAAATTTGAAGGATATAGCACATGCCTAGAAGTTGTAGAGAAGAAGTCCTCCCCAATGATAGTATGAATCACAAGACTAGTGGAGGAGGAAAGTAGAATGAACATAATATCCAACTCCTCATCATCCAAGGGATGAGAGAGTGCATCTTCATCCACCATTGGTTGAAACATATTTATGTAATTTTTGGGTAGGATGCTTCTATTATACTAAGGACAAGACTCACATTTCACAAAAGCATCAAATGAGAAGGACATCCTAGAAATTGAGAAGGCAACTGAAGAGAGTAGGGAAAAAGGAATCATAAAAATAAATCCATTATTCACCTATAAAGTCCCCCACTATAAGCTCAAAAGGTATGAAACACCTACTCCCATCTGAGTAATAAATAAGGTGCCATTACATCAAAGCCTAATTGCAACTATGTAGAGCAAAGTACAAGACTGACAACCCCAAAATTGAAGAAGGAATGAATATTCTGTAGTCATATGTACTGGAATGATAATGATATAAAAAAATATTACCATCTATTAATGTCATCCTCGATCAACTTGAGACATGCTTTTGACATAACTACAACTTTGATCTTGCCAAATGTAAAACTACAAATCATACTCAAGTGATGGCAACAAGCTTGATACTAAGTAATGCAAAAGGATTTAGTATGACTTCACCATAGTCTCACACATGCAAACCTCCACAATCATCAAAGCACATAGTGCCACTACAATTCCTCATTAATACCTTCACAAACTTGGACACCATACCACCATGTGGTACCCAACGGATACTTGGTTAATACTTAACTGAATCACTCAACAAGATTAGATAGCTTGGTCATCAGTATACCCATGAGCACTTGGTAAGAACAATGGCTGAGTAACTCGACATGAGTCTCTCCCTTCATAACTCAACAAGCATCAAGCCAAACGTTGGTGAATGCCCTACCACTTAATTCTTGGGGGGATCTTGGTAATCACTAATCTAAAAGACTTGGTAAGCCTTGAGTAATTTGGTCAATACTAAACTTGAGCTTGCTCGGTAAACATAGTGCTAGGGGTGATTCTATCAATATTGAACCCAAACTTGCTTAACTTAGTCAATACTGAACTTGATAAACACTAAGCCAAGGGTAACTCAGACAATACTAAACTCAATAAACACTAAGCCAAGGGTAACTCGATCAATACTAAACTTGGTAAACACTAAGCCAAGGGTAACTTGGTCAACATTGAACCCAAGCTTACATAGTGAACACTATGCTCATGTAATTCGGTAAAAGCTTCCCCCTTAACACTAGAGTTCAACTATGCCTAGGTATTTCAAATCATTAGCCATCAGTTTTTGCAAATATTTGTAATGCTCCATGAATGCAGAAGGGTTTAATATGAAATTTGTAATCCCATTACAACCTAAGTTGGAAAGAAACTTGGCCTTTCTATTACCCTCTCTGTATGTGTGTGATAATGTGACCTCTTGTAACTAACCAATAATATTTCATATTTTCTAAAGCACATATTTGAGTTTCCAAGATGATGATTCTCTCTTAATACAAGCTAATATTATAACTTGAGAGTCACCTTCAACCTGCACATGATGGAAACTCCCTTTCTTTGCAAGAATTAATCCTGAGAGTAATGACTAAGCCTCGTCCATATTGTTAGTCCCTATAGGTAGGGGTGTCATTGTAATTGCTGAGACTTTAAGAATGCAATCTCTAATGCATGCTCCCAAACTCGATTATCTTGGATTACCTCTAGATGCTTCATCAAAGTTGAGTTTGAAAAATCTAGGCATAGGGGGTTGCTACTTGACTGTAGATCTATTTGTGGGAGTTTGCAGCTTTGAAGAAGTGTTAGATCCTAATGGTATGAAAATTGATTTTCATTCCTTAATGATACTTCTATCCGAGGAAGTGATAACTAGATTAGATTTACATCTATTAACACTTGCATTGGAAACTTTTGAGATCAATTTTTCAATGATTTGGAACACTTTCTCTAAAGATGATACTTCTTTTCTAAAGATCCTCTTATTTCTTTCCCACCAGATTGTCCAAATTACTAATGCAGGTCTACATTTCCAGATTCCTACAAAAAGGGCATTGGGGTAGAGAACTAGCCATGCATGAAATATGTCCTAGATGTTATTTTGTAGTGGAGTATAATAATTTAATTTTTCTAAGATAAACATTCAGCATTGGTATGCAAATTGAAAACTTACAAACAAGTGGTCAATTGATTCATCCTCCTCACCACATAAAACACATTTAAAAGGAGAAGCAAGACTTAGCCTAGCCAACTGATCACTTGTTATAATTATGTGCTTGATTACTGGCCACACAAAGCACCCAGCCTTGGGTAGCACTACCTTATTCCAGAAAAACATGAAGGCTTGAGAGGGGGATTTTACCAACTCAACTTGCTGGAGAAGTTTGTAACCTTCCTTGATTGAATATTTTACATTTTTAGATGGAATCCACAGTAATTGATCCTCAACCTTTGACACAAAATCCTATCTATCTAAGAAGATAAATTGAAGCTATTGTTTACATTGAGGATCTAAAGGGCATTGGTCTAGATCTCTCTATATTACTTTCCTTGAAAAAATGCAAATTGCATCCATAGAGTGAATAACAAGGTAGCCCCATTCTACTTCTGTAACTAAGATAATTTTTTGTATATTTGACATTGTATTTAAAGGAGGATTTCCATTCCATGAATCACCCCAAAATTTGATCTTGTCCCCATAATTTAATTCCCAAGAAATATACTTAAGAACAATGTCTTTGGATGCAATCATGAAATCCCAAATGACTAATCCCTTAGGAGGATCCAACATAGATAATATTTTGTGTGGATAATTGTTATCTAGATATTTTTGTTGCATTATTTGACACCAAACTAATTGTGATTTAGTGTACATATGCCAAGCCAACTTACCACCAAACACTTTATTCCTTGTTGTCAAATCATGAATTCTAGCTCCTCCTAGAGTAGGAGTATTTGTCATATCTTGGAGAGAAATAAGTGGAAGTTTCTCTTCATTTGTCAAATTTCCAGAGCATAGAAATCTCTTAATAAGTTTTTGAATTTGTGAAACAATAGAAGATGTTGCTTGCATGACAGCCATATAATAATTTGGTATTGCAGAAAGAACAGACTTAATAAGCTATATTCTATCATATAATGACAACCATCTAACTTTCCAAGAGGCAATTTTTCTCTTAATTCTTTTATAGACACCATCCCAAAAACTTTTCTTATTTGATCCCATAAAAAAGGGAATCCCTAGATAAGTGGAGGGTAAAAAATCCTTAGAAAACCCCAAAATATGTACAATCTTGTCTGAGATGACTCTGTTTATCTTAAATAAGAAGATTTTTTACTTTTGAGGATTAATTTTCTACCCTAAAACTTTTGAATATTGCAATAAATTTTTCTTTATCTACTTATCCTCTGAAACTAGTGAGGAACCAAATAGTAATGTGTCATCAACAAATAGAGAGTGCATGATTGATATTGTTGTACCCTCAATTTTTGCTCCTTTCCACTTATCAGATAAATGATTATGCTTGATATTCCTACTAAGGGCTTTAGCCATGATGATAAATAAAGCTGGTGAAAGAGGATCACCCTATCAGATATCTTGTATGGAAGGAAAGAAGCCTAATGATGACCCATTAATAATAACTAAGAACCAAGCCCCCAAAATGCAAGCTTTAATCCACTTACACCATTTCTTGTCAAAACCCACTTTTTGAAGGACTTGAAAAAGGAAATGCTAGCAAACTCTATCATATGCCTTTTGCATGTCTAACTTGATAAAAAAATTAGAAGACTAATTACTATTGATGGAGTGAAGTACTTCATGAGCAACCATTGCACCCTCCATTGTTTCTCTACTAGGAACACAACCATCCTTTTTAGGAGAAATTATGAATGGAAGAATTTTTTGAAGTTTCAAATAAATAGCTTTAGTAATAATTTTGTAAGTCAAGTTGCAAAGTGAAATTGGGCAAAAATCTACAAAATTTTTGGGCTCCTTAGTTTTTGTAATAATCGTTATATTTGTAGAATTGAAGTATTTTAGCATAGATTTGAACTTTCTAAATTCCTCCATGGCTGCCAGAAGGTCCCACCCAATAATCTTCGAAAAACTCAAAAATAATAAGGTCGTAAAGCCATCTGGTCCCAAAGCTTTGTCTAGAGGGAAGCAGAATACTACTTCTCGTATTTCTTGAATGGTGAAAGGGGCCAAGAGCTCAGAATTCTCCATGGGGGATATCATCATAGGGATATGCTAAATGAAATCATCAACTTATGAAGGCAAAGGTGAAGGGTGATCTATTGGTGCAAGAAGATTCTAAAAGAATTTAACACCTTCATCTCTGATCTGTTGAGCATTGGTTAGAATATTGCCCAATTCTGCCTCCAAAATTTGAAAAATTGATTTAGTTGCCCGATTTTGCTAGGCAAAAACATGAAAAAAAATTGTTTTTTTGTCTCCTAATTGCAACCAAACTTCCCTAGACTTTATCTCCAATATTCTTCCTCCCTATTACATAATTCCTCTCATTCATGTTGTAACTCTTTTTGCTTAACATAAGTATCACTATCCATCCCATTCTTGATAATGGAGAATTGAATATCATCCAGTTGTAGCTTAACAACCTCTTTTTTCTTGAAAACATTCTTTAAAAAATTTAGATTCCAAATTTTGATCTACTCCTTGACATGCTTCAATATTTAGGCAAATTGATGCATTTTAGATCCTAGAGAAAAAGGAGCATTGATCCACCATTGCTTTAAAAGTGGAAGAAAATGTGGGTGGCGCAACCAAATACTTTCAAATTTAAATGATGACTTATGTTGATTCTGATCTATAGATGCAAATTGATCAATGTTTATGGAAATTGGAAAATGGTCAGATTCTAGTACAGACAATATCTCTGAGTGAAAACAAGAATTCCTTAATTTCTAATCATTAGAAAGAATAAATCTATCTAATCTAACTATAATTTGTGCAAAACCAAATCTCCTATTTTTCCATGTAAACTTTCCATTAGAGGGTTGAATATCCATTAAATCATTGTTCTCAACAAATTGAGAAAAATCCTAAATGGTTTTAATGGGTGGGCAAATACCACCAACTTTCTCATTTTGATTCAAGATCGCATTAAAGTCACCCCTAAGAATGACTTGGTGAGAATTTTGAGATTGAATTAACATTGCTAACTATCCCATGTTTTCAACTTTTCTTGAGTGGAGGTAGGACCATAAACATTAAACAAAGTATATGAGACATCAAAGTCTATCACCTACAACATTTTCCAATTAGCTTGTATTTGAATAAGGTGTCCTTGAATTGTTAATGGGTTCCAAAGGATAGCAAGACCCCTAGAGGTACCCATGTTGGGAGATTGTACTGAGGATCACCTTGGCCATTTGGCCAAGGATTTTTGAAATGTTTCTTGTGATAATTTTATCTCTTGTAATAGCACAATGTCTACTTTTGTAGATTCTAAAAATTGATGAATCCTACCTCTCTTGTTAGAGGCATTTATGCCTCTGACATTCCATGATAAAATTTTCATTGTACAAGGAGAACTGGATATTCTCCTTGTCACTCTCTTGCTGACAAAAAATTTGTCATCTAGTGTGGTCTAAATACCTAAGGCAATCTCATTCCTATTCTTTGAACCCTTTGGGCACCCTCTAAATTTGGGTGTTTTGGAGGTTTGAAGATGAAGAGAAGGAGACTGAACAATGGAGAAAGTGTGTTGAAAATCAAAATTTGTAAAGTTTTTTTGAAGACTAGATTCAAGTTGATCCTTACAAACCTCGGGTTCCTTCAAAGTAATCTCTTGAAATTGAAACTCTCACTAATTAGCTACCTAAAGAAAAATAGAGTCCTCCAAGTTGTTTGGGGTATTTTAAGATTGAGACATGGTTTGATCCTTATCAATCTCAAGTTCCCACAAATTTATCTCTTCCAAATGAAAATCTAGATTATTTGCCACTTGTTGAAAAATACTCTTCTCAACACCTAGTGGATCCATGTCAATGCATCAAACCAATACCGAATCCATTTTGTCCACTTGGCTTGGAGTTTTTATATCTTCTACAATCTTGCAACTGGGTGCTTTCTTTTGGTTGATTTGACTATTTCAATACTAAAATTCTTTGAGTAACACATCTAGGTCACTAATTTCTTAGTTTACTATATTAAATCCTTCTTCCTTAGCAATACCAAATACTATATTGTTAGCAATTGTAGAAGCAATTTGATCTCTAATTTGAAGAGTTTTCCAGTTAGCATATTAGCTTTTGGAGAGATCATTTTTTTTGTAACAGACTAATGGTAGATATGAATGTGCATGAATCAAGTTATCTAGATCTAGGACATACCTAGAAGACTTTAATGTTGGTAGATCATGGGAATATTTCTCTCTAGCTAGCAAATATTGTATATATGGCAAGACCAACTATAAAAATATAGATAGTTTGGATGCAATAGAAAGAACCAAACTTTGGTTACTTGCTAGAATATAAGAACACTGAGAAGAAGCCATGGTGACCTTATCATGGATCAAATCAGAAGGAGCATTATGGGCACATAAATTAGGATTAGTGCTATAATTTGGCCATACTTCTTGGACCTCATTAATTGAATCTTGACATTGAGTATTAAAATGTCCTAGTCTATCTTGAAACTTTTGAACTATTTTCTCAATTTGAATTATAATTGACTAGTAATATGAGCCCCATTGAGAATTTATAATCAAATGAGAGGGAAGAGGCTTCTACATATCTAGCAACAAATAGACTCACACATCCAAATGTGGTCAATCATAAGGAATAAGATCATGTAGTAGAAAAATTCCCAATTTTTTGTCAAGAATTTCAATAATCTGGGGATCTTTATACTCAAGAGGTAAAGAGGGGAAGAATATCCAATGTGGCATAAAAATAATTTGAAGAAATTGAGATTTGAAAATAGGGATCCAAATCAAAGTGTATAATCCAAAACCACAACAAAACCAACCTTTTTTTTTATGCACCAAATCTATAGAAGCTTTTGATTCAAAAATAGCTATAAAACATTTTGATTCTAAATCAATATAAAAGATATCCCTTAACTCTGGCCAATATGCATGGGCCCAATTTTTAACAGTGGAAAATGGCATAGAGTTAGATGGAAACTTACCAATCAAAGCAGTTTGTTTAAGCAGCCCAATAGAGTTTTGTAACATATGACTAGGGAGTGTGATCATCAACCTATCGGCAACATGTGTGTCTTTTGAAATGGGATTAACCACCACTTGCTTCTTTCTCGATATTTTTTGTTTTGTATGATGATAATATATGTATTTGCATGTATGTTTTATTACTATTTTAAATGTGATATTTTATTAATGACTTTATTAATTATATTTTTTAATGTACTAGATTGATAATCGTAATTCAATTAGGGAAAATTGATTTTTTTTTTTAGTAAGTTTGAATTTGGTGATATGGTTTAGTTTAAATGAGACAATTTATATTACTAGGGAAATTTTATGATATATAGACCTTAGTAATTATAATACTTTGAAAAGATGAAAAATGTAATGTGTATGTTTACTAAACTCTTATGTTTTGATAATGAATTGAACTATGAAACATTGTTTAAACAACTTTATATGAATTGTGTAGTGTCTGCCCCTAGTTCACATTTTGCTATTCTTGTTGAACTCTTTTAGGACAGTTTTATGATGATGATAATTAGTAACATTATTTTGAGATTATCAGATATTGTTTTAGATTCATTTTATTATATGATGAGTTTTTTTGGAATTCTATATTTCATGTATGCATGATGATTATTACAGTGTTTGCAATTATTAATGATGATTAGTTAGATGATTTATTATCATATGTGTTTTCTTATGGATACTTACCCCATACTTGCATGTGTATGGTGTGCGTGTTTTTTTTCTTTTCGTATGGCATTTCTAATGTGGTTAAGGAAGGGATTCATAGTCACCTGCTAGTCGGGATCTACACGATGCACCACTTCCTACCATTGCCTATTTAGCTTAGTATATATTGTGCTTGTACATGCATGGATTTTATGCAAGTTGCAAGTACCAGGTATCGACTTCCCTAAATTGCCAGGATGAGCATACCATATCACATTATCTCAATGGTACGAGAGGGGAGATAAATTCTCAAGTCCAAATCCCAACCCTTTAAGCCATTTGTCCTAATTGAAAATTAGGACAAGTATTTGAGTCGAGTACCCTTCGAATACATCGGATGACGTAATTCATGATATTAACCCTTTTGTTTGATTTTGTATGTGTTTCACTATGATGGGTTTTTGTATTTTACTTTATCATTCTTTAGTGTATTTTCTATTAATTAAGCCTAAATAAAAGATTTAATTAATGGTTTAATTTAATGGAAAATTAATATGATATTTATTTAATTTAATTAATTGAGAAATTAATTAAATAAAATAATTAAATTCAAAGATAAAAGTTATAAGTTTAAATTTGAAATGTGATAATATTTATTTCATTTAATAATAATATGTTTAGAGTTCATTTTTAAATAAATGCTAAATAATAATATTATTTAAGTTAATAAATATTTTATCAATTAAAGTTCCAAAAATAAATTTAAAAATGGAAAAGAAATTAATTTATTAAAATTTCATGACCACATGATGAGTGCATGAGATTTAAAATTAAAAAATTAAACTGAAAAGAGTAAAGTGAATATTAAATAAATTAATGTGCATTATATTTATTCACATAGGAGTTTGCAAATTCTCAGGAGTTGTCATGTAGACAACATAGGAGTTTGCACTCTAAGTATGCACATGTTTTCTACACTTAGGAGTTAGCATATTATTTGAGCACATGGTGTGTACAACATTCTAGACACCTCATCATCTTTATCTTCTTATCATGGAAGTTATGTGCTTAGTTGTCATGCTTATCTCCTAGTTCTTTCTAGACAAATTCTAGATGCATCTTAGAGGCCTTTATAAACAGGCTCTCCTAGTGTGTATAGACAAGCGGGTATGCTTTGACATCCTCATATGCTTCTACAAGCACTCCTAGTCACTTGGAGGGGGTTTTGGTTCTTGGAGGAATTGTGAATATAGGAGAAGGAAGGAATTTTCGAATAGGAGTAGGATCTAAGATGAGGAGTGGTTCTATGATTTTCTAAGGCATAGAAAATTAGCATCAGTGTCCAATTTTAAATATTAATATAAAAGGAAAAGGAGGAATGGGCAATGCTAAAGATCATTTAATTTGGAGACTAGACAATGCAAGAAATGTCGACTGGGAGCTTCAAGTAATATAATTGGGTATGTATGAAATACTCATTTCCAAATTTATTTTCTTATAATGTGTCGCATCAAGTGTTAAACCCATAATTATGTGATTAGGAGATTAGTCCACATTAGAATTTTTTCCATTAAGGTTTCACCATGCCCCTGCATTTGCTTGTACTCCACATCTTCTATTTTATTTTTCTACCTCTTATAGTTGCTTTAATAGTACTCTTAATGATGTCTAGATTTTTAAATTTCTGTTGATGTTGCAACAGCATGTAGGATCATATATTTTTATAAGAATTATTGTTCTTGAGACCTCATCTCATCCAGTCTACCTTTTAGTTCATTAATTCTTTCGCACCACTTGATTGGATGATTTTGAATTAACACAAATTTTAAGAAAAGCTGTGAAGATATGAAGGCATCCATTATAAGAATAATATAGAACATTGACTTTGGGATTTTGAAGGAATGGGAGATGCATATTACGAAAACCATGCAATAGTATATTGTTGTTTGATATTAAGGACATGGTTGCCTCATAGAAATATGTTCAAAATATGAAACCATAAACTTAGCACCCCAACTGTTTGACAGAATGTTGCAAGCATATATCATTTCTTAGAATGCAATGATGATTGTGTGTAGATGAACTGTTGGATATTTTTCTCGCCATATAAATTTGGAGGCTAGTCAAGGATTTATGAATCAATACCAAGAAAAAAGGGAGAGCCATAGTCTCAAGCTTTATGATCAGTCACCTTGCTCGTGGGCATAAATGCAAAACATGGAAAAATTGAAGACTCACGCGAACTATTTGATACAATGCTTCAACCAATTGTGGCTTCAAACATCATTGCAATTGTAGCTTACAAAAGACAACTGTCAATCAGCCATAGCCCATGGTATACATTCATCAGATGCAAAACAGGCATTTTCTCAACTAGTTAATGAATCAATAACATAATTATCACTTCTCTTCTCTTGTAATGGTTAATTAATAGAATTATACTATTCGGTTAATCTAGGCATAGTTAGTGTCCAACTGTGAAAAAAAATATTTTAAGTGGGCGAATTCTTATTAAAGCTAACATAATACCTGACTCAAATATGATGTCTGAGAGCATTATCATGGATGTATTGAAAGAGGATGGCACATTTGTTGATGTAATAAATGATGTGAAATATCTTTCAAGTCCAACTGGGTCAGCTAAGGTTGTTGTTTATGGATTTACACACTGGGCAAATCTTGGAGATGAACTGGTCTTTGTTCGCCAAGATATCATTGAGGTAGATATTATCATCTTACTATCTAATGCTGCAAAGCCATGTATGGTTCATAGATTCCATCTAAAAAAATTAGGGAGGTTGTAGTTTGAATGAATGACAATCATTTTAGCTAGTGTGTATTGATGGCAAACCTTTTATCCACTTCATGGTCATATCAATGGCTGATGGCAATATAGACATATGTTATGCCTTATACATCACATGAAGGACATGGCTCTACTTTTCCATAGCCGTCGTAAACATATAACAGTGCCCAATGTAATATTTATATGGCGTAGACCACATGGCCTTGATATAAGTGCAGGCCACGGCTCTCCCTCTCATAACAAGCGACTGCCGTGAACATATAATAGGGCCTCCAAATAATAAATCATGGGTACAAAGTCATTTTAGGTTTATGTTATAATTTAAATTATTTTTTATATAATATTTATTATAATTTTAGAGGCCCTCCGCTCGGCCATTCATTGATGCCATGGATTGTAAAGTCTGTTTTGAAATCTCTCAATGGGTTTAATTAGAATGTAATTTGTGAATAAAATTTTGGTAGCGAAATAAGTGTATGTTATGAATTTATTATTATTCTTAGTTCTTTAAGAATAATGTTATTAAAGGATATTGTTATTTAATATTAATGATATTGGGAAATTAATTAATGTATATTTAAACTAATGAACTTTTATCAAGATTCGTTATTCAAGTTAATAGTCTCAAAATAGTATTTAAAGGGATAATGGTAAGTAATTAAAGAGTTCTATTTAATTATTATCAAAATATTTTGAGAGCGAAATTAGTTATTGTGATTCATTAGTATTTAATTAGAATATCTAATTAAATTAATATTTAAGCAAATTCAGAATCATAAGTTGTACATCTATACGGATAAGTTATATAATTATTAATTAATTTAATTAAATGTGCTTTAATTAAGATTAATTAATAAAGCATGGCGTTCAAAGTAAGTTTTAAGATTATTTAATTATGTTGGTTTTTAATAAAGTTATAATTTTCTTATTCGAAGATTGATAACTAGCTTTCCTATAATTTAAACAAATGATGATCCTTTAATTATGTTTGGAGAAGTTGAATTAGTGTTAAGAAAGAATTATTCAATCAGTAATAGTGATCTTAACAAAATAAGGCAAATAATTTTATTAAGAGCCAATGAAGATTAGTTTAATGATTTAATAAGTAAATAATTATCCTTTAGTTATTCTTAGAATATTATTTTAAAATAATGGAAGGATAATTCTATGTTTTAATCGAGGGGATAGACAGGTTGACTCATATATTAAATGATAAATCTTATACACTTGAAAGGTACTTGAAATAAAAATTGAAACTCCATATTTGACCTAACCATATGAATGCTAAAGCAAACCAAGATCATGTGTTTGTATTTTGTTTCTCTATGCTATATGTGTTTGGGGTTTGGGTGGTCCTAGAGTGTTGACTAGTTAGGACGTCTACTAGAGGCTTGGAAGTTATGTGAATGTGATGGCATGTTGATGTTATTTGATCTCGATCTTTCTAAACCCAACAATGGTAATGTGATGGTATGGTCTATGAGATGTTTGTATTTATTGATTGTTATTGCTTTCTAGTCTTCTTGTGTGAAGCTAAGGTGTATGTATTTGTGATATTTGACTTAACCATCTTTGAGTCATCGATGAGTTATACTTGGATTACTTTCCAGTCAGATTGATGGGACTGAAGTGTTTATCTGATCTTGATGATGTCATGTTGTGACATGTTTTGACTTGACCATTTTGGAGTCTTTGATCAGTATTACTTTGAGATATTTTTCGGTTGCTCATCGAGAATCGATGGATATTTGTGATTTATCATTAATGCCTTCAATTGCTTATAGAGAACTATTGTGATTATTATGATTATCATTGGATGTTTTTTAGTTTCTCATGGAGAACTGATGTGATTATTTTAATTATTTTTATGATGCTTTCTAGTCACTTGTATAGGACTATGGTGATTATTTGGTTTGTGATTTAATGAGCCTAGGGTAGGTTATCTACTTGTAGTGTCGTGAAGTGGCTTGCAATGGGGGTTGAGGCCCTAAATGGCTGCCAGGATAACTCATTGTAAATTGTTTTAATAAGTGAAAACATTTACACTAAATGGGGATTAAAATGAACCTAATAAGATAATTTTATGTTCTCGCCCATGCCTCAAGTGCTAGTACAGACTAGGATGGGAGTAGAGAAAATGCTTGGTTGCAACCTTGCATTCCATAGTATGCCTCATTAGTACGAGAAGATACTAGTGGCTGCATAGGAATCACTAGGGGGCTGGGGTCTATTGAGAGACTACCAGGGTAACTCTAGCCTGATTCGTGTGATGACACTTTCCCACTTACATAGTAGGTTTCCTACATGTCCTTGTTGTGCCTCTAGGTGTAGATGTCGATCTGTGTGTTGGAACCTTTGAGTTAGTACACTTTTAGGATTCTTGGACTTAGAGAGTACTTATGTTATGTGATTTGTTCTCTTGTGTTATGTGATTTGATATCCTATTTGAGACTTGAGACTATCTCCTCAGCATGGTGGGAGTGGGCCATTTACATCCCACGCAATCGGGTGGTAGTGCTTTTTCACTCTTACCATTTGAGATCCGTATGAGACACCGTGGCTGTTGCATTCCTTGTTGGAATCTATCTTCATTCTATTATTGGATTATGATGATGGAGATTTATCCTTATATTGATGATTAGCATATGATAGATGATGTTGTTTACTTATCTTATGCCTTATTTTGCATGATTAGATTTCTGATGCATATGTTGTAACATGCTAGATTGCTTTCTGAATATGATGTAGTATGTTTTAGGAGTGATGTCCCTACTATGATAATACTTGGGATTTTATGCATGGAGGGATGACTAGGGCCCACGATGGTCTAATGATGCTATTTACAGTTGGGAGGAACCATGTATTTAGATAATTATGTGTTGTGTTTATGATTTATGGCTATCTTTTATGATGGATGTTTATATCTTCTATGATGATGTATCATGTATGGAATTTGGTTTCATTTACTTTATTGCACTTGAATCATGGATTAGAATAGGATGATGTACTTCATTTTCACACGTATATTCTTTTAAGCCTTTCGTACCCTGTTTCATGTATAGTGGATGATTGAGCATTCCAAATTCAATTTTCAAGAGGCATTCAAAACAAATGTGTAATATGGACATTAGAATTTCTATTTAGTCTTTCATGTGGATGTGGTAGTGGTTAGACTTAGTATTGATTAGATCAAATGTGACTCAACATCTTGGGATCCTTAAGGAATGTAACCTCTTATGTATGCTTATGTATCCTTTTAGTTGTATGTCTGTTATTGCTTCCGCTATTATGTGTTTTATATGAATGGTTTATCTTTCATGTTTACAAAAAAAAAAAATTGTTTGGCAAACTTAGTTAAAATTTTAGGTTAATTCTTTTGGATCCCTTGGCAGGGCATTACATCTGGTATAAGAGCCTGAGTTTCTACATTGGGAGCTTTGGGTATATTGGAATGCCACTAATGTTAACTAGTTGAAAAAGAAAAAAAAACTTGAACTATCATGTGTATCTCTTTCAAACTAAAACTTGAAACTAAGTGAGCTTAAACAAGACTTAAACTATTACTTGCGTATTTTTCATACTTCAACACTTAGGATTCAAACCTAAAATTATACTAAAAAACTTAAACGTGGGCAAAACTAGAAATTGAAACTTATTTTATTTTCAAAACATGTATCTTTTATCTATGCTTTGAGGTAGTATGCCTCTACGAGCATTATGTTGCTCTTATTTAGAATGTATTAGGGGATTTGTTTCATCATTTTTTAAAAGGATGAATGTAGGATCAATGTGGTTTTCGGTTTACTATTAAACTAGAATCATAATGCTCTAAGTGTGTTGTATTGTCATTAGTACAAGAGTGAAAGGGTTCAATAGGACCTGCACAGTGAGTTCTTCAATATTATCATTCATGTAGGCTTCCAAGAGTAAGCCTAATTCTAGGGGGGATGGATGTAGTGCCTACCCCTAGTTCACATTTTTCTATTGTTGCCAAACTCTTTTAGGAAAATTTTATGATGATGATAATTAGTAACATTATTTTGAGATTATCAGATATTGTTTTAGATTCAATTTATTATATGATGAGATCATTTGGTATTCTATATTTCATGTATGCATAATGATTATTGCAGTGTTTGTAGTTATTAATGATGATTAGTTAGATGATTTATTATCATATATGTTTTCTTATGGATACTTACCCCATACTTGCATGTGTATGGTGTGCGTGTTTTTTTTCTTTCTGTATGGCATTTTTGATGTGGTTAAGGAAGGGAGTCGTAGTCACCTGCTAGTCAGGATCTACACGATGCACCACTTCCTGCCATTGCCTATTTAGCTTAGTATATATTGTACCTGTACATGCATGGATTTTATGCAGGTTGCAGGTACCGGGTATCAACTTCCCTAAATTGCCAAGATGAGCGTAGCCTATCACATTATCTCAATGGTGAGAGAGGGGAGATAAATTCTCAAGTCCAAATCCTAACCCTTTAAGCTATTTGTCCTAATTGAAAATTAGGACAAGTATCTGAGTCGAGTACCCTTTGAATATAATGGATGACGTAATTTGTGATATTAACCCTTTTGGTTTGATTTTGTATGTGTTTTGCTATGATGGGTTTTGTTATTTTACTTTATGAGTCTTTAGTGTATTTCTTATTAATTAAGCCAAACTAAAAGATATAATTAATGGTTTAATTTAATGGAAAATTAATATGATATTATTTTATTTAATTAATTGGGAAATTAATTAAATTAAATAATTAAATTTAAAGATAAAAGTTATAAGTTTAAATTTGGAATGTGATAATATTTATTTAATTTAATAATAATATGTTTAGAGTTCATTTTTAAATAAATGCTAAATAATATTATTATTTAAGTTAATAAATATTTTATCAATCAAAGTTTCGAAAATAAATTTAAAAATAGAAAAGAAATTAATTTATAAAAATTTCATGACCACATGACTAGTGCATTAGATTTAAAATTAATAAATTAAATTGAAAAGCGTAAAGTGAATATTAAATAAATTAATGTGCATTATATTTATTCACATAGGAGTTTGCAAATTCTTGGGAGTTGTCATGTAGACAACATAGGAGTTTGCACTCTAAGTATGCACATGTTGTCTACACTTAGGAGTTAGCATATTATTTGAGCACATGGTGTCTACAACATTCTAGACACCTCATCATCTTTATCTTCTTATCATGGAAGTTATGTGCTTAGTTGTCATGCTTATCTCCTAGTTCTTTCTAGACACATTCTAGATGCATCTTAGAAGCCTTTATAAACAGGCTCTCCTAGTGTGTATAGACAAGCGAGTATGCTTTGACATCCTCATATGCTTCTACAAGCACTCCTAGTCACTTGGAGGGGGTTTTGGTTCTTGGAGGAATTGCGAATGTAGGAGAAGGAAGGAATTTTCGAATAGGAGTAGGATCTGAGATGAGGAGTGGTTCTATGATTTTCTAAGACATAGAAAATTAGCATCAGTGTCAAGTTTTAAATATTAATATAAAAAGAAACAGAGGAATGGGCAGTGCTAAAGATTGTTTAATTTGGAAATTGGACAATGCAAGAAATGCTGACTCGGAGCTTCAAGTAATATAATTGGGTATTTATCAAATACTCATTTCCAAATTTATTTTCTTATAATGTGTTGCATCAAGTGTTAAACCCATAATTATGTGATTAGGAGATTAGTCCACATCAAAATGATTTCCATTAAGGTTTCACCATGCCCCTGCATTTGCTTTTACTCCACATCTTCTATTTTATTTTTCTACCTCTTATAGTTGCTTTAATAGTACTCTTAATGATGTCTGGATTTTGTAAATTTCTATTGATGTTGTAATAGCATGTAGGATCATGTATTTTTATAGGTATTAGTGTTCTTGAGACCTCATCTCATCCGGTTTGCCTTTTTGTTCATTAATTCTTGTGCACCACTTGATTGGATGATTTTGAATTAACACAAATTTTAAGAAAAGCTATGAAGATATGAAGGCATCCATTATAAGAATAATATAAAACATCAACTTTGGGATTTTGAAGAAATGGCGGATGCATATTAAGAAAGCCATGTAATAGTGGATTCTTGTTTTATATTAAGGACATAGTCGCCTCATAAAAATATGTTCAAAATATGAAACCATAAATCAAGCACCCCAACTGTTTGATAGAACGCTGCAAGCATATATCATTTCTTAGAATGCAACGATGATTGTGTGTAGAAAAACTATTGGATGTATTTCTCACCATATAAATTTGGAGGCCAGTCAAGGATTTATGAATCAATACCAAGAAAAAAGGGAGATCCATAGTCTCAATCTTTATGATTAGCCACCTTCCTCATGGACAGAAATGCAAAATGTGGAAGAACTAAAAACTCATGCAAACTATTGATACAATGCTTCATCCAGTTGTGGCTTCAAACATCATTGCAATTGTAGCTTACAAAAGACAACTATCAATCAGCCATAGCCCATGGTATACTTTCATCAGACGCAAAATAGGCATTTTCTCAACTAGTTTATGAATCAATAACATAATTATCACTTCTCTTCTCTTGTAATGGCTAATTAATAGAATTATACTATTCGATTAATCCAGGCATAGTTAGTGTCCTACTGTGAAAAAAATATCTTCTAAGTGGGCAAATTCTTATAAAAGCTGACATACTACCTTACTCAAATATGATGTCGTAGAGCATTATCATGGATGTATTGAAAAAGGATGGCACATTTTTTGATGTAATAAATGATGTGAAATATCTTTCAAGTCCAACTGGGTTAGCTAAGGTTGTTGTTTATGTAATTACACACTGGGCAAATCTTGGAGATGAACTGGTCTTTTTTCCCCAAGATATCAATGAGGTAGATATTATCATCTGATTATCTAATGCTGCAAAGCCCTGTATGGTTCATAGATTCCATCTAAAGAAATCAGGGAGGTTGTAGTTTGAACGAATGATAATCATTTTAGCTATTCTATATTGATTGCAAACCTTTTATCCACTTCATGGTCATATCATTGGCTAACGGAAATACAGACATATCTCGTGCCTTATACATCATGTGAAGGACATGGCTCTACTTTCCCATAGCCTTCATAAACATATAACAACACCCAATGTAATCTTTATACAATGCAAACTGCATGGCCTTGATATAAGTGCAGGCCATGGCTCTGCCTCTCATAACCAGCAACTGCCGTGAATGTATAATAGGGCCTCCTAATAATAAATCATGAGTACAAAGTCCTTTGAGGTTTATGTTATAATTTAAATTCTTTTTTATATATAATATTTATTATAATTTTAGAGGCCCTCCGCTCGGCCATTCATTGATGCCATGGATTGTAAAGTCTGTTTTGAAATCTGTCAACAAGTTTAATTAGAATGTTATTTGTGAATAAAATTGTGGTAGTGAAATAAGTGTGTGTTATGAACTTATTATTATTCTTGGTTCTTTAAGAATAATTTTATTAAAGGATATTGTTATTTAATATTAATAATATTGGAAAATTAATTATTGTATATTTAAACTAATGAACTTTTATCAAGATTCGTTATTCAAGTTAATAGTCTCAAAATAGTATTTAAAGGGATAATGGTAAGTAATTAAAGAGTTCTATTTACTTATTATCAAAATATTTTGAGAGCGAAATTGGTTATTGTGATTCATTATTATTTAATTAGAATATCTAATTAAATTAATATTCAAGCAAATTCAGAATCATAAGTTGTACATCTATACGGATAAGTTATATAATTATTAATTAATTTAATTAAATGTGCTTTAATTAAGATTAATTAATAAAGCATGGCGTTCAAAGTAAGTTTTAAGATTATTTAATTGTGTTGGTTTTTAATAAAGTTATAATCTTCTTATTCGAAGATTGATAATTGGCATTCCTATCATTTAAACAAATGATGATCCTTTGATTATGTTTGGAGAAGTCAAATTAGTGTTAAGAAAGAGTTATTCAATCAATAACATTGATCTTAGCAAAATAAGGTGAATGATTTTATTAAGAGCCAATGAAGATTATTTTAATGATTTAATAAGTAAATAATTATCCTTCAGTTATTCTTAGAATATTATTTTAAAATAATTGAAGGATAATTCTATGTTTTAATTGAGGGGATAAATGGGTTGACTCGTAGATTAAATGATAAATCTTATACGCTTGAAAGGTACTTGAAACATAAACTGAAACTCCATATTTTACCTAACCATATGAATGCTAAAGCAAACCAAGATCATGTGTTTGAATTTTTTTTCTCTATGCTATATGTGTTTGGGGTTTGGGTGGTTCTAGAGTGTTGACCAGTTAGGAGGTCTACCAAAGGCTTGGGAGTTATGTGAATGTGATGGCATGTTGATGTTATTTGATCTCAATCTTTCTAAACCCAACAATGGTAATGTGATGGTATGGTCTATGACATGTTTGTATTTACTAATTGTTATTGCTTTCTAGTCTTCTTGTGTGAAGCTAAGGTGTAAGTATTTGTGATACTTGACTTAGCCATCTTTGAGTCATCGATGAGTTATACTTGGATTACTTTCCAATCACATTGATGGGACTAAAGTGTTTATCTTATCTTGATGATGTCATGTTGTGACATGTTTTGACTTTACCATTTTGGAGTCTTTGATCAGTATTACTTTGAGATACTTTTCGGTTGCTTGTCGAGAACCGATGGATATTTGTGATTTATCATTGATGCCTTCAGTTGCTTATAGAGAACTATTGTGAGTATTATGATTATCATTGGATGCTTTTTAGTTGCTCATGGAGAATTTATGTCATTATTTTAATTATCTTTATGATGCTTTCTAGTCACTTGTATACGACTGTGGTGATTATGTGATTTGTGATTTCATGAGCCTAGGGTAGGTTATCTACTTGTAGTGTCAGGAAGTGGCTTGCAATGGGAGCCAAGGCCCTAGGTGGCTACTAGGGTAACTCATTGTAAGTTGTTTTAATAAGTAAAAATATTTACACTAAATGGGGCTTAAAATAAACCTAATAAGATAATTGTATGTTCTCACCCATGCCTCAAGTGCTAGTACAGACTAGGATAGGAGTAGAGAGAACACTTGGTTGCAACCTTGCATTCCATAGTATGCCTCGTCAGTACAAGAGGATACTAGTGGCCGCATAGGGATCACTAGGGGGTTGGGGTCTATTGAGAGACTACTAGGGTAACTCTTGCATGATTCATGTGATGAAACTTTCTTGCTTACATAGGAGGTTTCCTACATGTCTTTATTGTGCCTCTAGGTGTAGATGTTGATCTATGTGTTGGAACCTTTGGGTTAGTATACTTTTAGGATTCCTAGACTTAGAGAGTACTTATGTTATGTGATTTTTTCTCTTGTGTTATGTGATTTCATATCCTATTTGGGACTTGAGACTATCTCCTCAGCAAGGTGGGAGTGGGCCATTTGGGTTCCACACAGTCGGGTGGTAGTGCTTTTCCACTCTTACAATTTGAGATCCATCTGAGACACCATGGTTGTTGTATTCCTTGTTGGCATCTATCTTCATTCTATTCTTGGATTATGATGATGGACATGTATCCTTATATTGATGATTAGCATATGATAGATGATGTTGTTTACTTATCTTATGCCTTATCTTGCGTGATTAGATTTCTGATGCATATGTTATAGCATGCTAGATTGTTTTCTGCATATGATGTAGTATGTTTTAGGAGTGATGTCCCTACTATGATAATATTGATGATCTCTTTGGTGACTTGGGATGTTACGCATGGAGGGATGGCTAGGGCCCACGATGGTCTAATGATGCTATTTACAGTTGGGAGGAACCATGTATTTAGATAATTGTGTGTTGTGTTTATGATTTATGGCTATCTTTTACAATGGATGTTTATATATTCTATGATGATGTATCATGTATGGAATTTTTTTTCATTTACTTTATCGCACTTGCATCATGGATTAGAATAGGATGATGTACTTCATTTTCACACATGTATATTATTTTAAGCCTTCCATACCCTGTGTCATGTATAGTGGATGATTGAGCATTCTAAAATTAATTGCCAAGAGGCATTCAGAACAAATGTGTAATATGGACATTGGACTTTCTATTTAATCTTTCATATGGATGTGGTAGTGGTTAGACTTATTATTAATTAGATCAAATGTGACTCAATGTCTTAGGATCCTTAAGGAATGTAACTTGTTATGTATGCTTATGTATCATTTTAGTTGTATGTATGTTATTGCTTCCACTACTATGTGTTTGATATGAATGGTTTATCTTTCATGTTTTAAAAAAAAAATTTGTTTGGCAAACTTAGTTAAAAGTTTAGGTTAATTCTTTTGGATCCCTTGGTAGGGCATTACAAATTGTTGAGTCATCTAGGATTCTAGTGAACTTGGAAACCTTTTTGAATTTGGCAACTAAAGAAATGGAAACTAAAACCCTGATTCAGATCGAAAACATTATGAACTATAATATTTGGAAAAAAAAAAATGAAAGCTTGAAAACCTATAGTGAAAATTGAACGTTTATGTTTTCAAACCTAATGAATTATGAAATGACTTCTTTATGTATTGTATGCAATGTGTATTATTGATGTTGGATTCGGAGTTGACTTAGCTTTGGTCAATTAGGATGTTTACTAGAGGCTTGGGGTTTTTTTGAGATGTTGTTATGGTTACAATCTTTTATACCTGACCATGGTGATGTGTATGTGTGTTTTATGATTCTTTTGGTTAGATGTTTTTTTGCCCTTTCTAGTTTCTTTTATAGAACTGAGGTGAATGCTATGACTTTTCTAGTGTAATATTTGATTCTTTGATTAGTTTTCTTTGGATTGCTTCCCAGTTGCTTGTATAGGACTAAGGTGATTATGTGATTTTTTCTTGGTGTTGTTGTGTGATGCCATAAGTTGGTATATGTGTACTTAATTTTGGATCAGTCCTCTTAGGATCATTATATTAGTGAAATCTATGATTTTGATCAATGATATTTTATTACTTTCCAGTTGATTATTTAAGAATTGATGTGTGGTTTATGGTCATATGAGACCTTCTACTTTTTCTAAGCTTAAGGTAGGTTATTTGTATATCATGTTGGGTAGTGGCTTTCAATGGAGACTGAAGCCCTAAAGAGGCTGCCTGGGTAACCCTGTTGGTTTTTTTAATAAGTAATAACATTTCATTAAATGGGTTTTAAATGAATAAATAAGATACTAGTGCCACATAAATTCACTAGTGGGTTGGAGGCCATAGAGGTTGCCAGGGTAACCTTAGAGTTGACTCATTAGTATTCCTTGTTTGTACAAAAGGATACTGATATCACATAGAGACGCTAGGGAGCCAAAGTCCATAGAGGTTACTATAGTAACATTAGAGTTGGCTCATGCGATGACACTTGCCTACTTACATAGTAGATTTCCTACGTGTCTTTGTTGCCTCTAGGATTAGATGATATGTGTGTCTTGGTACACCTTTGGGATAGTTTTCTTTTAGGTGTTTCCTTGACCTAGATGTTGATTATGACTTATATTTTGATATCCATATGGGACTTGAGTTTATCTCCTCAATGCACTTGGAGTGGACCATTTAGGTTCCACAAGGTCAGGTGGTAGTGTATTTTTCTTATACCATTGAGATCCAACTATTGGATGTCATTGTTGGATGTGCTTGTGTAGATGTGCCTTTCTATCTAATCTTATATTTATATTGGATGGTTTATTATGTTGTACCATATTCACTTATTAGAGATCTTATGAGTTTTTGTATATTATTGATGATGTATATTCTTTAAGCTTATCATACTCTATGACTTGTATAGCGAATGATTAAGCATTTCTGATCATTGCCAAGTGGCATCTCATATAATTTATATTGTTTAAATGGATTTGTACTTGTGACTATTTTTTGATGTGGTCATGTTGTATATTAGATTTAGTATTAATTAAACTTAAATGTGATTCAACGTCATAGAACCTTAAGAGATGAAATTTGTTTATGATAGTTTTATGCATGTGAGTTATTGCTTTTGTCATTTTATCTCTTGTTGTTGCTTCCTCTATATTATATATGTTGTTGTTTATTATCTTTCAAAAAAAAATCGTTTGACAAACTTAGTGAAACTTTAGGTTAATTTCTTTTAGGTTCTCTAGTGGGGAGTTACACAAGGGATCAAGCTCTAATACAGATTGTTGAAAATTTTGAATAATTTGGAAGGGAGTGATTAATTTATTCCCATACAACTTATAAAACTTATTTTTCATTAAACTTATAAAAATATCCATAATTTATGATCTATTGGTTAAGTTCATTAAAGATACATAAAAAATGTAAAAATGAAAATCATAGGAACACTAATATAGAGAAGACCAAGGGTTATGTGAAAATTCAAACTCAAAAAAATTGCAAAGAAGAAACAAACACTTGTTGGAGTGACACCAATTAAAATGATTTATATAAGAGGCCCATTGTAGGTTTTTCACACTATGATTTATCTCACCACTGATAGGCTCACTTCTAGTCAAGTTAACTAACCTTATGCAAAATGGATATCAAGATAGATACAATAAAAACATGAACTTATTTGATTACATCTTAATAAGAATGAATAGTTCTATAATAAATATTTCTTACCTTCACCACAAGTATATCTAAAGAATGTGATCTTATTTATATTCACTATCTCATCCACTACTTTCAGTATTTAATAATATCTTCTCATTAACCACAACTCGTATATCACCACTACATTTTTCACAAAATATGCAACTATAGTACTTCACACTTTACTTTTCCACACACCACTCAAATACCTCAAATACAAATATTTCATTATATTGGTACCCAATCATACATATAGAACCATTACACCAAGAGTGTGATTATATCTCATTTAATTTTAAATCATTGGCCCTAAATATAGGGGATGCTTAAGAACACTTATACAACATGCAACATCAATATCACCCATAGATAGGTTACACTTAACATATTATAACTCATATCAAATTTGTATAAGCCACTTGAATTCTACAACTTGAGACCAAAGATGAAATCATGATATTATTATTTTTACTACTAGATAAATCTTCATAGTATATTTTAGCAAATTTATCAAAAAAAAATTGATGAACTATACCAATTCTCAAATATTAGAAATGTCTATAAAGAATTTGTATCCACATAAATCACTAGGTATTGATAGAAATAATTGAACACCAATAACATACAAGTGCATTGATACATGTCAAGCATTAATAGAGCATAATACACTTATGAAATGTCCCCTTTTCTGATTTTTCATGATATTTTCAACCTCTAATCAGATCTTTAAAATCAAACAGCTAATATCCCAAAGATCCACCAAATTCCTCAAGAAACCCCAAATCGGGTATGTTGAAAATAGTGCTAAAAGCTTCACAACTTCACAAATTATTAATGAATCTGAAAATGGAAATTTTTATAGAACTTTCAGCAGCATAACAGCCTACAAATTGACATTTCCAGATCCGTATAGCCTTTACACAACAGCTCAAAAATGTAGGACCAAAACTATGCTCATCGAGCTCCCGAAATAGCACAAAATATGCCCGGAAACACCACAAGAACACTAATAATCTATCTCAGAAGTTTAATCACGTCCCAATATATATATTTAGCTCTATTTTAATAGCTTAAAGTCTAAAATACAGCAGCAACCAAAACTGATATGAAATACTCAACCGGAAACACCAAACTCTTACAAAAATACACCCGGAAACTCACAAATCTGCACTGTTCAGCACAAAGGCAAACTCTGTATGAGCATGCACATGGAATGGCTTCAAACTCCCGTCCTTAGCCTTCTTGGAAACCTGAAAACTCCCGTTCTTGGGTCTCCCTGGAAACCTGCAAACTCCCGTTCTTGGGTCTCCTTCTCCACAGGTTTGGCAGCCTCTAAAGAATAACAAAGAATGAGCGAAAATCAAGTCTGGAATCCCCCCCCAAAATGCCTCCAAACCTCTTTAAAAAGGGAATAACTGTAACTCACGTCCAAGAGAGGTTAATGAAACATATTTTAATAATAATTATCATTTATTAGTCCAACGGTTTCCAAAGATTAACTCCCTTTTTCCGAAACTTCACTTTCTTGGGCCTGCCTGTCTTAGCAAAGATTATTATTTTTTTATTATTTGAAAAGGGGACATGACAAGTCCTCCCCTCCCAAACATTGCTTGTCCTCAAGCAATGGCTGAACAATAAACCAATCAATCCTCCTGGATCCCAAATGTAGTCATGAACTATACTACTACCAATTAACACAGACTCCTGCAAGATCCTCTGCAATATGACCAAGAGGAATCCATAATCAAACTGGCAATTATAGCTCAACCAAACTCCAAAATCACCATTACCACAGTAAAAAACCCATGAGACACAAACTCTTAGAATATCAAAACCCAAGTAAAGTGGACTACCAACATAGTAAATACCATCAATGCATTCCACTGGCCTATATGGAATGTACAATCCAACTCTGCAACAATGGTGAATGCTCTCAAATGAAACTATACCAAGTATGGAGAATCCACACACTGTACAACTCCTGCAGTCAACACAACTCTGTAGATCATTGGCCACTGTCTCATAACCATAACTCCCATGCACCCCTGATGGTGAAAAGCCATCACAAGATAAACAACAAGAAATGGAACCCAAACCAAATTTTCCTGCCATCAACTCCTCAGCATAAGGATCAATTGTTAACTGATGTACATACCCTGCAATATAATGTTGATTAAAAAAACCAACCTCAGTCAATAGCTCACCATGAACAAGTGATACAACCCACTGTGACTGATCACTAGCTAAGTCAGGAGATGTCATAGCCAAAGGAGTAGAATCAATAACAACACTTGCTGAAGCATCACTCCAAAACTCCTACTCTAAGTCATGTATTATCAAGCTATCAACTACAGAACCTGTCGCCATGTCGTGCCCATCACAACTCTCATCTCGAGGCATCAAACTATTCCATAACTGATGATAAGCACTAGGAACCAAAGTACATCTCTGTATCATAATCTCATCAACATGGTCATCAAAGGTAAATTGATGAGCGTACCTCACAGTGTAATGACGATAGAATGCGCCAATCTCAGTCAGTGGCTCAGACTGTAATCTAGATGAAACTAACTGCAATTGATCATCAACCATGTTGGAACTGACTACTACCTCCAAAGATATCACCAAGGGAGTAGTATTACTAGCAGGAACCATGCCAACTGTCGACTCACCAACATCACACATGACCTTTGATACATCTCTAGTCTCTGTGCCTTTAGTACTAGAGGCCACCACCCCGTCAGGCATACAATAATCTGCTACAATACCCAACTCAACTAAACTTGACTCTAGTGGGAATGAACCTGATATGCCAATGTTAGTATCAAGGATGGATGCATCCCCATCTCCACTGTCTCTGACAATCTCAGCCATGGACATCCTCGAATCACCAAACACCATAGCTTGTGACTGTATAGAATCAGATAAAGACTGTAGTTGCTCTAACTCCATGGTCACCTTAGCCAAATGAAATTGTGACTCCTTGAAAGCCAACTGTGTACTCTCAAGAATCTCAGAAATCACCTCAAGCTGCTCAGTAAGCTCACTCACCTCATCTTCCTTGGCCAACAATGCATCATATGCTGTACTACCCCACTCCATAAGATAATCTCTATCAGCTACCAACTGCATATAATTCTGTCTCAAAATCCGAATAGCCTCCCATAAAGAGTGGATCTCTGTCAAGGAAAGATAACTTCCTTCCTGCTCATCACTAGTAGGAGAACCCCATCCATAAACTGCTAATAACTGACGAGCAGCATCAAAATGTTGGCAAGTGATAGCAATGTCTCGGTCACTAACTCTCAACTGATTAGACACATGATGGCATTGGCTTGACTGTCTCCTACAAACCTCCTTTGATGCACTGTCTAAAGGAGTATCCTCAAAGTTACTAGTCTCTAGAGTATTACCATCCATGTCCCGTGAATCAACTCTAAAGCTCATATCAACATAGAGAGTATCAAAAACTGTAGCACTGCTGTCCAACTCCTCTGTACCCAAAGAAACTAAGTCTTCAAAATTGCCCACTACATCCTCTTGGATGTCATCAATGCCAATATGATCCTGGGACTCATCTGTACACACTGCCAAATATGAAAGATCATCAACACATTCCAGCAAGTATGGTCGACTGGATATATGAACAAAGCCCAACACCGGTGTATAAAAACTAATACCAACATCAGACAAGATACTGGCACAAGAAAAGACAACACCATGTAATCTGCTAATCAAATCCATGATAGCACCCAAACAAACACTGCTACCAAAAAGTGTTAAAGATCTCCAGTCAACTGAATCCCAAATGCCAATATAACAATCTCGAGTCCATATCCGTAAACTAGAATCAACTGGTAACTCAAGCAAACTCCTCACCTGAGTAATATGACCAATACCAACTAACTCCACATACCTTTCATGATGAGATAATGAAGTCACAATACTATTTGTGTTCACCTTCAGCTGGTTGGACAAATCATGTGAAGTACTACCAGCCTCAACCTCATGTGATGAAGCATCTAACTGTGCCTGGTACTCTTTCTCAACAAAGTCATGAATGCTCAATGTCTGCTCATCTCTACCAGGTATCTCACCATCCTGCACAACAACATCCTCATAATCATCATCTGAACCCACTACGCTGTAGTCACTGCCTGTTGTAACTATACCATCCTGAATACCTGTGGCATCACCCTTTGACAACCTGTAAACAATTGTCTCAATTTGAGTATCAAGTTGACCGTTACTATCAATCTGTGTAATATCCTTTCCCACCACCTCCTGTGGCAGAGTAGAATCTGAGACCTCTACCTGGCTATCAGCTAGTTTCTCAAACTCCTCATGCAAGTTCTTGGAAATTGTGTCATATGTCCTGTGAGAAAATCTGCCAAATAGAAATCCAGTCAACTTATCCACCTTAGCTGGGTCAGATAACATGTCATTTATATGGTGGTGCTCAACCAACTGTTTAGACATGTCATGGCTTATTTTCATAAGTTTATCTCGAATGTCTAAATAACCATCCTTTCTACTATTTTGACTCTGGCTATCAATTGTCCAAGATCGTTCCCTCTGAGACTCAGTACTATACCTGTCCATTCTGGATAAAATAGAGTGTAACCCCAATAGGATATAACTTCTTCAAACACCAAGAACTAACATGAAAATGATTAGAAGTAGCATGCAACCATAGATTTGGACATGCAACTGATTAGAAGCAACATGCAACCACCAAATTATGACATGCAAGATCTGGGTAGTTGTCAAAACTGACATGCAAACTTCTACAACCACCAAATTCACCAAGAACTAACATGAAAATGATTAGAAGTAGCATGCAACCATAAATTTTGACATGCAGCTGATTAGAAGCAACATGCAATCATAAATTATGACATGCAAGATTTGGGTAGTTCTCAAAACTGAAATGCAAGATCTGGGTAGTTGTCAAAACTGACCTGCAAACTTCTACAAACCCTCAGGCTGGCAAGATGATGGCTCTGATACCACTGAAATGTCCCCTTTTCTGATTTTTCATGATATTTTCAACCTCTAATCAGATCTTTAAAATCAAACAGCTAATATCCCAAAGATCCACCAAATTCCTCAAGAAACCCCAAATCGGGTATGTTGAAAATAGTGCTAAAAGCTTCACAACTTCACAAATTATTAATGAATCTGAAAATGGAAATTTTTATAGAACTTTCAGCAGCATAACAGCCTACAAATTGACATTTCCAGATCTGTATAGCCTTTACACAACAGCTCAAAAATGTAGGACCAAAACTATGCTCATCGGGCTCCCGAAATAGCACAAAATATGCCCGGAAACACCACAAGAACACTAATAATCTATCTCAGAAGTTTAATCACGTCCCAATATATATATTCAGCTCTATTTTAACAGCTTAAAGTCTAAAATACAGCAGCAACCAAAACTGATATGAAATACTCAACCGGAAACACCAAACTCTTACAAAAATACACCCGGAAACTCACAAATCTGCACTGTTCAGCACAAAGGCAAACTCTGTATGAGCATGCACATGGAATGGCTTCAAACTCCCGTCCTTAGCCTTCTTGGAAACCTGAAAACTCCCATTCTTGGGTCTCCCTGGAAACCTGCAAACTCCCGTTCTTGGGTCTCCTTCTCCACAGGTTTGGCAGCCTCTGAAGAATAACAAAGAATGAGCGAAAATCAAGTCTGGAATCCCCCCCCAAAATGCCTCCAAACCTCTTTAAAAAGGGAATAACTGTAACTCACGTCCAAGAGAGGTTAATGAAACATATTTTAATAATAATTATCATTTATTAGTCCAATGGTTTCCAAAGATTAACTCCCTTTTTCCGAAACTTCACTTTCTTGGGCCTGCCTGTCTTAGCAAAGATTATTATTTTTTTATTATTTGAAAAGGGGACATGACAACTTATCTTGAAGCACCAAGGGACATTGAAATTTTTTATTATGATCCTTCTATATGCAAAAAAAAAAATCATGTTCGAATACTAATAGCCAATATGATATATGTAAAACTTCCAACAACCAATTAATACCACCAAAGTGTCATATGGAGGTTTGGCATCAATGGTAATCAAAGATGTCATTAACCCACTCATTATAACATCATATTCTTCTATAATGGTTATGAATGATCATCATTAAGTCTAGTTAGATTATTTACACTCATATTATTATTTAATTGGATGACCTTGGGATCCTCTTCATGGTTTATTAGCTTCTTAGTGTACTTTTGACACTACCTCTTATTCCTAGAGGCAGTTTGATCACTACTAATCCTCCTAATATTTAGTTGCATTCTATTTTTTGAACTCTTTTAGGTTTTGATATTTTGTACTCTTCATTATATTTTCATTTTTTATCAATTCCTAGTAATCGTGATTTGAAAGTGCTTTCTAGTTTAAATTTTTGGGCTTTTTATGGTTGGGACTTGTTTAATTATCTTGTTTTTCTCATTAGGTTACTAAAATAGTATATTGTCTATTGATTATTAATTTAAAAAGCTACCATAGCCTTAGACTAATATTATTTTATTTTAATATATATAATAATACTCATTACAATTATGTGAAATATACTAGAAATATTATATTTATCATGTGAGGAAAAATCATTTCAATAATACAAATTAGATAATATTGAATATAATTATCATGATCTTTAAGTGTACAAAAAGGTATGGAAGTGGTCATTTTGTAAAATAGTGATCAATTCCATATAGATATGGTTTTTAAGTGGTATACACCATCCAAATAGTGTGAAATATATGTAGGTATTTATATTGATTAGAAAATATCCAAACATCAATCAAAATGATTGATGGATCAGCATTTAGTTGATCTCCCTAGGTGAAACACATTTAGTTATTTTAATTCAATAGAATATAATATATGAATTCTTGTAATCAAACTTGATATATGTGGAATAATACATGAATTTTGTAATCCAATCATGTTATACCCGACGAAATGGACCCACTTATCCTATATTAATATGTTTCTTTTTCTTTGTAACTCATATGAAAGTGGTGTATTCGAAAGAGGTTGCAATGGATTTTCTAAATTTTTCTTTTATTATTCTTCTTTGAAGTCAAAGGATAGAATATTTATTTATTTGGTACATAAGTAGGATGGTAAATATGTTTGTCCGTGTAATTTATTTGGAATCAACGTAAAAATAGTTTGTCTCTTTTCTTGACAAAACTTACAAGTTCATGAAGAGGCCTTCATTTAGTACTTACTTTAATTTAAAAACATCTTGCCTCTTTATTTTGATAGTAATCTATTATGGTTAGTGAACACTATTTTTTTTTTATATAAATATTTTATTTTATGTTCTTTTATATGATCACAACTGCTTTTCTAGTTTTTCAACACAATTACCAGGTGTAAAATACTTGACTTAGAAATAGATACATATGTATCTCTCATCTATTTCATAATTATATTTTCAAAAACACATTCAAATGATCAAATTATCATAAATGTTACCACCTTTTATTTCTCTAAATAAAATTGTACGCGTTAGATACTATAGCATCATAAAATTACATCACTATATTATTTCTTGCTTATCTAAGTTCCATCTTATATTAACTCACACAAACATTTCCACTTATTAGATATATAAATTGTGTGTGTTTTTATTTTACATTTTCTTACCAATAGGAATCCTACCTAACATTTGGATCTATTTTGGACAGTCAAGGGTGAGTGGATCAAGAGAAAAAATCACTTTCCCCTAACCCTCAAAGTCACCTCTAACCCTAATAATTGGGACCAAATTTAAATAAAGTAATGGTTATTTGGTTTTAGTGGTATTCTTAAATCCATATTGGTCTCATTTGACTTTTGCACTAAAAAATTGCTTGAAGGGGTATAAAAATAGAGTTTCCTCATTCATTTTGGCATCCATTGAATTCAAAGAATTTACAAAAGAAAGAATCTCACTCAATAATTCAAGGAGAAATAAGAATAATTAAAGAATTTTAATAATTAGATAAATTTCATCCCATAATATTATTTATTGTGGAAAGCTTCAACAACCTTTTATAAAAGCATGTATTTTATGAATTCTATTTACATTCGTGTGAAATCCTACTAATGCATCAAAACTCATAATTGCATTCAAAGATAATTACATCATAAAGGATAACCATGGTTTGAATTACGAAAATCATTTTCTAAAACCCTTTTCCCTCTTTATTTTTGTAGATGAATAGGTAGTGCATATATAGAAGGATCTACAAAAGGGTTAGATAGAGAGCTACAATTTATACGTGTCATTTTGTATAAATGTGTAGGTCAAATATAAATTTTACTTTCCATTATCCATTGGCCCATCCCTAATGCTAAAATATCTCTTGACCTCTTTATTTGGGTTTAAATGCAATTTATGAGTTAATTACTATTTATACTTCTTAGATATAGTTGCAAAATAATTTTCTTAGTCTATAGTCTCTTTGTGCATGAGAAATACCATATTATCACTATATGTATTCCTACATTATACACTTATCAATTACATTTTCATATTCATATTCCAAATCATTGTAATTTCCTAGTGCTTGAAACTTCTTCAACCTATTGGATCTTCATTCTAATGTAAGAGGAGATACGACTAAGATTCCTAGTTTTCTCATACATCATTGAAACCCCTATTTTCTTCATTATAAATAGATAATTTATTCCATAAACTAACTCTATGAATAAATATGTTCAATTATTTTATCTTAATAGGTATGGTATGTGCAGGATCATGGTGTGCCAAAAAGTGGTGATGTGAAAAACGTAGATTTTGAAAATGTCTAAAAGCGTTTCAAAATCTGCTTAGACTTTTTTCCACCCATCCTCATACCAAAGGTAAAAATTTAGGACCAAGCTTTATCAAATATCTAATTTCATAGATATTTGATTTCATATCGGATATCCAATACCTGTACTATGATTTTTTTTTTAAAAACCCAAGCACTATTTGTTTAACACTACATTTTTTGGCTTAAGCTCTGGTATCCGATCAGCAAACAAATACATGATACAGGTAAGTGTTTTTCTTATTTTTTTAATTTTTTCAATGAATTTTATTATAAGTTTGTTAGTTTTAATTGAATTTTTTAAAAATTAGGTTTTTTTAATAGAAATTGTTGAAATTTAGGTTATTTTTAATAGAAATTATGTTTTGCGAATTAATAGGTATGGCTGACCGAAATTATGATATTGAGGCAAAAAATATTGTTTCTTGTAACCTCCCAACAAATGATCCCCTACCCACTCAAAACCCACCTCGAATTGAAGATTTGATATTTGAAAATTTTGCCGAATTGAGGGCTTTTTGAACCACATATAATATTGTACCTACATTGGCTCCTTTGTTATCCATGTTAAACACCATAGTGGATAATATTGAAATTCTTACCAATGAACAAAATGATGCTCTTCATTTGTGTGATGAAATGCATGCCATGTTTGATCATGGGTTGTACTATCATGAGGTTGCAGCACTCAATATAAGTAAAGTTGATTTGGTTGCCCTTTTTGCAAACCCAAAATCTAGCTTACAAGTCAACCGTAAAAATCTTAAACTATCAATTAAATGGTACACAAATGATGCTATACATGTAAACTTTTGGGATCGTTGGTGGATGGTTTTTGATATCCCACTACATAACAATTTAGAGGTGCCATTTTATTTCCTTAGAAAATTGTATGCAGAATTTGTGTTGGGCCTCAAGGTGAACTATTGGAGCATGAAGCCCAACATGGGTGTAGGAGGAGGAGATCCTTATGATAGACCATCTTCCCAGTGGAAGAAAGTTGACACTTTTGTTCCCCTACTGATGTCTCCCCCCTCCTCGAGTGAATAATCTTGATATCGTTGTAGAGGCTACCTCTTAGACTATTAGAGTCATCCATAGATTGAGTAGCCTATTGAAATCCTAAGCTAGGTCAATGTTGCCTCCACATGTTGATGATGCTAGCATGAGTTCATCATCAATGAGCTCATCACATGTTTGTGTGCCCCATACTTGCATAACGTGCAAGAATATTTTTTTGGGTCCCATAGGTGATGTTTTTGAGTATTAGTTTATATTTGAATAGGATACACTAGATGTGCACATAGAGGCTAAAAACCCTAATGTGAGAGAGGAGGGACATGTAGAGGTAGGGACTCCTTCTGTGTCAGTACGTGTATACATTTTTTTCTTATGACATATGTGATTTAAAGTTAATCTTTATAATAGGGTAATTTTAATTTTTAAGCCATACTAACTTATACATGTCTGTGGTCTTCATTCATGTTTAGTTGATGACTGAGGAGGAGCTCAGACAAGTTGATGATGCCAAGCTCTCAGCTATTTCATTTGGCCTTGAGACATCTATGGTACATTATTTTGTGCTCTCATTTTTTTTTCTATTTGATATTGTATCATATATGGTTTCTAATCTTTCTTTTTTCTTGTAGCTAACACCTATCCCTGAGATAAAAAGTGTGAGGGATGAGGTAGGACCCATTGAGAAGGGACAAATAATTATGTTCTTTCCATTTGATTAAATGTTGATGCATTCCTGTAAAATGTTTTTGGTAATGAAATTTAATTACATTCTTTATTATATAGGGCATGGCTACTAGCGATGAGCCCATGCAGATTCCACATCGTAGATGCTCTAACATTTCTATTTTTACTAAGAGCCCCATTGTATGTATAAGTATCATTTATTTTTAATTTTCCTTATTTTCATAAATAAATTCAAAACTAATTTCCATGATATTAACAACTAGTATTTTGTATCTCATAGGAAACACCTAGTGCACATGAGGTTGGACAACAAAGTTTTCTATCTTTGTTGATGTAGCCATTATATACTAAGGAGGAGTCCACATAGGTAAGTTGTAGTTTAAATTCTTGATTATATGTTATAAATTTAGCATGCTATGAATTATAATGTTATAATTGAAGTTGTAGATTCATCTAAGAAACATATTTTAATATACACAGGCCACAATCAATGAGGTATAGGCATTGTCGAGGACATATAAGAGGACTCCTAACCAACATAGGAGGTTGATGAGAGAGGTATTTATGATGAAATTTTAATACTATAAATCTTCATTAAAAAAAGATCATTATGCATTTGAGTAATTCAATGTTAGATACAATGAATCATATAAATTTAGTAGTCAAACTTTGGGTTTTCCTTTTTTGTTTATGTAGGAGGCATATGATCCACCTAGTGCAGTGAAGAGGCTACATTTTGATCATCCACCAGTAGCCTAGGATAGTATAGTTGTCATAGGATGTGTAATTAGACATTTTGAGATGGCATATGCCACATTGTCTAGAGAAACATTGATATTATACACATTTTGATGGTATGATCAACCACATCTTGTATATGAATCTATGTATATTGATATATATTTGTGTAATTTATTTATGGATACATAAATTTTGATATATATTTTTCTAATTTATCTATGGATGCATGTATTTTGATATATATTTTTTTCATTTATGTGCACAATGATATACATATTAATTTAGTATAGTATTTTTTAATTTATCATGGATAATGTGTATTGTTCTTGTTCATGGGATATCATTCATTTTGATCATGTTTGTTAGATTCGATTCAAATGCAATAATTTATGAATAACATTTTAACAACCTTTATTATCAAATTTTGATGCAATATTTAATTTTAAATGTTATCATATATGTTTAATTTGAAATAATCTCTGCAATCCACCTCCTTCACCCTGGTACATCAACTTTACAAAGAAAAATGAGAATAAGTGCTATTATGAGACTTTACTACACATTCGACTTACCAAACCCACATGACATTTTTTCAATGCAAGAAATATTCAATGCTTCCATAAACATCATGAAATTGATATGTATGAGTTTTGATCAACCAACAGCTCTAAAATAACTAAAAATCAATATCTCAAACAAATTGCAACTAGATGTTGTTGTTAGCACATTAAAATCATAGTCATATCAAGGTCATTTCACACCTTATATAGGTGTTTCCAACCTTTTATGGTCATGATCAAACCCCTAACTAACTCTTTGCACTCATTTTCACTTTGCAAGAAAATGTTGCAAAAGTTGCAAAATTGAAATTTTGTAACTTTTGTAATTTTGAGCAATTTTTGCTATAACTTAAAATTTTTAATTAGAAAAGTTTGCAAAACTTGTTATGGGGTTGATTTAGGCCTCTACATGATCATCCTATAGCATTTGATATTTCATTGATAGCCCTCACGAGCTCCGAGTTATGACCCTCGAAAGATCAACCTCAATATGCACTTAGAGCACCTTGGAGACTCTTCAGTACAGGGTGGCTACAGATGATGGAGACTCTCTACGGCTAGAAAAAGAGTGTCACTAGGGTTCATCCACCTATTTATAGCTAATGGCACTGATGATTCAATACCAAGATCATTGGTTTCAAAGTTACGTTGTGGTACACCTATGAACTGAGGCATAATGCGAGTTTTGGCATCGAGTGAGATCACTATGCCAAATCCAAATAGAATGTGATCTCTAGAAAATGAGATAAGTTCTTTCAGGCCTTAGCATGATCATCCTATAGTATTCATCATTTCATTGATAGCCCTCACAAGCTCCAAGTTACGACCCTTAGAAGATCAACCTCGATACGCACTTAGAGCACCTTGGAGACTCTTCAGTATGGGGTGGCTGTAGACGATGGAGGCTCTCCATGGCTAGAACAAGGGCATCACTAGGGTTCATACACCCATCTAAAGCTAATGGCACTAATTATTTGATGCCAAGATCAACAATTTCAAAGTTACTTTGTGATGCACCTATGAACTGAGGCACATTGTGAGTTTTGGCATCGAGCGAGATCACTATGCCGAATCCAAACAGAATGTGATCTCTCAAAAATGAGATAGGTTATTTTAGGCCTTAGCATGATCATCCTATAGCTATCAACATTTGATTGATAGCCCTCATGAGCTCTGAGTTACAACCCTCAAAAGACCAACCTTGATACGCACTTAGACCACCTTAGAGACCCTTTGGTACGGGGTGGTCATGGATGATGGAAGCTCTATACAGCTAGAACAAGGGTTTCACTAGGGTTCACCTACCCACATGAAGCTAATGGAACTGATGATTTGATGCCAAGGTCAACAGTTTCAAAGTTATGTTGTGATGCACCTATGAACTGAGGCACACTGCAAGTTTTGGCATCGAGTGATATCGATGTGCTGAATCCAAATAGAATGTGATATCTAAAAAATGAGATAGTTTATTTTAGGCCTCAGCATGACCATCCTATAGAATTTGATGTTTTATCGATAGCCCGCATGAGCTTTAAGTTACAACCCTCAGAAGATTGACCTCGATACGCACTTAGAGCACCTTGGAGACTCTTTGATATGGGGTGGTTGTGGATTATGGATGCTCTCCATGGCTAGAAAAAGGGTGTCACTGGGGTTCACCTACCCATCTGGAGCTAATGGAACTAATTATTCTATGCCAAGATTAGCAGTTTTAATATTACATTGTGGTGCACCTGTGAACTGAGGCACACTACAATTTTTTGCACCGAGCGAGATTGCTATGCCAAATCCAAATGGGATGCGATCTCTTAAAAATGAGATATATTATTTTAGGCCTTAGCATGACCATCTTGTATCATTTGATATTTTATTGGTAGCCCTCATGAGCTCTGAGTTACGACCCTCAGAAGATCCACCTTGATACGCACTTAGTGCACCTTGGAGGCTCTTTGGTATGGGTTGGCCATGGATAATTGAGGCTCTCCATAGCTAGAACAAGGGTTTCACTATGGTTCACCCACATATCCAAAGCTAATGGAATTGATAATTTGATGCCAAGATCAGTAGTTTCAAAGTTATGCTATGGTGCACCTATGAACTGAGGCACACTGCAAGTTTTGGCATTGAGTGAGATTGTTTTGTCAAATCCAAATGAAATTTGATCTCTCAAAAATGAGATACATTATTTTAGGCCTTGGCATGATTGTCTTATAGCATTTGATGTTTCATCAATAGCCCCCACGAGCTCTGAGCTATAACCCTCAGAAGATCAACCTCAATACGCGCTTAGAGCACCTTGGAGACTCTTCGATATAGGGTGGCCACAAATGATGGAGGATCTTTGTGACTAGAATAAGGGTGTCACAAGGGTTCACCCACCCATTTGAAGCTAATGGCATTGATAATTCAATTCAAAGATTAGTAGTTTAAAAGTTACATTGTGGTGCACCTATGAACTGAGGCACAGTGCGAGTTTTGGCATTGAACGAGATCGCTATGCTGAATCCAAATAGAATGTGATCTCTAGAAAATGAGATGGTTTATTTTAGGCCTTAGCATGACCATCTTGTAGCATTTGAAATTTCATTGATACCCCTCACGAGCTCTAAGTTACGACCCTCGAAAGATCAACCTCGATACACACTTAGAGCACCTTGGAGACTCTTCAGTACGGGGTGGCCATGGATGATGGTGGCTCTTTGTAACCAGAATAAGGGTGTCACTATGGTTCACCCACCCATCCAAAGATAATGGCACTGATGATTTGATGCCAAGATTAGTAGTTTCAAAGTTATGTTGTGGTTCACCTATAAACTAAGGTACACTGTGAGTTTTGGCATCGAGCAAGATCACTGTGCCAAATCAAAATGAAATGTGATCTCTAAAAAATGAGATGGGTTATTTTAGGCCTCAAGATGACCATCTTATAGCATTTAATGTTTCATCGATAGCCCTCATGAGCTCCAAGTTATGACCCTTGGAAGATCGACCTCGATATGCACTTAGAGCACCTTGGAGACTCTTCGATACAAGGTGGCCATGAGGATGGAGGCTCTTCATAGTTGGAACAAGGGTGTCACTAGGGTTCAACTACCCATCTAGAGCTAATGGAACTAATGATTTGATGCCAAGATCAGCAGTTTCAAATTTACGTTCTGATACACTTATGAACTGAGGGACACTATGAGTTTTGGCATCGAGCGAGATTAGTGTGATGAATCAAAATAGAATGTGATCTCTCAAAAATGAGATAGCTTATTTTAGGCCTCAACATGACTATCCTATATCATTCAATGGTTCATTCATAGCCCTCATGAGCTTTGAGTTACGACCCTCAGAATATCAACCTCAATATGCACTTAGAGCACCTTGGAGACTCTTCGGTACAGGGTGGCTACGGATGATGGAGGCTCTCCATGGATAGAAAAAAGGTGTCACTAGGGTTCACCTACCCATCCAAAGCTAATGGCACTGATAATTTGATTCCAAGATTAGTGATTTCAAAGTTACATTGTGGTGCACCTATGAACTAAGGCACACTACGAGTTTTGGCATCGAGCGAGATTGTTGTCCCAAATCCAAGTGGAATGTGAACTCTTGAAAATGAGATAGGTTATTTTAGGCCTAGGCATGACTGTCCTATAGTATTTCACATTTCATCGATATCCCCCATGAGATCCAAGTTACGAGCCTCAAAAGATCAACCACGATATGCACTTAGAGCAACTTGGAGACTCATCGATATGGGGTGGCAATGAACGATGGAGCCTCTTTGTGGCTAGAAGAAGGGTGTCACTAGGGTTAGCATTAAGAAAAAATATTATTTTTTACCTCTCTCAAGTTTTTGGCATTGGGTACAATGCAAGTTTGGTGTCCATATGTATTAAAATCATCATTTTTTAGATCTCTCCACATAAATTGCATTAATTAAAATCATCTTTTTTTCTTACATTAAATCAAAAAGTTTACATTTACAATATCTCAAGTGTTTCACCATTATTACATCAATACACAACTACCAAAAATTGTAGTGTCAAAAATAGAATAGATTTTTCTTTATTATGTTCCTTATTTAGTTTTATTTATCTTCATGCATGGCTACTCTTCATGATGTACCTACATTCCAATATCATAAAAAATATTAGTAACTTATTGTATTAAACAAGATAATCATCAGTTCACTAAATCATTATGAAAAAAATAACATAAGAAGTAAATATACCTAGTCGAGTGTTCTAGTAGGGTCCTCTCTCTATTTTAGGGTCTCCAACAGGGCTTCATGATTAGCATTAGTAATAGTGAAAAGTTCTTTTACTTTTGGTCTTTCTTGATGCTTCAACAACTTTACATCTATTTCTATAATAAGATGTGAATATATGAGAATTATTATGTGCTTCTAATAGTCTTCGAATGCAAGAATTACATTTATTCTAAGCATGTATGTCTATAGCCATGTTCTAGCAATAACCACTGAACCAAAAGGATATCTGAATCCATCATCATTTGTGATCGGTTGTGAAAGCTTTTATTTACCTCTTACACAAAATACTAACCAATAATATGATTTCTCATCATTCCCCTATGGTGCAACCAATGCAAAGACATGTCTTGGCCAAAGAAGATCTAATAGATGGTTATGTTCAAGTGAACTTTCCATATCATCATTTATGATAGAGGGTATGATAGACAATGGAGTAGGATAATGTGGAGCCCATGTGTCCACCCACTCACTCAACTCATAGTGATCCCAATCACACTAAAAACAACTAGGACAAAAGCAAGCTAGTTGTTGTGTCCAAATGGTCCATGTACTAGATTCAATGCTTTGGAATGAATGCATTTTTTATGAGTCTCTCATTATAGCACAGTCTGATCTATCAATTATGGACCCTTCTTTAACCAATCAAAAGAACCTACGTACTATTGAATCAAGAGTCCCACCTGTGATAATGTTGAACTACACTAATCAATAATGCTATGAGCATCAAGAAGCTCTGCTCCTAAAATATTTAATTTCTCCTTAACTAGAGCTCTTTTCACACATGCCCCTACTCCATCATGTTCCCCTTTCCCATAGTCAAACTCAAAAAAACTCCAAATATGAGGCACCCCCATCTCTACGTGCATCCTACACAACCAATAAATCATGCGAGCATTCTTGAATTGACCTATACAATTATCTGACCAAATGATATGTCTATGCATAGCAATTTCATGCTCCTATAAGAAATCAAAATAATTCTTTAAACAATGTTGCACAAACTCGTGAGAGTGAGATTTATCATCACTCTTATAAAAATGATGCTCTTTTACGATCTTTCAATTATCTTTTGCACTATCAAGGGCATGTGTATATGTTATGTGGATGAAAATAGCAATCCAAATGGAGTTGTAATACTGAGATTGTGTCTCATTTTAAGGATGCAATTTGTAGTTCTTAGTAAAGTAAAAAACTAATATAATAGTACCAATGGGAAAAATATCCTTACACATTCTAAATTGTTGATCCAATCATTGAGACCTGTGACTATGTCTTGCATACTTGTAGAAAAGATTTGTCTTGAAATCTGAAATAAAACTAGCCACGCTAATGTTTTTTGCAACCAATTCACATCTAGAGCCCTTGCCCCTACTCTTCAATGTGTATTTCACTGTTTCATATACATTTCTTTTTACTATTGTCTTCCCAAGATCATTTTTGCACCCCTCATGGAAACATGTGTCAAACTTGCATAAGCTACCACATTCTAAACACTTCTCATTTAAGCAAGCATTTCTATAAAAGAAACAACCATCAACTCTATGACATAAAAATTGATCTAGCAAGTCTTTTGATAATTTTGGAAGACCACTAGCTCCACAATTCTCCCAAAAAAAAAAATTATGCAAAGTAGAATAGATGGAGTGTAATAGTTCATGGTGCATAGAAAGCTCGACATGATATTTGCAACAACATGTATTTTAAATTTTAAGTGGCACATAATAAAATGGCTTCAAAGATTTAAAAGCCCTTTGTGATAAATGAATACTTGGATGACTCTCTAAATTGTTTGAACAAAATAGTTTAACTTACCTCCAAATAATGTTTAGGATGTGGCATGCAGTCTATGATGCTAATTCTCAACTTTAACACATCTTTAGCATTGGGTGATACTCTTGATCTAGAGTGCCAAAATTGTGTGATTTCTTCCTTCACATCATCGGATAGCTTCTTATCAAAACATCAAAGTATCCCACCAAAAGCCCATGTTTCATTTTGAAGAGGATCGTCAATTCTTTGTCATCTACTAAGTGTTCTTCTCAAAGTAGTACAATCTAGGTTCAAGTAAATACAAGTTTGTATCATATATCTACCTTTTCTCAAATGATGACTTACCAAAGAGGTTGTAATAACCCTTCAACTAGCTCTCTTATCCTTCTCCCTGCTATTTTTCCCAATGCTATTAAGAGCACTAAAAAGATTTTTCACAATAATGAAATTTCTTTCCAATTTTTTATTGATATGAATCTTCAATTTAGAAAGCATAGGTCTCATCTTTTAGATCTTTAATAAGTGCATAAAAACTTGACATTGCTCCACCACTATCTTGTTGCTGAAAAATATCTTATATAGTCTTGAAGCCCATAACCAAATGGTTCTTTCTAATTTTTTACCTTCCAAATTGGTAACAATAATTTCATCAATTTTAATTATCCATTTTGGTGTTTTAGAACTTTCATGTCGATTATAATTAGGAGATATATAAGGTTCCTATGCATTGTCATGTTCAACATGGTCAATCATGCAATTTACATTATGACCTGGTAGCATTTCATTCTCCAAATTTTTATTCTCTAAATTTTCAATCCTAGAATTATCATTATCAATGGTACATTTTCATTCCCCAATTGCGCATATTCATTATCTATCTCTATGATTTCACCTTCGACCAATACATCGTCAACTTGACTCACATTTAACATAACTTTTCTCTTCCTTTGATGATTTAGCTTGTCCCTTTCCCTATATGATGCAATGTATTCATTCGATGCTTTCCTTTTGTGTTTAGCCTTTCAACAACTAATGCTCCCCATTCAAATGACAATATCAAACACCTAATGATATATTATTGAACCTTTTTCAATCGTATGGGCCCCAAAAATTTAGATTTTACAAAATTCGTGAAAATGGCCTACAAAAAGAGATATTGTTAGGTCTGCTATGATAGGGAATATGTTGGAAAATCAAGCCATTATTATTGGGTATCTGATTTCATATTAGATACCCAATTGAAAATCAGATATCTAATAACATATCGGGTACTTGATATTGATTCCAAATTTTTGAGGGAATTATGGGCAATGTAAACAAATTTCATTACTATGTATGATTAATATATATATATGATTATTATTATATATGATTTATATACGATTATTATTGTAAATGATTATTATATTATATTATTATTAAATATAATATAGTAATATATCTTATTATTATAACCTATAATATATATATATATATATATATATATATATATATATATATATATATATGACTATTATATTATATTATTATGACTTTTACTATTATTATTAAATGTAACAACATAAAATATGATATTATTGTTATTATTATTATGACCTATAAATATTATTATGACCTATGATCCATTTCATGACAACATATGTCCCTAGGGCCCCTAGGGACCGATTTGGTTGGTTTGAATGCATCAAGAGGGGTGATAGGTTAACCTATGAACCCTCTCGATGCATTTCATGACAATGTATGTCACTAGGGGCCCTAGGACCCCTAGGCACGCATTTGGTTGGTTCAAATGTGTCTAGAACCTATGACCCCTATCAATGCAATTCATGACAACGAATGTCCCTAGGGGCACTAGGCCCCCTAGGAACTAATTTGGTTGGTTTAAATGCATCGAGAAGGGTCATTGGTTAACCTATGACCCCTCTCGATGCATTTCCTAACAACATATGTCCCTAGTAGCTATACGACCCCTATGGATGCATTTGGTAGGTTTTAATACATCAAAAGGGGTAACAAGTATGCATTTCATGACAATGAATGTCCCTAGGGGCCCTAGGATTTGTAGAGACACATTTGGTTGGCTCCAATGACTCAAGAGGGGTCATAGGTTAACCTATGACCCCTCTCGATGCATTTCATGACAATGTATGTCCCTAAGGGCCCGATTTGGTTGGTTCAAATGCATCGACAGGGGTCATAGGTTAACCTTTGACCTCTCTCAACTCATTTCATGACAACATATGTCTCGAGGGGCCCTACGACCCCTAGGGATGCATTTGGTTGGTTCAAATGCATCGAGAGGGGTCATAGGTTAAACTATGACCCCTCTCGATGCATTTAATCACAATGTATGTCCCTAGGGGCCCTAAGGCCATGAGGGACTAATTTGGTTGGCTCAAATGCATCGAGAGGGGTCATAGGTTAACTTATGACCCCTCCTAAAAAAAATTTAATGACAACATATGTCTCTAAGGGCCCTAGGACCCCTAAGGATGCATTTGTCTAACTCTAATGCATCAAGAGGTGTCATAGGTTAACCTATGACCCCTTTTGGTGCATTTCATGGCAATGAATGTCCCTAGGCACCCTAGGGACCCATTTGGTTGGTTCAAATGCATCGAGAAGGGCAATAGGTTAACCTATTACCCTCTCTAGATGCATTTCATGACAATGTATGTCCCTAAGGGCCCTGACACGACTAGGGACTAATTTGGTTGCTTCAAATGTGTTGAGAGGGGCCATAGGTTAACCTATGATGCCTCTCGATGCATTTCATGACAACAAAAGTTCGGATGGATTTGGTTGGTTCCAATGCATTGAGAGGGGTCATAGGTTAACCTATGACCACTCTCAAAGTATTTCAATGCAACAAATGTCCTTAGGGGACCTAGGACCCCTGCAGATGCATTTGGTTGGTTCTAATGCATCAAGAGGGGTCATAGGTTAAACTATGACTCTTATCAATGCATTTTAAGAAAAAGAATGTCCTTAATGGCCCTAGGACTTCTATGGACCCATCTTGTTGGTTTCAATGTGTCGAGAGGGATCATAGGTTAACATATGACCCCTCTCGACACATTTCATGACAACATATGTCGCTAGGGGTTCTAGGACCTCTAGACACGCATTTGGTTGGTTTGAATATATCAAGAGGGGTCATAGGTTAACCCATGACCCCTCTCGACACATTTTATGAAAATGAATTTTCTTAGGGATGCATTTGGGTGATTTGAATGTATCGAGTGGGTCATAGGTTAACCTATGCCCCCTCTCGATGCATTTCATGACAACATATGTCTCTAGGGGCCCTAGGGGCACTAGAGACCGATTTTGTTTATTCAAATGCATTGAGAGGGGTCATAGGTTAACCTATGACTCCTCTCAATGCATTCAAGACAATGAATGTCCCTAGGGGCCTTAGAGCCCCTAGGGAAGCATTTGGTTGGTTCTAATGCATCGAGAGGGGTCATAGGTTAAGCTATGACCCCTCTCAATGCATTTCATAAAAATGAATGTCCCAATGGGCCCTATGGCATCGAGAGGGGTCATAGGTTAACCTATGACCCCTATCAAAGTATTTCATGACAATGAATGTCCCTAGGGGTCCTAGGACCCCTAGGGATGCATTTGGTTGGTTCCAAAGCATCGAGAGGGGTCATAGGTTATCCTATGACCCCTCTCAACTAATTTCATAACAATGAATGTTCCTAGGTGCCTTAAGACCCCTAGGGATGCATTTGGTTGGTTCCAATGGATCGAGAGGGGTCATAGGTTAACCTATGACCTATCTCGATGCATTCCATGACAAAAAATGCCCCTAGGGGTGCTAGGACCCTTAGGGATGCATTTAGTTGGTTCCAATGTGTCGATAGGGGTCATAGGTTCTCAACGTATTCCATGACAATGTATGTCCCTAGGGGCCCTAAGATCCTTAGGGATGCATTTTTTTGATTTGAGTGCATCGAGAGGAGTCATAAATTAACCTATGACCCTTCTTGATGTATTTCATGACAACATATGTCCCTACGGTCCCTAGGCATCCTAGGGACACATATGGTTGGTTCTAATGCATGAAGAGGGGTCATCGGTTAACCTATGACCCCTCTTGATGCATTTCATGACAATGAATATCCTTCGAGACCCTAGGACCCCTAGGGATGCATTTGGTTGTTTTCAATGGGTCGAGAAATGTATTCCATGACAAAAAATGTCCCTAGGGGCCCTAGGGCCCTTAGGGATGCATTTGGTTGTTTCCAATGTGTTGAGAGGTGTCATAGGTTAACTTATGACCCCTCTCAATGAATTTAATGACAAAAAATCTCCCTAAGTGCCCTAGGGCCCGTAGGGATACTTTTTCTTGGTTCCAACGCATTGAGAGGATTGATAGGTTAACCTATGACCCCTCTTGAAGCATTTCATGATAACAAAAGTCCTAAGGAGCCCTAGGACCTTTAGGGACTAATTTGGTTAGGTCAAATGTGTCGAGAGGGGTCATAAGTTAAACTATGACCCCTCTTGATGCATTTAATGACAACATATATCCCTAATGGGCCCTAGGACCCCTAGAGACCTATTTGGTTGGTACAAATGTGTCGATAGGGGTCATAGGTTAACCTATGACCCCTCTCGACACATTTCATCACAACATATGTCCCTAGGGGTCCTAGAACCCCAAGGGACGCATTTGGTTGGTTCAAATGTGTTGAGAGGGGTCATAGTTTAATCTATGACCCCTCTCGACATATTTCATGAAAACATATGTCCCTAGGAGCCTAAGGACACTTAGGGGCACATTTCATTGGTTTGAATGCTTCAAGAGGGGTCATAGATTAACCTATGACCTCTCTCGATGCATTTCATGATAACATATGTCCCTAGGGGCCTAGGACCGCTAGGGATGCATTTGGTTGCTTCGAATGCATCAAGAGGGAGCATAGGTTGACCTATGACCCCTCTTGACACATTTCATGACAATGAATGTCCCTAGGAGCCCTAGGGCCCCTAGGGATCTATTTGGTTGGTTAGAATGCATCGAGAGGGTTCATAAGTTAACCTATGACCCCTCTTGATGCATTTCATGACAATGTGTGTCCCTAGGGGCCCTAGCGCTACTATGGACCAATTTGGTTGGTTCGAACAAGTTAAGAGAGCTGATATGTTAACCTATGTCCCCTCTCAATTCATTTCATGACAAAAAACATCCCTAGGGGCCCTAGGACCCCTACAAATGCATTTGGTTAGTTCTTATGCATCAAGAGTGGTCATAGGTTAACCTATGACTCCTACCAGTACATTTCATGACAAAAAAAATTTCTAATCGCCCTAGTGCCCCTAAGGACCCATTTGGTTGGCTCAAATGCATCAAGAGGAGTCATAGCTTAACATATAACCCCTCTTGACACATTTCATGTAAATGTATGTCCCTAGGATCCTAGGACCCCTAGGGATGCATTTGGTTGGTTCTAATGTGTCAAGAGTTGTCATAGGTCAACCTATGACCCCTCTCGACACATTTTGTGACAACAAATTTTCCTAGGGGCCCTTGGGCCCCTAAGGATGCATTTGGTTGGTTTGAATGCTTCGAGAGGGTTCATAGGTAAAGCTTTTGCCCCTCTAGATGTATTTCATGACAATGTATGTCCCTAGGGGCCCTAGGGCCACTAGGGATCAATTTTTTTTCTTTCTAATACATTGAGAAGGGTCATAGGTTAACCTATGACCCCTATTAATGAATTTATAGACAAAGAATGTCCCTAGGTTCCCTAGAGCCCCTAGGGAAGCATTTGTTTGACAATGAATGTCCTTAAGTTCCCTAGAGCCCCTAGTGAAGCATTTGGTTGGTTCTAATGCATCAAGAGGGGTCATAGGTTAGCCTATGACCCCTCTCGATGCATTTCATGACAATGAATGTTAGGGATGCATTTTTTTGGTGTCAATGGGTTGAGAGGGGTCATAGGTTAACCTATGACCCCTCTCAAATTATTTCATGACAAAAAAAGTCCCTAGGGGTCTTAAGACTCGTAGGGACACATTTGGTTGGTTCCAAAGCATCGAGAGGGGTCATAGGTTAACCTATGAACCATCTCGATGCATTTAATGACAATGAACCTTCCTATGGGCCCTAGGACCCAAGGGATGTATTTGGTTGGTTTGAATGCATTTAGAGGGGTCATAGCTAAACCTTTGCCTCCTCTCGACATATTTCATGAAAATGTATGTCCCTAGGGGCCCTAGGTCCCCTAGGGACCAATTTTGTTTGTTTTTAATACATTGAGACCCCTATCAATGCATTTCTAGACAACAAATTTCTGTAGGTGCCCTAGAGCCCCTAGGGAAGCATTTGTTGGACAAAAAATGTCCTTAAGGGCCCTAGAGCCCCTAGCAAAGCATTTGGTTGGTTCCAATGCATCAAGAGGAGTCATAGGTTAACCTATGACCCCTCTCAATGCATCTCATGATAATGAATGTCCCTAGGGACCCTAGGGCCCCTAAGAATGCATTTGGTTGGTTCGAATGCTTTGAGAGGGGTCATAGGTTAACCTATGACCACTCTCAAATTATTTTATGAAAACTAATGTCCCTAGGGGTCTTAAGACCCCTAGGGACACATTTGGTTGGTTCCAAAGTGTCGAGAGGGGTCATAGGTTAACCTATGAACCCTCCCTCTCAATGCATTTTATGAGAATGAATGTTCCTAGGGGCCCTAAGATCGTAGGGAAGCATTTGGTTGGTTCAAATGAATTGAGAGGGGTCATAGGTTAACTGATGACTTGTCTCGACATATTCCATGACAATGAATGTCCCTAAAGGTTCTAAGACCCTTCTAGATGCATTTGGTTTGTTCTAATGTGTCGAGAGGGGTCACAACTTAACTTATGACACCTATCGATGCATTTCATGACACTTATGTTCTAGGGGCCCTAGGATCCCTAGGTATGCATTTGTTTGGTTTGAGTGTGTCTAAAGGGGTCATAGGTTAACCTATGACCCCTCTCAATGCATTCAATGACAACATATGTCCCTAGGGGCTCTAGGACCCCTAGGGACACATTTGGTTGGTTCTAATACATCAAGAAGGATCATCAGTTAACCTATGACCCCTCTTCATGCATTTCATGACAACATATGTCCCTAGAGGCCTAGGACGACTAGGGACCAATTTGGTAGTTTTGAACCCCCTAGTGACATACATTGTCATGAAATACATTGAGAGGGGTCATACGTTAGCCTATGACCCTTCTCAATGTATTTCATGACAATGTATGTCTCTAGGGGGTCAAGGACCCATAGGGACACATTTGATTGGTTTGAATGTGTCGAGAGGGGTCATAGATTAATTTATGACCCCTCTCGACACATTTCATGACAACCTATGTCCCTAGTGGCCCTAGGACACCTAGGGATGCATTTGGTTGGTCCATGGGTCAAGAGGAGTCATAAGTTAACCTACGACACCTCTCAATGTATTTCATGACAAAAAATGTCCCTCGGGGCCCTAGGGCCCCCAAGGACTCGTTTGATTAGATTAAATGCATCGAGAATGGTCATAGGTTAAGCTATAATTCCTCTCGATGCATTTCATGACATCATATGTCCCTAAGGGCCCTAGGATACCTAGGGACACATTTGGTTGTTTCTAATATGTTGAGAGGGGTCATAATTTAACCTATGAACCCACTCGATGCATTTCATGAAATCAAATTTCCCTATGAGCCCTAGGATAGCTACGAATGAATTTGGTTGGTTCCAATACATCGAGAGGGGTCATATGTTAACCTATGACCCCTAGAGATACCCAATTTGGAATCGGGTATTTGATTAGGCTTGGTATTTACCAAACCTATTTGGTCAACCCAAAAAACATGTTTGAGAAGGGTTTCACTAACACTCAGACTTTGAGTAGTCATTCGAAAACATTATTTTCATTGAGATTGAATGAAATGAAAAGGGTTCTTTTATAACACTCTAAAGATTCGATCGATGTAATTACTGTCAAATTTTGAGTTCGATAAGTATTTGAGTTCTAATGAGCCAAGAGGGGTCATTGGTTAACCTATGACCCCTCTCAATGCATTTTATGACAAGGAATGTCCCTAGGGGCCCTAGGACCCCTACAGATGCATTTGGTTGGCTTCAATTTAGCAAACCTATGACCCCTCTCGATGCATTTCATGACGGGACTAATTTGGTTGGTTCTAATGCATCGAGAGGGATCATAGGTTAACCTATGACCCCTCTCAATGCATTTCATGACAACATAGGGCCCCTAGGGATGCATTTGGTTGGTTTGAATGCATCAAGAGGAGTCATAGGTTAACCTATGACCACTCGACTCATTTCATGAAAACATATGTCCTTAGGGTACCTAAGGCACCTAGGGACCAATTTTGCTTGTTTGAATGTGTCGAGAGGGGTCATAGGTTAACCTATGACCCCTCTCGGCATATTTCATGACAACATCTATCCCTAGGGGCACTAGGACCCTAGGGATGCATTTGATTGGTTCTAAAGAATCGAGAGGGGTTATAGGTTAATGTATGACCCCTCTCAATGCATTTCATGACAACAAATGTCCCTAGGCACCCTAGGGACCCATCTGGTTGGTTCGAATGCGTCAAGAGGGATAATAGGTTAACCTATCACCCCTTTCAATGCGTTTCATGAAAATGTATGTCCCTAGGTGTCGTACCAATTTGGTTGCTTCAAATCCATCGAGAGGGGCCATAGGTTAACCTATGACCCCTCTTGATGCATTTCATGACAAGTAATGTCCCTAGGGGCCCTATGGCCACTAGGGATGCATTTGGTTGGTTCAAATGCATCAAGAGGGGTCATAGGTTAACCTATGACCCCTCTCAACTTATTTCATGACAATGAATGTCACTAAGGGCCCTAGGACCCCTAGGGATGCATTTGGTTGGTTTCAATGCATTGAGAGGGGTCATAGGTTAACCTATGACCCCTAGAGATGCATTTGGTTGGTTCTAATGTGTCAAGAGGGGTCATAGGTTGACCTATGTCCCCTCTCAATGCATTTCATGACAACAAATGTCTCTAGGGGCCCTAGGACCCATAGGGATGCATTTGGTTGGTTCCATTGTGTCGAGAGGGGTCATAAGTTAACCTATGACCCCTCTTAAGGCATTTCATGACAATGTATGTCCTTAGGAGCCTTAGGATCCCTAGGGCCTGATTTGGTTGGTTTGAATGCATCAAGAGGGGTCATAGATTCTCGACTCATTTCATGACAACATATGTCCCTAGGGGCCCTAGGACCTCTAGGGATGCATTTGGTTGGTTCTAATGCATCGAGATGGGTCATAGGTCCTCTCTATTCATTTCATGACAACGTATGTCGCTAGGGGCCCTAGGACCCCTATGGATAGATTTGGTTGGTTCAAATGTGTTGAAAGGGGTCATATGTTAACCTATGACCCCTCTAGACACATTTCATGACAACATATGTCTCTAGGGGCTTAGGACCCCTAGGGACACATTTGGTTGGTTCAAACCCCTAGGGATGCATTTGGGTTGTTTGAATGCATCGAGAGGGTTCATAGGTTAACTTATGACCTCTCTTGATGCATTTCATGACAACCTATGTCCCTAGGGGGCCTAGGACCCCTAAAGATGCATTTTTTTGGTCCCAATGTGTCGAGAGAGGGGTCATAGGATAACCTATGACCCCTCTCAACAAATTTCATGACAATGAATGTCCCTAGGGGCCCTAGGGACCCATTTGGGTGGTTTGAATGCATCAAGAGGGTTCATAGTTTAACCTATGACCCTTCTCGACACATTTGATTACAACATATGTTCCTAGGGGCCCTAGGACCCCTAGGTATGCATTTGGTTGGTTCTAATGACCTATGACTCCTCTCAATGCATTTCATGGCAACAAGTGTCCTTAGGGGCCCTAGGGTCCCAAGGGTCCCATTTGGTTGGTTCGAATACATCGAGAACCTATGACCCCTCTCAACACATTTCATGACAACATATGTCCCTAGGGGCCCTAGGGACCCATTGGGAATGCATTGAAAGGGGTCATTAGGGACCCTAGGGACATATGTTTTCATGAAATGTGTCGAGAGGGGTCATAAGTTAACCTATGACCCATGTTGATGCATTTCATGACAATATTATATTTAATAATAGTATAATACTATATATTTTAATATAATAATAATATATTACTAGATATTATATTTAATGATAATAATAAACATAAATATTATTATATATAATAATAATCATATAATATTACTCTATATATTTAATAATAATAATAATATTTACCATATATATTACTATATTATAATTAGTTATAATAATAATTATATTTATAACTATATCATATTTAATAATAATAATCATAATCATATGTAATAATAATGCCCACACTTCCCAATTTTTCATTTCCCTCTAAAATTTCCCTCCAAAATTTCCAATGTTAGTGGTTTCCCTCCCAATTGGAAAATTCAAACTTTTTGGATACCTAATTTCATATCGGGTATCTGATCTATAATCAAATGCCTAATTTGAAATTGAGTATCCAATTAAGCTTGGTATTTACCAAACCTATTTGGTCAACGCAAAAAATGTGTTTGAGAAGGGTTTCATTAACACTCAAACTTTGAGTAGCCATTTGACAATATTATTTTCATCGAAATTGAATTAAAGAAAAAGAGTTTTTTTATAACTCCATTGATATAATTGCTATCAAATTTTGAGTTTGATAAGTATTTATAATTAATTTTTAATGAAGATGATTGTAAAGTGTTGATTGACATACTGATTGAAAAATAGCTATAACTTTCAAATGGTATAACATTTTTTAAATCCAAAAGCTGAATCACATTCTATGCTTTTCCTAGCATAAGGAAAATAATTAATTTGGTAAAGTTTTCAATTAATTAAGGTGATTAGACATGGGTTTTTTTTTACTCTAAAAAAGTTTTAGTAGAAAATTTATACTTAATTACTTATTTGGAATAAAAATACCCAAAAATATGTGTCACATCCAGGCATGAGTCTACTTTTTATATGTATAATTATATTTAAAAATATTATTATTTGATTTTGATTAAGGTGGTCAAACATACACCTACTTTTTATTTTCACCATGAAATTTTCGTAGTATTGCATTAAAATCCAAACTTTTGACCAATCAAATATTTTTTTCTCTAGATGAGGCCTAGTAGTCTAGAAACTACATTCAATTTTCTACAAATTATTTTCTTTCAATTTTTTGATATAAAGTCCAGAACCACTTTAAAATTATGTGTCAAGTTGACATAACCCTTATTTGCTAGTTTTTCGCTGCCACTTAAGGCCATAGTTTGGTTGACCATGATCCTGCACATACCTAGTAGATGTAATTTTAAAGATCTCATATATGCTAATAGCAGGGTGAATCACTGTATATGTATTTAAAATTGATTGAATATTAATTACCATGAATAAAATATTTATTGAGAAAGTAGTAAAGATATATCTTTATTTAAAATTAATCATCAAATAATATTCATGAAAATAAACATGTGAGAACACTAAATTTACATGGAAACAGAAAAAGGGAAAAACCATGGTGAGAACCAATGGTTGGATCAATTGTCCAATTCTAGCCTCATAAGAAATAATATTATAAATCTCACTTAAAATTTTAAATAGGAAGCAACCTACCAAAGAAACAAACCTCCAATGAGATTGGTAGTAAAAATCTATAATAGAAACTAATCCCCAAATCTAAGATCTAAGAACATACTCAACTTCTTAGACCTAAAACTCAACCATATGAAATGCCTACATCTAAGACTAATTAAAAAACATCCTTTTCATTTGATCAAATTCAAAATCATTCATTAAATGCATATGATCTTCAATAATGATTGAGATGCAACTCACACTTCCATCACCCATCTACTACATAATAATCTTGAAACTTTTAAATAATCACTTAAGATGTATTTCATTTAGGAATTCAGAGGTATCTATCTATGTGTTACAATAATTATTATATTTATATCTTAAAGTAACCCATAAGAAAGTTAGGTTCAAAATTCCAAATGTTAGTCTACAATAAGGGACACAATATGTGGTATACTTGTAATCATCACTAACATGTTTTAGATTATAGTTAAAGAAGGTTTTGAGGGGACCCAAAACCCATTACGGTAGAAAAAGGATAAAATGTTAAAAGTTCGCTAAGTTTTATAAGGACCTATAAATTAAAAAATAATTAGGGAAATTTCAAAACTAGGTTTTACAAGGACTTGGAGCCTAAAAATAGTTTATCATATTAAACAAAAGATGGAAAATGGAAATAGACACATAGAGATCTAGGACCAGCAACCACAACCAAAAATTAAGCTCTCTCTTTAATCACCTTAGCTATCTCATTACTAGTAGTCACATTCCCTTGATGGATGTTCCCCACTACTAATCTAGGAGCAACTCCAACAAAAAATTGTGTACTTTGTCTAGTTCTCTTACTAGGGCTACTAATTAGTCGAACTGCAACATGGGAAATAATTTCCTTGTTGCTTCTTCTAGTGATGCTCGTAGTAGCAACACACAAACTCAAGGTAACCATATCCATCCTTTGACCACTTTCCTTTACCACTTGACACAACATTTCATAGGCCTTTAGCTTCTCATGAATATTACCCACCTAATTCTCTAGCTGAATTCTTTTTTCTCTCTCTTCATCCAATTTATTTTGAAGCTCCCCCATCTTTTTCTTGAGGATAATAATATCACTGTAGAGCCAAGAATCAACCTGGAGAGAAGCATCATCTTTCAATTTAGCTTTGTGGAGGAAAGTCAGCTTCCCATTATTTTTCCATTCTTCATTGACCTCTTCTTCAACCAAATTCTCAAGATTGAAAGTAGCATCCTAGATATCATCCATCTTTAACTCATTTTCCTTGTTTAAACCCCCCTCGATAGTCTCTTCCTCAGGGTTATCCTATTCAAATTATGATTATTAATCACAAGGGTATCTTTATCATCAGGATTTTCCTTTTTGGAGTCAACCAAGAGCTTCACCTCTTGACTCTCCATCTGGTACCTTTATCCATAGTAGGGCTTGGAGGAACATAATGAGTCTTGCTCATAATTTTTAGGAACATATCATTGCTACTTTCCCCATCATCTTTAGTTGAAGAATCTCCTTGACTACTAGAGTACACATCAAAGTTGGAGCTGAGGTCCCAGTCTCTATCGCACCCTCCTCTTCTTCTTCACTCTCAAATTTTATGTTATCCTTGTTAACATTCAAAATATCTTCAGCATCAGTGTCCTTTTTACCCTTCTCAATAGTTTTTTTTTTTTCTTTCTTCTCAGGCTCCTTCATGTTGCACATTGACTCAGTATTGATATTCTCACTATGAACCTCCTTAATTTTCACATTATGGCATTTTTTTTTTTGGCACTCATTTTATCCAAAGGCTCTTTCCCAAAAGATTTCCACTTTTTCCCCAACACAAGTGAAGGTTTCATGACATTCTTTCTACAATATTCTTCAATTAACAATATAAGACCTTCATGAAGTATAGGTCTACTATCTTTCTTTATATGGGCATTAAGGCTATTAAGAAGAAAATATTTCAAATAAAAGGGAAAGGATAACCTATCCTTATATCTAAAATGGTTCAAAAAAAAAAGTGAAATTTATGAACCCTTTTTGACCTTCCATCCAAAATAAAGTACTCATGAACACAAGATAAAACATCATCCAAGATTTCCTTAATCTAATCTAACTCATTGAAATCCCCTTCCTTTACCAGATTATTTTCCTCCTCTTTATTTTTGGGAAACTTCTTGATAGTTGCATTAGATATACTGGTTTCTTTTTTTAACTGCATACCCTTCATGGGAAGACCAGTGATATTAGAAATGAAATCCTTTAACATGTCCATAGTGACCCCATGAAGAGAAACCTTCTCCCTAGACCAATTCTTAAAAAAATATTCTCCAATATGTGGTTTAAAACCATGCAACTTCTCAATATACATAGTCACCTTACCCTTTTGAAGAATTTCCCAATTTTTCCATCCATTATTTATAGTCAAATGGCTCGTTCTTCCTCAGCTCACCACCCGTGATACACCTAGCTTTGATAACTCTACAACAAATGGTAACAATCACAAAAGAATAGTTTTTCTTTAACTCAAAGAAACTTTTCACCTAGAACGTGTGCCTTGTCCTATTGGCAATAATGAAGAGGTACTCCCTTGTAAAATGATAATACCCTTTATTAATGCCACCATTTGCCATATTAATCCTCAAATCTCAAATAATATTTCCTTCGACTACACCCATATGTTATCTACAGTGAGAACATGTTAAAAAGATCTTGAACATCAATATGAGACAACAACCTAGTTTCCTCACTCATACAATTAACACTTTGTCATTACTAACTTTCTATTATATGTAGCTCAACCTTTGAAGCTTTTAAATCTAATACAAATCTTTTAGCAATCCCCTAAAAAAAATATCAACTATAGTATAATAAAAAATAGAACATGTTACTAGTATAAACAAATAATCTTATAACCAAGTCTCAATAACACACCATATACACTTATAGATCACATTAAACAACAAAAATAAATGCAAGATGACATTGCAAATGATATAGGGGCATCTAGTGGTGTAAGGGAAATCCTATATCACCTAAAAATATGCTTAGTTCATTTCTAGATACCCATTTCGGTCAAATAAAGATTCCAACTCTCATAGTTCCACTATTGGTTTTCTTGGCTAGAGTTTTTGAGCACCTTGGGATACATGCCAATGTAGAAAATAGGTCATTTTGTAATTGAGCCATAATTATAATAAATTAGAGGGTATAAGATGGAGGGATAATTATACTTTTAATTTAAAGCGCTCCAAGAAAAGAATCAGGTCAAAAGGCTTTATGGCTTGAAAGTTATTGCAGTTTTAAGTTGCCTGGAGACCTCCTAAGAGCACTTCGAAGTCAAATTTGAGGCACTAAACAACCTTGTATAGGCCCAAGAAATGGGGGATGAGAAAATCTAGTCAATAGGACTATAGAGTGCTTGGAGAGCTTTTCAAAAATGTAAACACTTCATCAATTGGAGTCCCAGATCAAAAGTTATGCCTCTCAGAAGTTGGACTACTATTTCTAGATTCTTCTAATTTTACACCAACTTCTTATGTGTTTCTAGAAACTTCTAGTTTGGTGGTGGATGCCAAATGGAATATTCTAAAATTTATTTGTAACCCTAAACCTAATTTGGTTTACTTAGGGACATTTCTAGCATTGTAAAGGTAGTTTTTGGTGGAGTTGGGAGAAGGTACTGTGAGAAGGGATTTCTCCAGAATCTGATAACATTGTAAGCCCATAGGGCATGCCTGGAGTCTATTATTTTTTGTACTGGATGTAATAGCATATCACTTCTGATAATAATATTGGCCTTTTCATATTGTGTTCATTTTTGTCTTGGGTTGTGTCCTCATCAGTAAACATACTTTCAATTGATCTAACCATCATAGTCTATTACTTTAGCTTTCAAACTCAAGTATGACGGGTCTTAATAATGATTAAATATTTTATTTTATTATCTATAAAATATAATTGATGTTCATCCTCAAATATCTATTAACATAAGAAAATGTCTATTTCAATATTTTGTACTATTTTTCATTGGTTAGAGTTAACAAGTTTATTCACTTGTTAAGATAATAGTGTTATTTATAATTGCACACAATCTAGCCAATAATATAATTTTAATAACATAACTTAAATAGTAAATAGCTAAACACTTTACTAAATAAAAGAATACATCTATTTATTAAATTACAATGTTAAAAAAATGCTAAATATTTTTTCACTATAGTAAATAAATTAAAATTATTATAAATTTTATATTATAAAATTCCATGTAAAATACATTGAACTTGGGTTTTAATTTTATTTACATATAAAGACATAAATAAAAATAATATAATTATAAACCTTAATTTCATTAATATTTTTTTAATTACCCAAAGATGAAATAAAATAAAATTGAAACAAGGTTAAATTTAACAAAGAAATGAAAAGAAATCTACGTATTTCACATTTGTCCTTTTTTTATTGTTAATTTTGTTAATAAATGTAATTACAATTATTTGATATTGTACATTAATAATTATTAAAATAATCAAATTTAAACATATATTAATAATTGCAAATAAAAATATATCTTTTTTAATGTTGAATTGTTAGCATATCACATTTTAATAGATCTAGGTTGAATTAATCTAATCTTTTTCTTTTTTTTTTTGAAAAATGTGATTATTAACTTAATTGTAAATTGAGGAAGTCTTTAGTTATCAAATTATCCACATACTATGTAATAGACAATGAAAATTTTCCTTATATTAGGGATCCAACAACATTCAAATTATAAATGGATTAAAATCACTTTATTCTACTTCTCATGTTAATATAATTTTAGGATGAAAGAATAACATATATGTCTTATTGATAACCTATAATGCTAATTTTAGTAATCTAATGATTCTTCGCAACATCTTTGTAATTGATCTTTAAGGTTATGGATTGATTTATATATAATACATTCACAAATGGAAAAAGGGAATCTTCTCTAATATTGGCATTTCTATCTAGCAAAACTATATTGATAAGATGAGAAGAAAGCTCATAAAATTGAAAAACAAAAAACTCCACTCACAAGCATTATAATCATGAAAAATGAAATATAAATAATTTAAAGTAGAAGATAGGAATCAAATTGATATCCTAATTTAAGATGCAAATGACAAAATCAAATCAATGATAAAGATTTGATATCAAGGATCTAGGAGGAAAATAAAATAAAAATCATTTTTAAGTGATAACTGGAAAATCATAAATTATTTAATTCTACTAATGATAATTATTAGGACATTATATACTTTTAAATATTGCAAAAGAAAAAAGAAAATATATTTTTAAAATAATATTATTTATAATTTAAGATTTTTTAATTTCATAAAAAATAATATAACATTAGCTCATACTTTTTTATAACATTTATCATAGAAATTACTAATTTTAATATTTTTAAAAAATTATATACTTATTAAAATTATGATGGATATTGCTTTCAAAATGAATTTAGAAATTTTATTCTAACCATGTTAATTTTTAAGTAGGATGCATTTATCATTGAATTTAATTTTATTCTTGGTAGATTAATCACAATGAGTTTTAGCTTGACTTGCATCAAGTGAGTCCACAACCAAGGGATCTCATCCCCAATGAAAGCCTAGCAAAAACTCTGATGTAGGAGCATCCCCCACAAAAAAGAGCTTCATTTTATTTGTTTTATGAGTTGTGATAAGGAAGTTAAGGAATATTTTTGCAAAAGTAATTTGATTGAAATTAGTTAAATATACTTTTAAACCAAATATTATTGACAAACCTAACACCCTAGTGCAGCATACACATGGGGAAAAGGAAATTTTAGAAACAAACGATTATGAAAATGAATGGTGCATTATTGAAGGCATTGCAAAGAAAGAAATGACTAAAGAAATAGCGAATATGATGGAAGTTTCATTGTAACTATTCTTGAAACCACAAAAATAATGCAAAGAAAAATGATATAACTATAGATTTCAAATATTAAGGGGGGGTATTTATTTCTTCTAAAGGTAGTAGGAGACTTGAGGTAAGAGAGACCAATATGTCACTAGTAGAAATGGCCTTTTTTTCGATGAATAATTGGTCAAATTTTCTACCCTAATTTATCAAATGATCCACCGATGGCCTTGTCAATATTTTTCTCGTCAAAATTTAAATGAATCCTTGTTCTAGTTGAACTTTTGATGGACAACCTCATCAAAATGGGCACCAAAATTTGGCCATTATGTTCATCAAAAATCTGACCATTGGTGGTCAAAAAGGTTGGCCCATCTATCTAGGATGTCAAACACATGATGGTGCCCTTGTTGGTGAGTTGGTCAGAAGTTCAACTAGGACTAGTCAAAAGCTTGACTATGGTTGATCGAAAGTTCAAACAAGCTTTGTTAGATTTCAACTAAGATTTCTTGAAAGTTTGATGAGTGTAGAAGGTTTAAAAAAACACACTTGAAGATAAATATCCAAACTAATCACCAATGTCATCCTAGTCGATGATTAGTTTTGATATTTATCTTTAGGTGTTACTTTGCATTCTTAATACCCAATCCATTAGAAGCTAGACCATGTATGACTATGGGACAACCTAAGGCTAGAGAGAATGTAAGCTATCTAAGGGTGACAGAGCCAAAGTTACAACACAATGTGAAGTTGATTTTAGATATGGCAGATAAAATCATGATATCATTGTTCAAGTTTCTTAAAGCTATTGGCACACACTAAATTCAAATGAAGGAGTACTTTTAAATAGTCAAGTTTAATTTAGAACTTGTCATATTGTGGTATGGCCTTATGGAGTAATTTTAAATATATAAAATAGTTAGTGGAGCTCTCCATTTCAAAAAACTAAAAATAGTAATAAGATTTGAAGGCATGGAGTTTTATGAATACTCAAAATTTAATAAAAATATAATCAATTAAATGTTCATCAATATTTTTTATGAAATCCAACAAATCAACTAATCTATTTTTTTAAAACACTATAAATCAACCAAACCCATTGCAAAAGTGGAAAACTAGTGATAAACATGGTATTGAGAGTTGAGACAGAATTTGGCAACAAAAGCATTATTTAAAATTTTTACAATTCAAGGTTTTTACTTGAAAATCTCATGACTACATAAGCAATTTAGCTATAAAAAAAATAAGCTTTAATTGACCTGCATAATTTTGCACACTATAGTGAATGAATAGCCAGATTGAACCAAAAAGTTTGAAACAACACCAGTACCATACCCTACAACTACAATCGTCCCCCATGGAATAGCACTAAACCATGCATCTTGCTTCAAATTTACATTAAATACCTATATGAAAACATGAAAGTGACTTTATCATATATGTACTTGAATTCAAATCTCGTGAACATTTTAATATGAATGAACTAAAATTATATTCATGACTTGTCATTTTGGTTTGACATATTCCTTGATTAAAATCATTTTAAAAAAGAGTATGCATTGCGATTAGAAGAAAGCTTATAGTTTTCAAATATACTTGCATCCAAGAGAGAAGAACAAAATAACCCTAAAGATGAGAAGAAAAAAATATTAGACATAAAAATGATGGACACAAATTCAGAAACAATTGTGGTGTTCATACAGGGCAAGACTACACCTTTAGCAACACCAAATAGTGCATGGATAGCCAGTTAGATCAATTAGAAAATCAATGAGTTAAATCAATCTCATTTATTTTCTAATCTTATTTAGACAAGTTGAGTATTGGCCCTTCCATTTTTTTATTTGATAGTTTCCTAAAAATGACACATTCAAAATGCCCTTATGAGAAAATACCTAGAATGAATGAAGTTGATTAAATAATGAAGGTATGTTAGTTTGAGCTTCACTTGGTTTAGAGAATACTTTAATATTTTCTACTTAACAAGGCCAACCACATGAAGGTGGAAGCTCATCATCTGACCTCACCCCCCTCCCCCTAACATCAATCTAAATTCCCCATTAAAATCTAATTACATACTTCATTCATTCATTTATGAACTATAACATTCAATCAATACAATCACATAACATTCATTAATATGATATAAAATTCATTAATACTAAACATTAATCAAGAATTCATTAACACATAAAAACATTCATTAACATGACATAAAATTCAATATGAATATGCAATATTCATAGATAATTACTTAAAATAACACTCTTTCATTATCCAACAAAGTTTATCAAACACCATTTATCAAAGAGCATTTTTTTGAAATCATTTGTTTTTTGTTTTTCTTAAATTTCTTAAGGAAAAGGCTAGTAGGAGCATCAATACCTTCCTCATTCTCCTCTTCTTTTGGTTTTGATTTCAAACTATGATGGTTCATCCTACTTTGATGAGCATGAGCTTGCTACACTAAAGAGGGATCTCCTGTAATAACAAGTAAATGGGTTAAATTCACATACCTTTTTTTAGTATTGTTACAAGTATTTCATTAAATAGTAGAAAGTCACATGCATTTTTCTTCACCTGACAATGCCACATCATTTATAGCAACATTTTGATCAACCGCCACCTCAACATGTTGAATTCTTTGAACATGTTCCACTCATTCACCATGATGTTCAACATGCTCTAAAATATTCATAAAAAGGTTCCACATATGGACAATTAAAATTGAAAATGTTTAATTCTATTAATAATTATATAATTTATTTCCAATAGAAAATTAATACCTCCACCACTGTGATGCAGATCATGGCCTTCATCACATGTAGGTTCTATGATAAGATTTGAAGGCTACAGTGATATGTCACACACATTATTATCATTGTTTGATATATAAAATAGAAACAATCAATTTATGTTGGAAATCAACGCCAAACATGAAATTTCTCAACTCTTTAATTTGATTTACTTTTTATTTTACCAATTTAAACGTCTTGTATGGTGCACTATATTCTTCAGTATGGCTTTTAGATTCTTGGTGTAGGCATGCAACCACAATTTTATAGGCTTCCTTCAAGGCAATTGTTTTTTCTTCGTCTGTGGCCTCTACATTGAATTTTTTGCTTAATATCATAAGTTTTGCATGTATGATTTTATTAAACAAAATTTTTTACAACCTTATATAAAAAATAAATTATATAAAATTTCATTACTTCTACGTACAAGTCAAAAATGAAGTTTCATATAGCCACCAGAGCCTTGTAGTCTTGATTTTATAGCTTTTGATGTATCCTGCAGTCTATGAAAAGTTTTATACATGTTAGGCTATATAGGTACAAATATCACTAATTATTTCATGATTAAATTCCAATTAATATTATCATGACATACCTTCTTTTTCCCTCTTCTAGTTTAATTCCTTTTCCCTATAGCCTTTTCTCTTTTGCATCTTCTATTATTTCATTCCACTCCATTGGTGGAATCATAGGAGGATGCTCATACTTTTGGTTATCCTTTAGAACCCTTCTATATTGGTCCCTTACAGTCTTGATATGTTTAGATTCTCTTTTAAGAAGTAAGACACTATCAAAAATGTTTTTTCCAAAGAGGTCCTCTAAAGATGTAATGAGCTAATTTTTTAATTTAGGATCCCATTCATTCCACCTATTTTGAAAAAGAAAATTGTTGGATAGATAACTTTAATATATTACAATAAATAAAAATAAATAAAAATATTGCACCAATGATATGAAGCTAGGTATCTTTTACATATGGTGGGCTTAAATAGCTTCAATGTCATTTCAAAAAAAGTATCATTAAAAACATCATTTCCTACAAAAACATCATGGGATTATCAGTCCAAAATGAGTTATGTATAAGTAAACTACAATTACAATGTAAATAATTACAATTTTAAAGCACCTAGAAACTTTAGTACTTTTAACGAAAACATAGTTTTCTTGTTCAACAACAATGATCCCACAAATGACCAAGTACTAGTAACATGGGTCGATCCAAGAAATGGTTTAGCTTTAGTAGTAGTGGTCTTTTTTCTTGTATCATCTATAGGTGTATATATTACTGCACAAAATAGGTCCATGAGTATAAAATGCACCCGACAAAAAATAAAATCAATGCATGATTAGCACATTAAAAAATAGCAAAACAAGGTTTTACTAGTTGTAGTTGGTACAGACAAAGATGTCTGCAAGCTCCTTGTTGTTGATATTGCAGTCGATACTATCAGAGTGGTGAATGAAGGAGGCATCCGCACTTCATCATGAGCTAAAGAATATATTATTAGTAAAGTCATTTGCAATGGATAAAGATGAAATGGGATACTAAAAGCATCCAAAACATAAGTTGAGTCAATAATGCACACAAAAGTTAAATGAATGGTTAAAGGCTTAAAGATTATTTACATGAAGGTTATTCGCTACAACCCTCACCATATTGACCACATTTCACAGGTGTCAAAAATTCCTGTAAGAAGAACACGTCATATTTTAGATCATGATTCATAAGATAGTATAAAATATAAACATCTATTGAATGTTTATTATTGCCTTAAGATTAATTCCTACTTATCTTCATACAATTGACACTACGTATCAATTCATCTCTAAGTACCTCTATCTCAGTTTTCTTTTGTTCTAGGACAAGGGTAAGAATTTTTTTTCTATATCTATTTATCATCTAAGTATCCATGAAGTTTGGGTCAGCACTACATGCGATGTCATTTAAAACTGCCACCTCAATTTCAGATCGCATTTAATCTATTATTATTTTTTCTGTTCTCTATCAATAAGTATAAAGTTGTGACATAAAAAATAAAATTCTATCAAATTAACTCCGAATCCATAAAGAAAAGAACATTATATATGACATTTTTTCTATATAATTTGTATAGTTATACTAATTAAGGTTTACCTTTGTTGAAGAAGGCGTGTGAGGAAAATCCCCACTTGTACCTTGTGGTGGAAACATTTTGCCCTATGAAAAAGATTAGTAATTCTTAGTAATCAGCAATTAAATGAAATTAATTGACAAAAAAAAATATTAATAAAATAGTAGATTGTATATTGGAGTCAATATTGATTGGAGTTAATTGGTTTAAAATATGTTATACTTACTAGTCCCATGATAATGAATTTTTTTGTATCTACACGATTCAAATTGTAATCTATCAAAAGCTTTTCCCCTACACTTATTGATTTTATCACACATACAAAAACATGATTTCCCTCACGTACCTCAAATATACAATTTGGTCACTTATTAGTTGACATAGGGTGAGAACTATTTATAAAACTTGCAATATTCCCTATTAATTTTTGCCTTCCATTAATATACATGGTGAGTCTTTTACTTTGATCATTTTCTTTGCATTGTATATAAAATGTTGACAATGCATACCTACATATACATTTTAATATTGCACAATTTGTATCCAATTATTGTAATTCTAAAAAGGTCCTACATGTTCCATCAATTAAGCAACTTTATTATAGCTGACCTTTATGTCATCCATGGAAAATAAGTCCAAACCATGTAATGAAGATGGAGCTATGTGATATATCCTTTTGTTAACAAAAAAATCAGTGTTAACTAGAGGTAGTTCCTCGAGTACCCATTCTTTCTGAAGATGTGTCTACCTTAAAAGAACCTTCCTATCACCTTTGATCTTATTATAATAAGAGCATAACCCTCCCTCCCCAGCAAGGAAAAATTGCATTTTTTTTATTGAATTTTCTTCTTATCTTTTTACCTCTAGTTGATCTCCCTATTTTAGACCTACTAGATGTCTCACTTTTGTCTTCTATTTGCACATTTTCCTCACTTGAGGAAGACAAGTTTGACAAATACCTATTTGGTGATACATGTAATTCATCAAATGAGATACATAGTAGGACTAAAGTTCATGTGGATGGTAAAGAGTTGACACACAAATAATAAATTGTATCTATAGGGTCTATTGACTTATACTTGTCGATCCATGTCACTGTGCATGATCCTAGTCAAAGGCATTAAATTTTTGGCATATGCAAATAATTTATCTTAAGCTAGCCAAAAATTACATGATATGTATGCTACAAATTACTTAGAAGACAAAAATTGCATGATGCATTCATCAAAATCATTGTATATTTTTTTATTACTTAACTCTACTTTATATGTGGTACCTATGCAAAATCAATTGGAAATATAAGAGGAGTAATTGAGAGTGGAGGGGTGAATCAATTACTACTAAAGTAAATCTTAGATCCCTTAGATGTAAATAAAAAATAAACTCTTAAAACTAAATAATGTTGATGCTTGGCAAACACACATAAAATGTTGTAACTCAATAAATACTAATTATTCAAATCTTTAAATGTTATTTGTGATTACCATTACTTTAACTTAGTTGCAAGCTCATAAAAGAAAATAGCATGAACACATTTGACACCAAGATTTAATGTCAAAATCCAATTTGGAAAAACCACCCATTGCAACTAGTTACTATTTTCACTCTTATGAAGTGAGCCTATAAGGAGCCAACTATGTTAAAGGTTACAAAACACACTATTAGGTGTGACCTCATTAGAGGATTTAATCACCCTATTAGGAGTGACCTTGTTAGAGGTCTTTAGAAAATTCAATAGAACTATGACCTTGTTAGAGGATTTAAAAATAGCTATTAAGATAACTCTGTTAAGAGATTTAGATCACTACTACAACAATTAGATAGTAACAATGAGATGACCTGATTCGACTACAATTAAATTGCTGATTACAGATCTCGATTCTAGCTTTACTTGATCCTTCTTGATCAAATATATGTTTTTTGCTTCACAAAGATATCTTGTTTATCCTTCAAATTTTCTTCCTTACTGCATCATTAGATCTTCAAAATCTTCCATGCATTCCACTCTATTAAACACTCAACTTGACCTTATAATTATATCATTCATATTGTCAAGTCAACTCATATACAACTTAGAATAACTAATATTCATCATATAATATTCCAAAACAATAAAATCCTTTGTTAGCTGACCTAGCTCGATAGACACTAACTCAGAAATGATTTCCTATGTTAACTAATAGAAGCTCGGTTAACACTGCAAACTCACAAATATTCTTTGGTAATTGAGTAAGCTTGGTTAACACCAGTTCCATCCAAATTTTCCTTCATTAACCAAGTGAGCTTGGTTAACACTCATCTTCTGCAAACTTTCCTTCAACACTCGAGTGAACTTAGTAGACATTGACTTCTTAGCTTGGTAAAATTAGGAATGCTTGGTAGATACAAAATACTATCTTCACTAACTTAGTGGGATCAACATATACTGATTGATAATGATATGACATTCATGTAACATCAAAGATAATATATAATTAATCAATTGTATCCAATAATCTCCCTCTTTGGCATTGATGGCAACACAACATGTCATAGGATAGTGAAATTTTGAAACAAGAATAAAGTAAGGAGCATATCCTTAGTTTTATCCATGAAAACTCCCTCTATTAGTGTGAACTCTTTATTTCATCAATTTGTCCCTTTGTCTTCAACAACTTCTACCAAGTTCATTCTCCCTCATAGATATCTCTTCATAAAGCTTCTATTATAGGAAACTTCTCCCTCTTTGTAATAACAAAACTTTCTATGAGATATGACAGTAAAATTGTCCCTCTTTGAAAACACATTCCAAAGACAACAACTATATTAATATCAATGTACCTTAAGTACTGACTCATTTGCAATATGCTCTTGTCAATTCTGCACCAACTGATTGATCTTCAACTTGCTCTAGTCAATACATCACCAAAATTTATTTAGTAAGCTTTAGATAGGGGAATGACCCCCTCTTAGATATAGAAATGTATCCTTAGGTAATGGTTTGGTGAATATGTCTACAATCTATTCTTTTATATTTACATATTCCAATCTGACTTCTTTATCTTACACCAATTCTCTTAAGAAGTGATATTTTATAGCAATGTGTTTTGTTTTGGTATGCATCACTAGATTCTTTGATATATTGATTGCACTGGTGTAATCACAGTATATGACTATTGGATCTTTGATCTCGGTCTTTATTCCTTCCAATAGTTGTTTGAACCAAACAATCTTACAACAATTAACTGCTACTACCACATATTTTGCCTCTATTGTGGACTAAGAGATACAATTTTTTTTCTTTCTTGTCCAAGACACTATTAGAGTAATCATTCTTTTACACTTATTAATTAGATCTTCTTGATTTAATTAATTAAGTTGTTTATTGCTCTAGTTACTTAAGCTATCTCTTAGATGCATATAATTAATATTTTATATTAATTATAATGTGCAAACTAGTTTTATTTCCCTTTAGGGTTTCAGTCACCTTTAAGGTTGAACTCTTGTATTTTTGTTTTGATAATCTTAGGATACATTTTTCTCTCACACCGTTGACATTTTCCAAGCTCTGCTTTTTCCTTCTCTAGTTTCTCTTCAATATAGGATATTTGCATGTAGGTGTTCTTAGTGATTCGTGAAGTTGTTTTTCATGACTTCTACATGGTATCAGAGCATCCCTGATGCTTCCTATTTTTGAGATTTTGAAGTTGTGATTCAAAGACAAAAACCTCAGCTTTTTCAAGATTTTTTCTTCAATCAGGAGGAGGCACATATTTTTTGCATATTTTGGGATAAAATGGATGCTGCCATCGCATTCAAAAGGCCTAGTATAGTCAAAATTCATTTAAATTTGTGATTTTTGGCCACTGTAGCCTTTGGAAAAAAAATTTGCCTCCTAGAGGGCCATACAAATGTAGAAATCAAAAAAATAAAAAAAATTTACCTTTACAATTGCTCAACCCAATGCCCACCTAGGCACCACCCCGCAACTTGGAGCACCACCCACACTTGGCTTGTGCTTTGCTATAGCCAATGCACCACTAGTAGTATGGCCTATGCCCCTTTGCCATTGGGTAGCCACCCTCTAGCCACATCCACCAATGTAGTGTTGCTTGACGATCATTGCCACTGGCACAACTCCACCCGGTGACCACTGCCCAAGCTTGCTAACATAGATTCTTGGCTAGATGGCATCACTTTCTCGATGGTTATGTCAACTTACCATTTGTTGACATCATATTTTGGCCAGTAGAATCTTGCCCCTACTAATGTCATTTTCTGGCAAACTAACATCACTTTTTTAGTTGTTGATGTCACTTTCTAGTAGGCAAATTTTTTTTGGCGATGAGCATGGCCATCAATTTTTTTCACATGACTATATTTTTCTAGTGAGTTTAATTTTGGAGGAGCAGTTCATTTTATGGCCATAACTTGAGCATACAGAGGTCTTTTTTTGATCCAAAAGAAGCACCAAAAAGCTAGTTCCGAGCTAGAGATTATGATGCAAGTTTCATTTTGTTACAATGCAATTTGAGCTCCTATTTTTGGTGTTGAAGTAGAGACTTCAATTTCCTCCCTCTCTGCATCTTGTGTCCAAGTTTTTTCTCAATTTTTGTGCCTTCAATAGTTGTTCCTTTGATTTATAGGGGATATAATTATATGTTGTGAAGGGGAACATTTTCTTTTCTATAATTTACTTTAGAATTGACCTTTCTACTTCCATCTTCTCGCAATGTTAGACCCCTAATGCCATACAACTATCACAATTGGAAAGCACGCATGACTCAGCTTCTTCTATCACATGGCTTATGGTCATGTCTAGATGAGAACCAACCTATCCTATAGTGCCCTTTTGAGGTTCTTTAACATAGCAAAAAAATTGATGAAGTCATGGGCTTGATTGCATTGAATATTTTAGATAGTCTCCTATTTAACCTAGATGGTTTGACCACTCCTTGAGCTATTCAAACCAAATTTCACAAATTTTTTGGCACGGTAAATGAGTTCTAGGAACTTTAGCTTGATACAAAGTTAACTTTTTTGACACCTACCAACTTCCCCGCCATTAAGGACTTTTTTATGAAGTTCAAATCTCTATTTATAGTTTTGTAGGGATGTGGAAAAAATAAAATATATGATGAGGGTATTTTTTTGATACTCTCAAACTTCCAAGGATAGTATTAGATCTTTTCTTCCACTTTCTACTCCACTATGGATGCCTTGGGTAATAGACATTAGATGTCTTCTTTTGAGATATTTTGTGATTGGTTGACATGGGAATAGGAAAAGATCCAACAAGTGGATACTTTGGCTCTTCCAATCAAGCATTGGTTGCTCATACTTCTCAAGGGAAACCAAAATAGAAAGCCAAACTGAAGAAAGATACACTAAAAACTAATTCAAAACCTCTAGCTAACCCTTCCAAGGGTAAATCTTGTCTAAAGTCTACTAATTCTACCTCCAAGACTAAGAAGAAATTAGTTGAGACCTATAGTAATTGTGGTAAGGATGGACATCCCATTTCTAGGTTTTGGAAATGTTTGGAGGCTTTAGAAGAAGCCATGTAGGAGCATCACATTTTAGCTCCTAAGTCTTTGTTCCCCCGTAGGGAAAGGTCATGCTCTTACTACATGAGCTATGACTTCTAGGCCTACCTAGATTCTTGATTTCAGTGCCTCTCACCATATGACAAACACTCAGTAGTTGGTCACCTCACTTTCTCCTTGTGCTACTTCATAGTTTGTTGTTTGGAACTCATCCAATCTTTTAGTTGTGGGTTCTAGTTTTGTTGCATTAGTTGGGGGTTCTTTCTATCCATAACATCTCAATGAACATACTTTTTATTTATCATATTTGCCACTCTGACTCTGGTAAGACATTTGAGTTCTCACCACATGATGTGGTTATTTGGGACTTACTTATTTCTGAGTTGATTGTGGCTACTATGAGTGTTGACTCTACTTCTCACCTCTACAAATTTGATGGATTTAAGTCTTCTAATGAAACTAGTTCCTATCCTATAACACATGTAGATTCAATAAGTAGACTTTGGCATGAGCATTTGGACCATGTCAATTATAGATTTCTTCAGTAGATGAGCACATAGGCACTTGTTCTTGGGCTTCCCCAGATTTCCTACACAAATGGTTTTTGCCAAGGCTATACTCTTGGCAAACAACATACAGATCCTTTTCCACATGGATGAGCCACTCATTCTTTGGCACAATTAGAGTTGATTCATAGTGACCTCATGTCATTTCCCACTCCTCTTTCTAGTGCCAGATATGTGCTTACTTTCATTGATGATTTCTCCAAACATACATGGGCATACTTTTTGAAGTACAAATCTGATGTCTTTACTTCATTTTTAGTCTTCAAGAAATTTGTGGAGAAGTAGTCTAGTCTTTCTATTCGGTGGATACACATAGATAATGGGGGGAGTATGTGAACCAAGATTTCAAGGATTTTTTCTCTAAAAATGGTCTTCACTATCAATTTTTAGTGTCCTACACCCCTCAAAAGAATGGTGTGGCAAAGTGAAAGAACATAACACTCCAGGAGATGGCTAATTGTGTGATTTAGTCCAAGTCCATGGATTCATCTTTTTGGGAAAAGGTAGCCAATTTTGCCAACTATATTTAAAATATGATGCCTCACAAGGTAGTTTGACATATGACTCTTGAGGAGGCTTGGTCTCATGTCAAGCTTGATGTATCTTCATTCTAAGTTTTTGGTAGTGAAGCATGGGCATTTGTACCAGATGCTTGGAGGAAAGAAATGGAGTAGAAGAGTTGACCCCTCATTTTTGTTTGCTACTTTTTGGATGCTAGGACTTATAGGTTGTTTGATCTTGATTCTAGAGAGGTCCTGTTTTGATGGGATGTCTAGTTTGATGAGTGCCTTCCTACAGTAGATACCCTATCTCCAGAGTCTACTTCACTTACCACTACTTTTTCATCCTTTCAAGTCTATTTTTTGGATCATGAGGATAATGATCATGATGATCCCTACTTACTTACACCATAGGATCCTCCCTAGATTCCTAAATGAGCTTGTGTTATAGTTGAGGTTGCAGGATCTCTAGCTAGTGATATTTCCACTTCTCGTTGCACTTGATCTCATACTACAGGTTCTAGTCTTCTCATTCATGCTATTTGTGATGATCCTTAGACATTTGCAATAGTGACAAGACATTTTGAGTGGGATAGTGCAATGGAAGAGGAGTATAGTATGATGCAAATGGATGTACTATACTAAGTTTTTTATTGTCGGTTCTATTGATAAGCACAAGGTATGTCTTTTTGTGAAGGGTTTTTCACAGGTTGAGGGTATTGATTACACTGAGACATTTTCCCTTCTCACCAAGATGAACTCTATATGACTTGTCTTATCCCTTGAAGCTTCTCATGGATGGGCCATTTTTTAGATGGATGTGAAGAGTGCATTCTTGCACACAGATCTTACTAAGGAGATTTACATAGAGTAGCCTCAGGGATTTGTTCAACATTCCTTCTTGGTTTGCAGACTTTGATGCTCATTGTATGGTCTCAAATAGGCCCTTGGGCTTGGTATGAGAAGATGGACTCCTTTCTACTTTCTACAAGCTTCATACAATGTTTTTGATTAGATAAATAGTTTTATAGGGATCGTGAAGCCTGAGAGTTAAAACATAACAGGCTAAAAATAAGCATTAGAAGCCTAGCCACAAAAGTAACAAGTCTAAAGGTTGATAGTAAGCACTATGCCCAGCCAAATAAACAAAGGACAAATAGAAAAGACAAGAAAAAATGAAATAGTAAAAATCCAACACAAAACACTAGCCAAAAAGGAAGAAGATAGGAACTGATCCTCGATCTTTCTATCCAACTCCTGCATGACCTGGGTAGCCTCTTCGGCCATCTGGTTCTCCTCGGCCTCCTACTAGTGACTCCTATGTTCTTCCTAGTCCAAAGTAGAAAAAGTGATACCAGTGGTATTATCATCATTAGATCTAGCTTTACCCCTATCTTTTCCATCCACATCCCCCTACATGCCTCTATCTTTAAGCCAATTAGTTAAAGATAGAATGTTGTTATTAATTGAGTTAAGTTGAGTTGAGAGTTGAGCTTCATATGATGTTATTCTAATCCTATATTCTACATTCAACATCTTGAGGCTGAGGTTTTGATCCTTTTGCTATATGTTGATGATCTCATTCTCACAGGTAGCTCATCCTCTATGCTTCAAGATGTGCAGTGAGCCTTGATGGAACAATTTGAGATGATTGATCTTAGTTTATGACACTATTTTCTTGGTCTAAAAATTGTTCAGTCCTCTACTAGAATCTTTTTTTACTAGCAGAAGTATGCCCTTGACATACTTTTCCACTTTGACATGTTTGATTGCAAGCCTTCTCCCACACTTTTTCAATTGGGTGTTACTTTTTCTACCTCTTGCACTTTGTCTTCGTTGGATCCCACATTGTACTCATAGTTGGTTGGTAGCTCGTTGTACCTAACACACATGTGCCTTGATCTCTCCTTTGTAGTTGGTCTTGTCTCTTAGTTTTCACATGAGCCTCATGAGAGTCATTGGAAAGCTAACAAGTGTATTCTGAGATACATTCAAGGCACCCTTATGTATGGCATTCATTACACATCAGGGACTCCTCACATGGTTGGTTACACTGACTTGGATTGGGCTGGTGATGTTGATGATTGAAAGTCTACTTCTAGCTTTTTGTTTTTGTTTTGGCTTTGGTCCTATCATATTTTTGTACAAGAATCAACACACTCACACACTTTCATCTATAGAGGCTAAGTATAGAGCAACAATACTTGCTATTTAGGAGATTTTTTGGCTTTGACAGTTGATGATTGAGTTTGGTTTTCTTCCTGATCATCTCTCTTTGGAATATATTCCCACTAATGCATAGGTTGCTGATATCTTCACCAAATCTTTTGCATCACCTCACTATCTTTAGTTGCAGCCTATGCTTGGGGTTATGGAAGTTGTCCTTGGGGGGTCTTGTTGAGGCTGGCCTTCCTTCATATTTTTTCAGCATGTTAGTTCTATCTTTTCTTGGAGAGGGGTTGTTCCCACTAGGTTTTCTCCTTTGTCTCTAGTTTACAGAGATTTTCTTGTTTTGGGTACCTGATAAATCCTTGTTGCCATGACTCATTTTCCTATTTTTATAGCTTTTCTAGGTTATCTTACATCCTTAGCTTCATCTAATGGGGCCTATTAGAGTAATTATTCTTTTATTCTTATTAATTAGATCATCTTGATTTAGTTCATTAAGTTACTTAAGCTATCTCTTAGGTGCATATAATTAATATTTTATATTAATTATAATGCACAACCTAGTTTTATTTCCCTTTAGGGTTTCATTCACCTTTAAGGTTGAACTCTTGTATTTTGAGTTTTGATAATATTGGAACACATTTTTCTCTCACACCATTGAGATTTTCTAAGATCTATTTTTTCCTTCTCTGGTTTCTCTTCAGTATAGGTTATTTGCATGTAGGTGTTCTTGGCAATCTGTGAGGTTGTTTTTCACAACTTTTATAGACAATAGTCTTTTACCAAGAAAGGATGCTCCATGACCAGTATTTTTTCTATCATCAAAACTTCCTACACAATTAGCATCAGTAAACACCTTCAAGTCCAAATTACCTTTGAGTTTGTACCATAAGCCATAGGCTTCAATACCTTTCTCATGATTCTCCTAATTGCCATCATGTGATTTTCTCTAGGATTTGCTAAGAATCTTGCCACCATACCAATTGCTATTGCAATGTCAGACCTTGTATGCACTACATATTACAATTTTCCAATCATTGATCTCTATTTAGTCTGGTCTACTTATTTGGAATCATCATTCTTGGAAAGCTTATGTCCAATAGAAATAGGGATTCATACTAGTCTTGAATCTTCCATTCCAAAGTTCTTTAGTATCTCCTTGATATACTTAGATTGAGTGATGTAGATATCATTTTTATTCTATTGTATCTGCAAACCAATAAAGAATTTTATTTCACCAAACATGGAGATTTCAAGTTCTTTACTCATGATTTCTTCTAAAAATGCTTTGCACAAGTCATCATTTCCTGTGAATAAAGTATCATTAAGAAATATTTCTACCAACACAATCTTCTTGTCTAGTCCTTCTTTGATATACAGACTATTGTTATCATTTGTTCTTTGAAATCCATTCTGTATCAAGTAATTATGAAGTCTTTCATATCTCTTTTTCTAGGATCTATAAAACCTTTTGGTTGATCAATGTAGACTTCCTCATCAAGAATTCCATTCAAGAATGTAGATTTAACATTCATTTGATACACTTTAAATCCTCTATGTGTTGCATATGCTAGTAAAGATCTAACACCTTCTAATCTTGCAATAGGAGAAAAAGTTTCACCATAATCAATGCCTTCTTCTTGAGAATAGCCTTTATATACTAGTCTTGCCTTGTTTCTAGAAACTTTTCCATCTTTATTCATCTTATTTCTGAACATTCACTTTGTGCCAATTACATTTTTATTCCTAAGTCTAGGAACTAGAGTCCAAGTTTTTTTCTTCTCTATCTGTTATATCTCTTCATTCATTTCTTCAACCCAACTTTCATTATCTAATGCATCTTTAATATTTCTTGTTTCAAATTCAACATGTAAAAATGTACCTTTTAACTTGTTTCTTGTCAATTTTTATTAAATTTTGTCACCAATGATTTGATTAGGTGCATTATGTCTTTTGACATATCTTGCTAACATATTATTCTCATCATGAACTTCAATATCAAGCTTGGGTCCCACTATCTATGACTCAGGTCCATCAGACTTAGTTTGAACTATCTTAGTAGCTTCTAACTATGACTTAGGTCCTTCAGACTATGACTTGGGTTGTATTGTTTTCAACTCAGTAACTATTGGAGATTTTGGGAACTCAAGAGATGAAGCCTCCTTTCTTTCAGATAGGTTTGACAGGGTATCAGGTTCATAGTAAATAAATCTTCTATAATCTTCTAGATCTTTGCTACTTTCTTCTTCACTCTTTCTTGCAAACTCATCAATTCTAACATGAGCACTTTCTATTATTTTATGAGTAGAAAAATTCAAACATTTTTATGCTTTGCTTCTACAGGAGTATTTTAGAAATATGCCTTCATCACCTTTTACATAAAATTTCCTTTTGTAGACTCTTTCAAGATATAGCATTTGCTACCAAATACTTTTAAGTAACTTACATTAAGTTTGTAGCCATACCATAGTTCATAAGGAGTTTGGTTTGATTCTTTCTTTAGTTGTACTCTATTCAAGGTATGAACTATAGTGCTAATTGCTTATTTCTAGTATTTGATTGCAACATTATTTTCTATCATCAATGTTCTTGCACAATCCATGATGGACATGTTCCTTCTTTTGGCTATACCATTCTGCTGAGGTGTACCAGGGGCTGATACTTGTCTCTTAATTCCTCTTTCAATGCAAAAATTATTGAATTCATTGGAGATGAATTCACCACCTCTATCTAAACTTAAATATTTCAATCTCTTTCCAATTTATTTTTCTACTCTTGCTAGATACCATTTGAACTTTTGAAAAATTTCTTATTTTTCTTTTAGATACATTATAGTCATCATTCTAGAATAGTCATCAACAAAAATAATGAACAACTTTTCTCCACTGTAACTCTCTATTCCAATAGGTCCACATAAGTTTGTATGAACAATTTCTAAGACTTCTTCTGACTTATAGTTTTTTCTTTTGAAACTAATCTTTCCCATCTTACCAATTTGGTAATTCTTGGATAAACCCATATCAGGTTTCTTCAAACTAAGAATACCTCTTAGTCTTCTATGTTTTCTTATCTTAACCAAATTATCAAAGCTTACATGACATAGTCTTTTGTATCATAAGCAACTTTCTTCTACTTGAGCAATAAAACATGAACATTCACTGAGATCAAGATAAAATAGATTACCTTTTGTTTGCTTGCTAGATCCAACCAGATTTCCTTTTCCATCTAGTAATTTAACCTTTTCGTTCATGAATTATACCTTGAATCCAATCTTATTCAACTATGCCACACTTAGTGGATTATTCTTTAATCCTTCAACCCAATAAGCATTGTCATATACAAGTTCTTTAGTCAATGAAATGCATCCTTTTCCTTTTATGTTACAAGGTTCCTTGTTTCTAAATCTCACACTACCTCCATCAAAATATTCCATGTGCTCAAATTTTGTTTTATCTCTAGTCATATGATCTGAATATCCACGGCAAATAATCCATATATCATTCTTGTTGACACGAGAGATAAATGCCATCTTATCTTCTTCATCGTTAGATTTATTTATTTACAATAATATATATCATTTCATCTTCACTATTATCAGAATCTTTAGCTATAAAATAAGATTTATTAATTTGTCCTTGAAGTTCTTGTAGTTCTTGAAATCCTTCTTGCCTTTGTGCTTATTTCTTTTCTTTTCATCTTTGTTTTCTCTTTTTGGACACCTTACAAAAATGTGACCAACTTCTTCACAAGAAAAACAAATTAGAGGAACTTTTCCATTATATTTTCCTCTACCTTTGGAATACTTTCTTGCAAGTAGGGCTTCAAAAAATTCAAGACCTATGTCTAAAATTTCTTCTAATTCATCTTCTTCACTTCCTGATTAACTAGACTTTGATTTCTTACTCTTTTTCTTGAGTGAGATTTTAGCTTCGAATGCACACTCAATAACTTTTGAACTAGGAATATAGTTATCAAAGTTATCTAACTCAAAAGCTATCAATCTTCCAACTAGAGCATCCAAATATAATTTATTATTTGGATCACATCTCATCTCTTGAATAGAAAACACTCTAATTGCATAAATAGGAAGAAGAGTTCTAAGTACCTTTCTTACAACTATTTTCTCTTCACTGTCTCCTCCAAATGCTTTGATTGCACTTACACTTGCTTTGATTCTTTCCACATATTTTGCAATGTTCTCATATTTTCTCATTTTCATCTAATCAAAATGACCTCTAAGAATTTCAGCCTTAGCTCTTCTTACATTTTCATCTCCTCCATAAATTTCTTTTAGTTTGGTCCACATCTCATGAGTTGTTTTGCAGTCTTTAACTTCATCAAATTCAGCATAGCTAAGAGTAGATGCAATATCAATCATCATGATGTTATGATTCTTCTTTTCAACAATATCTTCAACTAATAATGTTCCAATGGGAGTCTTGTATTTACCATCAAGATATTTTCACCCTAAATCATTGGTAATAGCTAGATGTAACCTCATATGTCCTTACTATGCTGAAAAATTGTCTATGTTTAGCTTGGGAATCTCTCTTTTGTAAGACATCCTCAACTTTAGCTTAGGTCCTTGAAACCTTCTTTGCAAGAACAAAAAGCTTTGATACCAATTATTAGAAATATAAGAGGAGTAACTAAGAGGGGAGGGGTAAATCAATTACTACTAAAATAAATCCTAGAACCCTTAAATGTCAGTACAAAATAAACTCTACAAATTAAATACTATTGATGCTCGGCAAACTTGGTAAATACTGATTATGTAAATATTTAAATGTTATTTTTGATTACCATTACTTTAACTTAGTTGTTAAATCATAAAATAGAATAGCATGAACACATTTGATGCTAGGATTTAATGTGGAAACCTAATTTAGAAAAACCACCAATTGCAACTAATTACTATTTTCACTCTTCAAAAGTGAGCCCTGTTAGGAGCCAACCCTATTAAAGGTTGTAAAACAAATTGTTACGTGTGACCTTGTTAGAGGAGTTAATCACCCTATTAGGAGTGGCCTTGATAGAGGTATTTAGACAATTCAATGAAACTACCACCTTGTTAGAGGATTTACAAATAACTATTAAGCCAACACTATTAAGAGATTTAGATCACTACTACAATTGTTAAAGAGTAACAATGAGATTACCTGATTTGAATGCAATTGAATTATTGATTATAGATATCAATTTTAGCTTTACTTGATCCTTCCTAATCGAATATATCTTTTCTACTTCACAAGGATATCATTTTTATCATTCAAATTCACTTCCTTACTGCATCATTAGATCTTTAAAATCTTCCATGCATTCCACACTTTTACACACTCAATTTGACCTTATAATTATATCATTCATATTGTCAAGTTAGCTCATATACAACTTAGAATAACTAATATTCATCATCTTAGTTAGATAAATAAATTAAGCTTAATATTCCAAAACAAGAAAGTCTTTCATTAGCTAACCCATCTCGGTAGACCTTAACTCAAAAATAATTTCTTGCATTAACCAAAAAAAGCTCAGTTAACACTACAAACTCAGAAAGATTCTTTGGTAACTGAGTGAGCTTAGTTAACACTAGTTCTATCCAAATTTTTCTTTATTAACTAAGTGAGCTCATTTAATACTCATCTTCTACAAACTTTCCTTCGATGCCTAAGTGAACTCGATAGACACTGACTTCTTAGCTTGGCAAACTCAAGAATGCTCAGTATACACAGAAAATTATCTTCGCTGCTTGAGTTAGCTCGGCATACACTAATTGATAATGATATGAAATTTTTGTAAAATCAAAGAAAATACATAATTAATCAATTGCATCCAAGAAAATTATTGTATTTACTTTGTGACATTAGAGTTCAACACATAATAAATTAATTATAAAAGCATACAAGTCATACAAATTTCTATGAATAAATCAATACCTTATATGTGACATTGATCATAGCTCAACATACATTTCATTGATCATGTTATTGATCATCCTCTTTATCCATGTCATCATCATGACTATCATCATCATCACCACCATCATTATAATTGTCCCCTTCATCACATTGTCATCCTCATAATCATCATGACCAACAAAACCACCATCTTCATCACCATTATTATCATCTTCATCACCATTATCATAATCATCATCATCATGGCCATAATTACCTTGATCATCACCATCTTCATCATCATCACCGTCATCATTAGCATCACCAAAATCATTTTCATCTTCATCATCATCATCATTGTGTAACAGTCATTTGTTATCATCATTTACTTCATCTTTTGATTCTTTAGTGTCTTGTTCATCATCATCATTGTATAATAGTCATTTTTTATCATCATTTACTTCATCTTTTGATTCTTCAATGTCTTCTTCTTGCATCAAATTATACTCTATTGGTCTTCCTCTTGGATCATGTCTAAAAAAAAATGACCAACCCAATTTATGTGGAATTCCAAAGTAAAACAATTGCTCACATTGACTTGGAAGAACATAGGGCTCATCTCCAATTGGCTTAAATGATCTTGTATTAATAATTGTAAATTGATTATCATATTCAATAATATTCCTATCAAGATCATTTTGATTTAGCTATAGTCAGTACCATTTTACAACAAATAGAACTAATTTGAATGAGTTAAATTCACACTCAAGTATATCATCTAAAATGCCATAGTATCAATTTTCAGATTGTTGAAGATGTATGTCATTTCTAGATGAAATATTAGTGACCTTGAAGGCTATACTATCCCAAAATCACAAGTTTTCTTCATTTTTCTAACATTTTTATGTGAAATTTAAGGCCATGGTAGTATATATCTTTTTGTTGTTTAATCTACAATTATTCAAATGTGTCAAGATAATTTGCATTGATCTGTGAGTTGATATTAAATTTATGGGTCATGATTAGTAATCTTATACATACCTTTCTACCTCATAAACCATATGCTAGATCAAGTACCATTTGCATAACATTGGGATCACCGTTACAATGAGCTTCTTTAACCAATGATGCAACACCATCCCATGTTAATGAATGACCATTTTCTTGAGATGCTTTAATCCATACCGTCATCCAATTGAGTTTGTTTGGAATATACAAATGTAGTGCATCCCACTCATGACCAACTATAAAGAAAATAAAAAGACCACTTAGAAACAAATTATATTAAAGATTTATAATAAACTACAATAACATCTTATAATTACCTCTCAATTTCCTCAATCTACCTTTCCCCATCAAGTACTCCCCTTTGAATTTATTAATATCTAGTTGAGATCCCAAATGTGATCTACATGGATATTTGTTGAAAACTTGGAAAGATATTCACTAATGTACACTATCGCCAAGTATACCATATATCCCTCTACCATAGAACCCTTAGGACATGCTCTTTTCAACCAATCCCTTCATAAATTTATCTCAACCATTCACATTGACCTAGTTTGTACAGGCCCACACAATTCAATCTCCTCAACTTGATGTATGAAGTATTTTTCTTGAACATTGAAAAAAGTTGAAGGTAGACACTTTTGTTGGAATTAAAAATGAGAAACATGTACTTCTGAGAGGGGTGGGGTAGTGAATCAGAAGTTCAAACTTCAGCTATTAAAACTTTCATCATTCATTAGATGCATATAATATATGAACTAAAAATAAGATGTAAAGCACATACATCTAAATCATGTAAGCATATAATCAAACACACACACTTAACACTAGATATGGTTACCTAGAAACCCTCCAAATGAGAAGGTAAAACTGGGGTGGGATGATACCCACAAATCTTCACTACTATAGCAATAAAGTGTAGCCAATTAAGGTTACAATGGTTTGACCATGAAACATGATCTACCTTGTGAAAGGCCTACCCTGTTAAAGGCTTACAAAGACTATTAAGTCCCACCCTATTAGAGGATTTCAACACCTTGTTAGAAGTGTGCCTGGTTAAATAACTTTAGAACATCCACTTGGAATGTCACCTTGTTAAAGGATTTACTATAGCCTGTTAGGACCACTCCACCTAGGAGATTTAACTAAAATCACTTGTTAGGATGTTTCAGCATAGATCTTGTGATTGGCTCTGGTTGCTTGATTAAATATCAAATCCGTACAGTGTCCTTGTTGATCCTCTTTGATCTGATATAACAATTTTTGTATCCTTTTGTTCTTCATTCTCCTCTAACTGATTCTACAATTCACTCTCACTGCCAAGTCACAATCATTCACCCCTTCACTATGCTCTCAATTCTCTCTTAAAACTTAGGGCTTTATCTTCCATATAAAGACTTTGGTGTCTTAGGGTTAGGTATGAATCTATGGCTAAGATTCATCATTTTTTCCACTTAATCCTTCTTATTTTTTGATTGGCTACATGCAAATACATAGGGATTCCACAAATAGATTTGTCCTTATCTTTAAAAAATCAAAATCTAACCTTATGTCAATTGAAAAATGATTTACATAGTTGTTTGTGCTATCACAAACAAATATATCCAATCTGTGTTATTCGACACTTGAAGTTATTGATGCTCAGCACATGCTGTAATTCTATTTCTAACTCGTCACCTAAACTACTTGGCATCTATTGTTTACTCAGCATTTGAATTTCTTGGCATGGTCTATCTACTTGTCACATGAGTGACTCAACACTCATTGCAACTCAACATATTCTTGTATTTACATATTATACTTGGCATGCATTACTAGTTTAGCATAAACTAAGTAAATGTCTTAAGTGTGTTAACTCTCAATTGTCAAAACCAATCTAATATCAAAAATCTCCCCCTTTGACATGAGTGTAAAAAACACTTGAACATATAAAAACAATATGTTATTCTCGAGTATAACATAACCATGACTCGGCTTATATACAAAACTTCAAAATTTTCAAAATTTTGCAAATAATCTATATACCTCAAAAATGTGCTACTCCCTCTAAGTTAATGCATTTTTTTTGTATCCAAAATGTGTTCTTCATTATGAGTAGATTTCTCTTTTTTGAATGATACTCTTTACCTTCAATGCACTTATATCCTTTATGCTCTATCTTTAGCTGATATCTGCTCTACTCTATTTCCTACATTGGATTTCTCAAAAATATATATCACTAGGGTCAAAACCTAATTAGCTGCCCCGTTGTTCATGCTTCCTCTTTTCCTCTATTCATCTCTCTATTTGATTCAATTGTATCTCTCTTGTTTCTCTCCCCCTTTCATTATTCTCCCCTTTTCTCCTTGCATATTTATTCCTGTGATTTATTTCCCTTGCTTCTTTATCTCCTTGTAGCTTATTTATCTCCCCCTTTTTTGACACTTATGTCAAAGGGTTTATACACTTATAGTGTATTTTTTCAAAAAGGATTTATGGACTTCCATGATTATCTTCAAGGCTATATCTCAATTGTCACATGCAACATCTAATGACTTCATTTGGATGGCGAGTTGAGCTGCAAGGTGTACTAGGCCATCTGATGTAGAAAGATGGGGATCTTTCTTTAACAATGTTTCTACATATCCTAGCTCTTTATGGAATATTCCCATATGTGGGGTGAGGGAGGCTTGATGTTTTTCAACTTGGCTCTTATATTAGCCTCTTCTATTGTTAACATAGCTAGTTGACTCTATGATTAAAGAAATGCATGAAAATGCTTGTCACTCTGAGTTGAGTTTTGAGGTAGTTACATATCTGATATATTGAGATTTCTCTCCAGACTCAGAATTCTATTTCTTGTGTCTTGAGTGAAGAGTGTGGGGTCACATTGTTTAGTGTACAATGAGAAAATATTCTCAAGTACCTTCTTCACATCCTCAACCTTTGTAGTTAGTACAACTTGAGTAAGTTCTATATCACTAGATATTTTCTCATTCACTTTACTCTAGAATTTCTTCTCTAACCACTCAAGAAGTTTTGCACTTGTGTCAATATCTACATTATTGACCTTTTTAAAATTTTCTAACAATTGTTCCAATAGAGGCTTTTTTTCTTTAGGTGTAGGCAAGCTAAATACATCTAGGAAGATTTCCTTGATGTCTTGTAATGCTTTCTTTTTCCTAAATTCCTTTCTAAGCACTTCTTGGTGCTTCTTCTTTTCTAAATCTTTTCGTAATATTCTTATTTCCTCTACAGTCATAGTGTCATAATCATACTTAGGAATAATGATCTCTTCATCTAAAGTTATGTCACCATAGTGAGTTACCTTGTCAATATTTGTAGAGCTTGAGCCTGGTGCTAAAATTTATAGTGGTATAGCCTTTGTGCTCAACCTCTACAAGATTTTTGTAGGACTGCTTGATGTTGGTAATGTTACCAATGCATGAATAGCTTCTTGCTCCTTTTCCTTTGATGTATCCTTGCTCTCTTTAGATCTACTTTGGTGAATTACAATGATTGGACTTGCACCTTGTGTCTATGCTACAGGTACAAATGTATCTATCTATCCTGTTTGCTCTATTGTTGTCTCATTTTCCCCATCTTTGGTAGTCTACCCCTACTCAACTATGTCTTCTTTGAAACTTGTGTCAACCTTGATAGATGTATCTACTAATGTTTGAATTAAAGGTTGAGCACTAGTAGCTAAAGGGATGGCAGAAGGTGGTTCTTTTGTATTCACCTTATCCCTTGTTATGTCAGCTACTACCTTCTAAAGTTCATCTACACTGACCAATACTAGATTTTCACATAATCCTGCTTGTTGTGTAGATTGGTCCAGAATCATCTTCATATCTTCTGTAGTTAAAGAATTGGTGTTCTGAGATGAACTATTAGGAACATCCTTAAGAGTTATGGTTTCTATAGGTATTCTAGTGTCATGAGGAGGGCTCATACTTGATGTTTGTGTGTCTTGCACACTGTGTTCTTCCTACTTCTCTTCAACTATAGCCATGTCATTAGTTTTCTTTTGTATCTCCTCCACAATATTATCCTTTTATTTATCTTCCTCTTTGTCATGATCTTCATCTCCATTATTTATTCCCTCAAAGGGATTTTCTTCTCCTTGTTTGATAGTTGTTATGATGGAGACACAACCCAAGAACAAAATGGACACAATGAAAAAGGAAAATTATATTAACTTAAAAAATAAGCTATTACAAATAGTACAGATAAAATAAACTTCAGAACATGCCCTAAGGGCTTACAATAGCATAAATCTAGAGAAAATTCCTCCTTTTAGTACCTCCTCTCAAACTGCACTCTGAACTGCCTTTTACAATGCCAGAAATCTCCTTAAATAGACCCTGGAGGGTTAAGGACTAGGAGTATATTCTAGAAAGTGCTAGTAGGCATCCACCAACAAAATAGAAGGTTCCAGAAGCTACGTTAGAAGTCGGTGCAAATCTAGAAGAATCCAGAAATGGTAACCGAACTTCCAGGAGGCATAACTTGTGAATTGTAGCTCCGATTGATGAACCGTTTACATTTTCAAAAAGCTCTCGAAGCGCTCTATAGCCCTATGGACCATCTTTGCTTGTCCCCCATTTTTTACCCTTTTTGAGGTCATTTAATGCCCTAAACCTGACTTTGAAGCATTCTTAGGAGGTCTCCAAAACCTAAAAAACTGCAATAACTTTCAAACCGTGGGGCCTATTGACATGATTCTTTTTCTGGAATGCTCTAAATCATGATTACATTCATCTGGCCAATTCACACCTTCTAGTTTACCAAAATGATGGCCTAAATACATGCTCCTATTTTTTCAAGATTTTCAAATGCACTGATAGTCGAACTGTGAGAGTTGGAACCTTTATTTGACCCAAATGGGTATCCAAAAATGAAAACACATCAAACAAAAACTAAGTCTAAGTACATTTTTTTTGGGTGACACAGGATTGCCCTTATACCTCTGGATGCTCCTGCATCAGACACCCAGGGTAGATTGAAAAGTGACCCTGTCACTTTATGGATGGTAGAGGAAATCCCAAATGGGAAACCTCAGCTGCTGAAATCCAAGTTGAGTCCTTGATCGGCCCTCCTTTCCATTTGACCAAATACTCTTCATACTGCCTATTTCTGGTACTCCTACCCACACGATGATCTAGAATGTCTTCTATCTCCTCCTTCTTAGAAGCAGGAATTGGACATGGCTCTAACACCAGCTCCTCATCTGCACCATCACCATGATACTCTGTTAAATCTGCAATGTTGAAAATGGGCGAAATGTGAATACCATCTGGCAACTCCACCTCATATGCATTTCCTGAGTCATGTTTCTTCAAAATTTTGCAGGGGCCAAATTTCTTCATTTTCAGCTTGTTGTAAGTACTGGCTGGAAATCTTTCTTTTCGTAAGTGCACCATGACTAGATCCCCTACTTGGAATTCCTTATGTTGTCTCCTTTGATCAGCCCTAGCTTTATATTCTTGATTCATCTTGGTAATGTGTGCTTGAACTTCCTCATGTAGATGCTTGATATGTTCAACAAATTCTTCTGCTTCGGCACTTGTCCTCTCCCCTTGCTCTATCTTCCTCAATTCTGGTGCAGTCCTTGGGCTATTCCCATATACAATTTGGAATGGTGATTTTCCAGTACTCCTATTTACAGAGTTATTGTAAGCAAACTCGGCTTGTGGTAGAATCAAATCCCATCCCTTGGGCTTATCCCCAACTAAACATCTCAGCAAATTCTGTTTACCACTTATGTTTGGCCGTCAGTTTGTGGGTGATGCATGGAACTAAATTTCAAGTCTGTTCTCGACTTTTTCCACAATGTCCTCCAAAAATACCCCACAAATTTAGTATCTCTTTCGGCAACTATACTCCTTGGAAGACCATGTAGTCTTACCACCTCTTTGAAAAACAAGTCTGCAATATGAACAGCATCATGAGTTTTGTGGCATGGAATGAAATGTGCCATTTTGGAGAACCTATCAACCACCACGAATACTGAGTCATTACCCCTTTGTGTCCTCGGCAATCCAAGAACAAAATCCATACTTATGTCCTCCCATGGCCTTGATGGAACAGCCAATGGCTGATATAGGCTAGTATTTTGACTAAATCCCTTGGCAACTTGACAAACCTGGCAACTCTGTACAAACTTCTTCACATCCTGTGAAATTTGAGGCCAAAAATAATGTTCTCTAAGAATGGAAATGGTCTTACCCTGACCAAAATGTCCTGCCATCCCTCCACTGTGTTTCTCTTTAATCATATTTTCCCTCATGGAACTCCTTGGAATGCACAATTGACTACCTTTGAACAACATGCCATCCTGAATCAAATAGTCTAACCACTTGGTTCTATCTACAGCAACAGGTTCTTTACAAGCTTTCCAGGCTTCAGCAAAATCAGGATCCTCAGGGTACAAATTCTTGAGTTCGTCAAACCCAACTACTTCAACCTGCATTATTGTAAGCAACAAATGTCTCCTACTTAGTACATCTGCAACCCTATTAGATTTTCCACTTCTATGCTTCAACACAAATGTATAACTCTGCAAGAACTCTACCCACTTCATATGCCTCTAATTCAATTTACCTTGGCTATTTAGGTACTATAATGCTTGATGATCAGTATACAAAACAAATTCCTTTGGCAATAAATAATGCCTCCATTTCTTTAAGTCCTGAACTATTGCATAGAACTCTTGATCATAAACAGAATACTTCTTCTTTGCATCATTCAATTTTTCACTAAAATATGCAATATGCTTACCTTCTTGGCCTAATACAGCCCCAATAGCACTGCCACTAGCATCACAATCCACCTGAAAAACCTTTCTAAAATTTGGAAGTGCCAACACAGGCTGTTCTGTCACCTTCTTCTTCAGCAACTCAAAACTTCTCGTAGCTACTAAAGTCCATTTGAACTCTTTTCTATCCCCTCTTATTGTATTAATTAGGGGTGCACAAATGCCACTGAAATTCTTAATAAACTTCCTGTAAAAACTAACTAGACCATGAAATGATCTTACCTCAGTAGTAGACCTTGGAGTAGGCCATTCCAAGATGGCTTTTACCTTCTCCAGATCCATTTTGAGACCTTCAGGTGATATAACAAACCCCAAATAGACTAACTCCCTTTTTGCAAAGTTACACTTCTTCAAATTAATTAATAGTTTCTCTTCCCTTAGCCTTTCAAGGACACTATGAATATGCAATAAATGTTCTTCCAAAGTCTTGCTGAAAATTAAAATATCATCCAAATAGACAATAACAAATTTTCCCAAGAACTTCTTAAGTACCTCATTCATGAGCCGCATGAAGGTGCCTGGGGCATTCGTCAATCCAAAGGGCATGACTAACCACTCATAAAGACCCTCCTTGGTCTTGAAGGTTTTTTTCTACTCATCTCTTTCTCAAATCTATATCTGGTGATAACCACTCTTCAGATCTATCTTTGTGAAGTACTAAGCTCCACTCAAGCAGTCCATAATATCATCCATCCTTGGCAAAGGAAACTGGTACTTGATGGTGATCCTATTTATAGCTCGAGAATCTATACACATCCTCCACTCTCAATCCTTCTTGTGTGTGAGTACTGTAGGTACTGCACATGGAATCAGGCTCTCTTGAATCAAGCCCTTCCTCAACAACTCCTAAACCTATCTATTTAGCTCCTCTATTTTAGTAGGAGTCATCCTGTGAGCAGCCTTGTTAGGAAAACTAGCTCCTGGAATCAGATCTATCTGATGACTGATTTGCCTTACTAGTGGCAATCCATCTGGAACATTATCAGAGATAATATCTCCAAACTCCCCTAGTAAATCTGAAACTTCAAATGGTATTTCACTACTACCTTCTTTATCTTTCGTAGGAATCAAAGCATATCACATATGCTGATGTTTCATGCCATCTGAAAACTTCCTTCCATCAACAAGACAAATCCTAGCACTGCTACATACCTTTTAATCTTCCTTTTTCATGGGCTTCAATTTATGGCGAACTCCATCCTTTGTGAGAGAGTATGTGTTTGCATGTCCATCATACACTGCATGTCTATCAAACTAGCATTGTCTACCCAACAATAGATGGCAAACATCCATCGAAATAGCATCACAGAGAACTTCATCATGGTAAATCCCAATTTTGAATTTTACTAAACATTGTTCACTTACCAGGACCTTATGATCATCTCTTACCCAAGCAATCTGATAGGGCTGTGGATGTTTCTCCCTATTGAGCTTCAACTTAGAGACCATATCTTCTGATACCAAGTTATCAGTGCTACCAACATCAATGATCACGTCACAACATTTATCCTCACACTTGCATCTAGTACAAAACAAACTCCTCCGTTGTCCTAGTTCAATCTCACCATTTAGTAGGACTCTTTCATTTACCAAGGTCTCTCCTCTTTCTGCATCCTCTAAATGTGATGATTGTGCATCCTCATCCACATGAGCAACCCTAGCTTGGCCCTCAGCTCTCCTATCTGTCCTTCCTTTTTGTTGAGGGAATTCAAAGGCATGATGACCTTCTTCATTGTAATGGAAATAGGTACCGTGGAAGCCTCCTCTTCCTTGTCCATGTCCTCTACCTCTTCCTCTTTGATTTCCAAATTCTTGATCATGGGAGCGGTTGAAACCCTCATTCCTCTAGTTCTTGCTTTTACCCACATCTTCATTTTTCTTTTGGGTTTCATTGCGGCCTCCAGATGATCTACCACTTCCCCTTCCTCCTTGAATGCACCCTCTTTGTCTTCCTTCAAACCTTTTATTCAGCTTCTCTTCAACTCATAGGGAAAACTGGTATGCCTCTTCAATGCTGGTCATTCTTACCAGACTTAATTCCTCTTGGATGCTAGGTCGCAACCCACTGATATAATGAGCAACCTTCTCCTTATTTTCTTATGCATGCCCCACTCTAATCAAGAGTTGGTAAAACTCCTCTATATATTCTTGGACTGATCTTCCTACTTGCTTTAACCCATGCATCTTCTTAAACAGATCAAGCTCGTAGTCCACAGGAATGAACTGCTTCTTCAATTTGTCCACCATGCGATCCCATCTTGTAATCTTCTCCTTTCCTCTTCTATTTCTTTCCAATTGAACCTCTTGCCACTAGATTTTCACATGGCCTTTTAGTTTGGCCTTTGCAAACTTAAGCCTATCTGGGTCCTTGATATCCTTATACTCAAAGTATTCTTCCAGTTCATTGATCCAATCGATCAACTCATCTGGTTTCAGGTTTCCTGAAAATACACCCACTTCAATTATAGGTCTTTTCCCAAACTTAGTAATGGCCCTAAAAAGCCTTTCCTCTATAGGATTTAGAACTTCCCCGTCAAGTTCCCCTACTGGTCCCATTTCTTCTTCTTCATTGTCATCCTCACTATCGTCACCTGCGGCAACATTTGCTCCTCTTGCAATGCTTGTACCTACCTTTGGAGGGCTCTAACCTCCTTAGGATTAATATCTCTAGCCCTTCCACCATGCTCTCTTCATGGAGGCATCTTCTTAACTCAAACTCACAACCACACAGTCCTGGTGCAAACTGCCTCACAGTCGGCATTCTGTCTACACACTCAGGAAAACCAGCTCTGATACCACTTGATGGAGACACAACCCAAGAAAAAAATGGACACAATAGAAAGGGAAAATTATATTAACTAAGAAAATAAGCTATTACAAATAGCATAGAGAAAATAAACTTCAGGACATGCCCTAAGGGCTTACAATAGCATAAATCTAGAGAAAATTCCTCCTTTTAGTACCTCCTCTCAAACTGCACTCTGAACTACCTTTTACAATGCCAAAAATCTCCTTAAATAGACCTTGGAGGGTTAAGGACTAGGAGTAAATTCTAGAAAGTGCTAGTAGGCATCCACCGACAAAATAGAAGGCTCCAGAAGCTGCGTTAGAAGTCAGTGCAAATCTAGAAGAATCCAAAAATGGTAATCGAACTTCCGGGAGGCATAACTTTTGAACTGTAGCTCTGATTGACAAACTGTTTACATTTTTAGAAAGCTCTCAAAGTGCTCTATAGCCCTATGGACCAGCTTTTCTCATCCCCCATTTTTTGACCCTTTTTGAGGTCATTTAATGCCCCAAACCTAACTTTGAAGCATTCTTAGGAGGTCTCCAAAACCCAAAAAATTGCAATAACTTTCAAACCGTAGGGCCTATTGACCTGATTCTTTTTCTAGAATGGTCTAAATCATGATTACATTCATCTGGCCAATTCACACCTTCTAGTTTACCAAAATGATGGCCCAAATTCATGCTCCTATTTTTTTGGGATTTTCAAACGCACTGATAGTGGAACTGTGAGAGTTGGAACCTTTATTTGACCCAAATGGGTATCCAAAAATTAAAACACATCAAACAGAAACTAAGTCTAAGTACATTTTTTTTGGGTGACACAAGATTGCCCTTATACCTCTGGATGCTCCTGCATCATGTTAGCACATAAATCAATTTCCACATTTGAGTGGATTTCTTTACAAAATCTTCAATTTTATTCTGAAGAATGTTGAATGCCTTATATTCTGGTGCAAACCTTCTACCATATTTCTTGTTGGCCTTGGTAATTTACCCTTTTGTCAATTTTGGCATTACCTAGGCTAATGTGGATTCTCTAATTTGTTTATCTAGGTTTAAACAATAATGCCATTTATTTTCAACAATAGTATATAATTCCTTTTCCATAGTGTTATCTAATTCAAGTAGGGTGTACTTGAATTTAGACATCATTTCATATATTGATTCTTCAATCAAATCTTACTCTTCTCTACCAAGTTTTTCAAAATTAATACTTTTCAAACCAGTCAAATATGCATTATTTCTAACATTTTCACAAATATTTTCAAGATCAAATTTTGGTGGGTGACTTACCACTCTAATTTGGCTTGTATCCTCTAATTTTGTTCTCTCATCATCAATTTGTGGTTGTGCAATGTATTTCCTTCTTTGTTTCTTCTGTACTGGGCTTTTTTTTTCTATAGCCATTGTTTTCTCTTTGGCTTTCTCCTTGGCCTTTTGTGTGGTGGCTTGTGTGCTTGACCTGGTTGTTGGTTCTATTAGCTTTGTTGGGCTTGGCTTAGCAATTTTCTTTGCCTTTGTTTTTTCCACAAGTTGTGTCTTCACCTTTCTCTTCTTTGGTTTTTCTTGTACTAGTGCTTCCTTGGTTTCTTCTTCCTCAACACTTTCTACCTCTTCTTCATCCTTATCTTCTCCCAATCCTTGGGTTAATGCAAGAGGTTCTTGAGCTTGTTCCTATTCTTTCTCTTCATCCTCTTCATCATCATCTTCTTCTTCTTCACCTATGCCTTCACCAAATTTGGCCTTTAATCTCTTCACCAATCTATATTTCTTCTTTATAGTGGATGCAGTCTTCAACTCCATTTCTACTTTAGACTTCATCACATCATAATTCCCAAATATTTTGGTTATTTTATCAACTTCTTTAGCAAGAAGTGTAGTGATGGTAGCTGAGGCTTCATCAACATTGATCTCATAGCCTAAGGGTCTTAACCATCTTACACTTGGTGTAGCAGCCTATATATATGTGTAATCAATATCTACAAGAAAGTATATATCATTCTAGTATTTTTCAAACAAAGAATCTAGTATTCTCATCCTTTGTTTCATAGACTTCTTTTAAGTCTTCAAAATAGCTGGTCGTGACAGTTTCAAATTTATCTCCCATTTTCTCAATGTATTCATTGATTTGTATAGCCATTGATCTATTTGTCTTCCAACCAACTATACCAAAGGATGGAAATGTGTTCTGAACATAGAAAAACATGCAAACAAGTATTGATCCAAACTTAGACTGTGCACTCTTGGTTTTTCTAACTGCTCCAAGATTTTCCATCAACTATTATAATTGAAGCTTGGCAAGATCATAGGTATGATCCTTCTTTACAATTTTATAGCCCACATTAACTACAATGTAGGGTACACTATTTAACTTGCTTGATTGATAAAACTTATGAGAAATTACCTTTATGAAAAATTCCAATAGAGGATTTTTTATGGTATTAATTGTCATTCCACATTTGTTCTATTTGGCTCCTATGTTTCTCTCTATAACCTAGTTTGAATCACTTCACAGAGTCTTTGGCTGATCTAGGGTTGGCTATCTAGTTATCCTATGAACAATTCTCTTTGAAATTTTGATAGGACCATCTTCCAGCTATAAACATTCATCTTGATCCATTCTATTTTGAACACCTTGGGAAAGTCTAGGGCACAGGTCAAACCCTTCCTTTCAACAATCTTAAATTCTTCTTTTAGAATGCCATTTTCATACAACTTGTCATAGGCTTTCCTTATTTCCATGTCCTCTATTCCTCATATCTTGCAATTGTAGCATTTTCTAACATCTTGGACCATTATGACTTTTGAGGGAATCATGGAAAGTACACCTGACAGATCTTGTTTATAAGAAACATCTAGAATTTCTTTGAAAATTGGTTACTTTACATTGTTACTTACTAATTGAACATCTAAAACCTCTTTCTCTTTTACATTCTTCAAATTAGAAGCCATTTCGTAAAACTAGGGTTTACACAAATTTCAAACTGCGTTGCTTGGCTTATGAATAAATACTTTTGAGATTTGAAAAATGTGAGTGAGATCATTGATGCAATCTTTGCATTCACTCCAAAAAAACTTCTGAATCACCTTCTACACCTTTAGCTCTTGTTCAAATTCAAAATGATGAGAAATTAGTGAAAAACTACCTATACCCTTCAAAAACCTTGCAATTAATGCTTAGTTCTTGTATAGCTATAAACTTGACATCAACACAATTTTATATTCACTTGGCATCTACTACAAACTCAGCATGAACTAGCTAACCTGGTAACTCGGCACTAATTAGTGTTCCACTAGGCATCCATTGAAAATTTTTCATGCTCAGAAACAACATGAAAACTAAAAGATTTAACTTTGAATTTTCACAACACCATGCATCTTTCTTCATGCTAATCCATTCTTTTCAATGCTATATTCTTTTGGAAATAATGTATGATATAATACTTTGAATATTAGTCCCACATACCTCTTGTTTCTTAGTTTGATGAAGTGTGACCACTTGACCCATTGGGTGAAGTGATCCCTTCTCCATTTGATGTACTATAACCATATTTCTTCTTCCATGTCTTATTCATCTCATTCTTGATGTTTTCAACATCTACCTTATCTTTGCCTTTATCAAATTCACAACTTAGTGCCTTGGATCTAGTTAGACAATGCTTACTGATGTGGCTAGTCTTGAAATAGCTAAAACATGTAGTTTGACTTAACCACCTCTTGTAATTATCACTAAAGTGAGTCCTAATGTAGTTTTCATGTACATTTCCATACTCTTGGCAATAATGATAGTATATCTTGCATTGTAATCCTAGTTATAAGAATTTCCATAGCTTCTTACCTTTGTTGGCTTGCTTGATGACCATATGGACTTGGATCTACACTCAAAGGCTCTATGTCCATACTTCTGATAGTTGTAGCAATATCCTTCAAATTTTGGTGCATGCATGGTTCTAGTTCTGCATTCATGTGCCTGATGACCTTATTTATTGCACTTATGATAGTGGACCATGTTCTTAGGCTTATCATTCTAATTTGTCTTCATGCTCCTACATACATCAGTAGAATGCCCTTTCTTTCCACAATTATGAAAAGTAGGTTTGGAATTCTTACCTTTGTTGTTCCTTTCCTTAGCAACTTTGGATGATTCTCCTTCTTCAGTGCTTTTGTAGCCTAATCTTGATGTATCTCTATTGGATCTAGGGGATTTCAATAATTTCTCAAAGTATTTGATGGCTTCATTTGGCTTATTGAAACTTTCAACAAATTCCTTTTCTCTTTTTAGGTCATTCTGCAATTGTTCATTCTACAACTTCAACGTAGTTATGTAATGCCTCTCCCATTTGACTTCTCTAAGTCATCTTGATGGATGCAACCTTGTTGATCTTTTATTGTGATGGATCATCAATGTGACCATAAGTGGTCTACACCATTGAGGTGATTTAATTTATGTTTATGTATCAGTTGCTTTGATTATTCTTTGACTAATTTTGAGATTATGATGTGTTTTATGGTTCACTAATGTTTGTGCCAGTGGTTACCAATATTGATGTGGTATCATGAGCTTGTTTCATGATTGCACTCTATACTATTATCGTGCTACACTAGACTAGGTTCCTGTAGTAGTGGTTATTCATGTTTATGATTGTGTTCAATTATATCTTTTAAGTTCCTTTTTCATGTTGTGTAAAAAAACATTATTAAATGCTAAAATAATTAGGAAGGGATTGTCCATGTTGGATTCTTTGGTTATGTGTTGCGGATATTTACCTTGTTATATTTTGATCTTAGAGATATTTGTTACTTATGTTATGTTTTACATTTGAGATGACCTAAGGGTCAGATGTCATACCTTGATTTAAGTATCATAGATGTTAGATTACTATGTTGTTCAATCAATCATATTGCATGATAATGCCATTGTGAGATGACAATGTGTTTTATGATAATATATGGATATTTGGTATTTGGACATATCTCTGTTTATGTTATGTGATGGATTTAATGCTATGGTTATTTACTTCATTCCTACATTGTTATGCTTTATGTGAACATGAATGATGTAAAAATATTATTTTGATATAATTAAATAAATGGTTAAATTAGGTGATTTAATGCATTTATTACTTCTGCTAAGCTATAATATGCAATTGCACTTGATCATGTTGTTTAGTGTACATGATTTATATCCTTGGTAGTGGCACATGGAGTTAATGATTTAGCCATTCATATTTTACCAATGTCATCCCTGTATGGTCAATGTATCCTTATTTTAATTTTCTAATTAAACCTTTCAGTGATTATTAAATCCAAACTCATTTGCATTATATGATTAGACTAGTGAGTGTGTCTATGCATTTATAGTTTCACATTGTCATGAAACTTGTTAAGGAAATTCCCGTGTTTTTGGTTTTTCAGGCTTTTTAATTGATTTATTTTAATTTCTAGAAGCTTTTCCATAAATCAATTCCTATTACTAAGAATAACCTATTTCCATTTGGGTCGATTTAGGGTTTAACTAGGTTGGCTAGTTATTTACCCCAATCGATTATTCACTTGAAAAAGTGAATAAATATCTAAAAAGGAATTTAATTCCTCACTTCTCACTTTTGAATTAGATAGTTGGAGAGTAAAATCCAAAATCCTCTTCATGAGGATTTACTATTTTGTTTGTTGTGGGAGCTACAGGCATGGGATCATTGTGATTTTGAGCTCGTTGGATCTAGCTTGGTGAGACCTTGGATTACCACAATTTTTGGCCACTTTTGTGGGCATTTTATTTTATGGCTCAGATTTCCATTTTTCCCTTTTGGCTGTGAGGTAGGGCTCTCCTATTTTATTGTTTCTAGTCTATTTCTACTTCTATTTTTGGAAGTCATTTGTTTAGAGGTTGAGAACTAGTGTTCCCCTCTCTTTCTATATACTAGCTTTACCCAGTTGGGCGAGTATGAGCATTTCGCTATTTTTTGAGATGAGGTTTTGCGGTTTTACACCTTTATGCTGGTTTTTTTTGCATATGGTGTCTGAACCTAATTATTTTTGGATTTTCAAGATTTTTGTACCCAAAGGCCAAATGGGTTTTAATTTTGAAGGTTTCCAAAATTTGGGGGTTTTTACCTCATTTTGCATCTCGCCCTATTTTTTCGAGTTTTCTTGGTACAATGCAAGTCAAGGACTTGCATGATCTATTTGGATATTAGTCAAAGCACTATTTCACTTTTGTGTTTGCATTGGAATGTGTGTCACATTCATACTCCTAACTTTATGTTCAGTTGAGTGATTTTGTACCTAATGTTATGGTTTCTCTTAGACCTTTGTTACTATTTTGTGGACACTAGGATTCATGTAGAATCCATACTTCTGGATTGAGGCTAGTTGAGTGAGTTCATGATGTTTGGTCTTGTTACATCATTGGAATTCATGTAGGATCCATACTCCTAGATTGAAGCCAATGAAATGATTTCATGATGTATGGTTTTATTATCTTTGGGATTCATGGAGAATCCATCCTCCTAAGTTTTTTTTGGTTGAGTGATATTTTTCTTGTGTTCTCTTCCAGTCCTTGCATCATGATCTTTGTAATGGTGCACCACACACGAGTACATTCTTGTACATTTTTTGAGTGACTTGCGAGGCCTAATCTTTCATAATACTTCTAAAAGTTATGATTATTGGGATTGGGTTGGGAATATTCATGCCCACGGGAACTTGTCATAGGATGAGTATGGGTAGGGTAGGGTAGTATATGGAGGGGGCTTCTATCCCACAGCTTAGTGATCATTGTGTCCAGAGGGTTGGTGGAGGAAGTTTTAACTAAGTGATAACTAAATAAATTGTGTGGATGGTAATAAAACTTAAGATAATAAAATGTGTGAGCACTTGATTAAGTTTGAAGACACAATGTGTGAGCACCCATTTAAGTTTTGAGAACACATGATCTAAGCTTGGGCTTGTCATTGCCAAGTAAATCTCCATGATGTTAGCCCCTACTTAGTAGCCTATTGAGTGTCTTCCCAGGACCTGTACTCCTTGCATTGTCTTAGGTTCTTAGTTACAACCATCATACTATCTGGTGTGAGTGTTAGCCATGGATGTTGTGCTTTTTGTGTGTTGTGGTTGGATCATTATCTCCATTAGCATGGAAAGTTTGGACCTATGGGTACCATGTGGTTGGGAGGTGTAGCTACCTATACCACTACTAGGAACCAGTGTATAGAGATAGTCTTTTATCCTAGTGTGACTATTGCTAGATATTTTCACTTGATACTTTGGGTTCTAGAGTATGCTTTCTTGTGATTTATGCTTTAATTAGAATTCTTGTATATCATTTTTAGATGATGTTAGTTATTTGATGCATTCCCATATTATGATATTTAGCATATGACTAGATGATGTGAATTGCTCTATTGGATTTTCTATTTCTTATTGGTTTATCATGTTAGATTTCTTTATTATGATGATCAATGTGTGATAGGTGGTGTTATCTACTTAAAGGATTATCTTATGCTTTACTACTGGCATGTTAGATTTTCTTATGCTTATATTGTAGCATCTTTTAGTAGTGACATCGCTATTACAATAGTACCGACGATCTAGTTGGTGGCTTGGAATGTTACATATAGGGGGTGGCTAGGATCCATGATGGTCTTATGATGCTATTGATAGTTGGGAGGAATCACATACTTAGTTTGGTTGTTCAGTTATTGTGATGTTATTTCTGTACATTACGAGGTTACTTCTATTCACTGTGATGTTGCATTCAATATGTTCTTTACTGCTATGTTTTAGATGGATAAATGTTCTTCTTTCTTGATATTTAATTAAATATACATCACCTTATAAAGAATTAAATATATGTCAACTTATACTTAAGATATATTTTAATATATGCGATGAATCTTTGAGATAGGTTTTGAACCTCTCCGAGATAAGATAAAGATTCTAGAAAATTTTAGGGCTTTAGGAATTCAAACTTAGCCAAATTTTAGGATTCTACATTTTACCCTAGCTTGGTGTTTTGTTGATAAGTGGTTGTTCTTTGAGTCCTCATCATGTGTGTGGTCAGTGTTGGCCTCTGTTTGCATGTGTCTATTTGGTAGTGGCATTCAGAGATTCATTGGTTGTCATGATTGTGGTGAAGTCTTCTATTGCAATCTATGTGATCCCTATATGATGTTTTCATGCACATTCATACTTTTAAAAAAAAATATCTTGGCTTGAATTGAATCCTTGTTCCAATGATCTCTAGGCGGGGCATTACAAGTTATCTCAATGTCCTTGACATTCAACTCATGATGAGCATTCATATTTTGGCTTAAGGTATCCAATTGCATGTTTGAGATCCTAGATAGCTCTGTTGACTTTTCTTCCAATTTGTTTGCCAGCATTTTTCTATCTTCTTCAATCATGGCCTTGTCTTCTATAGCTTTCTTCTTTTGTTCAATCACGTCACAGAGCAATATAGCTTGTGATTCTTGCTCTAACTTGAAATTTTTTATTTCTTCATCTTGTGCTCTATTCTTCTCCATTAGATCTACAATTTTCGCATCAAATTCACTAGAGTTACCATCTACAAATAGCTTTGTGGTGTCAATCTCTTTGTATTGTGTGTCATTTTCTACTATAGAAATCTCTTTCCTTCTCTTCAAGGAACTCTCCAAGGCATATCTAGCTTCATTCAGTTGATGTAGTATAAGATGTATCTCGATCTCTTGGTTCTCAATGGTCTTTCCCAATTTGTAGACTTCCATTTAAAGATCTTTCCTCTAAGCTACAAAGATTCTTCTTCGGAGAACTTAGCTCCAATAACAATTATTAGAATGAAAAATGGGAAACATGTACTTCTAAGAGGGGGAGTGAATCAGAAGTTCAAACTTCAGCTGTTAAAACTTTCACCATTCATTAGATGCATGTAATATATGAACTAAGAGTAATATGTAAAGCACATACATCTAAATCATGTAAACATATAATAAAACACACACACTTAACAACAAATATTATTAACCAAAAACCCTCCAAATTAGAAGGTGAAACTAGGGTGGGGATGACACCCACAAATCTTCACTACTACAACAATAAAGTGTAGTTAATTAAGGTTACAATGGTTTGACCATGAAACATGATTTTTCGTGTGAAAGGCCTACCATGTTAAAGGCTTACAAAAACTATTAAGTCCCACCTTGTTAGGGGATTTCAACACCCTATTAGAAGTGTTCCTGGTTAAAGGACTTTAGAACATCCACTTGGAATGTCACCCTGTTAAAAGATTTAATATAGTCTATTAGGACTACTCGGCCTAGCAGATTTAACTAAAATCACCTGTTAAGATGTTTCAACATAGATCTTGTGATTGGCTCTAGTTTCTTGATTAAAGATCAAATATGTACAATGTCCTTCTTGATCCTCTTTGATCTAATATAAAATTTGTTGTATCCTTCTTTTCTTTGTTCTCCTCAATTGATTCTGCAATTCACTCTCACTACTAAGTCACCTTGAATGCTCTGTGAATATATTTAATCATTCACCCCTTCACTATGCTATTAATTCTCTCTTAAAACTTAGGTCTTCATCTTCCATTTAAAGACTTTGGTGTCTTAGGGTTAGGTATGAATCTACATCTGAGATTCATCCTTTTTGCCACCTAATCCTTCCTATTTTCTGATTGGTTGCATGCAAATACATAGGGATTCTGCAAATAGATTTGTCCTTATTTTTAAGGAATCAAAATCTAACTTTATGTCAACCAAAAAATGGTTTACATAGTTGTTTGTGCCATCACAAACAAATATGTCTAATCTGTGTTACTCAACACTTGAAGTTATTGATTCTTGACACGTCCTATAATTTCTTTTTTGACTTGGTACCTAAACTACTTGACATATGTTGTTTATTTAGCACTTTAATCACTCAACATGGTCTATATTCTTGGCACTTGATTGATTTGGCACATCAGTGACTTGACACTCATTGTAACTCAACATGGTCTTGTATTTGCATATTATACTTGACATGCATTACTAGTTTGGTATAAACTAAGTAAATGTCTTAAGTGTATTGACACTCAATTCTCAAAACCAATCAGAGATCAACAACTTTTGGATTGCTCACATAAGCTGGGAATTTTTCTCTTCCAATATTTAATATCATTTTTATCAATTTATTTACATGATAACCACCTAAAAGAAATTCAACATGCAAAAACATATAAAAAAGATTTTAGAAAAAAAAATATAATAAATTACATAAAAAGTAAAGCAAGTTGTAAATATAATATATGTACAAAAAATCTAAGAAATAACACTTCTAACCTCATGTATTTTCCAAGATCATATATAACTTGTTAAACACTCTTGTCAAACTGGTGTGGGAGAGATAGAGGTAGGACATACTGCAATAATTAAAAAATTATCTTTTCAATATATTATAAAACAATAAAATAAAAAGAACATGCAATTTTACAAATATATTGTAAATAGAAAACATGACTTACCTTGATGAAGGTATGCCAATCATTTATTTTCAACCCTAGCCCAAAGTCACCTTTCTTTGATACAAGATTGCTTATGTTTGAAGAAAATTTTGTGGAAATTTTTTTTTTGTGAATTATTTGTATGCATCACTTTGTTCCTCTATTAATTACCAAGGAAGGGCACTTGTATTTGTGCACTATCCATTGTTGTTTGATTCAATGAAATTTTTTAGTGCATGATTGGATTCATGAATGTCATTACAAATTTTGGCAATTTTTCTTTGTCACCACATCTTCCATCCAATATTTTCTATAGTGTCTCAGTTACATTCTTTCCAATATGCATAGCATCAAACAAATGCATGATTGGGAGATTTTTGTAGTATGGAAACCTACTAAATTGAGTAGGATAACATTTTATGCCTCTAGGAAGTTGGTCATTGGTGCCTTGATGACCTTCATGAGCATCAATTACATCAGTACTAAATAAAAAAAAGTATCAAAAAATAAATTTCAAACAAAAGTCATTAGATGGAATGACATTACCTCAATGATTTAGTCTATCGTATTCCAACTACCGTAGACAACATGTCATTCTTTGTGGCCTTGATCTTGTCTCTTCTTTCGCATGAAAAAGATATTTTCTTGTAATTTGATATTTATGATTATTGTAGATAAAGTGCCTAAACTCATTGGACACCTTCTTTCCTAAACTTCTTGAATGACAATATTTCATCTTTAGACCACAAGCTAGACATGCAAATTTTCCCTTTGTCTAAAGACCTAAAAGATCATGTAAAATTATCATGCACAACTTAAACATGCAATAATAATGTATAAGCACTATAACATACCAAAAATATGTGACCTTAACAATATAATATACCACAAAAATGAGTTAGCCTAGGGACATCATGTATTGTTCATACAAGCATTGTATAGAATTGAAATTTTCTTTGTTCTATTCATCTAGAGATGTCATACATAGTGACCCCATTCCATAACTTTAAAAACTTGCCAATAAGGGGCTCAATATACACATTCATATCTTTAACTTGGTACTTACCTAGTTGAATGAGTAGAAACATTACATAATTATTATGACCATTTTGATGTGGTGTTTATAAATTAATTTAGATATCTACTAAACAAAAAAAATACCTAGTATGATCATTGACAATATTATGTGCTCCCTCTTTATGGAAATCTAAGTAGGAATGTTACTTTTAATAACAAAAATAGGCCACACTAACTAAATAGATATCATATCTCCAAATGGATTGACACCATCTATTGCTAATGAAAGCTTTAGATTATGAGGATATTCTTTAAATATTGGTCACCTATCTTATATAGGAATTCACATAATATCATTTTGACTTCTATTGTGTGCATGGTAATCCATAAATTGTGCCAAGCTAGTGCACCTGAATAATCATTCAAGACGTGGAATAAAGAGAATGTACCAAAGAACCTTGTGAGGCACATTTTTTGTTATTTGATCTAACTGATATATACTAATATGACAATCAGGGCTTTTTGTTGCAAATTAATATTTTTTATGATATAGAATTTGATCATTGGGACATGCATGTATTATCTGATACTTCATTCAAATTTTATTCATAATAGTAGATAATTATTAGTATGAACAAGGTAGAATTTTTTATGGTGGTAACAAAAACTCACCTATATACCAACAACAAAAAATATGATTTGTTAATATAATGAATAGTAATGGTATGCTAATATTGAAGATGACAAAAATGGCATACCTTAGCATGCATAACATTGCTACATTGGATAAACCATTCATAACCTTCAAGTTCACCAAAAAATCTATAGTGGAGAGAAGAGGTGGTTGGGAGCCTTGGTATAGGGGCTCATATGTCTTCTCAAGTATAGGTATACCAAGACCATTTGCATCATCATGATCATCTTGATCAGCCAATACCATCTTCTTCAATCATGTCCTCTAGCACATTATTAGCTACACCAATATCATTGTCTTTAATTGTGATCTTTGTCATAGGATCATCTTCTTCCATGGGAGTGTTATCCTTGGCTTGGATATTCACACCTCCATGTTCATCGAGTTGGAAATCCACATTGACCAATCAACAAAAATCGTGCCCCCCTTCAACATGACCATGTTTCCTACAATGAGTCTAGGTTGTTGTGATTAGAATTATTCAATTCTTTAAGCCCTTACACTTTTTACAATGACAATTACATTTATCAACTTTTCTTTGGAACTAAGACCATAATCTAGCAATTGCTCATTATTTTGTTCTAGGTTCATATTAGCAAGCATGGTCTTTCTTCATAGCAAAACATTTGGGCTATAAATATATAAAATGTAAACATGCAAGCATTAGTAGTGTCTTGTATATAATAAAAAATAATAAAATATTACAATACTATACAATATTTACAAATACACACACAAATCATGCTCACAAGATTAGGCCAACCAATTTGCACATTCCTTCCCAAATCATCTTCATTTCCTCTTTATTTTTGGAAATGCCTTTCCACAATTTCCAAAGCTTGCACATTTGTACATATAGTTTCAAAAAACTCCTTATAGTGATCTATTCTAGTGTTTATGTAGTCTCTAGAGCTCTCCTCTTTAGGCCCCATTGATAAACCATGTGACTACATGTATCCCTTAGAATGACCACTCTAGATATTTCTACACACAAAATCATTGTTATTGAAATTACGATGCTAATGCTACCATCTAGTGGATAGTTTTTATCTGTTAAGCACATGGAATCTCCTAGACTCATTTACTCCCTACACATTAACCTAGGGTTGTCTCTAGCAATGACTTCTTGGAATAATGGTGCAGGAGCACCCTGACCATCTCCATTTAATTTTGAGTTATTTTAGTATGTTTTAACTCATGATAGGATTAGTGAAATAGTTATTTTAATTTCATGTAAGTATGTGTTCAATTAAGGTCATGTAGACCAAGGTTATGTTTCAGTCAATGTTGGTCAAAGTGAGTCAAAGACCCTAAAGGTGGAAATTATCATGCAAGGCCATAGATGGATTAAAATGTAGTGTTAAAATGTTCATTGTAAGCCTTTGGACCTATTTGAGGTACCAAGTAGGCATGTGGTAGCATAAAATGGAAAAATACAAAAAAATAAATTGTAAAATGTTGCTATGTTGTAAAAATTGTTGCTGACAAAATGTTGCAAGATGACATTTTTTGAAAGATGGAATGTCAACCATCTTGGAACAGATTTTACCAATGAGTTTTACTAGTGAATTTGCTACATTCTTTTTGTTGTCATGTTTTTCTTGATTGGTGGAGCAAGGTTAATGTAAATAGTAGTTAGATACAGAGCTTTGTTATTGTATAAGTTGTAGTTTTCATCAAGTTGTGTACATATTTATTCCAATTTTTAAAGTGTTGTTAGTTTTTTCTGTAACTAGACAATTTTAATCTCACTAAAATTTGAGGGTGTTAATTCATTCTTTTCTTAAAATCTTTAGCCTACATTAAAATTTTCTCCATTGTACAACCCTTCCATCTATGTCATTTAAATTTAAAATCCTAAACTATTAGAAATTTTCTCAAAATTTTCTCATATGCAATTTTTGGGCAATTCATATATATTAAGGTTCCAAAAATGGTTATATGAAGTTTAGTGATGAAGGATAGCCTCAAAATGCTTTTCAAAATAATAGCAAGGTGTAGTATTCACACGGATAGATGGAAAAAGGCTTTAGCATTTTGTACATTCATCATATTATTCCAAAAGAAGCATTTTTTTATTCTTTGTGGGAACTGGGAGGCTAAATTCAATTCACTTTTTGTCATCGAAATGCCATCTCAAACAACCTACTATAGAATCAAAGGACAACTACAGAAAATAGAGGGTAAATCTTAATAAAATGATTCCTATACAATTGTTGGTATTAAAACAACTAATTACAGCCACTATCCAAAATTAAAACATCTAATTATAGACACTAATCTAAAATTATTCTAAGTTAAAACATCTAATTTAATCTTTCCTTATAAGTTTTAGGAGAAGCTTTGTGCACCTGCTAGATGCTTGACAGATTTTTCTTCTTTCTTGTCAATTGATATGAATGTAAGTAGATCGAACTTATCTTAATCTATATGCTATGTCTCAAGATGTGCTTGATGTACCAGCCAAAGAAACTTCAAACATCAAAAGCTCACACTTTGTCACTGAGCCTTCTTACCTAATGTTTAGGAATCTCATACCACTACCCACAATCCAAAAGTGACAGCTTTAGACCTACTTGTGACTTTTATGACAACTTCATGTGACCTTATATGCCCATAAATTAACCTTTGGTGATGATGATAAAACATAAATAAAAACATGGTATGCGAGGTGTAAACTTGTAACAATGTGGGGAGAGAAATAAAGTCTTCACTAGAGCAAGTTCTCAATCAATGAAGCACTTGAAAAATAGCTAAATCGATTTAATGAGATTTCTAATGTCATACAAAGAACAAGAGTAAAACTCTACCTATGTGAATAGACAAGAATATTGAAGAAATGTGCAGCAAATGTGTGAAGGAAAACATATTCAAACTCACATAACTCACAAACCTAGCTATAGAGCATGCATTCACATCTTCTCCACTAAGATTAACACAATTAAATCTTACACTTGTAGACCTAGCTACAAAGAGTGCATTCATGTCTTCTCCATTGGGATTAAAATTGTTCAATCTCAAACTCATAGACCTCCAAAGCATGTAGGCCTCCAAATTAGCTCCTATCCAAAATGAAAATTGTGAAATAAATCTCGTGCACATCTTTTTCTCTTCTTTTTGCATGAGCCCAATTTGGTCAAACTTTTAATCAAATCAGACATTTGGTCAAATTTTCAACCAAATCAGGCTCATAAACAAAAACAAAAAATAATTTAACAAGCCAAAAAAGGCCTTGGTCAAAATCAAAGGTCAAAAACTTACCTCAAATGTACTAATGTGTGTTCTTTGTTACTAAACATAAACCTATAGAGTCCTAGGATAAAATTTAACAATTTTTCTAGGTCTTCAAAAATGAATGCAAAGTGAAGATAGATGCATAGTTAGCATAAATAATATATGAAATTTGGAAGGACAAAGAATTAAAGAAGGGATCCATGTGTGTGATTTTTGAGAAAAATATATTGGTGGATAGTGGCAACTGTTGCATGGAAGGAATAATATTAAATGACAAAAGAAAGACCATTCTCATATTAGAAGTTTTTAGTAATGTTAGATAGATTAAAAGTTGTTTAATTTTCATTTTCTTAGTTGTAAAAAGGTATTTATTTTTATAAGGGTGTATTATGCACATTAGTCTGATGATCTTTCATATTTAAATATATTTTAGAATCAAATTTTTATATCAATAACATTATGTTGTGATTATTAGTTTATGTATCTTAGAAGCTACTATCATTTAGAAGTGTGATTATAGAAGGGAATACTATGTTCCTTTGGTTCTTGTTTCCCTAAATATAGGAATGTATTTTAATTGTAGTTTATGTTTCCATCAAATGATATCAAAGACCATATTCCTAAGCTTGTGAAAAGATTCACTAGAGGGAGGTAGTTTGCACCAAGAACTACAAGTGGAAAAGGTTGAAGAGTAAAGAAGTTGTGAGAAAAGGTTAATTATGTTGGTTTTCCTCCAAAAAAGATGGAGATGGGTCAAAATATGTGTAGGTTTCTTCCAATGAAATGATCTTTTGGTAGAAGATATATTATATTGGTACATCTTCCAAAATCCTATCGACTAGAGGATAGAAGCGATATTGATGTTGATGCATGAGCATCATTGGTTCTTGGAAATCTTGCATTAACCAAAAGAAAATTCTCATTTTTTTCATATTCACTTTAGTTTTTGTGTTTATTTTGGAATCATTTTGCGTTGGCTTATTTTCTTATGTGGACCTTGTTAGCACATTTTTAGCACTTTCTTTGATCATCCTTTGGGTTCTCATCTTGATCTAATTCTTCTTGGTGGATTTCTCTTAGATTCTAGGTCTAACCCATTTGTTAATTATAATTATGACTAGTTATAGGTTCTTGATCTTGAGAATAATTCTCTTGGTTTCAAAACCATATTAGTTCATCTCATGATGTTCATATGTTCTTGTCTAACCTCCTTATAGAATTTCACCATGTTTCAAATCTTGGTGTAGGCACTCTTCATGATTTAGGTCCTAACCTTATTTATCATATTTTCTCACCTTTGGAATTTATGACTTTTCTTGTCAAACTTAATGCATGTGAACATCCTATATATTAATTTAATTGATAATTTCTAAGTATATTTGGAGGATAATAACCCATAGAGTTTTTAAAATAAGATAATGTTGACCTAATGGTCAAATCATTTCTCAGTTAGTGAGTAAACACTTAATCAATTTGATTGGTTACATTGCTACCAAGCATCACATTCAAAAAGCAGTGTATGTGGAGCTTAGCAGAGTCTACTGAGATCATTAGTACAAACCATGAAGGAAGTAGTGTTAACTAAGCTCTTTAGTATTAACTAAGATTGTTAGTGTCTACCAATTTGGTAGCATTAGTGAGGCAACATGAAGGTAGGGTTGACAGAGTTGCAGTGTCAATCAATCCCTTTAGTATCTACCGAGTTCTTCAGTGTTCACCAAGTCACCCAATGCTAAATGAGTTTGTAGCTATTCTAGAGTGATCAATGTGGACTAAGAACCAATCTCAAATGAATGCTAGAGCTTGTTGAGTTGATAGTGTTCTGAAGTGTCATAATATTGACTGAGTGGTCTTCAGAACCTCAGTTATAGCAGTAAGCCTACTTAGTGAAGATTGTTTGACTTAGGTGTTGTAGCTGACTCTAGAAGATAATTAATTGGATTGGTATATATATAATACATCTTATCATATCTAATGCATGAGTGAGTAAAAAGTAAGAAGAAAAATGAACGTGAATTAGAAGACAAAGGCTATAAGTACTATAACATAAAGTAGAGTCTCATCTATCACAACAAGGTGATCATTTTACATCAAATGAATCTCATATAAAAAATCAAGTTGAATATCAAAGATCTATTATTGGTTCATCCTAATAGGTGCATCAGTCAAATCCTGTAACAAGGTGGACTTAACATTCTTATGCTAAATCTCCTAACTGAGTGCATACTTCATTGTATTGTATAAATACTTTCACAAGGTAAACCTAATACTCCTTATTGCTCCTAATAGGGTAGATCACCAGAAGTGATCATTGTAAGAGTTAATAGGCCAACTTTATTCTATAGTCACAAAGCTTGTGGGTATCATCCCCACCCTAGTTTTACTTTCTATTTGGAAGGTTTATAGATTACCAAATATTGTGTCAAGTGTTATGAATGTTTTATTACTTCTAGTCTTTCATGCATGTGATTAGATAAAAATAGCTTATGAAGGACTAATTGATGAATAGAAGCTAAATTTTTCTTTGTTCCTAATTCACCCCTACCCTACCCCTCTCATTCACCTAGGCCCACATGCATTTTTGACAATTGGTATCAGCGCTCTTGGTTCTCTTGGTTCTCACATCAAAAGTTTAGCAGCTTGAGAAAAGATCAGAGGCAATGGAAGTGTACAAATAGAGAATAGTATTGAGAATGAAAGGTTGGATCTACAATTGGCCATGGAATAATTCAAGAAAATGAAAGAGAAACTCTCCCAATCCTTGAAAAGAAGAAAAGACCTACCAACATAGATGAATGGAAATCTCTACATTAAAGGAAGAATTGAAGACATTTGACAAGATAGAAGTTTATATGAATTTGATGTATCAATCAAAGATCTACTTGAAAAGAATTTTACTCTTCATGAAGAATTCTGAAAGTTGAAAAGAGAACAAGAAATTCAATCACTTAGAATGTGTGAAGACAAGGAACAAAAGGAAAAAGAAAAAGAAGAGAAAATATTGCTAACTAGAAAGATAGAAGAAAAGGACAATTAAATTCATCACCTATCTCTTCAACAAGAAAACTTGATCAATCAAATCAATTATACAAATCAATAACTTATCAACTTAAGGATAGAGAATGAAAGTTTGCATAATGATCTCAGCATAGAAAAGAAAATGAATGAGAGGATAATGAAATTTCAAGAAAGCATAAATCAATCGGACAAGAAAACTCAATTTAGAAACAAAGGTAAAGAAAGATTAGGCTATAAATATGAAGGTGAATCATCTCAACAAGGAGCTCAACAAGTACAAAAGACCTTCTTGTAATCATTGTGGAAAGATAGGGCATACATCAAACAAGTTTTGGAGCAATGGGAAATCAAAATTTTGTAGAAAATATTATAGTTGAAACAACTAGGACATAGAGAAAGTGAATTCACAAAGAAACCTAAGATTGAAAGAAAGTGTTTTAATTGAAACAAACAAGGGAAAAAATATTTAGAATGTAAGACCAAGAAATGGAACCTAGCAGAATAGATTGTGAAATCTATCCTTGGTTGGAATTATAATACATGGTGTAGATGTCACTATTGTGGTGAGCATGGTCATATTAGAGAAAATTTCATAAGAACTCACATGAGGAAAAGAGACCCTACAAAGAGATTTTACATATGTACAAAACTTGGACATCTAGCTAAAAATTGTATAAATTGAGGTAAAGTTGAAGATGAGAAGAAAGAAAAGGCTGACAAAATCAAAAGTCAAATGAGGCAGAAATGGATAAAGAGATCTCCAAAGAATACAAATCAAAGTCATGAAAATTTTGACACCCAAGTCAATGAGTTGGGTAACTCAAAAATTTCAAATTTGTTAGCCATGGAGATAATTTGAACTATAATTCAAAGGAATCATCTCATATTAGTTCTAGTCAGCAAACAAGAAGATCCAAATTAATATTTCAAATAAACTGGGATCATCGAGTTAGATAATAGTTAGAGTTATGTCTCCAGACCTTACCGAGCATGATTGGGTTGAAAAACCTTACCACGCATGGCCAAGTTGCCATACCTGACTAAATATCAATGCAAATGGTGAGTTTGGAGTTTCAACTTATTGTTGATGGTGCATACTGAGTTGATGGACTTCACTGAGCCTCTTATGAATATCAAAGTGAATAGGTTGTCACTAAGATGTTAGTTGTATGATTCATTAATGGCAAATTGAAGATGAATTTTTGGTTAAAATGTGAAATTGAAAGGTTTAATCTTCACCACAAACTTCAGACCAAGTAGAATAAAGAATTTCTAGGCCCCTAAGTGATTTAGAGTGATTTGGTGCAAAGTTTTCAAAGGATTTATCAATATATTACTGAGCAGGATGGTGTCTTCATCCAACAACAAAGTAAAGAAAGGCTCTAAGATGTTGATCAAAGTTGTTGAACCTAGAACCCCAACATTTAAATGGTGTTGTGTTCAGTAGTTGCAGAAGAACATGACCTAGTTGGAGCACAATCTCAAATCCCTCCAAAGGTCTTCCTAATTCATGATATGTTATCATTTTATCATTTTTCAATCTAGGAATTAGGAACCCTAGGGTTAAACTAGGCATATGAATAATTAAGTGTGGATGGGAGTTTGAAATTTAGCATAAGCATTTTGAGACAAAGGGTTTAACTCACATTTTACATATGCTAAGGGATTTCCAAATAAAATGGATTAGATTTATTCTCAGCCAAGTCCACAACATGCATTTTTGGATTGACCAACCCATTCAGATCACAAAGAAGATGATACACAAGATCACATGGTTATCGATGCTCAATAAGGAAAAAACTATCAAAACCCTAGGTCAGGTCAAACTTACAAAGAAGACTCTTGTCGAATAGGATGGAAGAGGTATGAACTTGAATGGAGTCACAAACATGGAAATAAAATTTATGATACATGTGATTTCCCACAAAATCTACATCTCAAGTAGATTAAACAATGTTCCTTATGAAGCTGTTGACCTAGTATTCAAGGTGGTCAAAAATAACCTATCATTTGACCTTGATAATTTACAACTAAATAAACTAAGCACAACTGTGGAGAGAACATGGTCATCAAAGAAAAATCCTTTAATTTTGGATCACTCTTTACCTATCTATTCTTTTATGTTCAGAAGTTTTTCCCTTCTAAAGGCATTGTGGCATGGAAGAAGGATATACCTATTATATATCATATAAATGAGTTTATAGCTTATATGGGAGATAATTTTGATAGCATCATGGATGCATGCTTTGATACATTTAGGGAGAGAATGAAAAGTAGATTTAGAATCCTAAAATAGTTAGTTGATGACTATGAGAAAGATATATGTTTTCTTCTAGATTGTGACAAAGTGTATATACAAGCAGTTAGGCTAAGGGTGGCATGGGTGAAACCTCTTCGATATGAGGTGAATATTGATGATACAAGAGACATAATTTAGGCTCTTTTCAATGAGTCAATGGACCCAAAGGCACCATAATTTAGTACCTATGAAGAAGCTAAGGCCATGATTTCTTTTGAAATCAAGCATACTCAAGCCATCAAGAGAGGAAGAAAATGGGTTGAGAAGATTCTGAAGGATAACAAGAAATCTAGCTCCTCTCTTCTTCTAAAAAAAGGTAAGGGTGATGATGTTTAAGAAGAGGAAGGAGAAGAGGAACTTGTAGAAGAAGAAGAGCCTACTAAGAAAAAGGGGAAGGTTACAATCACAAGGGCTACAATGTCCTCTCCTATAGTATTCACAAGAAGACCTTTGAAATCTAGAAAGAAGCTCAAATTGCAAGATGATTAAGAAGAATATGGTGAGTAGAAAGTTACATTCAAAAGGTCTCCTCTCACCTTTGAACAGAGACTAAAAATACTACAAGATGGTTGAGGTATGTCTTATTTCAATTTTTTAAAGTACTAAACAAGAACTAAGGAAGAAAATGATGTAGTGCAAGGTAGGAGAATTCCCAAAGGAGATATCCTAGCCCCTAGAAAATAACCACATAGTGGAAATACAAAAGCAAGATGTAAGAATGCAAGATCTGATACCAAATCAAAACTCTTTATTTATAAAATAACTATTACATGCAATGTGTCAGGCTACAAGGCTTTCCCAGTTACGACCAAATACAAAAGAAATTACAATAATAGTTCTACAAGATCCCTCAAGATCCAATCCAAACCAAGCTATTATAGATCACACTCTGGTAGAAACCTCCAAGGAAGATCTAAACTTGTGCTCATAAGCCCACCAAGAAATCTCCTCGTTTTCCAAGCCACAGCTACTAGCCCTTCTAAAAATTTGCTCCTCTACCACCTCCACTTCTCCCAGATGGATGAATCATAAAAAAATACTTCCCCACAACCCCTACTTATACCAATCTAAGCCACAAGTTGGCCAAGAACACAAATTAAATGCCAAAAGTCAGCCTGCAATAGCAATTAAATTCCCAAAATCAATGTCTAAGTAAAATTATGATATCTCCTAGCTCTGAATGAATTTGAACTCATGCTTTGAAATGTAGTTAGTACTCTAGGACCTCTTCAAGCCCTAAAATTTTTATCCTCTAACTAATACGGAAAATTATTTACACAACCTACAACAAACACCAAATTCCTAAGAATGGACGAGCTTTGTAGACTAAGCTGAGGAACCAAAGACCATGTCGAGTCCATAGACCATGCCAAGAAACCAAAGACCATGCTGAGCTCCAAGACCATGCTGAGATCCATAGACCATGTTGAGATCCCAGAACATGTTGAGATCCTAGACCATGTCAAGCTCCAAGACCATGTTGAACACCAATCCTTCTTCAACCAAGTACTAGTCCAAGCACCCTCCCAATCAACTATCAAGCCTCCTCCCAAGAACTCCAAAGTAGCCACCAAGAAAACCCAAGATGCTCCTGCATCAAAAAAGAAGCAAGTTGAAGAAGCCTTAGTGCCTAAAATGGATAAGTGGAAGTACTCTCCAAAGGAACTAACAAAGAAAGTTCTTGATATCTTACTAAAGGTTGTTACGCATCATTGGTAAAATGCATTAAATTTTGCTAGAGACATTAGAGAACAAACTTTGAGAAATATAATGCCAGATCTTTTTGAAAAGGAAGTGAAGGAAGCATTGAAAAAAATGAACATAAACTTATTCCTAGGTTCAATGCATACCTAATTATGTCAAAAAATATTGAATTAGTTCTTAAATCAAACACAATAACATGGAAAAACATATATGGATTGCACAAGCCTATAAGGTGGTTGTATAAATTGATGATGAGAAAGATGATGTGGAGAAAGATTATGAGGATAAAGATGATGAAGAGATAGATAATGTAGAAGGTAATGATGAAGAAGATGAGGAGGAACAAGTAGAAAGTGAAGATCTTCCTAAAACATAGAGAATTCAAGACTAAGGCCCTAATAAGATAGCAGTAGAGGTAATGGACTCCTTCCCACTCTCTCTAAGCAAAGCCTTAGTGCCACCTAGCTCAAAGAAGGCTTCTATCAAGTCAATTGAGGTAAAAATTATTCCACCAAATATCCAACTGAAAGTTGGATCAATTCTACTGAGTGTAATGATGAGTTTTGTTTTCATCACTACATTTATCTAGAAGTGGGCTTTACTCTTCACAACATTAGGCTAGACCAAGTCTTAGCAATGAATTGTAAGTTCTCCTACTATTACTACTATTTCTACATTGAGAAATTTTATTTCTACTAGTGTTTCAACTATTTCAAGTGCAAAGATAGTTGAGGTTAAGCCTCAATTGAGCACTGAATATTTGAGCAAAGGAAAGGAGGTTATTTCTTCTATTGCTCAAAAGGAAAAGGGTAAAGAGGTAGAAGCCTCTAATGATGAAATTGATCTAGAGGAATACATTGTTATACTAGATTGGGATCTCTCAAAACTAAATCTTGATCAAATGGATACCCTTGGTGAGCTATGGAAGAAAAGAGCCAAACAACAAAAGCTCAAAGAAGAAAGGAATTAAAAAATCAGGTTCTTGAAGAAATTAAAGGCATATTTGTTGATGCACTAAGTATAGAGGTTGATGATTAGAAACCTATTTTAGATCAACTTGTTGATATTGTTCATAAGTTTAATAAAGAATTGAGTGGATAGGATAAACTTCTACAAAGGGTAGAGAGGAAATTTGAAGACAAATTTTTGGAAAGAATGGCTCAGAAGATTGCCATTGATCAAGTGGAATTGTCCACTATTCTTGTAAATTTTGAAATTCTTGTTAATAATGTTGTTTTTTAATTTTTTAAGTTAAGTGATGCATCAAATTTCACAAGGAAGTAAAGGATAATTTTTCACAGATTGATAATGATTTGAAGGAAAATGCACATCAATTGTCACTTGAACCTAGCACTAGTTCTGCACATTTTGTGAAAATTAGGTATCTGACAGACTTTTAGGTAGAATTTTTGAGGGAAGAAGCCAGGATAAGGGCTACACTTTTAGATATATAGAGTTTGATATTTCCCAAGATGGATGTAATATAGAAAGATATTGTTCATGGTAAAACATTAATCCATGATAATAATTTTTCAATTGTTGATCACATGATGGAACTATCAGCTAAAACATATATAGCATTGCACAATTCCAAAGCTTTGTGAGAGATTTGGGACAAAACCATGTCCATAATTCTAAAGGTACATATTGATTTCCTATTACATTTTGGTGTTACCTTGTAAATATGCATTTTTGGCATTTGTGTAAAAATCAAGGGGGAAATAGTTATTATCATACTAGACAATGTATATCTATATATATGGAAGGGCATCCAAAGGGAAATTCACTTATGTATAGAACAACTACAAAAACAATTTTGAAAATTCAAAAATAGTGTCAGTGTTTACCAGGTTACAAGTATAGTAGTCAAAACTAAGTTGCAGACCCAAGCATATTGATAGGGGGAGTTTTGACTTATATTTTGAGTATTCAAAATTTTGGTATGATAAGTGTTTTTGTTACTAATGCAAAAGAGGGATATTGTTGACATGATGGTCAAATAATTTTTTAGTTGGTGACTAAAAACTTAATCAATTTGATTGGTTACATTGCTACCGAGCTTTATAGTTGCTACTAAGAATCACATTCAGATAGTAGTGTATGCAGAGCTTAGTATAGTCTACTAGGCCCATTAGTGCAAACCATGAATGAAGTCGCATTAATTGAGCTCTATAGTTTTAACCAAGCTTATCAGTGTCTATCGAGTTGGTAGTATTAACAAAGTAGAATGAAGGTAGTGTTGACCAAACTACAGTGTCAACCAATCCTTTTAGTATCTACCAAGTTCTTTATTTTTCATCATGTCATCCAATGCTAATCGAGTTTGTACCTACTCCAAAGTCATCAATGTGAACTAAACACCAGTGTTAAATGAATGCCAGAGCTACCAAGTTGATAGTATTTTCAAGTGTCAGAATCTCACCCGAGTGGTCTTCAAAACCCAAGTTACAGCAGTAAGCCAACTTAGTGAAGATTTTTGAATTAGGTGTTGTAGCCAAATCTAGAAGGTAATTAATTGGATTGGTATATATTTAATACATATTATTATATCCAATGCATGAGTGAGTAACAAGTAAGAAGCAAAATGAATGTGAATTAGAAGAAAAAGGCTACAAGCGATATAAGGTAAAGTAGAGTCTCATCTATCATAACATGGTGATCATTTTACATCAAAGAAATCTCATAGAGAAAATCAAATTGCTGATCAGAGATCTACTACTAGTTCATCCTAATAGGTGCATCAGTCAAATTCTCTAACAAGGTGGACTTAACAGTCTTATGCTTAATTTCCTAACTGAAAGCATACTTCATTGTATTGTATAAATCCTTTCACAAGGTAGGCCTAACAATCCTTATTTCTCGTAATAGGGTAGATCACTAGAAGTGATAATTGTAAGCCTTAACAGACCAACTTTATACTACAGTCATAAATCTTGTGGGTATCATCCCCACCCTAGTTTTACTTTCTATTTGGAAGGTTTCTAGGTTACCAAATATTGTGTTCGTTATTATGATTTTTTTATTGTTTTCATTTGTTCATGCATGCAATTAGATCATAATAGCTTATGAAGGAATAATTGGTGAATAGAAGTTAAAGTTTGACTAGTTCTTGATTCACCCCCCCCCCCCCCATCAATCACCTTGGTCCAGATACATTTCCAATAGATAAGGCTATATTTTAATATGTAATTAGGCTTGTTTATCTATTATGTAAAAGTACATGTTGCTAACCAACTATATTTTAATTCATGATTATATGATATTTCAAACATATGATCTTGCATTCTCTCAATTCATTTTTTTTGTTTTCGTTGTTTAATTCATGTTGCATGGTCTCGACTATTCTCATTGAGGACCCCTTAAACATGAAGGCCTCAAGTGGTATCAAAGATACTTGTTGCCCAAGATAGAAAATATTCATTTCTAGGGATTTTAAAGTGTTATAATTAATTTATTGTGAGGTTTTGAAGTTAATATTTTATCCTAAATTATAGAGGACTTGCATAATGATATCCTTAAAAGGAAATAATAAAGGTGGTGGATAAAGGAGAGATGCATATCTAGATGTGATGGATATGTTAAGAAATATTATTACATGATTAGAAGTTGTTGGAATGGCATAGAGAAGAGATCAACTTGTTAGATATGTGAATGATGATAAAGAAGAAGAAATCATGGAAGAAGAGAAAGTACATCTTGATCAAGGAGATGATAGAATCTTAAGATCCATAACTAGGATAAATACAAGACTACATTTTAATCCATTGAACTATGATAAAAGGTCAAATTCAAATGAATTTCTTTATTTGGTTATGGGAATGGAGATGGTCTTTGACTTTGAAATTGCAAGTGAGGGTAATAAGGTCAATTATCCTTGTAAAAAATTTAGAGGATATGCATTACTGGGGTCATCACATTTCCATATAGACATACAAAAATCAAATAATGGGATAGGAAAATGAATAAGTTGAAAGAAAAGTTATTACCTACAAATTATTTGGTGAACTTATTTTGAAATTTGTAAAACTTGAAGTAGAAGGAATCTAGTGTGAAGGAGTATACTAAATATTTATACACGTTAGACATCAGATCTAGATATACTAAGGATGATGTTGAGAAAGTAGCATGGTATCTCAATGATTTGAGGGTTTTTATATAGAATCATATCAATTCAATCAAGTTTTAGAGTGTGGAAGAGGCTTATAAATATGCATTAAAGGAAGAATAAAAGTTGGAGAAGAGGCATGATTAAACATGAGGAAGAGGAAGAATGTTTCAAACAAGAAAAATACTTAGATGAGGTAGAAGATCTTATGTGGATTAGAACAATGGTAAAGTGGAAGGTAAATAAGATAGTTCACTTTAAGGGGATGATGGAAACTTTCATAGGAGTGGTAGGTAGAATGATTATAAGAGAGGTGATAGGCATATGTTTAGAGGAACTTTCTTCAAATGTGAAGGAGGACACTAAGCCTTTAAATTTAGTTAAGGGAATTCAAATAAGAGAGAAGATAATAATGGAAGGATTCCTTTTATTCAAGAATGACATATTGAATCACTATGTTAGAATGAGATTGATAAAGATATATTATAGATAAAGATTTTTTTTAACAAAATGTAAGGTTGAAGGAAAATGAAAATTACAATACGATCATTGACAATGGTAGTTAAAACAATCTAGCATCAAAGGAGTTGATAAACAAGTTGAAGTTATGGATATTGAAGCACCCTAAACCCTATCACATATCATGGACTCGATATGATCATAAAGTACTTGTAAGTAAACAATGTTTGATGAAATTTAAGATTGGATCTTACCATGATGAGGTTCTATGTGATATTATTCCTATGGATGTATGACATATCTTGTTGGTAAGCCTATGCAAATATGATAAACAAGCATTGGGTGATGATAAAAAGAACATCTATATTAATGTCATTGAAAATGGGATGAAACAAGCTTCTTCCCCCTTGGTAGATAATCCTAAGAGTAAGATTTGCACCTTTTTTAGAGTTTTTTTAAGGGAACAAAATTCTTGGAGTATGAAAAATGAGATTACATGCTATAATTTGATTCCTAAGAAGTCTAATTTGAAACATGAAGAACAAAAACTAGAGGTAGTAAAGGAGTTGATAATAGAATATGCGGGTATAATTTCAAATAATGTATATGTGTTGATCTCATATTGGTTTTGACATATGAGTGATTATACACTTAGTCATATTCATAAAGTGTGTACTAAGAGAGTAGTGTATGTTGAGCATAAGTTGTCAGATAATGCAAGCGGAGCAAGATATATAGTAAGTGTTAAGCACCAGTATATATCAAGCAGACAGTTAGTGTCGAGTCACTCTAGTGCTAAGAAAGTTAATATATATCAAGTGATTCACATGCTGAGAGAAAAATAGATGGTGAGTCATTCAGAAGATGTAGTGGATGTCAAGCATTAGAGGCTTTAATTGTTGAGTGAATAGTTTTTGACGTAGTTGTTTGTAATGGCACAAACTCCTATGTAAACCATTTTTGGGCTAACTTAAGGATTTTTATGAGATTCTAGATGATAAGAATGAATCTACATTGAGAATTCGTATGTAGTACATGCAATCAATCAAATTGAGGGATGTTCTAAGTGACAAAATGGGTAAATCACAATGGTTGATTCTTACCTAACCCTAAGTTACCTAGATCTTCTTAAGGAAGGAAAACCCTAAAGATGTGAAGGAGAAAAAAGATAAGTTTGCATGCATAGATAGAGAATTCATGGTGACTAAGGTGTTGTGAATTGAGATATGCATTGTAGAATTAGTTAGAGAGAAAAGAGGAAAGCAGAGAGGACAAAAGTGATACATCTAATTAGAAAGGCTCAAGTACACATTAGGAAAGAGGTGATATGTTATCAAAAAAAGAAGTACTAACTAAAGGATCATGGCTAAGACATTCTAATAGGTGAATTAGTAAAATCTCTTAATAGAGTAGCCTTAACAGGTTTCAAGTTCTAGTAGGCTTTTGTGTATATCTCTTAACCAAGTGCTTACTACATTATAAGTTTAAGTCCTTTAATCAAGCACACTTCTAATAGGGTGTTGAAATCCTTTAACAATGTAAGATCTAACAATCTTTGTAAGCCTTTAACAGGGCAGACTTTTCATGGGGTAAATCATAGTTTATGATCAAAGATTGTAACCTTCATTGGATACACTTTACAACTGTAATACTGAAGATTTTTGGGTGTCATCCCCACCCCAATTTTACATTCTCATTGGAGGGTTTCTGGGTAACCAAATATCTTGTGTCATATATGTGTTGAATGGTTATTTTTTTCATGGTATGGATGATTGTGAGATGGGTGTGTGGTAAATGCTTTAGTAGATAAATTTTTGAAGGACTAATTCACCTCCCCCACCAGAGTTTGTTTTCCCCATTGTATTTCCAACAATGTGATGGATTAACATATACACAGTTTTTTTCACTATATGGATCTAATTCCTAGAGCCTATTTTCTAATAGAGTTTCAAATTAACTAACATATGAAAAGGATGAAGAGATGAATAAGAAAGTGTAAGAGCTATTGAGGAAAGGTTTGATTAGAGAAAGTTTGAGTCCTTGTGCAATACTTGTAGTATTATCACCAAAAATGAATGGAGAGTGAAGAATGTATCTTGATTCTAAAGATATAAAACAAATAAATGTGAATAATATGTTTACTTTACCTCAGATGGATGGCATAATGGATTTTTTGAGTGGAGCTATTTATTTTAAAAATAAAGATGTGAAGAGTTGATATCATCGGATCAAGGTCATAGAATGTGATGAGTGAAGACCACACTCAAGACAAATTAAGTGTTATATGAATATTTGGCAATGCATTTTGGACTAACCAATGCACTAAGTACTTTCATGATATCAATGAATAGGGAATTGAATAAATTATTAGGTAAGTTTGTGGTTTTATATTTTGATAAAATTCTTATTTTCAATAAGGTGAAAGAAGATCATTTATTTCATTTGAGATAAGTATTCAAAGGTTGAGAGAGGAGAAGTTATTGATAAATATTAAGAACTATAGTTTATGAAGGAAGAACTAGTGTGCTTGCGATCTATGATGTTTATGAATAGATTGAAGATAGACCCTCATAAGTGAGACAAATTATTGAATATCCTACACCTAAAAGAATTAGATAGGTAAGATCATCTTATCAATTAACTTGCTTCTAATAAGAGTTCATTGGGAATTTTAGTTTAGTTTACAATCCCATGACTAAGACAATTAGATAAAATTGAAAGGATGTCAAGTAGAAGAATGAATTAGATATAAAATTAAGTTGTTGAAACAAAAAACTAAACAACTAGTATTATCCCAATAAAATTTTAGAAAAGTATTTAAAGTTGATCATAATGCAAGTGGCAATGCAAATGGATCGGTGTTCATTCAAGACATAAGAAATGTTGCCTATTTCAATGAGAATTGAATGATGAAAAGAATAGATATAAAGTGCATAATTAATAATTATATTTCATAGTTTAGTCCTTTAAGAAGTGGAGACATTATTTTTATCCTATAGAGTTTTTGTTTTGTATTAAATCATCAAGAATTATAATATTTGAATAGCTAGGCTATAGTTCCTACAAAGTTATAATTTTTTTATTAATAATAGGAGTGAAATTTCAAATGGAGTTGTTGATGCATTGAGGAGGAGTTGGAATTTTCTTATGGAGATGGCAATTGAATATTTATGATTTGATGATTTGAAGATCTTGTATGAGAAAAACCTTGATTTTGTTGAATCTAGGAAAGCTTGTAAAGATCTTATATTAATCAACTAAAGAAAATGATTGGATTATTTTAATCAAGATAAGATTGTATTTAAGGGAAATCATTTGTGTATACCTATGAGTTTTTTGAGAGACCATCCAATAAAAGAGAAGCATGGAAGTAGATTATCATGAGATTTTGGTTTAACAAGGCAATGGATGGCCTTGGATTCATAAGTATGTAATAAAAAAAATTTAATATTGTAGGATTTGTCAAGTGACAAAAGGGAATAATAAGAATGTGGGATTATAATTTTTGATGCTATCAAATAGACCTTGGGAAGACATAAGCATGGAATTCATGGCCAGATTTCCTAAGACACAAAGAGGGAATGACTCCATATTTTTGGTATTGGATAGACTTATAGAGTGGTGCATTTCATGCCTTATAAGAAGACAATAAATGAAATTCATGTAGAAGACCTATTTTTAAAAGAGGTTGTGAGATTTTTATCATTACCTAGAACTTAGTTTTTAGATAGGGATACTACAATTATTGGTTACTTTTCAAGGAAACTATGGAAGATGATGAAGACAAACTTGAAGTTTATCTCTTCATAAGCATGGAATTCATGGCTAGATTTCCTAAGACACAAAGAGGGAATGACTCCATATTTTTGGTATTGGATAGACTTATAGAGTGGCGCATTTCATGCCTTATAAGAAGAAAATAAATTAAATTCATGTAGAAGACCTATTTTTAGAAGAGGTTGTGAGATTTTAATCATTACCTAGAACTTATTTTTTAAATAGGGATACTACAACTATTGGTTACTTTTCAAGGAAACTATGGAAGATGATGAAGAAAAACTTGAAGTTTATCTCTTCATTTCACCTATAGAAATGTGGATGGATAATAGGTAGAAAAGAAAATTTTGGGAAATATTTTGAGATTTTTGGTTGGAAGGGAAGCTAGAAGTTGGGAACTAATTCTTGCTCAAGCAAAGCTTGCATACAATAATTTAGAAAATAGGAGTAGAAGGGAAACATCATTTGATATTATTACAAGAATTAATCTTAAAGGAGTATCATAAGTAAGAACAATCGGTCATGAGGCTGAAATAAGTCCTAAATAGAAGAATTATCATAATATATGAATTATTTACATAATAAATTGAAATTGCCTTTGGAGTACATGAACCAAAAGCATAAGGAGAAGGAAGATAAGAAGAGAAGACATAAGAAATTCTAAGTTTAGGATAAAGTAATGTTATATTTGAGAAAAGAAAGATTTCTAATTAGAACATACAGAAAAATTTAAGATGGGGTAATTTAGACCTTCTTAAATCTTGGAGAAATCTTATTCAAGTAATGCATGTGAATTAATGAAATAAAATTTACACAATTCATTATAAATATCAATAATACATTCTGGATATGATTGTATAGTAGTTTTTAGCATCAACATTTTGTATCACACTCCATGATCCATCATCAAGATGAAAAGAAAAGGATTAGATCTCAATTTTCTTGCATTCTCTTTCCATTCTGACTATGGATCATGAAGTGTGATCTAAAATGTTGATGCCAAAAACTACTACTCAATCATATCCATAAAGTATTATTGGTAATGCATATTAACTTGAGTTATCAAATACTATTGATATATAATCTATATTCAAAATTATATATATATATATATATATATATATATATATATATATATATATATATATATATATATATATAGAGAGAGAGAGAGAGAGAGGGTATGTGCAGGATCATGGTCAACCAAACTATGGCCTTAAGTGGCAGCAAAAAACTAGCAAATTAGGGTTATGTCAACTTGACACATAATTTTAAAGTGGTTATGGACTTTATATCAAAAAGTTGTAAGAAAATAATATGTAGGAAATTGAATGTAGTTTCTAAAATACTAGGCCTTATCTAGAGAGAAAAATATTTGATTGGCCAAAAGTTTGGATTTTAATGTAGTACTACAAAAATTTCAGGACGAAAATAAAAAGTAGGTGCATGTATGACCACCTTAATCAAAATAAAATGATAGTATTTTTTAATATAATTATAGATATAAAAATTAGACTCATGCTTGGATGTGATGCATATTTTTAGGTATTTTTATTCCAAATAAATAATTAAATATGAATTTTCTACTAAAACATTTTTAAAAAAAATTGACCGCCTTAACTAATTGAAAACTTTACCAAATTTATTTTTTATTTTTTTTCCAAATACTAGGCAAATCATAGAATGTGACGCAACTTTTGGATTTAAAAAGTATTATACCATTTGAAAGTTATAGCTATTTTTCAATTAGTATGTCAATTAGCACTTTACAATCATCTTAATTGAAAATTAACTAATAAATACTTATCAAACTCAAAATTTAATGGCAATTATATTAATGGAATCTCGAGAGTGTTATAAAAAAATCATTTTTGTTTCATTCAATTTCGATGAAAATAATATTGTCAAATGGCTACCCAAAGTCTAAGTGTCAGTGAAACCCTTCTCAAACACATTTTTTGGGCTGACCAAATAGGATTGGTAAATACTGAACATAATCAGATAAAATACTGAACCTAATCAGATACCCGAAATAAAATCGAGTATCTGATTTGTAATTAGATACCTGATATGAAATCGCGTATCCGATCACTACAAGTTTTTCAATTGCAATTTTGGATAGAAATTTGAGAGGAAAGATTTTCCAATTGCAATTTTGGAGGGAGGGAAATTTGAGAGAAAATAAATTTTCCAATTGCAATTTTGGAGAGAAATTTGAGAGGGAAAGTTTAGAGGGATTTAGAGGGAAATTTATTTGGGGGAAATGTGGACATTAATATTATTATTACATATTATTATTATTATTAACTATTATTATTATATATGATTATAATTATTATTATTATATATAGTAATATGTATAATTAGTTATAAATATAGTTATTATTATTATAACTAGATATAATATAGTAATATATATGATAAATATTATTATTAAATAGTTATAGCAATATTATATGACTATTATTATATATAATAATATATGTGGTTATTATTATTATTAAATCTATAATCTAGTGACATATATGATTACTATTGTTATATCATCTAATAATATATTATTATTATATTAAAATATAGAGTATTATATTATTATTAAATATAATATTGTCATGAAATGCATCAAAAGGGGTCATAGGTTAACCTATGACCTCTTTTGACACATTACATGACAACATATGTCCCTACGACAACTAGTGACCCCTTTTGACACATTCACAATGGGTCCCTAAGGGTCCTAGGGCCCCTAGGGACATAAATTGTCATGAAATGTGTTGAGAGGGGTCATAGGTTAGCCTATGACCCCTCTCAACAAATTGAAACCAACCAAATGTGTCCCTAGCGGTCCTAGAGTCCCTAGGGACATACATTGTTGTGAAATGTGTCGAGAGGGGTCATAGGTTAACCTATGACCACTCTCAATGCATTAGAACAAACCACGTGCATCCTTAGGGGTCCCAAGGGCCCCTGGGGACATACATTTTCATGAAATGCATTGAGAGGGGTCATAGGTTAACCTATGACCCCTCTCAACACATTAGAACCAACCAAATGTGTCCCTCAGGGTCCTACAGCCCCCAGGGACATATGTTGTCAAGAAATGCATTGAGAGGGATCATAGGTTAACCTATGACCCCTCTCAACACATTGGAACAAACCACATGCGTCCCTAGGGGCCCTAGGGCCCCTAGGGACATACATTGCCATGAAATGCATCAAGAGGGGTCACAGGTTAACTTATGACCCCTCTCGATGCATTAGAACCAACCAAATGTTTCCTTAGGGGTCCCAAGGCCCCTAAGGAAATACGTTGTAGTGAAATGCATCGAGAGGGTTCATAGGTTAACCTATGACCCCTCTAGACACATTAGAACCAACCAAATGTGTCCCTAGGGATGCTAGGGAACCTAGGGGCATACGTTGTCATGAAATGCATCAAGAGGGGTCATAGGTTAACCTATAACCCCTCTCGATGTATTAGAACTAAACAAATGCATCCCTAGGGGCCCTAGGGCCCCTAGGGACATAGCTTGTCATGAAGTGCATTGAGAGGCATCATGGGTTAACCGATGACCCCTCTCAATGCATTGGAACCAACCAAATACATCCCAAGGGTCCTAGGGCCCCTAGAGACATACGTTGTCATGAAATGTGATGAGAGGGGTCATGGGTTAACCTATGACCCCTCTTGATGCATGAGAACCAACAAAATGCATCCCTAGGGGTCCTACAGCCCCTAGGAACATACGTTGTCATAAAATGCATCGAGAGGGGTCACAAGTTCACCTATGACGCCTCTCGACAAATTGGAACCAACCACATGCATTCATCACAAGTTAACCTATGACCCCTCCTGATGCATTGGGACCAACCAAATGCATCCTAAGGGGTCCTAGGGCCCCTAGGGATATACGCTATCATGAAATACATTGAGAGGGGTCATAGGTTAACCTATGAGCAATCTTGACACATTAGAACCAACCACATGTGTCCCTAGGGGTCGTAGGGCCCCTAGGGACATACATTATCATGAAATGCATTCAGAGGGGTCATAGATTAGCTTATGACCCCTCTCGATGCATTAGAACCAACCACATACATCCCTAGGGGTCATAGAGCCCCTAGGGACATACATTGTCATCAAATATGTCGAGAGGGGTCATAGGTTAATGTATGACCCATCTTGATGCATTGGAACCAACCAAATGCATCCCTAGGGGTACTAGAGCCCATAGGGACATATGTTGATATGAAATGCATCGAGAGGGGTCATAGGTTGACCTATAAACCCTCTTAATGCATTAAAACCAACCACGTGTCCCTAGGGGTCCTAAGGCCCCTAGTGACATACACTGTCATGAAATGCACCCAAAGTTTCCATAGGTTCTTGATGCATTGGCACCAACCAAATGTGTCCCTAGGGGTCATAGGGGTCCCTACGACATACATTGTTGTGAAATGCATCGAGAGGGGTCATAGGTTAACTTATGACCACTCTCAATGCATTAGAATTAACCACATGCATCCCTAGGGGTCATAGGGCTGCTAGGGACATACATTTTTGTGAAACACATCAAGAGGGGTCATAGGTTAACCTATGAGCCTTCTCGATGCATTAGAACCAACCACATGCGTCCCTAGGTCTCCTAGGGCCTATAGGGACATACGTTGTCATGAAATACATCAAAAGGGGTCATAGGTTAATGCATTAAAACCAATCAAATGCATCCTTGGGGGTCCTAGGGCCCCTATGTAGTGCCTCTCCCACTTGACTTTTGTAAGTCATCCTGATGGATGCACCCTTGATGATCTTTTGTTGTGATGGGATCTTGATTGTGACCCTGAGTGGTCTACACCGTTGAGGTGTTTGGATTTATGTTTCTTTATCAATTTCATGGATTATGCTTTTGACTGATCTTTGAGATTATGATGTGATTTTTGGTTCACTGATGTTTGTGCCAGTGGTTACCAGGATCGATGTGGTATCATGAGGTTGTTCCATGATTACCTTGAGATGTGTGCAGAGATTGCACTATGTTCTTTTACCATGCTACCTTGTTTTATTTTTGATTAGAGAGATATTTGTTACTTATGTTATGTTTACATTTGAGAGGACCCGAGGGTCAAATGTTACTATTTGATTCCAGTATCATAGATATTAGACTACTATGCTGTTCAATTAATCATATTGCATGATGATGCCATTTTGAGATGACAATGTGTTTTATGATGATATTCGGTTATCTGGTATTTGGACATACCTCTGATTTTGTTATGTGATGGATTTAATGCTATGGTTATCTACTTCATTCCTACGTTGCTATGCCTTTTGCGAACGTGAGTGATGTAAATAGATTATTTCAATATAATTAAATAAATGGTTAAATTAGGTGATTTAATACATTTATTGCTTCGTCTATGTTATTATATGCAATTGCACTTGATCATGTTGTTTAGTGTGCAGGATTTATATCCCTGGCAGTGGCACTTGGAGTTAGTGATTCAACTATTCATATTTTACCAATGTCGCCTTTGTATGGTTGACGTATCCTTAATTAAATTTTTAATTTAAACCTTTCGGTGATTATTAAATCCAAACTCATTGCATTATGTGATTAGACCTGTAAGCATGTTTGTGCATTTAGAGGTTCGCATTGCCGCGAAAGTTGTTTATGGAGATTTAAGTGTTTTTTGGGTTTTCAAGTTTTTTAATTGATTTATTTTAATTTCTGGCAGCTTTTCCATAGATGAATTCCTATTTATAGGAATAGCCTGTTTTTGTTTGGGTCGATTCAGAGTTTAACTAGATTGGTTGGTTAAATGCCCTAATCGATTATTCACCCGAAAAGTGAATAAGTATCCAAAGACGAATTTAATTCCTCACTTCTCACTTTCAAATTGGAAAGTTGGAGAGTAAAACCCAAAATCCTCTTCATGAGGATTTACTGTTTTTTTTTTGTGGGAGCTACAGGCATGGGATCATCGCGAGGTTGGGTTCGTTGGATCCAGCTCAGGGAAACCTTGAATTGTCGCAATTTTCAGCTACTTCTGCGAGATATTTATTTTATGGTTCAGATTCCCATTTTGCCCTTTTGGCTGTGAGGTAGGGCTTTCCCATTTCATTGCTTCTGCTCTGTTTCTGCTTCTATTTTTGGTAGCCGTTTGTTTGGAGGCTGAGAACTAGTGTTCCCCTCCATTTCTGTATGTTAGTTCTACCCGATTGGGCAGGTATGAACATTTCCCTATTTTTTGGGATGAGGGTTTGGAGTTTTGCACCGTTATGCTGGCCGTTTTTGCATGCAGTGTCCGATTTCATTTATTTTTGGATTTTTGGGGTTTTTGAACCCAAAGGCCAAATGGGTTTTAATTTTGTAGTTTTCCAAATTTTTGGGGTTTTTACCTCGTTTTGCATGCCGCCCCATTTTCTCAGGTTTTCTTGGCACATTGTGGGTCGTGGACCTTGATGATCTGTTTGGATATCAGTCAGACCACTTTTGCACTTTTATGTTGCATTGGGATGCGTGTTGCATTCGTACTCCCAACGTTGTGTTCAGTTGAGTGATTTTATACTTGTTATGGTTTCTTTTGAACCTTTGCCTTTTGTTAGTGAATGCTAGGATTCGTGTAGAATCCATACTCTCGGATTGAGGTCGGTTGAGTGAGTTCATGAAGTTTGGTCTTGTTGCATCATTGGGATTCGTGTAGAATCCATACTCTCAAATTGAGGCCGATTGAGTGATTTAATGATGTATGGTTTTATTGGCTTTGGGATTCGTGTAGAATCCATCCTTCCCATGTTGCTTTCAGTTGGGTGTTTTCTTTGCATTATGTTCTCATTCCTATCCTTGTGTTATGATCTTCGTGATGGTGGTGCGCCACACACAAGTACGTTCGTGTACATTTGTCGAGTGACTTGCAAGGCTCAATCTTCTGTGGTACTTTCAAAAGTTATGATCATTGGGGTTGGGATGGGAGTATGCATGCCCATGGGCACTTGTCATAGGATGAGCATGGGTAGGGTAGGGTAGCATATGGAGGGGGCTTCTATCCTGTAACCTGGTGACTACTTCCCGATTGGCAGAGGAAGTTTTATATAAGTGATAATTAAATTAAAACTTTGGGTGGTAATAAATACAAGATAATTAAAATGTGTGGGTTTTGCATCTTCTGTTGAGAAGAGTAGCTGCCCTAGGTTGTGCGCCTTCTGTCAAGAAGAGTAGTTGCCCTGGGTTGTGCGCCTTCAGTCGTGAAGAGTTGTTGCCCTAGGTTGTGCGACTTCTGTCGAGAAGAGTAGCTACCTATACTAGCTTGGGCTTTTGGATGCCAAGCGACTCTCCATGATGTTAGCCCCTACTTAGTAGCCTAGTGAGTGTCTGACCAGGACCTGTACTCCTTGCATTGTCTTAGGTTCTTGGTTGTAGCCATCATACTATCTGGCGTGAGTGTTAGCCATGGATGTTGTGTTTTATGTGTGTTTTTGGTTGGATCATTATCTCCATCAGCATGGTGGGTGTGGACCTATGGGTGCCACGTGGTTGGGAGGCGTAGCTACCTTTACCACTACTAGGGATCGGTGTACAAAGATGATCTTTTGTCCTAGTGTGACTGTTGTTGGATGTCTTCAGTTGGTACTTCGGGTTTCGGAGTATGCTTTCTTGTGATTTATGCTTTCTTTGAGATGCTTGTATATCATGTTTAGATGATGTTTAGCATATGATTAGATGCTGTGAATTGTTGTATTAGCATATCTGTTGCTTATTACTATTTAGCATGTGATAGGTGATGTTATCTACTGTAGGATTATCTTATACTTTTCTACTAGCATGTTAGATTTCCTTATGCTGCTGAACATTATGCATGTTTTAGTAGTGACATCCCTATTACAATAGTATTGACGATCTGGTCAGTGGCTTGGGATGTTACGCGCGGGGGATGGCTAGGATCCATGATGGTCTTATGATGCTATTGACAGTAGGGAGGAACTATGTACTTAGTTTGGTTGTTTTGTTCCTGAGATGTATTTCTGTACATTGCGATGTTGCTTTTGTTCTCTACAATTCTTATTTTTAGTGTGTTCCTTACTGCTATAGTTTAGATGGTTTGGTGTTCTTCTTTCTATGTTTTTCTTGCACTCGAGTGTTCATTCCTCGAGCCTTGGTGGATCCAGTACTCCCCGGTGTGGAGGTTCTTTTGTCAATTTTTCCCCATTTTTGAGTTCTGGAAGTGTTTTTACTTTCTATGGGCAATATTTGTTCAGCATTGTGTGACACTGATAAAGTATCGTACGCCCATAGAAAGAATGTCGTACGATACTTTAAAGTGTCGCACGCATTACTGGAGAAGTATCGTACAACACTGGAAGAGTTTCGCACGGCTTTATGAGAAATGTTGCGCAATACTTTTCCAATATCGCACGCCTTCTTGAGAATTGTCGCACACAGTAATGGAGAAGTGTCGCCCTCCCTTAGTAAAAAGTGTCACACGATTTTTGTGAAAAACCTGTGCATGCCATCAGCGGGTACTTTTCTTCGTGATCCAATCTTTTTGAGAGTGGTTTTGGATACCCTTTTGGGCATTCTTCGACCCTATGTTGTTGCATTTTGAATTTAGCAGGTTTCTTTTGAAATTCAATTTTTGGGTTTCTGTTGTAGTCCTTCGGGGTTTAAAATATATCGTTTAAGTATAAGTATATTTAATTCCTTATACTTAAGATATATTTTAATATATGCGACAAATTGTTTGAGATAGGTTTCAGACCTCTTAGAGATAAGTTATGGATTCTAGGAAATTTCAAGGCTTCAGAAATCCAGACTTAGCCAATTTTTAGGTCTTCAGGATTTCAGGCTTAGCCAAATTTTAGGATTCTATATTTTACCCCAGCTTGGTGTTTTGTTGATGAGTGGTCATTTCTTGTGCCCTCATCTTGTAGTGGTGGTTTTTGGCTTTTGTTTGGGTGTGTCATTTGGGTAGTGGCGTTCGGAGATTCATTGGTTGCCAGGATTGTGTTGAAGTCTTCCATTGTGATCTTTATGATCCCTGTATGATGTTGTCATGTGCAATCATACTTGTAAAAAAAAAATTCTTGACTTGTATTTCACCCTTGTTTCCAAGGATCTCCGGACAGGGCATTACACCCTAGGGACATATGTTGTCATGAAATACATTGATAGGAGTCATAGGTTAACCTATGATCCCTCTCGATGCATGCAAACCAACTACATGCATCCCTAGGGGTCCTAAGGCCCCTAGGGACATACGTTGTCATGAAATGCATTGAGAGTAACCTATGACCCCTCTCGATGCATTAGAACCAACCAAATGTTTCCTTATGGGTCTTAGGGCCCCTAGGGACATATGTTGTCATGAAATGCATTGAGAGGGGTCATAGCTTAACATATGACCCCTCTCAATGCATTAGAACCATGTCCCTGGGGGTCCTAGGGTCCCTAGTAACATATGTTGTTGTTAAATGCATCAAGAGGGGTCATAGTTTAACCTATGACCCCTCTTGATGCATTAGAACCAACCACATACATCCATAGTGGTCCTAGCGCCCCTAGGGACATATGTTGTCATGAAGTGTGTCAAGAGGAGTCATAGGTTAACCTATGACCCCTCTTGACACAGTGGAACCAACCAAATACCTCCCTAGGGGTCCTAGGGCCCCTAGGGACATACGTTGTCGTGAAATGCATCAAGAAAGGCCATAGGTTAACCTATGACCTCTCTCGATGCATTAGAACCAAGCACATCATCCCTAGGGGTCCCTTGGGCCCCTAGGGACATACGTTGTCATGAAATGCATCAAGAGGGGTCATACATTAACTTATAACCCCTCTCAACACATTGGAACCAACCAAATGCATCTCAAGGGTTCTTAGAGCCCCTAAGGACATATGTTGTCATAAAATGCATCGAGAGGGGTGATAGGTTAACCTATGACACCTCTTGATTTATTAGAACCAACCACATTCATCACTATGGGTCTTAAGGCCCCTAGGGACATAGGTTCTCATGAAATGTGTCAAAAGGGCATTAGAACCAACCACATGTCTCCCTAGGGATCCTAGAGCCCCTAGGGACATACATTGTCATGAAATGCATTGAGAGGGGTCATATGTTAACCTATGATCCCTTTTGACACATTGGAACCAACCAAATTCTTCCCTAGGGGTCCTAGGTCCCATAGGGACATACGCTATCATGAAATGCATTGAGAGGGGTCATAGATTAACCTCTAACCCCTCTCTGTCATGCCCAAACTACGGGGGCAAAAATACACAGATTTTTTTTTTAAAGATAAATAAAATGCACTAAGATGATAAGGTTATGCTCACAGTTTTAGGTAAAGTTGCTTGACATTGTTAAATTACTACTCTCGTTATTAAGTTGATATAGACAAAAGTTTATGATATTACATTAACTTATAATGATATGCGAAATTTACTTAAATAACAATGTATATGCAAAGAAAAAATTAATTAAAAAAATTCCCCATTTAAACTTATTTCCAAAAAGGCAATCAACCCTTCTATACTTAGATTTAAATAACATTAATGATAAAACTAACTAAATTACATTAAATTTAACTAATTCAAAAGTAATAACAATTTAACCAATAACATAATGTAACGATAAAACATAATATATACTACCAACTAAAAACAATTTTAATAAATTAAAACCTATTTGTAACTAACATGCTAACTCATACTATCTCACAATTTAAAATAAATTTAACTAACTACTAATAACAACTTAGTTACATTATGAAAACTAACTAACTAACTTCACTTAAAATAAAACTATAATAATTTAAAAATTAAACAAAACCTATAACAACTAACTGAAAACTAATGATAAGGTAAAAACTAACATACGTTACAATACAAAACTATATCTAAATGACAATTATCTAATTCATAACAAAACCATATGCTAAAACTTAAACTAATTTACAATAACTAACTTAAAAACTAATGATTAATAATTAAACAAGCTCTAAGTTGAAATGATTGTGATAACATTTCAAGTACAGGTTCTCTACATTATGTCTTAAGATTATAAACATGAGGATGATTACAAAATTAGTTTAATGAAACAACTAAGCAAATAACATCGACATTAAAACTTACTTTAAATAGACAATTAACCTTTAAAATTAGGACTACTTAATACTCAAAAAAAAAGAAACTAAATTTTATTATCAATATAAAACTAACTTAGAATTATATTAATTTTACTATCATCACAAACTTACACAATTCTAACTAATAAAATTTAAAACTAACTTAATAGTAAATATTAACTAAAACAATCCTGACTAAATATATATCAAAATTTAAAACAATTAACTTTAACAAATAACCATTAACAACACAATGAATAACTAACTTGACAAAACAAAATGAAAATCTAAATAACTTAAATAAAATACTTAGTAACTAGTAACGTTAATTAAATTTAACTAATCATTAAATTAGAACTTTCTAAAAAAAAATTAAACAACTAAATTAATTAAAACTATACTAACTAAATCAAAATTTAATTAAATTTATGACTAACTAACTCTAAATAACAAAACTACTAACAATGCTTAATAAAAAAAAAAGTAATGAAATTACTATAACTAATATACTAAACTAAATTAAATTACATTTTAACTTACTAATAAACTTAACACTACTCATATTAAAAAAAAATAAATATCTAATACAAATCTAAATTTGATATTAAACTAACTATAAATGCTCACTAAAAACTAAATTTACTAACACACACTAACCAAACTTAATTTAAAATAAAACAAAATTTACTAACCTAACCAATCACCTAAATCCTACTCTATTCCCCCCCTTACTCCTATTCTATCCCTATAACCTTGGGCAACACTTGATAAGCGCGGTGGCCTTAGTATTGACCTTGCGTCAGTACCTCTGTCCCAAGGTGGCCGCCTAAACAAAACGCAAGCCCCCAAAAAATTAATAAAGTAAACACAAACAACTTGCCCACTTACTAAGATAACCAAGGGAAAAATAAAAACAAGTGAGCGCTCCAAGCTAGGATAGAAAAAGGTGGATGGGACATGGGGGCAGGATGACGTCACCCCCCCCATGCTGATTTGTTGACAAGCAAAAAAAACACTTTTTTAAATAAACCCATTTGAAATAATCATTCCAAAACTAACGTCCACCATGGTGAGAAGGGTATGAAATAAACTCATAAAGTTTTATGGGTGAGAAGATATTAGGATAAGTGTTAAGTATAATTTCTTTCCTTTTTAAATAGATTTTATTATTATTTGTTTCTTTATAATTTTAAATTCAAAAATTTTATAAAGCAAAAGGGATAAAGTGGGAATCTTTTTGATTCTCTGTCACAAAAGACATTTAAATGCTTCTCCCATACAAAAGGCAGAGAGTTTTTACTCTCTTGAAGCACACCTCTCTTTTTTTAGAAATTATCTAAGTAGATTTCAAAGCCATGTATTTTTTTTTTTAAGGTATATATTTTTGAATAGCTTTAAACATTGATACAATATTTTATGTCTTATAAAAACATGATTAAATTTTATCTCCTAAACATCCTAAATAGAACTATTAACTAGTATCATTTTTCTTTCCTTAACATAAATTTTCATATTTATTGAATAAGGAAAAACTTAATAATTTGCTCAATCAAACTGAATCTACATCCATGATATAATTTTCGTTTCCAACATAGAAGTAAACTTGAAATTTGCCTAGTTAAATTGAAATTTTTTCCATCTTATTTTGATGTGCATCCATCCAATTTAAAATTTACAATTAAATCACATGACAAGCAATTATACTCAAACACCAATTTTATTGGCAAACCTGATTCAAGGGCTCAACTAGGAAAGAACTAGGAAGAAAACCCGGCGTCGTTGCCATTACAACAAAGTTTGAAAAACAAATTACATAGGATATCAATCCCAATTAGAACAATTCAATTGAATTTTCTTCATGACCCTCATCAAGGGATCCATAACTATTTTTACAACACGTTTCTAGAACCATGGAGGGAACAAAATCTGATCGGGTGACAACCAAGCATAACCAAGAGTCAATCAAACATACATATTCATACATGGTTTATACAATAGGATTCACAATGAATCAAAACTAGGTAAAGGTGGATTCTTCCAACCAGGAGAAGTCAAGCACAACACCAACAGATGCCCAATCGGGGCTATAAACCAAGAACTTTTGTTCTTCCATTTCAACATACCAAAATCATACAAGGTTTATGCTGACAGGTAGGGGCCCATAACACCCTACCCTTTCTCCCTCTTCTCATCCTAAGAAGAGACTCTACACTAGTTGGAGTTCGACTAAACAAACCTTTCCCAAAATTGGTCACTTCTGCCCTCTCCAAGGGTGAGTAATACCAAAACACCCATGCAAGAAAAATCTCAAATTTACAAACATAACATGAAAGTAAATCATCCAAAAATAACATGGTTTTCAAAGCTTCCCAACATACCCACAAACATACAAACATTGAAACCACAACAAGGTAGCATAAGCATGAAACAAGAATGAAATCTGAGCAAGGGAGATGAGAATTTCAACCTTCACAAAGAGGTATTGGCAATGAACAAGTTTGAGTAGAGTTTCCACTTCCTTCCTTCAATCTTCAAGAACTCCTCTCTAAATGTAGAGATTGGGTAACAACCTCCAATAGTCCAAGAAAGGCTCTAAATAAGCCTCAAATTCAACCACCAAAGGGCTCAATAACTTCTCCCACCCACTAGCAATTCTAGAAACTCCTAACTCTACCCTCACTATGGTTAAACACTAAGTGGAGGTGGGGTAATGAAACTCATGGTAGACATAGTCAATTTTCGCACAAAAGCAAAAAGAGACTTTTTGAGTGGTCTCAAAAGTCAATAAAAGGGGCTTAAGGGTTGGAAAAGAGCTCTAACCCATACCCATACCCCTTGGGTATAAATATTCCATGTTTTAAAGCCTTAAGAATAGGTTGAGAGCCAAACAAAAGCTAGGGATTAATTAGGACCAACTAACAACTCTAAAATTGAGATTAAGCACTAAACTGAATTAAGGGATGACTAACCTTGATTAAGAACTCAATTAGCAAACTAACACTATCTTAAACTGACTTAGGTCCAAGGGTTACACAGCTAACCCTAACTAGCACGCTAAAGAGCACAAATAATTCACGAGTGTCAAGGGACACTACAAGAACATAGTTACGAACATTGACATTAACTTATCACAAAAAGGATACATACATACATCTCACAATACAATACTTGAATTACAAACAACAAGGTTTCCAAAAATTAACACATAGAGATCAGTTCTATTCCTCCGTCGGTTTCCTCAGCTAAAATATTTGCACACTCATTGAACACATCAGTAGCCCCGAAAATCACATGTACATATATATACATATCAGAAATTTACATAAATTGAAACATACATAAATCAAGATCTCTTGCATCCTACTTATATCCTTAATCATAAAGATTCCAAAATCAATGTGTTAATCCTAAATTTTACTTAATTCATCACATACATATACATAAAGCATTAAATGACGGACATCAAATATCTGAAAATAACATCACACAACATGAAATAATATGATATGTTCAAGTATCTGATAATGTCTCAACATCTCGGGTCGAGAGTAACAAAAAGATAAAGTAATAACTAAGGCTACGAAGGGTCGGGGTGAGGCCTCACACTCTCAATGCATGGGAACCAACCAAATGCATCTCTAGGGGTCATAGGGCCCCTAGGGACATATGTTTCCATGAAATGCTTCAAGAGGGGTCATATGTTAAGGGTCGTAGGGCACCTAGGGACATACATTTGTGTGAAATGTGTCAAGAGGGGTCATCGGTTAACCTATGACCCCTCTCGATGCATTAGAACTAACCACATGCATCCCTAGGGGTCTTAGGCCCCCTAGGAATATAGGTTAACCTATGACCCCTCTCTACGCATTATAATCAACCAAATGCATCCCTAGGGGTCCTAAGGCCCGTAGGGACATACATTGTCATGAATGTGTTGAGAGGATTCATAGGTTAACCTATGATCCCTCTCGACGCATTAGAACCAACCACATGCATCGCTAGGGGTCCTAGGGCCCCTAGGGACATACTCTATCATGAACTATGTTGATAGGGCCTATGACCCCTCTTGACACATTTTAGAACCAACCAAATGGATCATAGGTCATAATAATAATAATTTAAAAATAATAATAATAATATATGTTGTTATATTTAATAATAATAATAATAATAACATATATTAATAACTTATATAATATATTATGTTATTATATTTAATAATAATATAGTAAAAATAATAATAATATAATATTAATATATATATTATATTTATATATTATTATTATAATAATAATATATATTATTATTATAATAATAATATATATTATTATAATATTATTATTATAATAAATATATTATTAATATTATAATATGTATATTATTATTATAATATATATTTTTAATATAATTATATTATAATATATTATAATATATATATTATTGTTATATTTATAGATTATAATAATAATTACATATATTAATAATAATAGGTCATAATAATGTATAATACATAACAATAATCCTAAATAATATTATGCATCGTACATTCCCCTTAATTCCCTCACAAATTTTGGCATCAATATCGGATATCCAATCTGAAATCAGATATCTGATTTATTATCAGTTATCCTATCTTAGATTGGATACCCGATTAAATTGGCATGATTTTCCCAAAATATTCCCTGTCAATGCAGACCCAACATCACTTTTTGTGGGCTATTTTCACAAGTTTTGGGAAAACTCACATTTTGGGGCCCAAACGATCGAAAAAGGTTTGATAATATATCATTAAGTGTCCAATATTGTCTTCTAAATGGGGAGCAATAGTCGTCGAAAGGCTAAACGCAAAAGGAAGATATCCAATGACGACATTGCGGCATATAAGGAAAGGGACAAGGTAAATCACCGAAGGAAAAGAAAAGGTATGTTAAATGTGAGTCAAGTTGATGAATTGGTTGAAGGTGAAATCATAGAGTCAGATAATGAATATGTGTCATTGGGGAATGAAAATGTACTAATTGATAACAATAATGCTGGGATTGAAAATTTAGAGAATGAAAATTCGGAGGATGAAATGCCACCGGGTCATAATGTAAATTGCATAATTGATCATGTTGAACATGACAATGCATAATAACCTTACATAGCTCCTAATTATAATTGACATGAAGGTTCTAGAACACCAAAATGGATAATTGGAATTGATACAATGATTTTTGACACAACAATTTTTGGTAGTTGTGTATTGATGTGGTAATGATGAAACAATTGATATATTGTAAATGTAAACTTGTTGATTTAATGTAAGAAACAAAGATGATTTTACTTAATGCAATTTATGTGGTGGGACCTAAAAAATGATGATTTTAATACGCATTCCCAAATGCCAAAAACTTGAGAGAGGTAAAAAATAATGTTTTAGCTTTTAATACTGACCCTAGTGACATCCTCATTCTGGCTGCGGAGACCCTCCATCCATGGCCACCCTATACTGAGAAGTCTCCAAGGTTCTCTAAGTGTGTTTTGAGGTCAATCTTCTAAGGATCATAACTCAGACCTTGTAAGGGATATCAATGAAACGTCAAATTCTATAGGACGGTCATACTGAGGCCTAAAATAACGTATCTTATTTTTGAGAGATCACATTCCATTTGGATTCAGCACAGGTGCCTCAATTCATAGGTGCACCACAGCATAAAATTGAAACCATGGATCTTAGCATCAAATTGTCAATGCCATTAGCTTCAGATGGGTGGGTGAACCCTAGTGACACCCTTTTTCTAGATGTGCAGACCATCCATCATCTATAGCCACCCCGTACCGAGGAGTCTCCAAGGTGCTTTAATTGTGTTTCAAGGTCAATCTTTCGAGGGTTGTAACTCAGAGGTTGTGAGGGAATAGGCTAGTGATGCTAAGGCCTAAAATAACCTATCTCATTTTTGAGAGATCGCATTCTATTTGGATTCAACACAGTGATCCTTCTCAATGCCAAAACTCGTAGTGTGCCTTAGTTCATAGGTGCACCATAGTGTAACTTTGAAACCATTGATCTTGGCATCAAATCATTAGTGCCATTAGCTTTAGATGGATGGGTGAACCCTAGTGACACCCTTGTACCAACTGTGGAGACCCTCCATCATCCACGGTCACCCTATATCGAGGAGTCTCCAAGGTGCTCTAAGTGTGTTTCAAGGTCGATCTTCTGAGGGTCATAATTTAGAGCTCATGAGGGCTATCAATGAAACATCAAATGCTACAAGACATTGATGTCGAGGCCTAAAATAATCTATCTCATTTTTGAGAGATCACATTCCATTTGGATTTTGCATAGCAATCTCGCTTGATGCTAAAACTTTCAGTGTGCCTCAGTTCATAGGTGTACCACGGTGTAACTTTGAAACCGCTAATCTTGGCATCGAATTGTCAATGCCATTAGCTCCAAATGGGTGGTTGAAACCTAGTGACACCCTTTTTATAGCTATAGAGACCATCCATTATCCACGGCCACCCCGTACCAAGGAGTCTCCAAGGTTCTCTAAGTGCATTTTGAGATTGATCTTCTGAGGGTCATAACTTGAAGCTCATGAGTGCTATTGATGAAACGTCAAATGCTACCGGATGGTGATGCTGAGGCCTAAAATAAACTATCTCATTTTTGAAAGATCACATTCCATTTGGATTTGGCATACTTTCAGTGTGTCTTAGTTCATAGGTGCACCACAACATAACTTTGAAATTGCTAATTGTGGCATTGAATTGTCAATGCCATTAGCTCTGGATGGGTGGGTGAACCCTTGTTATACCCTTGTTCTAGCTATAGAGACCATCCATCATCTGTGGCCACCCCATACCAAGGAGACTCCAAGGTGCTCTAGGTGTGTTTCAAGGTCAATCTTCTGAGGGTCATGACTCAAAGCTCATGCAAGCTATCAATAACCCCTTACCAATTTTGGTGAACTCGTCTAATTAAGAATTTAAAGTTATAGCAAAAATTTCTCAAAATTGTGGAAGTTGTAAAACTGCAATTTTGCAACTTTTACAACTTTTTCTTGCAAAGTGAAAAAGAGTGTAAAGAGTCAGTTAGGGGTTTGAGCACTACCATACAAGGTTGGAAACACCTATATAAGGTGTGAAGTGATAGCATGCATTAATGAAGCCAATTTTGTTAAGTGGATCAGTATAGGTAATTTGATCAATGTGAGAAATGTATAGATTTTATTCATATGGATATGGTATTGGGGAACCAAGTTAAAAAGGTTTGATCCAATCAAGTCTCTTAAATTGGGATATTTTGAGGTTAAGTTGAAATTGAAAATTTTTAGTATGAGGATAGTAACAAAGTGAAGGGCTAGTTATCAAAGATTATGGGTCTAGGAATGAGTTTGTGGTTGGGAATAGAATCCATGATTGAGGAGTGGAATCCTTAAGTGTGTTGAGATTAGATTTGAAGCCAAGAGTTAGTTTCAAGGTTGAAGGTGGAGTTTAAAATCAGATTTGGGGTTATGTGAACCTTGTGTAGAAGGTTAACAAGTGTGTTTATGTCATGATAGCAATTCAAATTAAACATTGCATCCAAATTTGATAATAGAGGTTGTTAAAATGTTATTCACAAATTATTGCATTTGAATCGAATATAACAAACATGATCAAAATTAATGATATTCCATAAACATGAACAATACACATAATCCATGATAAATTGAACAATACTAGATACTAAATTAATATGTATATTATTTTGCACATAAATGAAAAAAATATATATCAAAATACATGTATCCATAGACAAATTACACAAATATATATATCAAAGTTCATGTATTCATAGACAAATTACACAAATATATATCAAAATACATAGATCCATATACAAAATGTGGCTGATCATGCCATTAGAATGTGTATAATATCAATGCTTTTGTAAAAAATGTGGCATATGCCATCTCAAAATGTCTCATGACACATCCTATGACAACTATACTATCCTAGGTTGTTGGTGGATGATCAAAATGCAGCCTTTTCGATGCACTAGGTGGATCGAATGCCACCTACATAAACAAAAAAGGAAAACCAAAAGTTAGACTACTAAATTTATATGATTCTTTGTATCTAACATTGAATTACTCAAATGCATAATGATCTTTTATACTAGTAAAATTTGATAATAAATAGCTCTCTCATTGACCTCCTACGTCAGTCAAGAGTCTTCTCATATGCCATCGGCAATGCTTATACCTCGCTGATTGTGGCCTATGTATGTTCAAATATGTTTGTCAGATGAATCTACAACTTAAACTATAATATTATAATTCATAACATGCTAGATTTATAACATATTTAATCAAGAATTCAAAATACAACTTACTAGTGTAGGCTCCTCCTCAAGATATAGTGGCTGCATCATCAAAGATACAAAACTCTCCCATCCAACCTCGTGTGCACTAGGAGTTTCCTATGAGATACAAAATAGTAGTTGTTAATATCATGAAAATCAATTTTGAATTTATTTATAAAGATAAGGAAAATAAAAAGTAAATGATACTTATACATACAATGGGGCTCTCAGTGTGAATGGAAATGTTTACATAGGCTCATCTCCAGTAGCCACACCCTATACAATAAAGAATGTAATTAAATTTCATTACCAAAAATATTTTACAAGAATGCATCGATATTTAATCAAATAGAAAGCACCGAATTACCTTTCCTTTGTCAATGGGTCCTAGCTCATCCCACACACTTTTTCCCCTAGGGACAAGTGGTACCTACAAGATAAAAGAAAGATTAGAAACTATATATGCTACAATATCAAATAGAAAAAATAATGAGAACACAACATAATGTACCATAGATGTCTCAAGGCCAAATGAAATAACCGAGAGCATGGCATCATCAACCTGTCTCAGCTCCTCCTCAGTAATCAACTAAACATGAATAAAGATCACATACATGTATAAGTCAGTATGGCTTAAAAATTAAAATTACTCTATTATAAAAATTAACTTTAAATCACATGTCATAACTAAAAAATGTATACACATATTGACACAGAAGGAATCCATGCCTCTACATGCCCCTCCTCTCTCGCATTAGGATCTGTAGCCTCTGCATGTGTGTCTGGTGTATCCTCATCTAATACAAACTAATACTCGACAAGATCACCTATGGGACCTAGATAAATATTCTTTAATGTAATGCAAGTATGAGGCACACAAACATGTGATGAGCTAGCTAATGATAAACTCACACCAACATCATCAACATGGGGAGGCAGGACTGACCTAGCCTGAGATATCAATAGGCTACTTAGTCTATGGATGGCTCTAATGGTCTAAGAGTGAGCCTCTATGATAATATTAGGATGTTGCACTCGAGGAGGGAGGGAGACATCGATAGGGGGGACAAAAGTGCCAGCTTTCTTCTGCTCGGAAGAGGGTCTATCCTGAGGAGCTCCTAGTCCTACACCCATGTTGGGCATCATGCTCCAATAGTTCACCTTGAGTTTCAACTCAAATTATGCATACAATTTTCTAAGGAACTAAAATAGCACCTCTAAATTGTTGTGGAGGGATTTCAAAAACCATCCACCAACAATCTCAAAAGTTTGCACGTATGGCATCATTTGTGCACCATTTAATCGATAGTTTGGGCTTTTGCGGTCGACTGGTAAACTAGTTTTTGGGTTCACAAAAAGGGAAACCAAATCATCTTTACTTATATTGAGGGCCACAACCTCATCATTATCCAACCCATCCTCAAACATCTCATGCATTTCATCATGCCAATGAAGTTGTCATTCCCCAAAACTCGAGGGAAAAACACACGACCATTTTTTTTGAGAAGTTAATAATTAAAGATACTCTAAATATTAAGCTACCAATAAATTAAAACTAATCCATAATTAACATTACAACTAAAACTTAACACATAAATTAACAATTTAAACAAGATAATAAATAAGCATAAACACTAATATCTAACGATCTCAACCCATTTTATTAATCTAACATACTTAAACCTAATATACAAAACATCTTTTAAATCAAAGCTAAAATAAATTAATTCAATATAGTTAAATAAAAAAATGCAAATCAACAACGATATTCCATTTAATTTAAATCTATCTCATTCTATTTTATATTAGTCCAATCGATAATCAAATATCATAACCATTATAACCCAATAAAGTGTTAATCTTAATTTTCTTAGTTAATCAATGATACATTAACTATAACTAATAGTCATCAAAACTTACTTTACATAATTATGATAAAATTATAAACAATCAATATTAACATTTCTCGCAAACTTCAAATCTAAATCTTTTGACATTAAACCAATAAAAGAACATACTAAATAAATTAACATTTATCGACTCATCACTTGCTAGACTTAGTAATACATCTACCAACTATTTTATCATTATCTAATTTATACCAAGATTGCATGAAGAAATTTTAATTTAGAACATACTAAGACACTAATATCAATAATAAAATTAAATGTTATAATTGCAAATCTTAACTAGTCATATATTTAATTAACTAACAAGTAATGAATTTAACTTAAAACTTACTATCTAAATCTAAAATTGAAAGAATCGAAAAACAAACTGACTAACTTAACTAAATCTAAAGTAACATCTAGCACAACTTATTTTTAGCATCAAAAATAATTATTAAATAAACTAATTTATACTAAATAAACCAACACTAACTATGCAACTTTGTAACATACTAATTTAATCACATACTTAAATTAATACGAAAATCTAAAATAAAATCAAAACAAAACATGATACTAAAACTAAATTAAATATCAACAAACACCCTTAACATAAACTAATCTACATGTTCTTAAACTTTAATTAAGTTAATTAACAACTAACTAAGTAAAACATAAACTAGCAATAAACTAATATTATTAAACAAAACAAAATTAAAATAGATAAATAAACACTTAATACAAAACTAACCTACCTACTCTAACCACTAACCTACAAACCTACTAACCCTACCATTCCTACTCTACCACCCCTCCCTTTTGTCACGTCAACCCCCCCCCCCCCCCCCCCATGACATGCGCTTCTCCCAAGTGCTTAAACCTGCACACTGAACGAGGTTACTGACCCTGCGTCAGTAATATTTCCCCCTCCTTCATTCCACTTGCCTTGGGTGGAAACCAAGGTAGCCACCAATGGACAACAACTTGTTTAAAAATTTAACAATTTTTAAACACAAAACCACAATTGCCAAGGTCAGCGAGAGTTAAGGGAGGGCAGGGAGGTGATGTCATCTCCATGATGACCAAAGACTTGCACCTAAAAAAAAGAACTTTTTTTTTTTAATTTAATATCATTTCAAACTAACGTCCACCAAGAAGATGGAAAAGCATTGATGAATAAAGTTTTATAGGTAGCAATAGATATTTTAGGATATTATGAATTAGCATAATATTACTTTAGTTATTGATATTCATTTTATTGATTATAAATTTTGAAATTAAATTTGAAACAAGGAATTAAAAGGGAATATTTTTTGTTCCATAAAACCATTTAATTTTTTTCTTCCATGCAAAATCCAGAGAGCATTTTGCTCTTAGCGAAAAAAAATTTGAAGCTTTATTTTTCTAAGTATGAATTTTTTTTTAAGCAATGTAAATGATCTTTCAAAAAGGGGTATTACTATTTTATTTTCTTAATGGCTTTAAAACATAGGTTCAATAGTTTGCTCACAACAATACAATATTTATTTGATCTTCTAATAGGTACAAAATTGTATTGAAATATTAATCATATCTATCTTCCTTTCTTAACATACTTAAACTCAAAATTTCAAAATTGAATGTCATCATATTCATCCTGTTTTGATGTGCATCTATCCAAATTTAAAATTTGCAAATAAATCACATGACAAGCAATTATACTCAAACACCAATTTTATTGGCAAACCTGATTCAAGGGCTCAGCCGGGAAAGAATCAGGAAGAAAACCTGGCTTCGTTGCCAATCCAACAAAGTTTTGAGATACAAATTACATAGGATTTCAATCCTGAATTATAACACTTAAATGAAATTTCCTTCATGACCCTCAACAAGGGTTCCATATCCAATTCAGCAACACATTTCTACGAACTATGGAGGAAACAAATATCTGATCGGGTGACAACCAAACATAACCAGGAGACAATCAAACAAGCATAATCATACATGGTTTACACAATAGGATTCACAATGAATCAAAACTAGGGAAAGGTGGATTCTTCCAACCAAAAGAAGTCAAGCACAACACCATACAGATGCCCAATCGGGGCTATAAACCAAGAACTTTCGTTATTCCATTGCAACATACCATAACCTTACAAGGTTTGTGCTGACAAGTAGGGGGCCATAACACCCTACCCTTTCTCCCTCTTCTCATCCTGAGAAGAGACTCTACACTAGTAGGAGTCTGACTAAACAGACCTTTCCCAAAATTGGTCACTTCTACCCTCTCCAAGGGTGAGTAATACCAAAACACCCATGCAAGAAAATCTCAAATTTTCAAACATAAACATGAAAGAAAATCATCCAAAAATAACATAGTTTTCAAAGCTTCCCAACATACCCACAAACATACAAACATTGAAACAACAACAAGGTAGCATAAGCATGAATCAAGAATGAAATCTGAACAAGGGAGATGAGAATTCCAACCTTCACAAAGAGGTAATGGCCATGAACAAGTTTGAGTAGAGCTTCCCTTTCCTTGCTTCAATCTTCAAGAACTCCTCTCTAAATGTAGAGATTGGGTAACAAAAACCAACTAGACCAAGAAAGCCCTCTAAATAAGCTTCCAACTCAACCACCTAAAAGGAGCAATTCCCACCCACTAGCAATTCTAGAAACTCCTAAATCAACCTACACTATGGTTAAACCCTAAGTGGTGATGAGGTGAAGTAACTCAACACAACCATGGTCAATTTTCGCACAAAGGCAAAAAGAGACTTTTTGAGTAACATCAAAAGTCAAAAAAAGGGGCTTAGGGGT